>JAWDJE010000001.1:172173645-173503645 GCA_035047345.1 Bradypodion ventrale
TTAACCACTGCACCACCAAGGCTCCTTATGCCAAATAGAACAGAGCTGAAGAGGAAAAGTGGTGTCTTTTTCACTCACCATATTGTTGCTTTTGTGCAATTCCCCATGATATGCAAATATTGTGGTTGCAGTACAGCAGTTTAACCACTACGCCACCAGAACATGTTGATAGGTGCTATGCATTGGATTCCAATTACTGTATTAAAGTCAAAATTAGGTTGTAGATTATTTCCTCCTAATATTTTCCCGAATTAATTCCATACTAGATACATTTATACATGATGAATAATGGTTTGTGATTCTATATATCTATAGGTTTTTGGTTTTAGATTTCAGATTTTAGTTATTTGTAACTTTTGAGTTTAACCACAATACAGTTTGCCTACTAACCTGTCACAAAAAACGCTAGCATATAAATCAAATTAATCTATACCTATAAAATGGTGCGTTAACCGTTGGAATGTGAGAAAGGATGTTTAGCCAGGCCCCACTAGCCCGAAATGGGCCTCCGTTCACTCGCCCGAACCCGGTTCGCAGGTAACTGTCGGGTTGAAATTTGCACCAGTGGGGCAGGAGCCCCCCGGATGCAAATAAAAAAAGGGAACTTCAATTCCCAATGTTCCTTGCGCCGTGCCGCACCAGAGCCAATCAGGCTGAGCGGCGCGAGCAAAAGGAACGTTCGGAAACGCGCCACAGCCAATCAAAATCAAACCCGCAGAAAAAAAAGACACACAAGCCAAAAACGCAAACGCCAAACTACAAGCCCCAGCGCCCTGCGCGCCCTGAGCGTGCAGAACACTGAGGAAGCCGGTGCACGAAAAAGAAAAGTAAAGAAATGCAGTGCATCACAGCAACGCAGGCTGCGGTAAAGAAAAATCCCCCGCCGCTGCCCTTCCTTTCGACAGACCAGGCATTGAGCCTGGCCCGTGGAAAAGAAAGACCCCCGCCGCCGCTACCCTTCCTTTCCACGAGCCAGGCATCGAGCCCGGCCTGCGGAAAAGAAAGCCCCCCACCGGCCACTGCCTTTCCTTTCAACGGGCCAGGCATCGAGCCCAGCCCACAGAAAAGAAAGACCCCCCCGGCTGCTGCCTTCCCTTTCAACGGGCCAGGCATCGAGCCCGGCCCACGGAAAAGAAAGACCCCCCGACCGCTGCCTTCCCTTTCCACGGGCCAGGCATCGAGCCTGGCCCGCAGAAAAGAAAGACCCCCCTGGCCGCTGCCTTCCCTTTCCACAGGCCAGGCATCGAGCCCGGCTCACGGAAAAGAAAGACACCCCCGGACGCTGCCTTCCCTTTCCACGGGCCAGGCATCGCGCCCAGCCCGCGGAAAATAAAGACACCCCCAGCCGCTGCCTTCCCTTTCCACGGGCCAGGCATCGAGCCCGGCCCACGGAAAAGAAAGACCCCCCCCGGCCGCTGCCTTCCCTTTCCACGGGCCAGCCACCGAGGCCGGTCCATGGAAAACCCCCACCCCAATGCCACATGAAGCGGTGATGGTATTTCCGCGGTCCAGCCCCCGAGACCGGCCCACGGAAATAACCCCACCCCCAACACAAAACAACACAATCCAAACCAAAACCAAAAGAAAAACAAAAAGTAAACACAAAAACATCCAAAAACACAATCCAAAAACAGTCAAAAATAATCAAAACCAAAAATAAAAACACAAAAAGGAAACACAAAAACATCCAAAAACAAACAAGAAAAAAAACACAGACCCCCCAATAATAATAATAATAATAATAATAATAATAATAATAATAATAATAATAATAATAACAACAACAACAACAACAACAACAACAACAACAATAACAATAACAATAATAATAATAATAATAATAATAATAATAATAATAATAATAATAATAATAATAATAATAAAACCAGAGACCTTACCAGGAGACGACCGGAACTAAACTCCATGACGACCGGAACTAAACTGAGGAAAGAAAGAGACTACTTACCGGAAGAAGAAGCGACACCCGGAGGACAGTAGAGAACAATAGTAAAATACAAGAAAAGCTCACCAGCCCCACCCAGAGGCCACAAGAGAAAAAACATTCAAAATATTCAAAATAAATACAAATAAGACCCAAATTACTGAAATAAGTTATCAAAACATTCAAAAATATTCACACTAATCACAAATAATTCAAAAAAAAGAAATACGTTTTCACTCAAAAAGACAAAACAAAACATCTAAACACATTATAGAAACATTGATTTTAAAAAAAACATATTCTTACACATTTTAAAAATTATTATCCAAGGTACAACTATTTTTTAAAAAATCACATAGTAACACATTATTTGGTTAAATACAATAATTATAAAAAATATATCATCCTTTCCTCTTTTTAAAAACCAAAAACCAAAAATAAAAAAATCACAGTTTATAAAAGCCCATGCATAAAAATAAAAATTTAAAAAGCCACAATTAAAAACAAACCTCATTTGCATAAACATAAAACAAAAACCTTCAAAAACCATTTTAAAGAGCCCAACACCGCCGGGCAAAATATGCTAGTAATAAATAAATTATAAGAGTGAAGACTGATTTTTCATTGATAGATCTACTGATTTATGAATATATAGATATAGAAGTAGATTGGGGTTGCAATCATGAAGCCCTCCAAAGACTCCTTCCAGATTCCCATCTGCAAAAGGGAAAACAAAAGCACCTATTGAAGAAATTCATTCTGATCTTGGATGTGTATTTGGAAAGCTCCCAAATGTCTTAGGGGACTGTTCAGAAAAAGGCCAATATGTTTAGTGACCTCTTTAAATAAACTTTCTCAACCATAGTTCTTTTGTTTGACACAACAAACCTATATTGGGCATGTGGGTTGTTACTTATTTAGGTTGTTGGTTGAAAATAAACTCAGTAGTATTCGCTTTCACGGAAAACCTAACCCCTCTCCTTAAATAGAATGTTTAGTAATATGATCCTCTATTTCCCCTCAATTCTAGTAAGCTTTATAGTAATAAACAGATGCTCTTCAGGATGTACACCATTCGAAAACATAGGTATCCAGCCTCCTGCCTATTCACATGATATTTGGGAATGCCAACTAACTTGAGGTGCATGGAGTTTATTTCCCCTTCTTAACGCTTTACCGTTTTTACTCCTCAATTGGCTCTTTCATGATTTGGGCTGGGTACTCCCCCTTAGCAAAACTGCTTGCAGTTATCCTTGCTGCTTGTTGCCTGCAATTAAAACAAAAATAGCAGAACACATTGCCTCCTATCATTCTGTGTAACAATATCTTAAATACAAGGTGGGACAATTTGCAGTGTGGTAGTGTGGCTTGGTTAATTTCTTTTGATTGAAATACTCGAGCTGAGAAAGCATTATGTCAGATTCCAGATAACTGGGTTTTCTCATTCAAGAACATTTGTTTAGGTTTCCATGTTGTTTGGCTGCAAAATCAAGACAAAATAATCAAATGCTATACTCTGTAAAGATATGAAAGGTGGTACCGTAAGCATTCTGGAAATGTGAAGGATCTCTCTGGCCTTGCTTGTTGAGACTGTCGCAGGTCAATTCCAGTGCACAGTTAAACATGTTAAAGGAATTGTTTTCTGCAGCTGGAATCTATTGACCTAATGGAATCATTAAACTAAAAAATAGTCATCCAAGTTTGAAGTTCTCTTGGAGAACATTCCCCAAGACTAATTTATCTATTTTTCTAAAATATGGATATCAAATAATAAATGAATCTTGACTAAAAATATCAAGAAAGTAAAAATAACATAGGGTGCTTAGCGTCTTTAAAAATGTAGGCAATCTGCCTTAACACTGAAAAAATTACGATGGCGAACAAATTTTTGTCAGTGCCACACACTGAAGATGATACATTCCTTATGAATTCTGTCATGAGGCCTAATTTATACAGAAGGGCATAATAGGTGCTGGAAAATAAAACCTGGGAGATGCTGGTCTACACTATGAATTATTATATATACATTATAGTACCACTTGTGAGTATTCTTTACCTAGAAAACCCTAGAAAGGGTTGCCATACATCAGAATTGATGTGACAGCAGGCAATAATTATTATATAGTTTCAACAGGTTTATGCCACACTATTACATCCTTCCTTTTTTATGTGTGATTTGTAATAACATTTGGAAAGTTGGTGGAACAACAGAACTTCCAGAATACATTTTCAATGTATGAATCAAGTCTGAGTCTATATATTCTAAATGTTGACTAAATAATTAAGTAAAATTAATGGCATCCTGGCATTGTTTTCGTTGCAGGCCTGTAGTGGTACCACAGTGACCTCTAGTGCATTCACATGATACAGAGAAGAGTCACAAAAATGTATCCAGAAAAAAACATGAATTTTTATAGATAACAAAGGTCATAACAGAAAAGCAACAAAGCCATTCATGGAAAATTAAAGCCTTTTCCCCAGATCCTAGTAACTTACAAGCTTATTTCGAGAATATCTAAACCTGACAATTATTTCTTTTTGTGTGGAAGAAACTAAATGTTAATATTGATGTTCCCTTATTGGTGAAGAAAACCTTAAGATTTACTCAGCAAAGAAAATGAACTTTCCAGGAGATTCCCTTCTGAGCCAGCTAGGACCAGATTCCTAGATTAGAACAGAAGGCTTGGAAAAGTTACCCTTTCCCCCCGACTTCAACTACCAGAATTGTTGGCTATACTAGCTAAGTGATTCTGAAAACTGTGGTCACAAAAGTAATAATACCAAAATAGGTATTTGTGATTAGAAGTGATTTTTTTCCCTGCGAAAAGAATACTAACATTTCCTCTTCCACATTTAAAGAATTGGATTTAAACCATACCTACTGGTATTGGTTTGTTTTGTAAGGCATTTAGGAATGTTCTTGCAGCTGGCAGGATAATAAGGCAGATGCTAGGTAAATTTCCCTAAGGAGACTGCTCCACATCTAGCATCCTTTTACCAAGAAGAATCTCATCCTAGTACCCACACAATTGACTTCATATAGTGGGGGCACTTACTGCGACTGTCCTCAGTATGCACATACACTGGGGATAAAAAAAGATCTTCTGTTGAAGATTCAGATACAGAGGCAGCATGATAACAGACATGATAAAGGCACTGTCAGGCTGAAGGCACATGTCAGAGTGTATCAGGATTTTGCCTAGAACAGTGGGAGAAACTGTGGCCTCAATAAGGTACCCATCCAGGATCTTACAAAGGTTGACCAGTCTAATCCTGCTGTTTTCTCTAAGCCATCTGAACTGGCCATTGCAGCCACTAACTCCCTTGATATGATGCTGATAGGGGCTGTACTGTGGATGACCAAATCTAAGCCCAGTAAGTATTATCTGATTTGTAGGGTCGCAAAGGGTCGGAATCGACTGCGACTAAACAACAACAACCCAATGATAATACTATCATTTCTTCAAATCTATCGTTGGATTCACAATCAAAGAGTAGTATAAAATTAACAGTTCAAGACCTAACCAAGGACCTAAGAACTGTTAAGGTAACGTCTGAGTATACAGGCAGTTCCTGGTAAAGTTATTTTTTATAGAGTTAGGATATTCAAGTCCAATAAATCCAAAATTTCCAAATATCTAGGGAGTCCTTTAGGTATTGCTCTAAGGACTCTGATCACTATGGGTACAACAACAGATTTCTTCCTCCATATACGCTGAACTTCAATTTGCAAATCGTGATATTTTGTGATTTTCTCTAGTTGTTTGTCTTCAATTTGTGCATCTCCTGGTATAACATGGTCAATAAACCAGGACTTCTTCTTTTCCACAACAGTTATATCAGGTATGTTGTGAGTCAGATGTCTATCTGTTTGAATTTTGAAGTTCCACAGGATCTTAACTCTCTCATTTTCTACATCCTTCTCTACCTGATGTTCCCAATGATTTTACTGCATTCAAATCTGAACTTCTGGCAAAATTTCCAGTGAATAATTTTTCAACCCTGTCATGGCATTTTAAAAAATCAGTCTGTGAAATTTTGTTGCATCCGCTGATCAGAAGATCTACTGTGTCATCCGTTTCATTACAAAGCCAACATTTGCTATTGTTGGATACATGCTATATTTTTGTCTTCATGCAATTTGTTGGCAAAACTTGTTCCTGAGCTGCCACGCTCTATCCCTTCAGTTTTCCCCTTCAAAACTCCTGCTCTTAACAATTTTCATGTCAGCTTTTGGCCAGCCTTTCCTTCTATGTTTTTTAAGTACTGTGTTGGCCACACATAGGCTTGTTTTTCCAGTTTGTAGCTCGATTTTCTATCCTTTCTGTATTCAGATTTTCTCTTCACTATTTTCAAAAGTCCTACTTTATTGACTTCCTGAAGCATAGGCTCTTCACTTTTCTTAATGTAATCATTTAAGCTAAGCTTTTCTTCCTCTACTGTCTGTTTCACCTGTAGGAGTCCTCTTGGTAAGTACAAACAATGAAGGTCACTTTTTGGGTGCAACCCATGATGCATAGTGATTAGCTTCCTTAATTTAATTTAATATTCACATTTATACGCCGCCCACTCAGGTGAACCCCACTCAGGGCAGCATTACAACAACTTTTAAAACATATAAAAACACATACAACCCCCAATTATTCCAAACAACTACCCCACCCTCTATAAAAAAGAGAGAGGGGGGCATATTCCCATTAAGGCCCCACACCTGCCCTGCCAGACAGGTCTTCAAACCTTTCCTGAAGGGCAGCATTTCTGTTTGTAGTCATAGATCTGTTGGCAGGAGGTTCCAGAGGGCTGGTGCGGACACGGAGAAGGCCCTCCTTCGGGTACTAGATAGATGTGCCCCTCTAGTTGATAGCACAACTAGAGAGCCCCTCCGATCCACTCTAGTTGGATGAGCAGACACTCTTGGGGCTATGCGGTCTCTTAGGTATCCTGGCCCACTACCATATATGGCTTTAAAGGTCAAAACCATCACCTTGAATTGCACCCGGAGGCAAACTGGTAGGCAGTGCAGCTCCTGAAGTAGCGGCAAGGCGCAAGCATATCGTCCACACCCCATCACATAAGAACATAAGAACAGCCTTGCTGGAACAGGCCACAACCCATCCAGTCCAGCATTCTGTCTCACACAGTGGCTCACCATTTCCTTCAGGGTATTCCCAAGGAGATGCCTTCACCTGCTTAGGATTCCCTGGAAATGGCATTGAGAGATATCCTGCCTATCTCTCCAACCCGGAGATTGTCCTTAAGTATCCATAATTATAGCCATTGATACCCTTGTCCTCCATGAACTTGTCTAATCCTTTCTTAAAGCTGTCAAGACTGACAGCTGTCACCACTTCTTCTGGCAGGGAGTTCCATAGACCAGTAATCCTCTGGGTGAAAAAGTACCTTCTCTTATTTGTTTGAGAATTAGTACCCAAAAGTTTCATGGAGTGTCCCCTAGTTCTAGTGTTATACGATAGGGAAAACAGTTTTTCCTTATCTACTTTGTCCACACCGTGCATGATTTTATAAACTTCAATCAGGTCATCTCTTAGACGCCGCCGTTCAAGAGTGAAAAGGCCCAACCGTTGCAGCCTCAGATGGTAAGGAAGGTGTTCCAGTCCCCTAATCATTTTGGTTGCCCTCCTCTGCACTTTTTCCAACTCCATAATATCCTTCTGGAGGTATGGCGACCAGAACTGTACACAGTATTCCAGATGGGGCCTTACCATAGATTTGTAAAGAGGCAAAATGACACTTGCTGACTTATTTTCTATACCCTTCCTAATGATTCCTAGCATTGAGTTTGCTTTTTTCACTGCTGAGGCACACTGGGTTGACACCTTCATTGAGTTGTCCACCAGGACACCAAGGTCCCTTTCCTGGTTTGTCGCAGAGAGTTCAGAACCCATCAGTTTATAAATGTAATTGGGGTTTTTTGCCCCAACATGCATCACTCTGCACTTACTAACGTTGAAGCTCATTTGCCACTGCTTTGCCCACTCCCCCAGTGTCAAGAGATCCCTCTGGAGCTCCTCACAATCTCTCACAGTTTTCACTACCCTGTATAATTTAGTGTCATCAGCAAATTTGGCTACCTTGCTTTTTACTCCTACCTCTAGATCATTTATGAAGAGGTTGAAAAGCAGGGGTCCCAGTACTGAACCTTGGGGGACCCCACTCTTTACTTCCCTCCCCTTGGAGAAGTGTCCATTGAGTGCTACCCTCTGTTTCCTGTCCCTTAGCCAGTTGCTGATCCAGGACAAGACCTGTCCCTTTATTCCATGACTGGCAAGTTTATTCAAGAGCCTTTGGTGTGGGACCTTGTCAAAAGCCTTCTGAAAGTCCAGATAAACAATGTCAACTGGATCCCCCTTATCCACATGCTTGTTGACACTCTCAAAAAATTCCAACAGATTAGTGAGGCATGATTTGCCCTTGCAAAAGCCATGTTGGCTCTCCTTTAGCAGCGCCTTCTCTTCTATGTGCCTATTAATTCTATCTTTTAGGATGGTTTCCATCACTTTACCTGGGACACATGTCAAACTGACAGGTCGGTAATTTCCTGGATCACCCCTGGATCCTTTTTTGAAAATTGGTGTTACATTCGCTACCTTCCAGTCATCAGGCACAAAGCCTGATTTGAGGGAAATATTATATATTTTGGCTAGGAGATCAGCAATTTCATCTTTAAGTTCCCTGAGAACTCGTGGATGGATGCCATCTGGTCCTGGTGATTTGTTAGTGTTTAGTTTAACAAGACATGCAAGGACCTCCTCCCTGGTTATTTCTATCTGGCTTACTTCTTCGGTTTCCCTCCCTACGAAGATAGGCTCTGTTTTGGGCATGTGGTCCCTGTCTTCTTCAGTGAATACTGAAGCAAAGAATTCATTGAGTCTCTCTGCAATCTCTGTTTCCTCTTTAATAACCCCTTGCCTTCGATTGTCATCTAATGGTCCAATGGCCTTCCTAGTTGGGTTCTTAGTTCTAATGTACTTAAAGAAGTCTTTGTTATTTCTCTGAGTATTTTTAGCTATACGCTCCTCAAAATCTTGCTTTGCTTTCCTGATTGTTGCCTTGCATTTGTTCTGCCAGAATTTATGTTTCTGTCTGCTGTCCTCATTCGGACAAGCCTTCCATCTTCTAAATGAGCTTTTCTTGCTTTTGATCACTTCCCGAACAGCTCCTGTAAGCCACATCAGAGTCCTCTTGGACCTGGCAGTGCCCTTTTTCCTTTTGGGTATGCATTCCAATTGAGCCTCTGTTATTGTTTTTGTAAACAGCCTCCATGCCTCTTGGAGTGTTTGGACTCTCTCAATTTTCCCTTTCAGCTTCTTTTTTACTAGTTTCCTCATCTTTGGGAAATTTCCTTTTCGAAAATTTAAGGTCTCTGTGTTAGATTTTTTCAATGATCAAGTTAAACATCACCACCCGGGCCGCCGCATTCTGGACCAGCTGCAGCCTCTGAGTGGTCATCAAGGGCAGCCCCATGTAGAGCGCATTACAGTAGTCTAGTTGGGAGGTGACCAGAGCGTGAGTGACCATAAGCAAGGAGCCCCGGTCCAGGAGCGTGCGCAACTGGCAAATCACCCGAAGTTGGGCAAAAGCCCTCCTGGCCACAGCCACTACCTGTTCTAGCAGCAGCAGAGAGTCCAGAAGGACCCCCAAGTTGCGCACCAGGTCTGTCTGGGGCAAAACAGCCCCATCCAGTACCAAAGATGGTAGCTCCCTGGATAACATGGGCCCCCTTATCCATAGTCACTCTGTCTTGCTGGGATTCAGCTGAAGCCCATTGGCCCCCATCCAGACCCCAACGGCCTCCGGATAGGATTTCAACGGCATCACTGGGGTCCCCACGGGCTGAGATGTACAACTGAGTTTCATCTGCATACTGATGATACTGCACCCCGTGGGAATGGATGTCTCACCCAGCGGCTTCATGTAGATGTTAAATAGGAGAGAGGACCAAACCCTGAGACACCCTATATTTGAGGAGCCTAGGACTGGACCTCTCACTCTCCAACCACATTGACTGGGTCCAGCCCTCCAGAAAAGAGGAAAACCAGGACAACACAGTGCCCTGGATCCCCAATCCTTTGAGCCGTTCCAGAAGGAAACCATGGTTGACAGTATCGAAGGCCGCTGAGAGGTCAAGGAGAGCAAGGATGGACGGATGGCCTCCATCCCACTCCCGCCAGAGATCATCCATCAGTGTGACCAATGCTGTTTCCGTACCATGTCTGGGCTTGAATCCTGATTGAAAGGGGTCCAGATAATCCACTTCCTCCAGGACACTCTGCAGCTGGCGTGCCACCACCTTCTCCAGTACCTTCCCCCAAAAAGGGAAGGTTGGAGACCGGCCTGTAGTTGGTAAGGACAGCTGGGTCAAGGGATGTTTTCTTCAGGAGGGGGCGCACCAAAGCATGTTTTAAAGGTGCAGGAAACACCCCCTCCCGTAAAGATGTGTTTATTATTGCCCCGACCCAGCCTCCTGTCACCACCTTGGAGGCTTTTACCAACCAGGTGGGACAGGGATCCAAAGGACATGTGGCATGCACTGCTGCAAGGAGCCTGTCCACTTCATCAGGGACAACACGATGAAACCTATCCCAGATCGTACGGCAAGACTGTGCTCCGCCCCCCCTCCCAACCCTCCCCATCCACGCCGAGATTAAGCCCTGAACGAATCCGATCGATTTTCTCCACCAGATGGTCAGCAAAGTCCTCAGCCGAACCCTGCCAACTGGGCACCGACAACCCCCACCCCCACCACCAAGGAGGGACCTGGTTACCCAGAAAAGGGCGGCTGGGTGATTATCAGTGGAGGCAATAAGGGTGGGGAAGTATTGCCGCCTCACCACCCCCATCGCCACTAGGTAGGCCCTAATAGCGGCTCTAGCTAGTATCCAATCAGAGTCACTCCGGGTCTTCACCCAGCGGCACTCTAGGCGTCTCTTTGCCTGTTTGAGCTCCCGTAGTTCTTCCGTGAACCGCGGAGATGACCTAACCCCACAGGCTCGGAGAGGCCGCAGTGGCACGATTTCATCCAAGGCTGCTGTTGCCATCCTGTTCGACAAGCGCCTTGGGTGAATCGTGTAGCCGGTCCAGAGGAACATCCCCCAGTTCCCTCTGGAATCTATCCGGATCCATTAATTGCCGGGGATGGACCATTTTAATAGGCCCTGCCTCCCTACGATGAAGCATCGCCCACCAGAAAGTCAGGAGTCACCAGATAGTGATCCGACCATGGCACAGGTGAGATGACTAATTCCTGTAATCTCAGATCACTCTGCCACTGCTCTGACAAGAAAACTAAGTTTGGCGTGTGACCACTGCCCCTGGTTGGACCCCAAATTACCTGAGTCAGGCCCATGGCTGCCATGAACTCCCTTGCCTCGGAATCCATCCCCAACGAAGGGGTGTAGGTTGTCTAATTACATTTGGATCCAATCAATTATTCTAGCTGAATTCATATAACAGGCACTGCCCAGGTATTAATTGCCTTTATAATATTGCCTCCACTCAGTTTTAATCTCAAGATTTTCCAGACCCACTTTATATATTTTGTATAAGTAGCTCTTTTGACTTGGTTGTGTCAGAAGCTTCCATAACTCCCAGGTACTTGTATCCCTCTTCTGATGTTATTGCTTTGATACATTTTCCATTATCTAACTCAAATCCATCACCTTTGACAATTTTGACTGCCATAACAGTAATTGCTGCACACTTGGCAATTCCAAATTGCATTCCGAGGTCTTTATTAAATTTCTTTGTACTTTCCAGCAAAATATTTAATTTAGCTCTTGACTTTCCAAGCAATTTGAAATCGTCCATTTTGAACAAATGTGAAACCTTCAGTCCTTTCCTAGCCAATTCATATCCACAGTTTGTTCTATTTAGAATAGTTGTCAGCAGTGCCATTGATAATACAAATAACAAAGGTGATAGTGAGTCACTTTGAAAAATTCCACTCTTAATTTCAACTTCACCAAATTCTTCTCCACAGGCCATTAACTTTACTCACCATAGCTTCATTTAATTTTTCATAAATCTTTCAACAATTCCAAAAATGTCAAGGCATTTCTCAATCCAGCTATGTGGAACTGAATTAAATGCCTTTTTATAGTCGATCCAAGCCATAAACACATTTATTCATTTTTCTTTGAATTCTTCAAAACCAATTTGTCGATTAATAGCTGATCTTTGGTTCCCCTTAAGTTTTTGCAGCACCCTTTTAGCTCTACAGGCAACAGATTGTTGTCTTTCATATGTCCATAGATCTGGATTGCAATTATGCCAGTGAGTAATTTGTACGTTATTGGTAGACAAGTTATTGTTCTATAGTTTCCAGGGTCATTTCCCTTTTCTTTATCCTTCTGAATCCTATTTGTATTTTAATCACTACCTCAAGATCCCACTTTTCATTTAAAATTTCCCCAAATGGACAATTTTATCCACTCTTTCTATTTCTTGTGATCCTACCATTGGTTTGCCATGAGTTGGTGCTCCATTTATAACAAGATGTTTAATCTTCTTGGTGTTGAAATCCAAACCATATTCTGCACTTGAAGCTCTAACTCAGGAGTGGCCAACCTTAGTGCTCCAGACTGCTGATCAGGACCTCTGGGAATTGAAGTCCAAGAAAAGCTGGAACACCATGGTTGCCACCCCTGCTCTAACTTGATCCAGCATCAACTGAAGATCTGCAAGGTTTGTGGCCAGCAGCACTGTGTCATCAGCATATCGGATGTTATTTAGATAGTCCCCATTAATTTTAATGCCAATATTTAAATCCTGTCCTTTAGATTTCCTTTTCTCAAATACAGTACTTAAGATTACTCTAGTCCGATTGAATGTTTTTGATTTTCAACTCCAATTGAATTTTCCATTTTCGTTTTCCTTTATTAATCCCTTGATTCTTTTGGACTTTCAAACCCAATTCTGCTGTATACATTAGCTCATTTGTTTGAGCTAATGTTTCTTTTGGGATAGTCTGGACAGCTTCATTCGCTTTCTTCAAAGACGCTGCCCCGGCTGTGCCATGGACGCCTCCGCCCCCCCTGGACTCTTTCCACCTGGCCGGGGGGATAAAAGGGCCGCCCAATAGAGCCAATGGCCGAAGATGCTGCCCCGGCTGTGTGGGTGGCTGACAAAGCCACCCCTGCTGTGCAGGTGGCCAAGGACACCTCCCCCCTGGACTCTTTCCACCTGGCCGGAGGATATGTCACCGCCTACCCGAACTTCCAAACTCTCGCTTGCTTTTCACCTCCTGCTGTTTTTTGTTATCTTGTATTAATTTTGTAAGCCACCCTGAGTCGCCACGACGTGGTGAGTGGGCGGCTATATAAATTTGATTTACAAATAAATAAATAAATTTTAGCAAAAAGTTCCTTACTAATTTGGCTGTTTTGGCAGTCAAATTCTGCCATTTTCATCTGAACTTTAATCTTGTTGGCTAATGAATCACTGACCATTGGTTCTTCAAAATCTTTTCCAGTTGTTGTTTCTTATTTTTCAGTAGCCCTATTGGTCTCCTCTATTTTCTCTATTATTTACTGCTTGGTTTGTAAATTAGGTGCCTTGTGAATTATGATTGGGCCTTGATCTTGTACTGCTCTTCTTATAATCTCTTGTAATTTGACATCAGTGAACAATTTCTGTTTCAAAATAATGTGCCCCTGGTCCATTTTTATTTGTTCAGGTCTGGGTGGTTTCTTACCAAATTTGGTACATATGTTTTGAAATCCATGTTTTGATTGCTCAGATTGGTAATAGGCTTTCATCATTATTGTTGTTGTAACATCTAGCATTTCATTTTTATATGTATTTAGCAAGACTATAATGCACTAATGCTTATCACAATAAGTTAGTTCTTCTGAGATAGTACTGGGCAGTGATGGGCACCAAAAAAATTTACTACCACACCGTGGGGCGTGATCTAACTGGTGGGTGTGGCCTAACTAGTGGGCGTGACCTAATCAGTGGGCGTGGCCTGATTGGTCTTTAAGGTGCCACAAAAATTTTTTGGTTACTCTCTGATATGCTTGCACCGAATAAAATGGCACCAATTCTAAAGTTTAATTCTGTGCAAGCAGATCAGGAGGTAAACAAAACAAAAACACAAAAATGTTGTGGCACCTTAAAGACTCACTTCCACCCCACCCCACCCCCTGGGAAATCCCTTTAGCGTCTGTTCCCTTCTACACACAGACAGACACACACACGGGTTTTTTTTAAAGATGGAACATTTATTAAAATAATATGTCTATAATTTAAACCAATACAATGACCTTGTATCTTCAATACTGTGTACAATACATATTTTGGCTTTTATTTCTTCCAGCAGTTGTTAAATATGCTAATAGAAAAGTAAGCCTGTATAAATTCATAATTAAATCCATTGCTCTAAGACAGGAGTGGGCAAACTTTTTGACTCGAGGGCCATGTAATAGATGAAGTTGAAGAATGGAAGTGCTGGAGGCGTGTGTGTGTGTCACACACAGAGACACACACTCGCCTCCAGCACTTCCATTCTTCAACTAGTACCCATTTCCCCATGATTTCTGTGCAAACAAGCATTTCTTAGTATTCTTTAATAGTGGTATTTTTAAGTCCAATTTTTGGGGACATAAACATGTCTAAGAAATAAAGAAGCAAGGAAATAAAAAAGACTATCCCTTCAAGCATTCTTCTTAAAGTTTTAGTAAATGTATGTGAGTATTTATTGTTTCCAATACACACACACACACACACACACACAGGGGGGGAGGGGAGGAAACCAAAAGACACACTTACCCAGAAAGCGACACGTCGGGGTGTTCCTTCCTCCCATGGGGGGGGGTGCGTTTCCCTCCTCCTTTAGTCCTCCAGGACCAGCGAGTCCAGCCATGCTGCTGCTTGCAGAGCGGCTGCTGCTGGTGGAGGTGAGTGCGTCCCTGGCCCTGGGAGAAGAGTGGGAGCTGACGTCACGCACCACCCAGGATGGCTCGCTTGCACGCCCCAACACCCCCGCAGCCACTCTTTGCTGCCTCCTTCTAGCAGCAGCAGCTTTCGCAATGCTTGGACTAAGTTATTCCTGCAGGAAAGAGAACTTCCTGCAGGATGTTTGTCTGGGAATTGCGAGAGGTTCCAGGCAGGGCAACTCTCGCAATGCCCAGAGTCAGACAGACAGCCTGCAGGAAGTTCTCTTCCTGCAGTAATAAGTCCAGGCATTGCGAAAGCTGCTGCTGCTGCTGCTAGAAAGAGGCAGCAAAGAGTGGCGGAGGGGCGCTGGGGCGTGCAAGCGAGCTCTCCTGGGTGGCACGTGACATCAGCTCCCCCTCCTCTTCCCCCAGGGCCAGGTGCACACACACCACCACCTCCACCACCACCCGAGCGGCACCCGTAGCCGCTCCGGAGGAGAACGAAGCGCTGCCCAAAGCCATTGGGTCGCACGCTCTCCCAGAAGGGGTGGGGAGGGGAGGGGCCGTGGTTAGCCAGGTTTCTTACCGGTCCGCCCGGACCTGTGCGGACTGGGTGATGCCCGACGCTGGTACTGGGTAATTGTACCACACGTTAATAAATTGCTTTTCTGTTGTGAATCAATTTGAATTAATATGGAAAGTGATGTTACACATTCTGGGACAGTAATTTGTATGTGTCTATCATTTTTTTGGAAATAGTATTCTGTAATGTAATGGTTTTTATGCAAGAATATAAAGATTATATAACCCATTAGCTGAAATCTTAAACATGAATGTTATATTTATTGGTGACTCTTCTTCTGAGAATTCTAGGATCCTAACTTTTATTAAACAATGTTGAGACAAAAAGTAGTATATACAGCTCTGAGATCTGTGATTGTATGAATACAGAGTTGTCCTTTTTGAACGCATACAATCACAATGCCAGTGAGATTAGAATGAATGGGACCTTCTCCCCCTTACTTTCTTGTGAACCTGTCTTATCATTAGCTGTCTAATCAATGGTAGTGGCATACAACTGTGTCTCCAAAATAAACTTGGGAGGGGCTGTTTTTAAATAATTAATTCTATAGGATAAAGGGAATATACTAAATGAAGCATGCCATGGGTAATAAAAATATTACTAAGGCAAGAAGTAAACTTTCAAGGTGTATCTCATATTTGTTGTGGTGATTAAGAAAGAAGATTAAATTAAGATAATTTTGTTTAAGAAAGAAAATTAAATTAAAATCATTTTGAGAGCAGGTCCTCTCCTGTCTCAACAAAAAGCCACTTTGACAACATTGTCTGAAGTTCTGCCGGGTGGATTCTGTCTGTACAACAGGAACAACATCTTTGTTAGAAGCAGATTGTTGTTGACTTAAAAATTTCTTTTAATTAAAGGGCACTTGCAACTTCATCTCATTGCATATGAGCTGTGTGCACCCTGAGGTGAAAAAATAAGTCTTTAATCTGCCACAGGTGATGACATTATTCCCAGGTGGAGCTGGGCAACAAGATTTTGGGCAATGTTCTAATAGTTTTATTATCATTTTTAACATGACCTTAAAGATTGGCCAGCATGTGCTTGATGTGCTGCATTTGATATCCTACATATTGCCTGAGCTATGCTATTACCTGGAATAAACTGGATGAAGCTGCATGTGGGTTGTTGGGGTTTTTTTTTATTATTAGCTAGAAATTTCATAAGTACAGTTTATCTTAATTCCATTCAATTTCATAAATTGAGAGAAACATTTCCTTTTTGGAATATAGCTGGTTAAGCATGAAGTGTAGATAACTGGCTTTTACCTTTCTTAGTAGCTGCAGAACACATTTCCTTTTTGAAATGTGATTGTCAGACCACACATGGACCATGACATATGCAGGACAAGACCTCAATTTGATTAGCAACCATAGTAATATGCAGATCATTGTTGCCACAGGCATCTTTATGGCCCCAAAGGATTTTCATTGACAGGAACGTGTGTCTTCATTCCAGGAACCCAGAAATTAGATCAGGTTTTGGACATTATTTCATATACAAAATAAATCACTTTTTAAAATGTAATTCCTTTCCACCTGATTGTCTATTTAAGATCTTTCTCAGTGCAGTGACAGCATGTGTTCTATAAATCCCAATGCAAGTCTGTATCTCCTTGGCCAGGAAATCTCCATGTCTTTTCCAATGATATAGACTTATGACTTTAACACAGTGTGCAGAGTGTATGTCCAACTTAATATGTAGAGATTAAATATATAAAAGATAAACTTGTTATTGCACTGGAAAACCTTTTTTTGTTCAGTTGAATGGAACACATAAACCTTTATTCATGAAGTAATTGTTAATGACAGAGAATCTGAAAACATGCTCAAATATGTATCAATCACTCTGCAGTTTACAAGTACACTTTAAGTGCAAGTGAACAAGACAGGATTATAGTCTAAAAATAAGGAGTCTGCATTTTAACTAAAATATTCACAGGTTTTCCACTAATTGATAACAAAGTCACCCAATACAATGTCACACATCCCTGCCAGGAGACCCAGCGTAGTCTTCTTCTAGGCCAGATGTGAAACTGCCAAAATTTGTGAACTCATTTTGTAGTCCCTTTTGCCTGATGTAGTGTGAGAAAGATTAGCTGGCACAGCCTAGGGTATGCCCAATTCTAGTTCAAAAATACCACAATCTTCAAGAGGCAGTTTCTATGTACCCCAGCCATTGAGGTGTACTACATAGAGCAGTGGTGGCGAACCTATGCATGCGTGCCAGAGGTGGCATTCAGAGCCCCCTCTATGGGCACCCATGCAGTCACCCCAGCATAGTGTTCACCCCGTCCCTCTGCCTAGCAGCCCAATGTGAGTGCTTCCTCCCTCCACCTGGCACAGAGTTTGCTCCACCTCTGCCCAGCAGCCCAATGGAACCGTTTCCTTCTTCCCCTGTTGCTGTGTTGGCACTTTGTGATAAATAAGTGGCTTTTGGGTTGCAGTTTGGACACTCAGTCTTTAAAAGGTTTGCCATCACTGGCATAGAGTGTTGGATTGTGGTTCAGGAGACCTTGGTTCAAATCCCTGCTCAGTTATGGAAACTTGTTTGTTGTTTTTTGGAGGGGGTATCATTGGTAAAACCATTCCTTCAATTTCCATACATTCTGGAAAACTTACTAAGGTTGCCATAACTCAAAATTGACTTGATGGCACCTTAAAAAACACACACACACACACACACACACACACACACACACACACACACACACACACACACATTCTGGTTAACTACTTATCCCATTAAAACTATATTGGGTATTTTGTTAATTATTTAAGAATTGCTTAGGTTCATTTTGTATATGTACATCTTGTCCATATGAACATTGTAAGCAATGAGGAATTTGAAGGCAATGTTTGCTTATACTGTTTGTGCAGTATTGGAAAATGCCATGTTTCAAAAATATGCATGCATAACAATATAACTCTTGCCTGCCTAACTCTAACAAACAGCATGCAAAAACAACAGTAAATGAAAAATATTCTTCCAATTCTGATTGTTAGAAATGCATTGATCTATGACGTGCAACTTGAAAACAGTTACAATTACCTAGTTTGCTAAGACTAGTCCTGATAATCTTTTATATTTAGTATTGATCCATCCTTCTTGTAACACAGAATGCAAAACACAAGTAAAAACAATTCCATAGTTAACAAGGAAATGATAACACAGGTCTGCAAAAAAAAAAAAATCAGCTGCACATGATATTTTTGGTAAATTTTATGTTTTCTAGTGTGCTGAATCCAAAAATAACCTCGATTTTCCTCCATCATGTACAGGTTTTTTTTGCAAAATAAGAGGGTTTTGCATTAAAAAAGCATAAGTGATGAGAAAATCACTATTTTATTACAATGAACTAAACATATTATTTCTTATAATTAAACATTTTGTCATAATATATACTTAACATTCCGTGTTCACTGTTTTTGTCTGTGAAACTTTTCTTCTTCTCTTTATGCTCCCTCCGAACACGCTTTCGCTTTCCATTTTCTGTTTCCCGTTTAAGCATCCAACAGTAGTCAGCTAGCATATTGACGTTCCATCTTCCTTGGTAGCATCTCTCGATATCATGGACATCCTGGTGAAATCTTTCACCCTGCTCTTCACTGTAGACTACCAAGTTTTCAGGAAAATAGTCGACATGGGAGTGTAAGAAATGAACTTTTAAGCTCATCTTGCATCCTTGAGCTTTATACGCATTCAACATGTGTTGTACAATAGTTTTGTAGTGAGGGTCTTTAGTATTCCCTAAAAACTTGTGAACTATGTCTTTGAAAGAGTCCCACACTTCCTTTTCTTTTTCTCCCATTGTTTCTAAAAAGAGGGGATTGGATAACAGTTTTTGTATGTCAGGGCCAGTAAAAACTCTCTTTCAACTTGGCTTCAGACAGTTTTGGGAATTTGGAACACAGATATCTAAAACATTCCCCATCTTTTGGCAGTGATTTAACAAACTGCTTCATAAGCCCTAATTTAATATGAAGAGGTGGCATTAAAACCTTTTCTGTAGGAACCAAGGTCGTATTAATGATGCTTTTTCACTGGGGATTAAGGTGTCTAGAAGTGGCCAGTCAGTTTTTGTCCAATAGAGGTCTCTGGCTCTACTGTCCTACAAACATAGGAAGCAGAGATATTTTGTATAACCTGCCTGCTGGCCTAACAACATGGTTAGTAGTTTAAAGTCTCCACAAACCACCCAGCGATGTTATTGATATTTGACAAGAATCACAGTTAAATCATTATAGTTTTCATCCAAATGCACCGAGTGTCCTATAGGAAGGGATGCAAATGTACTGTATTTCCATTATGCAGGAAGACTGCTTTGAGGCTTGTTTTAGACGAATCAATGAATAGGCGCCACTCAGATGAATCATATTCTATTTCAAAGCACTTCATTAGCCCTTGAGCATCACTACAATAAACGAGATTTCCATCTTTGGAGAAAAACTAAGTGAATTCTTTCTCTCAGTGCCTGTACCACGAAAATGATGTTCCAGGTGACAGCAGGTTTTTATTTGATAGTCTTGACCCAAGCAATTTGGCTGAATCTTTTGAAAGCCCTAAATCTTTAACTAGGCCATTGAGCTCGCTCTGAGAAAAAAGTTGAGGTACTTCATCAACAGAAAAATCTGAGCTAGATTCATCCTGGGAAGGCAATGTGCCTCCACCCTCCGAATCGCTCAGGATATTATCCAAACTGGAAGGTGGGTGTGGAACTGGTATTTGAGAGCTATGAAGCACTGGACGAATAGCTGAATTAAGGTTTGAGTAAGATATATTCTTTTTATTTTATTTTTTATTAAAGCCTTTCACATCTACCGAACAGAAATAGCAGTCGGTAGTGTGGTTTTGCTGTTCACACCACATCATAGGAATGCCAAAATGGAATGAGTTTTTCTTACCTTTAAATGACAAACGATCTTCTTCGCACCTTCTACACACCTTATGAGGAGCCTATGCTTTATCTTGATCCCCAAGTTTCAACTTGAAGTAAGCAAAATACACTTTCTTCACAAAATCCCTTATGTTTCTTTGTTGTATTTTAATAGGGTTTTCACCACAAATGAAACAAAAGTTGTCCGGAGAAATAACACAACCTCTTGGAGCCATAATACAGAGCTAAAAACAAGCACAGTCACGTTTGAATGCAGGATGTAAATGAGTGTGGCTCATACAGCAACCAAGATCCTGAACTTATTTAGCATGTTGATACATGATCAAATCTACAGTAGGCTTGTTTATACTAATTTATAATCCACCAGAAAACATGTTGAAACATGCTCAACCGAGCCAGTAAGATTCCTGGATATGTTCACCTTTCCCTACAAACAAAATAAACCTGTCAGGACATGATCACCTGAGCTTTCTCACACCACTAAACCTTCACTACACCCAGAGGTGGGCTCTAAAAAATTACCACCACACTGTGGGCGTGGTATGGTGGGCATGGCCAGGGGGAAAGCCGTGTTACCCCTGAATTAAGATGACTTTATTTCAAAACTTGGATGGGCATGGGCAGCAAGAAATTCTGCTACCGGTTCTGGCAAACTGGTAAGAACTTGCTATTGCCCACCACTGACTACACCTCTCTCCATTCCTCTTATTTTCTCTTTGCATTATTCTTGATTCTAGCTCTAATAAATATTAAATGAAAGTAAGAAATAATTTTTGGATAGGGTTTTTAGAATTAAGAATAGGATATCAGATTTTGGGTTAAAGGCAAACTTCACGCTAAATTAAACTTAAAAAATGAGTTTTGCAAGAAAACTTGACGAGATGGAATTTTTTTTAGTATTTTTCTCGGTTTCACTAAATAAAAATCTGTAACAGTAAAAAAAAATCCTATGCAGGTTTTCTGGTTGCAGACCTGTGTAATCAGTGGGCCCAGCACATTCACAAATTGGCCCTTATGCATATGTGGGTGCTAAAGTCAAAACCTTAATGTCAAGGATGACTCCACACCACAACTTAATTTGGGAACCATACCAAGGGGAGGAGGGCCATATAGTTTCCTACTTTCTGGGACACCTCTGCAAATCTGGAGTGTGCACCTGGAGATCCATGAATTTTAGTTTTATTGCCATAAATCAGTGTTCTGTTCTAGGTATGGGGATTCCAGTGGTGGCGTGAAATTCCTTCTCCCAGAACAACTTCCCTATTCATTTCATTGGAAAGAGGTGAGGATATACAACCATTTGTTTAAACTGAATAGGGAATCCCATTCACACATAGTCGATTCATACATTTTAGTATATGTGTGTGTGCGTGCGCACTCTTTCACACACACATACACACAGCTGTGCAGAATAATTCAGAAATTATAATGGATTGGAATGAATGGAGGATAAAATGAAACACATTTTCTGCTTTCAGTCAGAAACTGAGCTTTAAAGAACGGGTACGGATGGCTAGCCCAAGAGGACAGAGTATCAAGAACAGACAATCTTCATGTGGTGACAGGAGGTCACCAAGTACTGATATCACTGCAGAGGGCAGCCCAACAAAAGTGCAAAAGAGTTGGAGCTTCAATGACCGAACACGTTTCCGACCTTCCTTACGTTTGAAGAGCTCACAGCCTAAGCCAGTGCCAGATAGTAAGATTTTTTAAAATGTTTCTTATTTATTGTCATTATAATCCTGCCCTAGCCCTCAGTAAATAAGGAGGCATTGATCATTGTGAAGCCACATCACACTTGAGAAATGCTGTGCTGGAATGCAAACTTTCCCCCCTTAAAACAATGCTTCTCCCGTTGCTGCTTTACAGGTATGAGTATATGATTTTGTTTTCACACTTATAGTAGATTACTAGGCTCATAAGATTACATCTGATCAAGTATGGTTGACTATAAACTCTGCACCTTCTCATTTATGAATGGAAAACATTTTGATTATCTAAAATGGAGAGTTGACACCATTTTTCAAGAGATAACTTTGATTGCTTCATATGGTATACAACAGATCAGAAAGTGTCTTCCAAGTCCAGAAGCATGCCAGCAGCATTGATGAGCAAAGACAACAAAACATGTTGAGCAAGAGTTGACAAAGTGTAACCTTCTTGTTGTTCTGCCATATCTGAATCCAAATATTGACAATCCTCATGGCAATCAGCCATGAGGACTGTCCTGAGAATATAATGCAGTGGCCTTTCATCTGCCTTCCAGTTCCGCAAGTCACTTTCTGGTCCTGGGCCTTTTTGGCACACAAAGTCCAATCAGCCTCAGACCAGTATTGATGAAGCTGCTGCCCTCCATCAAGTGGGATTTAATCCACTTGGGGGACCATCACCCTTCCCTGTGGACTTCAGCACCCAAGGCTGTTAATCCTCAAGGTTGTCAGGTTAGTTATCCGCTGCCTGACACTCAACATTGAGTCGCTGGCAGTATGGTCTATTCTATTACCATAGCAGGATAACCTGACCAAGTGTAACCTATAGGGAAAAAATGCTGCCCTTCATGGTTCCCTGTATGCATACTTTGAATCGTAGGAATTACCAATCCCCTCCCCCTGAAAAAAATCCACATTGCTTCCTAGATGCCTCTTAGGACAACACAACCTTTCAAATGCAGTGTGTAAATCAAAAAGAGGAGAGTGCTGTTTGCAACAAGCATAGGCATTGAAACTCTTTCATGTTTTATTGGTCAAATTAAAACATGTCCTTTAATCCACATTTTATTGTATCAATAATTCACAGTTATTACTCTTATAATAGACCTTTATCCTATATGGAATTTCTTTTTTGCAGCTGATGTCAGTCTTGGTACTGATGACATGTATGATGAGAGAGGATGCCAGTGTGATATATCAGTGGAAGATCTCACACCAGCACTTAAAACAGTTATCCGAGCTATCAGGTAAGAAGGTTTGTTTGTATTGTTTGTTCATTCAATTTCCATATCATCCATCTGGCATTCAGGCTCCTCTGGACAGTGTATACCAAATAAAATAAGTAAACATATAAAAGTAAAACGTAGTATAGATAAACTAAATTAGACAATATAAAACAGTAAAGTCAGTAAAGGTAAAGTTCACCCTTGCTCAAAAGCCGGTCGTATCTAACTCTATGGTTCGGTGCTCATCTCTGTTTGCAGCCAGAGCCAGTGCTGTCTGCAGATGTTTCTGTGGTCATGTGGCAGGCATGACTAGACACCAAAGCACATGAAACGCTGTTATCTTCCCACTAAAGCAGTACCTATTTATCTACTTGCAATTTCTTGCTTTTGAACTGCTAGGTTGGCAGGAGCAGGGACAGAGACAGGAGCTCGTTCTGTCGTGCGCACTTGAGTCTCGAACTGCTGACCTGCTAGTTGTCAAGTTGTGAACTGCCCAGGGAGTACACTAAGCATTATGTGGGGCAGTATATAAGTGTGATTGATTTGCTTTGTTTTATGCTATAAGTCTGGGTCCGGCTGCTCTCTTGTTGGTGTTATTTAGTTGTTGAAATGAAGAGCAGACTTTTAAGTCACTTCTTCCCACCTTGCTTACTGGATTATTGGTGAAGCACTTGCTTGTACAGTACTTATCTATAACTAGTTCATTCTTGCAGCAGTGCCTAGGGGGTCAGGGGACATCGGAAACAGCATGGATCAGGTCCCACGACCTCCCAGAGGTGGCATGGGTGGCGGAGAGCCCAAAATGGGTGAAAAAAGTCCCATCATGATGGAGTTTTTTCCGGCCATTTTGGGCTCTCTGCCACTCCCTGCCGCCTCTGAGGACGGCAGGGGACCCAATCAGCACTGTTTCCGACATCCCCCCCCCCCCCCGGTGCTGCTGCAAGGCAAAACCTGTAACCAAGGAAGGAGTTTCCCCCGGCGTTTTGCCTTGCAGCAGTGCCTGGGAAGGTTGCGGGATGTCGGAAAAAGCTAGGATCGAGTCCCCTGACCCTCCCAGAGGCAGCTGGCTTTTTTTTTTTAGCGATACCCTATGTATGCATTATGATGTATGCATTAGATAACACTAAAAATCAGATAATGACCAAACTTGTGGAACCAAGTTTGGTCATTATCCGAGGGATTACTTTATAGCATGGGGTATAGTAAATATAACAGCTACCAGATCTACATGAGTCCCTCCCAGCTTGTGAGCATCAGTTCATGAATAAGAGCCCACGACCAGGCAAAGTAGTTTTCAGATGAGCTAAGGCCTAAATGGGATATATATAGTAGAAACTGAAAGAGCAAGTCACTAAGGAGGAATATGATCAAGCAGACAGTATTTCTATAGTGATCAGGAAGGCTAAAGCTCAGAATAACTGCAGATTTGCCTTCTCCTTAAAGGAACCAAGTGCAGGTACAATAAAAGAGGCAGGAAGGGGGCTGCTTTCCAAGATTGAGCAAAGACTAAATACAGGAACACCTAGCTCCTTTAAAGGAATACACATCGGAAGTGCCAGGTGCACTGCATCAAAGGCACTAAGGCACTTTGATGTGTAATTTCTGAGCTGCTGACTGTAATCTTTGAGAATGCTTGGAGAACAGGCGAGGTTCCTAGAGACTGGAGGCAAGCAAATAGCATCCTAAACTTTAAATAAAAAGTGGGTGGGTGGGGGTGGGGTTACCAATGATTTAGCCTGACATCATTACCAGGAATGTCTCCAGAATAGATAATTAAGGAGTTAATCTGTGAGCATCTAGAAAAACACTGATTTTAAGACTCAATGAGATATTCAAAAATAAGACAGGCAGGCAGGACTAATCTCTGCCTGGTGGAGTCAAGACTTTGGTAGATGAGGAGAATGCAGTAAGACAAATAAGCTTGGTTTATTAGATCAAACCAAGCCAGAACTCTCTTTAGATGTGAAGAGGAAGAAAGAGAGGAGGAGCTGCCGGATGAGGAAGGGACCTCCCTTCGTCCCTTGAGTAGCACTGCTTGTGTTTCCTGCTGTTTCTGAAGTTGGCAGACAATAATTTGCCCAACAGAAAGAGCCAATAACTACTCCTTTTTTCTGGTTGCCTGGCAAATGAGGAAAAATATACTGACATGTCACTCATGCACTACTGGCCCACTGTGGTCTGATCCTGTAAAAGTGCATGGTTGGAAAGTAACAGTAGCAAAGCAATAGAAGCAGCCCCCAAAGTGGAAGCTGCACTCTATTACTAAATGCTGAGGGAGATGAAGTTGGGGGGGGGGGGGGGGAGAGAGAGAGAACTGCATCCATGAATTGCATTCCAGCCAAAACAAGCTCAGGAGCAACAAGGATTTTTATTTCCTTTGCACCATTTTCTTAAGCAACATAAGATCTGCTGCTGCTGCTGTTGCACTTCTCCACTGATTGCTCAAAAGAACATGCATACATTCTCAATGCCAAGATTATGAAACTGCTTGTTAACATCCCATTGATAACAAACATACAGACTCACACTATTTTGGGAAATATTCAGCATTAACTAAACGAATTAACAAAAATAACAGGCTAGTTCATCTTTACAAAGTACAGAGAGGACAACCTATTTTTCATGACTGATTTACTTCTTTCTGCCTCACTTAATCTAATTTTTCAACTTTTATGCCGCCCACTCAGGCAAGCCCGACTCAGGGCGGCTTACAAATAATCTAAAAACACATACAATAAAACATAAGAGTATAAAAACCGTTTAAAAAACCACCCACGTTAAAATACCACCCCACAGAAGAGAGAGATGCATCTTATTATATAGAAGCCAGCGGGTTCGGGACCACATTACCCTCAGGGCTCCATACCTGCCCCGCCAGCCAGGTTTTAAGTCCTTTCCTAAAGGGCAGCAACTCCATCTGCAAACATAGCTCTACTGGCAGGAGGTACCAAAGGACCGGTGCAGATGCGGAGAAGGCCCTCTTTCTTGGGCCAGAGAGACGTGCCTCTCTGGCTGATGGTGCACTTCATCATAATTGTTTCACACAGTTGCTAAAATCTGACAACTCTTACTCCAAGTGGAAATTATGAAAGAAACGTTCTGGTAAGGGATGGAGACCCACAGTGATTCTGTATTAGGACTGTGTTTCAGATCAACAACACAAAAGAGATAAAAGGGCTGCTGAGCTAACAAACAACCTGGGGACATAAGAGATTAAAAATTAATAAGAACCTAAATGATAAAATAGAGATTATTTCAAAATGGACCTGTAAGCACTCTGAATGATGCACATGAAACAAACCTAGACATAACCCATGCATTGATAGCAGACCTTTATTTTCAAATGCAGGTCTAGCTACATCACATATAAAGTAGAAGTTGACAGTTATGTTTAAAGTGCCATGGGGATATCCTGAATCAGGTTTTTTTCCTTCCATGGCACTTTTTGTCACTCACATTATCCCCACCTTGGCTCTCTAGGGGTGAAAGGAACTGCAAAGCCAGAACAGCAGGGAAGGTTCCACACCCTTGCTTATGCAACTCCAAATCTAAATCATACTACACTCCTTCAACATACTTTGGACAGTGCTACATTTAAGAAAAAAATAGCATGCGGCCATTAATATGTGGTTTGCTAGTGTTACAGAATGTATTTGAAGAACTTGGTTGAATAATTCAGAATTTGTCATTAGCTGACTTCCAAAAGAACTGAATGTGACTTCTAAATTTCCATAAAATCTCAGTTTCTTTCCATTCCATGCATTGTGCACATCCATCAAGACAAGACCATGTTCTTGGAACAATTCATACATTCATATATTTCAACAAAACAGACATTATGGCAGAGAGCATCTTAAGTACTGTATGTTAAATTTCCTGCACAGTCTTCAGTAGCTTGAAAGCAAACGTTGTCATCTTTAATTTAGAATGCTTTAATCTGAAAAATATTTACTCTGTAGAATCATGAAATTTCATGTTGCCAAAAGGAAGTTTAAAGAAACACTGCGCCCATATGATGTCAAAGATGTCATTGAACAGTATTCAGCAGGTCACCTAGATATGCTGTGCAGAATTAAAAGTCTCCAGTCACGGTAAGAAAAGCATTTTTTTTCTTTTAAATAAAGCAGTCTTCCATGGGAACTAACCTTGTTTTTTAAGAAACTATTCCAGTGGGTGCTCCTAGGCCAAAACTACATTGCCAGGAAAAATTCATCAGAGCTTCTGTCACTCAGTGGTCTGTTCTAGTAGATTTCCCAGCTACTAACAGCAACAGACCTGGGGCAGCAGAGTCTCCACCTGTTCTCAAGGTCAAAGTCTCCCTTGCTCAAAAGTCAATCGTGTCCAGCTCTAGGGGACTGTGCTCATCTTCAGCTACAGCCAAAGAGCCAGCGCTATCTGCACCTGCAGACGCTTCCATAGTCATGTGGCAGGGATAACTAGACGCCGGAGTGCACGGAACACTGTTACCTTTCCCACCAAAGTGGTACCTATTTATCTACTTGCAAAGTCTTGCTTTCGAACTGCTAGGTTGGCAGGAACTGGGACAGAGAACTACATGCAGCAAAAATGGAGCTGTTGGAGCTGCTCCCTGGGCAAGAACAGCATCACTCCCTGACCAGTGCTTGGAGAGGGGGAGCTGCAGTGGCCCCAATGTCATTGCATGTTGAGCAAATTAGTTCCTGCCAAGATGCCAGTGCTGTCTGTAGTCTGGAAACTTCTAGCAGTGGACAAGTAGCTGAATCTACATATCCTACTTTAATATGAGGAGTCACGTTCAAAAGAGGTTATGTGTTACAAGCAAGTTCTTTCCTGTCTGTACATAACCTGCAAAAAATTTTTTGCTGAAGTACACTGCAAATGTTTCATTCCCGTTCTGTTCTGTTGAACTGCCTTTCTTCTTATTTGTTTTATTTATTTATTAATTAGTTAGATTTCTTCACCGCCACTCGGCTGAGGCCGACTCAGGGCGGTTTACAATCATATATAAAAATGACATAGTTAAAACTAATTAAAACCACCCACCCCCTAAAAAAGGGTGCAGGGACCAAAGGTACCAAAGGGGGAGGTTTTCCACTAAACCAACCACCCCACGGAGGTCACCCTTCCACCTGCACCCCATACTTGGCCTGCCAGCCAGGTTTTGAGTTCTTTCCTGAAGGGCAGCAGTTCCATCTGGAGACATAGCTCTGTTGGCAGGAGGTTCCAGAGGGCCGGTGCGGTGTATTTTCTCTCTCCACACCATATTTTGAAAGCAGTTTATTGACAAAATCAAGTAAATAAACTGAGCCATTTGTTTAAATATATTTAAATTTGTTTTATTTATTTATTACATTTTATACCGCCCATCTAGGCTATTTCCCACTGCACAGACAAATAAACAAAAGCAACCTAATAGAACGAACAACCAAATAAAATAAATGACATAATAAATACCTGGGGGAAAAACAAACCTTATAATAAATCTTCCTCAACACTTATTTTCCTTCTTTTTTTGCAGGGTATGGCTTTCCTCACTACAAACTGATTTATGCTTGAAATGATAAATGGGATGTAAAAATATTTAAACTGTTTCAGTGCTATGGATCTTTATGCATATAATATACCAAGCTTTGGTGATTAGACAATTGAGTATTGGCAACTCTGGTCACTGTTGTGATATGTGGCAACTCCTTTCTTCACCACTAGGAAACTAGCATAAATTTTAAATAAGATACGGTGTGTGTGTGTGTGTGTCTGTGTGTGTGTGTGTGTATAATTATTAATTAAATTGGACATTGATCAAAGCGTGATCTTTGACATATATAAGGATCCCCTGTGAATTTAGCTTCAGTACACCTGATACCAAAATTGAAAATATTACCTGTTGAAGTGGACATGCACATTTGTGTCTTTTATCTGTTTTACAGTGTTGATCAGATTCTTGGAAGGGGACAAATTGCTTCTGATAAAAAAAGCCGAGAGAAAAATTCTGTAGAGAATGAAACAGCTGATGATCTTAGTATGCTAGGACGTGTAGTCAAAGTGGAAAAACAGGTAACATAACTCTGAAAGGTGATGCATCTGCTTTAACAATCAACTATTTCTACAATTTAAAATTTGTAGTATTTGCAAAATGAAATCACCTCCTTTGGTCTTCACACTAATGCCATTTTGTCCAAAATTATTATGCTACAGGCTCATACCTGTCAAATATCCCGCATTGGCCGGGATTTCCTGTAATTTTGCGCCGCTTTTCTTCCTTTCCCGCCCAGAGCTCTCGCCATCCTGTATTTTGGCGGCGGGGGAAAAGTGGTTACTGTGCATCCCCTTCTATGCAGGTCCCTTCTACGCATGCATAGAAGCCTTTTACGTATGCGTAGAAGGGTTATGCGCAAAAGGGGATGCGTAGAAGGGTTCTGTGCAAAAAGGGATGTGTAGAAGGCTTCTACGCATACATGGAAGGGATCTGCGCAGAACGGTTCTGCGCAGGTCCCTTATTGTCCGGAGCCGCGCTTGACAGGTATGTACAGGCTGGGATGTAAATTAGGGCAGGGCACCAACTTTGGACAAATTGTAGGTCAAATCAAAGCTATTTGTGAGAGTTCAGGCAAGCCCCAGATTAGAGCAAACACCTTCAGCGGTTCCAGTGAAGATTCTATTCTGAATGTTAACAACTCCCTAGGTAAAGGAAAGCCAGTCGTGTCCGACTCTAGGGTTCAGTGCTCATCTCGGTTTACAGCCAAAGAGCCAGCACTGCCTAGTCTGCAGATGTTTCTGTGGACATGTGGCAGCAATGCCTCAACACTGGAGTGCACAGATGCTGTTTACCTTCCCACCAAAGTGGTACCTCTTTATCTACTTGAAATTTCTTGCTTCCAAACTGCTAGGTTGGTAGGAGCTGGGACAGAGGTGGGAGCTCATTCCATTGTGCAGTACTCAGATTTCAAACAGCTCACCTGCTGACCTCCCAGTCGTCAAGTTCAGCATCTTAGCGACTTGATCCACCACAGTCCTAACAACTCCCTAAAGCTATAGTAAGCTGTGTGCCCATAGCCAGGCCTGCGGCAAACTAGATGGAGCCTTAGTTGAATTAGGTCCCAATCCAAAGGATTCAATTGGCACCTAGATTGGAGGACCTGTGCCCAGCCATAATGTTACTGCTTATAACACTGTTATCATTCCACTGTTATCAATGAGATGGGGCCTGTGTTAATTCATAGAACTGGTCTGGAAGGCAGATCATAACATGCTCTGCTGAAATACTTGAACTATTTCAGTAAAACTTCACTGGGGTTGCTCAAAGTAGATTGCAGCCAGCATGGTAGATTCTGGATGCTGTGTTTTCTTTTTTCAAGCAAAGTGATATAAAAAAAACTTGATTTGCTTTAGAGCAGGGGTTCCCAACCTACTGCCTGTGGGCCAGACCTGGCCTGAAACACCATTCCATCAGGCCCGTCACCTTCTCCCCTGCACCCGGAAGTGGAAGCAGATGTGTTTATGCAAATGGGGGCATGTGCTCACACATGTGCAAACACACCTGTGACTGTCGTAAACACGGAAGTGGACACATTTACAACAGCTATAAATGTGCCTTCTTCTGCTTGCAGGGGCATGGTCTGGACCACTCAGCTAACCAGGGGGTGTGGTCAGGCCCACAGCGCAAAAAGGTTAGAGGGCAGACCTTTAGAGGGCAGTTATATTTATATTGGGTTGCCACATTGATGCCATGTATTCTTTATTTATTGTAGTTGGTATTCACAGACTTTTTCTTCTTCTATCTCCAGGTCCAATCCATAGAATCAAAATTAGACTCACTACTAGATATTTACCAGCAGGTCTTGAAGAAAGGATCTGTATCTGCGCTGACTTTAGCTTCATTTCAGATGCAACCTCTCGAATGCGATCAAACGTCTGATTATCAAAGTTCAGGAGATAGTAAAGACAATTCTGCCCAGACTAGTGGATGTGTATCCAGATCAGCCAGTGTCAACATGCCATGTGGCCTGCAGCTAATATTGACACCAAATGAATTTAATCCTCAAGCTTACTATGCTTTTAGTCAGTCTGTACATAGTCAAGCCATACAGGTGCCAAATGATGGACCTGTAACTCTATCAGCTAATAATGCACTAAACCAAATAAACCAGACGTCTAAGCCAACAGCACCTACAACGTTGCAGATACCCCCTTTTTCATCAGTAAAGCATATCAGTAGGTTGGAGCCTATACATACTATTCCTGTGAGCACACAGGAAAATATTTCGGATGTCACCGCTTGCCTTGTTGCTTCTAAGGATAATGGACAAATTGTACAGCCCAATGCGACAAAGAATCTTTCATGGAGAAAAAGCCTAGATACAGAAGGGGAACCCTTACTCTCAGTGAAACCGATAGTGCAGATGGATCTAGGGAAATCGCTGTCGGTACAAAACCTTATAAACTCAACAGCAGAAGAACTGAATGTACAGGTTTCTGGAAGTGACACTGGTAGCTCAAGAAGTAGTCAAGAACTACACAGCAAATGGAGGGAATCAAAATTATTTATAACTGATGAAGATTTGGAAGCAGAGAGAGCAAATGAAACTTTTGAAGCCATTTCCCATCCCTTAGTGGAAATGACTCTCTCGACAGACTCTCTAAGGACTGGAATGTCAAGATCATCTCAGAGCATTTGCAAGTCAGGAGACGGTACTGATGCTCTCAGCCTGCCTCATGTCAAACATAAATAGCTTTGTGTGGATCTTCTTCACATGCTGAATAATATTTTCAGTTACAAATATAGAAGCATGGACTATTTGGAAAATCTGTTTTAATTTTTTTTAATCAGAAAGAAAGGCAGTTGTATGAGTTCATATCTTTCAGTTGCATGAAAATGCATGTTTAGGTGACCAACAAAATCCTGATTTATACCCACACTGCATTGGTACTTTCATTTTTAGTGCAGTAGGTATAAATGGGGAATCTATAAAAATAATGTTACAAGTCTATTAAAATACAAACGATCTGACCATTTGGGAACCAAGACATTTCTAAAGTACATAAAAAATTATAAAAAGCACTTTTCTTCTGGCTTAAGTAAATACTATCTATGATCTGAATTATATCATAGTTACATTTACGGCAACAAAACTTATCTGTAGCTGCTAGTGAAAAAAATACATAATGAGATTAGAAAGGCCTGATCCTTGTAAACTAAAATTCATCGGTTTTAGAAGAATGTTGATTTTTATACTCCTTTGGAGATATAAGACTGAAACAAAGTATTTTGCACAGCACTTTTTAAGATTTTCTTTGTGATTTATTTTTGCTATGAAAAGTTCAAAGTTATCAGGGAAGACCCTCAATGTGAAATGTTCTTTCATCATAAACTTTCAACATTTACTGATGGTCTCCTTGTGGAGCTAAATTATTTTGCAGATTTCTGCAAAAAAAGAAACAAATACTTGATTGCAAATGAAGTATTTTTCTCCCTATACAGTGTTGTCATTCAACAAAATTATATTCTGAGTCTGAACGAGCACAATTAAAGGTCAGGGGAAAGAATAGAAGGCACTCACAAGATAAAAACAGACTATTCTTTTTCAAATAATCAAAAAAAGGAAATTATTTTTTAAAAAATAATGTAAATATGAATAGGTGAGAAAGGCAACCAAAGAAAGACAAGAATGCTGAGTTAAATTTTAGGCTCTTGTTTAAAGCAAAAATAGGGTTTTTTCTCCCCCAAATGAAAAAGTATTAATGAATGGTAAACCACCTCTAAATACTTTATACCTTAAAAAAAACTGAAAAGAGTCACCAAAAGTCAAAATTGATTGAATGGCATGTAATTAGTAAGAAAATCCTGATTCATCTGACAATGCTGAAGACAATTGTCAGATCCTCCAATTTGTATGGGCAAGAGCTGAAGAAACAGTTCCCATCCATTTGGACGTATAGATAGAAAATGAGATTTTTGAAACCATTTCCCACCCATTAGCAAAAACTCATATTTCTTTTAAGATACATGTTCTAGAATAATCTTTACCCTCAAAGGAATACAAGTAGGTTTGTGGTTCAAAGCTTCCAGCAAACTGGAGTCATTCCCTTCATCCACCCACCCACTGTCCTTATACTCTACAGTAAAACCCCGACTTACATATGCCTTGAGTTACATAAAATTCGACTTACATAATGATTTTGTGCTAAACCCATGTCCCGATTTACACAATTTCCTATGGGTTTGCTTCGAGTTATATAAAGATTCTTTTTCCTATGGCTTTTCTTCGAGTTACGTAAAAATTCATTTCCCTATAAGTTTGCTTCGATTTACATAAAAATTTCATTTTTCCTTTGGGTTTGCTTCATGTTATTTAAAAAAATAATTTTTCCTATGGGTATGCTTCGGGTTACATAAAAATCCGATTTAAGAAAAAGCCTACGGAACTGACTATTTTCGTAAGTAGAGGTTTTACTGTACTTTCTTCCTAAATTTCACAATGTCTGCCCTGAAGCAGCAATATTTAGTAAAGACTTACAAATTTATACCTGAGTTTTGGCTGGCGTTAACAGCTTCATTCCTAACAGCTTCCTAAGCACATTCCAATTCCACTGCTTAATGATAGCTGGTATTTGTGTTTATGGTATCCCCCAGAAATGTACATACTTGGTACACTCTTGAACATAGTGTCTGTTTTCTAATATTCTCTGATGATTCCAAAGACAGTCTAGTTGAAAGGTGCCTCGGAACATGTCATAAACTCTGAATCAGTTTTGCTGAGACTGAGGTTAAAATAAAAAGGGGGTCTTACAGAGTACAGTATTACAAAACAACTTGAACGTCTGACTCTGGATCAGTTGTAATTTCTGTCTCCACTCTCTAAAACAAAACAGTTTTCTGAATGTTATGTTAAATGAGAATATGCAAAATGTGTAAGGTGTTTATTCTGTAATATTCATATAAAGCCTACAAATGATGACTAAGCTGGGTGAAAAGTCAAATGACAAATTCTAGGAGAAAGCATCTTAAAGCCCATGACGGTCTTTTACTTTCCATATAGCTTTCCACATGTTTACTTTCAAAGTTTGCTATAGCAGTTTTTCTGAAAGGTGATGGGTTCAGCATCTCTTGTGAAATCAAACTTCTCTTCCACAAGATTTCCACTAGAGGCAGTAACTGGTAGACTTTGGGCTAAACCTGGCTTCCTTCAACTGATTGTCTCTTCTAATTCCCAAAACCAAAGTAAAAAAAAAAAGAGTGTTTAACAGCTGCCCCTCTTCCACTCAATGAGATGGGGAAGCAGGGCAGTCATCCTGCCAACCTGCACCATCTTATCAGAGCAAACCTTTGTCAAAATTAGTTGTTGGACAGGGTTTTAATATTTATTTAGATTTCTGCAGTTTTGTCTAGCCAAAGCATTTAACCTACAGAGCTTTCAGAATGCCTAAATAAGTCCTAACTGAATGTTTTATAGTGCCTTTTTGTGCTTTATGTGAAACCTCCTAAATCTGCTTTTAAGCTTAACAAAACAAAGCTTGAAGGCAAAAGGTAAGCAACACATAATGCCAACAATGAGTCATGTTTTCCCATTCTATAAATATGATGTATCATCTGGCTATATGTCTGTAGAGACAAGAGGATCCAAATGGAACACCATTTCCAATATGAGAATAAAATGCTGCTGCAAGACAGCTTTAGCTACTTGCCTTGGCGTCAATGATTTGCCTACCAAGAACTGCTATTTTTGCCTTAATTAAAGGACAAACTTGGGTCCTCGTAGTATTAGTATTAATATAGTATTAATTATGCACACAATTATATATTAGAAAGAAAATTGCTATTTCAAAATCAGAAACAAATCAGGAATTCTTTTGCAAAATTCCTATCTCCCCCTTTCTATTTGCAGGTTTTTACACGTTATTCTAAAAGGGAAGCCATTTTCCTAATATCAAATTAATGACATAAATATTTTGTCATTTTAATTGAATGTTTAATAGTAAGAAGTTCAGTTCCATTTTTAATGTTAATTTTATATGCACAACATAGAATGTAGGTAGCTTTTTCACACTGAAACAAAAAGTTAACGTTTTACAAGAAATCTCTTCTGTTTATCAATCCCCTCATTATGACAGTTGCATGGGTAGTTTACTTTCAGGCTGAATACTACTGAACTTGTCAAAATGAATGTGCAAAAATCAGGTGGGAACATTGTCAATACTGTACTTCCATTGTTACGCATTGGGAACCATATATCTGATTGTGTATTAGAATATAACGGAAGCTATAAATATAATGCGCAACTGTAAAAGTAAAACAAAACACATAGCATCATGATACCTTAAAAACAGACTACAATGTAAAAATATATTTTGATACCTATATCAATGTTTCTGGTTGAAGAAAGATGGAAAATAATAAGTTTGTTGAGGACATCATTGGAAAAAATATATTTCTTCTGCTTCATGATATATTTTTATTTAAATACAAATAGAATGCCCTAACCTAGAAATCAGCAGGCCACAAGTAGCCCTTATATATGTATATAAGGTATTCATATGTTATTTGACAACTGTCATTAAATAGACTGGCAGATGCTTCTATCTTTCTGGGTCCCAGGAACATATTATTGAATCTTTATAAAGAGCACTGTCTCTGAGCTGCAATCATAATGAATCAAAGTTCTTATTAACTTACCTTAAGAGGAGTGTTGTCATAGTTAAGGATATGCAGGCCTGAACAATTAACTTTTGCTAAGCATCTGTTAAAAATTAAGTTATATCTGAATTATTTCCTGAGGAAAGTAACACATAGCTAGATTAATCCTTATGTCACATTGACTCTAAAAATAAAATGCACATACTACTAACATAGAAGTGATAAAGTTATGTTTCATGAAGCACAGAACAAAGCGGAATTTAGTGAAAAACAGAATACTGTATATAAGAAAACAAAAAATGGAAACAGAAGCATGGTTCACTCTAAATGTAGCCCTAACGAATTAGGTAGACTGAGCCATTGTTAAGGAACAAACTATACATGCAAAAAAAAAAAAAGAGAGAGAGAGAGAAACCACAGTAGAAAGGGGTAACTGTGGGTTGGATGAGTGTGATAGTGAGAAAATAGGTTGGAGTTGTGTTTTATCAAATTAAAATTGCACATTTAGTCCATGATATATATACACAAATATGACAGTGGTCAAAATCTTAAAACACAGAAATGTGTTTCAGAATGGGGTCTAAATATATTAAAATAAGAATTTGTCCCACACTGATTCTATTGATTTCCATGGATGTATTTGTAGAACAATTGATTTTTATGAAGCATTTTTTTCTTCTAATTGAAGGGAAATTCCATTTATTTCAGTAGAGCTAAATAAGGCAAAATTTTAACGAGCGTGTTACATTTTTTTTTACTCCCTTAACCAAATGTTTTGGTATTGTTCAAATTGATCCCAGCATTCAAAATGGTATATCTATTTAAGTTGTTTAATAGAGTTTATAAAATTCCCAGCTATCCAAGTATGTCTACTTGCACAGATAATGCATCTTCTGCCACTGGCAGTGTTGTGAGATGTTAAATATGAGGTAGAAGTGCTGAGACATTGGTTCTGTAACAATGGAAAAATACATGGGACATTTCCACTGATGCTAAAATGGCTTTAGCCATTATGTTAGAATGCAATGTCAATTGTAATTTCATTGCAAACTAAATCCATGTTGTTAATAAAAATGTTTTAAAATACTGTAGTTAGTCTTTAAGGTACCAAAATGTTTTTTTTCTTTTTGTTTTGGTTGCCTTGGACCCTTCAACTCACAGATTAAAAGAGAAAGGGCAGTATGAAACAGACCCTCTGTGGAGGAATGGTGATGTACACATTTTACAGGGACAATGCAGGTCTCTTAGCCAAACAGCTCTCTTTGCAAACATCTTATATACACAAGAGAAAAGTCTCTTCATTAAATGAGACTGTCGTATCCTTAAGATGCATTCCATTTACAGTGACTCTTGTAAGGCTTCCAAGGTAAGTGAAATATTTTAGGAGTTTCATATGCACACACCAATTAATTTCTTCACTGAACAAGGATTCAAACTTATGTCTCCTGAACTGCATGTCCAGACACACACACACCCCAAAGGGCTCATTCATTTTTGGGTCACTAGAGGATGGAGGGGCAGCAAAATGACATTTAACTTGTTTTCCCTCCCGTCCAAACAAACTAAATGACACTTTCCTCATATGGTGAAATGGGTAATGAGCTATTTCATGTGGGCAAATGAAAAACTTTCCCTGCTCCTCGGCAGAGTTGCTTGGAAAGTGTTGAATGTAAGCATCCAATATGTTGAAGGAGCTCATTAGCACCTTCAGCATACCTGGTGTTTACTCTGGAAGTAGCCTTTGAAGTATGCAATGCCTCTCATATACAGCATCCCATGTGTGGAGGGGCACTTGGGATGTCATATTTTTGACTGCTGAATAAAAACAGAACTCCCTAACAGGGATTCTAAAAGACTTAAGACTGATCCCCAAGAGCTGGAGCGTGCTAAGCACTATTACAGACATGTTCCTAGTGCACTTGAAGAGCATTTTCACCAGTATGCTGATAATAACCAACTTTATCCTTCTCTGTCTCAGCGGTGCAGGCCATCCAAGTCCTGGAACATTCAGGGTTTGGATAAAGGAGAATAAGCTGTGAACAAAAGTCGGAGCTTTTGTTGGTGAGGGCTTCTCCTGGCCAGTTGGGAGGTTGCCTATCTTAAATAGATTGTATCACTCTTCATCTTAGGGATAGTTTTAAAATCTGGAAATTCTCCTGGACCTGACTCTTAAAATGGACAACAATGTCTGTTTCTGCCCCTGCACTCTATCAAGTTCTTCTCCGTAGTCTCTGTGAATCATACCTGTCAACCGCAGCTCCGGCCAATCCGGGACCTGCGCAGAACGGTTCTGCGCAGGTCGGCTTCTACGCATGCGTAGAAGGGTTTTACACTTGCGTAGCCTTCTACGCATGCGTAGAAGGGTTCTACGCAAGTGTAGAATGGTTCTACGCAAGTGTAAAACCATTCTACGCATGCGTAGAAGGCGACCTGCGCAGAAGGGCTGCGCAGTACCTCCTTTCGCCTGCTGCCAAATTCCGGGATTTTGGCAGCGCGGGGCGGGAAATGGCGCAAGTTGGCACCGAAAACCGGGAAATCCCAGCCAATTCGGGAAGGTTGACAGGTATGCTGTGAATCCACATGAATAAGTTTACATCGCATAGATTTACGAAAAACAGTTATAGGTAAGCAACCTGTCATTATAGAGCCCTGGCGGCGCAGGGGTTAAACTGCTGTCCTGCAGCCAAAACATTGTGGGTTCGATCCTGACTAGATGCTAGGTTGACTCAGCCTTCCATCCCTCGAAGGTCAGTAAAATGAGGACCCTACATGTTAGGGGCAAAATGCTAATTAACTTGTGAACTGCTCAGAGTGCAGTGCACTGATTTAGGGCTATAGGGTGGTATAGACGTGTGATTCCTTTGCTTTCTTAGGTAAAGGTCGCCCTTGCTCGAAAGCCAGTCGTATCTGACTCTAGGGTTCAGTGCTCATCATCTCTGTTTATAGCCAAAGAGCCAGTGCTGTCTCGTTCGAAGACTGATGCTAAAATGGCTTTAGCCGTTATGTTAGAATGCAATGTTAATTGTAATTTCATTGCAAACTTTTTGTTGTTCAGTTGCAGTCGATTCCGACCCTTTGCGACCCTATGGACCATTGTCCTCCAGCCGCCTCTGTCCTCCACCATCCCCCTCAGTCCTCCCAGTTCTGTGCCCATTGAATCTACATTTAGCCATCTCATTTTTGGCCTCCCCCTTCTTTTGCCCTCCACCTTTCCCAGCATCAAGGCCTTCTCAAGTGAATCCTCTCTTCTCATTTGATGTCCAAAGTACTTCAGCTTCATCTTTACTATTTGACCTTCTAAGGAGCAGTCAGGGTTGATTTCTTCTAAGATTGACTTATTTGTTCTCCTCGCTGTCCAGGGGACTCTCAAAACTCTCCTCCAACACCACATTTCAAAGGCATCTATTCTGCTGCACTCAGCTTTCCTAATGGTCTAGCTCTCACCACCACACATTACCACCGGGAATACCATTGCTTTGACTATGCAAATTTTTGTTTTCAAGGTGATGTCTCTGCTTTTCACTATGTTCCCCAGGTTTCTCATTGCTTGTCTCCCCAGAATCAGTCATCTTTTTATTTCATGGCTACAGTCGCCATCTTCAGTCATCTTAGATCCTATGAAAGTAAAGTCTGTCACAGTTTCTACTTCTTCCCCATCTATTTTCCAGGGACTGATGGGGCCTGTTGCCATTATCTTTGTTTTCTTGATATTAAGTCTCAAGCCAGCTTTTGCACTCTCCTCCTTCAATCCAATCAAGAGGTTCTTTAGGTCTTCCTCACTTTCTGCCATTAGGGTGGTATCGTCTGCATATCTCAGATTGTTGATGTTTCTACCAGCAATGTTTCTCCCATTGCAAACTAAATCCATGTTGTTAATAAAAACTGGTTTAAAACACTGTAGTTAGTCTTTAAGGTACCAACACCCACCCACCCACCCCCAGCCTCTCTTGGCCCAGTGGCAGCCGCAGCTCACGACGACGACGAAGCCCCCCCCCCCTCTCTGTGGGCTTCTAAGAGGAACCCAGAGGCAGGCAGGCAGGCCTCAACACCAGAGTGCACAGAACGCTGTTTACCTTCCCACCGAAGTGGTCCCTACCTATTCATCTACTTGCAATGTCTTTCTTTCCAACTGCTAAGTTGGCAGGAGCTGGGACAGAAACGGGAGCTCGTGCAGAGTACTCGGGACTCGAACTCCGACTTTCCAGTGGCGTCGAGACTAGTTCAACGTCTACGTCTTAACCACTTGTGCCACCGCGGCGCGGCGCGGCGCCCCCTGGCTCCTCCTCCCCACCTAGTCCCCTCCGCCCGGCAAACCTCTTTAGCCAATCACCTCTTCGTAACTTGGCCCGTTCCGTTCCAGGCCAGCCAATCGGGAAGAGGCGCGCGCGCCCCGCCGTCAGGCGGTTTAGCTGAGCACGCGGACCGGACCGGGTAGCCGGCGGTTGGTCTCGCGACTCACGCGCGAGGGCGGAGTTGAGGGGGAGTTTTGAACGAGTGTGTGCTCGCGCGCGCCCCCCCCCCCCAGCCCTCCCTTCCCGCCTGCCTGCCTTGTCAGTCGACGGTTCCCTCAGGCTCGCTGTCATGTCTGACTGGGAGGCAGACAGCGAGGAGGAAAAGGAGGGGCAGCGCGGCGGGACCCCCACAACCAAGCCTGCCTTGGCCCAGTGGCGCCCCACGACGACGACGACGCACCCCTCTCTGTGGGCTTCTAGGAGGAACTCAGAGGCCGACGAAGACCACCAGGAAGGGAAGGCCGGCGGGAGGCCAGCGGGCTTGCGTCCGACGCCTGCCCGTGAGTCTTGGCGCTCGGGGCCCTTGGAGTACCGGCCCCGAGGCTCCTTTCGAGGAGGCGGCGGCAGGGAGCGCGGAGAGGCGTCGCCCTTGTGTTTCCCGATGGATAATGCTCTGGTCGGCACCCTCATAGGTAGCCGTCAGTTCTCCTCCCCACCCCCCACCCCGGTTCTGTTGTGTGTGCGTCCTGGAAGACGGAGACACCACCACACCCGCCCCGTTGGTCCGGTTTCTCTTCCCTCAGGATAGGACCGGTTGGGGTGCCAACGTAAAGCGTGATTTTGTTGTTCTGCGCCGGCTTAACGGTGACCCAGGGGTGCCCAAACTTTTCAGGCCGCGGGCTGGGCACATGGTTATCCGCCCCCCTGACGCCAATTCATCCGGCCCGCCCCTCGTCGCTCCCAGAAGCGGAAGTAAAACGTTTTGCTTCCGGGATCAACGAGGGCTTCGCGGGCCGGCTGAATTAGCATCACGTAGTTTGGGCACCCCTGCCTTAGACTCAAAACAAATGGAGCCTTTCAGTCCGCCTCTTCTTTGATGTTCCTCTTTGCCTTCCCCTTTTCTATCATGATATGCCCATCAGAGAGTAAAACAAAAAGGCGTGCCACAATGTTTTTTTTGTCCTTTTGTTTTTTGTTTACTCTCTGATCTGATATTAATATTATTATTATTACAGTATTTATATACGGCTTTCCTTGCGAAAAAGCAACCCAAAGCGGTTCACAATTACAAGATCAGATATAAACAACAACAATAGCTATGCCAATAACACAAAATATGCAAATACAAAATATTAATCAATAGCGATAGTAAAGGTAAAGGTTTCCCTTGCTCGTATCGACTCTAGGGTGCAGTGGTCATCTCTGTTTCTAAGCCGAAGAGCCAGCGCTGTCTGCTGCTGCAGACGTTTCCATGGTCATGTGGCAGGCATGACTAGACACCGGAGTGCACGGAACGCTGTTACCTTCCCACCGAAGTGGTCCCTATTTATCTACTTGCAATTTCTTGCTTTCGAACTGCTAGGTTGGTATGAGCTGGGACGAAGACAGGAGCTCATTTCCGTCCTGCAGTACTCGGGAATTGAACTGCTGACCTTCTGCTTCCCAGTCAGCGTCTTAGCCACTTGAGCCACTGATACAAGAGTACAAAATACTTGAAACAGAGACTATGCTTGAAACACAGACTAGCACAGCTACCATTTCAAAAATTTCATGATATGCCCAGGTTGTGATAATCTAGTCAAAAATGGGCATGTAGCATCCTATTGCATTTCCTTTTAAAATGTCCGTGTTTTCCAGGTCCAAATATTCTGGTAGATTCAAGGGAAATCCATCAAAACTGATGTGTGATTGTGTCAAACACGAGTCCTTTTAACTCATTTAATTTAAACTGGCACCACATGGCAGGTGGAGATAATATAGCTAGAAATTTGTGAGGGTGTTTGCGAAAGTTACACCAGTGGGGGTTTTTTTGTTTTGTTTTTTGCCAAGGCTAGATGAACAAAGTGTTCACTGAGTGTTGGTATCATGTCATACTCATTGTGTAGGAGAAACGCAATATGTCATGGGAAGGATGGGAATTGTTCAATTGGAAACAATGTGATCACCCATGAATTGCTCAATGCTGTTTCTAAAAATAATAATTTAAAATTCACTTTCTCTTTATAGAGTTTACACACTTATCATTCTTTCTTCTTAATAAAATGAATGTTTGCACTTTGCAAGTAGCACTGTACGTTCAAATTTTGAAGACTCTTGGTTCAAACTAAGATGTGGTTTAGAAGCTTGCCTTGTTAGCTGGAAGGCTGGCAAGTCAGCCGTTCGAAACCTGGGTACTGCATAACAGATTGAGCGCCCGTCTCTGTCCTAGCTCTTAGGGACATGAAAGGAGCCTGAGCGGAGTTTCTGCTGCAAAAAATGCTTTCAACTCAGAATAATTTCTGACCAGATATTATATGTATATAATCTACTTTTATATTAGGTCGTGGTGGGAGTAAAATAAAAGAGCTTGAAGAGTCATCAGGTTGTAAAATAAAGGTGAGATTTTCATCTTAATTTCTTCCAAAGTAAAATTCTTCACTTACCAGTTTGTGCAACAATGAACTCATCTGGAACTACTGTAGTTCCATTGAGTACAGCAAAGTTTACTTCTTTGGCGGAAGGTTTTGCCCTTTATGAATTTGAAAAGGGAATGTATGGTTATGTTTATATACTTAATTAAGTTTAGTGATGTGTACCTAAATTTATCAGAGTAAACAAAACTAAAAGACAAAAAATGTGACACAATAAAGACTAACTGCTGTATTGTGATGTTAGCTTTTGTGGATCAAGTCCACTTCGTCAGACATGATCCTCGAAAGCAAACATCAAAATACTGCAGTTAGTCTTTAAGGTGCCACAAAGTGTGTTTTTTTTGTTTTGTTTTTTGTTTACTCTCTGATGTGCTTGCACAGACTAACGGCTACCATTTCAAAAACTGGTTAAATTTGTAACACAAAAATACTAATTATCTGTATTGCATGGGTAGGGATTTTTCTAAGCATCAAGCTTTCAGTGTAATAAATGTATTAGGCGCTGAACAAAAACAGCTTAACATTGGTAAACATGCTAACCACTTGGTTTATATCACCAGTTAGCTATGTAATAATATGAGTTTTCCTAGGGACAAATCCAGTGCTCTAAATCTACTGCAGACTTATTTGGGCTGTAATTGTATACTCATTTACTGTAGAATGACCTTTGGGGTGCTGAAGGTTCTTTTCATTCACACGCACACCCACACACCAAAACCTTTAGGATTATGTTTAAATGCAATTAGAAGTCTCAGTGAAGGTTAAGGGTGAATTCCGGGGAACCATAGAGTGAGATATTTGCTATGAAATATGCATATTTCTTGGGTGAAAGATTAGTAATATGTTGAAAGTTGCAGGTGAGGTTGTGCTGTGAGAAGATTAGAGCCTAGTTTTATGAAATACACCTCCAGGATTTTTGCTCCATCTTGTGTAATGTCTTAGTAGTAATAACAGACTTGTATATGTACTGACCATGTTGGTATTAAGATAATGAATGATGAATAAATAGTTGTGTGGGAAGTATTCATGGTTGTTACACAAGATGAATGATGCTGTAAGCTCAGTGACTGGTGGAGTGAAGAGTGAATTATATAGAGTGAAGTGAGTGACTGGGTGCATGTGGCTTCTGGATGTGAAGAGGATCTCTAGGAAAGGAAGGGCAATAATTATCTCCCTCAATATTAAAGGTAAAGGTCACCCTTCCTTGAAAGCCAGTTGTATCCAACTCTAGGGTTCAGTGCTCATCTCTGTTTCATAGCCGAAGAGCCAGCGCTATCTGCTTCTGCAGACATTGCCATGGTCATGTGGCAGGCATGACTAGACACCGGAACGCATCGAACACTTTACCTTTCCACCAAAGTGGTCCCTATTTATCTACTTGCAATTTCTTGCTTTCGAACTGCTAGGTTGGCAGGAGCTGGGACAGAGACAGAAGCTCACTCCATCCTGCAGTACTCGGGTATCGAACTGCTGACTTGCTGCCTTCCAGTCAGCATCTTGGCCACTTGAGCCACTGCAGTCGGGCATTGACAAAAGGAATTAAGCTGTTACCGACACGATGAGATACTTGGAATAAGAAGTAGATGACACACTTCATTTCGGGTTCTGGTGGTTCTGCCCTAGTGCTTCTAAGACGACAGTGCTGACATAGGTTGTTCTCAGAAGTGGAATGAGGGAAGTTGCCTGTTTTGTTGCTCAGAGCCCAAGGAGTTGCAGTGTACCACCTGCAGATGTCCTTCTTATAGGGGTAGCTTAGTCAAAGTACTGGCACATGTTGATTACTGTAATGCAGTATGTTTCAAACAGGATATATGTGGGATCTGGAAGCTTTAACTACAGTATTAGGTATCAGATCTCAGACTACTTTGCAGTCGTCATCATCATCAGAAGCTCTGAAAATCTCTGGTAGTCCCCATTCTCTGAAATGTCCTTCCCCTGGAATATGTACTGATATGCAGTTTACTCATATGCTGAAAATAATATGCCTTAGTACAGAGGTGGGCAATATACGGACTGGGCTGGACCCACCACTCATCCGGCTGCTGGTGGAAGCAGACACGTTTACAACCACTGTAAATGCGCTGGCAGCTATCGTAAACACATTTATGACAGCCGTGGATGTGTTTACGGCAGAGGGAATGAACAGTCCGGGTCCACTCAACTGTCTGCGGGAGCGTGACCCTGCCCCTGACTTTAAAAGGTTGGCAACCCCTGCCTTAGTATTTTTTTGTGATACAATTAATTGTTTTGAATTTAAATGTACATTCTGATCATAATTATCATTGTTTCAATGTAAACAAATATTTGCATTGTGGTTTTATTAATAAATGAGTATTACATTTTATAATAATTAGATAAAATACTAGGTTTGTAGTATTTTTATTTATATTTTTATTTATAAGTTATTCTATGCTAATGTAATATCTATGTATATTATAGATAACTTGTTTTTTATATATATCGAAAGGTAATTTAACTGAAATGTTGGAAATATTATTATTTTTTGACAGGAAGGGCAGACTAGAGCCCTTGTGGTGCAGTGGTTAAACTGCTATACTACAGCCAAAACGTGGGTTTGATCCTGACAGGACTCAAGGTTGACTCAGTCAGCCATCCATCCAGTGTTGAGCTGCTCCCAGTGCCCACAGGTGACTGGGCACCGGTAGCGGAAATTCTCCCAGGCCACGCCCACTTGGCCAGCCACACCCACCTCCCTACCCCAGACCATGGTGCAGGGAGGCCAAGTGGGCGTGGCCCACAGAGTTAGCCATGCCCACAGCGTTAGCCGCACCCATGGTGGGGGTAGTAATTTTTTTTGCAGACCATCACTGCTTCCATCCTTCCAAGGTCGGCAAAATGATTAAAATAGCATGTTGGGGGCAAAATACTAATTAACTTGTGAACCACCCAGAGAATGCCATGTGTTATAGAAGTATAATTGCTATTGCTAGTTCTTTCCAAGTTTAGATTCTCACTCAGACCATATAGTTAGATCCAGTTTTTGCAGTAGTTCCAGGTATGCTATCCCGACTATTGTTGTACTTGCAGCATTATGTGGTTTACATTCCAGAGTTTTGTTGGAATATTATTGAAATATTTGTTAACCGTTTAAGAATGACTAAGTGTTCCAGTCTTGAGATCTGTTAACAAACTCAATATAATATTTCTAAAGGCAGCTGTTTATTAGATAGAAACATGAGTACTGTATCCTGTTTGGAATATGAAGCAAATTGTGTGAGTTTCCCTCTGCTCTGGTAGACCCCCTTCATGTGACCAGACATTGACTCAGTTGTACAACAAAAAAAATTGTGTAAGTCTTTTTATAATCTGTCCATGTACAAACAGTGTATGAACTGATCACATCTTCTGACCCTGATTTAAGTGGAAAGTGAGAGAGGGCTCTATGTGAATGTAATTGTATATACTGTATTGTAATAACTTCAGTTGAGACATGGTTCCTAATCCCAAATGCAGGCCAGAAGCATTTAACCTGCTGTTGTTGAATACATGAAAGTGTTGGATAGGCTGGGGTCCATAGCTACAATCTTGCTTTCCCCTTTACTAGTAGAATGTATGAAGATATGAGATGGGGCCTAAGTTAATTAGTTATTTATTTGGGGGCAAAAGGTAATTGGAAAAAGAACCTTCTTAGTCTAATGATGTTATATCCATTAATTATGTTAATTTTCTAAAGCGATATCACATTAAATAAGGAGAAAAATCCATCCAACATCATTGCTTTTGGCTGCAGATTATTTGTAGTTTAGAAAACTACTTATATTTGGGAAAGTTTTAAGTTTCCTAAAGAGAAAAGTTTAAGTAGGAGTGTTATAGAATTCATTTTAGTATTTGATACTTAAGTTGAATTAAAATTTATGTTTAGGTTGTAAAGGGAAATTATGAAGCTGAAATAAAGATATTTGGTGATAACAGTAAGCAAATGAAAGCTAAAATGTTGATTGATGGCCTTATTGAGGGAAGTTCCCAAAACAGTGCGGGAGACAAGTGTGTTAAAGGTGGGAAATGCACAATTTTATTTTTATATTAATTATATTATTATATTAATTATATTATTATATTAATTATACTTTAAGCTTTCTGTGTTACCTGAGCCTTCTTTAAAATTCTGTTTTTACTCTTCTGATGAAGTGCTTGCAGACAGAAAACCTATAGAAAGTGTGTGGGATAAAAGTAGAAAAAGGAATATCCCCAACAATTTGTTGGACTGCCTTCATTGATGTTGTTTTTTTGATAGACATGAGATAAAGTGGTTAGACTTTAACCTGAAGACTCCACCAAAATTATTTATTTGCAAAAGATGCTGACATTAAAATGTTTTAGAATATAATACTTTAATTTTTCTTTTAACAGATCCTTACAGACATCAGGCACTTGGAACCAGTGGTTATAATGAAAGCTGTTCTGAAGTTTTGCAGTCTGGATGCAGTAATATGAAACAGTCCATTAACTGGACTTCCCTTCGGGAAAATAAGGCTAAATATGAAGCTATGAAATGGGCTGGTTAGTGTATTAGATGTTTTAAAAGAAATTATAAATTATTGCCCCTGAAAGTCATCTTTTTTGAAGAAGAGTATTTGTGAGAGTACATGCCTACCTATTTTTATTATTATTTTTTGTTAAAGTAATCAAATCATGGTCTATGGTCATTATTTAAAGGGAAAAAATACATGTAAGATCTGGTACAAAATCTCTATTCACAATGTAATATTGTAACTGATACTGCATTGTAGTAGGACTCAGAAAATCGAAGTCCTCTCTGATGTAAAGGACTGGCAAAACAAGATGGAATCATGCAAAATTAGCCATACCTTGTGCTCATTTTAAGACAAAAAACCATGGGTTCCCTACTTTCAGCCCCCAGATGTTCATGAACCAAATGCCTCAGAAGCCTTCACCATTGGCTGTGCTGACCAAGATTTCTGGGTGCTGTAGTACTAGAACATCTGTGAGCCCAAGGTTGGGAACCACTGGACTAGAGAGATCTGTGAGTGAGAAGTGCATGAAATAGCTTTCAGGGGACACCTGTGGGGTCAAAGTGATTCAGCATGACTTTTCTGTGCTGTGTTTTTAAGATACATAATTTGATATAAAGTAATTAAGCATTTAATTTATAAGAATGCACATCCAAATTTGATATGTTGATAAAATTTGCAAATTGAAATCTGTAAAGGAGGCTGTTTATTTTTGTGACACTGGGTTTTTCTTGTCTATTGTCTAAGCTCTTGAAGCTTGACATAAAAAATGAATTTCCATACCTAGTCATGTTTCTTAAATCTTCATATAAATTGCTTACTGACTGATTTCTTTTGAAAATTTGGCCGCAGATACTTTATGTAGGGTCATATCTGCAACCGTTTCAAGCCTCTGAAGTGTGTCCATTAGTGCAATGGTAAACTAATGCAGTGGCTCAAGTGGTTAAGACGCTGAACTCACTGACTGGAAAGTCGGAGTTCGATTCCCAGGTACTTCATGGTGGAGTGAGTTCCCGTCTCTGTCCCAGCTCCTGCCAACCTAGCAGTTCGAAAGCAAGAAATTGCAAGTAGATAAATAGGGACCACTTCAGTGGGAAGGTAAACAGCATTGCATGCACTCTGGTGTTGAGGCATGCCTACCACATGTCTATGGAAATGTCTGCAGACACAGGCAGTGTTGGCTCTTTGGCTATAAACAGAAATGAGCACTGAACCCTAGAGTCGGATACGACTGGCTTTTGAGCAAGCGCGTCCTTTACCTAAACTAACGCAGAATAGCTTAGCATGCAACTGGTGTTCCATTCTTTATAAACAGGAATGAGATTGTTAGCAGTAGAACAGTATTCCCTTACATACTGGTTATTTCTGTTCCCATTTTAAATAAACTATCGCTGTATGCAAACGGACATTATAAATTCTGCACTCTATTTGTGGAAAGATAAATTACAGAGACAGTTTCACCAATTTCTCCAAAGGAAAGGATAAATTATCAAACAGTTTCTTGTACGTTGGAAATTATGTATACAGTATATAGAAGTTCATTTTCCCATGTTTAGCTTCAAACCCAAACAAGAACACTAGATAAAGGGGAAAGAACAAATTACTCATGGGCATAAAAATAAAAATAGTTCTCCATTATAGATTTTAGCTTCTTCCTGATGGGGCTCAGCGTTAACAATGATTGTAACACAGTTTTGTTCCTATTTTCTAAGTATATGTGTGCATGCATTGTGTGTGTGCATGTTGCATTGCTCCTATTGCTGCAGTTGGTAACAGCAATAACATAGCCATCTGGCCACCATTTGCACCCTCCACAATGTGCTATTTTTTGTTCCATTCTAGGGCAGCGTAGTGGAAGTGGTGAGCAAATACAATAATACCCCGCATAACGTTAAAGCTTGGTTCCACAAGCTTTAACGTAATGCGGTTTTTAACGTTGTGCAATACATTTATTGCACAACGTTAAACCAAAGCCCACGGTGGCCGCTTTGAGTTGGGAAGGACCGGGGGAACCCAGCGCCAGCCAGGGCAGCTTCTAGGCACACACACTCACCCGCCCTCGAAGTCAAAGCGGCCATGGTGGGCTTGCTCTCTGCTGGCCGCTTTGACTTGGGAAGTGCCAGGGAGAGCACCTAGAAGCTGCCCTGGCTGGTGCTGGGTTCCCCCCGGCCCTTCTCAACTCAAAGTGACCTGATCTCTGAGCGGATCGCCTGCCTCTTTGGAAAGGGAACCAGGGGATCGGACGCTTGGGTCTACAGAGGCACCTTTGGGGCAGAGATCTCCGGAGGTACTGTACCCTTGTTTTTTCAAGGCGCTTCCCAGGTGGAGACCAGCCCTGCAGGCTTTGGGGCAGAGATCTCAGGAGGAAATCTGGGTGGAAATGCAATGCATCGCACAATGTTAACTTAACGTTGTGCGGTGCAAATTTTTCCTCAGATTTCCTAACATCCAGTTTTAACGTCGTGCAGTGCACACGTTTCCTGGGGTATTACTGCATTGGAAATAATTCTGCAAAGTATCATTTCTTGAGGGAAAGGAGGTTACATATGCTGCCACCCATGTGGCTTTGGACAAGCTACACAGTCCCAGGTGCCACCAGAAGGAGGGAATGCCAAACCAGTTGTGGGCACATTATACTTGAAAAAAGCCAGGAATTTGTTTTAGCCAGACAAAGTCTCAAAGAAAAAACAATGAGCCTTTGGAACTTCAGCATTCTTGCAAGCAAAATCATGTATGGATACCACTTCTTCCAGTTTATATGGAAGCAAATAACGTCTGAGAAGAAACAATCTTAAAATTACAGCCATGTCTTTTCTCAGCTACTTCATTTCATCAATAAGATTAAAACATAATAAAAGCAAAGGGCAGAAAACAGCACATTTTACCTGATCTGGCGGGACGTTGTCACAATGTAAATTTAGATGTTATTCTTCTTGAGCACTCTTTGGGCTGCACATTGGCTTATTTATTGTATTTGAACCTGATTTTGTTCCTCCTCATTCTCTGCTGTACAGCAGAAAGTTACTAGCAAAGTGAAAACTTCCAAGCAGAGCACCTGGCCTGATGGCTTGGTTTTAGTTTAAAGGCTTGGCTTTCCTCACCCACAATCAAATGCTCTTTTACTTTTAGCCAGGAAATTGCAACACTTATTACAATAAATCTTTTACTAGTTATAATTGATTGTTTAAATCAGGGATTCCCAACCTTTTTCTGCCAGGGGCCTAACCACACCCCCTCAGTCAGCTGAGGGGCCAGTCACATGGTGCTTCCCGGCAGCGGTGTGTGCATTTGTGCCATGCTTCCGGGTGTTTTCCCCACCTCCGCCACTTCCCTTGGAGGAGAGTTAGGGAGGAACTTTTTTGCACCATTTTTGAAGTTTTCACCGTGTTTTTGCATTGTTTCTGTGAAAACGTGGCGATTTTGGTACTTCCATTGATGTCGGGGTACTTCTGGTGTTGGTGGTAACTCAGCCCGGGGACCGGATCCAGCCCACGGGCCGTAGGTTGGGAAATCCTGGTTTAAATGATTCCATGTCACTTTTTCAAATGAAATGGATGAGAGCACCTTTTCAATGCCTTCTAAATCTTACATTTTGTAGGGGTCATTGTAGAAGCAGTTTTCTCTTTGCTGATGGTACATTTAATATAGCTCCTTGCCTATAGTTTCTCTGAGACAGTGCTGTGCCCAGGTCCAGAAAAGTTGAAGCTAGTGCTATACCATAATATGTCCTACAGTTTCCCCAAAGTTTCGTCTTTCCATGATATGGAGTTCCATTTTTTCTGGGCTTCTTAGAATTTATTTAAATAGTATTTTTGAGCTTTTGCGCTAAAATAAGTACAGTAATTTTCAAAAGAGACAGTTAATTTTTCTTTGACAGTCAACTTTTCCTTTAATTTGATCAGGACTACCTCCAATTGAAAAATGTTTCTATAAAGAATCGGCAAAAATTGCTTCTATGACACAAGAAGAAGCTGCTAGGTGGAGGTAAGAGTAGGAATCTGGAAACTTGTGTACTGTATTAGTACATTAGAAAGCTAGAAGATTTTTTTTCTCTGTCTGTCTGTCTTTGCTTGTTTCCTTATTTCCTGAGGGAGCAGTGTTAAAATTGAGGAAAGAATTCCCAATTTTATTTTGAATATCTGCCAAATAGTTGGTAATGCAGTGAATTCTGTTGAGATTTTTACCATACAGTCAGGTTGCACTCTGCATACTTCACACAAGGCAGGTCATACGTGCCATGATATGGATTTGCATGTGTAATTTTTCTTGCATTTACTTTAATATGAGTTAGTGAAGTACCCAAACTTATAGCTTATAACTCTAAACAGGTAACAGTGCTTTATTTTCCTCTTCTAAGTATTTATTTTAAAAATAATTGTATTCTAAAATTCCCTTTGATTTATAACAATTTCACTTTTAGTTTTCTTAGTTACTCCAATAAAGATTAAATGCTCCCAAAACACTATAATAATAAGCAACCCAGTTTTTCAGATGCTTTGAAACAAGTAAAGCAAATTTCCAGAATTTTTGCAAGGAGTAAATTTAACCATCTGGTTAAACTAGTATGGGGAACATGAACTGTTAGAAACTTGTGTCAAATATCTCATTTTTAAAAACACTCTTGTACATTTGACTTCCAATTATTAATTAGGAATTAAAGTTAGCAACTTTTTACACCGGCTTTTCCTTTGTTAACATGTGTCTATTCTAAGCAGTTGTGTAACATCTATGCATATATCATAGTTAAGATCTTTTTACTTAAGTTATAGAACTTAATTTGGATAATTCTTTTTCTATAAACTATCATGTTTGTGTGTTTTATAAAGAAAAGAGAACAATAATATTACATGTGATGACCTGAAAGATCGTGAAAAGCGTCATATTCCCAACCCTATCTGTGATTTTGAAGATGCTTTTAAATATTATCCTGACATTATGGCAAACATAATAAAAGTTGGTTTTCAGAAGCCTACTCCTATTCAGGTATGTTAGCTTTATATTTGAATTGTTTAGAAACTATTCTGTTTAATTTTCCACCTTTTCATGTTGCCTGTTGCTCATTTTAGTCACAGGCTTGGCCAATTATACTTCAGGGATTTGATTTGATCGGAATAGCACAGACTGGTACCGGAAAAACACTGGCTTATCTGATGCCTGGATTCATTCATTTGGATTTACAGCCAGTGTAAGATGGAATTCAATTTCTTGTTATGTATATGATTTTTGCTTAATTTCACTCAGTTAAAGTTAGGTAAGAAATCCACATTTAAGTATTGTGTATTTAATATTGAAAATAAACTGCCACGTGAGTTCTGAAGATTTATTGTTTTCAATCTTCTCTTATTTGCTTCCTCTTTTACCCCATCGGGTGTCAAGATTGTTTTCAATAGCAATTATATATGCAGCAATGCCTGTTTAATATAAGGATCAATGGAGAGCCTTTTTTGTGACATTACATGGCCCTCTGGGCCTGATTGCATGACGAGAAGAATCAGATTGGTACAAACTTTTCTCTTATGCACATATTTAAATGGCAGAGCTTACCATCTTCAAGCCAGGTTCATTTATTTTACTTAACTCTTATTTAGGTCTTTGAATAGGCATTTACTGTATTAACATTAGGAGGCAGATTACAGCTTTGGGTGATTGTTTTAGAAATGTTAAACATTTCAGGTAGAGTTTGTTGTGGTGTTTTTTTAACAAATCCTCTAACCTTTGGATCTTATCTTTGGATCTTAACCTATAAATCCAAGTGTTCACCGTTGGAACTGGCTATAGGTTGCTATGCGTCGCCCTACTGACCCGCACCCACCCTTCGTGAGCACGGCCGAATTGCCTACGCAGGTCAACGAAGGATTTAAAAATCCGGCACGGGGGCCTCAGCCCCACAAATGGCAAGAAAGGGAAAGAACTTCACTTCCCAACATTCCTTGCGCCGCGCCAGAGCCAATCACGCTGAGAGGCTCTCGCACGGCGCAGCGTTCGGACACGCGCCGCAGCCAATCGAAAGAAACGCATTTTAAAAAAACCCAGCAAAAACACAAAGCACCAACCCATAACTACAATCCCTAGCGTCCTGCGCACCCACGCAGAACGCTGAGGAAAACGGCGCCCGGAAAATTAAAAAGAAAAACAGCTCACAGGCAAGCAAACACCAGCCGGCTTTCTTTTACTCACCCGTGGCGCCTGAAGCTCCCGAATGGAGTTTCCCCTTTAACATCAGTGGGAGGGGGTGGCGATCCCCCTCTCCGCTGCCTACCCTAGTGTTGGGAGGTTTGTGGGGATAAAAGGACTATATTGCCCCAACCCATCTGGAAACAAAAGATGAGGCAGAGAGGATCGATCCCCCACCACCCCTCCTTAAAAAAACTCCGTCTTTTCTTCTCTTTAAAACCGGAGTTGTTTTAAGGAGGGGAGGTGGGGGATCGATCCTCTCTGCCTGTTCCTCTGTGTCCAGAAGTGTAGGCCCAATATACACCTTTTATCCCCAAAACCCACCCAACACTAAGGTACCCAGCGGGGAGGGGGATCGCAGCTGCCACCCACTGATATTAAAGGGGAAAAACAATCTACTTTCACGATTCCACAAAAACAAAGCACGACTCCACAAAAACAAAGCACCATAACACACTACAGCTCCCCACCCCACCACCTAGCCCACCCTTCCTAACCCCCAAAGACCATGCCCCCATCCCCACCACGGGCCGGCGGCGTAGATAATCCAACGAGTCCAGCCTGCGAAAAAAACCCCAGCCTAACACCACATGGTATTTCAATGGGCCACCCAGCCACCGAGGCCGGCCCACAGAAATACCCACACCAAAAACACAAACAACAACATTCAAGAAAAAGCAAGAACAATACTAAACATAAAAAGTACAAGGAAAATCTTCCACAAACAATCCAAAAATTACAAGGACAAACACAACCCCCCACCCCCCACAAATCACAACAAAAACACCCCTAGCACAGCAGAGATCACAACTTACCAAGACGCCTCACCGAGAATCAGAATTGAAATGAGAAAAGAACAGGAAGAATACACAGGCCACCACAAAGTCAACATTACGCAACAGCACCACCAAGTGGCCACAGGAAATATTACACTCAATGAATTGAAATTGATCTCCAGCCATCTACAAAACACATACACTTACACATTTTTAAAACAATCTAATCCAAAGTACACCTATCACCAAAAACCACATAGGAACACATTAGTTTTAAAAATACAATTATTGGGGGGAAAAATATATCAACCTTATCTCTTTTTAAAATCCAAAATTTTTAATAACAGTTTAAAACACTACCTACGTATAAAAAAACAATACATTTTAAAAATAACATAACTAATTTAAATACACATACAACAAAAAACATCCAACACCATTTCTCATATTTTTAAAAAAACAAAAACCCCAAAAAAGCCCGGCAACGCCGGGCAACCCTTGCTAGTATATATATATATATTGGCTTTCCATTATTGCCACATTCTGTTTGTCTTGGGATAGCAAGTTAACTTGGTAAGTTGTATCCAATCTGCTAGATCATTTCATGTCCACATGGCAGCATGCCAGGCTGGCTTGCCTGTTCTTTCATACTGACCCCAAAGCCATTGCATGTTAGAATGTACTTGTACATTGTTTTGCCTGCCCATACTGGATTTTTAAAAAGATAGATTTGGCTTTAACTGCCAAAGAGGATAAGTAAGTACAGTACAAGTTTTTTTTTAAAATGGTGTGTGAAAGAGGGCTTTTTTCTTTACAATTTACAGTCTGAAATTTATCCCTGTGAATAATTGAAAATTCCCCAGGTAATACTCATTTCTTTTAGTGAATTGCTGCATTCCATTTTCAATGTTTCCTATATAGCAGCTATGTAGGTGGCACTGAACTTTTTTGCAGGCCTAGAGAAAAACGTGGTGGACCAGGTATGTTGGTTCTGACTCCCACACGAGAATTGGCTCTTCAGGTTGAAGCAGAGTGTTCAAAGTACTCCTATAAAGGAATTAAAAGGTAATATTTACATTATTCTCTTTTCTGCTACTTTAGGACCCTCTAAATCTCTATAAAATACTCTACATAGTCAAGAAGTTAAGCTGTAGTCTCGTTGTTTTTTTCTTCCTCTTTGACGTATACACTCCCAGTCCTGGTTGCCAACAAAACATACAGGAATATATGTGTTGCAGAAGAGACCATGAACTTTCACCTTCTCCTACACTGGAGGAGGATGTCCTTAAAATGGATAGCCTCTTCCACTTGTGCTGCTAAGACAGGGCTTTGCAAATCAATTTGTTACTACCTTAGCATCCTCTGGTATGTGAGGACAACAGAGGAACCCCCTTATGGTTTCTGTCTCTACTCTGCTAGATTGCAGAACTTATTCTGAACCACTTCTATTCATTCTTGTTAAGACAAACTTTCTGTTATACACTTGGCCCTTCCACAGCACAGGTTTTAACTCCACGATGCCACGTATACACTGATTTTTCCTGAAAAACCCAGATGGCCACTGTTGCACTGTAACAACCATTTAGAAACCTCAGAATAATGTAAAGACTTTTCCTTAGCCCTGCACCATGGTTGCCATTAAGATAACAAATTCAGTCTCTGCCTTGTAAAACACAATAATTATTTGGTCACTGATTGGTTTCCATCCAATAAGTGCCTTTGTTGTTTGCTCTCCCAACACAAGGCCAACCCCATGCACATGACACTTTTTGTGGCCTGAATACAGAATTGTCTTACCATTGTTATTAATTTGTCTGCTATCTAACCATCTGATCTAGCTGATGCCCAAGACATCTAGCCTATAGTTGTCAAAGACCCATTGGCGTTGGACAAGCCATCCAGTCTAGTATAGGGTTCGCACATTCCATTACCCAATTTTTGTGATGTTTATTGCTGAGAAGATCTTTTTCAAATTCAGACACCGGACTCCATTTCCAGTTTGATCTGATGTCATCATACAAATGATACAACTTGAACCCGATCTCCTGCCTAGTTGATCAGGGTTACTTGAGATTCTTGCTGATTCTGTAGTGGTTTTAGGTTTAACAGGGATGGGTTGCTAGCACAACACCCTCCTCCTTTCTCATCCGAGCTTGGGGCTGGCAATAACGAGGTTAATTGGTAGGCTGATTTGAGAAAAATAAGTGGCAGAGTTAATTGGTAGGCAGACTTGAAAAAAAGAATAATCTGATTTGCTTATACTTTGGTGAAACTACCTGTTTTAAATACTCTAAGTTCCAGTGGAAACTAAAGAAAAAACAGCACTTTCTATAGGCCTGGGCAGGGAAGAAAAGAGATCCAGTAATAACTCGTCCTTTTTCTTTTTGTCTTTCATGATCCTCCTGTAAACAAAAGGAGAGCTGTGAGGTTGTGGTCAAATAGGAAGTACCATTCTAGATCCCAGAACCACACTACCAGAAGTCCAATAATGACAACATTTCCAGAAACCAGAAGTCAATATGATACCAAGTGTAGGGAGATGCAGGGCTTTCTGAAAGCTCTCCTAGCATGCATAAGATTTTCTAGCATCCCTGAATCTCATAAAAGCTTATCTACGCATTCTACTTCATTTTTTTAAAAAAGGAAGTATCTATGGTTTGCTTAGTAAAAGAGTCACAATTGTTCTTTCATCTTCTCCCAGAGTATTCACAAAGGCATTGGTATCATTAGTAGGAAGCAGAGAGTTCATGTTTCCAAACATTCGGATGATTGGTTGATCTTATCAATAATGTGCCACCTTACCTGACACTGTTTTTTGATCAACCTTAAAAAGAGCCACTTCCATTCCACACAGTGTCCACAACATCAGGGTCCATTACAGACACCTGTCTTCTACAACATGGTAGACTAAATATACATGGCAATATTTACGGTGCTATAAACTCAGAGGGCGATCAGTGGGACCCTAGCTGCCCTACAAAAGCTGTGATAGTAATCATAAATAGTGTGTCATGGACAAGAAAATTTGTTTGACTTGTAATGGATTCTTCCCTAGCAGAAAGAGATGACAAATGGAAGAAGATTTATGTTCAAGTAAATCTACACTGGTAGATGGCATCAGCACTGATGCAGAGCAAGACATTCTTACTTCTGTCCACAATTCAAGTAATGGCAGATTGGATTTGAGGGTAGTCTCAGATGGTGCTTCAACAGTTCTTCCATAGATTTGGCAAGGGACAATGCTCTTAAATATCAACAGCATGGCAATTAAGGCACACAGGTATCTTCAAAAAAGAACAAAATCCTGTCCCCTGATATAAAAGACAGTACCCATGTGTATCTTGGCAAGTCTCATCTTCTCTCTGTCTAGCATGTACAGGGGAATGGAGAGACACACTGATAAGTTCTTGATCAGGCACAGTGAAGTCTAAAAGAATATTCTTGTTGAGTTCATCATGCTTCAGAATACTGATCCTGAATTTTATTTTCTCTGATATTGTTGCTAGAATGATTACAGCATAACATGGCAAAAACATAGCTATCACAATTAGGTTTAATACCAAGGCCCCTCTTATAGATATCTTCCAAGTGGCCACCCAACAAATGGTTAAGCCACTTTGAATTTGCAGAAGCACTGTTTGGATATGAAGTGTTACAGCAAGTGGTGGAATACGGCAGTGTGCCAGGATACCTGAGAGACCGCATCGTCCCAAGAGTGTCTGCCCGTACAACCAGAGCGGACCCTTGGTTGTACCTTCAGCTAGAGGGGCTCGCCTCTCTGGCACGTGAAGAAGGGCCTTCTCCGCGTCCGCACCAACCCTCTGGAACCTCCTGCAAACAGAATTGAGGTTACAGACAGAATTTCTGCCTTTTAGGAAAGGATTGAAAACCTGACTGGCAGGGCAAGTGTGGGGCCCTAATGAGAATATGGCTCCAGCCTATTGGCTTATTTCCAACTAGAGTCCAACTGTCCCTCCTTTTTGTGTTGTGTACTGCGGTATTCCTCCATTCCCTATTCCCTTTTTAGTCTTTTTAAGTGGGGTGGGAGTGGGAGGGTGGGTTGTTGGGTGATCGAGTTAGGGTTTTTAATCTGTTTTGTTATATATTTTATCTGTTTTTACTGTTGTGCGCCGCCCTGAGTCGGGTTTCCCCGAGTGAGCGGCATAAAAATCTAAAAATAAAATAAAATGCAGCAGCATTTGACTTATGCAAAAACAGAAACCTGGTGTGTCCTTTCATAAGAATATCCTCCTCTCTAAGAGAAAGTTACATTGCCATTTACCATAATGCACTCATTCTCCTTCGTATAGTTTGTGAATCCCCACTATTGGGTTATGCGCCTGCGCAGAACGCCGATCGGAGGCTTGAAAAGCTATTGGTCAAAAGTTTTGGCGGTAAGACCGCCCACCGTACCGCCCACCCTGAGGCGCCCGCGCGCCATTTTACCTCAGTTCTCTTCTTTCCGCCGTAGCAGCAGGACGATCGTTGAGAGCTTCTCAATTTTTTCTCGCCCTTCTGAGGGAAAGTCTTTGGCGATTTCAAACAATTTTTGCGGTGATCTTGTCCTCCGGGCAGGATTGCCACCCTGGCGCTGTTTCTTCCTTCTGGTGGACTCAGTTGCCTACTCGCTCCGGTCACAGTTTCCCCCCTCAAGGGGGTGGCGGCTGGCCTGCCCTTCGGGGTACCCGCCTTCTGGAACCTTCCGCTGGAAGAATTTTTTCTTTGATGGCTGCAGCCTTCAAGCAGTGTTCTGCTTGCCTCAAGAAGTTCCCTGCTTCCAACGGGCATAGCCTTTGCCTTTTCTGCCTGGGGGAGTCTCACCAGAGCCAGTCTTGCCCTCACTGCAAGAAATTTACCCGCCTTGCAGTGCAGAACCGGAGCAATCGGCTCAAAGCCCATATGATGGAGCTCGCTTTGGCCCCCGCCTCGGCAGCCTCTACCTCTGCTGGTGCCTCTCAGCCTCCTCCCGCTTCTTCTTCCACTCTCGCCATCAGGAAGAAGAAGAAGAAGAAGGATAAGAACGGGGAAAAGAAAAAGAAACACGGGTCGGAGAAGAGGCGATCGCTCCCGCCTACTCCTCGCCCGCCCATTTCTCCGGGGCCCTCGCCTCCGTTCTCGGTTGCAAGATGTCCTTCGCCCGGGTCTTCCATCTGGGGCGGACGGTCCTCCTCAGGATCGCCTGAGAAAGGTCGCAGGGCTGGGGCTCCAGCTCGCCCACTGCAGGTTCTCCCGTCTCCTCCTCGGGGGAGGGGCCGTTCACCCACGAGGAAAGCGTCCGTCTCCCTGAGGCCTAGGACTCCGACTATTGATGAAACGGCAGTCACCATGCCGGCCACCATTTCATCTCCGGTCCTCCCAACCACCGTTTCGTCGGCCACCGTTTCGTCCCAACCATCGGCGGTGGATGCATCCCAGATGGAGTTTTTCAAGGGGATGTTCGAAGCCATGGCAAAGTCGTTTGCCCAGCAGTTTAAGACCTCCATGCCTGCGGCCTCTGCGGCTCCGGTGCTGACCACCGCAAGCCCCAGGGATGCTGGTCCTACTGTGGCCCCACCGACCTCACGAGGGTCGAGTGTCCGCTCCACTGGCCCACCCATATCGTCTTGGTGTGGTCCAGACATCGATGCGGTGGACTCCCATCCCGTCGACCCGCCCAGGCTGTACTGGCGCGGTCCCAACGTGGATACCAGGGTTCCTCCCTCGTCTTCTGAGGACTCCAGTGCGTCGTCGGAGGAGGACGAGGGAGACGTCGACGCCGAAAAGACGCCGGACCAAGCCATCGGCGCGGTTGACCCACCGCGTGGTGAGGATCAACGCTCGCTCACGGCTATGCTGACACGCTTGGGGACCGCCCTGAATCTGAAGGTGGACCAGCCACCATTGGAGGGCGAGGACCAAATGACCGCCAAGCTGGACAGACGAGCGATTCGGCCGGTCCACATTACCATGCTTCCGTCCATGTTGACGTCAGCGAAGGCGACATGGAAGAAGCCAGTGTCAGCTCACTCCGTTTCGTCCAGGCTCGACGGCATGTACAGAGTCCTGGACGAGAACGTGGAGTTCTTGCAAGCTCACCCCTTGCCAAACTCGTTGGTGGTCAAGGCCTTCCAGCATAGGACGGCCACCAGCGGTTTTCCGGTACCTTCGACTCCGGAAGGGAAGAAGCTGGACGCGGTGGGCCGAAAGTTCTACGCCACCGGTTCCCTCTTCCTCCAACTACTCGGCTGCAATGGGCCTCTATCAGTCCCACCTCTGGGAGCAGGTGAAGGTCGTGGCGGCTACGTTGCCCGCCGACGCCCAGAAACGGATCGACGCGCTGGCATCCGAAGGGGACTTTCTGTCGGAGCAGCAAATGAGGACGGCCAGGCACATCAATGATTACGCGGCAAAGGACATGGCTTCCGCTATTCTGCTTCGTCGTCATGCCTGGCTCAGGGGCACCTCCCTCGATGATGCGATGAAAAAGCTCATCGAGGAGTTCCCGTTCGACGGACAGGGCCTATTCGGGCAGGACATCGATAAGGTCCTGAACGAAATGCGGCAAACGAACTCCACGGCCAAGTTCCTGGGACTTACCACGCCGGCTCCGCCTGCCAGGCCGAGATTCCAACCTTTCACGCGGCGGTATCAAGGAAACCCGCAACAACAGGGCGGCCCTACGGAACAGCCCAGGTCTGGTCACTACAAGCAACGGCGCCAGCACAAGCCCCGTTACCAGCCCTACGGGCAGGGCAAGCGTTCCGACGCGAAGTCCAAATCCCGTGTTTGAAGCTGCGACGGCCGAGTCTCTCTCGCTCCACATCCCGTACCTTCCCCTCCGGAATTTCCTCCAGGTGTGGTCGGGCATCACGGACGACCAGTGGGTCTTAAAGATCTTGTCCTCTGGCTACGCCATCGAGTTCGTGCGGGTGCCTCGGGTAGGAAGACATCGTTTCACCACCTCGTCCCCCCATTTGGAAGAAGAAATATCGACTCTTCTGTCCAAGGGAGCCATCGAGTGGGTAATGCCGCCCGACTGGGACAACGGCTTCTACTCGAGGTACTTCGTGGTTCAGAAGAAGGACGGAGGACTTCGCCCAATTCTGGACCTACGTCGCCTCAACAAGTGCATCCACACCAGGAAGTTCCGGATGGTGACCCTGCAGACCGTCCTCCCTCTCATCAACAAAGGGGACTGGTTCACAGTCATAGACCTCAAGGACGCTTACTTCCATGTTTCCATCCTCGAGGAGCACCGAAGGTTCCTCCGGTTTCGCATGGACGATTCCGTGTACCAGTACCGGTGATTACCGTTCGGTCTGGCCACGGCACCACGGGTCTTCACCAAGTGCATGGCTCCAGTGGCTGCCTTCCTTCGTCAGCGGGGAATCAGGGTTTTCCCGTACATCGACGACTGGCTGATTGTATCCCCCACCAGCTCGTCGGCCATTCGGGACACACAATTCACGGTCCACCTCATGGAGAGTCTCGGCCTCAGGATCAACTTCACCAAATCGAAGTTGATTCCCTCTCAACGCGTCAAGTACATTGGAGCGGTACTCGACTCGCTTGCCACCAGAGCCTTCGCACCCCAGAAACGCTTGCAGGACATTGCGCAAGGGGTGAGCGACTTTCGCACCAAACCGTGCATCCGGGCGAAAAAGGCTCAGAGACTTCTAGGCCTCATGGCCTCAACGACGGCGGTGATCCCTCACGCCAAGTTGAAGTTCCGGTCCCTACAATCGTGGCTCCTTCACGAATTCGACGCGCTCCGGGAGAGCCAGTCCAAGCGATTGACCCCTTCTCCGGAGCTGAGGGACCAACTGCTGTGGTGGACAACACCACTCAACGTGGCAACGGGGAAGAGCTTTTTACCCCCGCAACCCTCGTTGCAAATATTGACCGACGCAAGCAACCTCGGCTGGGGGGCTGCCTGCGGGACTCTCACGGTGAACAACCCTTGGTCACCTCAGGAGATGGTGCACCATATCAACTACTTGGAACTTTTGGCCGTTTGGAAGGCCCTACGTTCCTTCGAGATCCTACACACCGGCAAGGCGGTCCAAGTAGCCTCGGACAATACCACGGCGGTGGCATATCTGAACAAGCAGGGAGGAACGCGATCCACCACCCTTCTTTACCTCGCTGTGCAGCTCTGGGAATGGTGCCTGGTAAGGCACATCTTCCCGATTGGAGTGCACATTCAGGGCAAGCTGAATGTCTTGGCCGACCATCTCAGCCGCCTCACCTCGACGACCCACGAATGGGAACTGGACGACGAGGTATTTCAATCGCTTTGCGAGGCCTGGGGGACGCCGAGCATCGACCTCTTTGCATCGGAGTCCAACAAGAAATGCCACAGTTACTGCTCCAGGGCAGGCATCGGACTGAACTCCGAGGGCGATGCCTTCATGAAACGGTGGGATCAGGACTATTTCTACGCCTTTCTTCCGTTTCCTCTGGTCCAGAAGGTCCTCACCAGAATGTACCAACACAGGACCAGCGGAATCCTGGTCGCCCCAGCATGGCCTCGCCAGCCCTGGTTTCCGCTGCTGTTACGCATGTCGTCACAGTATCGCACACTGCCGGAGTCACCGACGCTTCTCCAAATGGAGCATGGCCAGCTTCACCATTCGGACCTACCCAGCCTCCACCTCACCGCGTGGAGGATAACCCCAGACTGTCCAGGATCCTGGAACTAGCACGACGCCCTTCCACAAGGAAGTCTTACGCTTCCAAATACCGACGCTTTTGTGCTTTTCTGGCGTCCCGGCAGACGTCCTCTCCACAGGTGGGACTACAGGACGTCTTGCCCTACCTCCTCCATCTGGCGGAGTCTGGCCTTAGCATCACCTCCATCCGAGTCCACCTCGCAGCGGTGGTGGCTCACTCTCCGGCTGGTTCCCCCGCTTCTGGTGCCTTTCGCGACCAAACGGTGAAGCGTTTCCTAAAGGGACTATGGAACGCCTTCCCTCCGGTCAGGATTCCGACGGCACAATGGTCACTTTCTGCCGTTCTCAACGCGCTCACCAGGACTCCTTTCGAGCCCATGGCCACCGCGGATGTTCGCCTCCTCATGTGGAAGACGGCGTTCCTGGTTGCTATCACGTCTGCTCGACGAGCTGGTGAACTGGTTGCTCTACGGGCAGACGCATCATTTCTTCAGTTTTTCAATGACCGCGTGGTTCTCCAAGCGGATATCACCTTCCTACCCAAGGTGGTCTCCCAGTTTCATATGGCACAAACTATCTCCTTACCAACTTTCTTCCAGAACCCCACTAACGCCCAAGAAAGGACTTGGCACACGCTGGATGTGAAACGAGCTTTATTGTTTTACACCAGCAGGACAAGGGAGTTCAGGAAGTCCCAACGCCTTTTTGTGGCTTATGGAGGAAAGTCCAAGGGTGAACCCATCTCTGCCCAAAGGTTCTCCAAATGGATCACATCTACCATCTACCTGGCCTACGAGTCAGCCTCGCTGCCACCTCCACCGCATGTCAGGGCACATTCCACCAGGGCGGTTGCCACATCCACTGCTTTCCTGGAGGGCACACCGCTCGAGGACATATGTAAGGCTGCCACATGGTCCAGACCTTCCACATTCGTCCAACACTACAGGGTGGACACCAGAGCCACTGCGGATGCCAGACTTGGCCGTGTCGTCCTCACCAGGGGGCTCCGAACTCAACGCCCTTGACGGACCAATCTACTGGACCTTCATACTCATCGTGGGATCATCTCATCCGACTGCCCACCGACCAAGTGAGTGTGAGCTTGCTAATCTCCCAATAGTGGGGATTCACAAACTATACGAAGGAGAAAGTTCGGTTTCACTTACCAGTGATAACTTTCGTTCTTCGAGTATATAGTTTGTGAATACACACTACCCACCCTGCCTCCCCTCTTGAGCTGCACGGATGAGATCGATTGGTTTATCCTGTGCTTGGCTTAAGTATGGAACTGAGGTAAAATGGCGTGCGGGCGCCTCAGGGTGGGCGGTACGGTGGGCGGTCTTACCGCCAAAACTTTTGACCAATAGCTTTTCAAGCCTCCGACCGGCGTTCTGCGCAGGCACATAACCCAATAATAGTGTGTATTCACAAACTATATAGTCGAAGAACGAAAGTTATCACTGGTAAGTGAAACCGAACTTTCTCCTCAGTGGAAGGATTTTTGTTCTAGAGAAGTTTTTGGGAGCCTCAGGATGGACAGGAGCTTTTAGTAGTCAAAAAATGTTTAAATTCAACTAGATGTTGCAGAAAAGCTTTTTCAGTGGGCTTCTTAAAATGATTGTTACAGGTTTGATGCTTTTTACTCATTTGAAAAATGAACCTTAAATTGTGCAAGGTTCTTGAAAGATCCATGCTCAGTGTTAAATAAATAAATAAACAGTATGTTGGCAAAAATTTAACTTACAATAGCTAAATGTTGCACAAACACTTTTTTCTAGCATTTGCATATATGGTGGTGGAGATCGGAAGGGGCAAATCGGCTTAGTTACCAAAGGAGTGGACATTGTTATTGCTACTCCTGGTCGATTGAATGACCTTCAAATGAACAACTACATAAATCTGAGGAGCATAACATACTTGGCAAGTAGTCAACATGTTGTATTAGGTGGGGACCTAACAGGGTGCTGCATTTTAGGCTGTTCCTATTCAGGGTAGATAAATGGTTCCCAACCTTTGCTTCTTCGACTTCAATTCCCAAAAGCCTAAGTTAGTACACGTTGGGGGTAGTAAGTATTTGCTTTACAGTATTGTATAGGATATTTTATCTACTGCAAGTACTACCATACTGCTTTAAGTGGAATGTGTCCTACCTAGCACAGATGTTAGCCCTTGTATGTGTAATCACAAGTGCCTTCTATAAGTATAGTGCTTGGTTTGCTCTAGGTTAGCTTTTATGCCCACTAAACCTTCAGGGCTGCTGCATGCTGTGCTTCATACTACTGTCTATGGGCTGGAGAGACTTCGACCTTGCCCTTCACACTGCAGAGAAGGAAGGTACACTGAGATAAGCCCTCCAAATGAACTGCTCATTTGTTGTTTACTGCTTCAGAGGAAAAACGTATGCTTGCCTGCTTCTTTCCTAAACAAACTGCTGTTATGTTTACCAAACTATGTTTGCTATTTGTGGGACATAGAAGATTCCCAAGGTCACCCTTTGCTGAGCACAAAGACTATTACAATTGTTATCCTTTATTATCGCAGTGACTGGAACTGTGCTTTGCTTACAAAGAAACTCTATCTGCTTTATGTTTGCCATTGTAAATATACCGTAGCCCTTTATCCTTCAACCTTTTGAGTTAACCTTTTGCATCAAACAAGTCTCGGTCTGTGTAGCATTCCTGGGAACCACCGCTCTGCTGTTCACTGCCAAGTGCATCTCTGCTACTACACTTCAATGATACATTGGCTGATCAGTGCTTTGGGGAATTGACTTAGACTTCTGGGAACTGAAGTCCAAAAACCAAAGGTTGGGAGACACTGGGGTAGATTGTCTGGAATCGCATCTTCCATGTTTCGTTATTCTTTCCCAAACCCTCTACTGCCACAGATACTTAACATATGTCCAGTGGATATATTCTGACCTTTAGGTGATGTTCCAAAGCAATGATCCCCAACTTTCTGGAACATGGGAACTGCGTTAAAGTTCCCAATGCCTAAAAAAGCATAAATCAAAATACAACAAATTATTAACCTACTTTTGGATCAAAAGGAAATATTCAAAAGTAAATAAGCACGTTGGAGGGTTGTACAGAAGGAGCTTGGGGTCCCCTGTTTTAATTCCTCAAGCTTGCCAATTCCTCCCTCTTATGTGTTGATAGTTACTTGGGATACATAAGTATTAACAATGGGAGAATTGATATCATTGTCACTATGTCCAGTACAAGTGAATCATAGAAAAACATGTTGCAGTGTGGAGTATTCCTGCTCAGTGTTCTAATAGATGAACCATGCCTTGTTCCCAAACACTCAATTACAATTCCTCCTCATTGTCTTTCTATTCCACATCCCACCCAGACTGGTCACCATTCTGTGCCTGCAAGTTGTTCAGTCCACAATGAACAATGTGCAGATTTTTTCCTACTCTCTTGGTCCCCCAAGCAACCCCCCAACCCCACTTCTGTTCTCTTCAGACACTTTAAAGTTATACAATTAGTTTCATTAAGGTTTCTTGGTGTTTCCACACCAAGTCTGAAAATGATTTCAGGATCTCATAAAGCAAGTTAGGACAACTTCAGGATCCAGGTGTAGTTTGTGATGCATTGGACAAAGTTGGAGCATAGTTTCTACCAGTAAAGGGAAGTTAGAAGGAATCTTCATGAATGCAGTTTCCATGTGCACAAGTTTGGATCTTGGATCAGTATGCAGCATTACTTCTACAAGAAATTTATGTCATCCAGACACTACTTAACATGTCTGGTTTTGCAGTGGAAATTTTTTCATTAAATAAAGGGCATGTGTAAAGGTAAAGGTCGCCCTTGCTTGAAAGCCAGTCGCATTTGACTCTAGGGGTCAGTGCTCATCTCTCTTTATAGCCAAAGAGCCAGTGCTGTCTGCGTGTGCGTACATTTCCGTGGACATGTGACAGGCATGCCTCAACACCAGAGTGCACGGAGCACTGTTTATCTTCCCACTGAAGTATTCCCTATTTATCTACTTGCAATTTCTTGCTTTCGAACGGCTAGATTGGCAGGAGCTGGGACAGAGATGGGAGCTCACTCCGTCATGCAGTAGCCGGGAATTGAACTCCGACCTTCCAGTCAGCAAGTTCAGCATCTTAACCACTTGAGCCACCACAGTCTCAATGGCCTTTGTAGCCTAGGTTATATCTTGTGTAGCATCCCAGCAGCTGGTTTTCCAGTTGAAATAGAGCTAGCTGTTAGATCTATTATGTTAATAAAGTTGAACACTATAGCAATGGCTTTTTCCCCCATTCTGAAAATCTGGAGCAGGTTTTAAGAGAGGAATTGGGGTTGTAAAATAGAGTAACAAAGCATTCCAAAAGAAGATTCTGATCTGGCAAATATGTATTCTTAGATGTAACTCACTGAGAATATACATGTGAAATGAAGGTGTACTTGTGCCACAGGCAATAAGTTAGAATGTTAATGCTTTGATGCAGAGTATCAGAATACTTGTAACAGAGTCAATAATACTTAATTCTTTTGCATAGGTGTTGGATGAAGCTGATAGAATGTTAGACATGGGATTTGAGCCTCAAATAATGAAGATTTTATTAGATGTACGTCCTGATAGGCAAACAGTTATGACAAGGTATGTATACTTTTTAATGAGAATTCTTTGGGTAGTCAGGGGAAATGTTTAATTTTGTGTGTGTGTGTTAATGTAAGTAGAAATGCAACTAACATGTACCATTGAAGAAATGTAATTAGTATGTACCGTTAAGTGATTTCTGATTTATGCCAACCCTATGTATTATTGAACTTCCAAAGGTCCTACCATTAACAGCTTAGTTCAGTTTTTGCAAATTAAAGGCCATAGCTTCCTTTATTGAATCTATCTAATGTATTTATTTCGACTTATATAACCACCCCCTCGCCAAGGTGACTCCGGGCGGTTTACAATGCAGGAAACAACACATAAAACACTCCGACACACAATAATGTAATAACACACGACGCACGATAATGCAGGGGTGCCCAAACTTTTTGGGCCGAGGGCCTGATCACACCCCGTAACAGCTGAGCAGGCCAGACCATGCCCCCAGAATGGCGTGTTTGCACATGCACATCCATATTTACTTCCTGGTTCTGCACAGACACTTCTGCACATCCGTGAGCATGTTTGCACCAAACCAGCAGTTAATGCAGATGCTTTGTCCGCGCCGAAACAAAGTAAATACGGACACGTCCACACATGCACAGAAGCATCTGCATTCACATCCTGCTTTGGCAAGGGCATTGCGGGCTTGATGGATTGGGCTGAAGGAGGAGAGCGCAAAAGCTGGCTTGAGACTCAATATCACGATAACCAAGATAATGGCAACAGGCCCCATCAGTTCCTGGAAAATAGATGGGGAAGAAGTAGAAGCAGTGACAGATTTTACTTTCTTAGGATCTAAGATCACTGCAGATGGTGACTGCAGTCATGAAATAAAAAGACAACTGATTCTAGGGAGACAAGCTATGAGAAACCTGGGGAACATAGTGAAAAGCAGAGACATCACCTTGCAAACAAAAATCCGCATAGTCAAAGCAATGGTTTTCCCGGTGATAATGTGTGGTGGTGAGAGCTGGACCATTAGGAAAGCTGAGCGCAGGAGAATAGATGCCTTTGAAATGTGGTGTTGGAGGAGAGTTTTGAGAGTCCCCTGGACAGCGAGGAGAACAAATAGGTCAATCTTAGAAGAAATCAACCCTGACTGCTCCTTAGAAGGTCAAATAGTAAAGATGAAGCTGAAGTACTTTGGACATCAAATGAGAAGAGAGGATTCACTTGAGAAGGCCTTGATGCTGGGAAAGGTCTAGGGCAAAAGAAAAAGAGGGCGACCAAAGATGAGATGGCTAGATGGCATTGTGGACACAGTGGGCACAGAGCTGGGCAGGCTGAGGAGGATGGTGGAGGACAGAGGTGCCTGGAGGACAATGGTCTATAGGGTCGCAAAGGGTCAGAATCGACTGCGACTGAACAACAACAGTTGCGTTTAAGTCATTTTAGCTGTTGATACGAGTATAGACATGATTTCATCTAGAATCCTTTTATTTGTTTCTTCTGGTACTGTAGCTGTAAAGTTTTTCCAAACACTAGTTTTTTATGAGCTGTCTTCACTCTACCTTTTCATTGATATATAGGAATATTGAAACTTGCATTACACTAGCAGTTTTATAGAACTTAGGGCAGGGAATAACTATAGCAGTGGGTTAGTTATAAAATTGCAGTAATTATTTAAGTTGAATAAACTACTTGTATAAGGTATGAAGTATTGTAAATCAATTTTGTAAGAATAACTATTCATATAGAGTTATTAGAATGTTGAACAAATGGAGAAAGAACTATGCTTAAATCTGTAGTCAGGAGTGAAGCTTATCAGATGACAAACTAGTAAACAACTATTGTCATTATAGTGTAAAGATAAAATAAGGCTGGGACATTGTAATGCTATATGTGCTCTTGAGCTTCTTGGAAGAGATGGAATGGAAAATAGCAAAAATAAGATAGTTTCATTATGTTTGGGTTAGAAAAACGCAAGAAAATCAACATGTAGGATTGGAATTTCTTTTAAATGATTTCCTCACTCATTCCCACCAGTGCTACATGGCCAGATGGTGTTCGTCGTCTTGCAAAATCATATTTGAAAGATCCTATGATTGTATATGTTGGTACACTGGATTTAGCGGTGAGTTAGTTTTTGTTGTTTCAAGTTGGATGGCTTCTATAATTTTGGTTTGAAATAATTGAGCAGTTTAGCCGGGTCAATATCTAGTTTTGAGTAGTGTTTGCAACTAGGCTTTATTTGTTAAAGGAGGCATAACAACCCAAAATAATCTATTAATATCCTTCGTTAAAATGGACATCTCAAAGTAAAGAATTGGAGTACAGTATAGGAAACTGCCTTACTCTGTGCCAGACCATTGCTCTATCTAGCCTTGTATAATTAACTCTGAAAGGCAGTGTTTGAGGGACAATTCTCATCAGGTTTCCCATCGATGTACTAACCAGATACAATACCCCTCTACATAGAGAATCAGACTAAGCTAAGTTTATTTTCCCCTAGTAAATTGGGTGGGGACAAGAATGGGATGGCTGTCATAACATCAGTGGCAGTGTTGCTGAGCAGTTTTGTTTTGTTTTTAAAACTAGTTTTTAGTGTTTTCAGAGTGTAGAAGAACAAAGAAATGTCATATTGAAAAAACTGCCCCCTTTCCCCTGCTTTTTCTGTACACTGACGGGGTAACATATTTCTTCTTACCCATTGGGCAAATCTATTTTGCTTCTTAATCCTCTGGATCTTTGCATAGGGGAATCAGATCTATTATTTAGACTAGGTGTGTATCATTTTCCTGTCCAAGCAAACATAGATTTCATTCTGCATTACCTTGTTTGGTTTGGAAAATCACAGTGTCCCTTTTTATCGAAGCATTTTTGACTGGCCTCTGCATTAGATTGACAATTTTGTATGAACCATGTATCCAAGCTAGGCACATCATGCTGTTCTTCATTCCAAAATCCACACTGAGGTCCACAACTTAGAGAAGGGTGCTTGGGTTTTGAAAGCCAAAGTATAAACAACATTTCAACAACAGTGATGCTAGCAATGTATATATTCCTATTACCACCAAGAAATACCCTGCCTCGATGCATTAAAGAAAGGAATGACAGGTGTTGGCAACCTACAGCCCGTGGGCCAAATCATCCAGCTCCAATCACCACTGCTGGAAGTAGACACAGACACATTTGCAGCAGCTGCTTTTACGACAGCCACGGATGCGTTTGCGGCGGAGGGACCACCAGTCCAGCCCCCTCAACTGTCTCAGGGAGTGTGACCAGGCCCCTGACTTTAAAAGGTTGCCGACCCCTACTGTATGAGATCTGAGCTACAGAGAGTTCAGATGGACTAAAGTTAACAATTCCTTACCTCAGTCCAGGGCACTCCCTGCTACTGGCTGGCTAAGCCATCATCTGATTGGCCAATCAAAGCAGTGGTGGAAAACATGGGGGAAACAGCCACTGCAGTAGCTGGGAAAACTACCAGGCTGCTGCTGAAGCCATGAGGAAGTTGCTGCTATGATCCCTGGTCACTGAGCCACCAACTTATTCTCCCGTGAATAAGGCAGGTTGAGGAATGAGCTAGAGCTGATGAAATTTGTATCCCAACAATAGCTGGAGGGCCGTCAGTTCCACAACTTGCTGCAAGGGTTACATTAATAATAGATGCAAACTTTGTAACTCAGTGACCCAAATTCTATTGAGATTCTGCACTAAGAAAATGACGTGATGTTAAGTCATGGTTGCAAATTGCAACTACAATAGTTAACAAGATGCCTGCTCATATACCAGGCATGCAGACAGACATATGATTAGTATCTTATTAGTTACATGCAGTTTGCCACCACAGTTCATGTGAGTTCATCTAATCCAAACCAACCCCTCCGTTGGATTCTGACAAGTGTTCACAATTATTCTGTGACTTTTGGCAGGATTTGAAATAAGATATCTTAATTTCAGTTTAAACTTCAATTCATTAAACTTGTTTTTACAGGCAGTGAATACAGTTGAGCAGAAAGTGGTTGTTATTCCAGAAGAAGAAAAAAGAGCTTACACACGTTATTTTATTGACACAATGAGGTCTGAAGACAAGGTCATCATTTTTGTAGGCAAGAAACTTACGTACGTGGAAGATATCTACAATTATCTCATTACCTGTGTCCATGACTTAATAATAATTGCACTATGTGTCATGAGTTGATTCTGATTTAGGGCATACCTTTCCAGGGTTTTCCATGTACTGTACTGTACTGTACTGTACAGATATCAGAAGGGATTTACTATTCATTTCTTCTGAGAATGTTCCAGGACTATTTAGTTTGCTCAAAGCTGCACAGCCTCAGAAAAATACAGAACTCAAATGGACTCAATCTATCCTATTTCCTTAATAAATCAAGATGCAAAAATATTCACCTCAATAGATTAAACAAATTTATAGGGAAGTAAATATATAAGTAGGGACCAGGCTGGGTTTCTTAAGGGGAGACAAATGGCAGATACAACTAGAAGAGTTTTAAACATAACAGAGGGTGCAAATCAGATAAATTTAAAGGTAGGGATATTAGATTTGGATATTTGTAAAACTTTCGATTTGGTGGAATGCGTGACATTAAAAAAGCTTATATAGGAAATGGGTTTTGGAGAAATTTTAAAGAATTATAAAACAACTATATGTTAACAATCGCATCAATTCTAGTGAATGATAGAATTACAGAACGAATTAATCTACATGGAGAAACAAGGCAGGGTTGCCCTTTATCACCTATGCTATTTATATTAATTAAACAACTTTTAATAACATGCAAAAACATTTAAAAAGTTAACTTATGACAAACAGAAAGAAGAGATTGGAAGTTTACTTGAGAAATAGGAAAAACAATGTATCGGTTTGGAAGAATAGTGGTTTGTAAAATGATGATTTTACCAATAAGAAATGCTTCTAATAAAGATTACTGAAAAGGATATAAAAAGTTGGCAAAACATGATTGATAGATTTTGTAATGGAAACAAAAAGTTTAGGCAAAATAAAAAATGGTGGTATATTGCCCAAAAAAGAAGGGAGATTGGGAATCCCAAACTTGATGAATTACTATTTAGCTATACAAATTAAAGGGGTAATCAAGATAATGGTACAAAAAGAAGAGATATGGAAAAATATTAGATACAAAGAAATGAAGGGAGTAGATAAAAATTGGTTTTTACAAGAAATTCTAAAAAATAAAGAACTGTAGAATCCATTTTCTAGAAGTATGGCAATCAGTAAAAAAAACAGTTTTAAGTTCAGGATGTTCCCCAATGCTATATTTAAGGAATTGGAATGACTTCCCAATTAAATCATTAGGTGAGATAAATGAGATAGAAGACAAAAGTCTGGTGACCATAAAAGATTGGATAGTACTTACTTAATCGCCTCCTCTATTTGCTATTTTGATAGATAAGGTTAAAACTAAGGAAAATAGGGAAACAATAGATACAACTTTAAAGACAAATTGGTTTAATAGATTACAACTGGAGAAATTGAATAAAAATTGTTTTTAAAAGTACGATCTCGGCAAAGAACTGACAAAATTTGAAGAAATATTAACTTATTTAGAACAGGAAAAAATAAAGGGAATAGTTAGCAAAATGTATACAATTTTAACTGATAGATAAGAAATATCAGAAATATTAAGGGAGATGTGGGAACAGGATCTAAAAGAAAATATTGGCAAAGCGGCCTGAGATAAAATATGGAAACAAAGCATTATGAAAAACATGTTGGTGAGAATAAAGGAACATGGTTATAAAATATTGTGGAGATGGTATATGACACCAGTTCGATTAAACCAATATGATAAAAACTATAACAAAGAGTGTTGGCAATGTAAACAATATAATGGGACACACTTCCATATATGGTGGGAATGCAAAGAAATTAATAGAATTTGGGTACATATTTTAAAGGAAATTTACCAAGTACTAGACTTAAAACTACAGCTGAGTCCCAGGGTTGCTCTAATAATGGACTTTGGAAGTATTATAATAATAGATAAAAATAAAAGGAGTCTAATTAGTATTTGGTAACAGTGCCGAGACTGTTGATAGCCAAAAATTGGGGAATGTATATCTAGCAATTGGAAAGCAAGAAATTGCAAGTAGATAAATAGGGACCACTTCGGTGGGAAGGTAACAGCGTTCCGTGCGCTCCGGTGTCTAGTCATGCCTGCCACATGACCATGGAAATGTCTGCAGAAGCAGACAGCACTGGCTCTTCGGCTTAGAAACAGAGATGAGCACTGCACCCTAGAGTCGGATATGACTGGCTTTCGAGCAAGGGAAACCTTTACCTTTATATGAATTTTAGGTTTGAAGATTGGTATAAAGAACTATGGGATATGGCTATAAATGATAAACTGACTTGTGAGTTAAAAATAAAAAAGGTCTGATACAGTGAATTTTTAACTTTGTTTTAGTAATAATAAAAATAAAGGTTAAAATGCATTTCCTATATGTTTTTAACTCTTCTAATTAGTGCAGATGACCTGTCAAGTGATTTCAGTCTCCAGGGGATTCCAGTTCAGTCCTTACATGGCAATAGGGAACAGTGTGATCGTGAACAAGCATTGGAAGATTTTAAGAAAGGTAAAGTCAAAATTGGTTGAGATTATTTGTACCATAATGTTTCTTAAACTAATACTATCTTTGAGGGAGATAGTATTACTTAGCTGTGAATAAACTTTGTAAACTTTAAAAAGTATATGAAGACTTGACTAGTGCATAATTAAGAGAGTATAAGTTCTGAGGTACCATTGTTTCAATTTGAAGCATTACTGGCATGACCTCTCTTTTTTGCAATTTTTACAATTTCTTACAGAAGGATAGTCAATCTTTAATTATTAGACTGATTTTATGAACATGTTCTTAATATTACACTATTTTTAAACAAAATATGAATGTTTTTAATGTTAATTATTATAATATTAAACCTGCCAGTATTGTCATGTGAAATACTGATATGCAATATGCTGCAAGATACTAATATGGTTGTCCCCTTGGACATGCTCTAATTAATTTCCAGGTATATGTAATTTTGTCAATTTACTTGTTGCCCTATTTGTTTTAGGCAAGGTTCGTATACTGATAGCAACAGACTTAGCGTCCCGTGGGCTTGATGTGCAAGATATCACTCATGTTTTTAATTTTGACTTTCCTCGAAACATTGAAGAATATGTTCATAGAGTAGGTCGTACTGGACGAGCAGGGTAAGCCAAATAGAGTTGGAATCCTGAATTATTTTTGTAATTACTCTTTTGTGGAATATTGCTTGGTTCTTTCTCTAGGACATTTTTACCTTGGGTGTGTTAGATAAAATCCTATTGTTTAGTATAGTAAATTACACTATAATAGCCAATTGAGTCAGTGGTATTTGGTGAGTCAACTCCCCCCTAAGATTACTTTAGCACTATTGAAGTAATGTACCTACTGTATTCTAATACTTCAGTGCTAGAATAAGACCATTTGAATCAATGGAGGAATTGCTTCACCAAATCCCCACTGATTCAGTGGACCTATCCCAGATTCTACAGTAATAAGATTTCAGTTTTTCTCTGCTGAATGAGTACTTCATACATAAATTGTTTTCTCCTCAGCCTGAAAACTAATTCTGTGAGTGCCAACCTTCTCTGAGTGGTCTGGCTGTTTTTCTTAGAAGAATCCCAGATATAAAAGTTTAATTTCTATTATATGTGGACTTCTACATTACCCATCCATTCAGAATAAGAAATGAAATATTTATCATGAGAGCCAACCCACATACCCCTGTGTATATAATAGGAACAAGTTTAATTTCCATTTTTCTTGTAGACATTGTACACGTAAGATTTCATAAGCAACAACAACAAAAACTCTTGACAAAGTTTCATGTCAAACACCTCTGAATAAGATTAGTCATGGTGTGACAATTCCTTATGTACTGATGGATTGTGAACAGTCAGTGACAAAGATAGGTAGAGCTTGGTCATACTGGAAAGCTCTACAAAAATGTCATGTCAGTGTGCAGTGTCAAATATACTAGAGAATTTTAAGGAAATTGACATTGAAATGGCGAGTATTACAATCTCTTCATATAAATCTGTGACCCAGCTTCATCTGAAATAATGTGTAGTTGTGTTCACCTTGTCTAGAAAGTTTATCTTACAGTGCAGTTGTATAGTACAGATCAACTCAGAAATAGACTGTATAATAGGAATTACCGTGAGGTAAGAATGTATAAACTACCTGGATAGCTCAGTGGTTTAGGTATCTGGCTGTGGAGCCAGAGTTTGGGAGTTTGATTTCTCACTGTGCCTCCATGGAGAAGAGCTAGCCTGTGTAGCAATGGGCAAGTTGTATAGTCCCAGGGTAGCACTGAGTGTAGTGTCTTTTCAATTGGGACCTAGAAAATACTGTCTCTTGACTACTTTACTTTTGTTATAGACGCACAGGGGAAGCTATAACCCTTGTGACTAGGAATGATTGGCGGAATGCAACTGAACTGATAGAGATTCTAGAAAGAGGAAACCAGGTAATTTTATTATCAGTAAATCATCAAGCCAGGTTGAAGAACATTAATATCACCATAAACTCAGAAGTAAAACCACAATGTTTAAAGAGGGTGGGTGGAATCACAAGATTAAACAGTTTGCCTGACTGTTATATGGGTCAGTAATGTAAAAAAGAAATGTGTAATTAATACACTTTAAGGGATTTGTTATATGAGCAAAGTGAGATGAAATGGAACATTTCATATATGAGATTAATTAAGAAGCCTTCAGTTAACAAAGCTGGTCCAGTTCCTGAAATCTTAACCTATAAAATCAAGCGTTAACTGTTGGAACTTTACATACAATCCTAAACCAGGCCCTACTAGCCCGCACCGACCATTCGTGCACACACCCGAACTGGGTCCGCAGGTCAACGAAGGATTGAGAAATGTGCCAGTGGGGCAAGAGCCCCACAAACGCGAAAAAAGGGAAACAACTTCATTTCCCAACGTTCCTTGTGCCGCGCCACAGCCAATCAGGCTGAGAGGCGCGAGCAAAAGGAACGTTTGGAAACGCGCCGTGGCCAATCAAAACGCAGGGGGAAAACGACGCACAAGCTGAAAATGCAAATGCCAAACTACAAGCCCCAGCGTCCTGCACGCCATGAGCGCGCAGAACGCTGAGGAAGCTGGCGAGCGAAAAATAATAAAAAACCCACTGGGAGCGCAAGTCCTCCGTAGCCGGACACAGCGCCTCACAGAAAAAACAAACACAGGGGGTTCAAGGGGGGGGAAAGGCACTGGCCCCCCCTTGAAAGTGAACCCATTCCCAGGTAAGCAAAGTCATCGGACGGCGCTCCGTCCGCTGACTTTACTTACGACAAAAGGGTTTCGCTTTCAGCGAGGCCAAGCTGCAGGAACCAAAGCCCCCCTCCCCAACTGCGCCTGAAGCTCCCGATCGGAGTTTCCCCTTTAATATCACTGGGTGGGGGGATTGCGCTCCCCCTCTCTACTGGCTCCCCTGGGGTTGGGGGGACAAAAGGGGTCTGTTTCCCCAACCCTCCTGACCCCAGGGGACCCGGCAGAGAGGGGATTCCCCTACACACATACACACACCCCATATTAAAGAGAAGAAACCAAGCAGTTACTTCTCTTTAAAAATGGAGGTTTTTTGGGGGGGAATCCCCCTCTCCGATGGCACTCCTGGGTCCGGAAGGGTTGGGGAGACAGACCCCTTTTGTCCCCCCCAACCCTCCCAAACCCAAGGAAGCCAGCGGAGAGGGGGATCACAAATCACCCCCACCCCCACTGATATTAAAGGGGAAACCACAATTGAGATTTCCCTTTTAATATCAGAGGGTGGGCTGGATTCTATCCCCTCTCCTGGGTCCCATGAGTCTGGAAGGTTTGGGGGAACAAAAGGGGTCTGTCCCCCCAACCCTTCCAGAGCCAGGGGACCCAGGAGAGGGTATCCCCGTAGAACACAAAAAAAAATCAAAAACATCCAAAAATACACAAAAACAACCAAAAATAACACCAAAAAACAATACAAAGTAAACAAAAACAAAAATTTACAAACACACACAGCACCCAGCCAAACACCACAAAATCCAAAACCCCTCCCAAATAAAAACAGCCAACTCACCACCACACGACCTCACTCCACGACGACCGGAAAAGAAATGAATAAAGAAAGAGACTACTTACCGGAAGAAGCTCCACCCAGAGGCCACGAGAGAAAAAACAGTCAAAATGCAAGATAACCCCTACCAGCCCCACCTGCTGGCCACAATAGTAAAAACAATTCAAAAAGACACAACAGCCCCACACAAAAGGCCCCAAGAGTAAAAACAAGTCAAAAACATAACACAAAATCACAATTTTACACAAATCAAAAACATATGTCAATAAAATAAAATAAAAACTATTCAAAAATCCTGTGAATTTTAATTCAAATAAAAACCAAAAACATCTAAACACAGTTTAAAAACATGTATTGTAAAAAACATACACTTTCACATTTTTAAAATTATTACCTACGGTACAACTATTAAAAAAAATACATACTAAAACATTATTTGGTCAAATAATTTTTTTTAAATGTATATCATCCTTTGTTCTTTTTTTAATCCACAAAACCAAAACAAACAAAACTGATCACAGTTTATAACAGCCCGCCCAAAAAAGTGTATAAATATTATAGACTAACCTCTTTACAAACATTAACAACAACAAAAAAAACCTTCCAACACATTTAAAACAGCCCGGCAACGCCTGGCAACCTCTGCTAGTACATATCTAAGTATACAGAGGTTAGTTTTTCCTTCGTATAGTTTGTGAATCCCCACTATTGGGTTATGCGCCTGCGCAGAACACTGATTGGAGGCTTAAAAGCTCATTGGTCAAAAGTTTTGGCGGTAAGACCGCCCACCGCACCGCCCACCCTGAGGCGCCAGTCCGCCATTTGACCTCAGTTCTCTTTTTTCCGCCTTAGCAGCAGGACGATCGTTGAGAGCTTCCTCAATTTTTTCGTCTTTTCTGAGGAAAAGTCTTCAACGAACTTTAAAAAATTTCAGGCAATCTTGTCCTCCGGGCAGGATTGCCACCCTGGTGCTGTTTCTTCTTTCTTGTGGACTCAGTTACCAACTTCGCTCCGGTCACCATTTCCCCCCTCAAGGTGGTGGTGGCTGGCCTGCCCTTCGGGGTGTTCGCCTTCTCAAACCTTCCATCGGGAAAAAAATTTCATGGCTGCAGCTTTCAAACAGTGGTGTTCTTCCTTGAAGAAGTTTCCTGCCTCCGACGGGCATAGCCTTTATCTTTGCTGCCTGGGAGAATCGCACCAGAGCCAATCCTGTGTGCATTGCAAGAACTTTACCCGGCTTGCAGTTCAGAACCGGAGCAACCGGTTGAAAGCGCACCTTATGGAGCTTGCCTTGGCTCCAGCCGCGGCTGCATCCACGTCTGCTGGTGCCTCAGTCTACTCGGCCTCTGCCTCTACCGTCTTCTTCTTCCACTCTCTCCATCAGGAAGAAGAAGGATAAGAATGGGGAAAAGAAAAAGAAGCATAGGTCGGGGGAAAGATGCTCACTCCCACCTACACCTCGCCCTCCTGTTTCTCCGGGGCCCTCGCCTCCCTTTTCGGTCGCGAGATGTCCTTCACCCAGGTCCTCAGTGTGGGTCGGACGGTCTTCTTCGGGATCGCCTGCTAAAGGACGCAGGGCTGGGGCTCCAGCTCACCCACTGCAGGTGGTCACTTCTCCGCCTTGAGAGAGGGGCCGTCCTCCCACTAGAAAGGCTTCTGTCTCTCCGAGGCCTAGGACTCCAACGATAGACGAACCGCCAACCACCATTCCGGCTACTGTTTCGTCTCCGATCATACCGGCCACTGTTTCGCCTGCCACCGTTTCGTCCCAGCCGCCGGTGGTGGATGCGACCCAGTTGGACTTTTTCAAGGGCATGTTTGAGGCCATGGCGAAGTCGTTCGTCCAACAGTTTAAGGACACCATCCCTGCGGCCTCTGCAGCTCCGGTGCCGACCACCGCAAGCCCCAGGGATGCTGGCCCTGCTGCCGCTCCGCTGCCCTCTCGAGGGTCGAGCGTTCGCTCCGCTGGCCCACCCATATCGTCTTGGTGTGGTCCAGACGTCGATGCGTGAGCTCCCAGCCTGTCGATCCGCCCAGGCCGTACTGGCGCGGTCCCGATGTGGGCTCCAGAATTCCTCCCTCGTCCTCCGATGATTCCAGCGCGTCTTCGGAGGAGGACGAGGGAGACGTTGATGCCAACAAGACGCCGGACCAGGCAATCGGTGCGGTTGACCCACCGCGTGGTGAGGATCAACGCTCCCTCACGGCGATGCTCACCCGTTTGGGTACCGCTCTGAATCTGAAGGTGGACCAACCACCGCTGGAGTGCGAGGACCAGATGACCACCAAGCTGGACAAGAAGGTGATTCGTTCAGTCCACATCACCATGCTTCCTTCCATGTTGACGTCAGCGAAGGCAACGTGGAAGAAGCCGGTGTCGTCTCACTCTGTTTCGTCCAGGCTCGACGGAATGTATAGAGGTTTGGACGAGAACGTCGAGTTCCTTCAGGCGCACCCTTTGCCGAACTCGTTGGTGGTTAAGGCCTTCTAGCATAAAACGGCCGTCAGTGGTTTTCCGGTACCTTCGACTCCGGAAGGAAAGAAACTGGACGCGGTGGGCCGTAGGTTTTACGCCACCGGTTCGCTCTTCCTGAGGGCTGCAAACTACTCAGCAGCCATGGGCCTCTACCAGTCCCATCTCTGGGAGCAAGTGAAGACCCTTGCTGCGAAACTGCCTGCCGACCTCCAGAAAGGATTCGACTCGCTGAAGGAGACTTTCTGGCAGAGCGACAGATGTGGACTGCCAGGCACATTAATGATTACGCGGCCAAGGACATGTCCTCTGCCATCTTGCTCCATTGCCACGCTTGGCTTGGGCGCCTCTCAATGATGTCATGAAGAAGCTCATCGAAGAGTTCCCCTTCGATGGACAAGGCCTGTTCGGACAAGACACCAATAAGGTGCTTAACGAACTACGGCAGACGAATTCAACGGCTAAGTTCCTGGGGCTCACCACGCCGGCTCAGCCTACCAAGCCATGGTTCCAGCCCTTTGCCCAACGGTATCGGGGGACCCCCAGCAGCAGAGTGGCTCGGACGACCAGCCCAGGGCCAATTTCTACAAACAGAGGCGCCAACACAAGCCTCGTTACCAACCATACGGACAGGGCAAGCGGACTGACTCCTAATCCAAGTCCCGGGTTTGAAGTCGTGAAGGCCAAGGCTCTCTCGCTCCACCTCCCGTACCTCCCCCTCCGGAACTTCCTCCAGGTGTGGTCCGGCGTCACGAACAACCGGTGGGTCTTGAAGATCTTGTCCGCTGGTTACGCCATCGAGTTCGTACGGATGCCTTGGGTAGGAAAACACCGTTTCACCACCTCGTCCCCCCATTTGGAAGAAGAAATATCAACTCTTCTGTCCAAGGGAGCCATCGAGCAGGTAACACCGACCGATTGGGACAACGGTTTCTACTAGGCCTGATGGCCTCAACGACGGCGGTGATTCCTCACGCCAAGTTAAAGTTCCGGTCTCTGCAGTTGTGGCTCCTCCACGAGTCCAATCCGCTCACGGAGAGCCAGTCCAAACGGTTGATTCCGTCTCCAGAACTGGTGGACCAGCTGGCGTGGTGGATGACACCTCTCAATGTGGCCACGGGGAAGAACTTTTACCCCCCGCAACCTTCACTGCAGGTCCTGACCGACGCAAGCAACCTCGGCTGGGGGGCTGCTTGCGGGACTCTGACGGTCAACAACGTATGGTTTCCTCACGAGATGGTGCACCATATCAACTATTTAGAGCTGCTGGACATTTGAAAGGCCTTACATTCCTTCGAGGCTCTGCTCACCGGCAATGCGGTTCAAGTGGCCTCGGACAATACCACGGCAGTGGCATACCTGAACAAGCAAGGAGGGACGAGGTCCACCACCCTGCTTTATCTTGCGGTATAACTTTGGGAGTGGTGCCTGGAGAGACACATCTTCCCGATTGGAGTACACATTCAGGGCAAGCTGAATGTCCTCGCCGACCACCTCAGTCGCCTCATCTCGATGACCCACGAGTCGGAGCTGGACGTCAGGGTGTTTCAGTCCCTTTGCAGGGCTTGGGGGACTCCGAGCATCGACCTCTTTGCGTCGGAGTCCAACAGGAAATGCCACAGGTACTGTTCCAGGGCAGGCATCGGACTGAACTCCGAGAGCGATGCCTTCATGAAACGGTGGGATGGGGACTACCTCTACGCTTTTCCTCTGGTTCAGAAAGTCCTCACCAGGATGTACCAGCCCCGGACCAACGCAATCCTCGTTGCTCCAGCGTGGCCTCGTCAGCTTTGGTTTCCTCTACTGTTGCACATGTCGTCACAGTATCGCACACTACCGGACTTGCCGACTCTTCTCTAAATGGAGCACGGTCAACTCCACCATTCGGACCTGCCCAGCCTCCACCTCACCACGTGGAGGATAACCCCAGACTGTCCAGGATCTTGGAGCTAGCACAGCGCCCCTCCACGAGGAAGTCCTATGCCTCCAAATACAGGCAGTTTCGTGCCTTCCTGGAATCCCAGCAAGGGTCTTCTCCACAGGTGGGACTGCAAGACATCATGGCCTACCTCCTCCATTTGGCAGAGTCTGGCCTTAGCATTACCTCCATTCAGGTCCATCTGGCAGCGGTGGTGGCTCACTCTCCAGCTGGTTCGCCTGCGTCTGGTGCTTTTCGCGACCAGACGGTGAAGCGTTTCCTCAAGGGATTATGAAATGCTTTTCCACCGGTCAAGACTCCAACAGCACAATGGTCTTTGTCTACCATTCTGAACGCGCTCACCAGGACTCCTTTCGAGCCTATGGCTACCACGGATGTTCGTCTCCTCACGTGGAAGACTGCATTTCTGGTAGCTATCATGTCTGCTCGACGACCTGGTGAACTGGTTGCTCTGCGGGCAGATGCACCATTTCTTCAGTTTTTCAATGACCGCGTGGTGCTCCACGCAGACATCACTTTCCTACCTAAGGTAGTCTCCCAGTTTCATATGGCACAGACCATCTCCTTGCCAACCTTCTTCCAGAACCCCACCAACGCCCAAGAAAGGACTTGGCACACGCTGGATGTGAAATGAGCTTTATTGTTTTACACCAGCAGAACAAGGGAGTTCAGGAAGTCGCAGCGTCTATTTGTTGCATATGGGGGAAAGTCCAAGGGTGAACCCATCTCTGCCCCGAGGTTCTCCAAATGGATTACATCTACCATCTACCTGGCCCACGAGTTTGCCTCGTTGCCACCTCCGCCGCATGTCAGGGCACATTCTACGAGAGCGGTTGCCACATCCACTGCCTTTTTGGAGGGCACTCCGCTTGAGGACATCTGTAAGGCTGCCACCTGGTCCAGACCTTCTACATTTGTCCAACATTACAGGGTGGACACCAGAGCCACTGCGGACGCCAGACTTGGTTGTGTTGTCCTTGCCGGAGGGCTCCGGGCGCCTCGCCCTTAACGGTCCATCCTACCTGACCATCATACTCATCGTGGGATCGTCTCATCCGACTGCCCACTGACCAAGTAAGTGTGAGTTTGCTAATCTCCCAATAGTGGGGATTCACAAACTTTACGAAGGAGAAAGTTCGGTTTCACTTACCAGTGATAACTTTCGTTCTTTGAGTATATAGTTTGTGAATACACACTACCCACCCTACCTCCCCTCTTGAGCTGCACGGATGAGATCAATTATTTTATCCTGTGCTTATGCTTAAGTATGGAACTGAGGTAAAATGGTGGACTGGCGCCTCAGGGTGGGCGGTGCGGTGGGCGGTCTTACTGCCAAAACTTTTGACCAATGAGCTTTTAAGCCTCCGATCAGTGTTCTGCGCAGGCGCATAACCCAATAGTGTGTATTCACAAACTATATACTCGAAGAACGAAAGTTATCACTGGTAAGTGAAACCGAACTTTTTTAAATCAGTTTTGTGTATAGATACTTTGAGCTTTCATCCCCCAGAATGCTTCATCATTAAGCATGCTGGCTGGTTTCTGAGAGTTGAAGTTCCAACTGTCTGGTGGAGCAAATTTTGAGGAAGTACATGAAATAAGAAAGATAAAACTCAAAGTGGTACATCCCAAAATTAAAATATGCATAGTTGCAAAAATCTCTTAGTTTCCAGTTATGGTAGTTCTTTTGTCTGGGCTCAGATACTTTTGTTCTGTTAAGTTGTGAGATCACAGTGGCAGAATGATACCACTATACATCAGTCAGTGGTAAGGTTAGTTATCTTCATTTTCTTAAATATGTTATTCTTATCCTTGCTTGGTCCTTTTGTTGGCCTGGCATACCTTTGTACAGTCTTTTTCATTATTATTTTAAAATTCAAACAAAAAATTAATAAAGAAGAACCTAAATACACAGTGTTCCCTGTCACGGGATCCTTTGGGAGGAAGCATCTATATCAGGGGTTCGCAACCTATTTCCCATGGGCCGTATCCGGCCTGCAGCACCAAATAATCCAGCCCGACCCCGCTGCTGCAGCTGCCACCACTGGAATCGGCCATGGACTCATTTACAGACACTGTAATGAGTTTACTACAGCTGTAAATGAGTCAGCAGCCATTGTAAACATGTTTATGACAGCAGCAGATGTGTTTTACGGCACCAGTCTGGCCCACTCAGCTGTCTGAGGGGCCTGGTCTGGCCCATGGCTGAATAACTTTGAGAACCCCTTATCTATACCATTTACTCTTGCAGAGGAATACACATAAGGAGCCTCCTCAAATATTGTGATATTTTTGGACCACAATTGGGCATATCCCAGGCAACGGCCACCTTTTATCAACTAATCTCTCAGGTGAGGCAAAAGGAACTGCAGGATGAACTCACCAAAAGATGGCTTAATTTTGACAATTTCACATCTGGCCTAGACACGGAAGAAGAACTTTGAAGAGTCCCATCTCCTTTCCAGTTGAATTGACTTTCCAATTGAATTGGGCTTTGTCCCTTCCCCTTTATTAATACAAAATGAATAAATTCACCACAAATGTCTGTAAATACATCCCGACTCGTTCTCCCCCATGTAAGTTATTATTATTATTATTATTTATTAAATTTATATACCGCAGTTCTCTGCCCAATGGGAGACTCAATGCGGTTTACAAAGTACAATTTACAAGTTACAGTATAAAAATATCACAAAAAATACAACATATCAATATCATCATAACAACATGGTGCCGTGGCCTTCCGCATCACAGCATGGCGCCCGTTATCACCGATCCGGTTCCACAAGTCACTTTCTGGTCCTGAGTCCTTAGTCTTCCTCAGTCCCAGGCCAAGTTGGTTGAAGCTCCTGCCCTCCGTCAAGATGGACTCGACCCTTCCCTGTTGACTTTGCCACCCAAGGCTTAGTTGTTAGCCATATATCATTGTTAGCCATATATCAGACTTCCCTATACTAATCACTTAACTGAAAATTATACACTGTTTTCTGATTCCTAGCAGTATTCAATCTCATTGCTATTAACAAATTTGAAACTAAATATTTTGTTGTTCAATTACCTACCTGCTTCTTAAATATTCATTACAGAGCTATTTTACAGTATACACCTCATTTTAAATCGCTTATTTCATATATTAAAAACCAATTCCCAGTATGTATGAAAATAAGTACAGTAGACCCTCACATAACGACATTACTTGGTTCCCCAAGTAGCATTGCTAAGCGATTTTTATTATGCGGGTTTCTATGGAGTTTCCCGCATAAAGACGTTTTTAGCGGCGGCGGCTGGTTATTTTAGCGTTGTCTGGACAATGACACTAAAAACGTAGTGCATAACGACGTGTTGTTTAGCGAAAATGATGTTATCCAAACGCGTTTTGTGAGGGGTTGACTGTACCTACTTTCTGGCATCCTCTCCAGCACGTTTTGGGAGAATTACCATCTATTTAATTTAGTTTCACTGGAGTTAAATAACATCTCCAAACTAACTTAGAAATTTTTATTTTATCTTTATTGACATTGATGTCAATATTCTAATGTTCCATATATTTTTCAAAGCATTCGTGCTTTTTTCAAAGCATTCGTGTCTGTCATATCAAATTCCCATAACAGTTTAACTATACTCTGCTTCCAAAGTTCATTATACATTTTACTTACTACACCCTTCACTAGCTTATTCTCACTTCACTTTCCTTTTGTAGTATCATTCCCTCATATTTTGGAAGTACCTTACAATAACCATTTCTCTTTAACTAGTTCTTTGTCCACTATTCTAATTGAATAATATAATAGCTAGATACTTTATCTCCACTGAACACTTCTTTTACTTGCTCTTCAGTTTCTTTTCTATCTTCAACTTTATTGTTGATCTATCTACTTTTGTCATACAATGGCAACTAGCATTCCAATTAAAATATATGCACTGAACTAGTGTCAATTTAAAAATATGAAGCTAACAGTTAAAAGAGATACAAATACAGACACATAAGTTCACAAGTTGTAAAACAGTACAAAAATTTTAAAATTGAAGTTAAAATACATACTTTGGGAAATGTGGAGTTCTTATATCAATTAGCCATATGTGTTTTTAACAAAATGTTTCCTCAACCTTTGAGCAGCTACCACTACTCTGTTACATCAAAGATGTATATACCGTATAAACACAAATATAAGCCAATCCGAATATAAGACGAGGTACCTAATTTTGACCTTGAAACCCAGGAAAATAGATTGACTCGAGTATAAGCCGAGAGTGGGAAATGCAGCAGCTGCTAGTGAGTTTCAGTAATTAAAATACAGTAATATTAATTATTTTAGTGATTTTTTAAAAAAAAAAACTACTTGCACCACCCACCAGTGATGGCGCTGCAGGTAAAGTGAGTGGGCAGGTCAATTGCACTGAGGCAGGAAGTGTTGCTCTAGCCTAGCCTCTTGCTCCCCCTGCAAGGAAGGAGAATGGCTTCCTCCTTCCATCTTGGACACATGGAGCAGGGACAAAGGCACAAATGTACGGTAAGTAAAATCCTTTCTTTTTCCACACCAGTTTGGAAGGGGGACACGATTGCATTGTAGAGCTTCTCTCATTTGTGGTTTTCCATAGGAATTAATTAAAAACAAACCAGAATAGGAGAACTTGATTTTCAATGTACAACAAAACCCGACTTACATATGCCTCGAGTTACATAAAATTCAATTTACATAATGATTTTGTGCTAAAACCATGTCCCGATTTACACAATTTCCTATGGGTTTGCTTTGAGTTACATAAAAATTCTTTTTCCTATGGGTTTGCTTCAAGTTATGTAAAAATTCATTTCCCTATGGGTTTTCTTTGATTTACATAACAATTTCATTTTTCCTATGGGTTTGCTTCGAGTTACATAAAAAACTGATTTAAGCAAAAGCCTACGGAACTGACTTTTTCGTAAGTAGGGGTTTTCCTGTATTCTAATGGAAAATCACGATTTGCGCCCTCTTCTGGCCAGTTGTGTAATTGTGCCTCAGATTCTTTTGCTACAGAAGTCCTGAAACTTACTTTTAAAGTGCTGAATAATTTTTTTTTAAAAGCTATATTTTTAGACCTTGTGGTTGTTGACCCATGTATAGACCAAGTCCCCTTTTTGGACCTCATTTTTGAGGTTAAAAATCTCGATTTATATTCAAGTATATATGGTAACACAAATTCAGAAAACACAAATGAGGGGGAAATTATGACTTCTTTACTATGTTCAAATCTTGTGGGATATAAAAGTCCCTCAACTTTGCTTATACATTTTCGTGTTTGTTCCAAAACTCTTGTTTGGAGGACTTGTAGAACTAAATCAAAAGCTAGCATTTTTTCACAGTTAACTAAAGAAGATGTTTTAGCTATAAGATTATATTTGTTCTACAAAACATGCTTTTGAAATCATTGAATACTCCATTTAATGAAGCTTATAATTCAAGACCCAAGTGCTGCACAACAGAATGAGCTCCCATCTTAGTCCAAGCTCCTGCCAACCTAGCAGTTCGAAAGCAAGAAATTGCAAGTAGATAAATAGGTACCACTTTGGTGGGAAGGTAAACAGCATTCCGTGCACTGGTGTCAAGGCATGCCTGCCACATGTCCATGAAAACATCTGCAGACGCAGACAGCGCTGGCTCTTTGGTTATAAACAGATGAGCATTGAACCCTAGAGTGGGGTATGACTGGATTATGAGCAAGGGTGAGGATTATGAGCAAGGGTGACCTTAAAATATTGTGAACTAAGCAACATATTGGTAGATGCCTCCAACGACTCACCAGCCAAAACAACTAGTGGTTGGGAAAGAAAAGTTTTAGAGAAATCTGTACTTATTTTTAAAATGTTTTGCTTTTAAGTTAGATGAAATATTAATATACAGAAAAATAAAGGATACTGTATATGAAATTACGGTTGATGTAATTTACTTCATTTTATCAGGTAATTCCTGAAGAATTAATTTTAATGGCTGAAAGATACAAGCAATTTCAGATGAAAAAAGAAATGGAAAGAGATTTTGGAAGGCCTCGTGGGAAATCACGTAAAGGGTTTTAATCGAAGTAAGAGTGCTTGAACATAGTAAGTGGCTATGGAAACATTAGTAACAATTATAGGTACAGTAGAAGACTTTAGCAATCTTCAATTGATAATTTCATCATATGGGGATCAGGATATCAGGCACTGATCTACCACAAACATACTGAAGATCTGCCTCTGATCACTGACTGGATAAATTGTTAACTAGGAATCTCATTTTCATTGCTTTATTTGTAAATCAAAGCATTACGACTTTTCAGCTTGCTTGAGAATAACATTGAATGTGTTATCATTTCATCCACTGAACTTTACCAATGATGTCTTTACACTTTCAGGGAGGATTTGTACAGAAAGCAGAAGTTTAGTATGCTTTTATGTACCAACATCTTGATCCGTGGAGTTCCGATATAATGGAAATTATGTTGCCTTGTCATTGTCTTCACAATTTCTCTCCTGAAAAATCAGATGCAATACTATAGCAAATATATCTGGTCAGATTTCAAATTCTGATGCTTTCGTTAAAACAAAGAATGTGATATTTGTTTTGATACTATAGCGTGTTAATTTTTGTTTTGTAGTTTGGTTAAATACAAGAACTCTACTTGCACAGCAATGTTCAGAAAAAAGTTCAGGAGAAATAACAATGAGGAAGAAACCCCTTCCTACTCTACCTTCAATTTATTGTTTGTTAAATATGCTACATTGCTTTTGTTGGAAATGCGTAGTATCCGATATACAGGTGAAACTTGGAAAATTAGAATATGCAATGTTCATTCAGTTCAGTAATGCAACTTAAAAGGTGAAACAAATATATGAGATAGACTCATTGCATGCAAAGCGAGATAGTTCAAGCCTTACTTTGTTATAATATTGATGCTTATGGCTTATGAAAACCCCAATCTCATGTACCCCATAATCATCACATAATCTCATGTACTCTGTACGCCATGATCATCACAATTATAACGAATTAAGGCATGACATCTCTCGTTTTGCATGTAGTGAGTCTATCTTATATATTTGTTTCACCTTTTAAGAGAAATGAATGAACATTTGCACGATATGCTAATTTTTCAAGTTTCACCTGTATTCCCATTTATTTCCCTCTGTAGATTAATAACACATATTCAAAACTGGATGGAAAATAAAGTAGTCTAAATGTTTTTGGTACTTTGTTTAATAATTCCTGTAATCTTGCTGGTGATTATGCTGTTTTCATAACTTGCTGTGGCTAACTGATGAGGAACTGGAGTGCATCATGATTACACATGTGAATGTACAACCAGCCACATGACTGAGACATCCCGGAGCACCTTGTCTGTTTGCCATTATGCTTTATGCAAACCTTACATAAACATGGATAGGAATTTGTCCAGTGTTAAAAGAATAAAGGAGTTGTTTCACTGATTTATCGCTGCTGCATCTTTTACTTGATAAATAAAAATTTCTGTATTAGTTCATTTTACCATTTTATATTATAGGTAATATGTCATACATGATGTTCAAGAAAGATCTTAGCAGATGGGGTTGTCCTTCTCGTTCTGTACTGTTATGTGTCATGAACATTTTCACTTCCAGGGCCACTTCATTTTCATATGTATTGTCTGAAGCGGATTTCTTCAAATTCCCAGTTTATATCCCTTCCATTATTATGCCTAGTACAATGATTATCAATCATTTTAAGCTGCCAGACACATCTCAGTTTTTGACAAACTATTGTAAGTACTACTGCAAAGTGGCTGCCTGTGCCATCAGGAGCAATCCCCCCAAAAAAATAAAAAAATAAATCTCTGTACCTGGATAAGAATTATTGGGCATTATCCAGATCAAACTTGTGGCTATACCTTTATATAGTCATGTATTGCATAAAATTATGGGAGCTCTTGTTTGGCCTTGTCCAGGTAATTGCACCCATCAGGGAAACTAGCCTGGTATCCATGTGTCCACCCATTTAGTTCCTTACACCTGATGCCTAAAATGCCCACTTTTAATGCCTTCCACTTGTGGGTTGTCTAAATAGACCCAGATAGGTGTGCCAGTTGTCCAGAACTACAAGACTAGTTGCCATTTATGCTTGACTTATCATAGCTACCTCTCAGAGTCAGGCTCCAAACCTCTCCATTCATTTAACTTCTTTGTGCAAGAGATGGAAAAAATTGTGATGGATTAAATGCTTCAGGTTTAGGCTTGTTTTGGCATGGGGGAAAAATCCTTGTCCCCTGGTACAGCGAACAACATCAAGCTTCAGTAAGTTAGGGAAGGTGCATTGTGCTCCTCTCATACCTGGAAATAACAGACTACATGGAGCAAGCCTTATATAGACCTCCCCCAAGTCCTAATCTTAGGACCACTCCTTCAAATTGACAACTTTCTGATCCCAATAGTAGAAAAGGGCAACTTTTTTCCTCTTTGCCAACCAGCTTCTCCTACGTCATTATCTTTTCATGGTGGATCAGTACTGTTACCTATAAGCATGCATGCCATCATGCCTGTGCAAAAAACTTCTTAATTCAAACCTCACCGCCATCCCACAATACTTGACACTATTCATCTTCCTGTCAGCTTGGCTTACGTGGCACTAGTCACCATCCTCAAGTTTTAGAAAAGCTTAACTCAAGCAGGAAGCATAGTAATCCTAGAGAAGAGTAGTGGAGTATGGCTCATATCCTAGGAAAAGAAATGCAGCACCCTTGGAAAACAAACCCATTGTCCCTTCTCTATGCAGCGTCAACCTCTTCTGTATCTTTACAACAAAGAACCATAGAATACCAAATGATAAATCTTAAATTGAAGAACTATGCACTTCTGCCTATTTAGAAGAGGAAGACCATGATAATGTATAAAAGGCATGGCTTTTCTTCCGTGGGGGAAGTGGGAACAGGTGCGTAGGGCGGCGGGGACCTCAAAATCAGCCCAGACGCAGACGCCACTCCGGCTCTTTCCCCCGGTCTGGCATTGGTTGTGGGGGAAATGGGAGCAGGTGCGTAGGGCAGCAGGGATTTTAAAATCAGCCCCAGACGTGGCCGCCACCCCGGCTCCTTCCCCCGGTCTGGCGTTGGCTGTGGGGGAAGTGGGAGTAGCCGATGCTACTGCTCTTCTGGACTTATTGTGGTCAGGAGGGGCTATATTGTATTGCTATTGTGCAACTTTGTAATGAACTGCAGTTTTGGTATTTTGTATCTTGGATATCTTGTATTTATCCCTGCCTTCAGCCGAGACACAGAGCTCCTTCCCCCAGTCCTATTGGATGGGGGGAGTGGGAGCACCTGTGCCAGCCTGTACTGCATTATTGTATATCTATTTATCTTATTGTATCTTATATCCTGTATGTAAACCCCTTGGGGTTATTTATATGTTGTTAGCCGCCTTGAGTCGGCCTGTGCTGAATAGGGTGGGGTATAAATCACATAAAAGTTTCTGCCAGCTGTTCTGAGCAGTCTCTCGGTGCCCTACCAGCCACTCCATCAGGACCCATAGACTTGTTCGCATTTATCCCTTTTAATATTCGCCTCACTTCTCCCTCTTCCACCCTGGCAACATTCCCTAAGGGGAGTAATGATGATGACTCTGGCAACACTGCTGGATCCACTGCTGGTGTCACCTCAAATCGGGCGAAGAAGGTATTCAGCTCCTCCACCAGAGAAGCACTGCTCTCTACAGGCGATGCATTACTGGGTTTGTAGTCAGTAAGGTGCTGGATCCCCTGCCACACTTGCCTGGTGTCGTGACTACTCAGGTGATCTTCAATTTTCCCTCTATACACAGCTTTTGCCTTCCTTATACCCCTCTTCAGGTTCACCCTTTCTATACTATACAATACCCGGTCTCCAGTTCTAAAAGCAAAGTTTCTGGCCTTCAACAGTCTCTGAACTTCACTCGTCATCCAGGGCTTCCTGTTTGGATACATCTTTACATGCTTTTCTCTGGTGACGTTGGCGGTGCAGAATCTAATATAATCCAGGACCGTTGATGTGTAGGTCTTCAGATCTTGATGGTCAAACACATTCCAATCGGTCTCCTGGAAACAGTCCTGCAGCTGTTGAGAGGCTCCCTCAGGCCACACAGTAACAGTCCGTGTTTGTATTGGGGCTTGTTTCCTAAGGGGTGTGTATGCTGGTGTCAAAAGCAGGGACACATGATCTGACCTACCAAGGTGTGCCAGGGGCTTAACCTCATATGCCCGTTTAATGTTCGTATACACCTTGTCAAGAGTATTTTCCCTCCTGGTTGCACATTTAATGTGCTGATGAAATTTTGGCAATACTGCCTTCAAGTCTGTATGATTGACGACTCCTTATAGTGATAAGGCCTAATCTGAAGGAGGATGAAAATCTAGCATATGGAATCATTAACATAAACCAACTGCAGGGAGAAAAAATGTCATGGGTGGAACTATGCTTCTTCTTCGTGGTCCCCTGTGAAGCCACACAAATGGGTTTTACCCGCGCATGCGCAATAGCATCGGAATCTTCCAGAGCTCTTTCAGAGTCAAAGACTCCACCTCCGCGCCTCCCCACCAGCGGTCCCACCCCCAACCTTCCCCAGTTCTCTTTTTACCACCGCAGAGATCGGTTGTCTTTTTCAGAGCTCCCTTCGCACCTTTTTAACGGTTACTGCATTTGAAAGTTTCCCCCCTTTCTCTTACTTCTATCTCTTTTTCTCTTACTTCTACTCTTATAGATAGTTTTTCTGTGTCCCCCCCCCTCGCTTGTTGTGATTATAGTTGAAATAGTTTATTATTACAGTTCTTTATTGCTCCGTATAGTATTTACTGTGTCCCCCCCTCCCCCCCCTCGCTTGTTTGGGAGAATAGTTTGTCTCGCCTTAATTAGCTTGGTCTTATGTTTTCCTTGTGTCTTTTTTAGTTTATGGCAGCACCCGCTCTGTTTAAACGGTGCAGGTCTTGTAATAACAAAATCCCCCTTACAGACGGCCATGAGGAGTGTTTATTTTGCTTAGGAGAAAAACACCAACCTCAATCGTGCCCAGCCTGTGCTAAATTCACCAGGGTTTCTCGGAGAAATAGGGAGTCTTGCCTTAGGCTGCATTTGCTCGAGACTTCTCTCCGCCCGCTGGCCCCCCTGCCCCCGGCCCCCCTCCTTCCCCTGGCCGTTCCAGCTTCAGACTCAATGGAGCCTCTACCTTCTAAGTCCGCTGATACTCAAAGGGCTGCTGTAGCTTCCCAAAAGAGAGCGAAGCATGGCCAGGCTTCTAAGTCCAAGCATTCTTCCTCGGCAGAGGCTTCCACTTCCAAAAAGAAGGACAAGTCGAAATCCAAGCCAGTGAAACCTAACACCAGCCCCCCTCATAGGGCCCCTGCTCTCTCTCCTAGAGCTACTGCGGCTGCCTCAGAGCCCAGCAGACCCTCCCCCTCCCCCTCCTCCTGGGCAGAAGGAGGGGGGAGGAGGGAGATTAACATTCCTCAGCTTTCTCCATTCACTCCTTCAGCGGCAGACTTCGATGTCGAAGCGCCTGCTTCTCCTTCCTCATCAGTACAATTGGCCTCACCCCCTCCCACCCCCATGCCTTCAGAGGCTGAGAGGGGAAGGACCAGGAAGCCTCGAAGGCACAGACAAAATGCAGATACCTCTTCTGATTCTTCATCCTCTTCATCCTCTCCTTCACCATGCCCAAAAAGGAAGAAGAAGAAGTCCCACAAGGGAGAAGTGTATTATCCCCAGGATTTTTACTACTCTCCACGTCTAGCCTATGCACCCGAGTACTATGATGACCAGGACTGGCAGAGAGGCCTTTGTTTTCAGCCATATGACACCTATGGAATGGAGCCTTTGCCCTCCTTCCGTGTCTCGACGTCATGGGAAGAATAAACACAGGAGTGGTCTCCCCTATTGGGAGCAGCCTCCAGTGTCGTCGACGTCTGAGGATTCATCCTCCTCCTCCTCCAAAGATGACTGTCGTCAATCTCGACGTCATAAGAGAGGCAGGCATGGAAAGGCTAAAAAGCAACACCAGCTTCAAGCCTCACAAGCATGTACTGTGAGGCCTAATTCCACTTCAGTCTCCATGTCTAAGAGCCCACATGCCTCAACATCTAAGAGCATTATGGCATCTAAGCCTCAGGCACTGACATCTGCCTCTGGCTCTCACCAGATGCAACACCAACCCCATTCTCAGTCCAATGGCCCAGCTTCTCCACACCAGGAGAACCTTGATTTTGGCTTACCTCAAACTGTTTCCACACCACCACGTCAATCTAAAAAGAGGAGAAGGAGGCATAGGTCGACATCATCTTCCACCTCCATGTCAGAACCCTCAACTCCCACACGGTCTCAACCGGCCTCACCAGCCCCTTCTTCCCCTGCATCTGGGGTCATGGAATCATATCCCTCATCACCCCCAGATGATTTCAGGGCCTATACAGAACTGGTAGCCAAAATGGCAAAGTCTCTCGATCTGGAGGCAAAGAGGAAGGATCCCAAACAAGTGGATACGGTATTTGACCCTATATCCAAGAATAAACCACACCCAATCCAGCTTGCCATGGTGCCTTCTATACTGGAACGGGTAAAGGAGAATTGGGTTAAACCTTCCTCCACATTTCCCATTTCCAAACGCATTGACAACATGTATAAGGTGCTAGATGATGAGGCTAAATTTCTTTCTAAACACCCTCAGCCTAACTCTGTGGTGGTGGAAACCGCTCAACCTGGCTTCAGGCGACAACCCTCCTCCACTCCTACTGATAGGGATGGCAGGAAGATGGATACAGCAGCCAGACGGGTCTACTCAACGTCAACCTTGGGAATCAGGGCTGCCAATTACCAGGCTGTTATGGGGGCATATCAACGAATTCTATGGAAAAAAATTACTCCCATTGTAGACGTCCTTCCTGAGGAACGAAGGGAGGCCTTGGCATTGGTTCAAGAGGAGGCCCTTAGGTTGGCCGCCCAACAATCTATGTCATCACGCCACGTTTCTGATTGTTTTGCACGTGCGCTTACTACCGCAATATCCCTACGACGTTATGCATGGCTAAAGTCCACCGACTTTCCAGATGAGGCGAAGGTCAAAATCGAAGACATGGACATGGACTTTGATGGTGAAGGGCTTTTTCACCAAAAGACTGATGATATTCTGGATGAGTACCAGAAGAAAAAATCTTCTGCCACACGGATGAAGTTATCCAATCAACGCCAACGCACATTCCGCCCAAACTGGAGGCCTCGTTTTTACCCTCCACAGCGTAATTATAGACCTCAGCAAAACACCTATCATGGTGCAACTCGTCTTCCTCCTCTACCTCTCTTCTCTCAACAGAACCAGAGATTTGGAAAGCATTGAAAGCATTCGAACCAGTCATAACCAACCAAATTGTCCAAATTCTCACAGACAACACAACTGCAATGTTTTACATAAACAGGGAGGAACTCACTCAATACCTCTCCTCCACATGACCATAGCATTCTGGGATTGGTGTGTTCAATGCAATGTACTCCCCAAAGCGGTACATCTGGCTGGGGTCAACAATGCGGAAGCAGATCACCTGAGCAGGTCATCGAGCCAGCTACACGAATGGGAACTCAACCCCACCGTCTATCTTTCTCTGACACAGTGCTGGGGCCAACCATCACTGGACCTCTTTGCAACGCATCTCAACAAGAAATGCGCCCGTTATTGCTCCAGGACCGGAATCGGGCCAGGGTCACTCGGAGATGCCTTCATGATGGACTGGACTCGGGAGTTTCTCTACATGTTCCCTCCGTTTCCACTTCTGTATCATGTTGTGTCTCTCCTGCAACATCGCCACACACATGCCATTCTAATAACTCCATGGTGGCCGAGCCAAGCCTGGCTCACGTCCCTCATGAACATTTCCGCTCAATATCGCCTTCTTCCTCTGCAACCAGACATCATCTCGAGGAACCTCCATCCGGAGGTCCGCACTCTCAAACTGACTGCGTGGTTGATTCTCCCACACTAAGGAGAGTGCTGCTGGCGTCAAGGAAACCTTCGACTATTGCTAGCTATAACAACAAGTGGAGAAAATTCATCTCCTTCGCTGCTGATGCAAAACTCCCATCCACACCAACAACCTTACCCACTGTGTTGAAGTTTTTGTTGCACTTAAAGCAATCTGGCCTTTCAATCTCCTCCCTTAAAGTCTATTTGGCTGCAATTGTGGCTCATCAGCCCATTGACTCTGAAGCTAGACACATTTTTTGGAATGACACCTTAAAATCTTTTCTGAAAGGCCTCTCAAATCTGTACCCAGACAGAGTCACCCCAGTATCTCAGTGGTCACTCCCCCGGTACTACAAAAACTGACAGAAGGGCCGTTTGAGCCACTCGCTTCAGCACCCCTGCACCTTCTCTCTTATAAGACAGCATTTCTTCTTGCTATTACATCTGCTCGCAGGGTAGGTGAGTTGGCGGCCCTCCGTTCTGACCCACCTTATACCCTATTCTACCCTGAAAAGGTAACTCTACATACTGATGTCTCTTTCCTTCCTAAGGTTGTCTCTCCTTTCCACATGAATCAACCTATTATCCTTCCCACCTTTTTCCCTAACCCTTCCACGGCTGTTGAAAGAACGATGCACACCCTGGATGTGCGTAGGACCCTAGCTTTCTACATTGACAGGACTAGGGAGTTCAGACTTACTCAGAGACTTTTTGTTGCCCACACAGGCCCTAGGAAGGGCAAGGCATTATCCTCCCAACGTCTCTCTCACTGGATAGTGGAGACAATTGCCCTAGCGTATCGGCTTGCACGGAAGCCTGTTCCAGAACACCTGCGGGCACACTCCACCAGGGCTTCTTCGACCTCCACTGCCTTTGCAGGTGGAGTATCTTTACCATTGATTTGTCAAGCTGCAACTTGGAAGCAGCCCACAACCTTCATCAGACACTACCGGATTGATGTCCGTCAAAAGCAGGAGGCACAGTTTGGGAGACGTATTCTCTCAGCAGTTCTCCAGTGACACCCCTCCAGCCAGGTAAGTCAGCTTTTCAATCACCCATTTGTGTGGCTTCACAGGGGACCACGAAGAAGAAGAGCAGGTTGCTTACCTGTAATTGTTGTTCTTCGAGTGGTCACCTGTGAAGCCACACCTTTCCCACCCATCCTCCCCTCTGGTGTCACTGTCGCAATTTTATCATTCCTACTGCGGCGGCACCTTGGAACTGGGGAAGGTTGGGGGCGGGACCGCTGGTGGGGAGGCGCGGAGGTGGAGTCTTTGACTCTGAAAGAGCTCTGGAAGATTCCGATGCTATTGCGCATGCACGGGTAAAACCCATTTGTGTGGCTTCACAGGTGACCACTCGAAGAACAACAATTACAGGTAAGCAACCTGCTCTTGCAATGTGATAAGCCAAATAAGCAAATAAGATTTTTTTTCCCCAGAAAAGAACTGTTTACCTTTATTTGGTAGGCAATCCACAGAATATTAACAGATCTCCGTGTGTGCCGCTATTTATAGGCCAGATGTAGAAAGAAAAAGCATTCATAAACCACGTTGGGTGATACTTTTAAAAGATCATTAAAATCACATTGACAAGCACTAGCTTTTGTGTCCTGCAGGACTTAAGTGCATGGGACAGGGGAGGTGCCAGTGGAAACCCAGCAGAAGATTCCTTAAAATTATCATAGCTAGTAGGGCCCAAATTATATTGTTTAAAAGTAAGTTCCAACATAGAGGCTGCAACCCTGCAGTCGGTTAGGAAATGGCAGGTTTCACTCTTCATGTTGGGTAATGTAGATTTCATTCTTCACAATCTTAGTAGCTATGTTTTAACTCAACACTCTCCGTGACCACATATTAAAGTACATGGTTCCTTTTTGGCTGCAAATCTCTTAGTAGAAAAGTCTTAGAGAAATTCAGATTAAATTTTTCCTACAAGGGAAACCATTGTCAACAGCAGCCAGATTAAAATTGGCTGAAAGAGTAGACTTTGGTACAGCCTTTCTTGGACAATGATAAAAATTGATTGCAAATAAAAATAAAAATGTTTTATAAGATATTTCTACTGTCATTCAAGCTTCTAAATGAACTTTTTTTAAATCTTGAAACCTACAGAAAAAATGCAGGAAAGTTTTTGCTTCTTTCCATTTCAATTGCTTTCGCAATTGCACTGCACTTTGCCTTTTTAATCTTCTCATTGCAAAATAAGTTATAGCTGGGTATAAAAAAGTGTGGAAGATTCGCCTCTTTAAGGCACTGCAGAAAATAGTTCAACAATCTGTTAAAACAGTCATCGAGATTTGCAGGAAACCATTCATCATCTCTGGGCCACTTGGCACATGCATGTAGAAAGGCAGTTTTGACTTGGTAAGAACAAAATTTGTCAAACGGATTCCTGTTTTCATGTTTTGTTTTAAGTTGTTCCAAGAGATACTTCAGAAGCTTAAGACAGTTTTTCCTGTTGGGAAGTAATAGAAGCAATTTGAAATTTATTATTTGCAATACTGACCTACTGGAACAATTGAATTAATTGATACACAAACCTTCAATCCTGTGCAGACACAAGCCCCAATGAGTTCAAAGCTAAGTACGGAGGAGGGAATAGCAGACTTAGCTGAGATTTGGCAATGCTCTTTTCTCCATGTCTAGGCCAGACGCGAAATTGCCAAAATGAAGGCCATACCTGTCAAGTATCCCAGATTGGCCGGGATTTCCCATATTTATCCGCTCGTTCCTCCCCTTTCCCGCTGCTGTCCCGTATTTGAACGGCAGGGAAAGGGGTTACTGCACGCACGGCAATCGTAAATGAGTTATTGCGGCGCATGCGCATCCGGGTCGAAGCAGTTCCCATATTTCCAGGAGCTGCGCTTGACGGGTATGATGAAGGCACCTTATGAGAAAAATTAGCTTCCGGGAGCGATGAGGGCCGGATGAGTTGGTTTTGGGAGCCAGATATGGTCCATAGTTTGAGCACCACTGGTTTAAGCAGAGACAACGGCAGCTTAAAATCTATCATTCTGTTGTAAAACAGATTGCAAGGCATGTTTTACTTCCGGTGGGAGGAGCCATATGACTGGCACACTGAACCACGTGACCGGCCTGTGGCCCGAAAAGTTTGGGCCTCTGACAACTGCTCAAGCTGTTATAAAGTATATTGCCATGTGGATCAATCTCGCAAAGTTGTTTGATTATTTTGTACTATTACAGACTTCTAAGAAATGGAATAAGGAACTCTGGATCCTAATTGTTTCTGTTGAACTATTAAATCTTGTAGGAGAATATATTGTGACTTCTTGAATTTTTCTAACCCCAGAAAAACAACCAGAAGATATGATGCTTGCAACATTTGTCATTTTCTGTTCTTTCCACTAGTGTTACAGCAGAGTGCTCTGGCATTATAAACACAACCCAATCCAACTGCAAGATTCACCAGTACAGTAAAACCTCGCATAAAGAGCGCCTCACTTAGAGACTAACTCACTTTAAAAAACAACCAAAAACCCATTTAACTGAATTGGGGTTTGTGACAAGAAGTCACAATTGCTCACTTACAATGGCAGCGGCAGCACTTTTTCCCAAATGTTTCACTTAAAGAGTAACTCGCTTAAAGAGCAATCCCTTGGAACGCATTCTGCTCTTTAAGCGAGGTACCGCTGTATAACAAACAATGTTTTTAATGCCGCCTGAGTGGCGGTATAAATTTTTTTTAAAAAATTAAATGTTTTTGAGCTGCATGGCAGACTGTACTTGTCTGCAGTTCTTTATGCACATACTGTATATAGCCAAATACACCATTTATGGCAGGCAACATCAAAGATATGACCGTTTATTTTAATACCTATGAAAGATCTTCCTTCTTTGACATTCTTAGGCACAACATAGAGTGGTTCACGAAGAAAACTTTGCTTTGTTTTGCTTCCTAGCCAACTTTCAATATCCAAGCCATTCTTCGTACTGTTACACCAATACTGATGCTGAGATTCCAAACCAAGAACGATGTCTACTGATATAGATGAAGGTCCGTTCCCAATGACAAGGGTTACTGCTGGACATCCAGGCCTCTTTGTAGACACTTTTACATCTGTTAATAACAAAAACAAAAGACTGCAAGCTGTTTGGGAGCAGTATGGCAATACTGACATTTGCAATACCTTTTGCTATCCACATATGGGTTACATTTGACAGCATTATCTGAATTTTCAGAGAACAGCAAGGGCACCTCTGGAGATTTTTGCCCCATAGCCTGCGGGGCTGGTCTCCCCCTGGGAGGCACCTTCCCAGGGGGAGTCCAGCCTTGCCAGCTTTGGAGATTGCCTACCTCTTTGGAAAGGGAACGGGATCGGAGTATCCGATGCCCGGTTCCCTTTCCAAAGAGGCAGGCAATCCGCTCGGGGATCAGGTTGCTTTGAGTTGGGAAGGGCCAGGGGGAACCTGGCGCCAGCCAGGGGCAGCTTCTAGGCGCTCTCCCCGGCCCTTCCCAAGTCAAAGCGGCCAGTGGAGGGCAAGCCCACGGTGGCCGCTTTGACTTTGAGGGGGTTGTCTAGAAGCTGTCCTGGCTGGCGCTGGGTTCCCCCAGCCCTTCCCAACTCAAAGCGGCCACCATGGGCTTTGGTTTGACGTGCGATAAATGTATTGCACAACGTTAAAAACCGCATAACGTTAAAGCTTGTGGAACCAAGCTTTATTCCTTCATAGAGACTCCAAATGGTTCCTGGGGTCCTCACTAACCCATACACAGAACATACATGTTTTGTCTCTCTTTGGTCTTTTTCCTTTAAGGTTGCTTTCCTTGTTGCTATTGTTTCAGCTCATAGCATTTCTTAATTTACATTTTTCGTTCTTAAATGAAGGCACAGCCTTCTCCAGGTCTCAGGTGACTGTATTTTCTCTGTCCCAAACCAAGTCACCCCTTGGAAAAGGAGTGGCACTAGTTTGCTTTTAAAAGGGCAGTCAATATTTATCTCAAAAGAACTACATCTTTTAGGAAACATAGGCCTCTTTTAATTACTTCTTCCCCACCTCTCTGGTTGAAAAGATCTCCCCATCTGTTGGCACCAAGTGGATTAAGGCTTGCATATTTCTAGCACAGTGGTGGCAAACCTATGGCACGCGTGCCAGAGGTGGCACTTGGAGCCCTCTCTGTGGGCACCAATGCGGTCAGTGGTGTGCTGGCCCACAGGGATACAGGGACTCATCCCAGTGCACTCCAGTGACTGGCGCCCCCCAGAGGCAGGCAGAGGTAATGGGAATGTATGGGATTTCTCCCCCAACCCTCCCCAATAGGCACCCCCATCACTTCTTGTACACCGCCCTAACAAGGTGCCCAGCACACCCCTGCATGCGGTCGCCTCAGCACAGTTTGTCTTGCCCTTCTGCCCAGCTGCCCAATGGGAGCACTTCCTTTCTCCCCCAGCACAGAGTTCACTCAGCCCCTCTGCCCAGCATCCCAATGGGAGCATTTCCTCTGTCCCCTGTTGCTGTGTTGGCACTTTGTGATAAATAAGTGGGTTCAGGGTTGCAGTTTGGGCACTCAGTCTCTAAAAGGTTCACCATCACTGCAGCAAATGAGGTCTCTCATGCCTCTAAGCCAAGTGATATCACTGTCCATTGCATAAAGGCAGTACTGTAGCTACTTTTGCAGCCTTCTCAACAGATACTCCTATGGAAAAGATTTGCAGAACACATATTTGGGAACTTTTTCTTCAGGTGCCATATCCTTTCCAGATATTGGCTATTATCATGGTGATAGTCTTCCTGTTCTTAATTCCTCCAAGGATACTATCTTCCGAGGACAAGCCACACCAATTTCTCAGGTTCTTCTTCCTGTCTACATCCAGGGCCTCTCTTCCCAGGGATCTTCTCTTGCAGAGAGAGTTAGATTATTCTATATTTTATGTTGTTCCTCATGATATGGCCAAGGTATTGGAGCTTTCTTTGCTTAATGGTGTTAAAGAGTTCTTGTTCTTTATCCATTCGGCACAATACTTCTACGTTAGTCACATGGTCAACCCATGATATCCTTAGCAGTCGTCTGTAGATCCACGTTTCAAAAGCTTCAATCCTCTTTTCAGATACTTTAGTCAACGTCCAAGCTTTGACTCCATATATTAACACTGGGAATACACAACATCTCACTATTCTGATCTTTATAGTGAGGGTTAGAGCTCTACTGCATAACAAATGTTGCATTTTTATGAAGGTGGATCTTGCTTTTTCTACTTGTATTTTAATCTCTACCTGGGATCCCAATTTTCATTTAACACGCTCCCCAAATAGACAATTTTATCCACTCTTTCTTTTGGGAACCCTGTTCCACATTCATAAGATACTGTAAGATTAACAAGTATGCTTCAGTAGCAGCTCTCTTTTAGACATGTGTCCAGTGACTCACTCTACTTTACTACCACCTCTGTGAGTGGAGCCAAATATGTGGGAGGGGCCAAATCTGGCCATGTGACTTTGTGGCCGATCTAGTCAGGCTTGCTACATGGCCATGAAAACGTCTGCAAACACAGACAGCACTGGCTCTTTGGCTGCAAATGGAGATGAGCACTGCACCCTAGAGTCAGATACAACTGGCTTTTGAGCAAGGGCAACCTTTACCTACACACACACATACATACACACACACCTTCCCCTCCATCCCCACCCACAGAGAGAGGAGACTCACTTACTGGGAAGGTGCAGGACACAGGCCACGATGAGGAGCTGAAGCCACCGCCAGCCTCCCCCTCCTCCCATGACAACACACGGATGGTGGAGAAGGGAGGGCAGGCGGCGGCAGCAGGGGCGCTTCGAAGGCAGCGATGCCTCCACCGCCTCCTGCAGTTCCTCCTGCCCTGAGTGTGGGGAAGATGCGGCCGCTGCACCACTCCGGCGGCCGCCCCCACCCCGCTCTGCCTGCTCTTCTCTTCTCCTGGCGGCAGGATGTCCAGGCAGTATGGCGTGAGCAGCGCAACTATCACGATGCCTGAACATCTGCGCAATGGGGTAGGGAGGTAGGTGTGGCCGGCCGGCCAGGCGGATGTGGCCTGGGGAAACTTCCGCTGCTGGTTCGCACAAACCGTTGAGAACATCACTGCATGTGTCCTTCAACAAGTAGTTTCTGGTGGAAGAGTCAGCCTCCTCCTTCTCTATAGACCTAGGACTTGCATGGCTAGGTTTTATTCCTGTGAACAGAGAATGAGGTATTGGCTTACGTCCATGAAAGTCTACTCTGGTCTGCAGAGGAGACATCCAGACCCATTGACTTCATCTCTGGCTAGACTGGGAAAAGAAAACCTGGAGGATCTTGTGGGAAATGACTGAACCTCTTCTAGATTCACTCTTCTTGCCTATACTGAGCCTGAGAAAGGAATTAACCCAGTCCTGGATGTCTCCTCCACTGACCAGAATGACCTTTCACAGAGGTAAACCAAAGTCTCATTTCCTAAAGTTGTATTTATGAAAAATCAAGAAAACATTAAAGTAGTGAGTAATTACCATCTATTTCCTTTATTGCTTCTTTAATAATATTAGTCAGCTTCAAAAGCATAAAGGGAAGATGAAAGTCGTCCGTTCTCTAAAAATTCATTCAGGATCCCTTGTCCATAATTCCTTTTCATCTTGATATAATAAAAAGCACCACAAGAATTGTTTGTATCGCAGGGTTCCAGTTCAAATCTTAGACCTGGATTTTTATCAAAATATCAAATTCATTATGGCTAAAAACCTGTAAGCCAAATATACAAAAAAAAACTTCAGAGCTCAAATTTCAAAGAATCAAGGTCAATAAGAAAGCCATGAAAAAAACATACTACAAAAATAAAGAACACAGTAATGTCATAGCTGCTGAGAGATCACAATTTGTTATGCTGTTTGATGGCTAGATGATGTTTCCTCAAGGAAGTTAGTAGCAGGAGAAACCTAATACTTTACAGTATGTCAAAAGCTCTTGAGATGTTATACAGAAAAGGAACTATCAGTTGTCAACTTCCAAAGCAGAGGCAATCTCTAGATATATGGTGGGCTGCACACACCCATCCCTAGACCTTGAAGGACTATCTACATCTCTTGCATACCTGAACTCCCTAAACACTGGTTAAGAATCCCTGATTTATCTGAAACCTTCCTTAGTGCCTATTGAAAGTTTGACTTTCTTTTAGACATTTCTGTAGCACATACCTGTCAAGTATCCTGTTTTTCCCAGGAAAAGCCCTTATTTTTACCCCTCTTCCCGCCCCTCACGTTTTATTAATTTCCCCGTAATATCCCTTATTTTTATAAAAAAAAATCCTGACCAGAGCCCTCACAGGCGAAGCTGCAGTATGTTTTTCCGGCTACCAGAGGTCGCTGTGTGGCTTTTCGCTTGTGGAAGGGGATAGAGAGAAGGTGGGGGGGGGGCATTCTGTAGTTTCTCTTTCATTTCCCTGCCAGCCACATGGCCATGGAGGCTTCGTTTTTGCTGCTGCTGTTCGGAGCCACCATGGGACAAGAGGGAGTCTACTCTAGGTGAGCTATATTTCATATATGCAGGGGCAAATCAGTGAGAGACTTCTCTCTCACTCTCATGCTTTATTGAGCTGTTTCTGCCCTGCCTCCTGGCTGGAGGCTTCCGTTTCTAGAGTTCGAGAGTTAACTTGGGAGGGGGGGATGTTGCTTGATCATTATATGAGAGAGACCCCACCTTCTAACAAACCATCTGGAGGGAGGGAGATTAACTCCTCAGCTGCTGGGAGGCTTGGAAACTACAGAGGTTGCTTTTTACTTCTTTACTAATTCCCTTCCTTAAGGTGGATCCAACATTCTCAGGTGTTGGTGCTTCAACTGGTTGTAGTGAGGAACAAATAGATTGGTTAATTTGGGGGGAATTAATCCCTTGCTCCTCCACCCTAATTGAGGGAGTGGGGTGTCTAGCCACGTGCAGGGCTAGTTCATTAAAGCCAAGCTGCTTACAAGCAGTTGGTAACCAATCCTAGGGGGCTGGTTTACTATTCTGCACTTTCTTTGCTTCCCAGGAAAAAAAAATAATTAAAAACAAGTAAGGTAAAGGTTTCCCTTGCTCGAAAGCCAGTCATATCCGACTCTAGGGTTCAGTGCTCATCTCTGTTTCAAAGCCGAAGAGCCAGCGTTGTCTGCGTCTGCAGACATTTCCGTGGTCATGTGGCAAGCATGACTAGACACCAGAGCGCAAGAAACGCTGTTACCTTCCCACCAAAGTGGTCCCTATTTATCTACTTGCAATTTCTTGCTTTCGAACTGCTAGGATGGCAGGAGCTGGGACAAAGACGGGAGCTCATTCCGTCCTGCAGTACTCGGGAATCGAACTGCTGACCTTCTGCCTCCCAGTCAGCATCTTAGTCACTTAAGCCACTGAGTAAACAAGAAAGAAAACAAAACAAAAGTCCCCCAAGAAGATGGGGAAAGGGTTCTTTCGCCCACACAGCTTTGTGCCCGCCGCCCCCCCAAGAAAACAAAGCAAGTCCTTCTCGTCCGCCCCTTGGACGGCAGCGCCTTGGAGCAAAGCTTATTCCGCCCTCGCCTCTGTCAGTCAGTAGTGCACCCCCTAACGCCCGCGCTCTTGAACTCGCCTATCACGTGGGTGAGGAGCCCAGATCTCCGGAGAAACGAAACACTCGGTTGCTGCTCGGAAGAGGCCAGGCTGGAAAGTGTGGAAACGCCACCACTGGGCCGCCGCCTTTCTCCTGACTACTGTACTGTGGGCTGGCCTCCGCTAGGCTGCCACCGACTTTTACCTTTGGGCAGCAGGCAGCCCTCTCGTGGTGGGTGGCAGTAGCGCAAGGTCTCGCCTGGTTTCCCAGCTCTTTGGCGCTCTTCTTCTTGTTTGCAGAGAGGCAGGCAAGTGCTGGCTCTTTGGCTGCATCCACGGAGATGATGACCACCGCACCTTAGAGTCGGATACGACTCGCTTCCGAGCAAGGGCGACCTTTCCCTCCTTTACTCTTTCATTTAAACCTCTCTTATCCCACTGAAGAGTTTCCAGAACAATTTGGAGATAGTAAGATCATAGTGGGGACTGCAGTGGCTCAAGTGGCTAATACACTGTTATGTATGGAATGCTATGCCTTTAAGGTGGAATGTAACAATGTAACCCAATGTATTGCAACAGTTACAATGAGCTACCGCTGCCTCTAGATGGTATCGAGAGGCAGCTGATAGTGATCAACCCACATGGTACAAGTTATCCAATTACAGCCAGCCACGGGAGATATTCCCGCCACAGGTAAATCTGATGAAGAATGCCATACGTCACAATGACGTCACGAGTACAGTAACCAATGAACAACCGAGTAACCAGTTTCAAATGTACCATGCTGTATAAAAGGAGCTGCGCCTCCGCCATTACCTCATGTTCAGATTGCTTACCCTGAAATAAAGATGTGTTTGGCCCTATAAATGCTGCCTACTGCATATCAATCTGCAAACATCAAAGACACTGACTGGGAGGTGAAAGGAGGCCATTGCCAACCTGTATGGTAATTACCGTACAGTACGGTAATTTGGCCCTACGTACGATGTACAACTACTGTACGGAGATGTACGGTAATTTTCAGTAATTTTTGAAAAATAATTAAAAAAAGATTATTTTCGGTTCTGTCCTGGGTCAAAATGAAAAAAAAAACACAACAGATTACTTCCATTTTCTTTCCTCATAAATATTCAAAAAAATGTCCGCCCAGTATGCATGCGCAGAAATGGGTCTGCGCATGCGCGAACTCCGTATGGTAATGTATGGTAATTGTTGCGCAGCCCGTACAGTAATGTACAGTTTCTGGGTTGGCAATGCGCAGTTCGATTCCCGAGTACTGCAGGACGGAATGAGCTCCCGTCATTGCCCCAGCTCCTGCATGTGCATGTGCAGTAACCCCTTTCCCCACCATTTAAAATACGGGATGGCAGCGGGAAAGGGGAGGAATGAGCACTAAAATACGGGAAATCCCGGCCAATGCGGGATACTTGACAGATATGAGCACGGCAGGGCACCGCGTGCGTTTCTCGGCAGTCTGTCTCGCCAGGGCGCAAAGGTGACGCATCTTGTTGGACGCCTTCGCTGGGCAAAGGAAGGCAAGCTTCAACAAAGGAAAGAAAATCAAAAGTGGCTTGTCTGTTTAGGGTTAGTGCTCTCCCGCGAGTTCCTCTTGGCAGGATTCCAGCCATTAACTGGCGCGATCACAGGAAAGGCGTGCCCCCTTTTTCACTTGGCATCTCTGTACAGGAAAAAGGGTAGCACCACCAGCTGCTCAACCTGTTCCTTTGAGCCAAGAGAACAATACCTGCCACCCACTGCCCGGTCTTGCTGCATTCCAGATGCATCATCGTTATGTCTGTGTTGTTCTTTTTAATGAGCTCCCGTCTTTGTCCCAGCTCCTGCCAACCTAGCAGTTCGAAAGCAAGACATTGCAAGTAGATAAATAGGGACCACTTCGGTGGGAAGGTAACAGTGTTCCGTGCGCTCCGGTATCTAGGCATGCCTGCCACGTGACCACGGAAATGTCTGCAACTGCAGACAGCGCTGGCTCTTCGGCTTTGAAACAGATGAGCACTGAACCCTAGAGTCGGATACGACAGGCTTTCGAGCAAGGGAAACCTATCACCTATCAAAATCATAGTGATATAATTTTGTTATGTGTGATATATGGTCATGGCCACTATATGTACTGAGTGCTCTTAAGTCAAAAGTTATTTTAAAGTGACTTTAACTGAAATTTTAAGGTTTAGTTTTACCAGTGATCTGCTCAATGAATTTCCATGTTTGAGTCAGGCTTGTCTGAACCCCATTACTCGATGCACTACACCACACTGATTTTCTTCCCAAATTACAATGTCCCTTGTAGCTTTTTTAAGGTACTGTATGTGATTGTAGCACCTCCCTAAAATGGGACATCATGGACTGAGTTACAATTTGAACCTATGTCTCCTATGTCTTACGACCTACTTCACAGGGCCGGGGGTGGGGGGGCGCCAGGGGGCGAAAACCCTCCTGAGCTAACAGCCCGTCCCCCACCCCACCCCCTGATGCCAATGTTATAAATATGAGTGTGACATTGTTACCCCTTCTGAATTTTTTTTGGCCCTCCTGACCCTCCCCCCCCCAAAAAATCTATAATCCTGGGGGGGCTACGGTCCCTGCTACTTCATCACTCTAGACTCCCCTAGATTACTTCTTTTTTATTATTTAAATTTTTCTTGGTTATTAATAATATACAAAATCAAGAAAAAAACAAGACATACATTAACTAGCAAAAAAAATTAAACAACTTCTTATAAAAGGAAAAGTTAAAGAGGAAAGAATATGTAAAATTAAAAGCTAAGTTCCTTACATTCTCAGACATGTATCAACATTCTAATGATAATAAACTTAATTGCATTAATACTAATTGTCATCCTCTCCTCTAAAATTCACTTTCTCAACAAATTCTACAAATTCTAGCTAAGCCTTAAGTGGTTCCCAACCTTTGTTTGGCCATGGCCCACCTAAGCATTTCTAAAGTCCTGATTCCCCCTCCTCCCAACATATAATACTTATTATTCATAAATGAGCTCCTATTGTGGAGGAAGCCTAAAAGGCCATTAACTTGGTCTAAACGTTCTCCAATTGCATCCTTAAAAATCAAATTGCCCCCCTGTGTGGTGTGCGCCCCATGTTGAGATCCACAGGATTAAGGTAAATGAACCTTCTAGACTGGCATATACCACTGAATCAGAGCTCCAGAAAGCTGCTTTTTAGAGTACAGCTCCCAGATTTCCTTAGCCAGTGTCCACAGCAGGTGGGGAAACCTGAGTTGAACTTTAAATATTAACTTCTTCAATGTGTGCATGGAATGAGTAATGACAGAACAGGTCTCATTAGGGTTCTCTGTACCCTGGACTCGCAAAAGCCAATGAAGCGTTTCCCGCCATTTGCACAGAGCTGTCAAGAAAGCCTCGCCTATCGCGCCACTGGTTACAAACGTTCTTCTTCAATCCTTTTTATCGTTCCTTTTTATTTTTATTTTTTGGTCTGCTTTCCACCTTTCTTTCTTGTTAGAATTGGAGATTTGCCTTTAGGGTTTTCTTTTTTTAGAAACTCCCATTTATCTTGTACTCCTTTCCCTGACAGGATCTCTTGCTATTCGACTTTACCTATCATTGCTCTGAATTTATTAAAATTTGATTTCCTAAAGTCCAACATACAGTATATGGCTACACTGAAGAGAGAAAAGATGTGGTGGCACAGTGGTTAAACTGCTGTATTGCAGCTAAAACTGCTAATGTGAGTTCGATCCTGACTGGGCCCAAAATTGACTCAGCTTTCAATCCTTCTGAGGTTGGTAAAATTAGTACCCAGGATGTCGGGGCAAAAATGCTATTTACTGTAAATTGTAAACCGCCTGGAGAATGCACTAAGGTAAAGGTAAAGGATTCCCTTGTTTGAAAGCCAGTCATATCTGACTCTAGGGTGCAGTGCTCATCTCTGTTTCAAAGCCGAAGAATCTGCTTCTGCAGACGTTTCCATGGTCATGTGGCAGGCATGACTAGACACCGGAGCACATGGAACGCTGTTACCTTCCCACCAAAGTGGTCCCTATTTATCTACTTGCAATGTCTTGCTTTCGAACTGCTAGGTTGGCAGGAGCTGGGACAAAGATGGGAGCTCATTCCGTCCAGCAGTACTCGGGAATCGAACTGCTGACCTTCCGCCTCCCAGTCAGCGTCTTATCCACTTGAACACTACGGGGGAGTATATAAGTGCAATTGCCAATTGCTTGCTTGCTACACTCTGCTTTTTCCTTTGAAATCAAGAATTCAAGTACAGCCCTGTATAATCAATGGTCAACTCCTTGTCAAAGCAGACTATCCACAGCTAATTAAGGAGGAAAAGATAAAAGAGTCGTTTAAGCCATTGTTAGGAACTGCCAGTCTAGAAGGTTCATTTACCTTAATCCTGTGGATCTCAACATGGGGCGCACACCACACAGGGGGGCAATTTGATTTTTAAGGATGCAATTGGAGAACGTTTAGACCAAGTTAATGGCCTTTTAGGCTTCCTCCACAATAGGAGCTCATTTTTGAATAATAAGTATTATATGTTGGGAGGAGGGGGAATCAGGACTTTAGAAATGCTTAGGTGGGTCATGGCCAAACAAAGGTTGGGAACCACTTAAGGCTTAGCTAAGGTTGCCCTTGCTCGAAAGCCAGTCAGGGTGCAGTGCTCATTTCTGTTTCAAAGCCGAAGAGCTAGCGCTGTCTGCTGCTGCAGACGCTTCCATGGTCACGTGGCAGGCATGACTAGACACCAGAGCACACGGAACACTGTTACCTTTCCACCAAAGTGGTCCCTATTTATCTACTTGCAATGTCTTGCTTTCGAACTGCTAGGTTGGCAGGAGCTGGGACAAAGACGGGAGCTCATTAAAAAGAACTACACAGACATAGCGATGATGCATCTGGAATGCAGCAAGACCGGGCAGAGTGGGTGGCAGGTATTGTTCTCTTGGCTCAAAGGAACAGGTTGAGCAGCTGGTGGTGCCACCCTTTTTCCTGTACGGAGATGGCAAGTGAAAAAGGGGGCATGTCTTTCCAGTGAATGAGCCAGTTAATGGCAGGAATCCTGCCAAGAGGAACTCGCGGGAGAGCACTAACCCTAAACAGACATGCCACAGGTCTCATCAGGGTTCTCTGCACCTCTGGAAAAACAGCAGGTTAGCCACTACAGTGGACCCTTGCTTAACAAATTTAATGCGTTCTCCAGGACCTTTTGTACTACAAAAAATTTGCAAAGCGGATTTCCCATAGGAATGCATTGAATGCAATTTCCCATAGGAATGCAGTGAAAACCAAAATATGTTAACCAAAACACGGTTTCCTATAGGAATGCATTGAAAACCAATTAATCCGTTCTGGGGAAAAATTGTTAACCAGCCCACTATTTTCTATGGATTTCTTTTTGTTATGCGCATTTTGTGTGAAGCAAGTCGCTTGTTAAGCGAGGGTCCACTGTATTAGGGCTATGACATTCTGGTTTTGGACTGCAACTCGCCAAAATCTCGCCTAGCAGAATTCTGTGCGTTCTGGATACAAACATATACTGTACTGTACCTACAAGCAGAAGGAATGAGATTTTCAGAACTGAAGAACTTCTCCCATTATTCTGCAAAACACCTTCAGGCCAACTTGTGGGAGCAAAAGCCTTCAAACCAGAAGAGGTAGAAAAGCCCTCTTCTCTCTCTGAAATTCCCGCACTGTTTCTCCCGAGCAAAGAGAAAATCACTCTCTATAATGTGTGAGTTGTGAGGATTCCCTGACTCACAAAGGTTTATTGAAGTGCAAGTTCCAGCAGAGGCTGGCTAGATACTTTCCAGAAGATTGAAATCAAAGGGATTCTGAAAGTTTAATGGGGAAACATGTTATTTGGGCAGAATATAACAAAAATATACAGAGGAACTATACACAAGAATGACAGATATTTCAAAGAAAAATCTTTTTATTGATCTATGGAGAAACAGATTAGTTTTGAATGCATTATACAACTGCCATTGTACAAAGTAAAGCTAATTTCAAAGTGCCCAGACCAAAACACAAAGGTAGAGAAGGGATACTAATAGAGTTAGTTAAGCTACAAAGTTTTATCAACATTTTAACTAGAATGTGCCTCTAAATATGGAAAACAAAACAATTGTCAAGTGACTTGAAATATTCAACATACATTTTCGTTCCAAAGAAATTAGACGCCTATGGCTCCAGTAACACGACCACTGCATTAATTTCCCCTTCAATCAAAGTGTTGCTCCAGATTTTATAAAGACTTCTACCATGTACGAAATGAGAAATTCCAGGTATTCAAGCTGGATTCAGAAAAGGAAGAGGCACTAGAAATTATATTACAAAATACACATTGGCTATTAGAACATACCAAATAATTTCAGAAGAAAATCAAATTCCTCTTTATTGTAGCTAATGTAAAAAGTGGAGTGTTCTAAAAGAAAAGCAGGTACCACATGCTCAGTCCTAGGCTGTGTGTTCTTCAACATTTTTATTAATGTCTTGGATGAGGCAATACAGGAAATGTCCATCAAATTTGTGGATGACACAAAATTGGGTGGAATAGCTAATACTCTAGAACAGGGATTCTCAACCTGTGGCCTGTGGGCCGGATGCGACCCATGGTGCTATTTCATGTGGCACCCCACTGCCTCCACTACGCCAGGAAGTGCCATGTGGTAGAGGAAGGGTAAAATGGCTGTCCGGCTCCCGAAGCAGTCTGAGGGAGCATGACCCAGCCCCAGGTTTTAAAAGGTTGGGAATTCCTACTCTAGAAGACAGAAGCACTATTCAAAAAGATCTTGATACTGTACTCCTGAGCACTGAACTGAAAACAAAAGAATGAAATTTAACAGATAAATGCAAAGGTCCACATCTAGGAAGATGGGAGATACTTGCCTCTGTATCACTACAGTAATACTATATACAAGTAAGATCTTGGAATTGTTGTAGCTCACAAGCTCTGAGCGTCTCCGTGGCAGAACATGTTGCTCCAGTATGGAGAGCACACACATCCACACATGCGAAACAAGTTGACATTGCTGTTAATGAAGCCATGCGAATGCCTCAAACCTACACCAGTTGAGAAAATATATCCTCTTAATGGTATCGCTCCACCAAAGGAAAGAAGTAGCAGCAGATGCCGAGAGAACTAAACAAGAGGATGACCTTCAACACCCTCTGAACGGATATGAGCCTCAAGTCTGCCAGCTCAGATCCAGGAAGAGCTTTATGGCAAGAACAAACATTTTTGAGGGTCTACAAGAGCAAAATCAAATCAAAAGATGGAGGAAGTTGCTCACTGGGCAAGGAACAACATTAAAAGAACTCAACCTCTCCTACGTCACTTGGAGGACGTTGAATAGGCTGAGGGTTGGAATACCGAAATGTAAGACCAACATGTTCAAATGGGGGCTGCTGGCAGATAACAACACACAGTGTGAATGCGAAGATACAGAATCTGGCTCATTTGCTGGTCTGTCGATTCATAAACATGCACAGACGAGGACTTAAGTTTGGCCGATGACAAAGCCAAGAAAGTAGTTGCATGTTGTCAGTTGGGACACGAAAGAAGAAGAGGAAGAATGTGGAGAGGTAAAGAATCCGACTAATTTACTGGCCTGCCAATTATTGCCAGAAACATGTACAGATGAAGATTTCTTCTTCTTCTGCCGTATCCGAATTCAAATATTGGCGATCCTCATGGCGATCAGCTATGAAGACTGTCCTGAGAATATATTGCAGTAGCCTTTCATCTGCCTTCCGCATCTCAGTATGACATCCGTACCACTGATCCAGTTCTACAAATCACTTTCTAGTCCTGAGCTCTTTTGGTAAGCAAAGTCCTCATCAGCCCCAGGCCAGTATTGATGAAGCTGCTGCCCCCCATCAAGATAGATTCAAATAGGATTTAATCCACTTGGAGACCATCACCTCTCCCTGTGGACTTTGGCACCCAAGGCTGCTAGTCCTCAGCGTTGTCAGGTTAGTGAACCGCCACCTGACAATTGGCGTTGAGTCGCCAGCAGTATGATCTACAGTAAAACTGCTACTTACAAAAAAAGTCTGTTACGCAGTCTTTTGCTTGAATCGGGTTTTTATGTAATTCGAAGCAAACACATAGGAAAAAGAATCTTTATGTAACTCGAAGCAAACCCATAGGAAATCGTGTAAATCGGGGCATGGTTTTAGCACAGAATCATTATGTAAGTCTAATTTTATGTAACTCGAGGCATATGTAAGTCGGTTTTTTTTAAAACAAAACCATGTCAGAAGCACACAAATCTGTTTTCTGGGTTGAAACGATTTTTGCTGGGGGAGTTCCGCTCAGGGGACGCCCGAATGAGGCTCCTTTCTTGTTCCCAAGATCTTTTCCCTCCAAAGTGGCCCCTGTTAATCTACTTGAAATTTCTTGCTTTTGAACTGCTAGGTTGGCAGGAGCTGGGACAGAGATGGGCACTCATCCCGTCCAGGGCCTTAGCCAGGGGGGGTGGCCAGGGTGGGCTTGGCCCACCCAGAATTAGCAGTTTGCCCACCCTGTCAAAGCATGGTTTCCCATAGGAATGCACTGAAAAGAGGCTTTGTTGCCCATCCTGGGGAAAAAATATTCGCCCACCCACATCTAGAATCCTGGCTATGGCCCTGATTCCGTCCTGCAGTACTCGGGGTCATGAACTGCCGACTTGCCAACCTTCCAGGTAACAAGGTGAGCTTCTTTACCACTGAGCCGCCACAGCCCCTACCTTAGCAGGATAACCTGGCCAGACAGGAAGATGAAGATTTAAGAAGGATTAATGACAAAGCCGAGAAAATGCACCGCCGCCTCTCCCTGGCCCCGTCATTGACCAGGGCTTCGAGGCCAGCTGTGGCAGCTCTGCTGGAGCCCCGCCTTGGCGGGGATATAAAAGAACTATTTCGCCCACCCTTGCTGCAGTCGCTGAGCCGTGCATGAGCTTCTTTTCCCCATTATGTGCTGTTTTTAGAGTAATTTTTGCACACTGTATTATTGTATATTATTGTATATTTGGGTATTATTGTATACTTTGCTATCTCTTGCATTTTTTGGTATTCTGTATATGCTAGTTTATTTTTTACTTCTGATTTGCATTGTTTATTGATTTTTGTATTGAATTTACTTTTATATTGCTATATTGTAATAGTGATACCTCATACAACATCCAAACTTGGTTCTGCAAGTTTGGACTTTATACGGATTTGGACTTTGTATGAGGCATGCAAAATCCTAGCCGCGATGCCTCATACAACGTCCAAATCCTTGCCGCGATGCCTCATACAACGTCGTTTCCATACAGATACATTGTACTAGAACAGCACAGGCTTCAGGGCAAAGTCAAGGAAACAGACAGGAAACTGACAGAACTTTAAGAAATCATTGTCTAAAGGCTAAAAACATTACAAAAACATGTCAAACAACCCTGATTGTCCAAGAACCTGAAGAATGCGGCAAAAATCCCAGGAATGCTTCTAAAAATTCTGACGAAAACATTCAAAAAAATCCAAATTTGCGCTCAAAACCACTCCTAAACACTCTTCGCCTCATGCAAAACCCACAAGAGCAATGCACACATGTGTCCTGCCTTTTATACTGCCCAGGCACAATGCAACCTGGGGGGAACCCTAATGCCTCATACAAAGCCACAGCGACTTTGTATGAGGCAACTTTTTCCAAGGAATTAGGCGATGTTGTATGAATTCAATGTTGTATGAAGCGGACTTTGTATGAGGTATATTACTGTATCTTGAAATTGTAAAGGCATTTACTTATTTTTGTTAAAGTATATTGTATAATTTATGTATTATTGTTTACTGTATATAATGTTTGTGTATTGTATTTATTTTTGTTGGAAGCCGCCTTGAGTCGCACTTGTGTAAGGTGGGGTACAAATTTTAATAATAATAATAATAATAATAATAATAATAATAATAATAATAATAATAATAATAATAATAATAATAATAATAATAATAATAATAATAATAATAATAATAATAAGTGGCTTCATTTTGGCAGTCCACAGTTTGATCTGGACAGATGCTCTACCTGTACCTGGCGCGGGGTAGGTGGGTGGGTGGGGCGAGACCCCCGTGTCTAAAGATACACCACGTGGCCTTCACAAATGCCCCGCCCATTCCTTGTGGCTAATAGGAAACCTTCGCCGATGATGATCCCATGCTCTCCACTGGCAGCGCCTGCTCGCTCGTACGCATGCGCAAAGCTTGCTCTCCGGCCGCTTCGGCCTAGCGGCCTGCTGTCAATCACCCTGTTGCTACGGGCAAGATGGCGGCGCCCAGCACCCGGCAGGAAGGATAGCGGACCAGGGGGCCGTTTACTCTGCACTCCACCGCCTCGGCGCCGGTTGAAGAGCGCCCCCCGCTTTCCTCCTCGGCTACCCGATGTTGCCGCTCAGCCGCCGATGGCGCCGCCTGGCAGCGGCCCCGATCTCCAAGACCTGGTCCCAGCCATGTGCAAGGAAAGATGCAACCTCGGCTCCTCACCGTGACGTCAACGCTTCGAAGTATGACGTCGTTGTCATCGGCGGGGGCCACGCTGGCACGGAGGCGGCCTCGGCGGCAGCCCGGCTGGGCGCCCGAACTTTGCTGCTGACACACAAAATAGACACCATAGGTAAATCGGAGGGAGACGCAACGTAACCAACTCTCTTACCTGCAAAAAAGTCAAAAGTCTGTTTGCATAACACAAGAAAAGTGGCTGCTTTTGTCAGTGAACCAGTGTAGGCAATAGAGAACACGAGGTGGGGCTAGACGCTGTGATGGCGAACCTTGGCACTCCAGTTGTCCTTGGAGTTCAGTTCCCAGAAGCCCCAGCACCCTGTGAATCCACACAAATGGGTTTACTGCAGTTCATCTGGCCCGCGCTGCCCTTGTCGCGCCCATCCGTGCCTAGTGAATGACAGTAAACCCATTTGTGTGGATTCACAGGGTGCTTGGGCTTCTGGGAATTGAAGTCCAAGAACATCTGGAGTGCCAAGGTTCACCATCACGGTCCTACGCTCTTAAAGCCCTTTTTAGACTTTTGTACGGGCGCGTTTTACTTCCGCTTCCGGGAGCGACAAGGGCAGCACAGGCCGGATGAATCACAGTAAACCCATTTTTGTGGATTTTCAGGGTGCTTGGGCTTCTGGGAATTGAAGTCCAAGAACATCTGGAGTGCCAAGGTTCACCATCATGGGACTAGAGAAACCCTGCCTAGAATGTGTTCACTAATGTGACTTACATAAGGATCCAGCATGTTATTCTTGCATAAGGATCGCATACCTTAGCAGCTGCAAGTTTCTAATTAGTCCTGCACTGGATCCTGGGCTGAAAACTCATCTCATTGCACCAAGTGTATCTTTATATACTGTGTGAAGTAATAAATCTCTAGTCCAGGGTTCCTCAAACTTGGCTCTCCAGATGTTCTTGGACTTCAATTCCCAGAAGTCCTGATTAGTAATAGTGCTGACTTGGGCTTCTGGGAATTGAAGTCCAAGAGCACCTGGAGTGCCAAGGTTCGCCATCACTGCTCATACCAATAAAGGTCTAATTTTTGAAATGTCACTGAACTGTCAAATCAAGGGTAAATGATACTTTAAGTAAAGGTAAAGGTTTCCCTTGCTCGAAAGCTAGTCGTATCCGACTCTAGGGTGCAGTGCTCATCTCTGTTTCCAAACCGAAGAGCTCAGCGCTGTCTGCTTCTGCAGATGTTTCCGTGGTCATGTGGCAGGCATGACTAGACACCGGAGTGCATGGAACGCTGTTACCTTCCCACCGAAGTGGTCCCTATTTATCTACTTGCACTTTCTTGCTTTCAAACTGCTAGGTTGGCAGGAGTAGACCACTAAAATATTGCTGTTTTCTAGGTCTGCAGCTTTTTGCTTCCCTGTGCGGTAATGAGAAAGTTTTATGTCATACACACTCTATGGACTAGATACTTGTCATTTCAGACAATAAATAGACAAGATTTGCCACTTCATCTAGTAAGACTGGAAGTATAGAATTTGCATAAGCAGGCTCTCTAAATGTAGTTAACATTTGCCCAGTGATTAGCTTACTAGCAGATTAAGACTATTGTCCCAAGAGTATATTTACTACATTAGTGGATGTAGGATTATAGGTAAAGGTAAAGGTTTCCTTTGCTCGAAAGCCAGTCATATCCGACTCTAGGGTTCAGTGCTCATCTCTGTTTCAAAGCCGAAGAGCCAGCGCTGTCTGCTTCTGCAGACATTTCCGTGGTCATGTGGCAGGCATGACTAGACATCAGAGTGCACAGAGCGCTGTTTTACCTTCCCACCGAAGTGGTCCCTATTTATCTAGTTGCAATTTTTTGCTTTCGAACTGCTAGGTTGGCAGGAGCTGGGACAAAGACGGGAGCTCATTCGGTCCTGCAGTACACGGGAATCGGAACTGCTGACCTTCCACCTCCCAGTCAGCGTCTTAGCCATTTGAGCCACTGCAGTCCTAGCCCAGGCCATTTTGATTAACATTTGAGACTATAAGTGGACATGCCTACAAAAATAACAGCTGCATTGGGCAAAATCCTCTTGTGTAGTTATGCTGGCATAATGCTAACAGCATAATTTGGGAAAACACCATAGCCATTGCTTGTTACATGCTGGTTTGTGTGGTTTTGTTTGCAACAGATAATTGTCTATAATGAGTTCTTCAAAAGTTGACACTAATACCAGTATGCTGATGGGAAACGTTGAGAAGTCGGTTTTCTATTGGGTTCTGGGTTTTAAAAGATTTAGAGGTTCGATGAGGTCTACTGCTGAAAAATATCTGGCCATTTGTGTGAATTTTGCAGGGTGATAATAAATTATCATCTTCCAACATTTATCAACCTGTTTGCTATTGATAATCAAAATAACTTTCCATGTTATGCTGTCCAGGACAAATGTCATGTAACCCTTCCTTTGGTGGAATTGGAAAAGGACATCTGATAAGAGAAGTAGATGCGCTGGATGGGCTTTGTGCTAGAATCTGTGATCAGGCTGGAGTGCATTACAATGTACTAAACAAGAAAAAGGGACCAGCTGTGTGGGGTCTCCGAGCCCAGATTGACAGGAAGCTCTACAAAGAGAAAATGCAGGTGAGAACGGAGAGGACTGGGGATAAAATGTTGTCTTGCTGACTTGATTATCCCTCAGGAAACCCCCACTCAGCTATGAAGCTCACTTAGTTCCTCATTAGTGCATGTTTCTGGAAGTAATTGGCAGACCAGTAAGTGAGCCGTATTCTGTATCTCTCCACATTCTCACAGTGTGCTGTTGTCTGCCAACAGCCCTCACTTGAGCATGTTGGTCTTGCATTTAGGTACTCCAACCAGAAATACCATAGCTTTGACTATGCGGACTTTTGTTTGCAAGGTGATGTCTCTACTTTTAACTATGTTCCCCACATTTCTCATAGCTTGCTTCCCAAGAATTAATTGCCTTTTTATTTCATGGCTGCAATCCCCATCTGCAGTGATCTTAGATCCTAAAAAAGTAAAGTCTGTCACTGCTTCTACTTCTTCCCCATCTATTTTCCAGGGACTGGTAGGGTTTGTTGCCATTATCTTGGTTTTCTTGATGTTGAGTCTCAAGCCAGCTTTTGCACTCTCTTCTTTCAACCTAATCAGGAGCTTCTTTAGGTCTTCCTCACTTTCTGCCATTAGGGCAGTATTATCTGGGAATTGAAGTCCAAAAGCCAAAGATTGAGAAACACTAATATTACTGGAGAAAATAAAGTACAAAGATTGTGTGTGTTCAGGGAAGTACATTAACTTGAGAAGCAGTTTTTAAATTTAATTTGTTATTAATTTTCAAAGTTAAATGCAAACAAGGCATAAAAAAATTACAAGAAATACATCCAATACAGAACATAATTACTCTACAACACAATAAAATATTTGATCCTCAATAATCAATACAATAAGTAGTTCTTCTTCTGTGAATTTATTCTCATTATCTAAACGTTTAAGTCTAAACTCATAACAAATTTTTAATATGTGTACATATTTTCATTGTTTACTTATTTTTCTATCACAATACTATAGAACAAAAAACAAAAAAGGATAGAATCATAATACATACCCCTGTGATATATACATTGCCCTGGAGATTGTGGTGTATCACAGTCATCTCTTACTATTTCCAGAAACTCAGTTGATCAGGTGCCGGCCTACCACCTTCACCTTTAATCAATGTATATTCTGAGTCAGCGTATGCTGAATGGGCGGCATACAAATCAAATCAATCAAATGGTTGCCACATATTCCAAAATTTATTTTCAGTAATAATACCTTTCTTTTTATTCAACTCCCATGTTAACTTATCATTCAAAGCAATCTCCCACATTTCCTTGTACCAATCTTGAATTTTTAATGACACATCATTTTTTCAATTACTTGCAATACATTGTCTACCAGTTGTTAAAATTTTTTTTTAAAAAAAAGAAACTTGACTCATCATAACCTGAAATGTCCTACTCTTCAGATGTTTGGAGGTTTTATTTGTAAAATCAGCACTTTAGCATGAGAATTCTGAAAAGAGACTGAAAAGGGAAGTGATTTTGTGGACTCTGCTCTTCCTCTTTTTGGGGGGAAATTTTATGAGAAGAAGAAAGATTGTGCACAGATCAATTCAAGTACTGTTTTCTACGTTGAACATTGAGAGAGTATATTTAACTTAAAATTGTTGTTTATGTACGTATTTCCTTTTGTCTTTGTTAATGTATTTGTTACTGTATTTTCAAAACTCAATGAACATAACGTTAAAGGATAAACATAGAGAAAAGGGCTCTTCACAATTGTAGAATAAATTAGTCATTACCTATAGCTGTGCCCCAGGGCCGCCATCAGAAATTTCTTGGCCGCATACTGAGCAATCCTATTGCCCCCACCACCACCACCACCACCACCACCACACACACATAGTTATGGCCGCTGGCAGCAAGGGCACTATACAGCAGTACTGGTAGTACTGCCCTGCTGGCGGCCCTGCTGTGCCCTCTTTTATGTTCTAGTGGAAAAGACCAAAGCCATTAACAATTTCAACTTATTTGTATACCATTCTAAAAAATAAAATCATGTTCAAAATGCGTCCCAACATATCAAATGTATAGCAATAAAGATTGATTTTTTTAAATAGTAGACGCGTTAGTCTGTGTTTCAAGCATATCAGAGAACAAGCAAAACAGAAACGTCGTAGCACTTTGAAGACTAACTGCTATATTTTAATGTTAGCTTTCGTGGATCAAGTCCATTTTATTTACGAAAGCTAACATTAAAATATAACAGTCTTCAAAGTGCTATAACATTTTTGTTTTGTTTAGTCCCTGATAAGCAATAAAGATGGCACAGGAAAATTGTGTTAGGAACAGTTATAAATAACCACTTTCTCAAAAAATGGGGTACACAGAAAGAACCCCTGGAAGATGGTGGTATTTTTGAAGCACAGTCAGGTATTCCCTAGTAATGGCAACCTTTTATTTCCAGCTAATCTTTCTCGCACTAGGTCAGGCGACAGGAACTGCAGAATGAACTCATTTTGGCTTCATTTTGGCAGTTTCATGTCTGGCCTAGACGGAAGAAGAATATTGTGTTGTGTGGACTCTGTTGTGTGCATTCAAAATGGCATAGGGACGCCGCTCAGACAAACTAGGACTGCAGCTCCACTTAGGAAAGATCCCGAAGTCCCTTTCTAGTGACTCAAGCCATCTCACACGAGGCAAGCCATTGTGCAGTTTTCTAAAAGGGTCATTTTAAGACGCATACATTGGTGTCATTTTCTTCACAGCTGCTAGAAGTGCTGGGTTGAGAGTTGATATCTAGCAAAAATGGAGCCATTAGAGCAGGGGTGGCCAAAATTTTTCGGCCATTGGACGGTCATGTGGTTCAGTAGGCCAGTCACATGGTTCCTCCCACCGGAAGCAGAAGTAAAACATGCCTTGCCATCTGTTTTGCAACAGGATGAGATAGATTTTAAGCTGCCATTTTCTCTGCTTAAAGTAGGGGTGTCCAAACTATGGCCCGTGGGCCAGATCCGGCCCCAACACCAATTCATCCAGCCCATGCCACCCTCGACACTCCCGGAAGCAGAAGTAAAATGTGCCCGGATGGGTGCGTTTTACTTCTGCTTCCGGGAGCGACAAGGGTTATATGGGCCGGATGAATTGGTGTTGGGGCCAGATCTGGCCCATGGGCTGTAGTTTGGGTACCCCTGCATTAGAGCTTTCTCTTGGGTGTTGCTGCCAGGGAGATTTCCTGGTCACCTCAGCACTGGTTGGCAATTTTTTCATAGCTGCCAAGTATCCCGTATTGCCTGGGAAATTTAGCCCCTCTTCCTGCCATCATGTATTTTTTAAATAATCTCCCGTATTTTAAAAAAATACGGGGGCATGTAAATCTCCTGTATATTATTGTATTAATATATCTTTATTCATGAGGTATGTGCCTCATACCAGAGCCAGAGAGGAGGAGTGTTGGGCACTCCCGGGTGGAGGAAGAACCGCCCCCTAGGCATTCCCCTTAGCACGACTGCTTTCCCTCACAGGGAACAAGGCAGCAGGCCAGCCATACTGTAATAATTCTATTTTAAATCTCTTTCCTCATTCTCTGCTGTGACAGCATTTCATATTATGGTGATTTTTCATGGAACTGCTTTTTACACTTTAATCACTTAATTGTCTACTGTCTTAGCCTTGTGTGCCTCAATTTCATTTTTAAAAACTCTCTCCTGGGAAAGGGTGTTAAAGGGAAGAGACAATGAGCCAATCGGCTTCAAGTATATTTGCATACAACATAAGAGGATATTTCGATGGTCCTGTGTTGTGTGGTTTTTAAAAATTGAAATTGAGGTACACAAGGCTAAGACAGTAGACAATTAAGTGATTAAAGTGTAAAAAACAGATCCATGAAAAATAGGAACGGCACCTCCTTTCCTCCCAAATGGCAGGCAGGCAGGCAAGCAAGGCTGCTCCATATCTGGCAATATCAGTAGCAGTAAGAAGCTGGCCAGTGATGGGGGCCATGAACTAACTGCTCCATGTCCTGCTTCAATAAGTGGATTTGCATTAAAGCAGGACGCAGGAGGTTTGAGAAGTTGGTAGGTTTCACTTCTGATTTCAGATAGCACCTGAAATGTGTAGTTCTTGCCTAGGGTGCAACAATGTATCAAATTTTACACACTTTGGAGGGTAGACTTGGAGACTAATAAGAGGGAAACCTTCTTAGGATCCCAAGCCTATTTTTACTGGTGGGGAAGCATCTTGGGGATGAGACACCTAAATGCTGAGGAGGATCTGCTTGCTTTGAAGTGATTAACTTTATGGTTGCTCATGTCTTCTGGAGCTAATGTGTCTTCTGTTTGTTTTCTTCTTAGCTAATTACTAAGCTAAGGTCCCCTTAGTAATTTGTGTGTGGGAGAGTTTTCTCATTTAGTTTGTTTACTATTTCTTAAAGCGACATTTTATTACTCCTTTAAGACAAGAAAAACTGTTCTTATTTTAAGTTAGGGAAGCTGAGCGCAGAAGAATAGATGCCTTTGAAATGTGGTGTTGGAGGAGAGTTTTGAGAGTCCCCTGGACAGCGAGGAGAACAAATAGGTCAATCTTAGAAGAAACCAACCCTGACTGCTCCTTAGAAGGTCAAATAGTAAAGATGAAGCTAAAGTACTTGGACATCAAATGAGAAGAGAGGATTCACTTGAGAAAGCCTTGATGCTGGGAAAGGTGGAGGGCAAAAGAAGAAGGGAGTGGCCAAAAAAGACATGGCTGGATGGTATTGTAGACGCAGTGGGCACAGAACTGGGTGGGCTGAGGAGGATGGTGGAGAACAGAGAGGTGCCTGGAGATCAATGATACATGGGGTCGCAAAGGGTCGGAATCAACTGTGTGACTGAACAACAGCAAGAATTTTTAAGTTGACGTGGTTTTTGCTAGGGCTTTGTGTTTTGTTTTGTTTTTTAAATCATTTTTTTAATTAAAAAAAAGAAGATTAGATATGGAGAGCTGTGAAAGTTTCCCTGAAATAAAAAAGAGAGAATGATGCTAAATTGATTTATAGGACTTTTTTTTAAAGGATGGGGATTTGCTGCTGAGGATAGGACCATGATGGTGAACCTTGGCACGCCAGGTGTTCTTGGACTTCAATTCCCAGAAGCCCAAGTCCCTGTAAACCCATTCGTGTGGATTTACAGGGACTTGGGCTTCTGGGAATTGAAGTCCAAGAACATCTGGAGTGCCAAGGTTCACCATCACTGGGATGGGAGAACCTCCAAACAAGAAAGCCTCAAAACTAATCGTGAAATGCCAGTTGGCTGTTACTTAAAAAAAGGAAACCAAGAGAGGATGGAGTGGGAGGGATGAAATTCTGAACAAAGCGCACTCCACACACACACCAGCATTTTCTTTTAGGTTCCACTTGTGAAATCTTGATTTCCTTTCACAGAAGCCCAGATCCACCTATTTGCAGATGTCGAAAATTTAAATGTGTCACAATAAGTTGGCAAACTCCTCTTAAGTCAACTTCTGTTGTGTATAAATCTTAATAACGTCATGGTGAAGTGGAAATTCCCTGAACGAAATAATGGGTAAAAGGAACATATTATTACTTGCATAACTCTACAAAAAAAAGGGGGGGGATTTTCACCAGATAGTGGGCTGTCCTTGATGAGAAGGAGAGACATTTTTGTGTTGGTAGCTTGTTCTCCCCTCCTCCTTTGCTTGTGACTTCTTTAAAAGGGTCTTCCTCTGCCTGGTTGAGTGTAAATATTTGCTTAACCATTCCTATTTTCCTAATACTGTAGAAAGAAATTCTCCAGACTCCACTTCTGACAGTGTGGGAGGCATCTGTGGAAGATCTTCTGCTGAAACCACTAGAATCAGATCATCCTGGGAAATGCTGTGTCGATGGAGTAATCCTAGGTGAGTAGCACATACCTGTCAACCAGCGGCTCCGGAAAAAACGGGACCTGCGCAGATCGCTTGTGCGCAGGTCGCTTTCCACGCATGCGTGGAAGGGTTTTACACTTGTTCCCCCCCCCCTCCGCTGCCAAATTATGGGGTTTTGGCAGCGCGGGACGGGTTATGACGTCAATTGGCGTCAAATTCCGTGGTAATCCCGGCCAAATCAGGATGGTTGACAGGTATGGAGTAGCAGGAGGGGGCAGCCTCCCCCTGCTTTTATAGCGAGAGGCAGTCTGTACCTTGCTGGAGACCTGTTGGGCACCAAAATTCACTGTGGAAAGTGGGCATCTTTCTCTGGCTATTGAAACTAAACTCTACCAAATGGCTTGCCTTTGCATTTGAGTTTCTTTCAAAGGCTGCACATGGCAATGGGGAGGTGGTTAGAATCCTAGAATTTTAAGGAGGTTTGAAATTGGCTGAATTATTTCCCAATACCCAATATAGATTTGTTATCTCTTTTAGCACAAATCAGCTGAACTCCAAAATGTTCTATCCTTAGCCTTCTATTTCCACCTCTGGCCAAAGAGCTTTACCATTGGCTCATCCCATCATTTTCGGGGTCTGCCTAGTAGTCTTAGGTAGTCCCTTGGTATCTAGTCTGTTAGCCTACAAGTCCATCTGTTATCTTTTAGGTGAGTGATATGGCCTGCCCGTCTTCTTTTTGCCACAAATAATTAATCGACCATATAATTCCTTATTGCTGGCCTTATCCCTGTTTGCTACTCTGCACATCCGTCTTTCCATTTCTCACCAATATGGTGAGGAAATATGTTAGCTCATTTTTTTTAAACCAGTCTCATCTGAGCCCAGGGCCGTGGTTGCTTAGTGGTTAAGATGCTGAGCTTGACTACCAGAAGATTAGCAGGTCAGCATTCGAGACCCGAGTACTGCATGACAGAGTGAGCTCACGTCATCTATCCCAGCTCCTGCCTAGCTATTCGAAAGCAAAAAATTGCAATTAGATAAATAGGTACCGCTTTGGTGCGAAAGGTAACAGTGTTCCATACACTTTGGTGTCTATTCCTGCCATGACCACAGAAATGTCTGCAAACGCAGATCGTGCTGGCTCTTTGGCTGTAAACGGAGATAAAAACTGCTCCCTAGAGTCAGACATGACTGGCTTTCATGCAAGGGAGACCTTTAACTAATCTGAGCCTGGGGACACAGTCCATTATTGCACGTGTATAATATATGTATGGTTGTGATCTTTGTTCAGTTCCTCATGAATTAATGCCTGTTTCTATGGGGTTGTAGAGCTGCCAAGAGGGGACTTTTGTGATTATGTGTAATGTAGCCAGACTTTTACCCTTTAAGTGTTTCAACATACTAGAAAGGATCCAGTGTGTTTCCCTTGTTCTCTGTGGGTCTGTCCATTCTCCCTCGACATGCATACCTGTCAACCCGCGGCTCCGAAAAAAACGGGACCTGCGCAGATCGCTTGTGCGCAGGTCGCTTTCCATGCATGCGTGGAAGGGTTTTACACTTGTGTAGAACCCTTCCACGCATGCGTGGAAAGTGTCCCCCCCCCCCCCCCGCTGCCAAATTACGGGTTTTTGGCAGCGCGGGGCTAGTTATGACGTCAATCGGCGTCAAATTATGGGGTAATCCTGACCAAATCGGGATGGTTGACAGGTATGTCGACATGTAGCAAGACAGTTATTCATTGTGCCTGGTATCAGCCAGGAGCAACTGACCCGACACCATCCTGTGTTGTGATCCAGAAGATGTAGCAGTATAGCCATATCATTCCTATTCAATCCCATATGTCCATATGTCTCTTTTTGTGCAAGTCACAGTCTCTAAGTACTCTGATATGCCTCAGAAATTAATTGTGATTGGGGGGTGACAACTTTTATTTTAAAAAATCATTGTGCGGGTTGGGTTAGGAAGCAGCGAGCACCAGTTTGCACTCTTGTTAATTTTCTTTTATCGACAAGGTCTTAATAATAAGAGCCACATTTCCTCATGTCTTGATGCAAGCCTTTCAGAATGGAAAACAGAGAGATGCCCCCAACAGAGAGATGCCACTGTCTCTGTAATTAAGCCAGTGTTAACGTTGCTCTGTTTCACTTCATGTTTTCTCCTTCAGATGACGGGAGGCAAGTCCATGCTAGGAGTGTTGTTCTCACCACAGGGACCTTTCTGAGAGGGATGATCCTAATTGGACTGGAAACACGTCCCGCTGGGCGGATGGGAGACCAGCCTTCCATTGGCCTCGCTCAAACCCTGGAGAGACTTGGATTTACTATGGGAAGGCTAAAGACTGGGACTCCACCTCGGCTGCTGAAAGAGTCCATTGACTTCACTGCTCTGGGGAAACAGAAAGGCGATGGTTGCCCTGTGCCATTCAGCTTCCTTAGTGAGGCAGTGTGGATTAAGGTGGGACATAGCCCTGAGGAATATATGGAATTACATGTGGTGTAATCAATCCCATTGGTTTAGTAGGTCTACTCTGGTTGGGACCATACCTGTCAAGTATTTCCCGTCTTTCAGTGCTCGTTCCTCCCCTTTCCCGCTGCCGTCCCGTATTTGAAAGGGGTTACCCCGCATGCGCACCCACGGTGTGCATGGCAAACTGGTTACTGCCCACACATACGTGCCTACAGTGTGCATGCGCAAACGGGTTACTGCCCTAGCGTGCACAGTAATTTCCCATATTTTGCAGCCCTGCGCTTGACGGGTATGGTTGGGACTAGCAATCAAATTAAGATCTTAGACTTGGATACTACTAGCAGTTTTAACACATTCAGAAACATAGACACATGTGTGCAAGCGGTGGTGAAATGATGCAGATTACTTGAAGACTTAAGTGAACATTGGCCCTCAATTATTGTGTGAAAAGTTCTTTTCTATAAAAGTTATGTAATGCCTACGTTAAGACCCGATTGTTCTTGTTCTGTTTCAGCCAGAAGATCAGCTATTCTGCTACTTGACTCATACAAACCCCAAAGTAGAACAGCTTGTCCGTGACAATATCCACCTCAACAACCATGTCCAAGAGACGACAAGAGGCCCTCGGTGAACCCCCTTTTTGTTGTTGTTCTCTGTAGCAGTGCCATCATTGCGGTGCATAGGATTTGGTAGAGCAGCGCTACCTAATAATGGTTTATGGTTTTAGTAAGAAGATGCAGAAAACCTAATTTAGTAAAGATCAATATTATTGGGCTCCAAGTAATATTGTTCCTCAGGAAACCGTGAAAGAAAAGGAAAAAGCTATTGTAGTTGGCATCAATCCCTCCAGAGCAATTTTCTTGTTTAGTTAATTTAATTTAATTTAATAGTCATATTTGTATATGCCGCCCACTCAGGCAGAACCCGACTCAGGGCGGCATTACAACAAGTCCTAAAAACACATAAAAACACTTTAAAAGCCCCATATCCCACCCACTTTAAAAAACCACATATCCCACCCACCCATCCCACCCACTATAAAAAGAAGAAGAGAGAGTTCTTAATTCTTTACGTAAGCCAGCAGGCGGGGACTGTGTTCCCATTTGGGCCCCCCCACACCTGCCCTGCCAGCCAGGTCTTCACTCCTTTCCTGAAGGGCAGCAATTCTCTTTGAAGTCTTAGATCTGTTGGCAGGAGGTTCCAGAGAGTTGGTGCGGACACGGAGAAGGACCTCCTTCGGGTGCTGGACAGATGTGCACCCCTAACTGATGGCACCATTAGAGAGCCCCTCCGGTCCACTCTGGTTGGACGGGCAGACACTCTTGGGACGATGCGGTCTCTAAGGTATCCTGGCCCACTGCCATATAGGGCTTTAAAGGTCAAAACCAGCACCTTGAATTGCACCCGGAGACAAACTGGTAACCAGTGCAGCTCCCGAAGTAGCGGTGAGGCATGGGCATATCGCCCACATCCCATTACCACCCGGGCTGCCGCATTCTGGACCAGCTGCAGCCTCCGAATGGTCGTCAAGGGCAGCCCCATGTAGAGCGCATTACAATAATCTAGTCGGGAAGTGACCAGAGCATGGGTGACCATAAGCAAGGAGCCCCGGTCCAGGAGCGTGCGCAACTGGCGAATCACCCGAAGTTGGGCAAAAGCCCTCCTGGCCACAGCCGCTACATGTTCTTCTAGCAGCAGCCGCGAGTCCAGAAGGACCCCCAAGTTGCGCACTGGGACTGTCTGGGGCAAAACAGCCCCATCCAGTACCAAAGATGGTAACTCCCTGGATAACACGGGGCCCCTTATCCACAGCCACTCTGTCTTGCTGGGATTCAGCCGAAGCCCATTGGCCCCCATCCAGACCCCAATGGCCTCTCAGGCATCCGGATAGGATTTCAACAGCATCACTGGGGTCCCCACGGGCCGAGATGTACAACTGAGTATCATCCGCGTACTGATGGTACCGCACCCCGTGGGAACGAATGATCTCACCCAGTGCTTCATGTAGATGTTAAATAGGAGAGGAGAGAGCACTGAGCCCTGAGGCACCCCATACTTGAGGAGCCTAGGGCTGGACCTCTCGCTCTCTAACCACACCGACTGGGTACGGCCCTCCAGAAAAGAGGAAAACCAGGACAACACGGTGCCCTGGATCCCCAGTCCTTTGAGCCGTTCCAGAAGGATACCGTGGTCGACGGTATCGAAGGCCGCTGAGAGGTCAAGAAGAGCAAGGACGGATGGATAACCCCCGTCCCGCTCCCGCCAGAGATCATCCATCAGTGCGACCAATGCCGTCTCCGTACCATACCCAGGCCTGAATCCTGATTGAAAGGGGTCTAGATAATCCGCTTCCTCCAGGACACTCTGCAGCTGGCACGCCACCGCCTTCTCCAAAACCTTACCCAGAAAGGGCAGGTTGGAAACTGGCCTGTAGTTGTTAAGGACAGCTGGGTCAAGGGATATTTTCTTCAGGAGGGGGCGCACCAAAGCATGTTTTAGCGGTGCATGAAATACCCCCTCCCGTAATGATGCATTTATTATCGCCCCAACCCAGCCACCTGTCACCACCTTGGAGGCTTTCACCAACCAGGTGGGACAGGGGTCCAAAGGACATGTAGTGGCACGCACAGCTGCAAGGAGCCTGTCCACTTCATCAGGGACAACAGGATCAAACTGATCCCAGATCGTACAGCAAGACTGTGCTCCGATACCCCCTCCCCGACCTTCCCCATCCACGCCGGGATTCAGTCCTGAACGAATCCGATCGATTTTCTCCACCAGATGGTCAGCAAAGTCCTCAGCCGAACCCTGCCAACCGGGCACCGATCTCCCCCTACCGAGGAGGGACCTGGTTACCCAGAACAGGGTGGCTGGGCGATTATCAGCGGAGGCAATAAGGGTGGTGAAGTATTGCCGCCTCACCACCCCCATCGCCACTAGGTAGGCCCTAATAGCAGCTCTAGCTAGTGTCCAATCGGAGTCATCCTGGGTCTTCACCCAGCGGCGCTCTAGGCGTCTCTTTGCCCGTTTGAGTTCCCGCAGTTCATCCGTGAACCACGGGGATGACCTAACCCCACGGGCGCGGAGAGGCCGCAGTGGCGCGATTTCATCCAAGGCTGCTGTTGCCGTCCTGTTCCACAGGTGGACAAGTGCCTCGGGTGAATCGTGTAGCCGATCCAGAGGAACATCCCCCAGTTCCCTCTGGAATCCATCTGGATCCATTAGTCGCCGAGGGCGGACCATTTTAATAGGCCCTGCCTCCCTACGATGAAGGGGGATTGGCTTTTTTTGTATGTGTGTGTGTGGTGGGGGTGGGGGTGTGTTGTTGTTAAGTTGACTTCCCAATTCTGGCACTTTTTAGATGCCTTAGACTTCAATTGCTGGCTGTGGATGGTACAGCACTAAACAGAAGAATCTGTTCAATGAAGCTTTGTCACTAACCACTTTCCTTTTCCTTTCCTCCTTCTGAACATAAGAACAGCCTTGGTGGAACAGGCCACATGAGCCCATCCAGTCCAGCATTCTGTCTCACACAGTGGCTCACCATTTCCTTCAGGGTATTATTCCCAAGTAGATGCCTTCACCTGCTTAGGATTCATTCCCTGGTAATGGCATTAAGAGATATCCTGCCTATCTCTCCAACCCGGAGGTTGTCCTTAGGTATCCATAATTATAGCAATTGATACTCTTATCCTCCATGAACTTGTCTAATCCTTTCTTAAAGCTGTCAAGACTGACAGCTGTCACCACTTCTTCTGGCAGGGAGTTCCATAGACCAGTGATTCTCTGGGTACTTTGTCTTATTTGTTTGAGAACTAGTACCCAAAGGTTTCATCAAGTGTCCCCTAGTTCTAGTGTTGTGCGATAGGGAAAACAGTTTTTCCTTATCTACTTTGTCCACACCGTGCATGATTTTATAAACTTCAATCAGGTCACCTCTTAGACGCCGTCATTCAAGAGTGAAAAGGCCCAACCGTTGCAGCCTCAGATGGTAAGGAAGGTGTTCCAGTCCCCTAATCATTCTGGTTGCCCTCCTCTGCACTTTTTCCAGCTCCATAATATCCTAAGCAGCACTTAGCAGCACCATAACCTAAGCAGCACTTAGGTTGCTTACTCAATCTTCAAACTCTATGGGATTGCTTGCTTGAACCAAAGAAAGGTTAATAAAGAATGATGTCTTGATTCCTATTAAAGGACAGTTGAAATGTCTGAGCCAGTGTAATATTGAAGCACAACAGTAAAAGCCTGAAAATGTGGTCGGTAAATCAAGGGTGTAATCTCAGGTCTTCAGTTTTTATCTAATTGAATTAAGAGCCCTGGTGGTACAATGGTTAAATTGCTATACTGCAGCCAAAACGTCGTGACTTTGATCCTGGCAGGGATCCAGGCTGACTCAGCCGTCCATTCTTCCGAGATTGGTATTATGAGTAAAATAGCATGTTGGGGGCAAAATGCTAATTACCTTGTGAACTGCCCAGAGAGTGAACTAGGCTCTATGGGGCAGTATATACTGTGATGGCTTAGTGGTTAAGACACTGAACTTGACAACTGGAAGGTCGGCAGGTCAGCAGTTCGAGACCCAAGTGCTGCATGACTGAGCGAACTCCCACCAAACTAACAATTCAAAACCAAGAAATTGCAAGTAGATAAATATGTACCACTTTGGTGGGAAGGTAAACAGCATTCCGTGCACTCTAATGTATAGTCATGCCTGCTATGTGACCAGGAAAACGTCCTGGTCACATAGATGCAGACAGCGCTGTCTCTTTGGCTGTAAACAGAGGTGAGCACAAAACCCTAGACTTGGACACGACTGGCTTTCGAGCAAGGGTAACCTTTAATTGAATTATGTCTCCATTCTAATTGTGTTTCTACAAATTGGGCAAAAGGTAAAATATTAGCCTGAACAATTAAAAAATATTTCATCTATTCCAGACTTTTGTGGTAGAATAGCATGAGCACTACAGATAAGTTTGATCCCTGAGCAGGTTACAATATAAATTGCAATCAAAGAAGAAATGCCAGGGAAAGAAAAGAACAGATTGAGTGAGGAACAATATACAGTACTGTATACAAAGCTGGTAAAGGTACTTAGGCTTAATTCTGCATAGTAAGCAAAGAGTGGGAAAATGCATGCAAATCTTTTGTGCTGTTTGGAGAGGTAATGGCTGACAGAATCCTGACCATGCCATAACCTGGATTTGCCTCTTTTCCCCTGTCCCTAGATACTGTCCCTCACTCGAGTCTAAAGTTTTACGTTTCCAAGGGCGTGAGCATCAGATCTGGCTCGAGCCTGAAGGCCTGGATTCCAATGCCATATATCCACAGGGAATATCGATGACATTTCCGCCTGAGGTCCAGGAGGAGCTCATCACCCATATTAAGGGCTTGGAAAAAGCTAAAATGTTACAACCAGGTAAGTTCCAAGAAAAAGGCCATAGTTGTTTGTTGTTGTTATTATTTATTAGATTTATACCTCGCTTTACTCGACGCATGTGCGGCTCAAGGCGGCATACAGAGAAAAAATAAATACAATATACATCAATCCATGAAAATACAATAAAGCAGAATTACAACAAAGTAGAACAACAATACAACTCAAAAAATACAGTTCAGGAGGGGCAACGGGTACCGATGGCAGCGGCAGCAGCAGCAGCGTCTTCGGCGTCTTCTTATAGCCCCCTGAGCAGGCACAGCTCCAAGGGCGCAGGGAAGGGGGCGGTCACACCTGCCTCCCATCCCTGAGCTGGTGGCATGGGCTCGGGGAGAGGTAACGGGTCCCGGCGGCGGCATTGTCCTTATGTAGCTATAGAAACATTTTGTTTTATGAGAGCACGATTTGGTGTGTTGCATTTATTTATGAAACACATAGTTCTGTAGAATGTTTGGTGAATTTGGATTCACATACCTGCTTCCCCACTGCAGTGGCTTGGTGGTTAAGACACTTAACTTGACGACTATAAGGTCAACAGTTCGAGTCCCGAGTGCTGAATGGTGGGGTGAGCTCCCAGCTCCTGCCAACTCAGCAGTTCGAAAGCAAGAAATTGCAAATAAATAAATAGGTACCACTTCGGCAGGAAAGGTAACAGCGTTCTGGTGTCAAGTCATACCTGCCACATGTCCACGGAAATGTCTGCAGACAGACAGCGCTGGCTCTTTGGCTGTAAACAGATGAGCACCGAACCCTAGAGTCAGATACGACTGGCTTTCAAACAAGGGTGACCTTTACCATCCCACAAAAGAATGTGTTGGTCACTGATCTGCACTGATCTATGATTTCATAGAACTTGCATCCAGTGGGAATGTTTGAAGCTGTGAAGCAGGCATTATCTTCAACAATTCTTTTTATTTGTTTGACCTATCTTAGGCTATGGTGTTCAATACGATTTTCTGGACCCACGTCAGCTAACTGCCTCCCTTGAGTCTCGTCTTGTTCAGCGGCTCTTCTTTGCAGGACAGATAAATGGGACGACGGGCTATGAGGAAGCTGCAGCACAGGTGAGTTGGTTGCATACCTGTCAGGTATCCCGGATTGGCCGGGAAATACCGTATTTCACCACTCCGTCACACTCCTTCCCACGGCCAACCCGTAATTTGACAGGCCAGGAAAGGGGTTACTGCGCATGTGTGCCTCTGCCTCTGATGACTGTGCATGTGCAGTAACCCCTTTCCTGCCCGGAGCCTGGAAACTTACTGCGCATGCGTGCACAGCTCGCGGATTTTGAAAACCGCGGCTTGACAGGTATGGTTGGTTGAGGAAAGTCTGCTGCAGAAAACGATCTTTTTTGGTTACAAATGTTGGCCTGAATAGCTGAGTTCCCTTGTTTATACCTAGAGAAGAGAGCAACCAAGATGGGTTTAGTGCTTTGCTGGGAGAATGAAGTTTTATTGACAAAGTTTTGATAAAGTTGAACCATCCATATGGTCATTCCGGAAGCAGTGTGGAGTAAGAAAGAGAAAATGTGGCAGGAAATCTAGCGCAAGACTTTCCTTAGCCATATTACAAGAGGCAAGGGTACCCATCAGCATCCAAACCAAAGCAGGGATTAGGCTGAGTAACCACTAGCCAGCCTACAGCCCATGGCTGACTGTTCTTGCCAACATTGCCAGAAGCATTCTCATGCCAACAGGATTTAAATAAGTCAAAGAGCACCGGATAAAACCTAACATTTTGTGGTTGCTGCTGGTGACACTGCTGCCCTTACAAGGCTTATTATCGTTTCATGGCACCAGATGAAGCCAACTTGCTACGTTTCTGTCAGATCATCATAGTTAGCAGGTTTTTAGTCATTTTTATTGCTTTGTGCTATATTTCTCAAGGCCAAAGAAACGCCCGCAGACGCAGATAGCACTGGCTCTTTGGCTGTAAACGGGGATGAGCACTGAACCCTAGAGTCAGATACGCCCGGCTTTCAAGCAAGGGAGACTTTTACCTGAGGGCAAAAATATACCAGTGGACAACCAGGAGAGGAGTTTCATGACTAAAATGTCTGAAATTGCTTGATAAAATATACTACCGATAATGCATACCTGGCCCTGTGAATTAAGGAATTAAAAATGGACTGTAATAGTTGCAAGAGAACATTTTGGATCCTGTCTTGTTAAAAATGACAAGCGCAATCCCATTGAGCAATAATATTTTCTAGTTGATTTTCTGTTTTAATTGCTGTTAGCCGCCCAGAGTCGGTGTCGAGTTGGGCGGCAATAGAAATTTGAAAAATAAATAAATAGTGAAGGTAAAGGTCGCCCCTGCTCAAAAGCCAGTCGTATCTGTCTCTAGGGTTCAGTGCTCATCTGTTTATATCCAAAGAGCCAGTGCTGTCTGCATCTGCAGACGTGTCCGTGGACATGTGGCAGGCATGCCTCAACACCGGAGTACATGGAATGCTGTTTACCTTCCCACCGAAGTAGTACCTATTTACCTTCTTGCAATTTCTTGCTTTCAAACTGCTAAGTTGGCAGGAGCTGGGAGCTCACCCCGCCATGCAGCACTCAGGTCTCAAACTGCTGACCTGCCAGTCATCAAATTCAACATCTTAAGATTCTTTATAGCCAATCAATCAATCAATCAATCTTTATTATGATCCAAGACCGGCATAGTTCAGCAAAAGGAACAAAAGTTAAAATAAGGGTACTTAAATACATATATATTTAAAGAGGAGCGTTTCTGCCCAGAGTAAAGGAGTAGTAAGATTAATAATGTTACACCTATTATAGTTGCATTTACAGTACCACTGACACTGCATCTAATACCATACCAAGTCTGTGGCTTCAGCATTGCTCCTGCTGCATAGATCAGGCAGGCAAAAGGTTCTGAGCTCCAGGGCCAACATTTAACTTCCCTGTGATCCTTTGGGTGTCTTGCAGGGTATCATTGCAGGAATTAACGCTGGTCTTCGGGTCAAAGGGAAACCTCCCTTTATTGTTAGCCGCACTGAGGGTTACATTGGTGTTTTGATTGATGATCTTACCACTCTCGGCACCAACGAGCCGTACCGGATGTTCACCAGCCGCGCTGAGTTCCGGATGTTTCTGCGGCCAGATAATGCTGACAACAGGCTCACTTTCCGAGGTAGTCAATCCTATCAGGTAGTCAATCCTATCTATGTACAACTTATGTACATAGAATTCTGCTGCGTCCTCCCATTCCTCCACCCTCCATGCTTTGCTTTGTCTTGTTTCGGGCTCTTAAGGTTATCATGAAGCCGGTTGTGTGTCCCAAAAGCGGTACGACCAAGCGTCTTTGATGAAGGCAATGTTGGAAGAAGGGACGAAAGCTCTGAAGTCTGTTCATTTCAGTGCCACAAAATGGGCTCAGCTCATTCCGGAGGCAAGCATCAGTCCTCAGCGTAGCCACCCTTGCAGGTATGTGTAGGTGTCCCTTTGTTTTTGTTTTTGTGAGACATGGAAGAGAAACACACTGAGAGACATGCCTCACGGTCTCTGTTTTTAAAGCAACTACTCTTGGCTGGTAAGCTTGATGTTTTATGCTAGTTTTTTTACTAGACAACATGCAGAGCGGATGGTTTCTTTCTGTGGAAAGGTGAAAGTGCTTCCTGTCTTGCTTGACTGTTTCGCTGAAACCTAGAGTTGTATGAGCTCCTGGTCTTGGAGCAAGAAAGTGTAGGACAGTGATGGAGAACCTATGGCATGCATACTAGAGGTGGCACTCGGAGCCCTCTCTGTGGGCACCCATGCAGTCACCCTAGCACAGAGTTCAACCCACTCCTCTACCCAACAGCCCAGTGGGAGTGCTTCCTCCCTCACCCCCAGCACAGAGTTCACCCCATCCCTCCACCCAGCAGCCCAATGGGAGCGTTTCCTTCTTTCCCTGTTGCTATGATGGCACTTTGTGATAATTAAGTGGGTCTTGGGTTGCAGTTTGGGCACTCGGTCTCTAAAAGGTTCGCCATCACTTGTGTAGATAGGACCAGACCTTTCTGCTGAGATCTTTGGTACTATTAGCAATGTGTTTTATAGCGAACATCTGTCCCTGTGCTCGGCTAACGTCTGACAAAGAAACTGCTCTCCCAACTTGCAATATACAATTTCTTTCTAACTTCCCATCTATTCATCTTAATGTGGTTCATGAGGTGAGAGAACCACATCCTTTTCTATACAAACTGTGCTTAATGAATTTTTGGTTAGGATTCCTGGATATGTTGACACCACAATTTGAACAATGTTTTATCTCTGTTAATGTCGTGATATTCTATAGGGAGAGTCATTAACTAAAAATGGTTTATTTTATTATTGTATATAGCCCATCTCCCTAAGACAAGCACTCTGTAAATATGGTACAGACATGACCAGTAATCAGAATACCTTGCTTTTTTGCTTGCTCAGTGCTTTTGATGTCCTTCAGTACCAGGAGGTCAATATGGAGATGTTGGCAAGAGCTGTCCCAGAAGTCTTGAAAAGGTTTACTGAATGGAGGCAGTTGGCAGAGAGGCTGAAAATAGAAGGTATGGACTCTTAGTAATCTGTTCACCCAGAGAAGAGCAACTTCTGGAAACCTGAGGGCTCCACACACGCACACGTACATGTACAATGCTGGAAGAACCATCTCCCCATCTCCTACTCCATTTTATAAGGGGCAAATATGTTGACAAATCTTTTGGGAGTTACTGTAATAATAATTTCATGTCAGAGATTACTCTGGGTTGAAAGGATTTGTTGGGGATGCCCGAATGAGGCTCCTTTCATGTCCCCAAGTGTTGCGGGGGTCTTTCAAACATGATGATATTTTCCTCATGCTCCCCTAGAGGGCAGAAGGAAACCTTTTGAGTCAGATTGAGGGAGGAGGATCGTCACCTTCCTCCTCCTCCTCCCTCTTCCTCTTCTACCCCTTCAGGTGTTCTTCCCTAAATCATGGGTCCTGGAGGGCCACCTGTGGTGTCCCTGGGTCTCATCCTGGCCACTCTTGCCAGGCCTTGTTTCTCTAATGCATTGTTTCCCAATCTATGGTTTTTGGACTTTAATTCCCCAAAGCACTGATTAACCAATGTACTGACTTAGGCTTCTGGGAATTGAGGTCCCCCTGTGGGAACCGCTGCTCTAATGACACCGGATTAAATCAACTTGGACTGTTACTCTGTTTAGTTTGTAGTCCGAAACACACTTATTAGTGAGCAAGCCCCGTGCAAAACAGCACTGCCTTCTCAGTTAATAGCCCATTGGGCGGCAATATTTTTAGATTCAAAGATTTCTTAAGCCTTATCCAGCAATTATGGCTAAAACCAGGTAGGATTTGAAGTGTGGTGATGACATGAAGGTATGGGTTAAGTTCCCCCACCCAGTGCCGGATTAAGCCAGCGCAGGGCCCGTAGCAAATCATGTCAAGGGGCCCTTGCTTAAACACATTGCATTTCTGTAAATACATCACCCCCTCTTCTGTGATCTTTGGGGTTTAGGCAAAAGAAACTTCAGAAAATATTACCCAAACACTTGGCTTGCAGTTTTCTCCGACTCCAACTCACTTTTCCCACAGCCTGGAAGTTGTCTCTCCCACCACTTCTACCTACTGGCCGAATCACATGATTAAGCAAGTTCAGAAGCGACACCTAATCAAAGCCTTCACTCTTACACTGAATTTCATGTTGGGCTGGGAGGGATTTTCATTCTAACCAAGCTTGGGGGGGGGGGCAGAGGTGTGGGGCTTGTAGCATTTGCTGCTCTTGCTATTTTAATCCGACACTGCCCCCACCCCCACCCTACCCCTGGTAGTCACATATTCACAGTAAAAGTCTGCAGTGAAGCTTGTCAATGTTTTCTGCTAAACTTGCTTACGATGCTTTTGTGATCAGTTCTGAGAAGAAAGGGCTCCCAGTCAAGGAAGTGCTGTAAGCACACTTGACAGAATATGCTTCAAACATTGCTGCCAACCTTTGCTGTGCACATGTGAAGGTCTGTCTGCCTTCCAGGTTGATGGAGATGGGGCAGAGGGACAACTTAACCTACATCCCTAATGCACTTCAAGCCTTAAACCAGTGTCAAGCTAAAACTCCCGGATTGGTCTCTAGACAGGGCTTGTTGATTTAGGAACACCTACCTGTGCCCTATCTTTATTCCAAGTGTTATTGCACAAGATAATGAATATTATTGTTGTGTGATATTGATCAGTGAACTGAATGTCTTAGCTAATTGCCAAAAGCCCTTAGTGTGTATGTAACTGAGGTTTTGTCTGAGGTCCTTTTCTCTTGGTTCTTGCTGGAAGCTGCTTATGAAAAGACCATATCCCGTCAGAAGTTGGAAATAGAGGAAGTCCGTCAAAATGAGGCTCTACAGTTGCCAGAAGATCTGGACTACCTTGCAATGGATGCCTATTTATCAAAGGAAGTGCAAGAGCAGTTGAACTCCTGTCGTCCTCAGACAGTAAGGCACTAGCAGTGTTGGGGGTGGGATGTTTAATTTTTTATTTATTTGTATTTATTCTTAGATTTTTATGCCGACCATTCGGGGAAACCCGAATCAGGGCGGCGCACAATGGTAAAAACAGATAAAATACAGTAAAATATAACAAAACAGATTAAAACTCTAACTCGACCACCCAACAACCCACCCTCCCACTCCCACCCCACTTAAAAAGACTAAAAAGGGAATAGGGAATGGAGGAATACCGCAGTACATAGCACAAAAAGGAGGGGCAGTTGAGCTCTAGTTGGAAATAAGCCAACAGGCTGGGGCCGTATTCCCATTAGGGCCCCACACCTGCCCTGCCAGCCAGGTTTTCAATCCTTTCCTGAAAGGCAGAAATTCTGTCTATAACCTCAATTCTGTTGGCAGGAGGTTCCAGAGGGCTTGGGATGGACACGGAGAAGGCCCTCCTTCGTGTGCCAGAGAGGCGAGCCTCTCTAGCTGAAGGTACAACCAAGGATCCCCCCCGGTCCGCTCTGGTCAGATGGGCAGACACTCTTAATGGATGTTGTGTGAGAGAGATTGATTGTGTGTAGAATGCCTGAGTAATTCTGTGAGAATGGAGGAATCATTGTGACTTCTGGAGGAGAGGGCTTCTTGTGCTACTAGTTTCCAGTTGAGCATGTGTGTTCAGCCCCATTGGCTGTTTCCATTCCAAGCTGAGAAATGAAACAGCTGCAGAGCAAAGTGGGGCACTTAACAGGTCCCGTTTTCTAAAGAAAGAAGAGTCCCAAGGGCAGTTTATCACTATCAGGGATTGTTATACGGCCATCCTTAGTTGAAATGGATTGCTTAATATCTAGGGCTGTGGGACAAAAAAAGCCAACATTGTGTGGGTAGGTGATTAATGCCAGGAACTGGATGGGGAGAGATGTGTCCCTGTTGGTGGCATCTGATACTATCAGTTCTGGTGTCCATCTGGTGTGTTTGGCTGGTTTAGGTCATAGGGACCTGTTTTGCCGTGACTTAAGTCCTACTTGGCTGAACTCTTCCAAAGAAGTGTGCTGCTAGCCATTAGTTTATGGGTGTCTTGAACGCTCGACTGGGCGCTGGCTTACAGGAGGCATGTACCGATCCTTTAGGCTGCAATAATTTCCTTTATCCGCACACTCCCAGTGCAGCCTAAGGTCGCCTCACCGTACCGCTTCCCAATCGGCTTCAAAGAACTCCACCTGTCGCTTACAGGGAGTATGTGGTGGTTTAGTATATTGGTAGCATATGGGGGCATAGAGCAAAGCACTAGGATATAGCCTGATAAATTGACATCCACTCCGTTGATGTTACTCACAAAGAGTTTTATTTTCCATTAGCATCTGAAAAAGGACAAAGTACATAATAATACAGAGTTAGTAAGGTTTCCTTTGATCGGGGAAGCCCCGAAGGGATATTTATCGATCCATCTTGGGGAGACAGAGCCCTGCCTTCTACCCAAAAGGACTGAAGAAAGTTCGGTTTCACTTACCAGTGATAACTTTCGTTCTTCGAGTATATAGTTTGTGAATACACACTCATGGGTTATGCGCCTGCGCAGAACGGCCGATCGGAGGCTTGAAAAGCTATTGGTCAAAAGTTTTGGCGGTAAGACCGCCCACCGTACCGCCCACCCTGAGGCGCCCGCGCGCCATTTTACCTCAGTTCCATACTTAAGCCAAGCACAGGATAAACCAATTGATCTCATCCGTGCAGCTCAAGAGGGGAGGCAGGGTGGGTAGTGTGTATTCACAAACTATATACTCGAAGAACGAAAGTTATCACTGGTAAGTGAAACCAAACTTTCTCCTTCGTATAGTTTGTGAATCCACACTCATGGGAGATTAGCAAGCTCACACTTACTTGGTCGGTGGGCAGTCGGATGAGATGATCCCGCGATGAAGATGATGTTGGTCAGTCAGGGTGAACTGTCAAGGGCGATGGGCCCGGAGCCCCCGAGTGAGGACGACACGGCCGAGCCTGGCGTCCGCAGTGGCTCTGGTGTCCACCCTGTAGTGCTGGACAAACGTAGAAGGTCTGGACCAGGTGGCAGCCTTACATATGTCCTCAAGCGGTGTGCCCTCCAGAAAAGCCGTGGATGTTGCAACCGCTCTGGTAGAGTGCGCCCTGACATGGAGGGGGCAGCAATGCCGACTCGTAGGCCAAGTAGATGGTAGAGGTGATCCATTTGGAGAACCGCTGTGCAGAGATGGGTTCACCTTTGGACTTGCCCCCGTACGCCACGAAAAGGCGTTGCGACTTCCTGAACTCCCTTGTCCTGCTGGTGTAAAACAATAAAGCTCGTTTGACATCCAGCGTGTGCCAAGTCCTTTCTTGGGCGTTAGTGGGGTTCTGGAAGAATGTAGGCAAGGAGATAGTCTGTGCCATATGAAACTGGGAGACCACCTTGGGAAGAAAGGTGATGTCTGCTTGGAGTACCACACGGTCATTGAAGAATTGAAGAAAGGGTGCGTCTGCCCGCAGGGCAACTAGCTCACCAGCTCGTCGAGCAGACGTGATGGCCACAAGAAAAGCCGTCTTCCAAGTGAGGAGACGAGCATCCGCGGTAGCCATGGGCTCGAAAGGAGTCCTGGTGAGCGCGTTGAGGACGGTAGAGAGTGACCATTGGGCCGTCGGAGTCCTGACCGGAGGGAAGGCGTTGCGTAGCCCCTTGAGGAAACGTTTCACCGTTTGGTCGCGGAAAGCGCCAGAAGCGGGCGAGCCAGCCGGCGAGTGAGCCACCACCACCGCGAGGTGTACTCGGATGGAGGTGATGCTGAGGCCAGACTCCGCCAGATGGAGGAGGTAGGTCAAGACGTCCTGCAGTTCCACCTGTGGAGGGGACGTCCGCTGGGATGCCAGGAAAGCACAAAAGCGTTTGTATTTGGAAGCGTAGGACTTCCTTGTGGAAGGGCGCCTGGCTAGTTCCAGGATCCTGGACAGTCTGGGGTTATCCTCCACGCGGTGAGGTGGAGGCTGGGCAGGTCTGAGTGGTGAAGCTGGCCCTGCTCCATTTGGAGAAGCGTCGGTGACTCCGGTAGCGTGCGATGCTGAGATGACATGCGCAACAGCAGCGGAAACCATGGTTGACGAGGCCATGCTGGGGCCACAAGAATTGCGCTGGTCCTGTGTTGGTACATTTTGGTGAGAACCTTCTGGACCAGAGGAAACGGAGGAAAAGCGTAGAAATAGTCCTGATCCCACCGTTTCATGAAGGCATCGCCCTCGGAGTTCATCTTGATGCCTGCCCTGGAGCAGTACCTGTGGCATTTCATGTTGGACTCCGATGCAAAGAGGTCGATGTTCGGAGTCCCCCAGGCCTTGCAAAGCGACTGAAAAACCTCGTCGTTCAGTTCCCATTCGTGGGTCGTCGAGGTAAGGCGGCTGAGATGGTCGGCCAGGACATTCAGCTTGCCCTGAATGTGCACTCCAATCGGGAAAATGTGCCTCTCCAGGCACCACTCCCAGAGTTGCACGGCGAGGTAAAGAAGGGTGGTGGACCGTGTTCCTCCCTGCTTGTTCAGATACGCCACCGCCGTGGTGTTGTCCGATGCCACTTGGACCGCCTTGCCCATGAGCAGGCTCTCGAAGGAACGGAGGGCCTTCCAAATGGCCAGTAGCTCCAAGTAGTTGATATGGTGCACCATCTCCTGAGGCGACCAAGGGTTGTTGACCGTGAGAGTCCCGCAGGCAGCCCCCCAGCCGAGGTTGCTTGCGTCGGTCAATATTTGCAACGAGGGTTGCGGCGGGTAAAAGCTCTTCCCCGTTGTCACGTTGAGTGGCGTCGTCCACCACAGTAGCTGGTCCCTTAGCTCTGGAGACGGAGTTAGCCGTTTGGACTGACTCTCCCGGAGTGCGTCGAATTCGTGTAGAAGCCACGACTGTAGGGACCGGAACTTTAACTTGGCGTGGGGGACCACAGCCGTCGTTGAGACCATAAGGCCTAGCAGTCTTTGAGCCCTCTTCGCTCGGACGCACGGTTTGGTGCGAAAATCGTTCACCCCCTGCGCGATGTCCTGCAAGCGCTTCTGGGGTGCAAAGGCTCTGTTGGCAAGTGAGTCGAGTACCGCTCCGATGTACTCGATGCGTTGAGAGGGAATCAGCTTCGATTTGGTGAAGTTGATCCTGAGGCCGAGACTCTCCATGAGGTGGACCGTGAATTGCGTGTCCCGAGTGGCCGACGAGCTGGTGTGGGATACAATCAGCCAGTCGTCAATGTATGGGAAGACCCTGATTCCCCGCTGGCGAAGGAAGGCAGCCACCGGAGCCATGCATTTGGTGAAGACTCGTGGTGCCGTGGCCAGACCGAACGGTAGACATCGGTACTGGTACACCGAATCGCCGATGCGGAACCGGAGGAACCTTCGGTGCTCCTCGAGGATGGAGACATGGAAGTAAGCGTCCTTGAGGTCTATGACTGTGAACCAGTCCCCTTTGTTGATGAGGGGAAGGACGGTCTGCAGGGTCACCATCCGGAACTTCCTGGTGTGGATGCACTTGTTGAGGCGGCGCAGGTCCAGAATCGGGCGAAGTCCTCCGTCCTTCTTCTGAACCACGAAGTACCTCAAGTAGAAGCCGTTGTCCCAATCGGGCGGCGCCACCCGCTCGATGGCTCCCTTGGACAGAAGAGTTGATATTTCTTCCTCCAAATGGGGGGACGAGGTGGTGAGACGATGTCTTCCTACCCAAGGCGCCCGCACGAACTCGATGGCGTAGCCAGAGGACAAGATCTTTAAGACCCACCGGTCATCCGTGATGCCTGACCATACCTGGAGGAAGTTCCGGAGGGGGAGGTACGGGATGTGGAGCGAGAGAGACTCGGCCGTCACAGCTTCAAACGCGCGACTTGGACTTAGCGTCCGAACGCTTGCCGTGCCCGTATGGCTGGTAGCGGGGCTTGTGCTGGCGCCGTTGCTTGAAGGAGCCAGACCTTGGCTGCTCCACGGGGCCACCCTGTTGTTGCGGGTTCCCCTGGTACCGCCGCGTGAAGGGCTGGAATCTCGGCCTGGCAGCCGGAGCCGGCGTGGTGAGCCCCAAGAACTTGGCGGTGGAGTTGGTCTGCCACATCTCATTGAGGACCTTGTCCGTGTCCTGCCCGAAGAGACCCTGTCCGTCGAAGGGAAACTCCTCGATGAGCTTCTTCATAGCATCATCGAGGGAGGTGCCCCTCAGCCAGGCGTGGCGACGGAGCAGGATCGCAGACGACATGTCCTTCGCCGCATAGTCATTTATATGCCTGGCTGTTCGCATTTGTTGCTCCGCCAGGAAATCACCCTCGGATGCCAGCGCGTCGATGCGTTTCTGGGCGTCGGCAGGTAACGTCGCCGTTTCGGCCTTCACTCGCTCCCAGAGGTGAGACTGGTACAGGCCCATGGCGGCCGAGTAGTTGGCGGCGCGGAGGAAGAGGGAACCGGTGGCGTAAAATTTACGGCCCACCACGTCCAGCTTCTTCCCTTCCGGGGTCGAAGGCACCGGGAACCCGCTGGTGGCCGTCCTGTGTTGAAAGGCCTTGACCACCAGGGAATTGGGCAGGGGGTGCGCCTGCAGGAACTCGACGTTCTCGTCCAGGACTCTATACATGCCATCGAGTCTGGACGAAACGGAGTGTGCTGACACCGGCTTCCTCCATGTCGCCTTCGCCGACGTCAACATGGACGGCAGCATGGTGATGTGTACCGGCCGTACCGCCCGTCTGTCCAGCTTGGCGGTCATTTGGTCTTCACCTTCCAGTGGGGGCTGGTCCACCTTCAGGTTCAGAGCGGTGCCGAGCCGTGTCAGCATGGCCGTAAGCGAGCGTTGATCCTCACCACGCGGTGGGTCAACCGCGCCGATGGCCTGGTCCGGCGTCCTCTCGGCGTCAACGTCTCCCTCGTCCTCCTCCGAAGAGGTGCTGGAGTCATCGGAGGACGAGGGAGGAACTCTTACATCCACGTCGGGACTGCGCCAGTACGGCCTGGGCGGGCCGGCGGGATGGGAGTCCACCGCATCGACGTCTGGACCAACCCGCGACGATGTGGGTGGGCCAGCGGAGCGGATACTCGACCCTCGGGAGATCGGAGGGGCCACAGCAGGGCCAACATCCCTGGGGCTTGCGGTGGTCGGTACCGGAGCCGCAGAGGCCGCAGGCATGGAGGTCTTAAACTGACTGGCAAAAGTCTGAGCCATGACCTCAAACATCCCCTTCAGGAGCTCCATCTGGGCTGGATCCGGCATCGTCGGGAGCGACGAAACGGTGGCCGACGAAACGGTGGCTGGTATGGGCGGCGACGAAACGGTGGCCGGCATGGTGATCGCCGCGTCGTCGAGCGTTGGAGTCCTGGGCCTAGGGGAGACAGAGGCCTGTCTCGTAGGCGAACGGGCCCTTCCACGAGGCGGCGACGGGAGTACCTGAAGTGGGCGAGCTGGAGCCCCAGCCCTGCGTCCTTTTTCAGGCGATCCCGAGGAGGATCGTCCTCCCCAGATGGAAAACCCAGGCGACGGACATCTTGCGGCCGAATATGGCGGCGAAGGTCCCGGAGAAACAGGGGTGCGCGGAGTAGGCGGGAGCAATCGCCTCTTTTCCGACCCATGTTTCTTCTTCTTCTCCCCGTTCTTGTCCCTCTTCTTCTTCTTCTTGATGGGAAGAGCGGAAGAAGAAGCCGAAGGCGGAGGAGGCTGAGAGACACTAGCCGAGGTAGAAGCGGCCGCGACAGGAGCCAGAGAGAGTTCCATCAGGTGGGCTTTGAGCCGGTAGCTCCGGTTCTGCGCTGCCAGACGGGTGAATTTCTTGCAGTGAGGGCAAGACTGGCTCTGATGAGACTCTCCGAGGCAAAAAAGGCAAAGGCTATGCCCGTCGGAGGCCGGAAACTTTTTCAGGCAAGCCGAACACTGTTTGAAGGCCGCGGCCATCAAAGAAAAATTCTTCCAACTGAAGTTTCTGGAACGCGGATACCCCGAAGGGCTGGCCAGCCGCCACCCCCTTGAGGGGGGAAACGGTGACCGAAGCGAGTAGGTAACTGAGTCCACCAGAAGGAAGAAACAGCACCGGGGTGGCGATCCTGCCCAAAGGACAAGATCACCGCAAAAATTGAAAAGTTTGCCAAAAGACTTTCCCTCAGAAGGGCGAAAAAATTGAGGAAGCTCTCAACGATCGTCCTGCTGCTACGGCGGAAAGAAGAGAACTGAGGTAAAATGGCGCGCGGGCACCTCAGGGTGGGCGGTACGGTGGGCGGTCTTACCGCCAAAACTTTTGACCAATAGCTTTTCAAGCCTCCAATCGGCCGTTCTGCGCAGGCGCATAACCCATGAGTGTGGATTCACAAACTATACGAAGGAGAACTCAGGGAAAGGGCTCTGCTTTTATACACAAAAAGGAGCAGATTTCCCTCCCACCTTTGCATTCCTAGGATGACTCAATCTGCAGGTATTCAAAGTCACGGGGTTTTGATTGACAGGGGGGAGGCATCTTCTCCCTCGTGGGGTAGTCAGATGTCTCTGTCGTCACTCTGCAACCTGACCTATTTGTCATCCTCCCTCGTGGGGTCTGCAGGTGTACATTCCTTTGAGGGAATGCAGCTGTGTTGATTCCCTCAGAAAGGAATGTGTTTACAAGTGCTTCAGTAGCTAAGTGATAAGGTTGCCATGGTTACTCAAGGTTCATGACAATGGGGTCCGTCGTATTTTAACTTTTATAAGAGACTATCTTGAATTTAGGAGTTGGACCTCATTACTAGGCTGGTGATACCCAGTTCTTTCTCTACACAAACCAAGGAAACTGTGAGAAACATAGATCAGTGTGTGGATGCAGGGAGGGATTGGATGTAGGTAAACAGATTGTGATGCAACTCAAGCAAGACGGAACCCTGTTAATTAACCAGAAGGTCAGTCTGGGGTTGGCATTGCAGCCTGTTCTGGGGGCAGTTGGTCTCCCTCTGAAAGAGCAGGTTTGCAGCTGGAGGGTGCTCTTGGATCCAGCATTGCTTTTGAAAAGCTATATGGGCTTCTATTGCCAGCAGTGCCTTTGCCCATTGTAGGCTGGTGCAGCATGATGTATCCATGCCATAATTAGCTCTTGTGAGTAGATTACTGCGTCTGATTCACATGGAAGACGGAAACTATACCTAGTGGAAAATAGGGTACTCAAACCTGTTTGACAGGTGCTTTAGTTTAGAGCAGGGGTCCCCAACTTTTTTGGAACCATGGACCGGTAAGTGGGACTGTCTGCTACCCGCAGCTTGAATATGGTCAGTGTGATACCTCAGTGTGCACAGGCAGGAGGAGGAGCCCCGCTGTAGGTCAAAAACAAGGAGTAGGGGCCCAGCCATCTGCCAGCCACACCTTTCAACTCTGGCAGTGAGGCATCACACTGCACACAGGCGGGGGGTGGAGCCCTGCTGTAGTTGAGCAACGTGGAAGAGGGGCCCGAGTACCTGCCTATCTGTTGTGTCTGAAACCCATGCTCTTGCTTCATTTTCTGGGCAGATCTGGCGGAGCATGTTGTGGGCAGAAGGCTGCCCTTGGGGCTCCCAGCACCACCCGTCTCCATGGCCTAGTTTGGGACAGCCTGTGGCCTGGTACCGGTCCGTAGCCCAGTGGTTGGGGACCTCTGTTTTAGAGAACATATGCCAGTCTTTGCCCAATGATACCAGTTTCTGGCTTTTTTCCCTCTCACAATTCCATGTACTTGTTTTTACCTAAATAGACTTAAATATCTTTGGGCCTTTATATCTCCTTTATATGCATAACTGAAGCCAGATTCTCAATACAATGGAACCCCATATAACGAATGCATCTTACAGCGATTAAATTGTACAATGACAAGGATCCCTAAGAGACTGCATCGCCCCAAGGTTTTCAACCCATCCTACGAGGTCGGACTGTAGGGACTCTCTGGTGATCCCATCAGCCAGGGAGGCATGCCTCACTGGGACCAGGGCGAGAGCCTTCTCGGTATCCACCCCGACCCTATGGAACCTCCTGCCTCCAGAACTGCGCCTCCAGGTGGAGTTACCCGCTTTCAGGAAGGTGCTAAAAACATGGCTGTGCCAGGTGTGGGATGCATCTGGCACCACAACGCAGCCCTACTGGCTTATCTAGCCCTGTCTGGGGTTTTAATGAGGGGTTAGGGTGTTTATCCATGAGATGACTTGTGTTGTATCATTCTTTCCTCTTTTAAAAAACCAAAAAACAAAAACTAAAACTAAAAAATCAGTTTATAACATCCCGTGCGTAAAAATAAAAATTTAAAAAACCACAATTAAATAATAACCTCATTTGCATAAAAATAAAACAAAAATCTTCCAAAACCATTTTAAAGAGCCCGGCACCGCCGGGCAAAATCTGCTAGTAACAACTAAAGTCGTTATACAATGCAATGCATCTCTATGGAAAAAATCGTACAACGATTTTTTGTTGTTGTACGGTTTTCCCCATAGAGATAATTATTGTACAATGCATCTATAGGGATAATCACTGTACGATGTATGCATCGTATAGCGATTAAATCATACAATGACTAGCCCTGTGGAACGAATTAAAGTCATTATACAGGGTTTTACGGTATAAGTCTCTTATTTCCTACAATGAGAAGCTAGATTGGTGATAACCTGAGGCAAAGTTTTATCTGTATAGTGGGAACAGCTTGATTTCTGTTGATCTTCTGACAGGCACGTAATACTGTTTTGTTACAGAAGGCCTTTGGTTTTTAAAAGAGAATGTTTTGGTTCTTTTTCTAAAAACGTTAGAATGCTTTTTTTAAAATAGCGGTTTGGAGCAGCTTTTATGGTGATTAAGAAACTCAGTTCTTACTTTCCACATTGGTTGGTGCAATTGCCAGCAGTAATTCTGCTTTCATGTCCGTGCTTTAGAAATGAGAGGACAGACAGTGATTCTTTGTACATAAAATCCTGCTGACTTGATTTTTATGGAGCAATCAGTGATATGAAAGGAGGATCATAGCTGCAAGGAAGCAATAGAAAAATCCAGAACAAAATTGATTTTTATATAGCAATGATAATGAAAATTCTGGTTCTTATACCTCTGCCCCATTGCATTCTCACTTTTCTATCTACTTTTCCTAGATTGGTGCTGCCAGTCGTATCCCTGGAATTACACCAGCTGCTGTTTTTTATCTACTGAAATTTGTGAAAAAAAGGCACAAAAGAGGAGAAAGATTAAGAGACTCACCCAGTACTGTTGGGCCCTTACCAAGGGCAGAGCTCCACCTAGGGTGAAAAGTGGTTTCAAGCTGCTAATGTGAACAGTGCTTTTTTGAGCAAAAACTATTATTCATGAGTGTTCTTGGACCCTGGAGTTTCAAAACCGTACACCTATGCTGTTGTATATACATATAATTCAGTAAGTGTGAAGATACATTCTATTTACAATAACCTGTACATTGCTAATCTACACAGTGTGGCAGTCTAACAAACTGGATTAGAGTGAGAGGAGAACACTCCTATGATTTAGATTCAGAAGAGATCATCTACATCCTTCGCTTCCTCAGACCCTCTGCTACCTAGCATAAGGAAAACAAGACATACTCAGATTTTTCTGTCCTGTGTTGGCTGAAAACAATGCCTCTTTTATAAAAGGAATGTTGTATGGTTTATGATTCTTGGGAAATATTGGTAAGTGGCTCACTGGTATATTGCTGTTAGGTGGATCACATCCATATAACCTGTACAAAAATAAGTATGGAATTCAGATCTCCTTATAACGAGATCTAAAGCTGAAAAGCAAGCAACACACGTCATCTCATGGATAAATACATAATGACTCCAACTGTCATGATCTTATAAAATTAACATCAACACTCTGAACCCAGCCCATAAACCATCTGTGCAGTTGACATAACTGTTTAATTTTCTTCATTTGTTAATTCAAGTAAGTGGATTCCAGAATTTTAGTTGCTGTGATCTGATTATACCTGTCAAGTTTTGGATTTGAAAATGAGGGAAATTTCCCGGCCAAAACGGGAAACTTGACAGCTATGATTATCCTGTGCAGCCCTCCAGTGGCAGCATTTGGGCATTGCAGTCCAATAAATATGGGAGGACGATGGGAAAGAGGGTTAAATATATGAGTTTCCTGGCCAATACGGGACACTTGACAGCTATGGATCTCATCAGTCATCAAATGGGACTATTTTAGAGGGCAACTTTGTTAAACAGAGGGATTACCAAGTTTGTATCTGAAGAGGGCTTTAGTCAACAAAAGCTTATGCCAAGGAGGCTGAAATCGTGTATAGAAAGCTGGAGACATTATCAGCATAGGCATTTTTATTTTATTTTAAACACATTTCTTTCATTGTGGGAGCTGCAGAACAAGAGAAGGAAGTCAATTACTGAAAATCACTGCAGCTGGTAATATGTGATGGCAAATTTTGGTAAAGAAAGACTTTCTTCTCCTGTATTGCAGTTCCCACACAATAAAAGGATGGGGTGGAAGTACGGAGTGTTTAATTTCCACAAAAAAAAATTGCCCTCAATGATGATTTAATCAGACTTCCAAAGCTGTGGTTGTCTATATAGAATTTCACCCAAAATGTCCTAGTCTTTAAGGTTTCACAATGCTCACTTGTAACAAACTAATAACTACTTCCCTCGTAAAAGTGTATGCCAAAGCATTTTTGCAATTCAGCAATATTAGCTTGGATAGAAAATGCTAAATCTGGTCCAAGTGGATGGTTTTCAAGAAGAAAATCACCTTTGGTATCTCTGGAGAAGATATTAATGCGCATGTAACTATTTTATTCCTACCTCTAGGAATAAATTACTAAGATTCCTAAATACTGTGATTTTAAACATGCATTGTAATCTATGCCACACAAACTAAATCTGGTTTGGCAAATATTTAATTCAAACTAAATGAAGACTTATGTTTCCCCTTCCCCATGGAAGCCTTTGGAACCCTGTGATGAAGCAAAAACCTTTAAGTCTCCGGTTGTCCAGATCCTGGTAGCAGTGAACCAGGAGCAATGTTTGGCTATTGCTCATTGAAGCATTTGAAATGTGCAGTGATAGTATGAATTTCTTCAATGAAGAGTACAACCAATGAACTGCAATAAATGAAGAAAGGGTAGAATACCGTGTACATGTAATGAAAAACAAGAAGTCATTCTTGTTACAGCTGATCATTCAAGGTAAAATCAAAAGGGAAAGAAGAGCAGGACGGAAAACATGTTTGCCTGAAGAACCTGAGGAGGGACCAGTTTCAAAGCTAGATAGTGCTGTTCACAGGTACAGTATTTGAAATATCATTTATGCCACTCAAGGCATACAAAGAAGTTAGCAGCCACAAGATGGCGCTGGATAACCACCACAACTACAGATAGTGCTCAGCCTAAAAATAATAAACTTTAAATGTATTAGCTATATTATCTAATAAATTATCTGACAGAGACACCACATGTTACTTTTGGAGCACATTTGAGGTTTTTCCTTTTTGTCACGTTTATGTCTTAATTTCTGATATGCACCTTATAAACTGTTACTATGAACCTTTATAAATATTATTTTGCAGAACTTCTGCTTATAGATAGCAATGTCACTGCCAATCATTTAAAGCTAAATAATGGCCTATTATATTATTGAGTCAGTGAACTCTAGGGTAGGGGTGGCCAACCTTCGGTTTTTGGACTTCAATCCTCAGAAGCCTAAGTCACCACACTGGCTGACTGATCAGTGCTTTGGGGAATTGACTTAGGCTTCTGGGAATTGAAGTCCAAAACCAAAGGTTGGCCACCACCTACTCTAGGGATAGAGTGATGGAGTAGGACATAGGAGACATGGGTTCAAATTGTTACTCAGTTCAAGATGCCCCATTTTAGGGAGACGCTACAGCCACCTACCTTTAAAAAACTCCTAAAGGGTTATTGTAATTTGGGGAGAAAACCAGTTTGGTGTGTAGTGGATCGAGTAATGGGGTTCAAGCCCGACTCAAACATGGAAATTCATTAAGCAGATCACTGGTAAAACTAATCCTTAAATATTTCAGTTACCAGGAGACTTCCATTAACGTAACTTTAAAATCAGTTTTGACTTAAGAGCACTCAGTACATATAGTGGGCATGACCTTACAGGTGAAACTCAGAAAATTAGAATATCGTGCAAATGTTCATTCAGTTCCGTAATGCAACTTAAAAGGTGAAACAACTATATGAGATAGACTCATTACATGCAAAGCGAGATAGTTCGAGCCTTACTTTGTTATAATATTGATGCTTATGGCTTACAGTTTATGAAAATCCCCACCCCCCCAATTTCATGTACCCAATAATCATCACATAATCTCATGTACGCTGTACGCCATGATCATCACAATTATAACGAATTAAGGCATGACATCTATCGCTTTGCACGTAGTGAGTGTCTCTCACATACTTGTTTCACCTTTTAAGTGAAATGAATGGACATTTGCACCATATTCTAATTTTCCGAGTTTCACCTGTGTAACAAAATTATATTACTGTACTATGACTTTGACTTGAGAGCACCTAGTACATATAGTGGGCACGACCGTATCACACACAACAAAATTATATTACTATGCTTTTATTATCTCCAAATTGTTCTGGAAACACTTCAGTGGAATAAGAGGTTTAAATTAATGAAAGAGTACAGATAAAGGTCTCCCTTGCAAAAAGGCCACTCGTATTTGACTCTAGGGCGCAGTGCTCATATCCGTTTTAATAAGCTAGCGCTGTCTGCCTCTGCAGACGTTTCCACCGTCTACAAACTGCAATGAGAAAAGCTTTTCTTCCAAGTTTATTAAGATGTGTCTATGAGAACAATGTGACTACTGTATTGTGATGTGAAAACACATCGCTTCTGAATGCTTCTAATGTGCCTTCCCTGCAATAGCTATACAAAAGCTTATTTTGTGCAGTGTCAGTATAGCTTTTTCATAGAACAGACTAAAGTAAACGAATTACTCCTGCAAGAGGTGTAGAAGCAGTTATTATTCATTAAATACACTTGCCACCAAGTTCAGAATATACAGCTAAAAACCTGCATAAGCCCCATTGAATAATACAATGCTGGGAAAGGTTTGAAGGCAAGGGGGGGGGGGGAACCAAGTAAGAAATGGATTGAGTTAATAAAGGAAGTCACAACCTTCTGTTTTCAACAACTGAACAAAGCACTTTTTGGAAGTCACAAATGTGTAGGGTCACCATCTGACTTGTTAAAGCTTGAAAATATTTTAAAACTTTTAAAGGAAATGTAATGGGGAAATCTTACCTAAGATCTCTAATAACTAAACATCTACCAGCCGTTCAAATGCTTTAGAGGGTTTAGATGGTGGTGGTGTAACCATAACTCTCCAAAAGGTGCCTTCGTTTTGGCAGTTTAACATCTGGCCTAGATGCGGGAGAGTTATAAACAAATTAAGCACTCTAAAATAAAAGCCAAGTTGCAACTCTATTGCACTTAGTCTAGACCATTGTTTGGCAAGATTGATACACAAGAAATGTTTCTCTGGAGAAATGCACTTTTCCTGAATTCCTGAAGATATGTCATTAAGGCCATTTTGTTCCACGTTTGGGAGCATAAACTGCAAAGTTTGATCATGTATCACCTGCATTCCATGTGCTGTATTCAAGGTTTTAAAATGTGGTGTGGTTTGGGACTTTGCAACTTGATGGAGCAACACTCCTATAGCAATTCCACCAAGTTCTCCCAGGCATTTAGAAAACTTTTCTATTAAAAAATGACTTTTGGGATATTCCTCCCCAATTGATGGGTTTATACTTACTCTGATGTCATCTTTTGACATTATATTGGTTTGATATTCTATATACTACCTATTTGAGTTTAGTGGTTATGATTGTATTTTTTAGTTTGTTCATTAAACCACCCAGAGAATATCTGTGGGGCGGGAGATATATTAGTACAGTAGAACCCCACATAACAAAAAAACTCCATTCCATGGAGCTCTTTACTATGCATTTCCCCATGGGAGATACCCCACATAACAGGGGGAAAATGTTTGTTAACCAGGGTTCCCATTAAGCAGGTATACCCCGGTTACCAAAAACCACACATAACAAAAAAATTCATTACGCAGGGTATTGCTTTTGCATGCTTCATTATGCACATTTTTGACTATGCAATGCGTCCATTATGCGAGGTACTACTGTATTAGTTATTAAATCATCCTTAAAAGTAAACCTTCCCTTTCCTATCTGGTTGCAGTTCAGAAGGTAAAGGCACACAGCTAGACAACTTGTGATGCTTTCACTCTTCTTCTGTATTATTTCAGCCACGTGTCAGAAAATCTTGTTTCCGTATTACAGAACAGCCATTTTTGGATGTATATTGGGAAGTACAAGCACTGTATTGCTGTTAAGATTGATCCAAGTGTATTTCCATAAATCTGATCTATTTTTCACAATTATGGATAGTCTTTTTCAAAGTTTGTTAGAAGATGAATACAGGATTTGTACCAGCAGGAAGCCATGCTGTTTAACTTTTTACTTTCATCATAATCAAAAACACTCCTATGAAAAATTCTGAGGTATATAAACTTTGTAGATCTTCTCATCGTGGATATTGACTTTGTATTTTTAACTAGCATAGATTGCCCGGCGGTGCCGGGCTTTTTAAAATTGTGTTGGATAGTAAGGGTTTAATTTTTTTTCCTTGCACCAATGATTCTGGGCTGTTATGAAGTTATTTTAATTTTTTTTTAGAATTTTTTTTATTAATGTGTGAATTTTTGTTTTTTTGGATTTTTTGAATGTATTTGGAATTGATTTTCCAAATATTTTGAATTTATTGAATTTTTGGAAATATTGTGTAGTTTGAAAGCAAGAAATTGCAAGTAGATAAATAGGTACCACTTTGGTTGGAAGGTAACAGCGTTCCGTGCGCTACGGGGTCTAGTGATGCCTGCCACATGACCTCGGAAACGTCTGCAGGAGCAGACAGCGCTGGCTCTTTGGCTTTGGAACAGAGATGAGCACTGAACCCTAGAGTTGGATACGACTGGCTTTTGATCAAGGGAATCCTTTACCTTCTTCTCCTTTGGCCATTTGGCCACTGGGTGGTGGTGTTGAGCAAATATTTGTGTTTTGCGTCTTCATTTCAGTTTCGGTTTTCATTGAGTCAAGACAACTAATGGTAAGCTCTCTCCATTTTTTTTAGGGGGGTTTGTTTTGGGTTGGTGGGCGTTCTGTGTCTGTTTAGGGTTTTTTTGGGGGGTGTTTGTGTGTGTTTTCCTTGCTTATTTTTGGCTGTTTGTGTGTAAATTTATTGCATTTTGCTGTGTTTTTGAATGTTTTTTATAGTGTGTGTGTGTGTGTGGGGGGGGGCTTTCTTTCCCACGGGCCGTACTTGCTGGCCCATGGGAAGGAAGGGCAGTTGCGGGGGGGGGGGGGGGTGTTGGTTGCTTTAGTTTTTTTTGCTGTGGCTGGCCCTTCGAAGAGAAAGGCAGCAAAATTCGGTGTATGTTGTAAGTTCGAATTTTTCCTTGGATGCTATTTCGTGGCGCTGATTTTTTTTGAATTGTTGGTGGTGGGGCTGGGTTAATATTTTTTGTAGTACGATTCATGCTGCCCTTGTATTTTACTATTTTGATTATTTGCCTAGACGGACACTGATGGGGTCCGTTTTGCCTTTTCTGTGGATTTGTAGTTATCATGTGTTTATAGACTGTGCCTGGGGCTGTAATGTTGTTCGGAGTGCTTTTGTGTTTGTAAAAGTTGTGGTGGCGCCTGTCTAAATAAATGCACTTTATGTTGGTGACGATTTTTGGTGGGGGGGGGGGAAATTTCGATGTGTTTCTGGGAGACTATATCGCGGCGATTGTTCTTATGGTTGGGGGTGATGCTGTAATATTGTTCCCTCTGTGTAATGCCGCCTTTATTTATGCTATGTTGGTGTTTTGTTTATTAGAAAAGAAATAGGTGTTTTGTTTTTGGGGCCGGTTTGCTTACGGTTTGTTCGCCCCCTTCTCCCCCAAGTCAGTGCTGACTTGTCCGTGTTGAGGAGGATAATCGGCAAAGCGTTCTGTGCTTTAATGGCTCAAAGGACTCTGGGGCTTGTAGTAAAGGGTTGGCGGTTTATTTTTCTGCTCTGTTTTTTCCCAAAGCTTTTCCTTTGATTGGCTGCGGCGCATGTCCGAATGCGGCACCGGGCGACAGTCTCTCAGTCTGATTGGCTCTTGCGATAGTCTCTCAGTCTGATTGGCTGTTGCGCGCCGCGCCGCAAAGACTTTTGGGACGTGAAGTTCCTATCCGTTATTGCCGTTTGTGGGGCTGAGGCCCCCGTGCCGGATTTTTAAATTTTTCGTTGACCTGCGTAGGGAATTCGCCCGTGCTATCGAAGGGAGGGTGCAGGTCAGTGGGGCGACGCACAGCCGCCAATCGCAAATTCCAACGGTGAACACTCCGTTTTATAGGTTAAGATTGCTCATTTTTGTGTTCAAAGGTGCACCTGTGTGGCACAGAACAAGATTCAGTTTCATTTCAACTTTTAAAATTTGTCAGTGCTAGTTTTAAGTTGCAAGTTAGCTCACAAAAATCAGTGGAACTATCTTATATGAATTTGTGGTTGTGCTTATGCTTTTAGAGGGAACTGTGGTGGCTCAAGTGGTTAGGATACTGAACTTGGCGACGGGAAGTTCGGCACGTCAGCAGTTCGAGACCAGAGTGCTGCACGGTGGAGTGAGCTCTCATCATCTGTCCCAGCTCCCGCCAACCTAACAGTTTGAAAGAAAGAAATTGCAAGTAGATAAATAAGGACAACAGCGCTGGCTCTTTGGCTGCAAACAGATGAGCACTAGTCAGATGCAACTGACTTTCGAGCAAGGGCAACCTGTACCTTTAAGTTTGAGAGAACGATTAACTGCATAGTATGTGTAGATTCTAATGGTACCTACTATCCTACCATGAAAATAAACAGCCATAGAGATCAAAATAGTTCTAGACTCAATTTATTGAAGAGAAACTATTACGTCCAAGTGCTCTACACAAATTTTGTATTTTCATTAACCCAACAAAATTATACTGTCACATGTGCAAGACTAATCTAATGAAATCTCTTTTGTCAGACAAATACCAAACTTCAAATGCTGGTGTGTTTGGAGTTTAACAGCCAAAAGCAGTACTCTAAAGAGGGAAATCACTGCCAATAAACTGCTCAAAAGCTTCACCAAAGAGACTGAAATCCTATTGCTTCACACAAACCACAACTTTTGCTTACTGTAATTGCTTACAGTCCCTCCAATACAGTTATCAGGAATATATGGCTCCAACCCCAAAAAAAATTGTGTCATGAATTGTTTTACTAGTGAAGACTAAATTACATTTTGGCTAAACAGGATTTCAGCCATTTGGTCTTAACAGCCACTTCTAGCTTTCTGGGATTGAAAGTACACTTTCAATTCCTGGCACCATTCTGTTAAACTACACAAGTACTGTATTGTGTATTTGTGCAAAAATCCTCTTAAACTTTACCTTGGAACAAACCATGGATATATTATCAATTTTTCCTCTATACCTATTTGCCAAATTATCTTGGTCCATGTAATGAGGACTTAGTTTTTGTTAAAAGGCAACTGTGCAATGCACCAAAGGGCAAAATCTCTGAAATGCCAACTACAGTCCAGTGCTGGTTCAAGCTGCAGGTGTTTTACTCACCATTCCCCAATTGACATCAGAATTCCCAGTTGTCATTTAATTGCCAACACCTTATGGCATTCGGGACAGGAAGTGGTCTCTGCCGTTTACATTTTTCTGAGGCCCAAATAGAACCAAGAAACAGTAACCTTAAATTATCTGTCTTTTTCACTAGAATTTAGTTACACTCTTTATACTAATTAGTGTATACATAAGCCAGGTAGTTAGCTCTATCTATTCAACTTCTAGATCCAGTTGAGTCCAGTAACAACTGAAGCCCACCATCCCACATTATTCTCTATTCTGGCTACAAAATATGATGCAAGATTACTGGCATATTCTCTAACCAAAATGGTATTCAAATTACCAAAGGCAAGACCCAGATGTCCACAATTCTCAAGTACAGTCAAAGTGAAAATGTAAAGGGCCAATAATCTTCCACTTTAAAAAGCAAGGTTGTTAAGTATGCATATCGTGTGGAGTTTCAAACCAATTAAAACTACAACTGAAAGAATCAGGCAGTCAATGTATTAATATCTGCTCAGGCCAAATCAAACTACCAACCTTTACCTGAGCAGGCAATCGACTGAAATTCTGCTGTACCGCTACATAAATGGTGTAAGCTTTATTATGGTCTCTTTAAATATCTTGCTCACGACTTGGCAAGAAATGCCTCTAATTTCAGAACTAATCAGCAATTCACAACAAAGTTATGATATTTTCATAACTATACAACAGAATTCCAACCACATAATCAATGGGACTTTGGTCAGTATGCATCTGATTCCAAATGGCTATTTCAATTAGAATGAAAAAAGTGATTTGTAAATAATTATATTTTCAGAATTCAATGCGTATTCTATGAAGCTAACAATGTAGCCCTTTAACATAAACATTCTCTTTATTTGTAAAAGCTACAAAACAAAAACTTGCCACTGAAATACAAAGTCCTTAGAAAATACAACCAATTTAACTTAAGTACTACAGCCTTTCATGTGGATTTTTGTCTGGACCAGTGTTAAAGCTGCAATTTGATCCCATTTAGACCCATAAGGACCCCTTTAATGCAGCACCTAGAATCTGTAAGTTACTGGTACTGATCTATTACACTCTCAATACAATAGTGAGGGATGTTTTTTTACAAGGGATTAGAGAGGAATACATTCCATTTTCAGTTAGTTATTTCATGATTTTAACTGACAAGTTTTAGTCATTTCCAAATATAGTCCAACTTTTAGCATTTTTGTAGCAAAGCCCTGCTCAGAAAGCTTCAGAATGATTAATTCACATCATCCAGATTCGTATTACTGATTTTAAAAATACTCCAGTATATTAAAACCTTCTTTCACTGAGGGTGAACTGGACATTAAGGTGTTTAATAAAACCAACACATTAACCAGTCGACCTGAACTACATACAGTAACTGCTAGGGGAAAATGGAAGAGGCTGCTAACTAAATGTGCTTTCCTTTGTTAAATGTGAAAACAGAGTTCTCTAGACTACTGTTCTACTACAGTAGTAGTCTTTGCATGTTTAGGCATATGAAAGGCCGGTTTGTGTTCGATTAGCCTATTCAACACACTACAGTTCTGAATATATTGGCACAGATTTAAATGTTTTTGCCACTTCAGCACTTTTGTGCTGCAATACCTTTGGAAAGATTAACACACAAATACCAAGACCAAAGTCTTACCTTTTACCAGTTTTTTTTAATGCAGAAGCCGCGGTCTGTTTGTTAAATGTCCCATTAGTGACCAAAGTGTAACTATTACCCCAAAGAACACAGAGACTTTGCATTAAACTTTGTTTTAATGGTCTCAAAATGTGTGACAGATTTTGGTCAAGTTGTTCTCATTTTAAAAAGATTACTGATTTTAAAAACTAATAACTTAAAAACTGCCACGAAAACAAATGGTCCACAAACATTCCTTTCCTTCTGAAGCTTTTACGGTGCATTGTAATCATTAACCAGTCTTTTACTATTAAACTTAAATGGCCAATTGAGACAAACAGTTCTGAGACCATCTTTCCACCACTTAGTAAGACGGAGGTGGCAGGTGTACAGAATTTTCATTTAGCCTTCTGAGCCTTCTGGGCAGACTTTGTGACCTTGCCAGCACCAGCTGCTTTCTTCTCAACTGCCTTGATGACACCAACAGCAACGGTCTGCCTCATATCACGCACAGCAAAACGACCTAGGTATGAACAGAAGAGTTATAGCATTTCAGGGGAGATAATTTGTCAGAGTAGTTTCTCAATAACTAGAATGCCAAAGTCACTTTTACAGCAGGTCCAGTCAATCAGTGAGATTTCATGAGTCACCATCTATTCAGGTTCCACAGATTGAACAGGCCAAATGTAAATATCACTTACTACCAGATTTGAGCCACACTGTATATTACCTGTTTATCAATGCTATTCCTTCCTTTCTATCCCTGACTGATAACAAGTTAAGACTATGTTTGCATCCACAACTGTTACAAAACTTGGTAACAAAACAGTATTCAGACTGGTTTTTAATAGCTTGGCAGCATCCCAACCAGTAGTACTGCCGTAATACATGCTCCTACAAGAAACTCACATGTGAAGCAGGTAGAGGATTAATAGTTCTACATTTTCTTCTTAAATGACATTACTGTATTTCCTGATTTTGCTTTAACAATGACAGCTAAGAACAGTACTGTATAAGTTGTCCAAAACACACTGCCACACTATCATGCCAAATGATACTGTTCAGTAAGAGGGCAACTTACCAAGAGGAGGATAGTCAGAGAAGCTTTCAACACACATAGGTTTGCCAGGAATCATGTCAACAATGGCAGCATCTCCAGATTTAAGGAATTTTGGACCATCTTCCAGCTTCTTACCAGAACGACGGTCAATCTTCTCCTTCAGCTCAGCAAACTTACAAGCAATATGAGCAGTGTGACAATCCAGCACAGGAGCATAACCAGCACTGATCTGGCCTGGGTGATTCAAGATAATGACCTGTGGGATGTTCAAAAAGATTTATACTTAGAAGCTCTTTACTTAATTTACCGAAACTGAAGAAACAAAGTAGTGTCTACAAGTTACCTGTGCAGTGAACCCAGCAGCTTCCATGGGTGGATCATTTTTACTGTCACCAGCAACATTGCCACGACGGACATCCTTAACCGAGACGTTCTTCACATTGAAGCCAACATTGTCTCCAGGCAGAGCTTCAGTCAGGGCCTCATGGTGCATCTCCACTGATTTTACTTCAGTTGTAACATTGACTGGAGCAAAGGTTACCACCATCCCCGGTTTCAGAATGCCAGTTTCCACACGACCAACAGGAACAGTTCCAATCCCTGGGGAGGAAGAGTGGACATTTCAGAACACTACAAAAGCAGATGAACAAGAGGGGATAACTCTAGATACGGGAAAGTGGATTTTGGAGTGGTTGGCATGGCATGTAGCAATAGCAATTACACTTATATACTACCCCATAATGCTTAACGCTTAACTCTGGGTGCTTCAGAGTAATTAGCATTTTGCCCCCACTGTGCTTGGGTACTCACTTTACCGACCTCAGAAGGCTGAGTCAACCTTGAGCCCTGGTCAGGATCACACTCAGAAACTCCTGGCTTCAGTACAGTAGTTTAACCACTGCTCCACGAAGGCGCCTGATAAAACATTCTCTTTAATGTCATTCAGAATCAACATGTACTATTCACACAATATATTTCTTACTTTACTTTGTCCTCAAACACTTCAACAGATATTCCTCAGAACACATACCACCAATTTTGTAGACATCCTGAAGAGGCAGACGCAGAGGTTTATCAGTTGGACGTGTTGGTGGCAAAATAGAATCCAGAGCTTCCAACAGAGTGGTTCCATTGGCACTACCATCCTTACGAGTCACCTTCCACCCCTTGAACCAAGGCATCTGTAAAGATTGAATACAGTATGAAGTCTTCAGAATCCTGTTACATAAACTGACTGATCAGAACAAGGTAAAATCACAGCAGCATACTGACACTTTTAAGAACCTAATGGATACATTCCTTGTTGCACATTAAATCATGCTAATGTGCACTAAATACAACCACATTTTGACTAGCAGCAATACCACACCATTATATCATTTAACTATTTGTTAGGTGTATAACAGGACTCTTGATATTTCTTCTTAGTGATGGTCAAATATAAAATCATACAGAACATATTTAAACACTGGAATACTTTTGAAACCGACAAATCTATTTCAATGTTTCTGCTGTTACTGAAACAAAGTAACAATGCTTTCTATAAACTCAAGGTTGCCTACAAAGTTTCTAAACAGCTCAAACATCATTCTATTAAGCAATGTCTTGCTGATGTCCAGTTGTGAGATTGAACCGCAACAATATAAATAATGTTTGTCAGGTTTACCTCTCAACATTACACGAAGCACATATTTTCATTAAATCTTTGTTAGTTAAAGTACTTACATTTGAACTGGGTTCCAACATATTGTCTCCATTCCAGCCAGAAATTGGCACAAAAGCCACTGTATCTGGATTGTAACCAATTTTTTTAATGTATGTGCTGACTTCTTTAACAATTTCCTCATATCTCTTCTGGCTGTAAGGTGGCTCAGTAGAATCCATTTTGTTCACACCAACAATGAGTTGTTTTACTCCCAGAGTATAAGCCAGAAGGGCATGCTCACGGGTCTGCCCATTCTTAGAAATACCTGCTTCAAATTCACCAACACCAGCAGCAACGATAAGGACAGCACAGTCAGCCTTCAAGAAAAAAATTTACATGTTAAATTCATCCACTTCAATTTATCACAATTTGTTGCTTCAGATTGCTTAAATTATATATTAACCTTAAATTATATTTATGCTGCATTTACTTTAAAAACACGCCCAAAACATTACTACTCACTTGAGAGGTACCAGTAATCATGTTTTTGATGAAATCTCTGTGCCCAGGTGCATCAATGATGGTGACATAGTATTTGCTTGTTTCAAACTTCCAGAGCGAGATATCAATAGTGATACCACGTTCACGTTCTGCCTTGAGCTTGTCCAACACCCAAGCATACTTGAAGGAGCCCTTACCCATCTAGACAATGAAAAAGAACATTAGCATGTTTAATTCATTCTTTAAAAGACCGGTGACTAAAACACTGCTGCTTCATAACACTGTGAAGTACAATATATAAGCTATATTTAGCAAAGACATGACAGCAATAGTGAGAGAATCCAAACCTGTTTCACTTACTTAAACCAATGACATGTTAATCCAATGCAAGTGTTGAAACTTAACACTCTTCTGCATTTTAAGCATGAATTATGAAAACACTTCAAGCATCATAAAGACTAAGATACCAAAGGCCTAGCTAGATCTTTCAACATCTCTTTGGCTTTTTTGTTGCAATATGTTTAACGATGCTAATCCTCCCTCTTCTAAACTTTTATTTGATCTTAAACTTCCACTGAGTTTAGTTCACTTCTTTAGATAGACTATTAAGTTTCTCTCAAAATTCATCAAGCATTTTTGAATATGCATTCAAATTTCATAATTCTGCCAAATCATCCATTTACATTAGTAATCCCAAGTAAGGCAAAAGCTGCTCTGTTCAGAACCCTGCTGATTCATGCAAAATACCTAAGCTAACAAGACCCATGAATGTATACTAAAGGCAACAATCAATTGGTAGGTTACAAAATGCTGCCTGATAATAAGCAACTTTGATTCAAGATCCTGAAACTTTTAGATCAGTGTTTCTCAACCTTTGGCTTATGGACTTCAATTCCCAGAAACCTAAGTCAGTGACTTAAATTGACTTAGGCTTCTGCGAATTGGAAGTCCAAAAGCCAAAGGTTGAGAAACACTGCTTTAGATGCACAACTTCCACCTTTCTAATTTCCTATCTTGCAAGCCAAGCCCACCTCAGCAGCTTCCTTCTCAAATTTCTCAATGGTCCTCTTGTCAATCCCACCACACTTGTAAATCAGATGGCCGGTGGTGGTAGACTTGCCGGAATCGACATGTCCAATCACGACGATGTTGATGTGGGTCTTTTCCTTCCCCATTTTTGGATGATTAACAGATGGTCCTCTTTCACTTGATAGAACACCTGGAAGTTGAAATATAATTCTTTATTTTAGAAAAATAGTTTTAAAGAAAAACAGCCTTGAATAGGGTTTTAGAAATAGTAATAAAATTAAGGTCTTTAAAAAGATCCTTTTTATATATATTTATATATAAAAATGCCCGTCCGATGCCGGTCCATGCGATTCTTCTTTGGCTCTGAGGATACAAGGCTCTAAGGCCGGAAAAGCAAGGCCAAAGCCTGCCTCGAGTAGCTCAACTCCACCCACTTCCAACCCGCGCAAGGGGGTTGCTTGTGCAAAAGGGGGGGGGGGCGTGTGTGTGTGTGTATCACCCCCCCCTCACACTCGTCGTGGCTTGCCGTACCCTCAAAAACTGTCGTGTGTGTGTGGGGAGGAGCGAGGGAGTGAAACGGGCGAGTCAAGGGCGGCTCCCGCTTCCTTTGTGTCCGAAGCCGAGCGAGTGAGGCGAGACGACGAGCGCGCGCCACAGGGTGCGCGCGCCACAGGGGCGAGGGGAGGGGGGGGAGAGAGAAGCAGGCGAACCACTCGTTGGCTGGCTTGGCACGCGCCACGCCCGACTGCGCACGCGCGTCCTCCATTTTGTGACGGCAACAGCCACAGCGGCGGAGGAGCGCGGCCATTTTTTCCTTCTCTAGACAGAGGTCCGGTGAGGGGGGAGAGAGAAACAGCCGAACCAATAAATTTCACGAGAAATAAGGCGGTCATCGCCCAAGCGGATACGAGGGGGGGGGGAAAATGAGCCGCTGAGGAAACTGATTAATAACGCGGAGGAAAAAAAAACACGCAAGCACACCGTTTCCACCCGAACGAACGCAACACGTGTCCCCCATTCACTACCTCCTCCTCCTCCGCCATTCCGAGTTATTTCAGGGAGAACAATTGCCTTCAATATACAGATATATATATAAACACAACATCCACAAACACCGACTCGACGCGCGGAGAGAGAGGGTAAAAAGAGACGCACAACCATGGGCGGAGAGAGGAAGGAGGGAGCCCGGCAGGGAAAAGCACACAATGGCATCCGGGCGTTTCTCCGGCTCTTTTAAGTCGAGTGCTATGTATTGTGACCCCCTTCACGGGCATCGGACGCAAAATTCCGCCGGGGGGCCAAGAAGAGCACGTGGGCCTTGTCTCAGACCCCGCCCCTCCCGGGCCTAGGCCGAAACCTGACCTTGGCCTGCCCCCTTCCAACATCACCCCCCCCCGCACGCGATACACCACTCACCTCCGGAACAGCGGCAAACCCGTAGCGAAAAAGACCGAAGCGGTCGGCAGAGTGGCTTATATAGAGGGGGCCGGGAGGGCGGTGGCTTGAGAGGGACATGACGTCACGCCTCCCAGCGTTCCACGCGCGCTCCATGTCTCCCAACCCCCCCACCCCGCCCCCTCCCAAGATGGCTCACCTGCCAGTCTCCCTCCGCCCGAGTATTCCTTTCCTGTGCCCGCCGGGGTCCTGGTGAGGGGAGGAAATGGCCTCGCTTACGTGCGAGCGTAATGTCGCGTGTCACCCACTCCCCGCCCCACATAAAGAAATGCCACTTGTTTCCCGTGTATTTGTTTCTCCTTCCTCCGCCCTTTCATAATGGGAATTGGGGACAGAAATGTCGCGCTTGGCAAGCTCTCTGCAGTGGCTCAAGTGGCTAAGATGCTGACTGGGCGGCGGGAGGTCACCAGTTCGATTCCCGAGTACTGCAGCAGGACGGAATGAGCTCCCGTCTTTGTCCTTCCTAGCTCCTGCCAACCTAGCAGTTCAAAAGCAAGAAATTGCAAGTAGATAAATAGGCACCACTTCGGTGGGAACGGAAACAGCGTTGCGTGCGCTCCGGTGTCTAGTCATGCCTGCCACATGACCACGGAAACGTCTGCAGAAGCAGACAACGCTGGCTCTTCGGCTTAGAAACAGAGATGAGCACTGCACCCTAGAGTCGGCTTTCGAGCAAGGGAAACCTTTACCTTTACCTTTAAAGACTAACTGCTGTATTTTAATGTTAGTGTTCATGGATCATGTCCACAACGTACATTTATCAGGTACAGAGGCATACAATGATTAGCTAGCATAACAGATATATATATATTTTAATTATTCTCTGAAATGTACCAATGAGGATTTGAGTTTGGCCAATGACAAAGCCAAGAAGTGGCTTCATTTTGGCAGTTTAAAGTCTGACCTAGTCGCGAAGAAGACCATAGCTTTCCAGTCTGCACTCTCATCTGCACACACGTGAAGCCGCCTTCTCTTCCTACCATACACTTTCATTCATAAAGTTCATCCTTGAGGATCACACCACACCGTATTCTTTTATTAGCTAAAATGGATGGTTTGTTGCCACCATTCCATCCTGGCTTTTCTCAGAAAGTGGCATTTTATAGAAAATGTGGCAATTTTTATCCCTAAGAAGTCAATGGGCTTTTAATTTAATTAACATTTAAATTTACAAACACTAATCTTCTGTAACTTTAATCATTATGAACTTGCAACTAAAATACATTTTTACTTCTGAAATACAAAATGGTCTTCTGCCTCTGCACGCCTGCTGCTTTCTTTACTGTATATACTAGAGTATAAGTCTAGATTTTTAGCCCCCAAAATGAGATCCAAAAAGGGCACTTGACGTATACTCGGCATGCCTGTCAATCGCGGCTCCGGACAATCCGGGACCTGCGCACAATGGTTCTGCACAAGTCGCGTTCTACGCATGCGTAGAAAGCTTTTACACTTGCGTAGAACCCTTTTACGCTTGTGTAGCCTTCTCACGCATGCGTAGAATGTGACTTGCGCAGAAGGGATGTGCAGTACCTCTTTTCCCCCGCTGCCAATTCCGGGGTTTTGGCAGCTGCGGGCGGGAAATGGCTCAAATCGGCACCGAAAAACGGGAAATCACGGCCAATCCGGGAAGGTTGACAGGTATGATACTCGGGTCAATGATCCCGAGCATCCCAAAGCTGCAGTGGTGCAAATTCAAACATACAGTTTAAAAAAAGCACTAACACTACTGTAAAAACTCAAAAACATACCCACACAAATGTCTAAATTAATTAATTTTACTGTGTTTCATGTATTTTAATTACTGAAACTCACTAGCAGCTGCTGTATTTTCCACCCCTGACTTATACTCGGGTCAATCTATTTCCCAAGTTTTAGAGGTCCAAATTAGGTACCTCGACCTATATTCGGGATGACTTATAGTCGAGTATATACGGTACATTTATTTCATAAATAATATGTACACAAAATTTCTTCTCTCCTTTACTTTCTCTTTTACTCCTTCAGGTGTCAAGGGAGATACAAGGTTCATGCCTCCATTGGCGTTATTTGTTTTTTGAAATACAGTGATACCTCATACAACGTCCAAACTTGGTTCCACAAGTTTGGACTTTATACGGATTTGGACTTTGTATGAGGCATGCAAAATCCTAGCTGAGATGCCTCATACAACGTCCAAATCCTTGCCGCGATGCTTCGTACAACGTCGTTTCCATAGAGATACATTGTACTGTAACAGCACAGACTTCAGGGTCAAGGAAACAGACAGGAAACTGGCAGAACTATAAGAAATCATTGTCTAAAGGCTAAAAACATTACAAAAACATGTCAAACAACCCTGATTGTCCAAGAACCTGAAGAATGCTGCAAAAATCCCAGAAAAGCTTCTAAAAATTCTGACGAAAAAATCCAAAAAAATCCAAAATTGCGCTCAAAACCACTCCTAAACACTCTTTGCCTCGTGCAAAACCCACAAGAGCAATGCATGCATGTGTCCTGCCTTTTATACTGCCTAGGCACAATGCAACCTGGGAAAAACCCCAATGCCGCATACAAAGTTGCAGCGACTTTGTATGAGGCAAGTTTTTTCAAGGAATTAGGCGATGTTGTATGAATTCGATGTTGTACGAAGCGGACTTTGTATGAGGTATTACTGTATGTCTCAGATGTTAAATCTCCACCTTCCTCTGGGTCTGCCTCATTTGTTGTCTCTGTAAGTAATTTTGAATTGTTTCCATTCCAATTATTTCCCTTTTAATTTCATTCTTGATTTTATCCCTTCTAGTCACTCCAGCAGCCTTCCTCAGACATCTCATTTCTGTGGCGACCAACTTTTGTTTGTTTGTTGTAAGTGTCATGTTTGGCACTAGTAACACAAGGTGGGAATGGATATGCTTTGTATGAGGTGTTTCTTTATGCTGGTCAATATTGCCTTATGTTGTAAGAGCCGAGCTAAGTGTCCCAATATTTGGTTTGCCTTACTGTACCATGTTATTCTCTTCGTCCATTTTGCCTCTCAAAGTCCAACCCTGTGTCCATGTTGTGAGAGGTGGTAACAGGCCAAAGTAAGGGATTTCTAGGATTGGGTGGCCTTTTTCTACAGGACTGCAATGGCACCCAGGAAGGCCATCATGGGTCACCCTGAAAAAATCTGGCCAAAGGGCTCTGGTGAAGTTGCGACAGGCACAGCAAGCCGGCAATAGATAATCTATCGCTGCAGAAACCAAACAAGATACAAACGGACTGATCAAATGGTAAATGACTGCATACCTGGTACTGCAATGCTGAAAATGTGCAGTGTTAACACAGAAAAGTTAACGCAGCAAGAGGATTCAATATGCCGTGAAGGAAAGGAGTTGCTTAAGTAAACGTGATCAGCTAGCTAGCTTACATTTCACAAGTACAGTTTAAAAAAATTCTATTTAACAAGAACAGTTCATTGATTTTTTTCCTATTTGACAAGAATAGTTCATTGATTCCTCCCACTAGGTGAAAGCATGGGGGCTTAAGTGGTCTAACAAGGCAGGGGGCTTAAGTAGTCTAACTTATCAATGATGTTAGGCCAAGACTAAAACTCACCAAAGCATCTTCCGTCGGATCCCTTGGACAAGGTGAAGGTGGAGGGCACACATCATGGTCCACCTTAGCCAGCAGTTGACGTGATATCCAAGTGGCAAAAACTGCATGTAAATGGACTTGATTTCTCAAGTCCATTTGCATGTGCGGAATCTCATCACGGAGACATCTACCAATGTGCTGACTACTCACTGAACGACGACTCCAAGGTATCCCAAGGTAGTTCGTTGGTTTCTAATTTTGCAAAAAGGACCTGATCAGTTTGTACAGGATATGTATCAAAATGCAGATTTAGCATGGCTAGCCGCCATTTTCCCTACCTTGGTAGCATTCTGTCTAAAAACTGCACCTGTGAACAGGATGTGGTGAAGAGAATTGGTGCTGCCCATTCTGCCTTTGGTCGTCTATCACATCGGGTCTTCATGAGCAAAGATCTGACAGTTCATATAAAACTCATGGTATACCAAGCTGTTGTTACCTCAACATTATTGTATGGCTGTGAAACATGGACCCTCTATCGTCAAGACATCAAAATGAAAAAGCTTGAGCGCTTTCACCAACAGAAGCTAAGGTCCATCTTGAACATCAAGTGGGATGACTATGTCACCAACATCGCAGTTCTCAACACATGTAAATAGCATTGAAGCTTCCATTATAGACAATTGTCTTAGATGGATAGAGCATGTATGCCGTATGGACGGTTCCAGGTTTCCTCGCCAAATTCTTTATGGGGAACTTAGGTCCAGCACAAGATCTTGCAGAGCTCCCTTGAAGCATTATAAGGACCAGCTGAAACAAACCATGAAGGTGTCAGGTATAAACCCACAAACCTGGGAGGCAGCAGCCGTAGATCGCCCACTTTGGCGCCAAACCATTTCTGCTGCTACTGATCATCTTGAAGAACAGCGCAGACATGTAGAGGCTAAGCGGCAAGCACGGAAGCTCTGTCAAACTCAAATATGCCCTCCACCATCTGTTCCAGGGGTGCTCAAACTATGGCCTGTGGGCCTGATGTGGCCCACAGAACCATTTAATGTGGGCTGCTGCCCTCACTCCTGCCACCACTGTCGGAAGCACTGGAAGTGACGGAAACAGCCGCGTCTGCATTTATGGCTGTCGTAAACGCATTTACGGCAGCCGTAAACACATTTACGGCAGCCGTAAATGCAACCATGGCTGCCATTAATGCGGCTACGACAGCCATGGACACGTTTTATGCGGTGTTGGGCAGCTCCCGGATCGCACCGGTCCGTGGGGGGGTGTTGTGTTCTGTAAAAGCTGTGCCTTTAACAATGTACCTAGCCATGTGTTAACAATGTATCCTTTCTGTATGCAACATAATAACCTTCAGCTGTATCACTGTAACCCTAATACATGGACGCGAGCTAGGACCACTAGGTGGCGTAGCGAGCGGCCAGCAGCTCATGGCTCACTCTCACCCTGGATCAGCAGCGCGGGAAGATTCCCCGCCACACCTTCACCTGGACAAGAAGGGCGTGACCTCCTACGACGTCACGCAGGCAGCAACCAATAGACTGTCAACGAGCCACATTCAAATGTATAGTCAGCTGTATATATTGAGCTACCCATCCGCCATTACCACATGTTCCTCCGGATCATCATGCAATAAACCTGTGTTAAGCCAACCCTTCGGCTGTTGCGTTGTCTTTGGTCCCCCACACTAAACTGGCAACGAAGGTGGGATCATGGCTGCCCACGGGACCAAGACATGCGCCGGTTTCGAAATCAGGAAACCGGGAGACTGGGAGATCTTCGAAATGGACTTCCAGGGCGCCCTCATCGAATCCGAAGTCACGGATGAGGCAAAGAAAAGGGCCATCTTCACCAGGATGCTGGGTCAAGACCAAAAGAACCTTGGTGGACCTGATCGCACCGAAGAGGGTGAGCGAATTCAAGGTCAAAGAACTCATGCAAATGCTGCGTGAGCACTTCAGGCCCTCGACGGCGATGTTTCCCGCTCGGAGCGCGTTTTGGAGGCGAGTCCAAGCACCCGGGGAGACGGTCGCCGCTTTCGTGGCAGCCTTGCGACTGGCTGCCGGCCCGTGCAAATGGGAGAATACCGAAATCACCCTCAGGGACTGCGTGCTATGCGGCCTGAGCGACGCCGAGACCCAGCGCACACTAATGAACCAGGAGCCGCCCCCCACGTTGCAGGAGGTCATCAAAGCGGCCCAGGCTGCCGAGGCCACAAAGGCTGGGGTGCAAGAACTCCAGGACTGGCGGCCGAGGACAAGCAAAGCAGAGACCACGGTGCACGCCGCCCGGCGAACTTCGAAATCGTCCGCAGAGAGCAGCGACGACGAGGACGTCTGGAGGGTCCGGAGAGAGGGCCGACGGTGCGACGGCTGTGGAGCAGCCCACGACCGCGCCAAATGCCCGTTCAGGAAGGCCGAGTGCCACAACTGCGGCCGCTGCGGGCACATCGCCAAAGTCTGCAGACGACGGCGCGAGGACCGGAAGAGCTCGCCTGACCGCTCGGCGAAACCAGACCGCTCGACGAGGCCAAAGGACGGCGCGCGGCCCACGAGGAAGCAGGATGGCGTGGGCCGCATCTCCGACGACAGCGAGGACGACGCCCCAGTATTCAGCGTGTCCGCAGGACACCCCCGTTACTTTGTTGAGGTACTAGTACAAGGGGTCCCCATTAGGATGGAGATTGACTCGGGCTCCACTTATTCAATTATTTCCCAAAGGGAGTTTTTGCGAATTGCCCCCCACAAGCGACCCAAGCTCAAAGCATTGAGGTCCACGTTACGGGACGTGCAAGGGAACAGCATCCCAGTGTTGGGGGTGGGGGAGTTTCAGGTGCAATTCAAGAAGCACGCCGCGGCCCTCTCCCTAGTCGTGCTCAAAGGGGGGAATTGCAGCCTCCTCGGGACTCAATGGTTTCAGCCCCTGGGTTTGTTCATTGGGGGGGTGCACGCCGTTGCGGCCTATGGGACTGACCCGATACAGGAGGTGTGCGACGCGCACCCCGAAGTTTTCAAAAAGGGACTGGGAAAATTCAAGGGGCCCCCAGTGACTTTCGACCTAGACCCGGCGGTCCGCCCAATTCGACTCAAGCCGCGCCGGGTGCCCTTCGCACTCAAGGACAAAATAGAAGCGGAACTGGACAAATTGGTGGGCCAGGGGATCCTTGTTCCTGTTGATTCTGCGGAGTGGGAAACTCCAATTGTAACAGCACTAAAGGCCAATGGGGATGTCCGCATATGCGCTGATTACAAGTGCACCATCAACAAGGCGATCCGCCCTAATGCGTATCCGGTGCCGGTAGTCAGCCATCTGCTAGCCAGGTTGCACGGGGGAAAGTGTTTCGCCAAGCTCGACTTGGCACAGGCCTACCAACAGCTTTCGGTGTCCCCTGCCGCAGCTGCTGCGCAGACCATAGTCACCCATAAGGGGGCGTTCCAGGTGATGCGCCTTCAATTCGGCGTTAATTCGGCACCTGGGATTTTCCAGTCACTCGTGGAACGTCTCCTAAAGGGGCTAGAGGGGGTGTTGCCTTATTTTGATGACGTGTTGATAACGGGGGGAAGTCGGGCGGAATTGGCCAAGAGGTTGGGAAAGGTTCTGGAAAAATTCGAAAAGGCGGGGTTGAGACTGCGGAAAGACAAATGCGTCTTCTTCGCGACCGAGGTTGAGTTCCTAGGTTTCCGTGTAACTCCTGAGGGAATTAAACCATCCAAATCTAAGGTGACCGCCATTAAGAAGGCCCCTCGCCCCACCTCCAAGCCCGAACTGCAGTCGTTCCTAGGGCTGCTTAACTTTTACCACTCCTTCCTCCCCCAAAAGGCAGCAGTGGCCGAACCACTACACAAACTGCTGAAGAAAGACGAGGCATGGAAGTGGGGCGACGACCAAGAGAGGGCATTTAGTGAGCTTAAAAACCTCCTGGCGTCCGATGCCATACTGACCCACTTCAACCCCAAACGCCCCGTGGTCCTGATCTGTGATGCATCCCCGGTGGGGGTGGGGGCGGTGCTGTGCCACGTGTTGGAAAATGGAAGGGAGGCCCCGATAGCATTTTACTCCAGGTCCCTGTCCCAAGCGGAGAGAAATTACGCTCAGACAGACAGGGAAGCACTAGCGATCATTGCGGGGACAAAAAAATTTCACGATTTTTTGTATGGCCGCCCTTTCACCATTGTGACGGACCACAAGCCCCTGCTAGGCATTTTTACCGCAGATAAGCCCACGCCACAGATCCTGTCCCCGAGGATGCTTAGGTGGGCCATCTTTCTCAACGCGTATCAGCACGCGTTGGTGTACAGGCCCGGGAGGGAGATTAGCCATGCGGATGCCCTGTCGAGATCCCCCCTTTCCCGGGATAGCAGCCACGTGGGCGGAGAGGAGCCAGACCACCAGGTACTGATGATAGAGGTCCTAGACTCGCCCCCCATATTGCCCGCCGACATCGCCAAAGCGACCGGCAAGGACAACACCCTAGCGAGAGTTAGCTCATGGGTGCAGAAAGGGTGTCCGGCATCTTCCCCAGCAGCGGAATTCGACCTGTTTTTTCGAAAAAAACTAGAGTTGTCCATAGAGAGGGGGTGCATTCTGTGGGGCCAGCGGGTGGTGATCCCTACGTCCCTCCGACCGCGGGTGCTCTAACTGCTGCACGTCAGCCACCCCGGAATTGTACGCTCCAAGGCCCTGGCACAGAGCTATTTTTGGTGGCCCCAGTTAGACGCCGACATCGAGCACATGGTGGGCACTTGCGACAGTTGCCAATGCTCCAGACCGGAGGAGGCCCGCCTTCCCCACAGGGAATGGGACGCGGCTAAGGGGCCATGGTCTCGGGTGCACATAGATTTTGCGGGCCCTTTCCGAGGCACCATTTTTTTGCTTGTTGTGGACGCTTTCTCCAAGTGGTTGGAGGTCATTCCAGTCACAAGCACCTCCTCGGCCCAGACCATCAAGCACTTGCGGAGGCTCTTTTCCACGTTCGGCATACCCGACACTCTAATCAGTGATAACGCTAGTTGTTTCACGTCCTCGGAGTTTAAGGCATTCATGGAAATTAACGCCGTTTGGCATATCACCGCAGCCCCGTTTCACCCGGCCACCAATGGGCAAGTGGAGCGCCTCGTCCGCACCACAAAGGACGCGCTGCGGCGCATGGCCCCCGGGGACCTCAACCTGCAAGTGTGTCAGTTTCTCCTAGGTTACAGGGTGACCCCGTTGGCGTCAGGATACTCCCCCGCAGAGCTCTTAATGCGCAGGAAACTGACCACCATCCTCACTAGGCTAGACCCCACGAGAGTAGAGGACAAGGGAAGGAACATTGGGCTAGAGGCCACCAAAAGTTTCAGCGTAGGCGCCCCTGTGCATTGCAGGAACTACGCCAGCGGGGGCCCGGCTTGGGTACCGGGCGTAGTTGTGGAACAAACCGGCCCCGTATCGTACCGCGTGGAGACCAACACAGGGTTGTTGTGGCGGCGGCACGCGGACCAGCTTCGGCGCAGGGTCCCCGAGGAGCAGGGCGCAGAGAGAGAAGGAAAAAAGTCAGCGTTAGGGTTCTCCCCCACCCGTTCAGCCCAAGGGGGAGGAGAGGGGGGCCGAGGGTCCCCACCAAGGGGGGAGGAGGAAAGGGAGAATGTCCTCATAGATATCCTGGGGGATATTTCAGAGGAGGGGGAACCCGACCCCATACATATCTCGCGGAAAGTCCCCACAAATACGGATGCCCCAAATGAGTTAGATTTTGATTTTCAGGACCGGGGGAGTTTTTCGGAGTGGTCCCCCACCCGTCCAAGCGAGAAGAGGGGTTTTTCGTTAGTCCCGAGCGCCCCCGGTCTGCCCACAATGGAGTTTTACCCTTCCCCAAGAGCCGCCAAGCCGCAGCAAGCCACTAACAAGTCTCCCTCTCCCGTTACAGGACAAGGGTCCAGGGAACAAAGAAGCGGTAGCACCCCCGAGGCAGGCCAGCCCACTTCACGGCCCAAACGCACGTGCAATAAGCCATCTTGGCTGAGAGACTTCGTCTCATCCTAGGGGGGAGGGATGTTGTGTTCTGTAAAAGCTGTGCCTTTAACAATGTACCTAGCCATGTGTTAACAATGTATCCTTTCTGTATGCAACATAATAACCTTCAGCTGTATCACTGTAACCCTAATACATGGACGCGAGCTAGGACCACTAGGTGGCGTAGCGAGCGGCCAGCAGCTCATGGCTCACTCTCACCCTGGATCAGCAGCGCGGGAAGATTCCCCGCCACACCTTCACCTGGACAAGAAGGGCGTGACCTCCTACGACGTCACGCAGGCAGCAACCAATAGACTGTCAACGAGCCACATTCAAATGTATAGTCAGCTGTATATATTGAGCTACCCATCCGCCATTACCACATGTTCCTCCGGATCATCATGCAATAAACCTGTGTTAAGCCAACCCTTCGGCTGTTGCGTTGTCTTTGGTCCCCCACACTAAAGGGGGGGAGCAGAAATTCCCCATGGTCACACCCATTTCCCTCCCCACACCTTGCCTGCTGGCTCTCTTCCTGGGTCTCCCTTTCAGGGACCTCCTCCTACACACCAACAAACAATCTACAGGGCAAGGTGGGGGTCTGGGGAGGGGTCCCCCAACTACTTCCCCTCCCAACTCCAACCCCACCCCACGAAAAAAAACCTCTCTCCATGGTGGAAACTCCTCTTCCCTCCAGCCTCTGCTCCCCTTCCCCTGTCCTCCTTGTGGGAGGCTTTTCAGGAAAGGACCATTTCCTTTTCCCTCCAGCCTCTGCTCCTCCTCCACTTTCCTCCTTTACTCTCTCAAGGGAACATTGCCCTCAGAAGGTCTTTTGGTAACTCAGCCTTCCAATGCTTTTAAGAGCAAAACTTTTAACATGATGGTTTTTTCCTGCTTCTGGAGTTCGATTCTGGGGTACCGCATAACAGAGTGAGCTCCCGTCCCTATGCCAACTCCTACCAACCTAGCAGTCTGAAAGCAAGAAATTGCAAGTACTGTAGATAAATAGGGACCACTTTGGTGGGAAAGGTCGCCCTTGCTCAAAAGCCAGTCGTATATGACTCTAGGGTGCAGTGCTCATCTCCATTTACAGCCTGAGCCAGTGCTGTCTGTAGATAGATAGATAAATCTTTATTGTCATTGTCCTGCACAGAACAACGAGATTGGGGAGAAAAAAACACTTATAAACCCAAGAAAACCTAAACAAAATACAACTATACAAAATTATCAACATACTCCCACCCCACATATACACATTTAACCCATAAAAGCTCTAAAACTATAAAACCGTAAAAACTCTATACAGAAGCTCCATCATAGACTGCATTGCACTGCATTCAAAGCCAGAACCGCTTTTGGGTAGAAACTATTTCTCAAGCGGCTGGTCCTGGTCTTTATGACCCTATACCTTCTTCTAGAAGGCAGAAGCTGAAAGAGATCATTTCCGGGGTGCGTACTATCTTGCGCAATCTCTACAGCTTTCTTATAACACCTGGAGGCATAGATTTGATCTAGAGTGGGAACAGTATTTACAGACATTTTCATGGTCATGCGGCAGGCATGATTAGATCGCCCACCCAGTCACATAGCCACGCCCACAAATAAGGCCACGGCCACAGTGTGGTAGTAAATTTTTTGGGAGCCCATCACTGGTTTTACGGAAGTGTTTGTGACGGGGGAAACCACCATGGTTCAAAAATACTCCAATCTTCGAGGAGGCTCTTTCTGTGTACCCCGCCAAAAGAGTTGATTTGATGGAAGAAGTGACAAGAGGAACTCTGGGGGAAACTGACCATGTTCTACTTGAGTTGTTGATTTCAAAGGAAACAAAAGCAGAAGGTTGACATATATTTATGCTCAATTTCAGGAAAGCCAATTTTAATAAACCCAGAACAATGATAGGCAAGGCCCCATGACAAATGGTACTAACAGGAAAAGGAGTCCAAGATGGGTGGGAGTTTCTAAAAAGGGGAAATTCTGAAGGCACAACCCCCAACAATTCCAACAAGAAAGGAAGGTGGAAGACAGCAAAAAAGACCAATGTGCCTCCACAAAAAGCTCAAAGTTGAGCTAAAAACAAAAAGAACACATAGCGGATAGTGGAAGGAAAGCCAGGCTACAAAGGAGTAGAGTCCAGTAGCAAAAAAATTGCAGGGATGGTGTTAGGAAGGCAAAAACTGAAAATGAGCTGAAGTTAGCAAAAATATACTAAAAGCAAAAAACAAAACAAAAAAACACAATTCTTCACATATGTGTGTAGCAAAACATAGAGGAAAGAAACACTGGCTCAGCTACTCAATGGGGATGGGGAAATGATGACAGATGGGGGGGGGGTGCGTTATTAGACTACAATGTCTATCATTGCTGTCAATGGTCAGGGGTGATGGAAGTTATAGTCTGTACCATCTGGCAGTTTCCTATCCCTTGCTTATACAGTGACTACATGCACAATATGAAGGCTCTCCCTTTTAGCTATTTTGACTTCATATTACAGTTTATTTCTATTACTTCATCTTAAAGCACAAAATCTGTACAGACAATAGCCTCAAGCACTTCTCAGGGATGCTTTGCTGTCATAGGTTGACTGAAGTTTTTCTTGCTGGTCTCTTCTGTGCATGTCTGAGTGTAGCTATTTTATAGTTTTTCTTGTCTTGACATGCAGGACCATGGTCTATAAAAAGTGTCACTGTCAAGCAATAATGCAAAACTCATGTGAAAGGATTTTTGTCTTAAATGGTTTGTTGGTTGGTTTTAAAATAGAATCAAAGAAGAAGGAGACAGGCAAATTCCTCCAGTTCTGATGAACAGGCAAGCTAATCCAGTATAATGTAACCTATGAGAGAGTATCTTTGTGGAATACCACCTAAACATGCACAAAAAGTGTAAGTAAGAGCAGCAAAGTTGTAGGGGTTGGTGTCCAACAGTGAAATGTACTTCCTACCATTGGATTTGCATCAGAATATTTGCCTAACTGCTCAGAAATCAACAAGGAATTTGCAATTTACTCTGCTAAGGTTGCTTCCTAGCCTTGCTGCATAAAAGAACATCAAAGATTAAACAGTCAGTTTTCATATCAACTATTTAGTAAAGGAACATATACAATATACTATAGCTTTGCAAATAAGTTTATCCAGGGAGATTTCAATTACAGTATATTCATTTACAATGAATAAGTTGAACTATCTTTCGGTCTTTTACCTTGTCTGAATCCATGTCAACCAGTCTTCAATGTGTGAACATGTCAGTAATGTAATTCGGAATGCTTAGCTTCAAACAGTTGTTACAGATTTAACAGACTACCAATCTCCCATCTTCAATATAGAAATATTATGAGCTGTACAGAGTTATTATAATATTATTGAAATCAAATTAAATACTAGGTTTCTTATTGGATCAAAGTCCATTCTGAGTAGCTTTATGTTGATGCTGTTGTACAGTACTGTATTCATGGTTTATCATTCCCTTCTTCTGGGTGTGCCCTAGGACTGTGCAACTTGCCCAAAGCTACACAGGCTGGGTCTAATTACAAGAAGCACACTGGGGAATCAAATTCCCAATCTCAGGATTCACAGCCACATACATAAACCATTTCTTCTTCTGCCGTATCCAAATTTGAATATTGGTGATCCTCATGGCGATCAGCCATGAAGACTGTCATGAGAATATAATGCAGTGGTCTCTCACCTGCCTTCCACATTGCAGCATGATCGCCATGCCACTGATCCAGTTCCACGAGTCACTTTCTGGTCCTGAGCCCTTTTGGCACGCAAAGTCCTCATTGGCCCCAGACCAGTATTGATGAAGCTGCTGCCCTCCATCAAGATGGATTCATGTGGGGTTTAATCCACTTGGGGACCATCATCCTTCCCTGTGGACTTTGGCACCCAAGCCATTAGTCTCAGGGTTGTCAGGTTAGTTAACCGCTGCCTGACACTCTGCCTTCTCACCTTCCCTTTGTGCCTTGCTATGAAGTTGGCTACACCTGGTATTTTAAATTCAGCACAACCTTCTCCACATGTATGTTCATAGCTTTCCATGCTGCAGTGAGCAAGTGAGACCAAATGTTGCACATTTCAGAGATCCATTCCCTCCCTCTGTCAGTTTTCCACCTCAAAGAAGTCAGCCGGCATTCCCATTATACTAAGCATGCCTAATCCTCAGGAGGCTGTTTTGGATTTATTTTTCATGTATTGGCTGCGCTGGGAGCCAATGTGTTGTAGAGGACAGAGTGAGAGACAAACTTTGCTTTTTTGGACATTAATTCCCAGAAGCCTAAGTCAATTCCCCCACAGCACTGATCAGCCAATGTACTGACGTAGGCTTCTGGGAATTGAAGTCCACCAGTGTTCTCTGGAACATAGTTTGGGAAACGCTGGATTAGGACATAGGTGATCTGGGTTCAAATCCCTGTCTAGCCATAGAAATTCATTGGAGGGTGACACAGATAGAACTGCTTCTTCGCTGCCTAACATATCTGTAAAATACTATTAGGTTACTATTTGTCAGATGCACCTTGATGGCATGTAAAAACAAAAATATGTTTTCCACCGTACTATTTTTTTCCTACTTGTGCAAAGCTTAGTAATTCCCTAAGCCTGCTAATGTGTGGATAGCACCAATTACACTACAGAATAATAAGGATGTGTATTTGAAGAACATGTTCACAATTAATATATGGGATCCTGAGAGAAAATAATTGAAGCCTATGCTGCATGCCAACATGAAGATGAATAGTCGCAGGCTGGAAGCAGGGATAGCTTAGCTAGCTGCTATAAGTTTTTCCAGGCAGCATTGCATCAAGTCTATTGTTAAGGTAGGGTTTTTTTTATCAGCCTCTTCCAATTTACTTAATATTGTCATGACATTATTACTTTTGGGTTGGCTATACAGCTTTGAATCTATAGTATTTTAGTTCATTTTACTCCACTTTTGTCTAAGTGTGATAGGAAGAAGGACATTGAGAGGGGAAACGACAACAGGATATAATGGTAGTTTGAGGTTTGATTACAGCACTGCGAGGTTGTGAGCTTTCTAATTCTCCAGACCTCTTACTCAGGTAGACAGCATAAAATTGGGGTGAAAGCAAGTATTGTAGTTAAAAATTGTGATGCCCATTGCTGAGAAAACCAGGCAAAATGGAATTCACATTCATTCTGTAATACCTCCCCTTTCGAAGACAAAAACATGGCTCCCCACAACCCCGCCATTCCAAGTAACAGGTTTGCCAGGAGCCTTTGGCCTCTAATAGTTGCATGAATTATACATCTAGTTTTGTATTTTTTTAAAAAATACCATAATGGTCCTGCTTGGAGGAAATTATCCTGCTATGAGAATAAGTTTTTCCATTGAGTCTGGGCTTCAGTGATGGTTCAGTCTCCTCTAGCCCCTAGCTATGACAACCAGTATGGCTGTAATTGACTCACAATCCTGATGCAGGGGTGCCCAAACATTTTGGGCTGGGGACCTGACCACGCCCCCAGAACAGGGCGTGTTTGCACATGCACGCCCATATTCACTTCCTGGTTCAGCACGGATGCTTCTGCGCATGCTTGTCTGCCGCAAATCAGGAAGTGAATATGGACGCTTCAGCGCATGCATAAGCACGTCCACGCCGAACCAGGAAGTGAATATGGATGTGTCCACACATGCGCAGAAGCATCCGTATTCACTTCCTGGTTTGGTGAGGGCATCGTGGGCCTGATGGAATGGCTTCAGGGGCCATATCTGGCCCACGGGCCGTAGTTTGGGCATGCCTATCCTAATGGGATACTCTTTATTGTCCTATTTCATTTACATGAAGGCTGAGATGTTGCATCCTCTTTTTCTGCTGCTTTGTCTCTAACCCAAAGACTGACCCAATCACATCTACACCAATTTTTGAACTATTTGACCCACTCTTTACCTGATTTAGTGTTCTGGAGAACTTGAAAGTTCATTTCTAGGAATGATATAGGTAATGGTTGCCCTTGCTCGAAAGCCAGCTGTATCCGACTCTAGGGTTCGATGCTAATTGCCATTTACAGCCAAAGAGCCAGCGCTGTCCGCATATGCAGAGGTTTCCATGGTCACGTGGCAGGCTAGACACCAGAGAGCACGGAACACTGTTACCTTTCCCACCGAAGTGATACCTATTTATATACTTGCAATTTCTTCCTTTCGAACTACAGTGGTACCTCGCTTAAAGAGCATAATGCGTTCCATGGGATTGCTCTTTAAGTGAGTTTGCTCTTTAAATGAAACACCATTGTAAATGACCAATTGTGACTTCTGGTGGGGGGATTGTGAACCCCGATTTAGTTGTTAAGTGAGTTTTTGGTTGGTTTTAGTTGTTAAGTGAGGTGACCATTCAGAGAAAATTCTGCTCTTTAAGCGAGTTAGTCTCTAAGCAAGGTGCTCTTTATGAAAGGTTTTACTATAGTAGGTTGGCAAGAGCTGGTACAGAGACAGGTGCTCACTCCATTGTGCAGCACTTGGGTCTCGAACTGCTGACCTTCCAGCCATCAAGTTCAGCATCTTAACCACTAAGCCACCACAGTCTGAAGAATGATATACATGGCTGCAAAAAGGAGGTTCTAACATGCTCTGTCATTGGGGTCCCCCAAGGTTCAGTACTGGGACCCCTGCTTTTCAACCTCTTCATAAATGATCTAGAGGTAGGAGTAAAAAGCAAGGTAGCCAAATTTGCTGACTACACTAAATTATACAGGGTAGTGAAAACTGTGAGAGATTGTGAGGAGCTCCAGAGGGATCTCTCGACACTGGGGGAGTGGGCAAAACAGTGGCAAATGAGTTTCAACATTAGTAAGTGCAGAGTGATGCATGTTGGGGCAAAGAACCCCAATTACATTTATAAACTGATGGGGTCTGAACTCTCTGCGACAAACCAGGAAAGGGACCTTGGTGTCCTGGTGGACAACTCAATGAAGGTGTCAACCCAGTGTGCCTCAGCAGTGAAAAAAGCAAACTCAATGCTAGGGATCATTAGGAAGGGTATAGAAAATAAGTCAGCAAGTGTCATTTTGCCTCTTTATAAATCTATGGTGAGGCCCCATCTGGAATACTGTGTACAGTTCTGGTCGCCATACCTCCAGAAGGATATTATGGAGCTGGAAAAAGTGCAGAGGAGGGCAACCAGAATGATTAGGGGACTGGAACACCTTCCTTACCATCTGAGGCTGCAACGGTTGGGCCTCTTCACTCTTGAACGACGACGTCTAAGAGGTGACCTGATTGAAGTTTATAAAATCATGCACGGTGTGGACAAAGTAGATAAGGAAAAACTGATTTCCCTATCGCATAACACTAGAACTAGGGGACACTCCATGAAACTTTTGGGTACTAGTTCTCAAACAAATAAGAGAAAGTACTTTTTCACCCAGAGGATTACTGGTCTATGGAACTCCCTGCCAGAAGAAGTGGTGACAGCTGTCAGTCTTGACAGCTTTAAGAAAGGATTAGACAAGTTCATGGAGGACAAGAGTATCAATGGCTATAATTATGGATACTTAAGGACAACCTCCGGGTTGGAGAGATAGGCAGGATATCTCTCAATATCATTTCCAGGGAATCCTAAGCAGGTGAAGGCATCTGCTTGGGAATACCCTGAAGGAAATGGTGAGCCACTGTGTGAGACAGAATGCTGGACTGGATGGGCTCCTGTGGCCTGTTCCAGCAAGGCTGTTCTTATGTTCTTATGGGGACAGGGAATAGTTGGCCTCCTTCCTTTTGGGGGAATTCAGCTGTCATAACCCGAGTCAGCATGATTGATGGTTAGAGATTAAGGAAATGTAGTTAAAACACCTGACGATTGAAAGATTTCCCACCCTCTTCCATTGCCATCTCAGAAAGATATTGTCAATGAAAGCGTAAGACAGAATTCTTAAAATAGCTGTATGTCTTCCATATTCAGATACAGCTGTCTGTAAGGACACTTGAGGGAAAATTTTACCTACACACCCACAAACAGTTTCTAGGTGTACAATTATGAATGCAAAGACATGTTCTGACACCAAACACCTAACAATCCAGTGCAAAGAAAGACTGCTTTAACAGTCACTCGGAGGAAGGAATCTCAGTAGACACAGCCTTTTCCCATAGAATAAAGTGCATACCAACATCTACACACCTACCAAGCCCTTCAGACAAGGATGGGAAGTAGATGGACCTTCAGACGCCATCAGACTGAAATTCTCATTAAGGCTTCACTGTTTTCTGTACAGACTTCCGCTAATGGTAGTTTGCAATGCAAGAGTGTCCCCCACCATTGCTTTAACCAAAGACCCCAGGAACTCATGGCCAATGTGCTTTCTGACCACTGTAAGTCAATGCATATCACTATTTTATAATAACTTTATTTATTGCCATTGCAAGAGAATAGGAGACACCGGAAACAGGATTGTAAGGATAACCGGCAAATCTATAATATAAAACAGAGGTGAGGTCTTGTATGTCCTCAATGGGCTCACACACCTCTGAATGGATGTTGCCAGGACTTGCCACATGCCAACCTTGGCCTTTGGAGAGGTACATTGGAGGGGCCATGAGCCCCATGGGGGGGGGGTGTATGCTCCTAAATTGATCTGCAAAGGGAAGAATACTTGACAGGAGTGTTGTGTGTGTCCCAGTGTCCCTCTCCAAAGGTAGGTCACCCAATTGTGACATCATTGTGATGTAATTGAGCTGGCTAATTGTCACAGTCCCAGGTAGGGACGCAAAAGGGACACATGTATGGGAAGGATAAGGGTGGACTGTCGACGGAGAAAAAGTCTGGGCAAGGCCGGGTAATTGGCTAGTTAAACCATATTATGCTTCTTTATGAAATAAATCACCTCTATCTCTGTTCATCTCTTTTGCCTTAAATGTTTAAGTGGTGTTGCTTTGGATGAATGTCGTTTGTTTATCAGGATGCTTGGATTTTTTAAGAATATAATGGATCTTTTCTGTAGCACAGAAAACCCATGGAGGGGCGGGGGTGTCAGAGGAAGGGCAAAACTGTTATTGGGCAAGCCTTTCCTAGCTCCATATATTGCTTTCTTGATTTGTCCAGCTTTGTGTGGTTAGTTATTTGAAATCTCCATTCATCTCCTCCCCCTACCCAGGAGCAGAAATGCTAAACAGAATAACTTTCTTGCTTGGCACACTGACACAAAAGAATTGTCAGCTATGGAATTACGCTTTGTGTTGACTCAGCAAAAAGACTGGCAGTCACTCCTCTGAGAACAGCTGGGCTTGCATAGTATAGATCGGGGTGCCCAAACTATGGCCTACACACCAGATCTGGCCACCAATGCCCTTGTTGCTCCCGGAAGTGGAAGTAAAACATACATTTTACATTCACTTCCAGGAGTGACGAGGGCAATGTGGGTCAGATGAATTGGCATTGGGGGCTGGATCTGGCCCATGGGCCGTAGTTTGGGAACCCCTGGCTTAGGCAGAGAAATGGCAGCTTAAAATCTATCTCACCTGGTTGCAAAACAGATTGCAAGGCACATTTTACTTCCACTTCTAGTGGGAGGAACCACGTGACTGCCTCACTGAACCACATGACCGGCCAAAGGCCCAAAAAGTTTGGGCACTCCTGGTATAGATATATACATACTCTCTCACTCTGTATAAAAAGCCATACAAAGTCAGTTGTCTGGCTCAGAACAGAATTCCTCCCCCCCCCCTCCCAAAGACCCAAATTTAGTCAGCAAAAAAAAAATACACAGTCTTCACACATGCTCATGAGCAGTCTAGAATAAAGACAGACAGGGACATTGAAATTGCTTGGTGTGATAGAATTTTTTTTGAAAATGTTGCATATAACAAGTAACACACTTACTATAAACCAATGGGAGAGTATGCAGACAAAAAGAAAAAAGAAAGGGAAAGCAAGCCATTTAATCGGTACATTCAGTACCTGTCCTGGTTGTCATACTACAGTGATGGCGAACCTTTTTGGAGACCAAGTGCCCAAACTGCAACCCAAAACCCAATTATCATAAAGTGGCAACACAGCAACATGGGAGGAAGGAAATACTCCCATTGGGCTGCTGGGCAGAGGGTGAGGCAAACTCAGTGATGGGCTCCAAAAAATTTTGCTATCACACTGTGGGTGTGGTATGGTGGGCGTGGCCAAGGGGAAAGCCCTGCATTGCACCCAAATTAGGACTACTTTATTTGAAAACTTGGATGGGCGGGTTCAGTTAGAATTTCTGCTACCGGTTCTGGCGAACTGGTGCAAACCTGCTGATACCCACTCCTGGGCAAACTTTGTGCTGGGGGAGGGAGGAAGTGCTCTCATTGGCCTGCTGGGCAGAGGGGCATAGCAAATTCTGTGCTGGGGTGACTGCATGGGTGCCCACAGAGAGGACTCCGGGTGCCACCTCTGACACCCGTGCTATAGGTTCGCGACCACTGTCAGAGTTACAAACATAGCAAAAATGTTCTCCAGGTTTGGACTTTTGAAAAATTGTGCTGCCCATTTACCTTTGTCAAATAAGAAAGGAACCAGGGATATGTTGGTCATCTGGTTAGAAATCTATGATTTCAAATTTGGTGGAGTCTATATGAATCTGACCTATAGAACAAACAAATGAAGGACATGGCACAAAATATACCATTACATTGCCCACACCCCTTGCACCATACTGTGCAGTTGGCACACTAATGGTGTACAGTAAAATCCCGTCCAACGATTCCATCGCATAGGGATGAAATCGTACAATTGCCTTTTTTAAAATAAATAAATAAATAATTGCATTGTACAACTAATTTCATCGTTGTATGATGCAACCATTTTCATCAGCTGGGTGACTTTTGGGGCAGCATGGGGGAGCCTTTTCCCCGCCACCCCAAAGCCTTTTTGAACAGGTAGGGTGGAGCTGCCTTTTCCCTGGGAAGCGTGTTTCTAAACAACAGGCATCCCCGCGGTGTTCGGAGAAGGAGACTACAGAGGTCCGTTTGCCTGGAAACATACTTCCCAGGCAAGCAGACCGTAGACGGAAGATTGCGGCGCCGATCAGTGCAGGGAAACGAAGTCTCGCTGCCCTGCACTGACTGGTGGTGCCTGCAGACTCGCGCTGCTGCCATTGAGGTAGGGGTGGAATGACCCAAACTGGAGATAAACATTTCTGTCTGTGGGTTTACGAAAGAGTTTCATACACAAAGTTCCTTGATCGGAAATATAAACATTGATGTCTAGAAATGATAAGGATTTAAGATCCATGTTAGAAGAAAATTTTAAATTAGGATTCTGATTTTTGAGCCATGTTATAAAGAAACCTGAATTTAATCCATTTTTCCACATATTATGGTATACAAGAGATTCATTGATGACCTTTTTTATTTTTAATAAATATTGCATCATACAAGACTTTATAACATGTTTATCTTCAGTTTGGGTCATTCCATCCACATTATTTTAAAAAATAACATTTCATATAGTCTCTTCTCAAGGGCAAAAATGAACTCCTCTACTGAAGGAGACATTCTAGAATCAGCTAATAATATCAGGGAGGCTTTACATCAAAGAGGCTACCCCCATCACATCGTTGATGGTTCCTTTGATAAAATTAAAAAAATACCCAGAAACGTACTTTTGACACACACAAAAGAAAACCAGCAAATTTGGAATCAATAGGTCTCTGGAGTTCTCTCAGTTGGCCAATCATATTAAAAAGATTATACATAAACACTGGCATACCCTTGGTGTCATATCAGGATGCAATGATAAACCAGTTATAGGTTTTAGAAGGACCAGATCCCTGGGCAAAATAGTAACACATACTGAGTGCATGGCCAGACAGGGACTATCACAGAATATTATATGTGGTCATTACAGATGTCACAACTGTGTCATATGCAAATTTGTCTGGGAAACAAAGGCTGTATCCTTTCCAGAAGTTGATTTCCATCTTAAACTCAAAAACTTTTCAAACTGTAAGAGCGTTAATTGCATTTATTTTTGGATTTGTCCTTGTGGTAAGAAATACTGTACAGTAAAACCCCTACTTATGAAAAAAAAGTCTGTTCCGTAGGCTTTTGCTTAAATTGTTTTTTTTACGTAACTAGAAACAAACCCATAGGAAAAAGAATCTTTATGTAACTTGAAGCAAACCCATAGGAAATTGTGTAAATTGGGACATGGTTTTAGCACAAAATCATTATGTAAGTAGAATTTTATGTAACTCGAGGCATTTGTAAGTCTGGTTTTACTGTATGTTGGAAAATCTTCAAGAGCCACTAAGATATGAAATGGAGAACATAGATCCAGAATTAGTAACCTAGTATTACAAGCACCTTTAGTCATGCACTATATCAAGGAGGGCCACGCAGATGAGCATTTCAAGTTTGTAGTTCTTAAAGTTGTGCAACCTAAACCTTTTGAAAAAACCAATATTGATAAATTGTTGCAGAGAGAAGTATTTTATATTCACCATCTAAAAACTTTGGTTCCATCAGGTTTGATGGACCTTTCTTGTTTTTTATAATCATTTGTATGGTTTTATAATTTTAAGCATGTTGTCACTTTAAAAATCAAGCCATTTCTACCTCCTTACTGTATCTTTAAAAGAAAAAGAAAAGTATCCCTCATGAATACATCACTTGACACACAATATATATTGCAAACATTGTACCATATGTTTTAACATCTTGAAACTCATTATGATAGGATGTATTCCTCCCTGAAGCTAGTAGACATGTAGAAAAACTATTGGTATGTACAGTATTGTTTAGATAAACTTGGTTTAAAGCTTATAGCAAACTATAATGTGTTGTCAGAGTGTATGATTTTGTTTTCATTCTATTGTTTACAGAAAAATTATATCCTGACAAAGAAAAATCTTTTGAAAAACTGGCAATACTAGAACAGTTTTGATGATACATAGGTTATTTTTTCACTCCTTCACATTCTTGCAGTAAAAGATACTTGAAAGATACTTCTGCTTCAAATGGTTTCTTTCTCTCATTTGCAATATACTGACTTGGGCTTCTGGGAATTGAAGTCCCTCTGTAGGGCATGTGCCCCACATTGGGAACCACTGGTCTAGCTTACTTTATACTTGGAACTCTTCACACAAATAGACTTTTAGTGATGACAAAACTGGAGTTTTGTCTTTTCCAGGTCTCCCAACATGCTATGATACTTTGCATAACTCTTAGGTGGCCACCAGCTAGTTTGGGGGAGAATTCAGTGAGTGAAGGGGGAGACATAACTCAGCTTTGTAGTAATCTAGACACACTAAAATTGGATAAAGTCTTCTGTTGACTCACCTCTCCACTCTCTCCAAGTTTGATGAAGTTTGATGTTAGGGTATCTGAATTATGGCTTCCAAAATCATTCACTGAATTTGTCTCAAAGCAGTTGGTGATGGCCTAAAAACTGGTTTTGAACAGTACTGTAGAGTTCTCTACCTTACAACTTTAAATGCTATGGACACTTGAGGTTTCATAGTGAAATCCTATCCACTCATACTTGAAATCAGGACTGCACATGGATAGTTTGGTTTGAGGGCAAATCTGAGGGTTCTAAATATATTTCCATTTGGTCAGGAACAATTTGAGCCCCCATCAATTTGATTTGTTCCCCGAGTCTGAATCTATACCTATAACAAGGAGGTTGGGCCGTGCGTGTCCGGCATGCATGTCCGCACATGTCCAGCCTATCCCGTAATGTGCCATGCACACATACCTTGCCAAACTGGGACTGTCACTGTGAGGGTCCGGGGACAGTGGGGCCAATGCCCCACGAACAAAGAAAAAAGAATAAACTATGATACCCAGTGTCCTCTGTGCCATGGCATGCCTCAGCCAATCAGGCAGGAGGACGTGAGCGCAGAGGAGGCGGGACAGCCGGTGCACAAGAGAAAAAACAAATGGCCAACTCGTGTGCCTTTCCCCCTCATCACCTGCTCTCCAGCGGCCCTAAAAAGCCTCCTCCTCGCCGCCACAGCCATTCCCGCCACCGTCAGCCCAGCGGAGTTTGCCCGGTAGGCCTTCCCTGCCTCTCCCCTGGGCATTAGCAGGGAAGGGGGAATTTATTTTTTTATTTTTATTTATTAGTCAAATTTGTATATGCCGCCCGCTCAGGCAGAACCCGACTCAGGGCGGCATCACAACAATTCACAAAAGACATAAAAACAATTATAAAAAATAATTATAAAAAACCCCCCCAACCCACCCCCTTTAAAAACCCCCATGTCCCACCCACCCATCCCATCCACTGTACAAAGGAGGAAGAGAAAGTTCTTATACAAGCCAGCAGGCGGGCACCATAGTCCCATTCGGGCCCCACACCTGCCCTGCCAGCCAGGTCTTCACTCCTTTCCTGAAGGGCAGCAGTTCACTTTGGAGTCTTAGGTCTATTGGCAGGAGGTTCCAGAGAGTTGGTGCGGACACGGAGAAGGCCCTCCTTCGGGTGCCAGACAAATGTGCATCCCTAGTCGGTGGCACCACTAGAGAACCCCTCCTGTCCGCTCTGGTTGGACGGGCAGACACTCTTGGGACGATGCGGTCTCTAAGGTATCCCGGCCCCCTGCCATGTAGGGCTTTAAAGGTCAAAACCAGCACCTTAAATTGCACCCGGAGACAAACTGGTAACCAGTGCAGCTCCCGAAGTAGGGGAGAGACATGGGCATATCGCCCACACCCCATCACCACCCGGGCCGCCGCATTCTGGACCAGCTGCAGCCTCCGAATGGTCGTCAAGGGCAGCCCCATGTAGAGCGCATTACAATAGTCTAGTCGGGAAGTAACCAGAGCATGGGTGACCATAAGCAAGGAGCCCCGGTCCAGGAGTGTGCGCAATTGGCGAATCACCCGAAGTTGGGCAAAAGCCCTCCTGGCCACAGCCGCCACTTGTTCTTCCAGCAGCAGCCGCGAGTCCAGAAGAACCCCCAAGTTGCGCACTGGGTCTGTCTGGGGCAGAACAGCCCCATCCAGTACCAAAGATGGTAACTCCCTGGATAACGCGGGGCCCCTTATCCACAGCCACTCTGTCTTGCTGGGATTCAGCCGAAGCCCATTGGCCCCCATCCAGACCCCAATGGCCTCTAGGCATCCGGATAGGATTTCAACAGCATCACTGGGGTCCCCACGGGCCGAGATGTACAGCTGAGTATCATCCGCGTACTGATGGTACCGCACCCCGTGGGAACGAATGATCTCACCCAGTGGCTTCATGTAGATGTTAAATAAGAGAGGAGAGAGCACAGAGCCCTGAGGCACCCCATATTTGAGGGGCCTAGGGCTGGACCTCTCACTCTCTAACCATACCGACTGGGTACGGCCCTCCAGAAATGAGGAAAACCAGGACAACACAGTGCCCTGGATCCCCAGTCCTTCGAGCCGTTCCAGAAGGATACCGTGGTCGACGGTATCAAAAGCCGCTGAGAGGTCAAGAAGAGCAAGGACGGATGGACAACCCCCGTCCCGCTCCCGCCAGAGATCATCCATCAGTGCGACCAATGCCGTCTCCGTTCCATATCCGGCCCTGAACCCTGATTGAAAGGGGTCTAGATAATCCGCTTCCTCCAGGACACTCTGCAGCTGACGCGCCACCGCCTTTTCCAAAACCTTACCCAAAAAGGGCAGGTTGGAAACTGGCCTGTAGTTGTTAAGGACAGCTGGGTCGAGGGACATTTTCTTCAGGAGGGGGCGCACCAAAGCATGTTTTAGCTGTGCAGGAAATACCCCCTCCCGTAAAGAGGCATTTATTATCCCCCCTATCCAGCCACCTGTTACCTCCTTGGAGGCTTTCACCAACCAAGTAGGACAGGGATCCAAAGGACATGTAGTGGCACGAACAGCTGCAAGGAGCCTGTCCACTTCATCAGGGACAACAGGATCGAACTGATCCCAGATCGTACAGCAAGACAATGCTCCGGCACCTCCCCGACCCTCCCCATCCACGCCAGGATTCAATCCTGAACGAATCCGATCGATTTTCTCCACCAGATGGTCAGCAAAGTTCTCAGCCGAACCCTGCCAACCGGGCACCGATCCCCCCCTACCAAGGAGGGACCTGGTTACCCGGAACAGGGCGGCTGGGCGATTATCAGCGGAGGCAATAAGGGTGGTGAAGTATTGCCGCCTCACCACCCCTATCGCCACTAGATAGGCCCTAATAGCAGCTCTAGCTAGTGTCCAATCGGAATGAAATGCATCCACCTCCCCCTTCCCTGCCTCCCCCCTGCACCGGCAGAAAAAGGGGAAACACAACACATCTGCCTCCCCCCTTCCTTGCCTCCCCCTCCGGGCACCAGCAGGGAAGGGGGAACAGAACGCATCTACCTCCCCCTTCCCTGCCTCCCCCCGGACACGGGAAAGAAAGGGAGAATGGATCATGTCCACCTCCCCCTTCCCTCCCTACTCACCCGGGTGCTGCTTCCCCTACTCACCTGCTGCCTCCTCTCTCTGTGTGTGTGTCTGGCAATGCTTCCTGCTCAGTTACCTCCTCTGAAAGCAAGCCGGTCAAAGCGTCTGATCCTCGGGTTGCTTTCAGAGAAGCCAGCCGATCTGCTCAGCTACCTCCTCTGAAAGCAACTTGGGGATCAAAGCTTTGATTGGGTTGCTTTCAGAGGAGACAGCCAGCCTGCTCAGCTACCAACTCTGAATGCAAGCTGGTCAGAACGTCTGATCCTCCGGTTGCTTTCGAAGGAGGCAGCCAGCCCCAAATAAGGCACCCCCCTCAAATCCACCCCACCACCAACACACAATCAATACCTGCCCGGCAAGGCTGGGCACAATAGCTAGTCTATTTATAAATTACTAGCTGAGTGCCTGGGTTCACCTGGAGATGCATTTGTCAGCTCTGCTCCAAACGGGGGTCCCCACCTGGTGTGTTGTCCTTTCCTGTCCCCCCGACCCCCACTTCCTCCCCTCACCTTCTGGCCCCATCATGTCCTGGCCCATTTGGCCTCTCCGGCGCGTTGTCCTTTTGGGCACTGCAACTGTGAGGCCCCATGCCTGTCATCCCTCCCCTGCTCTCCATCCCTGGTGTTCCACCTCTCCCTGCCCTCCACCCCACCCCACCGGCCCCCACTTACCTGTCTGGCCTCTTCATGGCTTGTTCCATCCATTGTCCCCGGCATTTCATCATGATAGGCCCCGCAATGGTGATGCAGGGTGGCCTGCCGATGTTGTTATGTATCTCCTGGTTTGCGGCCCAGAGTTGGTGGCGACGAAGGATGTATTACAGTATTAAATAAATACTGTAGAAAATCAAAATAGCTATAACATTTTTTATTTGCACTTATGCATATGAAATTTAGAGACATGACAGATTCCAAAGAGAGACGTAAACCTTCCATATTTCAGATGGCTAGCTTCAGAGGTTTGGATAGAAAGATTTAAAGTTTGCTTTTCTTTTTTTAAAAAAACCTCCCAAAAAACCTAATTAATAGGCCAAAACAATTTTTGCCCCAGACTCAAATCAGTATGTTTATTTGCTCTGCTTTGCTTCAGATCTAAGTTTGGCCATTCTGTTTAAATCCAAATTTCAAGTAAGTTTGGGAATAGGGATTTATCATTACTTGGGCATTGGGCAAAGAACTGCAATTACAGTCACTGTAAGAGTATCTAATGTTTCTGATAGTGAAGGGAGAAAGCTTTTCTGAGTACTGGGAAGGGGTGGGTGGGTAGCAGAGGATGCTTTTTGCCATTTTTAATGGTAGGAACATCCCATTACAATGATGATAAAAATATTTTAAGGAACAAAACCCTTCTGAATAGAGACTGAAGCAAACTTTCTTCTTCTTAAAAAGCAAAGATTATGAGTATGGTTGGGAAAACTCTAGTTTTGGTGGCAAACTGAGTCCTTTGGGATTTTCCAAATAGCCATACTCCCTTCTCCAAAACACTTTTGTATATGTTTTCCAGTTTTTTCTTATATGAAAAAATAACATGAAATCTCTCCCTTAAGGCTTGGCTACTACTGAAAAATGGCACTGGGTCCACACCAGTGCTCCTTTAGTAAATTGTTCTCATGTAATGCATCAGTATCCTGTAACCATTATTCACTTTGACTTGTCCACATGTTAAAGGCCTGCCTTGGCTTTCTTTGGTCAGGATAGATTCTAAAATATCAGCATGGGGGTGTCACAATCTCATGTTGCCTCCCACTATATTTTCAAGAGACTATATAGAAAAGGCATTTAAAATATGCCACCGGTTTTGGCCCCCCACTCTCACCTTAGGTTCTGTCCTCCACTAGAATGTAGTTTCACTTCTAGAACTTATCTGAAGTTAAGTTTGGCTTTTAGTCTGAAGTGATTCCCCACCTGTGTCATGGAAGACACATAGAATTGAATTACCTGATCCACCATTTTGATAAACTTATATCAAAGATGAGTTTTGGGAGAGGTCCCTTTAAAAGATGGTGTGAAGCAACATGAGATCATGACATGGAAGACACATAGAATTGAATTCCCTGATCCACCATTTTGATAAACTTATATCAAAGATGAGTTTTGGGAGAGGTCCCTTTAAAAGATGGTGTGAAGCAACATGAGATCATGACAACCCGATGCTGATGTTCTAGAAATCATCTTGAACAAAAAAAAATCTACAATGTGGAAAAATCAAACTGGGCAACGGTTGCAGGACAATGATGTATCGTATGAGAGCAGTTTATGAATGAAGAGCACCTACACAAACCCACTCTCCTCTTTTTGATCCTATAAAATGGATGGTCAAGTAATATCCAATTTTAAAAAATCTACTCTCTGCTACTCAGCAAATTTGGCATGGTTTCACAGTTGTTTTGATACTCTTCTGGTGTGGTTGTTTTTCAAAGCTGGAGTTATAATAGTAAGAAAAGTGGAAAGATAAGATACTATGTTTTGAAGTACACATGGCTTCTTGTCCAAATGGCTCTACATCAGGGGTGGCCAACCTTGGTGCTCCAGCTGTTCTTGGGCTTCAATTACCAGAAGCCCAAGCCAGCACATCTGCTGATCAAGGCTTCTGGGAATTAAGTCCAAGAACAGCTGGAGCACCAAGGTTGGCCTCCCCTTCTCTACATGGTAGAAGAGTCTAACTTCTTTTTTTGAATCATCAATGTGTGTTCTCCATTTGTGGAAATCTCATAATGGATAAATAATAGATAGGGACTGAAAATTATATACTTTGAGAGAGCATGGAGAAGCACTTTCCTTCCTTTAATGTTCATTATTTATTGAGATTAATTAGATAAGAAAAATAAATATAGTTAAACACCAATAATTCTAAAAAACCTTACAAAAGGAAATTTTAATAAGCTAAAACAAACCATCATTACCTATATTCATCTCCAGCATTAACCCTTAACTAACATGTGTCACCATTCAATAATCAGTTCTTTCCCAATAACGTAATTCACATACAGGTGAAACTCGGAAAATTAGAATATCGTGCAAATGTTAATTCAGTTCAGTAATGCAACTTAAAAGGTGAAACAAATATATGAGATAGACTCATTACATGCAAAGCGAGATATGTCAAGCCTTACTTTGTTATAATATTGATGCTTACGGCTTACAATTTATGAAAACCCCAGCCCCCCAATCTCATGTACTCCATAATCATCACATAATCTCATGTACGCTGTATGCTATGATCATCAAAATTATAACGAATTAAGGCATGATATATCTTGCTTTGCATGTAGTGAGTCTATCTCATATATTTGTTTCACCTTTTAAGTGAAATGAACATTTGTACGATATTCTAATTTTCCGAGTTTCACCTGTACAACATTTTAAAATTTTGATGACATTGATTAAAATGCCGCAGTCCCTCGGAAATCTGGGACCAAATGGTAGTGTCAGATTATTGTATTCCATCCCAATGCCTTACTTCAATAAAATAAAATAATGTCTCAAATTCTGAAATGTCTTGTACTCTCAACAAGGAAGGTTTACTGTAGGCACGGCAGATGTCATGTGAAAGGCATTCCAAATCACCTTTCACTGGGGTAATCGCTGCAACACGCAATGATTACCCCAAAGTTCCATCAGTTCCTATGTAAGTGATAGCCCTCCAGTGCCCAGTCTTGCACTTCTCCACTGCTGAACAATGCAAAGAAAACAGCTCCAAATACATTAATGGCACCGGCAATGTAGAACACAAGCTGCCATTCTCCCACTGTATTCTGGCAAAAGAAAAAGAAAAAAGAAAGGCGAATGAGTGTCACAGCATTCTATGTTCAAAAATAAACAGCAGGAAAATGCTTTCCATTAATGCTTTCCCCCCTCCACTTTTTCACTCCTATTTTCCCTATCAGAGGCCATCAAGCAACTTTTTTTTTCCTTTTTAACTATACCTCCAGCCAACACGGGTAAGTTCAACTGTCACATTCCTGATTCTATTGCTCAGGAAGGAGTAAGTCTACTGAAACCACCATATGTCTTTTTCCATTGTCATGGCAAATATAGTGTAAAGACTCTTAGTATGGCTTGAGCAAAAAAGAAGAAGGAAAAAAAGACAAATATAATAAAACCTCTGAATGTTGACCACCCAGAGAACTGAAAGGAAATGGTCACCATAAGTAGGTGGTCAACATACAGAACAACTATATTGATATGTACACATGCCTCATTTTATTTTACAGCTTTTATTAGATAATGTCAACACACATAGTAAAAACACAGGAAAATCATTCATACAGTAATGTATCATACAAAATCAATACATCTACATATGTATTGTTTTCTCATGGTTTGATCATTTTTTCTGGAAAAAAGAGTCAATTTTAGCCTGTTACTTATTCTTTTTATGAAAGTAAGCACTATCAATACTGGCTATACCACTTAACATACCTGGGCATTTTCCCATGGCAAATGAACTGCATTATCAAACAACTTACATTTGTTTCTTTTGGAATATCTGCAATTTCTGTGTCCTCCTTACTTAATTCTTCTGCTTTATCAGTTGCTTCCAGCATGTTTCCACTGGGTTGTACCTTGGTCGATACTGATTGCAAAATTGCTTCTGGGTCTGGTTCATTGCACATTGCCACATCATCAACCATTGCAACAAAATCTTCAAAATCTACTCTCTGAAATTCAACCATGGGAAGTGGGCTGTCTAGAGGGGCTGCAACATCTTGCTCTTGGGTTTTAACAAATCTTGCTTTCTTGAAGCACTTCTGTATTGTTTCAGGCTGAACTTTATTCTAAGCAGAATTAACCCTGAGAACAGCATCCTGAGCAGTCATTGATGCGGCCGATGATTTTGCTTCTGCAGATGGACCATAGATTTGCATTTTAGTAATGCTCCACTGCAGAAGCTGGGCTCTGTAGTGCATTCTGAATGTTTTGATTATGTCTTGATTTAGAGGGTGACTTTCTGATGTAGTGTTTGAAGGCAAAAATTTCAGTTTCAGTTGTATTCTTCCTGAAAGAAATTCATTGCTACCATTTCTGCATTTCACTTTTCTTGCCCTTGGTGAAGACTGAATTCAACTGGTCATGTTACAGAGTGTAAATTAATACTGTGTGTCAAGGCCTAGGTCAGTGATGGCAAACCTTTTAGAGACCGAGTGCTCAAACAGAGCGGCAGGGCAAACTCTGTGCTGTGGGGAGGGAGGAAGTACTCCCATTGGGCTGCTGGGCAGAGGGGGTGGGGTGAACTCTGTCCCGTTGTGATGGCACGCGTGCAAACAGAGAAGGCTGGGATTGCCTCAGCTGACATGCATGCCATAGGTTTGCTATCCCTGATCTAGGTGGTCAAGATACAACTTACAGAGGTGGCCAATATAGAGAGGTTGGCTTCCTATTGTGTACATATGGTTTATGTCCTGTCTATAAAAATAAGGTCAATATAGGGAGGAGATCAATGTAGGGAGGTGGTTAACTATGGAGGTTTTACTGTATCTCAACTGGAGGGGGGGAATGTACTTGCACCTTGTTTCTGATCCTCCAAAGTATTGTTTGGGAAACTGAGAAACTATTGCCTACTAAATAAATTTGATGTACTTTTTTGTTCACAAGAAAATAAATGTGGAAAACAGAAAATATTGCTCAACTAAACATTTTGTTGTTGTTCAGTTGCACAGTCGATTCCGACCTTTTGCAACCTTTTGCGACCCTATGGACCATTGACCTCCAGGCACCCCTGTCCTCCACCATTCTCCTCAGCCTGCTCAGCTCGGTGCCCGCTGCATCCACAATACCATCTAGCCATCTCATCCTTGGCTGTCCCCTTCTTCTTTTGCCCTCCACCTTTCCCAGCATCAAGGCTTTCTCAAGTGAATCCTCTCTTCTCATTCGATGTCCAAAGTACTTCAGCTTCACCTTTACCATTTGACCTTCTAAGGAACAGTCAGGATTGATTTCTTTCAAGATTGACCTATTTGTTCTTCTCGCTGTCCAGGGGATTCTCAAAACTCTCCTCCAACACCACATCTCAAAGGCGTCTATTCTTCTGCGCTCAGCTTTCCTAATGGTCCAGCTCTCACAACCATACATTACCACCGGGAATGCCATTGCTTTGACTATACGGATTTTTGTTTGCAAGGTGATGTGTCTACTTTTTCACTATGTTCCCCAGGTATCTCATGGCTTGTCTCCCTAGAATCAGCTGGAAAATACTATTTAATCAGGGATACAAATACAGTACTAATCTGTACAGGTGATATTGAGTTTAGTGAGTTTTAATCATTGTTTCAAAGAAAGGCACATTTGTTTGAAATTTTACCTCAGGGTGTAGCTTCAGAATAACAATGAGTGGCAAGTTGTGCAAAAAAACTTCATGATGTTTCTTGCAGTTGCAGTTCTAAGTACTGCCACTTAAATGTACTGTACTTAATTAAAATCAGAACCAATTGATTACAAACTAAGTAGTTACTTGTAACTAGTTTACTTCAGGTAACTAATAATGTAACTTATAGCTACAAAGCTACTTTTTAGTTATACAGTAATGGCTGAACTCTTGTTGCACAGTTACATAAAGGATACAATTGACTGATGTTGCAGGCTTGGCTCACAATAGACAATACCTACAGAGATCTAGAGCAAGGGTTCTCAACCTTTTCTCGCTGTGGGCCAGACCACGCCCCCTCAGACAGCTGAGCGGGCTGCACATATGGTTCCCCCTGCCATAAATGCTGCCGTAAAATGCATCTGCAGGTGCATTTACAGTGCCTTTCAGCTGTTTTCACCACTTCCAGAAGCAGGCCACATGAAATGGCACTGCAGGCCGGGGTCCGGCCCACAGGCCATAGGTTGCAAACCCCTGATCTAGAGCAATTCATGTCTACAAAACCATGATGTCTGTATAACTGGGCAACAGGATTTCAGGCATTAAGTAACATTTAAGTTACTTAGGCATAATGAACAACATATTTTTACTTTCAAAAGGACATTTTATTTTTTCAGATGTTAGGCTATTTTCTTACCCGTGCCAAGTAGTAAAGGATGTATTGCTCTGTTGTGTCTGGATATCCATTTCCATACTACCCATACCAAAATTGGACATTAACACGATCAGAGTGTTTCCATGTATTTTTCTAGCCTCTTGGTAACAACATATTTACATTACATATGTGATTGGAGCCATGGCAATCTGTCTGCTCCTTCTTTCATGTCTAGGTCAGACTTTAAACTGCCAAAACAAAGTCACCTTTTGGTGAATTCATTCCATAATTCCTTTCACTTGACCTAGTGTGAGAAAGATTAGCCGGTACAGCAAGGTTGCTGTATGAAGCACTCTTCCGAATTACTTTTAAAAAGTAATGTTCTCAGCTCTGAATACAACTATGAAGGGTTTTTGTGAATTTCTGAAAATGTAAAACTCTGAGATCTCCATATATGTGTTTTGACCCTTCCAGTTTTTCATTATGCTACACTGAGTGATAGCAATAATAATAATAATAATAATAATAATAATAATAATAATAATAATAATAATAATAATAATAATAATAATAATAATAATAATAATAATAATAATAATAATAATAATAATGTGCTACAAAATCAACTCCAACTTCCAGGGTTTTCCAAGTACAGAATACTCAGAAGTGGTTTATCATTCCCTTCTTTCTAGTGGTGAACTCTGTTGGTATACCTCATGCCCCCAACATCCACTATGAAAGATTTGATGTTAGCTGCCCCAAATGCTCTTGATGTTTCCCATTATTGGGTACTGTATATCTATTAATTGCACTGCAGTGCTTTTGATGCAAACCCAGGAAGCCAAAAGGCTGCAAAGGGTGACTCTCATGCCAGAAAACACAAGAGAGAAATCAAACTCCCAAGCTCTATCGCCATAGCTAGGTGCCCATGGTGCAAACAGAGATAAAAAGCAAATGCTTTGTGCACAGTATTCTTTCTTCAATAGCCTGCCCTACAGAGTATGTAATTCATACTGTAGTTTCACAACTTCATAACTTGGAAATGTTACTTTCCAAGGCAGCTATATCATCCTGGCATTTCATCAAGCATATTTTCCAGACTCTACACATCACTCGGCTTCCTTCCTTTCTTTGTAATCCTGTTTTGTCCCCTGTCTATAGACCAGTGTTTCCCAATGTGGGGCTCAGGCCTCACAGGGGGACTTCAATTCCCAGAAACATAAGTCAGTACATTGGTTGATCAGTGCTTCGGGGCATTGACTTAGGCTTCTGGGAATTGAAGTCCCAAAACTAAAGGTTAGAAAACACTATACACACACTAGAGAAAAACCACAGCCCGCATCTTGTTTTGGATATACCAGAAGAGGCCTTTAAAATGTTTTGAAGAATTTGGGAGTGTTACCATGACAAAGCTCATGAAGTAATGAACATATGATTTTTTTTAAAATAGAAACTGATACAATAAGTCTCAAAACACAGGTTCATTCTCTCTCTATTCCATTTCACAGTCTTATATGAATGTTAAGACATAGAATAAAATCTCAAAGCCCACCCGCCACCCCTAAATGCAACAGTATCTAAAATAGTAATGACATATATCATTACTTTTTCAATGGTTTTTAAGACATAAAAAGGACAATGACTTACATTAGGAGTCAGGCTTTTACCAACAAGTGGTCCTACCATTCCCGGGATAGTAGCAAATGAATTTGTGATTCCTAGGAGAATACCAGCGTATCTAAAAAGAAAAGGGTTTTACTCAAGCTGCAGAACCTTGAACACCTTCTTCTTCCTCTCTCACTCACACACACAAGTCTATAATATAAAAGCAGACACCTCTAAAAGTAGAAAGATGTCCCCAGGGCCGCCATCAGAGGGGGACCATCAGGACTCCCATCCTGGGCCCGGAGAGGACGGGCCCCTGGCGGTGCTGGGAAACCACTGATGTGCGCATGCGCAAACAAACCATGCATGCGCAGAAAACCACAGGGGCGTGGCCAAAAGGGGGGCGTACCAGGCCCGGAAATTTCTGATACCGGCCCTGAATGTCCCCAACACTAACTCAAGAGTTCTTAGCACTCAAAGCCCTCCTAGAAGACTGAAACAGAAGACAGTAGCAGGAATTTCACACATGATTCATCTGCCTAGAGGGGATTAGAAGAGCTTCTCACATGCACCCTCTCTTCAATGAAGAATTTGCAAGGAAAATAAAATCCAAAGCATGAAGCTGCTGGCATGCTTAAGCTCTTGCATAGCTATTCCCACTACAAGGTAAGTCCACACACCCCTTTCCAACTCAGTTTCTAAATGCATTTTACATAAGGGCAGTTGAAGACAGGTATGTTAACTGGTGGGCTTTTTTAAATTAAAGAACACATATATAATGCTCTTCTTTTCTTAATTTCAAAAGCAATTCAAATACTTTTAAAAAACCACCTCCAACCCATTACAAATAAAATCTACAAAACAATACGTTCTGAAGAAAGGCATACTGAAAAACAGAACAAGTTTCCCAATAGCTTAAGTAAAAAGAGTTTCTTCTTCTTATCCACAAGAAAGGGAAAATGTACACTCTTGCCTTAGGTGTACTAGTCTCTTTTCAGCTAACCAGTCCACCAACATATGGGACCAATGTAGCATTATCTGCAAGACCACATAATTTGTGTTCTCCCTTCCTCCCCTCTACAGGGTTTTTGTTTTGTTTTTGCACTGTTTTGCCCTGGGGTGAGTGTTAACCAAATCCAGATGGACATTTTACAGGATAGTATCAGGCTTACAAGACTGCCATCCTATTCCACTATGGTCATGCCAAACTCCAGCATTCTTATTTTAACAGCAGGGGCAGAATATTACTAGGAATCATAGTCCATAACTGCTCTGTGGACAAAGCACTCTACGGTGAGAGCTATGGCCTTTCCTCCACAAAACAGGTAGGCTTCATAAGGCACCCCAGCCTTTTGCCTGGCATTTCAGTACTGTACTGAAACAGAAGAGCCAAAAACCACACCAGGATACAAAGTTTCAGTGATGGCGAACCTTGGCACTCCAGGTGTTCTTGGACTACAATTACCAGAAGCCCATGTCAGCACTCCTGCTGACCAAGGCTTCTGGGAATTGAAGTTCCAGAATACCTGGAGTGCCAAGGTTCACCATCACTGTATCTAAACTAACCTTAGAATACAAATGAGATATTTGTAAGGAACCGGGTCTTTATGTGTCCTTTACTAATCGAGAAGAGTTTTAAAATTCATTTATTCTGTGGAGATAAACACCAAATAGTAAAAGTCTCAGAAGACAAATAAGTAACATGATTTCATAAATCCTTTAGAGGTACAGAACATTTTCCCCAAGGGACTGTTTAAGTACTGCTGTGGCCTTAATATGACTTCCACTTTGAAAAATCACATAAACAGCGCATCTGACCTCCTCAGAAGTGTGTTCTGAACTTCTCTTGCTTAGTAACAGGCAGAATGTGTAGGTCTTACACAGAAAGCTGCTTTATACTGAGTCAGGCCATTGTTCCATCTAGACCACCACTCTCCTGGGAGTAGCTGTCCAGGGTTTCAGGCAGGCAAGGCCTTCCCTAGCCTCTACCTGGAAATCGCTGGTATTGCCAAAGCAATCTCTCATCTAAATGCTAAGTAGGCCAGACCTGCTTGTCTTCCAAATGCAGTAAAAATTGGGCTGCTAAAGGTGGCTCAGGAAAACAACCTTCAGGAAAGAAAACAGGTTAATGGCAACTCTATTTTTATTTTTATTTATATTTTTATTTTATTTTTTTATTTATATACCGCCTTCCTCGCCCTGGGGTGACTCAAGGTGGTTTACATTTCATAATATACACAGGGCCCCAACGGCTCCTCTTCTGCTCACCCAGGACTTGGGTGGGCGAGAGTCCCAGGGGTGGGTGGGGGCAGCACAGATGGAAAAGCCACCTCTTTCCCCCCAATGGCTTCTCTTCTGCCCACCCAGGCCTTAGGTGGGCGAGAGTCCCGGGGTGGGGGTGGGGCGGCACTGATGGAAAAGCCGCCTCTTTCCCCCCAACGGCTCCTCTTCTGCCCACCCAGGCCTTGGGTGGGCGAGAGTCCCGGGGTGGGGGGGCGGCGCTGATGGATGTTCACTCAGAACTAAGTTCTTTTAAGTTCCCTGAGCTATATATGCCTAAGCATGAAAGTAGTGGGCTCATTTGTAACTTAAGGCTATCATGTGACACACTCTTACGGGACAGTGCAGCACACAGGATACGGCAGGATAGCATTTTAAAATATACATTTACAGATCAGGCTGTAGAACTGACAAGGCTGTAGAGTGACTGTGAAAATATACAGATCCCAATGGTTGGAAAAGGAACATTTTGGGCTTGTTGTTATGCGCCATGCCATCCAGTAATTTTTGACCCATGACAACTCTATGAATGAGTGATCTTCAAAATATCCTCTCTTTAACAGCCTTGCTTAGCTCTTTAAAAGTGACTTACTGTACTAAGCCAATCCATCTCTTATGTATATTTCCTCTTTTCCTGCAGCCTTCAACCTTGCCTAGCATTTTGAGGTTACATTTTGGTATTATTACCCCTCCTCTCCCAACCCACCCTCCACCCCCAATAGCTAGTATGCTAGTGCCCACACAGGAACTAGAGGATTCTGCAAACGATAGTCCAAAACAGTTAATTTTCCCAGCAGTGGTGAGAAATATGTTCTCCTCAATCTCATGTACCCATAGTGGATAGCAGTTCTTGTTCAATTGATATTTTGTATCTTATTGAATTTACTGTATTGTACTGTGATATACTGTATTTTTTGTGATATTTATTGTGATATTTTTATGCTGGAACCTGTAACTTGTAAACCGCATTGAGTCGCTCCTTGAGCAGAGAATTGCGGTATATAAATTAAATTTCAAATCAAATCTTCTTCTTCTTTCATGTCCCGATCAAACCCTAGGCTGCCAAAATGAAGCCACTTTCTTGGCTTTGTTGTTGGCCAAACTTAAGTCCCCATTGATTCATGTTTCTGATAGAATAGACGGACCAGTAAACGAGTCGGATTCTGTATCTCTCCACAGTCACAGTGTTGTTGTCTGCCAGTAGCACCCACTAGAGCATGCTGGTCTTACATTTAGGGACTCCAACCCTCAGCCTATTCAGGGTCCTCCAAGTGATGTAGGGGAGGTTGAGTTCCTCAGCTATATCCTCGTATATTATTATTATTATTATTATTATTATTATTATTATTATTATTATTATTATTATTATTATTATTATTATTATTATTATTATTATTATTATTATTATTAAGACTTCTATCACCACCCGCTCACTGTGGCGACTCAGGGCGTCTTACAGTCAACAGTTAATGTTGTTCCTTGTCCAGTGAGCTCCTTCCTCCACCTTCTAATTTGGCTTTGCTCTTGCGTACCCTCAAGAATGTTTGTTCTTGCCATAAAGCTCTTCCTCAATCTGAGCTGGCAGACTTGAGGCTCATATCTATTCAGAGGATGTTGAGGGTCATTCTCTTGCTTAGTTCAGCATCCACTGGTACTTCTTATCTTAGGTGATACCTAAGAAGAGAGCATATTTTCTCAACTGGTGTAGGTCTGAGGCATCCTGTCACTGTACGCATGGTTTCGTTAACAGCCATGTCAACTTTTTTTGCATGTGTGTATGCACTCCATACTGGAGTAGCATCCTCTACTGCAGAGACCTTCAGTGCCAAAGCTGATGTATGCAGCGTGGATGGGGAACAATGAAAGCCCAATCTAACTCTTTCCCCAGGGGCAGAATTAATGAATTAGTATGATGAGGTACACAACTCACTAGGGTTCCCTGGCTCTCCTCCTCACTTGGTCTCTTTTCGGAGCTGCAGGGATCAACAGATAACCAAATGGAGGAAGAAAATGTTTCAAAAGCAGCCACTGTTGGCTTTACCCCCAGGAGGCAGTGAGGAGGAGCAGCAGCTATTAGTAGCTATAGGGTGGAGGCTAGTGGACACAGAGTGTACATTTCCCGAAAGGGAATTCTCCTAAAGAAGGTACAGCCCCTGATTCTCCCCTCACCTGGTTGAGTGTCCATACAAATGAAAGCATTTCTTATTCTTAACTTATTTATCTATTGGATTATAGTTCAACTGTGCAAAAAAAAAAATCTTAGAAAAGATGACAGCTTGGTAATCATACAATTGAAGATGGGATGGGGCAGAGATAAGAACATGCGTTCTTTTCATAACAATGGCAAAACAAAGATTTCTTCACTGTTAAAAAATGGAAGGATAGAACAGTAGAGGAGTTGTTTGATTTTCAACTAGAAGCTGTAATAATCTTGCACCTGTTTCATCAAACTCTGTTCTACTCTGTACAAAGAGTATTCAGTTCATTTTTTTTAAAAGAGAGCTTTCTCAAGTTAACTGGTCTTTTTAAAAATCAACTTACGATGGTGCAATATCCAAGTGGTTGATGCTGTACCCAGAGGTGGCAAAGCCCGCCAGTGTTGTTGATATGGTTACAAATGCAACAGCCAGTTCATATTTGCAGCCTATATATCCAGCTGCTACCAGGAAAACTGCTGCTCCAACCATTCCTGAAGCACATCAAAAATATCAACATCAAAGAAATCAAAATGCTGTTTATACTTTGTGCATTTTGGCAGCATAACCTTCCTTTATATAAAAAACCAGAACTGATTCTTTGCGCAAGGCACCCTTTGGTGAGTTTGTTCTGCAGTTTGCCTAACCCAGTGTGAGAGACTGAACTGTTAGTAGGCAGTGCATGTGCTGTGTTGTGACTTAGCAATGGTTCCTACATGGAATTCTTCCAATTCAATTGAATCGCAACCCCTATTGATACAAGAAACCCCAGTGCTAAGTCACACACAGCACATGCACTGCCTACCAAAAGTCCAGTCTCTCTATATCTCCAGCAACAAGGTATTCCAGGAGTACAACTGAGACAGACAGAGCTGACATGCTACTCTGAGTTTTATTTATAATTTATCCATATTATTTATTGATTTGACCTGTGTCTCATATATGACTAATATCCAGATACTAGTCAGGATAGTACAGTGAACCGAATGTCAGCCTAAAATCCAGAAGCCCTAGGTTCAAATCCCTCCCAGCCATGGAAACTCATGGAAGGAGTTGTAGCAGTGGCAGTGCTAAAACTAGTTTTTGAACATCTCACATATATTGAAATTCATATCAGGATCATCTAATTAGAAATAACTTGATAATATAAATAATGTGTTGGTAAAACCTAGCTGTTCAGCATATTAAATTACATTAGAGGAGGCCCATTGAGAATTTGATGAGTTAAGTCTTCCATGGGCTCAATTGATTCAGATGAACCTACTCTAGCTGCAAATTATTTTAACACTGTTGATTGACTAAATTCCCAATGATTCAATAGGCCTACTCAAGTATGATTCACTATACTAAGGAACAGGATTTTTGCCATTGATTTGATCTGTAGTCCATGTTTCCACGCACATTAATATCTATATATCAGACTAGACAACCTATTTGCTCCAGATAATATAAGATGGCTTCATACATTCTTAGGGACAGATATATAGAATTATTTCAGGACATAATGGGTTTAATGGAAAATTGGATATAACATAATGCTTTCAGTCCCCATTCTGTCAAAAAAAAAATACAGTCAATTGCCCCTAACTTACAAGAGCTGCATTTTAATATAAGATAGTCTGGACATCAGAATTCTTGCAAAATAATAGAGTATGTCCAAGTACCACTATGATTTTTGTTTTCCTAAGGTAAGCATATATTCATGTTATAACAGCATCACAAGAGGTAGAAGTACTGTATGATCCAACGAATGCATACTTTCCTTAGCGCCCCCCCCTTTTTTTCCTCTTACTGTATTAGAGAACTGAAAATTCAGCTTTTAAAATGGCCAGTTCTACACTACACATGATTGCCACCTAGTGTACAAGACATCTAACAGTATCCAGTTCAGGGCATCTATGCATGTGCAACTTTATTTATGATAGAATGCAAGGTGTGGCTGCAGTAAATGTTAGTTTAGAAAAACAGAGCAGCAATAGTTGTTAAAAGAGCGTTCAGATAGCATAATTTCCCCTTAACAACGCGTCGTTATGCACCACATGTTCCCCCGCATAACAACGTTTTTAGTGTCATTGTCTGGACAACAACGCTAAAATAACAGTCATTATCCGGACAACGACGCTAAAAACATCGTTATGCGGGGAAACTCCATAGAAACCCGCATAAAAACAAAAATTGCTTAGCAACGCTACTTGGGGATCCAAGTAATGTCGTTATGCGAGGGTCTACTGTACCACAATACAGAAGTCATCAAACGCACCTTGCTCATATCAAGAATGTATTATGATAAAGCAGAGATGAGCTGTGGGAAAGTGGGAGGGGAGCTGTGGGAAAGTGGGAGGGGAGGAGGAAAATGACGACTGTTAATTAAAGTATCTGCATTGAGGCCATATTTTTATAAAATTATCACTACTGGCATTTACGGTTGTTCCAAGATTTTACCGGTAGGTTACCAAGGATTAGCAAGGACAATGGAGGGAAGCAAGAGTACTGAGGCCTGGCTTAGATGAATGAGCTCCTCCTTTGTACACGAAAGACCCAGGAACATACTGGATGTCTCCGAGTTGCTTTTGAAAAGATTAGTGTTGGGGACTCTGTGTTCTGAATGAACAGATGCCTAAAAACCAGGACTTTTCTTTCTTACCTATCAAAGTAAATGTCTTCCGCACACACGCAGTAGACATATTTTGCTTTTCCCGTAAATAATCAGCAAACTGGCCAGATAGTATTATACAAATCCAACTACCAAAATAAGGCAGTGCAGATAGAAATCCATTCTGTAAGAAAAAACAAACATAGAAAGAAATATTTAGGATGGGGCGAGGGTAACTACAGTATTTGTATTTCAGCTGCGTCATTAACAGGCACTGGTTTTACTGGCTGGTTGGCCAGCTCAGCGCACTTAGCTTACTTGGCTGCTGAGTTATAGGTCAGAAGTTCAATGCTCCACTGTGCCTCCTGGAAGAAGAGCTATCCTTTTGTGGCTTTGGGTAAGCTCCATTATCCCGAAGCACCCCCAAAAGAGCAGAATGATAAACTACGTCTGAATACTCACCACCTAGAATACCCTGGAAACAGTAAGTCATTGCTATAAGTTAGCTGGAGTTGACTTAAGTAAAGGTCACCTTTGCTCGAAAGGCAGTCATATCTGACTCTAGGGTTCAGTGCTCATCTCTGTTTATAGCCGAAGAGCCAGCACTGTCTGCGTTTGCAGACGTTTCCATGGACATGTGGCAGGCATGCATGCCTAGATACCGAAGCTGCACAGAATGCTGTTTACCTTCCCACCAAAGTGGTCCCTATTTATCTACTTGCAATTTCTTTCTTTTGAACTGCTAGGCTGGCAAAAGCTGAGAGAGAGACGGGAGTTCACTCCGTCATGGAGTACTCGGGCTTTGAACTGCTGACCTTCCGCCTCCCAGTCAGCATCATAACCACTTGGCAGCACACAATTATTATTTTTATTGACTGTACAGGGAGACAATCTGTTAGTACTGCATGATAAGTCATGCATTAAGGAAATAAAAACTGGCACATTAATGCAGAAAAAGTCAGCTACACAGACTATGACAGAAAGACAGCCAAAGTTTAGGAGGCCAAGTTATCTAATTCAACTAGAGTAACTTTCCAATCATCACCAGAGTTCAACAACCTTAGTGGCAGTTGGAATGAAGGCTAATGTTGTTGAAGTGCACATCTTTGCATAGATCCAAGGGTAAGCAACTGGGACTGTCCAGATATTTTTAAGTTATAACTTCCAGAAACCTTTGCCCTTTATCATTGGTTGTGCAAGTTAGAGTTGCTGGTTAAGAGCATTTTGAAGCCACAACTGCCCACCTCAGGTTTAGATACTTTTATGGGGCTATGGAGAGAATACTACAACAGTAATCTTTGGATTTATGAAGGGTGACCACAAAGCAGCTTGTTTGATGCTGCTTCCTCTCTGTTATTGCATAGTCAAGTTGGATGCTGATACTTCTGCTTGTAAATATTTTTGGTGTATATTTTTTTTATTTGTAATAGCTTATGATAGCAAACAATAACTTTTTAAAAAAACTTATGGTATGCAAAAGGAAATAAAAACATGTTTCATCAAAGTGTGGTGGATCAGTGGTTAAGAAGCTTGCCTTGTTAGCTGGAAGGCCGGCAAGTCGGCTGTTCGAGATCCGGGTACTGCATGACAGTTTGAGCACCCATCTCTGTCCCAGCTCCTGCCAAGCTAGCAGTTTGAAAGCAAGAAATTGCAAGTACAGTAAAACCCCATATAATTAAGGGCTCTTATAATGAAAACCTCATATAACTAAAGGAATTTGATGAAAAATGTTGCCTCATATAGCAAAAAGTTCGTTATATGAAGCAATGTATCTCCCAGGGTGGTTTTCAGTGCATTCCTATGGAGATTTTCATTATACGAAGCATCCTATAGGAAATTTCATTATACAAAGCATGCTTTGTATAATGAAAAAACCGCATTGCGAAAAGCCTTGCAGAATGAATTATTTTCGTTATACGAGGTACCACTGTAGCTAAACAGGGACCACTTGGGTGGGAAAAGATCTTGGAGACATGAAAGGAGCCTCATTCGGGCATTCCCCTGAGCAGAGTTTCTCCAGAAAAAATCCTTTCAACCCAAAAGAACTTCTGACATGAAATTATTATTATTATCAGTGTGAAATCTACTTCCAAAATAGCCAACCAGAAAGTATTGATTTCAGACGCGTCCCATGGAGAGAAGACACTTAAAACAGGTCTAATTCATACCACTGATAATTTTATGTGTTCATCCATCAAGATACAAGGACTTGGAGGGCGGGGGGAGTTAGTGTAAGCATGAGAATTCGTAGCTACCTCTGTGATCACAGCTCTGGGAAAATAGTATTCACCCTGCATTAGTACTCACAAGCAAATTCATCAGCAGAGAGCACTTACTCACTCTGCAGAACTGACGTCTCCCAGAGTGAATGCCCAATTATACTCTGAAGGTGAATGCTTATTCATCAGCAGATACTCTGAGAGAGATCCAGCCTCCCACTTGAAACGAGGCCTTACTAGTCAGTGTATCCACTCGTGACAAGAGTGCCATGATGGGTGCTTTGCACAAGAAACCTGCGTATAGTCATCCATGGCTCTTTAGCTGCTCCTTGGGAGTCTGAAAAGAGGAGCGGTAGCAAGAGAAGCAAGGAACAAGAAACACTGCTGGCTTATTTTCCTCCTGGATACAAGAATGGCTTATTGCACATACATTTATTATCAGTGCCAATGTTCCATGACCACAGAACAAAAAGGAACTAGTGTGAAATAATTATTTCTGGAGCAACACTTGGAAGTGACCTATAAATTATTCAGTCAGGTTGATCCCCTATGCCAGTGGTGCCCAAACTACGGCTCGGGGGCCGGATATGGCACCCAATGCCAATTCATCTGGCCTGTGAAGCCCTCATCGCTCCTAGAAGCAGAAGTAAAATGTGCCCATATGGGCACATTTTACTTCTGCTTCCAGGAGCGACGAGGGTTTTGCGGGCCGGATGAATTAGCATCGGGGGGAGGATCTGGCCCCTGGGCCATAGTGATCAGCTCCTGAACCATGTGACCCAAAAAGTTTGGGCACCCCTGCCCTATGCCCTCAGACGCCAGTTATTTAATTTAATGTTATTTTGAGATGTATTTGTTAGTTGGTCTGTTTTTGATCTGTGTGTGTTTTGTCGTGTTATCTGATACTGTATTTGTTTGTACACCGCCCAGAGTGGGAAATCTCTCAAATGGGTAGTATAAAAATGTAATAAATAAATATAAGTAAATAAGTGATGTATATATCATACTGCAGAAGGATTCAATATGGGTGAGGCTCCTCAGAAAATGTAAATTTGTTTCTCAAAAAGTACATACAAATGAAACAAGAGGAACTTTTGAAACCTGTTTCAACTTTGACAACAAAAGCAAGCATTTCATCCATTACCCAAAATGTTAATTGCTCAATCAACCGATATTGCAATATTAAAAAAGTATTAATAAAATATTAAAATAAAACAATCAATTGTTTTAAAACACTTTGGGTCAAGGATGTCCAACAATCAGTATAGTACATAGGAAAATAATATAAATATACACTAAAAAGGAACTATAAGTTTCTAATCTTTACACCAATTTAAATAAAATTCTCTAAAAACAGCAGCACAACACTGAAGAGCCTTGTATATCATGCACTTACAATCATGTCTCTGAATGTTTATAACATTTAACACAAGTAGAATTCAGATATTTAGTTCTACATGTGTTGGCTTTGACAGCAAATATTACAAATCTTTGTAGTATATGTGGTTTAAATGCTTGTAGTAAGTAGCTCAATTTCTCTGTTATCCTCCTATATTTTACTTTCTTCAATAGGGACTGTATCTTTCTCTCATATCTTTATATAGATTTCACTGGGGCCACAACGAACTTACAAGTGCAAGATCAGAATTTATTTGTTTTTAAAACAATCAGAGGGGTACACGGAAAGATCCTCCTCGAAGACTGTGGCATTTCTAAACAACAATTGGGTGTACCCCAGGCAACAGCCACTTTGTGTCCGTTAATCTTTCTCACACTAGGTCGGGAGAAAGGAACTACAGAATGAATTCACCAAAGGTGGTTTCATTTTGGCAGTTTCACATCTGGCCTAGACACAGATGAAAAACACAAGAGATTTGTCAGTTGTCTTTTTAGAAATAATACTGATCATCACAGCAGTAGAAGATGGGTAAAAATGTTTGACGGAGACTTAAAGAATTAAATATCCTCTCAATAAGGAAACCGTGACAAGAAACATGGTTTTTTGAACTAGAGGCGATATATAAATATATACATTTACACATATATATTAGTAAAATGTAATTAGAATGTCTCTAGGTGAAGGGTGCACTATGATCAAGGTTTCAAAAGATATTCTTATTATATTTTATTGTACTCTATTTTTGTCCTTGTTTTGTTTATGTATTTTTTCTTTTTATAAGTTGTTTATGTAGTATGTTTTATTTTAAAAATAAAAAATTTAAAAAATATCCTCCCAATCAGGACACAACTTGAATGGCCCTCAGCCAATTATTACGTCTACAATGCCTCTCCAAATTGATAGGACATCTTACCTCTTGCATATCAAATCTCAAAAATTCCTTCATATAGGTAGGCAACAAGGTAAGAAGAGTATAGGAAGTCCAGTTGTAAGAAAAATGTGCTACCACAATAGCCCAAAGTGGAAGTGATGTCAGCATGGCTTTCCAAGGCACAGTTTTTTCAGTGGTAAGCTAAAGAGACAAGAGATGAAATTCACAAAGAGATTTTAAAACCTTTGGTCTCATTTAGTATAATTTTTAAAAATGTTAACTTGTAAGGAGGATGCTCCTGTTTGCCTGTACTGATAGGAGACCAGTTCAGACATAGAAGTAGGTATTTTTTGCAGGATCTAAAGATCCAAAAGAAGATCATGAGGTCAGGTTTTTCTCAGAATTCAGGCTGTGGGATGCAAGTCTTTCCCACATTTAGCCACACTTTGTCATTATGTGTGTCAGGTGAGCAATGCAGAAGAAAAAACATTTGTTGAATAACAGCTTTTCAACAGAATTTGGAAGTAAATAATTATGAATGATCACCATAAGTCAGAACTGACTTCAAGATATGCAATTATTATTCATCAATTCTGGCTTATGACAACTCTTTGAGTATTTTTTAGCCACAGAATGGTTTCCCATTTCCTTCTGGGACTGTGCAGCTTGCTCATGGCTACATAGGCTAGGTGTTCTCCCAGGATGCATAGTGGGGAACTGAACCCCCAGCCTCTGGTTTTTCAGCCCGATACAAAAACCACCAAGGTCTTCAGCCAGCTACACATAAAAAAGCCACCTGGAATGATTTCTTCTCCTTCTAAGTCATTAAATGTGGAGGGGAGTTCAAAAGCATTGTCGTAATGGAGAACAATTATACTTTCTTTTTGGGGTAGTGAATGTTTCCTAGTTATTTTAAGAAGTTACCCTTTAATGACATTTTAAGCATTTATAGAGATACATTGAATAGAATTGCTCATTTTCAGTTATCAATTTTTCTTTTTTCTGAAAAGGAAATAGCAAATGCTTCAGGGAACTTTGTAAAGAGTTACGTTACAAATCACTTTGTTGTATTTCCAATATTTCAAGCTCTGATTTTTTAGGAAGTTAGTAAAGGTAAAGGTTTCCCTTGCTTGAAAGCCAGTTGTATCTGACTCGAGGGTTCAGTGCTCATCTCTGTTTCAAAGCTGAGGAGCCAGCGCTGTCTGCTTCTGCAGACATTTCCATGGTCATGTGGCAGGCAGGGAACGCTGTTTACCTTCCCACCAAAGTGGTCCCTATTTATCTACTTGCAATTTCTTGCTTTCAAACTGCTAAGTTGGCAGGAGCTGGGACAAAGACGGGAGCAGTGGTGGGCATCAGCAGGTTCGCACTAGTTCGCCAGAACCGGTAGCAGAAATTCTGTCTGGCCCCGCCCAGCCATGTTTTCAAATAAAGTAGTCCTAATTCGGGTGCAACGCAGGGCTTTCCCCTGGCCACGCGCACCATACCACACACACAGAGTAAGTGCTAAAATAAATTGAATCCCACCACTGGACGGGAGCTCATTCTGTCCTGTAGTATTCGGATATGGAACTGCTGACCTGCCGCCTTCCAGTCAGCATCTTAGCCACTTGAGCCTCTGCAGTCCCTTTTAGGAAGTTATTTTCCTCCAAAATTCTTTTTTTTTAAAATAGTATTATGGTTGATGTATATTGCACCAATATTTTAGCAAGAATAAACAAAGGCCAGAATCCTATTGGTGTTTATGTAAGACTAGCTGATTGCTCGGCCTTGCCGGGGGGGGGGGGGGTCACACACACACACACACACACACACACACACACACACACACACAGGCCGCAGGGCGATGGTAAAGGTGGCTGGCGTATGGTCCTTGCCTGGTAAGGAAGGGGACTCCCTTCCTCTGTTAGGCAAGGCCCGAATGAGGTGCCGGCTTTGGCCATCGCCCGGCGGGGAAGGCGCGCGCTTTCCCCATCGGAGCGCCGGATCGTGCCCTCGCCTGGTGGGGAAGGCACTTGCTCTCCCCGTCAGGCAAGGGCCAAACTGAGCGCCGGAATGTGGCCTCACCTAGTGGGGAAGGCGCTTGCTTTCCCCATCAGGTAAGGGCCAAACGGAGTGCCGGACCGTGGCCTTGCCTGGCAGGGAAGACGCTTGCTTTCCCCGTCAAGCAATGGCCGAATGGAGTGCCGGATTGGGCCCTCGCCTGGCAGGGAAGGCATTCGCTTTCCCCATTTGGCAAGGGCTGAATGGCGTGGCGGCCGGTCCCCCCCCCCCGCACTGGCTGTCCTGCCTCCTCCACGCTCTGATTGGCTGAGGCGTGTTACGGCGCAGAAGATGGTGGGACTGGTAGTTTTCTTTTTTTTTCCGCGTTCATGGGGCGTTGGCCCCACTCTCGGCTTCCGGACCCGTGCAGCGATGGTGTCTGGGACATAAGGTAGGTGTGCACAGCACATTACGGGATAGGCTGGGTGGGTGCAGACACACATTCCGCACACGCACAGCCCAACCCTCTTTTTATAGGTATAGATCTGGACAACTTGCTAGGTAATTCTTGAGGTGCTAGGGCGTGTCTTGATCACATGTCTAGTCATGCATTCAATTGCCCAACCAAAATGCATCCTGACCCACTGTCTATTAATAATTAGTCATGGCATCCTATAGACTTTATATGATTACCAGTAGAACTTCAGCCAAATCCCTTAGCAAAAATACACACCTGTTCTGTGAGAGAAGATAGAATGTATTCTTTTTCTGCATGAGAAATCCTCTTATGCGTTTCTGGTGTATCGCTAACCATCACCATCCAGAAGAGAAACCACAGCACACCCAGGGCACCTTGAAGCGAAGGGGAGGGGGGGGGGTAAATGTGCTTAAATTGAAGAGAAGGTTGGCTGTGGTATTATTAGCACCAAAAAGAACTGAGAAACAGACTACACTTATGCCCATTATGAAAGGCAATTCTGAGGAGCCACAGCTACCGGTACATGTGAACCCAAGACGTTTGTAGCAGAACAGGGTTAACAAGCTTTTCCCAACCAACCACTGGTCATGCTTGCTGGGGCTGATCCATTCCAGTCAAAAACATCTGGAACACATCAGGTTGGGCAAGAATGGGTAAAAGAGAAAAGTCATTCCCAACCTACCATGTCTATGTGGATTACTTCACAGAGGATCCCTAAATGCAAATAGCTATACCCAAATAATCCTTGAAATAAATTCTGCTACCACAGACAAAGGGCTTCCTTTCCACATGGGTCTGTCAGCCTGACTATGGCTACAGAAGCCACAAACAAATCAATAGTAAGCTTGAACGAAAAGAAAACTTAAGCTTGAGAGATGTTAATAAAAAGAGATAATTAAAGTAAGAAAACAAGATGGTTAGAAATTATACTCCCTTGCAAGCCTTTTCATGGATGAGGATTCTCTCATGGGAAGTCTTTTTTGGTTATGTTTCTTAATAGAATAGAATAGAATAAATCTTTATTGTCATTCTTCCCTTGCAGGAGCAATGAAATTTCTTGGTTACTATGTCAACTCAGATTTGGCACTCCACATAATTTAAAACAGCTGCAAAACACTAATTAAAACAGTACAATACAGTACAATATAACAAATAAAATAAGATGACTTCAGAGTCCAGAGTTTCCATTTAAGGCCAAGATTGCTCTAGAGAAGAAACTGTCCTTGAGATGGCTCGTTCTCGCCTTCATTGTTCTATATCTCCGTCCCGATGGCAGAAGCTCAAAGAAGCGATGACCAGGATGCGATGGGTCTCCTGAAATATCTAATGCTTTTCTATGGCACCTAATGGTGTAACTTTGTTCTAAGGTGGAGAGTGAACAACCAATGATACTCTCCGCTGTTTTAATAATTCTATGCAACACTGTCCTATCCCGATAGGTACAACTTCCGTACCACACGCATAGACCATAAGTAAGCATGCTCTCAATGGCATAATGATAGAAGGCAAGCAGCAGCTATTGCGGAAGATGGTTTTTCCTTAAAGTTCTCAAAAAATACAATTTCTGCTGCGCCTTCTTCGCAAGCCCCCTTGTGTTGACACTCCAGGACAGATCCTCCTGTAACTCAATGCCCAGAAATCTAAACATTGTTACCCTCTCCACACAGATTCCGTCAATCAAAAGTGGCTGGACATCGCTTTTCTTCCTCCTAAAGTCCACCACAACCTCCTTCGTTTTCTTTATATTAAGGAGCAGGTTATTGGTTCTACACCACTTTATCAACCACTCCACCTCATCTCTATAAGCCGTCTCACCCTCCTTATCAGAGATGAGCCCGATCACGGTCGTGTCACCTGCAAGTTTGACAATCCTATTACTAGGGTGGGCAGAGACACAATCGAACATATAGAGAATATAAATGAGCGGGCTGAGCACACATCCATGTGGTGTTCCTGTATTAGTACTAAGCAAATTGGAGGTGTAAGGACCCTCTGGGAGCGAGCCAACAGGAAATCCAAAGTGATGGCGGAAGCCCCAGATCTTCCAGTTTATATATTAGATGTTGCGGTAGAATGATATTAAATGCCGAGCTAAAATCCACAAAGAGCAATCTGGAATAACCCCCACATTGCTCCAAGTGTGCAAGAACAGCATGGAGAGCAATCACAGCAGCATCCTCTGTTGATCTTTTCATTTTATAAGCAAATTGGAATGTATCCAATCCCTCTGGTAGGCAAGCAATGACATGATTTCGTACCAGCTTTTCAAAGCACTTCATGATTACAGGTGTGAGTGCTACTGGACAAAAGGCATTCAGATTTTCCAGATTAGTTTTTTTTTTTGTATTGGAACGATGATAGAAGACTATAGACAGAATTGCGCAGTAGCCTGAGATAAGGATCGATTCAATATCCCTGTAAAAACTCCTGCTAGTTGATAATAAGCATGCATATATTACCTCGACATAAAAATGCCACCAAATCAATAGCTCCAGTACAATGACAAGCACAAGAACTGTGCCAGCCATTTTTAAATTTTATATATTTTAATTTTAATTTATATATTGATTTTTATTGATGTAAATATAAATAAATATATTTGTACAGTATTTGTTTTATTTTTTTAGCCTTTATTAGAAACAATGTGGCAAAGTGCTTTAGAGATAAACACAAAAAGCTTTACTCAACAAATTTAGATTTACAATACTTACCAAATATGTAGAATACATAAACCCAGTTCATATAAAAACAGATCAAACCGGTCAATGGAAGAGACACCACAGTCCCTAGAGGTACACCTAGAAAGTGAGAGAAGTTCACTTTGCAAAATGCTGCCAAGAAATATCCTAACAGCACAGAGACTGTTCAACAGTTTTCAGCACTGGGTTAGAAAGAATATACAGGTGAAACTCTGAAAATTAGAATAATATAGTGCAAATGTTCATTCGGTTCAGTAATGCAACCTAAAAGGTGAAACAAATATATGAGATAGACTCATTACATGCAAAGCGAGATAGTTCAAGCCTTACTTTGCTATAATATTGATGTTTATGGCTTACAGCTTATGAAAACCCCAACCCCCCAATCTCATGTACCCCATAATCATCACATAATCTCATGTACGCTGTATGCCATGATCATCACAATTATAACAAATTAAGGCATGACATCTCTCGCTTTGCATGTAGTGAGTCTATCTCATATACTTGTTTCCCCTTTTAAGTGAAATGAATTAACATTTGCACAATATTCTAATTTTCCGAGTTTCACCTGTATGTTTATTTATTTTTATTTTATATTCATATTTATATAGCTGCCCAACTCACAAAGACTCTGGGCGGCATACAATCTTAAAAACCCTTAAAGCAAGAACAACCCCATTAAAACAAATTACCCCGCTAAAACCCCCATACATTAAAAAGAGGAAAATTACTCCGATATTAAACCAACCAGCAGGTGGGGGTCACGACATCTTCAGGACCCCACACCTGTCCCGCCAGCCATGTTTTCAGATCTTTCCTGAAGGGCAGCAATTCCGTCTGCAGCCTTAGTTCCACTGGCAGGAGGTTCCAGAGGGCCGGAGCGGACACAGAGAAGGCCCTCCTTCTTGTGCTAGAGAGACGGGCCCCTCTAGCAGATGGTACAAGTAGAGAGCCCCTCCGGTCCACTCTGGTTGGACGGACAGACGTTCTTGGGGTGATGTGGTCACTTAGGTATCCTGGCCCACTACCATATAGGGCTTTAAAGGTAATGACCAGCACCTTGAATTGCACCCGGAGGCAAATTGGAAGCCAGTGCAGCTCCTGAAGCAGTGGTGAGGTGCGGGCATAACGCCCACACCCCATCGCCACCCGAGCAGCCGCATTCTGGACCAACTGCAGCCTCCGGATGGTCGTCAAGGGCAGCCCCATGTAGAGCGCATTGCAATAATCTAGTCTAGAGGTGACCAGAACATGAGTGACCATGAGTAAGGAGTCCCGGTCTAGGAGTGGGCACAACTGGTGAATCACCCGAAGTTGGTGAAAACCCTCCTGGCCACAGCCGCTACCTGATCTTCCAGCAGCAGTTGTGAGTCCAGGAGGACCCCCAAGTTGCACACCGGATCTGTCTGGGGCAGACTAGCCCCATCCAAAACCAACTATGGTAGCTCCCGAGATAACACCAGGCCCCTAATCCATAGCCACTCAGTCTTGCCAGGGTTCAGTTGTAATCCGTTGTCCCCCATCCAGACCCCAATAGTCGCCAGGCACTTGGACAGGACTTTGACAGCATTACTGGGATCACCACGGGATGAGATGTACACTTGGGTGTCATCCGCATACTGATGATACCGCGCCCCATGGGAATGGATGATCTCACCCAGCGGTTTCATGTAGATATTAAATAGGAGAGGATACAGCGCCGAGCCCTGAGGCACCCCATATTGGGGCGGACGTCTCACTCTCCAACCACACCGACGGGTACAGCCCTTCAGGAATGAGGAAAACCAGGACAACACAGTGCCCTGGATCCCCAATCCTCGGAGCCGTTCCAGAAGGATACCGTGGTTGACGGTATTGAAAGCCGCTGAGAGGTCCAGAAGAGCAAGGATGGTCAGATGGCTTTCATCCCTTTCTCGCCAGAGATCATCCATCAGTGTGAGCAATGCTGTCTCTGTACCATGTCCGGGCCTGAACCCTGACTGAAAGGGGTCCAAATAATCTGCTTCATCCAGGACCACCACCACCCCCCGCAACTGCCGCACCACTCCTTCTCCAATACCTTCCCCAAAAAGGAAAGGTTGGAGACCGGCCTATAATTAGCTGGAATTGCTGGGTCGAGAGCAGTGTTTTTTAAGGAGGGGCGCACCAAAGCATGTTTTAAAGGTGCAGGGAATACCCCCTCACTGCCTTAAATGCTTTCACCAGGCGAGCAGGAGAGGGATCTAAAGGGCAGGTAGTAGCGCGAACAGCTGCAAGGAGCCTGTCCACTTCATCAGGGACAACTGGATCAAACTGTTCCCAGATCACACAGCAGGACTGTGATCCCAGATGACACGGCAAGACCCCTCCTGACTCTCCCCATCCACGCTGGGGTTCAGTCCTGAGCGAATCTGAGTGATTTTATCTGTCAAGTAATCAGCGAAAACCTCAGCTGAACCCTGCCAACCAGGCACCGGCTCCCCTCTACCGAGGAGAGACCTGGTCACCCGGAACAGGGTGGCTGGGCGATTATCCGGGGATGCAATAAGGGTGGTGAAATATTGCCGCTTCACCAGCCTTATCGCCACCAGGTAGGCCCTAATAGTGGTTCTAGCCAGTATCCAGTCAGACTCAGTCCGAGTCTTCCCCCAGCGGCGCTCTTGGCATCTCTTCACCTGTTTGAGCTCCTGCAGTTCTTCAGTGAACCACGGGGATGACCTAGCCCCACCGGCTCGGAGAGGCTGTAGTGGTGCGATTTCATCCAAGGCTGCCGTTGTCTTCCTGTTCCACAGGTCAACTAGCGCCTCAGGTGAATTGCTTAACTGATCCAAAGGAAAATCCCCCAGTTCCGGCTGGAATCCATCAGGATCCATTAGTCGCCGGGGGCGGGCTAGCTTAACAGGCCCTGCCTCCCTATGGTGAAACGTTGCCCCCAGAAAGTCTACAGTCACCAGAAAGTGATCTGACCATGGCACAGGTGTTATGTCTAATTTCTGTAATATCAGATCACTCAGCCACCGCTCCGACAAAAAAGCTAGATCCGGCGTGCGGCCACTGCCCCTGGTTGGGCCCTGAATTACTTGAGTCAGGCCCATTGCTGCCATGGAAGCCATGAACTCCTGTGTGACCTCAGAGCCAGTCCCCAGCGAAGGTAAATTGAAGTCCCCCAGGACCATCAGCCTAGGGAACTCCAACGCCAACACTGAGACAGCCTCGAGGAGCTCAGGCAGGGAGTCCCTTACCCTGCAAGGGGGCAGGTTCAGGAGTAAGACTCCCAACTGACCCTTAGGGCCCAACTGCAGGAGCAAGGCCTCACAACCAGTGTGATTAAGTAATAATAACATGGGAGACAATGCATGCATTAACAAAGAACTATGGCTATGGATGCCAGAAGAACCACAGGGCAAAAGAAAGAAAGGCACCACACAATATGGTGGTGTGTTCCCAGTCTCTTTACTATTGTTAAGAGAGATCAGGGAGGCACCCTCCCCTGCCTGGGCAACAACACAACCATGTCTCACCTGCATATGAAATACTAAGAAGTTTGCTGCGTTCCAGTGGAGGAGACCAGGATGCCCACATTGCATGCATAGCAGGAAAAGTGACACCCTAGAAAACATGTTTATAATATAGGCATGTATTTCAAGAATAAACTTTCCATTGGTCCCCATTAACATTTTTAGTTCTGCAAAGCCTGAGTGTGAGTACTGTACTGGCTGGATTTAATATAGAGCTCTCTTCCCAACAAAGTGTGCATAGCTCCTGGGCAGTTAAGCAGAACTAATTTCTCGCCTCAATTCTTCAGTTGAATATGCTTTGTGAACATAACAATTATGCTGAACTTTGAGTTTCTGCTAATCAAGAATAACAAAAATACTGTGATGTGAGTTTCTTCAACCTGGATTGGTAAATGCCAATTTGACAAGGAGACCAAGCGGTGGGGCATGAAGGGAACCTCACTCTACACCAGGCACACAACCCTCCCCGCCAAATGAATCTGGAAACCTAACAAAAATGAAGTGGGTTATAAATGAATAGTTCAATAAAGTTTGGTTGAAGGTGGCCATAACCCCAGCTACTGCCACCTAAAAGGGCACGAAGGTAAAATCTCAACATTATTTAGAATGAGGGAGCATCTATGCTCCTATCAACTTGCCTGAGCCTTGGGATCACTTTCTGAACCCTGATCCTTCAGCAAGAACCATTAAACTGATGAGTACCCTGTGGCCAAGTTTTCATTTCAATGGCCTCGTCACTTTTGAAATGTGTAGGATTTACTTGATCTAGTAACGCTTTTAAGCACTTTCCATCAAAATAAGTAACAAACACTAGGCAAAATTAACATAAAACAGCTTTCAAACAGTTTTTGCTTCTCCCTATGATTAACAGAAACCAAAAATGTTTGTAAAATAAGGAATGCAAATGAGAAATTATGCAAATCTGCTCATTTGAATAAAGAGGTCCAGGTTGCAAGTCAGTTAGTTGCCTTTGGAATACAATTTGAATTGCCAGTGCTCAGAATTAGTGTTTGCTTTTTGAACAGATAGTTACATGATAATGACAGAAAATGTACATTTTACTCTGTAAAATTTACTCCGTTTTCTGCTTTATCCATTCTATTCTGGTTCTACATCTACAAAGGGCAAAACCTTCACACAACCCTTTGTATACTGATTTTCAAGAGAATGGTGTTCTAAAGTATGTTCTCCATCGCAAACAATGAGATAACTGTACTTTATATATTATTCTCATTTTAAAGATGGGAACAGAAAGTAGGACAAAGGAAAGAAGCATCAACTCCTGGATAGCAGTTGCAATTACACTTATATACCACCCCATAGCACTTAGTGCACTCTCTGGGCAGTTCATAAGTTAATTAGTTCTTATCTTGATACTGAACAAATACACTAGATCAGGGGTTCTCAACCTTTAAAGCTGCGGGCCAGACCACGGCCCCTCAGACAGCTAAGCGGGGTGGACTGGTGGTTTCCCCTGCCATAAACGCTGCTGTAAAACTCATCTGTAGCTGTTGTAAATGTGTCCACATCCGCTTCCGGTGGCAATGTAGGCCACATGAAATGGTGCTGTGGGCCAGGTCTGGCCCGTGGGCCATCGGTTGAGAACTCTTGTGTCATGGCTTCAGAGCACATGATCCAACCAGTTTGCTGAAACAAAGGTGGCTGGATCTATTGACTGCCTGGATGGGACTTCATGTTCCCCTGCCCGGACTTGTGCCCATCTTATCATCTTGAGTTCTACAAGATTACAAAGAGTAGGATACAATTATACCTACACTGAGGGACTGATGTAAATCTATGGCAGAACAAATGATCTGTGAGTGAGCTTGCATCGTCTCTCTATCATAATAATGTGCTTGACAAGAATGAATAATTAAAAAAGAGTTTACCTCACCCAGCCCTTCCAAAGCTCTCACTACTATGAGGAATCCAACTCCTAAATCTGCAGCTAATGGTGTAAACAAGGTGAAAAGTGCAGTGCCCAGGATGCCAAAACCGATCAGCAGCTTTCCCCCAACTTTGCGTGCCAGATAGCCACCAGGAATCTGAGTAATGATGTAGCCATAGAAGAAGGAGCCGAGGATCCAACCTTGCGTTTCAGCATCCCAAGCATACTTTTTCCCCTGAAACAGAGAGAGCAAGAACACAGAGCCCTACAAGCCTCAACTTTATTTCTGAATCAGAAAAGAAAAGAACAAAAGATTCAATAACCGTGAATGATATTCTATAGGATGGGTGGCCAAACTTTTCAGGCTGCGGGCCGCTCACATGGTTCACACCGGAAGCGGAAGTAAAACACAGCAGCACATGCTCAGAATGCTGCCGTAAATGCACCTGCAGCTGTCATAAATGCATTTATGACAGCCACAGGTGCACTTACGGCAGCGTTCTGCACATGCGCGGGCACATTTTACTTCTGCTTCCGGGAGCGGCGAGAGCAGTGTGAGCCAGATCAACTGGTGTTGGGGTCAGATCCAGCCCACGGACCATAGTTTGGCCAGCCCTGTTCTATAGCATTCATTGCCAACACTTCCAGCCACCTGTCACTAGTACATGCTCTTTCTTACAAGACACACCAGCCAAAATCCTGCTGGAAGAATCCATAAGCAGAACAAAACTGTGAAAGCACTTTCCCTCTTTTTGGAGTGGTGGCCTCTCAGATGGCTAGATGTTACACAATGGTCATTAAATTATCCATGTGACCAATTACACGACTAATTGCATGATTACCCTTCCAGATATGGTTTCTCTTACCAGGATTCTGATCCTGGAAAATACACAGCTGTGTAAGAAAAAGCATTGTAGGCACACTGTTCATTTGGTAAATAATATGAACATATATACATATAACTTGCTAATTAAAGCTAATATTTCCAGCTATTACATCTCACTACATGTTTCCTTCTGTTTGCCAAATCAGCTCTTAAACTAAGTAAAATAGAACCAGAAGGAGATTAAGGGTTGTTGTTGTTTTTAGGAGGGTGTCATTTAAACATTGTCAATCTGTGGGCTGATCATGGGAACTGCCCTTATCTTACCACTTTCAGGCCAGCCTCCTGCTCTCACTTTTATTTAAGTAAGGTTTTTAAAGTGTTGTTCTTTCTCATTTAATCCCTATTCCTTACAAAATATAAAATCTCTTGGCTATGCAACACATTTGGCAAACAGCAGCAACATCATGGGGTACAGTCCAGAAACAGCTATTTGATGTAGAACACAGGAAAGCTGCTTTAAATCAAGTCACTGTCCATATAGGAAAATATTTATTATGTCATTGTTTGGTAGTATTTCAGTGACAATTGGTGGTGCCGGGTACTGCTGATGGAAGGTGCAATCCAACAACGTCTACAGAGTGCAATGTCCACACAATGAGTGGCCGAAGCTCTCTAAGTTTAAGACAGGAGTCTTTCTTTCCCTCATGGTTTAAAGCCCGGAGTGTTCTTGTGTACTTACTATTCTTACAACCCTTCTCATTAATGTTTGGATCAGTTTCATGAACCTGAAGCAAAAGCGGGGCTTGAAGACTTCAAGTTGCAAACTCCGAGCATGGTGCTTGGAACAGCTATTATTTATTCACAAAATGCCATCAATTGGGTTGTCATTTTGAAAATCTAAAAAGGACAGCTCTGTGCACCAACCAGCTTACAATCTAAAATGTGACATGGGGAAACAACACCAGGCCAAGGAAGACAAGAGAGGAATATGCATTTATTTCAGTGATGTACTTAAACATGCAGAGGGATGGCAGTGTTAGTCTGCCATCTAGTGAAGCACAAACAACAAAGAGTTTTCTGGCAAGTCAGGAATGACCCCATTGTTGTTGTTTCCCCCACGTTTTAGAGACTACCACCCTCTTTATCAGATGCTCTGTTACAGTTCTTTGGCATACCCATCAAGCGCGGCTCCGCAAAATACGGGAAATTACTGCGCATGTGTGGACGCGCACATGCAGTAACCCGTTTGAGCATGCGCACTGTGTCTGTGAATGTGCAGTAGCCCGTTTGTGCATGCGCACGGTGACTGCACATGTGCAGTAAGCCCTTTCCCCACCGTTCAAATATGGGACAACGAGCGCAGAAAAATGGGAAATCCCGGCCAATACGGGATACTTGACGGGTATGTTCTTTGGCCTAGTAACAGTAAGGTACTCTCTGGATGTGTAATACTACAACTCAGAAAGGGAGAAATAGGAAATGCAATTGAATATCTGGAAGGTGTTGAGTTGGGAACGGAAGCAGTCAGGAACGAAAACTGTGTAAAAAAACAACTCTCCTCTACCATTATACTTAATGGAAACTTCCTGTTTCTCCTATCCTATTGCTTGCACTGCATGGATTTATTTTTTAGCTTTTTTCTGGCCCAGATGTGTCTGTTTTCCAACTATTTTGTTTTATGGCAAAATATATAACATGGCACTGAAACAGATGATTTAGAAGTGTGTATATATTTAACTTCTAAATAGAGTTGTAGGCACCATGGAAAATCACTCAAGTTGTCGTGATCATGGTTTGGGAAGAAGAGCAAGTTGTACAGGAGAAGAAGATACAAAAATAAGAAGACAGGAATACAAGTTGGGTTTCGGGGGAGAGGAGACAAAGCAAATATTAAAAACGGACTTCATGAAGACTGAATGTAACTTGTTTTAACAGTCTCACTCTTGCAAGACATAACAGAGGCTTTCAGATGCTTAACATGGATAAAACAAGAATGTTATCTAAAGCATAACTCTGTGGTAGGCAGAACATCAAGAGCTATGTAAAAACATAGATTCTTTGAAAAGACGTTAAAAGATGCTCTCATAACCCCAACGTCCTATGCACAATATATAATCCCATGTGTTGTGCATAAAATTATAATCTAAGAGTATAGTATTTACAAGAGTTCTTCATGAAATAGCTATATTACCCCCATTATTCAGAACATGAAATCATTTTCCGTCAGAGCAGATTCACTCCCTACCAATCTTTGAAAAAAAGGGCAGGCAGCCTCCAGTGTGGGGGTGTCCAAAAACCATCTCTCCACAGGCAAAATCATCCAGCAGCAATTTACCCCTATGTTTCTGTATTAACCCCTCACTAGTATCTTTCACAAGATGGTAGTTATTTATTCATTTCTTTATTTAAAAACTAAAACAGGTCACTTTAAAATAAATAAATGTATTAAATGTTACCGTAGTGTTACGAGGAACTGGAGTCGAAGAATGCTCTGGGCACACAGAAGTTGTATTTTTCAGCAATTCTGCACTTGGTTTTACCATGTCCACCAAGGCCACACTTAAATTCACACGGAGTCCATATACAAGAAAGAATCCTAAAAAGGCCCAGATGGCTAAACTGAGACGAGCAGAGCAGCATAATGGAACTAAAACAAAAGAAGACACAAACTCAACAAAGTGTAAATAGCACATCCCACTCTATTGGTAGGCAACCTATTTTAAACTCAACTAGGATGGAAGGGCCAACACGATTAGGCTTCCCCACTGAGCCATTCCCACATAGTCCAAGACTCTTTATCCTTTCAATCAAAAAAATCCTATATTACTAAATTCATAGCTGTCAATTATCCTTTATTGGCTGGGAAAACCCCTTATTTTACCCTCTTTCCCGCCGTCATCCCTTATTAATTAGACTGCAATGCCCTATTGCCACCATTGGAGGGCAGCACAGGATAAGCATAGCTGTCAAGTATCCCGTATTTGCCAAAAAATTTCCCTTATTTCCAAATCCAAAACTTGACAGGTATGCTAAATTAGCTGCTCACTTAGCTTTTGCATAGGACTAAGATACAGTGCTGAGCTTGACAACTAGAAGGTTTACAGGTCAGCAGTTCGAGACCCAAGTTCTGCGCAACGGGGGGGAACTCCCGTTGTCTGTCCCAGCTCCTGCCAACCTAGCAGTTCAAAAGCAAGAAATTTCAAGTAGATAAATAGGTGCCACCTTAGTGGGAAAGGTAACAGTGTTCCATGTGCTTTGGTGTCGTCATGCCTGCCACATGACCATAGAAATGTTTACAAATACAGATAGCACCGGCTCCTTGCTGTAAACGGAGGAGAGCAATGCCCCCCTAGAGTCAGACACAACTGGCTTTCGAGTAAGGGATGACCGGAGGTTCACAATACAAAAAGAACTATACTAACATTGTGTTGTTTTTCATATTTCCAACGAGAAGATAAACAAGTCTTTCGCCCATGTCTCAGTTTGGATGAAAGAAACGGAAACATATAATTATGCCTGTATGTGCTTAGAAAATCTGGGAAGCATTCAGTGGGCAGCCCTAGACTTTTATGCTTCTAGCAGGAGGTAGAAGTCACCTTATCCACAACATGCAATGGGAAGCAAGAATTAGCAGTACCAGGTCTAGAGCAAAGATCAGTTCCTGGGGCCTCTTCATAAAAAGAGAAACTTGGGACCCAAAGGCTACTTCTGTCCTCCTGCCCTCCAAATACTATGAGCAGGAACACAGAAAAAAGAAAAACATGCCTGCGGAGCTTTGATTAGTTACTGTTTAGGTGTCAGAAAACAACTACTCCAACGCACCAGAGGAGAAATGCCCATTTACTCTGGGGAAACAGGGGCCATTTCCCTTGATACTGGGATAGCTATCCGGCAGGTTTACAAGTGTTCTCTTAACTATCACAAATATAGTTCAGCTATTTATGGCAGTAAATCTTAAATGTTCCAAATATTACAAGCCAGCATGTCTATAATCATTCGGGCTGGGGGAGGTGGGAACGTAGCTGTGCCTCATTCTCTGTGGCGGGGCCATCAAGAGCCGCCACCACCGGAGCTACTGGGAGCTGCCGCAACACCTTTGGCCTGGGCCCCTGCCTTAGCTGGGGCTCGAAAGGCGGCTAGACTTTGTCACCACCCAGGAGCTCCGTAGCCAGAGCGAAGAAGCTTTTGGCACCGGGACTACCCTTTCAACAACGCCGGAGGGGAGGAATGCGGTGACAGCTGCTGCACTGGCTGGGCAGTGGAGAGTCACTTCCTTCTCCGGGCTTTGTTCCCCCGTTTAGAACTTTAGAAGCTGCCGAGATTGGACTTGCCTGGGGTTGGGTTGGGGTGAGTGGAGTGGGGTACTGCCGATGTGATATTACGCGGGTTTTTTGATTGCATTTTGTATTATGTTTCTGTAACTATTGTATTTTTGCCTTTTGCCATTGTTTCTTTAATATTGTATTTTTACTGTACTTGAGATGTCTGTGTTTTTGCTGCTCCTGCTGTGTAGGCAGCATGCCTCATTTGTAAACCGCTTCGAGTCGCCTTCGGGCTGAGGTTAAGCGGTATATAAATAAAACTTCATTATTATTATTATTATTATTATTATTATTATTATTATTATTATTATTATTATTATTATTATTATTATTATTATTATTATTATTATTATTATTAACCCAATCCAAAATAAACAAACAAAACCATTTTAAATGACAACCAGCATATACAGGTACAGTTTTTAAAATTACTCTTACCCAATCTTTTTTTTAAAAAAAACCCAATTAACCATCCCCACTTGATGTTTAGGAAAAACAACAACAGTCTACTGCAGCGGTGCCCAAACTATGGCCCATGGGCCAGATCCGGCTCCCAACGCCAATTCATCCACCCTGCGAAGCCCTCATTGCTCCCAGAAGCAGAAGTAAAACAAGCACTGTCTGGGCAGTTCACAAGGTAATTAGCATTTTGCCCCCAACATGCTTGAGTCCTCATTTTAGAGACCTCAGAAGGATGGAAGACTTGAGTCAACCTTGAGCCACTATCAGGTTCAAACTCACAACATTTTGGATGCAATACAGCAGTTTAACCACTGCGCCACCACAAAATATAGGGCTTTTAAAACACACACAGTGCATTTAACATACTGTACTTTTTATGTACAAACAGGCTGTTTAATTGTGCAAAAGTAATCTTTTTGAAGTGGAAGATCTCCTGCATCATTCTAGATTTAATTATCCCAGATAAGATTATACCTAGAAACAATAGACTGTGTGTAGTTGGAACACTGTAGTTATGTCATCCATAGTTTTCCCCCCTTCACTTCCAAAGTACGCTGGGTTTGGCATTTGAAGATTTCTTTCTGAAAAATATCTACTGGAAATCTAAGCTCTTGTTCTTCCCACTGACAAGAACAGGGTGACATAATCTTGTAGTCATAAATGAGGCTCAGCTAATACAGCAAAAGGGAACAAACCCCCAAGCTTTAGAAAGCAGACATCAGTACAATTTTATATTTTTAAAAAACCTCTTGTCACGGTAGCCTATTGAACTAAAGAATACAGGAAAATATCTGAGAATGTCAAACCACTGGTCCATCAAATGTGGAAAAGACTGTTCTTCAAGTTATGGTTTTCCTCAAGATTTCTTCTTCTCATTTCTTGATGGCAAAGACTGAATTTGGGAGACTACAGTACATTACTTAAAATATGCTCTTTCACTAAGCTGTATCCCCTCTTACCAGGAAGTTAATACATATAAGACAGGCACACAAAATGAAACAATCTAGTTTTCAAGAAAACAAGAGTCTGGTTTCTTGCTGTCTATAATTGCAATGACGTATTTGATGCTGTCTTTCCAAATTAATTAATTTAAGCAATCTACAAACCGTGAAATTAGATTATACAGCAGGAAGTGCATGATGTGTTTACAGTAAAACCGCTACTTATGAAAAAAGTCCGTTCCATAGGCTTTTGCTTAAATCGTTTTTTATGTAACTCAAAGCAAACCCATAGGAAAAATGAAATTTTTACGTAACTCAAAGCCAAACCCATAGGAAAAAGAATCTTTATGTAACTCAAAGCAAACCCATAGGAAACTATGGAAATGGGACATGATTTTAGCACAAAATCATTATGTAAGTCGAATTTTATGTAACTCGAGGCATATGTAAGTCGGGATTTTACTGTATTTTTATTTACCAAGGTCAAACTGTTATAACAGGCAGCAGAGGGAGGGTGGGAGGAAGGAAGATGCCAAGAGTGCATTCAAAAATACAGTGGTACAGTACCTCGTTTAAAGAGCATAATGCATTCCACGGGATTGTTCTTTAAGCGAGTTTGCTCTTTAAGCAAAACATCATTTTAAGTGACCAATTGTGACTTCTGGCAGGAGGGATTGCGAACCCCGATTTAGTTGTTAAGCATTTAACGATTTAGTTTTTTCAATCAACTGACCCCCCCCCCCTCGAACTCTAGCCCCATTCCTGTGTTCCATAAAAATATACATCCTGAGAAACCTTTTTCTTCTCCAAAATTTATTCCCAAGTAAGTAAACACAGGTCTGTAGTCTTGAGAATGCTTATGAAGCACAGTGGTACCTCACTTAAAGAGCATAGTGTGTTCCACGGGATTGCTCTTTATGCACGTTTGCTCTATAAGCGAAACACCATTGTATGTGACCAATTGTGACTTCTGGTGGGGGGGATTGCGAACCCCAATTTAGTTAAGCGAATTTTTGGTTGGTTTTAGTTGTTAAGCGAGGCGACCATTCAGAGAAAATCCTGCTCTTTAAGTGAGTTATTAGTGTCTAAGCGAGGTGTTCTTTATGCGAGGTTTTACTGTAATATTAAAATTCAGGAAAAGAGTGAAAACCTGGCTGGCAGGGCAGGTGTGGGGCCTTAATGGGAATACGGCCCCAGCCTGTTGACTTATTTCCAACTAGAGCTCAACTGCCCTCCTTTTTGTGTTGTGTACTGCGGTATTCCTCCATTCCCTATTCCCTTTTTAGTCTTTTAAGTGGAGTGGGAGGGTGGGTTGTTGGGTGGTCGAGTTTGGGTTTTAATGTTTTATATTTTACTGTATTTTATCTGTTTTTACCGTCGTGCGCCGCCCTGAGTAGGGTTTCCCCGAGTGGGCGGCATAAAAATTTAAGAATAAAATAAATAAATAAAAATACACCAAAAAGGTTCCTCAGAGAGAAAAGGTGCATTTTCAGTCAGGATTATTGGGCACTGCGGGCCATCGGCTGTGAACCCTTGATCTAGCACAGGGGTGCTCAAACTATGGCCCGTGGGCCAGATCCAGCCGCCAATGTCAGTTCAGCCCAGCCCACGAAGCTCTCGTTGCTCCCAGAATTGGAAGTAAAACGCGCCCATACGGGCGTGTTTTACTTCCGCTTCTGGGAGCGACGAGGGCTTCAAGGGCTGGATGAATTGGCATCAGGGGCCAGATATGGCCTCCGGGCCAAAGTGGCCGCCCATGACCCAGAAACTTTGGGCACCCCTGATCTAGCAGTTAGATTCCAGCCAGCCCAATCTACGCCACGCCCTCTCTGGGGGATCCTCTCTGTCTCGCCTCTTCCCTTTGAGGCTCGAAGAGTGCTGCCAAAGCCAATGCCAGGCGTCTCTCCCTGTCAGCTCGCGCGCCTTCGTTTTATGTCGTTCCTACGGAGGCTCAGATGACTTCCTCTCTCTTCTCTCCCCCTCCCGCGCTTTGGGGCCCTTGCGCGCGAGTTTGCGCGCGCCATGCCTCTCCTCCTTCCCCTTCGGTTCCCACAGGTTCTTTCTGACCTGTCAGTGTCTCGCACTCCTCCCGGCCGTTGGAGGCTCCGTTAAACAGCGCTGGGGGAGGGTCTATATTTCCGTCTTTCCATCCCCTCCCTCTCCTGGTATTGCCCCCACCCCACCCCGTCCAACCCACTACCTCACGAGGGAGAGGGGACTAGCATAGGGGCTTCTGGTACCAAACTTGTGAGAGTAAAAACTGGGGATTATTCGTTCTGCTGTAGGGCAAATACTGTGAAAAGCACAATGTGGTAAATCAACAGCACACATGCCTTGGCATATTTGTACAGTAATACCTCATACAAAGCATACCTGTCAACCACAATCCGGGACCTGCACACAATCTGCACACAAGTGCACAACGGGACCTGCGCACAACCTGTGCACAAGTGCAGAGGAGGGCAACCAAAATGATTAGGGGACTGGAACACCTTCCTTACCATCTGAGGCTGCAACGGTTGGGCCTCTTCACTCTTGACCGACGGCGTCTAAGAGGTGACCAGATTGAAGTTTATAAAATCATGCACGGTGTGGACAAAGTAGATAAGGAAAAACTGTTTTCCCTATCGCACAACACTAGAACTAGGGGACACTCCATGAAACTTTTGGGTACTAGTTCTCAAACAAATAAGAGAAAGTACTTTTTCACCCAGAGGATTACTGGTCTATGGAACTCCCTGCCAGAAGAAGTGGTGACAGCTGTCAGTCTTCACAGCTTTAAGAAAGGATTAGACAAGTTCATGGAGGACAAGGGGATCAAGTTGCTGCGACTTTGTATGAGGCATTGGGGTTTTCCCCAGGTTGCATTGTTCTTGGGCAGTATAAAAGGCAGGACACATGCGTGCATTGCTCTTGTGGGTTTTGCACAAGGCAAAGAGTGTTTAGGAGTGGTTTGAGCGTGGTTTTGGATTTTTTTGAATTTTTTCATCAGAATTTTTAGAAGCATTCCTGGGATTTTTTGCAGCATTCCTCAGGTTCTTGGACAATCAGGGTTGTTTGACATGTTTTTGTAATGTATTTAGCCTTAGACAATGATTTCGTAAAGTTTTGTCAGTTTCCTATCTGTTTCCTTGACTTTGCCCTGAAGTCTGTGCCGTTACAGTACAATGTATCTCTATGGAAACGACGTTGTAGGAGGCATTGCGGCAAGGATTTGGACGTTGAATGAGGCATTGCAGCTAGGTTTTTGCATGCCTCATACAAAGTCCAAATCCGTACAAAGTCTAAACCTGTGGAACCAAGTTTGGACGTTGTATGAGGTATCACTGTACTGATTTAAGGAGTTGAAATGTTTACATTGTGAACAAGAATTATTTTATTGTGGACTGAACACCTGGGGAAAAAATGCGGCCATGAACTGTCTCCTAGCATTGGATTACACTCATCCTTTTGGTTTGTTGTTTTACATAGGTGGACACTTGGAACGAGATTGTGAGTCTCCAGATCACTCTAGTCATGCACTGTCAATGAGACAAGCAACACTTGGAACGATTACAACAGCAAAATGAAGACTTAAGAGGAGGATACCAGGAGGTCCTATTGATCAGTGACCTGCTGCAGGAAGAGTCCTTGTTCTAGAAGAACAGCCAATAAAGGCCAAAGAACAGATGGAAAGTTATACGCAACAAACAGGAGATGTGGGCTTAGGAAAAGAGCGTGAAATATTGAGGAGGGTTGAAAGTGGAACTGAGAAACTTTGGTGTTGTCTCCAGAGTGAACTGAAGAAACTAAAAAAGCTGGAAGGAAGTGAATTACAAAAGCACATTGATGAGCTTCTATTGACTTGGGTGATCATGAAAGGTCAATAATGACAGATCTGTACTACCTCAGTCAAAACAAATGGAACTGGAGGGAAAAATAAGCCATAGATTTGACAGAGCTGGTACAGAGGAGGAGAACTTATCTTCAGAACCCCAAGGATTGAAGCAAAGCCAAGAAATTAGTGTGCAATATCAACAAAGCCTGTGGTTATGGTTGCCAACTTCACCATATAGTCTACTGCTTCGTGATTGCTTATGGCACTCAAAGGACACTAATTTTGAAGTCACAGAACTGGGTCTATGCTACTGGAGGTTGGGAGACTTGTTTTTCAGGCTAGTGAGTGAGACATGTACTGACAGATCAGGAAGCACTACAGAGGAGACAAATGACAAAAACGTCCAGGTAATAGAACTACCCGTAATTGAAAATCTATGCCCACAGCATCCATATCTGCTTTTGGCTATCCCAGAAGATTTGGCTGATCGACTAATTTATGTTTATGTTATGTTTTTCCCCTTCTTTTTACTTTATATGTAATGTTGTTTATTTTGTATATTTATAGTTTAAAAGTTAATAAAATTTAATTAAAATAAGGAAATTGAGGAAGCTACGAGGAAACTTGACTTCAAACATTCAGTTATTGGTATACATGTCCGAAGGACAGACAAAGTAGAAACAGAAGCAGCATTTCATCCCATTGAAGAGTACATGGTCCATGTTGAAGAGCAATTTCAGCTGTTCTCTCACGGAATACATATTGACAAAAAACGAGTGTATTTGGCTACAGATGATCCTTCATTGTTGCAAGAGGCAATATCAAAGTATCCAAATTATGAATTTATTAGTGACAACTCCATATCATGGTCAGAGGGTCTCCATAATCGGTATAGTAAAAACTCTCTGTGGGGTGTTATTCTGGACATACATTTCCTTTCACAGGCAGATTTTCTTGTTTGTACATTTTCTTCACAGGTTTGTCGAGTTGCCTATGAAATCATGCAGATGTTACAGCCAGAGGCATCTACCTTTTTTCACTCTTTAGATGATATCTATTATTTTGGCAGACAGAATGCCCATGACCAGATCGCTATTTATCCTCACCATCCCAGAACTGCTGATGATATTCCTATGGAACCTAGAGACATAATTGGTGTTGCTGCACATCATTGGGGTGGTTACTCAAAAAGCATCAACAGAAAATTAAGAAAAACAGGCTTATACTCCTCTTACAAAGTAAAAGGAAAAATTGAGACAGTCAAATACCAGAGGCTGATAAATAAAGACAAGCAGGACAATTCACAGAAACTCTCACTCTAAGACTATTTCGAGAAACCATACTAACTGTTGGCTTTTGTGGGATATGAATTTGCATTTTAACATACGGTTAAAATGAAAGCCTTTTGTTCGGACTGAATATATAGCTGGGAACAATTAGATGGGCCATTGTTTGGACTTCTTTTGTTACATGCGCTTGCACACATGCACACACATATACATTCAACAAGGGATCTGTTGTTTTATACTATTTGTCTCTTTGAGGATATATCCCGCCCACGAGTCATGTATGAGCTTTGGACTCAGCTCTTTGCCATTAATAGACTATAATATTTTTAACACTGCTGCATTGTATAATTGAGCAACATGAGCATATTTTGTATGTGCAGAATTTAAAACATGGTGCCTCTCTTTGAAAGAACAGTGACATTTTAGAAGAGCCCTGCCTCGTCTTGTTGCTGGACAAGCGTCGTGCTTGCCTTTAACTGATGTTGTTTTGATCATTGAACATGCTCCAACCAACAGTTGGAAAAACCAGGCTGGTCCTTTCTTTACAGGGGTTTTATTAGCAATTTCACTGATTAATATATCTCATCATTAATAAAATCAGGATCGTTGATCATAGCAGGACAAAAAGAGGTTCCAAAATAAACTATGAGTTAAGAACAAGCATGCATGGCCAGAAAAAGTGAACCCATCATATGAGAATGGATACAAATGTTACTTCAAGAAACAAAACCCAAGACACCAAACTGCGTGAGAACAATACGTCATGATGCAAAACTCAAGATGTCAAATGGGTGCTCTCTCAACAGTACTTCTCTACAGGTTACTGTATTCATAAAGGAGGTCCCTTACAGAGCAATGCTGGACATGTCTATTCACAACAAACCCCCATTGAGTTCACTGTAGTTTACAGAAACAGGCTCCTTTAAAAGGACAGGGGTCAATTTGATAAATGTAAGAGTAGTGTCATTCCCACCTTGCTTTTATCCCCATCTCTTATTTTGGAAACTATCCCAATTATGCTCTCTGCATATACAGAAAGCAGCTGCAATGGGGAGGAAACAGTCACCTCTGTCTTTCGTGCTAACTTGATAACAATTCCTCAGTGATTGGTTTGCAAGTTGAGGAACAGATTCATATAAATGCTGGCTTCCTTTTAAAGCCTGTCATTGAATACGTAAAGAAATCAATTTTAAATGCGTGTTAAACTGAGGTATTCAAAAGAACCTGATTAGATTTATTTACGCAAACCCATCAGAAGCATCGTTTGCTTAGGTTTCCTGGTTTACAGATTCACATATTAAGCTGCTGATGTTATACGGTTTGGACACGTAATCCTTCTTAAAAGAACCCCACTCACTGGCATAGCACTCATTTTCATATCCATAACACAAGATACAGAGTTAATTCCTTACCTTTAAGATCCCCAGGAGTTGCTTCTTTTAAAATCAACCTTGTTTTTGGAGACATACTGTACTAAACAGGCGCCTACAGCGACAGGTTCAGCAAAATGTTCCCTTAAGTCTGAACAGCAAAGTTGCTGCAACGGTTTCACTTTTTGAGGAAGCTGGGCATGTGTTTTTGCAAACGAAGTGCTCTGTAAATTAGTGTTTTACAACATTCAGACTAAGGTGTGCCACTGCCAAACATTTCACGGCAAGCAGCCCCCTCCCTCTCTGATGTCAGTTAACAACCAGCATTCAACCCTCCCTTCACCAACTGTTTCCTTAGTCTTCCTTCCGGCTCCACTTCTGCTGCCACATATCTAATATCCTGCGGTGCAGTTGTGCTTTCCTCATGAACGCCTCTGCTTTCAGGCTGTAATCATCCTGTTTTGAAGAAGCATCCCTCCTTTCCATCCCCAAAACACTGAAATAAATCTCTTTCTCATTTATCTTCACTCGATTTCCTACTATGTTTCTTTTTACATTGGAATGCTTTATTTATTGTTCTCAGGGCTAGGTGCTGATTTACAGCTTGATTCCCATCAGCTAAGACGCTGAACTTGACAACTGGAAGGTTGGCAGGTCAGCATATCAAGACCCAAGTGTTGCATGATGGAGTGAGCGTCTGTCTCTGTCTCAGCAACTGCCAACCTAGCAGTTCAAAAGCAAGGAATTGCAAGTAGATAAATAGGTACCACTTGGGTGGGAAAGGTAACAGTATTCCATGCACTCTGGGGTCCAGTCATGCCTGCCACATGACCACGGAAACATCTGCAGATGCAGACAGCACTGGCTGGTTTGCTGTAAACTGAGATGAGCACCGTACCTTAGAGTCGGACATGACTGGCTTTCGAGTAAGGGAGACCTTTACCATTACTATCAGATAGCAACCAGGGGCCCTGCACGTATTTGTGATGTCTTCCAGGAAAGTCTCACTTAAACAAACAAACAAACAAATGAAGGAGTTAAACTGCAAAATAATCTGTTTGCTTTTTCATACCACTCTAAGAATTTGCTATCTGAAGCTGTGGCCTTACTCTGACTAAAACGGTCATGTGATTCATGAGTAAAGAAACAATGGCTATTTTAAGTCTCCACGTGGGGTGGGATGTAAAGAGAGGGAACTTGCCTTGGGGTTTAGAGGGCAGAATAGCTATGCCCCAGGAGCTGCAGTGGCTCAATGGTTAAGAAGCTCGCCTTGTTAGCCGGAAGGCCGGTAAGTCAGCAGTTTGAGACCAGGGTACTGCATGACAGAATGAACGCCTGTCTGTCCAGCTCCTGCCAACCTAGTAGTTCAAAAGCAAGAAATTGCAAGTAGATAAATAGGGACCACTTTGGTGGGGAAAGATCTTGGGGACATGAAAGGAGCCTCATTCGGGCATCCCTTGAGTGGAGTTTCTCCAGCAAAAATCCTTTCAACCCAGAATACTTTCTGACAAAAAAAAATCTTATTAACCCACATCCTTTCTTACAAGTGGAAATGTGCACTCTGACGTGTACAGGTCTTTTAAAAGCTTCATTTGTTAATTAGGTATCTGCTATTAAAAACAGTGAAGTAAAATTGATAGCACTGTGAGCAGGAAGATAAACAACATACCGGACATTATCCAAAACAACTCAGAAGCCACGGCAAAATGGTTAGAAGTAGGGGGCAATAAAGACATCAGTTGCAATCTGTGGGGTATCATAGTGCTGAAACTAAAAATGCACTGGTCAGATGTTTTGCATTTTTTTAAAAATTAAGTCAGGGCAGAAATAAAATAAATAAATGAACTAAAAATTAGGACAAACTTGGTATCATTCCTCTGATTTATTTATTTTTTGCCTTTCCCTATGCACGGCATAGATCAACCTTTGGCCCGCTAGATGTTTTAGACTTCAGATTCTGATGCCCTAAACCACCAAAACACATAGTAAAAGATTAAGGAAGTTGTAAATTAAAACATGTAGCAAGTCAGAGGTTCCTGACCACTATCCTTTACCATCTGCTTATCTGCCACTCTTTAATACACCATGCCTTAAAAAAAAAGAATATATCATGAATGTAAAAATTTTAAGTTACTGATACGTGGAACTGAAAAACAACACCTTCTAAAAAATTCCCACCAGGAGTTTTTGTACCAGATGAAATAGGCAGAGACAGGAAGACCAAGAAGGAAGAACTGTTTTATCTGGTCAGACTGCAGTCTAGCATTCCATTTCTGAGAGCAGCCCCTCATACAGCAGGCAGATTATGATCATCACTTTAGCTCTATTAACACAATCATATGAGTTTTAGTCAATTAATTAATGCTAGTTGCACAGATATGCCCAATATTTTTGAACCAAGAACATTAGCATTTTTTTATAATGGACTAGCAGATTTTGCCCGGCGGTGCCAGGCTGTTTTAAATGGTTTTGGAAGGTTTTTTTTCCTTAACGTTGGTAAAGAGCCGGGCTGTTTTAAATTGTGTTGTAAGGGATAATTTTTTTTTGGTAATTTATGTAAAAAAGAGGTGCGTTGGTGGTTAGGGGTGGTTTTGGGTGTGCACAACCACCACTACCCATACAATACCACTCCAACCACCAACACACACATTAAAAATCCCTGGCAAGGCAGGAGTGTTGTGTGTGTGTGTGTGTGTGTGTGTGTGTGTGTGTGTGTGTGTGTGTGTGTGTGTGTGTGTGTGTGTGTGTGTGTGTGTGTGTGTGTGTGTGTGTGTGTGTGAGAGAGAGAGAGAGAGAGAGAGAGAGAAGCAGAGTGTGTATGTGTATATATTGCCCCCCCCCCAACCCTTCCAGAGCCAGGGGACCCTGCAGAGAGGGGATTCTCCCCCCCCCCCCCGCAGGACACCCGTTATTAAAGAGAAGAAACCAAGCTCTTTCTTCTCTTTTAAAACAGAGTGTTTGGGAGGGGGTGTATTCGATCTCCTCTTCCTGGTCACCTGGGTTTGGTAGGGTTGGGGGGACAAAAGGGGTCTGTCCCCCCAACCCTCCCAGAGCGAGGGGACCCAGCAGAGAGGGGATCATCTCCCCCCCCAAAAAAAACCCCACTCCGTTTTTAAAGAGAAGAAACCAAGTGGTTTCTTCTCTTTTAAAATGGTGTGTGTGTGTGTGTGTGTGTGTGTGTGTGTGTGTGTGTGTGTGTGTGTGTGTGTGTGTGTGTGTGTGTGTGTGTGTGTGTGTGTGTGTGTGTGTGTGTGTGTGTGTGTATTTAATCTCCTCGCCCTGATCCCCTGGGTTTTGTAGGGTTGGGGGGACAAAAGGGGTCTGTCCCCCCAACCCTTCCAGAGCTAGGGGACCCAGCAGAGAGGGGATCATTCCCCCCAAAAAACCAAAACACTCCATTTTTAAAGAGAAGAAACCAAGCGGTTTCTTCTCTTTAAAAATGGAGGGTTTTTGTGTTGTTGTTTTTTGGGGTGTGTGTGTGTTTCGTTCCCCTCTCCTGGGTCTCCTGGGTCCAGAAGGGTTGGGGGGACAAAAGGGGTCTATCCCCCGCAACCCTTCTGGACCTAGCACCTTTCATTGCCTCCCTCACCCACCCCCTAACCCTTACCTAACCCTTACCTTTTCCTGGCTCCCTCCAGCTGGGTCTTTCAAAGTCTTTCCCTCTGGCTCCCACCGGTTTTTTTTTAAGTCAGTGCGCGTTTCCAGCCTCCTCTGCGCTCGTATCCCTCAGCCTGATTGGCTGAGGGGTTGCACAGTGCGAAGGATGCTGGGAATTGAAGTCCTTTTTCTTTGTTCCCATTCGGGGGGCTCCTGCCCCACTGCCACATTTCTCAACCCGACAGTTACCTGCGAACCCGGTTCGGGTGAGTGCAGGGAGGCTCTGTCGGGGCTAGTGGGGCCTGGTGCAACATCCTTTGTCACATTCCAATGGTTAACACACAGATTTATAGGTATAGATACATGGTTTACTGCAAACTTGACTTCGTAAGAGACATTTCTATGTGAAGGGGTGATGAGATGGCTGGAAAAGCAAGTGTCTTATTGCACCAGAAAGGGTTACTTTACAGCAGGGCTTCCAAGTCTTTTTATGCTGTGGGCCTAACCACACACTCTGGACAGCTGAGCAGGCCAGACCACGGCCCCCAGAAGCGGACACATTTACGGCTGTCGTAAATGCAGCCACTTCTGTGTTTACGACAGTTGTGGGCGCATTCATGCATGCACAGGTGCGATTTATGGCTGACATAAATGCGCCCACTTTCACTTCCGAGTGAGGCAGCAGGCCAGATGATATGGTGCCGTGGGCCAGCCCGCAGGCTGTAGGTTGGAAACTCCTGATTTACAGGGAACAACTTCCCTTAAAGTGACTCTTCATTCTGTCAAGGAAGAGCTCCAGTCTAGCCCCGAAAAGTAGTAGTCCTACAGATCAAGGTTCGCCTAGAGCAGGGGTTCGCAACCTACGGCCCACAGTGCCAAATAATCCAGCCCCAAACCCGCTCCAGCCGCCGCCAAAATTGGTATGCCATTTACAGAGCCGTAAAAGATTTCACGACCATCGTAAACGCACTTATTACAGCCGTAAATGAGTCCGTGGCCATCGTAAATGTGATTATGACAGCCGCAGGCGCATTTTAGGGCACTACTCTGGCCCGCTCAGCTGTCTGAGGGGACCTGGTCCAGCCCATGGCTGGAACACGTTAAGAACCATACACATTTCTCCATACATCATGTGAGTGCCAGAAAATATATTTCACTCAACTGCGTCACAAGCAGTCCAAAATGCGATCTATTTCCCCATGCAATCACATCCTTAGGGAAAGAAGAATGCCTTGCACAAAATGCTGTTTCCAGAGTACATCTGAAAGACCACTAAATTCCTTGTGAATTTGCTCATCTTCTTAAGTGGTCCATTCATGCATTCTACCACCAAGAGATGGTAGGATAGCTGGCACCACAGGACAGACCACATCCTAAATAGGTGATTATCTCCCTACAAAAGGAAGCTGGATTCCTCCTTACACAGCTTTAGGGGCACAGTGTCTGATCTATTCAACTTTTAATTGTGTTTAATGTTAGGATGATTCTGCTCTGAAGTTTAAATGACAACTGCAGTACCAATTAATTTGTTTTCTGAATTTGTTTTGAGTGCTCTTTTTCTTCTTCAGTTTCCTTTTGTGCTGTGGACTTTTAGAGGCTTTCTTTGAGCTGCAAGGCAGGTGATAAATATTTTCAAATGTAAGCAGTAAATATCATTTGATGCTGCTTGACATGTATAATTTTAAAAGTATCCATATTACAAATAGTGTATTTGTTAAATATTTTGTTGTTCAGCCGCACAGTTGAGTCTGACCCTTTGCAACCAGATGGAACACAGCACACCAGACTCCTCTGTCCTCCACCATCCTCCATAGTCTGCCCAGATCTATGCCCCACTGTGTCAACTATGCTGTCTAGCCATCTCATCCTCTGCCACACCTTTTCCTTTTGCCTTTGATCTTTCCTAGCATCAAGGTCTTCTCCAATGATTTATCTTCTCATTTGACAGCCAAAGTACTTGAGCTTCAGCTGCAGTATTTGTCCTTCCAAGGATCAGTCAGGATTGCTTTCCTTCAGGATTGACTGATTTGATCTCCTTGCAGTCCTAATGGATTACAGATCAGAGTTGGGGAACCCAATGTGGTTAAATTCCAGTTGCTTTCCCACCAGCCCCCACCCGCCTGACCTGTGTTAAATGAAGGCAGGAGTTATAGCAAACCAACATACTGAGTGTTACAACCTCCTCATAGCTAAGATGAACACTGATCCTGGATCCAGATCAAATGTTGGCTTATTTGAGGATTGACTTAGAGGGATTGAGGAAATTGTGATCTCAAAGTATTTGGCCAGTGGAAGGTCATGTATGGAATCTTTCGCTCATCATCTGATGTCACTCATGTATATATTGCTGAAAGAAGCCAACAACAATGAACCACCTCAGCTACGTACCCTTGTTGAATGAATTCTAACTCTTGAGGAGAGTTTTAGTTTGAGAACATTATCCTTTCCTTTCTTCAGTAGCATACATAATAACTGTCCTATTTTACTATCTCAACAACTGCTTTGTTACTCTTGGAAGCCAATGCTAGGTTACTGTTTACTTCGACTATAACACAAGGTTCCTTACGTCACACTGGTTCTCTGTTTAAGGCAGTCAGATGGAGAGCTGGCCAACATCTTGCAGCTGTTATCAAACCAAGCTGTTATCTTAGTGTTGGATAATACTTCTCCCTTCCCTTGAATACATCTGTTAAAATCCTCATTTGACTTCATTATCAATGTGAAGATTTTTGAAGTTACCACTTTCCTTGTATCAGGAAGGAGTTCTCACTTTTCAGGAAGTGGCTACTCTCTTAGAATAGGTAATTGTCATATCTGCCCCCCCCCCCCAATTCACATACTGAGGTGTGTGTGTGTTCAAATATTGAGTTGAATCAGATTTACCACCAAAATTGTTGTCAATGAATCTCTACCCTCCTAGAGCCATTTCCCAGGATCCAAGTGGGTTTTTGTACATACATGTATTTTGGTACAGTACTTATAATTGGGCTGGGAGGTCAGAATTTCTCCACCCCTCTGTATAACAATCTCTCCATCTCCTTCAAAGGGTTACATGGGGGATAGGGCTCCATGAAAATGTAGATGAGAGCATCAGATGAGATGAGCTCCCACACTAGTAATTTAATTTTTGAATCCAAAGCACAGGATATTTAACATGAAACATATTTTATATTCTTCTGCTATAATAATAATTTTGTGTCAGAAATTATTCTGGGTTGAAAGGATTTTTGCTGGAGAAACTCCACTCAGGGGATGCCCGAATGAGGCTCCTTTCATGTCCCCAAGATCTTTCCCCACCAAAGTGGTCCCTATTTATCTACTTGAACTGCTAAGTTGGCAGGAGCTGGGACAAAGACTGGTGCTCATTCCGTCATGCAGTACCCAGGTCTTGAACTGCTGACTTGAACTGCTAACAAGATGAGCATCTTAACCACTGAGCCACCGCAATCACATTCTTCTGAATTATTTGTTTTCCCCCATCTACAGTATACAGCACTGTATAAGTCTACATTTCTGTTTAAAGAAATTAGGTTCGCTAATCACATCTAGTAAGAAATATTACAAGAACACCAAATAGCACCAGTGGAGGCCGCTAGAAGTGCCAGAACAAGAACCATGCATCTCCCTTGCATCTCCCTCGATAATCAATGAGGTAAAAGAGGAAGCAAAGAAGAAGTCACATCAAGAGATAAAATATATTGTATACTGTACAATTAAAGTAGCTGATGAGGCTGATATGAAAAGCTTATGGTAGCTAGCTATTCCCACCCCTTTTCTCTGAACAGGCTATCTTCATGCATCATCAGAAACATAATTTACAATGCCTCTTAGTTTCTGTCAAGTGGCACAAAAAACTTGTGATTCAAAGAAAATCCAGGCCAAGCATCTTTGACTCATAATCTGCATTGCTTTCTGGAACCTCCCTATTCCACATTATCCTGAATTCTCCACAGTATAGAAATCATAGGAGATCTTTGTTTTGAGGAGTCTCAAGTATACTTTCATGTTGGCAACAATGCACTGGGAGAAAGAACTTTTAGATTTGCCATTTGTAAAGCTCCCACAAGTTTCAAACAGAACAAAATTATACCTGAGCAACATACAGACTGGCTGAAATCCTGTTGCTTAGTGTAAGTAGTCTCAACTACAATAGTCCCAGTAAATTGGAGGAGATTTTGTAACTTAACCTTCCATACATTCCACTGATTCAAACAGGCATATTCTATTTGTGACTAATGTAAGCATAGCATAGGCCCATTTGAATCAATAGTAATGTACAGTATTGACTCACCAAATCCCCACTGATTCAACGGGCATACTTATGTGCAACTTACTACACTAAGCAACAGGATTTCAGCCACCGTGTGAAGATCGCTGCCAAAACCATCTTTGTATTATTTCACTCTTTATCAAATTAATATTCTCCTTTTCACTGAAGGATTCCAGGGTGTTTTTTGTAAAAGGAAACAATAGACAACACATCTACACCATGAAAATAATTATGTGTGTAGTGATCACAATGTTGGCCTATACTATGATTTCCTAAGACCTTCCACAAAGAAGTGCTTTCCATACGGATAATTCGTAAACCACGTTTGCAATATTTTAAATATATTTCCTAAAGGCTCACTATGATAACCACTTCCTGCTAGGTATACAGTAAAACCTTACATAAAGAGTGCCTCGCTTAGAGACTAACTCGCTTAAAGAGCAGAATTTTATCTGAATGTTCACCTCGCTTAACAACTAAAACCAACCAAAAATTCGCTTAACAACTAAATTGGGGTTCTCAATCCCTCCCCCCCAGAAGTCACAATTGGTCACTTACAAATACAATGGTGTTTCGCTTAAAGAGCAAACGTGCATAAAGAGCAATCCTGTGGAACACACTATGCTCTTTAAGTGAGGTACCACTGTGCTTCATAAGCATTCTCAAGGCTACAGACCTGTGTTTACTTACTTGGGAATAAATTTTGGAGAAGAAAAAGGTTTCTCAGGATGTATATTTTTATGGAACATAGGAATGGGGCTAGAGTTAGAGGGGGGATCAGTTGATTGAAAAAATTCTGACAAAGACATTTAGTGTGAAATGGTCAGCTTCCTCACTTCTTAAGGGCTATTCACATGAAGCCGTTAGCCATTCTTTTCTATGGTTTTCCACCTTTCCTCATACAGAAAAATATATTCTTGATCCTGAAGAAAAGCAGAGTACAGTAATACCTCATACAAAGTCCGCTTTGTACAACATCGAATTCATACATCGCCTAGTTCCTTGAAAAAAGTTGCCTCATACAAAGTTGCTGTGACTTTGTATGAGGCATTGGGGTTTTTCCCAGGTTGCATTGTGCCTGGGCAGTATAAAAGGCAGGACACATGCATTGCGTGCACTGCTCTTGTGGGTTTTGCATGAGGTGGAGTGTTTAGGAGTGGTTTTGAGCCCGATTTTGGATTATTATTTTTTTGAATTTTTCCGTCAGAATTTTTAGAAGCATTCCTGGGATTTTTGCAGCATTCTTCAGGTTCTTGGACAATCAGGGTTGTTTGACATGTTTTTGTAATGTATTTAGCCTTTAGACAATTATTTCTTAAAGTTCTGTCAGTTTCCTGTCAGTTTCCTTGACTTTGCCCTGAAGTCTGTGCTGTTACAGTACAATGGATCTCTATGAACGACGTTGTACGAGGCATCGTGGCAAGTATTTGGACATTGTATGAGGCATCGCGGCTAGGATTTGCATGCCTCATACAAAGTCCAAATCTGTATAAAGTCCAAACTTGTGGAACCAAGTTTGGACATTGTATGAGGTATCACTGTATCATCATTCCTATGGGTAAAGAAGCTCTTAGTACTTCTGTTTTTCTTCTAGCTAGCTTTAATATCAGCATACACTAATTATAAGCACTACAGTGGGTATCGCTGATTTAAATTTAAGGCAGTGTTATAGAACTATTTTGGGAGCAGTGGCTCAGTGGTTAAGAAGCTCACCTTGTTAGCTGAAAGATCAGCAAGTCAGAAGTTCAAGACCCAAGTATTGCATGATGGAATGAGTGCCCATCTCTATCCCAGTTCCTGCCAACCTAGCAGTTCAAAAGCAAGAAATTGTAAGCAGATAAATAGGGATCATTTCAGTAGGAAAAGATCTCAGGACATGAAAGGAGCCTCATTCGGGCCTCCCTTAAGCAGAGTAACACCAGCAAAAATCCTATTGGTTAGTTATGCCAGCAAAAAGTGCAATGTGTCAATTTCAGAGGTGAATTACCTTGGTTAACAACATCCTTTCTTATCTCTCATCACACGCCAGTCACATGAGTTAGCATGCAATGAGGGATAAAAGCAGTGTCTTGACAAGTAGTGTTAATACAGCACTATGACTTGAACCAGCACACTTATGCTTGTGTAACTAATTAATAGGATTCTGCCTACCAACTTTTAAAAACTAGCAAGATGCCGAAATGGTTCCCACTGCAAAGATGCAATGAATATACATACACTCAGCTCAGGTAAACTGAAACTCATAGTAGCTATATTGTGTCCAGTGACGTGAACAACACACAGTGGGATGAAAAATGGCAGGATAAAGGGTAGAAGGAATCCCATCTGACTTGCAATTTAAAGTAGCAGATCAATTACAGTGGTACCTCGCTTAAAGAGCATAATGCGTTCCACAGGATTGCTCTTTAAGCGAAACACCATTGTAAGTGACCAATTGTGACTTCTGGCAGGGGGTGGAATTGCGACCCCCGAATTAGTTGTTAAGCGAGGTTTTGGTTGGTTTTAGATGTTAAGCGAGGCAACCATTTAGTGGAAATTCTGCTCTTTAAGCGAGTTAGTCTCTAAGTGAGGCACTCTTTATGCAAGGTTTCACTGTATTACTACCAGGAGTAACTACCCATCTAGAAACAACCAGAGCAGATACCAACAGGCTAAATGAACAAATAACCCAATATAGGGCAGACACATTACGTGTTAATAATAATAATTTCATGTCAGAAATTATTCTGGATTGAAAGGATTTTCCCCCCCGGAGAAACTCTGCTCAGGGGATGCCTGAATGAGGCTCCTTTCATGTCCTCAAGAGCTGGGACAGAGACTGGAGCTCAATCCATCATGTAGTACCCAGGTCTTGAACTGCCGACTTGCCAGCCTTCCAGCTAACAAGGCAAGTTTCTTAACCACTGAGCCACTGCAGCCCCTATTATAGTACGTGTTTATTCCTACGTGGCAAAAGGAAGCAGAGGACTACAGGAACACACCGTAAGAAACAAACTCAAAAGATCATGAAATGCAAAAGGAACTGTCTGAGATATTCCTGTGCAAAACCAATTTACCCAAGAGAAACAAAGTGACCCTATAAAACAGCTAGTTAATGATAAGCCACATCTGAGTACTCTCTACCTAGAAAAACCCTGGAAAGAGTCACTATAAGTCGGAATTGACTTGACAACACAGGATTGGTAAAGGTTTCCCTTGCTCGAAAGCCAAGGAACGCTGTTTACCTTCCCACCGAAGTGGTCCCTATTTATCTACTTGCAATTTCTTGCTTTTGAACTGCTAGGTTGAAAGGAGCAGGAGCTCATTCCGTCCTGCAGCAGTCCACATGAAATATTAGGCATACTTTTATTTCATAGTTGAAAGTTTTGAAGTTGTTGCTGTGTTAGTCTGTGCAACCATATCAGAGAGTAAACAAAACAAAAGACAAAAAAAAGTGGTCGTTAATGTTAACTTTAACTAAAAGTTAGTCTTTAAGGTGCCACCACTTTTTTAAAAATTTACTCTCTGATTCCCTGTTTTAGACTCTGGCTTTGCAGTCCCTCCTTTCCTCCTACCTTCCTATCTAACCAAGACTAGCAGCCAATTGTTCCTTACTAAAGTGAAAGGTCGCCTGTGAACGCTGACAGCTTCTGATGAATTTTCAAGGTGTCTCAAGACACCTCAGGGGATCCCTTGCCCTAGACTGAAAAATCCAGCCACCCCCTTTCAGGAGTACCGGGGTGACCCAAGCAGACCAGGATCGCCTTCTTTAAACACATTGTCTTGAGAACAACTGAACCCCCCCCCTCCCCCAGGAACTCAGCTGGGCTTCGGTCCGACCACTCAGGTATCAGGTTGCAGGACTGGCTAGCTACACGGGGAAACGGCTATACTGCATGCAAAAAGGTTGTGAGTTCGATCCCGACGGGTATCCAGGTTGACTAAGCTTTCCATCCTTCCGAGGTCGGTAAAATGAGGATCCAGCGTATTGGGAGCAAAATGCTAATTAACTTAAGAGTGCCCTAAGCGCTGTGGGGCGGTAAAGGTAAAAGTATCCCTTGCTCAAAAGCCAGTCGTATCCGACTCTAGGGTTCAGTGCTCATCTCTGTTTCAAAGCCGAAGAGCCAGCGCTGTCTGCTTCTGCAGACGTTTCCGTGGTCATGTGGCAGGCATGCCTAGACACCGGAGTGCACGAACGCTGTTACCTTCCCACCAAAGTGGTCCCTATTTATCTTGCTTTCGAACTGCTAGGTTGGCAGGAGCTGGGACAAAGACGGGAGCTCATTCCGTCCTGCAGGACTCGGGAATCGAACTGCTGACCTTCCGCCTCCCAGTCAGCGTCTTAGCCACTTGAGCCGCTGCAGTCCCTGGGGCGGTATATATAAATGTAACTGCTACTGCTATGAAGACAAAAGCTCACCCTCCTTGCCGCTTCTTGGCTGGGGTTCTCGCAGAAGGAGCGGCGTGCGACCCTCTTCCTCCTCCTCCTCCTCCCCCTCTTGAGGCTCTGGGGTGTTCATGCTACCCGTTGCGGCGCAGGCATGCAAGCAGAGCACTCGAGGAATCTCCGCCGCCACCGCTCTGTTGTGGTTCAGCCGATGCAATAGAAAAAACAGCAAGCAAGTCAGCAGACCGGCGGGCGGGCACGTGACCAGCAGCCGGGCGGAAATGTGGCCTGTCGGGAGCCCGTTGACACCGCCGTCTTCCAGACAGCTCCACGCCCTTTCTCGGCCATCTTTCATACTGGCAGATCTCTCCCTGGTGGTTTGGGAAAGGATGAGCAGGCCAGCCGAGCAGGGGGCGGGGTTAATTTCGCTTCGTAATGGAAAAAGGTAAAGGTTTCCCTTGCTTGAAAGCCAGTCGTATCCGACTCTAGGGTTCAGTGCTCATCTCTGTTTCAAAGCCGAAGAGCCAGCGCTGTCTGCTTCTGCAAACGTTTCCGTGGTCATGTGGCAGGCATGACTAGACACCAGAGCGCACGGAACGCTGTTTCCTTCCCACCGAAGTGGTCCCTATTTATCTACTTGCAATTTCTTGGTTTCGAACTGCTAGGATGCAAGGAGCTGGGACAACAAAGACGGGAGCTCATTCCGTCCTGCAGTACTCGGGAATTGAACCTGCTGACCTTCTGCCTCCCAGTCAGCGTCTTAGCAATTTAGCGACTTGTGCAGTGGAGAAATCTGATCCATAAAACCAATGTTTTTAAAGTAAAGTTTTCTTCTATTTCAAGTGTTGAATATTGGTTGTCATGAAGATTGTCCTCGGAACAACATAATGTGGCGGCTTCCCATTTGCCTTCCGCATCGCAGCGTGACACCCGTGCCACTAATAATAATAATTTCGTGTCAGAAATTATTTTGGGTTGAAAGGGTTTTTTTGCGGAAGAAACTCCGCTCAGGGGACGCCCAAATTAGGCTCCTTTCGTGTCCCCAAGAGCTGGGGCAAGACGGGCGCTCAATCCGTCATGCAGTACTGTAGATATCCCGTAGGATAGAATTGGCATTAACCGTCCTTGGATGGTTTGGGGTTTGGCGAACACGGCCCCGCTAAGGACCATTTGGGGATGGAAATTGGGGGCACGGGATTTGATATCAGTTTATAGCTAGATTGATCCACCATGCTTTGGCCAGCAGTTCTGAGAACAATGGTTGTGCAGAGGTCACAAATACGTGACTCAAGGTGAACATACAGCAAGTTAATTAACTCCACAGAACCCCCGATCCCAAGAGTAAACTGTCATCCCATGTTTGCGTTAGATAGCTCCGGAAAAGCAGTCCATGATTGGATTAGACCAATGGCTAACCTGTCTGGTTATTCCCTAGTAATTATCACCCCTGATGAAATGTGTATTGTACTAATTAACTGGTGTCGGGCCATGCTCAACCTTTTCTGCAAGTGGCCCGAGAGTATAATTATGCTGCCTTCTGGTGAATAAACTACTGATCTTCACTCCACTCTGCCTCATATGCCTTTATTGATCAGTCACTTCTACGATCCATGGGCCGGATCTGGCCCACAATCCCAACACAGTACCCAGGTCTTGAACTGCCGACTTGCCTTCCAGCTAACAAGGCGAGCTTCTTAACCACTGAGCCACCGCAGCCCCTCATCCGTACCATTGATCCAGTTCCGTGTTCACTTTCTGGTCCTGAGCCCTTTTGGCACAAATGAGAAGAGTCTTCCTCAGCCTCAGGCCAGTATGGATGAAGCTGCTGCCCTCCATCAAGATGGATTCAAGTGGGATTTAATCCACTTGGGTTTCAGAGAGTAAACAAAACAAAAAGGAAAAAACGTTGTGGCACCTTAAAAACTAATTGCTGTATTTTAATGTTGGCTTTTGTGGATCAAGTCCTCTTCGTTAGACAAGAGTGAGACAATTCAGTTACAGAGGCACACAATGGTTGGCTAGCATACATCTCTTATGGTTAAACTGCTCTACTCTACAACCAAAAGGTTGACTCAGCCTTTCATCCTTCCGAGGTTGGTGAAATGAGAACCAAGCGTATTTGGGGCAAAATGCTAATTAACTTGTGAACCGTTCAGAGTGCACTAAGCACTAAGGAGTGGTCTATAAGTGTATTTATTTATTTATTTATTTATTTATTTATTCAATTTGTATAGCCGCCCCAATCCATACCTGTCAAGTTTCGGGAAATTTCTGTCAACCCCCCCCCCCCCCCCCGTATTTTACACTCTTTCCCGCTGTCATCTCATATTAGTTAGACTGCAGTTAGACTGGAGTTAGACTGGAGGCCAGCACAGGATAAGCATAGCTGTCCAGTTTCCTGTTTTGGCCGGGAAATTTCCCTTATTTGACAGAAATTTCCCGAAACGTGACAGGTATGCCGCAATCGACATGCAACTCTGGGCAGCGTACATAAAATCCCCAAATTCCAAACCATATAAACCCATAAAATTCCCCAAAACACTGAAAAACCACATCCCACCCACACCAATTAAAAATCTAGTTAAAAACTTTTAAAAACACGAGTGATCCTGTTCTAAATGAACCAGGGGCGGGGGAGTGCTCCCTCTCCACTGTTGCAATGGCGGCCTGGAAGGAAGATGCATAGAGGCAGCCATGTGGCGAAGTCCAGCTCCGACCAGAGTTGGGGGTACGTATTTATTACCCTGCCTAGGGGCTGTGACACGTGCCTAGGGCACTCGTGCCGCCCCTGCACAGAAGGCTTGCATACGTGGCATTTTCCACGAATCCCGTGATTCCCATGACTGGGGGCTACTCTGTGGCTGCCTGATGGTTAATGGACAACTCACACTCAATTGCCTTAGGTTGGCGAAACCCATTGTTCCTGCCCTAACTCGGGGTCTATGTGTATTGACCCGGGCACCTAATCTTTGTCCCCTGTTTGCCCCGGCTTGCTTGCCCTGCTCTATTTGCCCTCAGACTGGGCTATGGTTTATCTTTAACTAGCCCGCTTATCTTCCCAATTTCCTTTCCAGCCGAGCCCGGTTGGTCCCCGGATCTGTTGACACTGAGCAAACCCCTGAGGAAAGGTTTAATTGCCAATTATTCCTGTGGGCAACCCACATTTCCCCTTCCTTTATCATTTAAGTCAGCCTGGCTGAGGGCACGATAGATGTGAGGCATGATTTGTTTGGGCGTAAATGTTTCTCGGGGTCTTTGCCATGGGGTGCACATTGACAAGAGCGATGGAATGCACTGCACAGAGCAGCAGAGCATAATCCCCACTACTATGATGCCAGCGACGGCTTTGAGCACTGTTTGCAACCACCCCCATGGCACCCAGGACTATAACTCGTTCCACCATGCCCAGTTGGTGTCTTCCTTGATGTGTTTAACTAAAGTGTCAAGTTCAGTGATTTGACTCTGGACTTTGCGAGAATTGTCCGTGAGGTTAAAGCAACACATGTCCCGGACAGATTTGCAGCCCAAATGGTGTAAAAGCAGCAAATAATCAATGGCTGCACGGTTGTCTAAAACCGCATGTCTCAGCTCAACCTGCTCTCGGTTTAGCATGGCAATGGCAGATGAAGTGTGATTGATGGCTTTGGCTAGTCCGCACGCCAGTTGGCTGATTCTGTGTGCATTACCCACTGCTAGTCCGGGCACCCCTATGATACTGACAGCTAGGGACACATACTCTCCTTTGCTAAGTACTGAGATATCGCTATCGCATGTCTCATCTAGCTGGACCGCCCATTTGGGCCATGCTGGCCTTGAGGTTACCGGGTTTGGGGTTACCATATCCCTTTCGGGGAGTACCAGGGTTAAACGACTCACACAGCAGTATGAGTCTGACACATTAGCAGGTATATAGTTCCAAGTCCATTGGTTACAAGTGAAAAACCATCCTTAAGGCAGAATAATATGAGCATACACATAACTGATTGTCTCTGGTTGGTCACATTTCCAAGTCTCTTTCCCGGGACTCAGGCAGCGATGGTGTGGGCTTTTGGCTGTGGAGCAGCCCGTCATTCTGGCACAGGGGGTGTTTTGGCTGATGGCCACCCAAGGTGTGTAGCGGGTGACCGCATCAGCTGGCAAAGTCTTTGTTACCTGAGTACCCCAGTTTGCATAAGTTGTGTAAGTGATCTTGTGATGGTGGCCAAATGCGCGCAACCATGCAATGTCATAAGAACATAAGAACAGCCTTGCTGGAACAGGCCACAGCCCATCCAGTCCAGCATTCTGTCTCACACAGTGGCTCACCATTTCCTTCAGGGTATTCCCAAGGAGATGCCTTCACCTGGTTAGGATTCCCTGGAAATGGCATTGAGAGATATCCTGCCTATCTCTCCAACCCCGTGGTTGTCCTTAAGTATCCATAATTATATAATAGACTTCATAATTCATACATCCATAATTCAATGTCCCCAGCCTGCTCTCCCGGTGCTCGGCACACCGGGATCAGGCATGTACTTAAGAGAGAAGCAGTGCCCGTGGTTTGTTGTAAGAAAAAGTCAGATCGGTTGACAAGTCCGGCTAATTTCTCCTAAATGTTATATTGGAGTCTGGCAGTCAGATCCCTGCCAGATGTCAGGTCCCCATAAGATGCTTGAACCCCTCCCCCCATCAGCAAGGAAAGGATCAAGACGATCATCAGGGAATTGTAGGTGATTTGAGCTAGCACTGCGGCCACCACGTTTTGTGGGGTGGGCTCAGTGTTTAGCTCCCTCAGAATGGACAGGGCGTCATCACACAGGGTCTTGACCATCCCCCAGGTCACTCTTTGCTCTGGTCTTGGCTGGGGTCATCTGCTCCATTTGGGTCCTCTCGTCAGGTTCACTCCCTCCATCTTGGGCACGGGATCCGGGGTCGCTCTCGGCCACGCCATGCTGCTTGAAATGCGGTGTCACGCAGCGACTCGGGATCCAGACAAGTCCTGTGGGGGACATAATTGATGCATACCATCTCCCCCACGTTATCAGAGGCCGCCGGGCCTCTCCAAGAGGGGTTGGCGGCATCTTGAAGCAGACCATGGGTCACGGGAGGATTTCCTGCTGTCAGAAATGCTTCTGCGGGGTGCAGTCAGAAAAAATATTGAGGTGATTGTAAGTGAATAATACTTTGTGTAGGCGTTGTTGTGCCTGACCCTGGCTTTTCGGGGGGACTACCTCCTCCCTTTCTGTTTGTTTTTTGATGTAGGACTTTAACGTCGGTTCACCTGTTCGACAATGGCTTGTCCCTGGGGATTGTATGGGATTCAAAATGTGTGTTTCACATCCCAAGTTGCTAGAAATGATGCTAGCCGTTTGGAACTATAAGCCAGTGCGTTGTCGGTTTTCAAGCGGTCTGGTTTACCCATGACTGCGAAGCACGTCAAAAGGTGGTGCTCTACGTGAGTAGCAGCTTCTCCCTTCTGGGCCGTGGCCCAGGTAAATTGCGAAAAAGTGTCAATGGAGACGTGCATATACTGCCATCTCCCAAACTGTGTGACGTGTGTGACGTCCATCTGCCAAATCTGGTTAGCTCCCATCCCTTGTGGGTTGGTCCCTCACAAGCCCCCCCCCCCCCCCGGCGCTCCTGCGCATTGGGGGCAGGAGCGCACAATTCCTTGTGCTTGTGACAGTGGCAGATTAAACTGCCGTGCCAGCACCTTGGCGTTTTGATGAAAAAATGCATGGCTCTGAATTGGGGTCGTAAAGATGCACATGATCAATTTCTGGTGGGTTTCCCTAGCGGCCGCATCGGCTCTGCTGTTGCCCTCTGAAATGGGACCAGGTAGATCCTGGTGGCTCCTAATGTGGGCCACATACAGGAGCTCTCTGCGGTGCCGCAAGTGAAACTGCATGGTTAAAAATAGGCTTAACAGATTTTTGTCTATGGCGGGAGTAATGTAGGCTCCCGGTAAACTGTGGATCAAATTCCTAACATACTGGCTGTCGGTAATGATGTTTAATGGCTCCCCGGCAAATGTTTTTAAAGCGAGATTCGCTGCTGCCAGTTCTGCTCTCTGTGCTGATTTCTGCGGAAGTGTCAGCAGCGTTTTCCAGACTTTTTCTTCGTGCCAAGTGAGAACTCCGTACAACCTTTCCCCCATCGGTGAACACCGTCTTGGCTCCCTGAATGGGAGTTATGGACAGCATGCCCTGCAGTCTGATGGTCTGGGTCTGAAGTGAGACTAGTCTGGGGTCCTTAGGCAAATGGTACACCAGGTTCCCCGTGAACCCTTCCAATGCTATGGGCAGGGTGTCTCCCACTTGCATTAATTGCTGCATCTGCTCTTTATTGAATGGCATGACTATTTTGGCCATGTCGTATCCTGAAATGTCCCTTACTCTTAATCTTCCTTTATGAATCACTGTGGCTACCAACTCCTGTGGGGGAACGATGTTCCTGGATGAGGTGTTTGGTAGATACACCCACTCCACGATTACCCCCCCCCCCGCTCGAGTCCATGCCTAGTGCTCCCGTGAACATGGTCCCTGTTCTGATGATGTACAGATTTAATATGGGGACGTGTAGTCCCTCGCTGATCCTGTCCACCCACCGGTGGCTAAGAATGCTGTTTACTGCCTCTAACATTTGCTTAGCCTCACGCGGAATTTGTATCCGGTCGGCTGGCTGTTTCCCCTGTGTTAACAGCACAATGAGCGGTTTCAAAAGGTCTGTGTCTATTTTAAAATATGGCCTTGCCTAATTAATGTTCCCTAAAATCTGCTGTAGCTCTACGAGCGTGACTGTGTCCTTAATGTTGATCTTGGGCAGCACTGGAGCCGCAAAAGATCGAAGCAACCGGTGCCCTAGATATGAATAGGGTTCGGTTCTCTGCACTTTCTCAGGAGCTATGACTAATCCTTTCTCCCCCAGCGTGCTCTGAAGGTCTTGAAACACATTATTGTCTAATTTTGGCACTGCGATCATTATGTCATCCATGAAATGACAAACTATGACTTTGGAGTACAGGTTCCGGAACCCCGCCAAGGCCTCGTGGACGTAGATCTGGCACAGGGTTGACAAGTTGAGTATTCCCTGTTGCAAATACTTCCACGCGAACCTTTGGGTGGGTTCCTTATGGTTAGTGACTGGCACTGTAAACACGAACCTTTCTCTGTCCCTAGGGTCTAAAGGGATTGTGTAAAAGCAGTCCTTTAAGTCTATGATCAAGATTTCCCACCCTTCGGGGATCATATTGGGATTGGGGATACCACATTGAAGCGGTCCCATGGGCTGGATGCATTTGTTAATTTCCCTCAAATCATGAAGTCGACACTTTCCAGACTTCTTTTTAATGACAAAAATCGGTGAATTCCAGGGACTGGTGGATGGCTCTATATGCCCTGAGTCTAGCTGCTCTTTAACGAGCTGCTTTAAAGCCTCTGATTTCTTCCCAACTGTTGGCCATTGTTCCACCCATACCGGCTTATCGGTTAACCATTTGAGCAGCAGGGCCATTACCCAAAGGTTAGGGTGGCACGATACTGTTGCAGAATGTCCCCTACTGTTCCTTGAGGCAGGAGACCTTTGTACGGGGTGTTAACTAAGTTGACTGTCCCTGGCAGGTTACAAATAACGTTCTCCTGGCACTCTAGGTCTAATCCTGCGCTGCCCTTGGTTTCTGCCTGTGCCTCGGAGATGCATGGGGTGACTATTGGGATGTTCCCTCTGGAGCCTCCAGAGCAGCGGTCGTCTCTATTTGGACCGGGGCTAGAGACACGCCCGTGGCCCGGTTTCCCGAAGCTGGGAACTGGTTAGCCCAATGGAAGCTGTTATGGAACCTTGGGCACTGGGTGGATGGTTTGGCTGGGTGGCCCCCGGGATGGCCGCCTCCCCCCTTGCTGTGCTGCTTTGTCCTGCACTCTCTGGCAGAATGCCTCATTTTCCCACACTGGTAGCAAGCTCCCTTGGGTTTGTTCTTCCCTTGCACAGCCACCGCTAACAGCCCCATTTTATAGGAGTCTGTCCTGACATCCGTGCAAGCTCTAATCATGTCTGTGAGCGTCAAATCGGTTCTGTGGCCCATTGCCTGCAGTATTTTGCAGCAGTCTAGGTTGGCGTTGTCTTTTGCCAGCTTCATCATAAGCTCCTCCTGGGCCTCCTGGTTGTCTATCTGTCTGCTGATCACTTCCTCCAGCTGGTTGATGAAATCCATATAGGATTCCTGCGCTCCCTGTTTTATGGTTGTGTAGTTCTTAGCACCCTTGCCAGTGGTGGGTACCTTGAGGTATGCCTTGAAGGCAACCTCTGAAGTCAGCTGGAGTGTGGCTGCTGGCAGGATGGACTGCGTTTGGATGGTATTGAACTGCCCTGAGCCATATAGCTGTTCAGGAATTACTGCTCCCCCCATCCTGGCAGCACTAGCCTGCGCTTCTAACCTGTACTCACTGACCCACAATAGGTACTGGCTGGGGTTCAGCATCATCCCCATCGTGACTTTCCAGTCATGAGAGATGAGCGTGGTAGATTCCCACAGCTGTTGTAACATGCCCCTTGTGAATCTGCTCTGGAGCCCTGTGTCTGTGATTGCTTTGCGGTTCTCCACAAGCAGCTTGTATGGGATGGGCGTGTATACCACCAACTGATCACCCGTGATTGCATCCACCTCTAAACGGACTGGGCACAGCATCTGGAGCTCGGCCAGTTCTGCAGATGGCAATTCCCCCTTGCACAATTCCTCCTCGACCATCAATTGGAAGGGACTCTTAGTGACCTGGGAAGCGCCTGCGCTTCCTAGGCTCCTGTCCACTACTGCGGCTTCTGCAGCAGCCATGGAGGGGGAGTCCTCCAAGCCCCCATGTCTGAACTGGATGGTCAGATAGAGATGCGCTGGGGCTGATGGTTCAATATAAGCTGGGGGTTTCTCAGTCTCTACCCGGGCTGGACTAATGGCTGCAATTATCTGCCTATATCTGCTCCAAGCCCCTATGATTTTTGCGAGTGCTCAGGGTTCTTCCCTTAAATCCTTCCCTACTCTATCCCACACCTCTGGATCCATCGTGCTTGCTTCTGGGTAAAACAGACAGTGTTCCCCCATATACACCACTAATTCTGTCAGGGCCTTTTCCCACAACCCTATCTTATGCTACCTGGCCAGGTCTTTGAGCTCCCTCACATGAACTCGCTGCCTGATGGAATAATTATGCTCCCCTATGCATGCCCCCATACTACCTGAGGGGGTCCCCGGAGTTGCTTCCGCAGGATGAGTTGGCGCGCCTTGGAGGTAGTAAGTGCGGGGCGGATGGTGCACAGGACGATGTCCCTCGGGTCTGGTCAGTTGGTCAGGATCACGGCGATGGCTCTGTCGTGGGCTTCTGGTCTGCCTCTGCTGCTCAGGATCACGGCTCTCCCCTGGCTTCGGAACACGTCCGTTCCGGTGGCGTGGGGTCTGCCGGGCTTACAATCGTGTCTTCCTTCAGATCACATCAGGTCCTTGCTTCAGAATCACGTCGGGTCTTCCTTGCTTCAGAATCACGTCGGGATCACCAGATGTTGCAATGGCATGCCGGAAGGAAGACATGTGGAGGCAACTGTGTGGCGAAGTCCAGCCCCGACCAGAGTCGGGGGTACGTATTTATTACGCTGCCTGGGGGCTGTGACACGTGCCTAGGGCACTCGTGCCACCCCTGCACAGAAGGCTTGTGTACGTGGCATTTTCCAATGAGTCCCGTGATTCCCATGACTGGGGGCTAGTCTGTGGCTGCCTGGTGGTTAATGGACAAGTCGCACTAAATAGCCTTGGGTTGGTGAAACCCATTGTTCCTGCCCTAACTCGGGGTCTATGTGTATTGACCCGGGCACCTAATCTTTGTCCCCTGTTTGCCCTGGCTTGCTTGCCCTGCTCTATTTGCCCTCAGACTGGGCTATGGTTCATCTTTAACTAGCCCGCTTATCTTCCCAATTTCCTTCCCAGCCGAGCCTGGTTGGTCCCCGGATCTGTTGACACCGAGCGAACCCCTGAGGAAAGGTTTAATTGCCAATTATTCCTGCGGGCAACCCACACTCCACCTCCCCACAACTGCCCTGCCAGCCAGGTTTTCAGCCCTTTGCTGAAGGGCAGCAACTCTGTCTGGAGACGCAGTTCAACTGGCAGGAGGTTCCATAGGGCTGGAGCGGATACCAAAAAGACTCTCCTTCTAGTGCTAGAGAAGGGAGTTTCTCTAGTAGTTGGTATTTTTAAAGAGCCCCTCCGGTCCGCTCAAGTGGGACAGGCAGATATCCTTGGGTGATGCACAGTGGTGGGCTAAAAAAAAATTACTACCACACTGTGGGCGTGGTATGGTGGACGTGGCCAGGGGGGAAGCCCTGTGTTGCACCTGAATTAGGGCTACTTTATTTCAAAACTTGGATGTACGGGGCCAGACAGAATTTCTGCTACCGGTTCTGGCAAACTGGTGTGAACCTGCTGATGCCCACCACTGGTGATGTGGTCTCTTAAGTATCCTGGCCCTCTACCATGTAGGGCTTTAAAGGTAATTACCAGCACCTTGAATTGCACCTGAAGGCACTGCTTTGATGATCAGGGATCATCATTCATCTGTTATGATAATGACTGATGATCAGGGATTATCAGGTTTCAGGTATAAAAAGCCACACTGATTTGCAACTTATACTAACCAACCATTGTGTACCTCTGTATCCCCACCTGGTATGTATAAATTAATGCCATGAGGTGTCTCACTCTTCTTCAAGTGCTGGATCCATTCCGGATATTGGCTATCATCATGGCGATAGTCTTCCTGTTATTAACTCATCGGAACAGTTCTTCCGAGGACATGCCACCCCAGTCTCTCTTGTTCTTCAGCCATGAAGTCCATTTAGGTCCAGGGCTTCTCTTCCCAGGAATCTTCCCTTGCATAACGTGTTGGAGTGTTCTATATTTCATGTTGTTCCTCATGATATGCCCAAGGTATTGAAGCTTTGTTTGTTTAATGTTCTTAAACAGTTATTGTTCTTTATCCATCTGGCGCAACACTTCTACATTAGTCGCATGTTCAACCCATGATATCCTTAGCAGCTGTCTGTCCACATTTCAAAAGCTTCAATTTTCTTTTGAGATGCTTTAGTTAATGTTCAAGCTTCAACTCCATATAGCAACACTGGGAATATGTAACATCTCATTATTCAGATCTTTGTAGCAAGAGTTAGATCTCTACTGCATAAGAGATGTCACATTTTTATGAAGATGGATCTTGCTTTTTCTATTCATACAGTACTATATTTTAATCTCTACCCCCGGATCCCAATTTTCATTTCTCACTCTTATGTTTGGTGAAATGGACTTGGTCCACGAAAGCTTATCATTAAAATATAATAGTTTGTCTTTAGCGTGCCACAACATTTTTGTCTTTTTTGTTTTTATTATCTGATATACTTGCACAGAAAAACATGGCTACCACATCAATGATTTTCATAAGGATCCTCAGCAAACCACTATCAAGTTATATATCTCATCTGTACCCACAGACTAAAGTATAGAAATTACAGATCACAATCCACATGATTTTACGTGAGATCCATCTCAATCACAGGTCTTATTTATTTATTTATTTATTTATAGGTTGCCTTCCTCGCCTCAGCGACCCAAGGCGGCTTACATCAAATAAAACAACTTATACAATTAAAAACCCACTGATAAAACTGATAAAAAATTAAAATCTGTAAAAAACATAACCCCTTAGTTAAAACCCCAAAGGGCTAAATGAACCAGCAAGGCTGAGATGTGCTGCCCACTTATCTGTGCCCACAAACTGCAGCAAAGGATCATGGGTCCTTGGATGGTTGACTTTGTAGTGGTGGAGAAACATGGATCAGAGGCACAGATCCTAATGGATCCAAGTGATTTTTTTGTTTGGGAGCTCAACCAAATCACCATCAAATCATAAGTCCCATCTATGGTTAAGTTGGCCCACATAGTGAATCATAGAAATCATGGCTTGGCTTTGCAGTTGTGCAAAAACACTGAGCCAGGCTACATCTCAGAAATAATAGGACTTTATGTGCTTGGCCTTTCAGTGGTACAAAAATAATTGATCCCAGGTGCAGATCGTCATAGATTAATATGATTTTTTTACACGAGATCCTAACCACCATCAAATTACTGTATGGGTTAAATCTATCTCCACAAATCACAGTGCAAAAATCATTTCCCCCTTTTCTCATCATTGAGAGATGTCCGCAACACTTGGACAAACTTAGAGATGTACACCTGGACAAACAGCATGGTCCCTGGGTGCCTGAGAAGATGACAAATGATAAAGGAATCCATGCCTTGAATTCCTATTTTGACCTTATAGAACAAATCAATGTAGTTTTATATTTATTATGACTAGCTGGATAGCTCAGAGAGTCAAGTACTTGTACTGTATCTGGTTGTGGAGACAGGTCAAGAGCTTAATTCTGCCATCCAAGAGAAGAGCAACAGTCCCAGATGCCCAAGAAGATCACATATACCTAGTAAACTTTGGAAGAGGTCACTATACATTGGAACGGATGATGTTACATCATTATTATGCTAGAGGTATATGTGGTCAAAAATATAAATTGTGATTTGATTTTGATCTTTAGAGTATTAATTGTAAGATTAAGAAGAAAAGGGGGTCCACATTCAAGCTGTAGGTCTGCACTATGGCATTCAGAGATCTGTTTAAGGTCCAAAATCTGCAGGTAAGGTCTCAAAACTCAAATTATGGTAAGGTCCATCACCATTGAAATGTGCTGTGATTTGACTATGGAGGCTGTGTGGATGTCATATTCCTGTTGGAGAAGTCCTTCATCAAAGATAGAGTGGCTATGTGAAAGGTAGATAGCACAAATGGTTTTTTTTTGTTCCGTTGCACAGTCGACTCCGACCTTTTGTGACCCTATGGACCATTGTCTGCCAGGCATCTCTGTCCTCCACCATCCTCCTCTGTGCCCATACCATCTAGCCATCTCATTTTGGGCCACTCCCTTCATCCTTTGCCTCCCACCTTTTCCAGCATCAAGGGTTTCTCAAGTGAATCCTCTCTTCTCATTTGATGTCCAAAGTATTTTAGCTTCATCTTTACTATTTGACCTTCTAAGGAGCAGTCAGGGTTGATTTCTTCTAAGATCAACCTATTTGTTCTCCTTGCTGTCCAGGGCACTCTCAAAACTCTCCTCCAACACCACATTTCAAAATTTTTGCAAAAGAGTTTTTCTGGGTACAGATTGCCCCCAGCGTTTATAGGACATACCTTCCAAGACCTGCCGTGGATATATGAAACCATGGAAAACATGGAACACCATACTTAAGTACATACCCTTCAGACATAGGAGCAGTGTGTGTGCACACAAATGTGGAAATGTAGCCATCATTCTATTTGGGGGTGAGGAAAATGGCTATCATAACAGTCAATCTATTCTTTACCTAAGCAACCATTAGTAACAGGGCATTTTAAATGTGGTCAATGTACACATTGTTCTTTGGCTTGGCAAACTAAAATGGTCTCGATCCATAGCAGCAATTATATTTTACATCTAAACCATTTCTCAAATTGCAACAGTTCGGGCTGTATCTATCTACTAACCTGTCCCTGTGGATTGGGTTATGTGGGGGTTACTTCCCGAAAAATTAAAACTAGGGTGGGGGAACACAGGTCTAAAATCCGTAATCAGAACCTGTCTGCACCTCTAGTCAACCACTTTATTGAAGCAAACCATAATGACAAAGATTTTAAATTTGTAGTTTTGGAAATCATTAAACAACAACCTTATCAGCATATTAATATGGATATTGCTTTAAGACAGAGGGAGAGTTTCTTCATTCACCGTTTCAACACACTGCACCCATATGGGCTAAATCAAGAGCTTGATTTTAGTTGTTTTCTGTGATTAACCAGCTGTGGGAGATTTTCTCTTTAAAAATGTCCTTGGAGTTAGATAACATAACGTCCGTCGACACCAAAAGAATTTACTAGGGAGGTCTAGGACGCGATATAATGCTTTAAAACCTTATCACTGATACAACACTATTGGTATGTATATTCTATGTATCCAAGATCATGTATATAGTTGTATATATATTTGTGTGTATATATATCTTGTATGTTTATGACTATTAGTAATTGCATCAACTTATTATTTAGATCCCTGAAGAAAACTTTTGAAAAATCCTGTATCGAAAGGGTTTCGGATCTTTTGTGTTACCTTGAGAAGACTGCTATAATAAATTTATTGACAAACGGTTCCAGTGGACTTTACAGTTCTGGTAATAGGCCATAAAATAAATACTTTACTGTGTATTTCAAGATGCTGACTGGGAGGCGGAAGGTCAGCAGTTCGATTCCCAAGTACTGCAGGATGGAATGAGCTCCCATCTTTGTCCTAGCTCCTGCCAACCTAGCAGTTCGAAAGCAAGAAATTGCAAGTAGATGAATAGGGACCATTTCGGTGGGAAGGTAACAGCATTCTGTGCATTCCGGTGTCTAATCATGCCTGCCACATGACCACGGAAACGTCTGCAGACGCAGACAGTGCTGGCTCTTCAGCTTTGAAATAGAAATGAGCACTGAACCCTAGAGTCGGATATGACTGGCTTTCGAGCAAGGGAAATCTTTACCTTTACCTTTACTTCAAGGGTATTTATTTATCACAGATACCTGTGATACTTGTTAAGTTTATTGACACAGATCCTGTATGTTCAGTGATTTGACATGGTTACTGGTGCTCCCTCTGAAGAAATCAAGAGGATCCAAAATGTACGATTTTGTCTTCCTTCTGTGGTGGAAAAAGGCTTCAGTGGTTCATTCTTCAAGCATGTAGGAGACGTGGCCATTTTATTGTGTTGGGGGGATTATTCCAAGTTACAGTATATATACAAAACTATACAGTATTGTATATATTATATATACAGGTCTGGCTAGGTTATCCTGCTATGATAATAGAGTAGACCATACTGCTAGCAACTCAACACCAATCGTCAGGTGGTAGTTAGCTAACTTGACAATCCTGACTTCTAATGGCCTTGGGTGGCAAAGTCCACAGGGAAGGGTGATGGTGCCCAATTGGATTAAATCCCACTTGAATCCATCTTGATGGAGAGCAACAGCTTCATCAATCCTAGCCTGAGGCTGATGAGGACTTTGTGTGCCAAAAGAGCTCAGGACTAGGAAGTCACTTGCAGAAATGGATCAGTAATATGGGTGACACACTGCGAAGCAGAAGGCAAATGAAAGGCCATTCCATTATATTGTCCCCAGAACAATTTTCATGGCTGATCGCCATGAGGATACCCAATACAGTATTTGGAATTGGATCCGGCACTCAAAGAAGGTATGTAAAAACATAGTCATGTTATAAAAGCATGGGTCCTAGACTTGCTTTCAATGGATTTGTATATATACAGTGGATAAATCCAGTAGATATGAGCCCAGGAACCTGGTCTTTGCACCACTGTAGAGATGTGCAGCAAAGAAAAGGCAATTTGAACAATTTTGTCATGAGTTCTGACATTTATATGAGGGCTATGTCAAGTAAGTTCCATGCAAAAATCATATATATACCCGACAATATTTACCTTGTGGCCAAGGCTTTGTGCCATGCTGGCTTTGCAAATGTAGTGATCTATGTTTTTTTCTGCCTGGCGATACAAATAAGATCTGTAATATGTGAGTAGTTCCTGCAAAAAATCCATTGTGGATCCATGACATGGCATTGTGTCCTTATGGCATGGCAAAAAGAAACTCTAACTGTTGTGGCTGTGAATTCAAACTCTTTTGGTATAGGTTTTTTAAATTAAAACAGCCAATCAGCAGGCTAATTTTTCTTCTTCCAAAGGTAACAGCTCTCTAAGAAGCTAGAATATGTTCTTCTACTGGTAAAGGTTTTCCTTGACCGAAAGCCAGTCGTATCCGACTCTAGGGTCCAGTGCAATTTCTTGCTTTCGAACTGCTAGGTTGGCAGGAGCTGGGACAAAGACGGGAGCTCATTTCCGTCCTGCAGTACTCAGGAATCGAACTGCTGACCTTCCGCTTCCCAGTCAGCGTCTTAGCCTCTTGAGCCACTACAGTCCTCTTCTACTGGTACTGCTAGTTTATTTTAGTCTGACTGTCTGGTTCAATTGTCTTTCTGACTAAAAATGTTTTCAGAAAACTAGTCATTCAGTACTGTTTTGCAACCATCATTTGCTTGAGAAATTGTTCTTCTTGCTTTTATTTCAACCAAAACTGAGTGAACTGCTATACAGGTTACCCCCATATTCATGGGGTATAACAGAGAACACTATACTGTATTTAATACACATACTTGAGTCATTGCACTGGGGGTGGGTGGTCTTTGTAGTTTTACACAAGAACTACTAAAATGTCTGCCTCTATTCCTTGTAAATATTACATAGATAGTAAAACCTCACATAACGAAAACAATCTACTTCAAAAGGTTGTTCACTATGCAATTTTTTTGGTATGCCATTTTTTTCACATAATGAAAATTCCTATGAGGAAACTCACCCAAGGAAATTTTTTCGCATAACAAAAAATTCCTATGGGAAAAATCATATAGCAAAAATATTTTCGTTATGCAAATTTCCCCATAGGAATTTTCGTTATGCTATTTTTGCATAACGAAAATTTTTGTTATCTGAGGCACCATTTTTTCAATTTCCTTTCATTATGCGAGTTTTTCCGCTATCAGAGCCCTTCGTTATGCAGGGTTTCACTATAGTGACCTCTAGTGGCCATCTCAATGCATTTCATAAACATATCCATACTGCATTTCTGTTATTCAAGAGATCCCTTTGACTAGAAATATTAATGTGCTGAGGCATGGGACTGTTAATACATGTGCGGGCAAAGATAACATAGTTTTAACTAAGTTGACAGAAAACCAGTGAAACCTGTCAAGTCCAAATTTAGTTCCTCACATGATTGGTTGATATGGAGACAATTGTGCAAGTTGAATTTTAGACATAATTATTGGAATGTGTAGAATCAGTAAAAACTATAAGATATATCCCATATCTTTCTCTAGGGCCGTGGTTTCCAATGTGTGGCACATGCCCCGCAGGGGGGCAATTTGAGTTTTAAGGGGGGGAGTTCGAGAATGAGTTAGACCAGTGTTTCCCAACTGTTGGTTCTTGGACTTCAATTCCCAGAAGCCTAAGTCAATTCCCAAAAGCACTGATCAACCAATGTACTGAAATTTGAGAATGAGTTATTAACAGTTAATGGCCTTTTATGCTTCCTCCATGTGAATAGGAGTTCACTTTTTGAATAATAAGAATTATATGGGGGCGGGGGATCAGGACTTTAGAGATGCTTAGGTGGGGCATAGCCAAAAAAAGGTTGGTTGGTGATTCTTATCACCATGGAGATAATCACAGTAGACATGAATTTGCACTTATATCTGAAGAAGTGGATTTTAATCCATGAAATCTTACACTGATATAAATCTGTTAGTCTTTAAAGTCTTACAATATGTTCTCTCTCTCTCTCTCTATTTTTGCCAACACTCTAAATTCTTTGATCCTTATCCTGTTAAGTACTCAGGAAAGAAAACTGGATGGAGTTCTGTGGCAATCCAGTTTCTCTACAAAATTACTGAGGATGTCTTTTTATAGAATTACAATCACCCTGGCACTTGATTTTGATGGTCTATAAATCCCATACAGTCCTTAGGGAGCCATTCAAGGCAACTGGAAACAAATAACAAGGAAAACTTTGCTTCGGATCAGTTGATCACATGCAGAAAGTGGACAAAATAAATGTCAAACTGATCACTACAAATTTCAACTGAACAGGCTTCCCTCATGCTATGAATGTGGAGAGATACAGAATCCGGTTCATTTGCTAGTCTGTCGATTACTATCAGAAACATGCACCAATGAGGACTTAAGTTCAAAGCCAAAAAGGTGGCTTCATTTGCCAGCCCAGAGTTTGATCAGGACACCGGCGTGTGTGTGTGTGTGTGTGTGTGTGTGTGTGTGTGTGTGTGTGTGTGCCTTCAACGTTATGTGGTGTAGTTAAAGGTAAAGGTTTCTCTTGCTCGAAAGCCAGTCGTATCCGACTCTAGGGTCCAGTGCTCATCTCTGTTTCAAAGCCGAAGAGCCAGCGCTGTCTGCTTCTGCAGACATTTCCATGGTCATGTAGCAGGCATGATTAGACACCGGAGTGTGCAGAACGCTGTTTACCTTCCCACAAAAGTGGTCCGTAGTTACTGGTCTTTAATTCAAATTCATCACTACCTAATCCAATGCCACTTGTGAGGTAAATGGCCAGGATAGTTGCACTCACAGTCAGAAAATGAACATTATAGTTTAACAGAAACAGGCAGCCCAAAAAACTAATGGAGATTGCCAGCCCAGGCACCAATAAAAAGCTTCAGCTATTTTGCAAACCCCATTCATGCAGCCCTGGGAAGCCTCAGTCCAATCACATGAATTCTTTTGTCCTGCCACAGCCAACCTTTTGTGTCTTGACAAAGTGAGGGAAGAGTGCTTGTCTGCTAGAGATGGTTTATTTCCACCACTTTCATTTTCAGCAGGGTGAGCATGTGTTGGATAATGTTTAGTCTCCTTCCTTTAGGCATCCACAGCTTTCCTTCTGCATTACACTTTAGAAGCTGACTAACTGGAGTTACTCTGTGTGTGTGTGCGTGTGTGTGTGCGCACGCATACGTGCTTCTGTCTTGAGTCTCTCATGTAGGATTGGGTAGGGTAGATTACATTAGCATTAGAAATAGGACTTAAACAAACCCCCAACACTGCCTTCTGTTTTGTTTAAGGCAGCTGCTAGCATTTATCTTTGTGGCTTTTCCTTATGTCTCTCTGTATGTGTGTGCCTGCTTGTGTTCCAGACAATGTGAGTGGCAAATGTAACACACAAGTCAGCAATCTGGTATTTCTTCCCAATTCAACCAATGTTTTTGTTAAATAAATTGCATGAGTCCCAGGGGGGAAGGCGAGGGGAAAAGAAGGAAATCTTGCCTGCATTCTGGTGGTCAAGGAAAAATTGATGACATTCCCCATCCAAGGTTGTCATCATCCTTGTTTTCTTCTTCTTCTTCTTCTTCTTTCTTCTTCTTATATATCTGAATCTGAATACCTGTACTGTATAGGTGGTAGTGTTGTGTATGAAACTGTATCGCCTTAAGAAGTAATGTAGCCACTGCAATGTCCAAATGTAACCTAACAATGATCACAATGTATCTCAGCTGTTAATGGAACGCGAGCTAGCTACCCATAGAGGGCAGCTGTGAGCGTTCAGCTCACATGGTACACATTCCCCAATTACCGTCAGCCGCAGGAACCTTCCCGCTCAAGGAACATCTGGAGAAGAAGGGCATGACTCAGAATGATGTCACACAGGTAGCAGCCAATACACTACCGTGTAACCATGTTCAAATGTATTGTTGCAATATAAAAGGAGCTGTACCTCCACCATTACCACATGTTCAGTCTACCGGTGTGCCAATAAAGATGTGTTAAGCCAGACTTCGGCTGCTTCTATTGTTTTGGTTCCAGTACACCAAAATAGGCAACCATCATGGCGATTGGCCATGAAGACTGTCCTGAAAATATAATGCAATGGTCTTCCCCAACCTTCCACATCACAGCCTGACCCCTGTACCACTGATCCAGTGACACGAGTCACTTTCTGGTCCTGAGCCCTTTTGGCACGCAAAGTCCTCCTCAGCCTCAGACCAGTATTGATGAAGCTGCTGCCTTCCATCAAGATGGATTCAAGAAAGATTTAACCCACTTGGGGGTCAGAGACATTTATTCCTCTAGTTATAATGTGTGCCCCCCCCCCATTTGGATTTATACAAAGAATTACAAATACTTTCAGACTTTCCAATACAAATTTAAATAAAATGCTTATTTGGAAAAAAATCAACATGGTTGCCTATTTTCAACAGCATATATAGGTTTAATATATGTATAGCTCTATGCTATGCTATGCTATCGCGCTCATCCCACACGCTAGTAAGGTGATGCTCAAGATAATACAGGATAGACTTCAGCAGCATGTGGAAAGAGAATTACCAGAGGTGCAGGCAGGTTTCAGAAGAGGCAGGGGGACTAGAGACCACATTGCCAACATACGTTGGATCATGGAGAAAACAAAGGAATACCAGAAACAAGTTTACTTTTGTTTTATTGACTACACTAAGGCATTTGACTGTGTGGACCACAACAAGATGTGGCAAGTAATTAAAGAGATGGGAATACCAGAGCACCTCATATGCCTCCTGAGAAATCTGTACATGAACCAAGAAGCAACAGTTAGGACAGAACATGAAATGACAGAGTGGTTTGGAACAGGAAAAGGAGTAAGACAAGGCTGCATTTTGTCACCATGCCTATTCAACCTATACACAGAGCACATAATGCGCAATGCAGGGATGGAGGAATCACAATATGGGATCAAAATTGCTGGGAGAAACATCAACAATCTGAGATATGCAGACGATACCACCCTAATGGCAGAAAGTGATGAAGACCTAAAGAATCTCTTGATTGGGCTGAAGGAGGAGAGTGCAAAAGCTGGCTTGAGACTCAATATCAAGAAAACCAAGATAATGGCAACAGGCCCCATCAGTTCCTGGAAAATAGATGGGGAAGAGGTAGAAGCAGTGACAGATTTTACTTTCTTAGGATCAAAGATCACTGCAGATGGGGATTGTAGCCTGAAATAAAAAGGCGACTGATTCTTGGGAGACAAGCAATGAGAAACCTGGGGAACATAGTGAAAAGTAGAGACATCACATTGAAAACAAAAATTAGAATAGTCAAAGCAATGGTTTTCCCAGTAGTAATGTATGGATGTGAGAGCTGGACAATTAGGAAGGCTGAACGCAGAAGAATAGATGCCTTTGAAATGTGGTGTTGGAGGAGGGTTTTGAGAGTCCCCTGGACAGCGAGGAGAACAAATAGGTCAATCTTAGAAGAAATTAACCCTGACTGCTCATTGGAAGGTCAAATAGTAAAGATGAAGCTAAAATACTTTGGACATCAAATGAGAAGGGAGGATTCACTTGAGAAGGCATTGATGTTGGGAAAGGTGGAGGGCAAAAGAAGAAGGGGGAGGCCAAGGATGAGATGGCTAGATGGTATTGTAGACACAATGGGCACAGAGCTGGGAGGGCTGAGGGGGATGGTGGAGGACAGAGGCGCCTGGAGAACAATGGTCCATAGGGTCGCAAAGGGTCGGAACCAACTGTGCGACTGAACAACAACAAATATGTATAGCTGTTCATCAGTAGAATCTCCTTTCAGGAACTGGAATGTGACTGCTTCAGTTAGCCAAAAAGGCTGTGTGTTAAACTTCAAGGAGTTGCAAGCCATTTCCTCCTATATTTAGGAAAGATGATCGAGATAAAATGCATTTTTCATTATACAAAATTATCATGTAAGATATAACTATGAAATCACAGATTACAACTAACAATAACAACGTCAGATATGAAACAATTACTGTATATTGCAGAATGCAATAATTTTAAAAATAACAATTATGCTTATAATAGCAAAAGTATTTATACCATCAGTGTACATGGATGTTTAAACAGTCCAGGGGGACACGTTTCTTCTCCATGCTAAGAAGTTTGCAATCTACAATTGAACACAAGAGTTAAAATATTTAAAATAGGGCATGTTCAGACTGATCAGTTGGAGTACCCAGAAAAACATTGGTTCCCAATAACAGGGAGGAGCGATGTGCCATTCAGTGCACTCTTCCCATGTGAAACGAAACTGAGGCTTTGAATAATTGTCTGTCATCCACTGACAGTCTGTAGTCAAACAAGGGAAGTGAAGTAAATTTTAAAAATAGTTTAGAGATCGTTGCTAAAGCGTTTTTTTCCTTTGCCTGCGTGTCTCTTGCTGATCCTCAAGGAGCGAAACTCATTAGGGTGAAACTGACTGCAGTTTTCATTGGCAATAGACACACAAGCAATTTTTAAAAACTTAAACAAACTGATGCATTGCTTTGGTGATGATCTCTCAAACATAACTTTTTTTCCACTTCCTCTAATTACAGTATCTACAAATGATCAGAGAAAGTATACATTTTCCGATAAGCTGAAGCTATTATCAGCTCCAGCATACTGGAAGCTTACACATGAAGCAGCCATTTGACAGTTGCACAGCTCACTTTTAAGCTAGTCTCAGCTACCACACTTGCTGTGAATGGGTTAAAAATGAATGTACCAAGCTAGTTACACTTCCTGACAAGAGTTCAAAAAGGAGGGGGGGGAGGGTGAGAAGTTGGGATGCCATAAATAAGAGGGACCCCTGAGAGCTCCAACCAATGGTCTTTATGCCCTGTTTTGACATGCTCATATAGTACCAGGTGAGGATTTATTTAAGCTAATAGTGGCCTAGAGAGTGTGTGTGCCATGGGCTTAATCTGCACAGAAGTCCCATAATAAAATACAGTATGTTGGAAAAAATATCCTATTCAGGCTAGCGTAGTCTGCTCTGTGTGAGGCTGTTAAAAGTATAGTATAACCCCATATAACGAGTGACTCGTATAGCAATTAAATCGTACAACAACAAGGATTTGAAAAAACAATGCATCTCTATGGGGGAAATCGTACAATGAATTTTTGTTGTTGTATGATTTTTCCCATAGAGCTATCCGTTGTATGATGCATCCCATAGGGAAAATCGCTATACAATGCATGCATCGTATAACAATTTTTTTTGTACAACAATGAGCCCCGTGGAATGGATTAAAATCATTGTACAACTGTACTCAGAAATATCTGCTGGTCCAAAATGCTGTCACCTGGCTCTCCACTAGGACTTATATGCAGCAAACAATTTATTTGTTATGAAAGCTTTGCTGTCTACTAATCAATTTCTGGGCACAGTTTCAAACCTGACATTACTTGGATCCAGGCTTTCTGATGGGTCACAGGAGTGCACATTACAGAGTCAAGTTTGGTGGTGCATTTACAATTTCTTATCAGTAAACTGCAGCTAATTAAACTATTAAATACTCCTGCCCATGAGACCAGTTTTGTTTGGTGGGTCAGTTGCTTGTTTGTACAGAATTTGGAAGAATTGTTGTTTTTTGTATTAATGGAAGTATAACTGTACTGCATTATGTAAATAATTAGATTATTTCTGAAATACAGTGAAACCTTGGTTAACAACTGGCTCAGTTAACATAAAAATTACATAACAAAAGGATATCCATAGAAAATAGTGGCTCAGTTTATGTAATTTTTTTTGGAATGGATTAACTGGTTTTCATTCCTATGGGAAACCATGTTTCGGTTAATGTATTTTGGTTTTCAGTGCATTCCCATGGGAAACTGCATTCAATGCATTCCTATGGGAAATTTGGTTAAAGTAATTTTCGCTGTAAGAAATGTCCCGTAGAATGCATTAATTATGTTAACTGATGTTCCACTGTATGAAGTTAGTTGCAATAGCTATGTCACTAGACTCATTAAATGGTGAAGGGGGAACTCGAGTGCCTGCTTGTGCTATGTGTTGTGCTGTTGCCTCATCTTTTGTTTCAGGTGTGGAGAGGGAGTAGATAAGAGAGAAGTACTCTTCTCCTGGGTGTAAAAAGCCACACTCATTTGCAAACTTATCTGTCATACTAATCAACCAGTGTACCTCTGTACCCCCACCTGACATGTATAAATAAATGTTATGAAGTCTCACTCTTCTGTTTTATAAAATGGACTTGATTCACGAAAGCTAACATTAAAATACAGGAGTTAGTCTGTAAGGTGCCACAATGTTTTTGGTTTTGTTTTTTGGCCTTTTTTGTTTACTTTCTGATATGCTTGCACAAACTAACACAGCTACTACTTCAAAAATGTCTACTCTTCTACAGCCTGTACTATTCAGATATTTACAAAGTAACTAAAAGTAACACTTTTAGTCATTCCTGAGAAAGGGAAAAACAAAGAGTTGTTTTTAAAAAAACTGTAAGCATCGTATCATAGTATTATTTTTTTGGAAAGGGGCTTGAACTAAAGTAACAACGAATTACACTTTAACTTTCCATGCTCTGGATTTGCACAGATTGTACTTATACAGCAGTGATGGTGAACCTTTTAGATATCGAGTGCCCAAGGAGAAGGAGGAGTAGGAGGTGGCACACAGGTGGCAACATGAGTGCCCACACCCCCATGTGATGACGCTGGTGTGACTCCGGTGAAGTCACATGGGTGCACGTGCATGCGCACCGCTTGAGGTGTGCCGGTGACACCACGAGTGCACCTGCCCCTCACGGGTGCTCCCCATCACCCATGAGTGCTCCCCCCTATGGGGCTTCCCCACCCCATGAGTGCTCACCATCCTCCCACGGGACCTCCCTATCCCCTCACAAGTGCTCTCTACCCCATCAATCAATCAAACTGTATTGTGGTGGATGACCAGTGCAGTAAAAAGGGTTTAAGTGTATGAAATACTGTCATCTCTCCACCCCACAAGTGCTCCCCACCTCCACGAGTGTTCCCTACCCCCTTGTAGGGCCTCCCCATCCCCATGCAAGTGCTCCTCACCCCGTGGGGCCTCTCCATCCACTATGAGTGCTCCCACTCCCCACAGGGCCTCACCCTCTGCAGGACCTCCCCTTCCCATGGGGCATCCCCACCCTCCATGGGGCCTCTCCCCATGAGTGTTCCCCACCCCTAGCAGGACCTCTCCGCTCCTCACAAGCACTCCCCTTCACAGGGCCCTCCACCCCCCACGAGTGCTTCCCACCGTACAACGCCCAGCTGCAGCCCTCCTGCTGGGATTTCAGTCTCCCCTCTCGCCTTCCTTTTGGCGGAAGCAAGTAAGTCAAATGGGGAAACAGCACTGGCCGGGCTGGCCGGGGCTTCCCCTCAATGGCCCACATGCCAGAAGCAAGGGTTCTGTATGTCACTTCTGGCACATGAGCCATATGTTCACCACCAGGGTAACAGAGTATTAAATTCATGGTGCAAAGTTAATTCTGCCCCCACCCCTGTCATAATCAATTGCTATGTGGTAAGGAATATCTAACTGATTATCTTTTGATCATTTGCTAGTAATGAGAATGAATTAACTATGGGTGTGACTAATTTATCAGTTCATTGTACAGAGAATGGTATTTACTTGCATCAGTGTTAATAACAGCTGTATAAGATGCTCCAGTTCCCACACCTTCCAGTGTATCTTTCTCGGTGTACGGAAATGGAACACACCCTGCTATAAATAAACCTATAATTTCTATCTCTTTAAACTTGTGCCAATATATGGAAGAATACATCCTGGAACGATCTCAAGACACATTTAAACCTTTGCAGTAAACATGTACCTTTTTCAATGAAGTTGGGGATCCATCAAAATTAATTTGGGGTGATGTAATTTCAAGGTGAAAGCCAGTGATATCCAGGGATTTTTAATGGAGATTTCTTCAGTTGCATAAGTGCCATGGAACTCAACCACAGAGACTCACTGGTTGTTTGGAGCAAAGGTAAACTGTTCTTGGAACATCTTGCATACTTTGAAAACCATCCTAGGATAGCTTAAGATGGAAGTACAGTATCTTGATGGTACATAAGAATGACAGTTTCAAGATATGAAAACCAACATACATGTAGTAAAAGAAAACAGGCCACTGAGCAAAGAGCCGAATTCTAAGTAGGCCATACTGACAATAACTAAGATTTAATTTATATAGTCCTTATTTTTTGGTTTCCAGTGTAAGTGAAATATGTCCATTACACTGATACTTGATTATCTTTTTTTGTGGAGAAGGGTTGTTGTTGGATCGGGGCCGCAGAACAGGTTGTTTCACAGCAAGTTGCTTGGAGAAGAATGGTCCTGTCAGGTGGACTGCTATGAAACAAACTGGAAGCAAGTTGAACTTTGCATAAATAGTTCTCAACGAAGAATTAAAAGTGTTAGCAGGCACCCCAAGTTAGTGATTAGTCACTTGCAGCTGATCTTCATTTGGGAGTCTCTTACCAGATATTGGTTCCTTTCCAATGGGAGAAATGCCCTGTCCATACTCCCAATAATTGTACTCCTGGATCTGTTTTTTTTTTAAGAGTAAAATTTGTATTCTTAGAGAAATTGCACAGTAGACTTAGTGGTAAAATTCCCAAAGACAACAAAGGGCAATAATATTTATTCCCTGATGATTACATTAATGTGTTATTCTGTGCATCCAACATGCTACACCAATTAAACATGTGCCACAAGAAGGAACATTTGGAAAAGCTTCAACATTCTTGTCCACTACTCGATAATTTTGAAAATCAATTCTCTCTGCTGCTGTTCTGATTTATGTTGCCCAGATCAATAGACTCAAAACAAAAGCAGCCTCGTACACAGCCTAGTCAGTGGGACACAAGACTCTTTATCTCATGGCTATGAGTAATATGTTGGATGCAGTGTTATTTTGGAGACGGGTCATTATTCAAAGGCTCAGCACATACTATAGAGACAGAAGGTTGCAGATTTAATCAAGTTGGGCAAGGGAAAAATCCTGCCTGGAAGTTGGTATAGTTATTGCCAGAGTTACTGCTGGTCAGAGTTGGCAATATGAGATTAGATGGATGACTGGGCAAAGTATAAGCCAGCTTCCTATATTAGTGTGCACAAACTAGACTGTGCCTGAGGCTGCTTTTCTTTTTGAGTTTCATATGTTTAAAATTGTTAGGTGGGACACTTAAAAAAAGTTAAAGAACAGATAGGCAATCTGCTGCCTTCTAGACATTTTAGACTACAATTCCCATAAGCCCCAAAACATACCCAATAGTTAGATAGAATGGAAATGATAGACTGCCATAACTGCAAGCACCAGAATGCATACTCTTATATTAACAAATAGCAAAAATATGTAGTCAATGTGCACGTGAAGAACGCTCAGATCTATGTTTTAGAGTGCAGTGAAAATTAATTGAATGAGGACATATTTTTTACACTCTAGGCCAGTGATAGTGAACCTTTTAGAGATGGAGTGCCCAAACTGCAACCCAAACCCCACTTATTTATTGCAAAGTGCCAACACAGTGGGGCAAACTCTGTGCTGGGGGGTGAGAGGAAGCACTCCCATTGGGCTGCTGGGCAGAGAGGCGGGGCAAACTCTGTTCTGGGGTGATGGTGCCCACGCCCACAGAGAGAGCTCTGAGTGCCCCCTCTGGCATGCATGCCATACGTTCGCCACTACTGCTCTAGGCCTAGGGCATTTGATTTCAATGCTACATAATGTGTTCATTTACACTATTACATTTATAGCAGCAACAGCCGTGGTGGCATACCTGTCAAGTATCCCATATTGGCTGGGATTTCCCATAATTTTGCACCGCTTTTCTTCCTTTCCCGCCCGGAACAGCCGCCACCCCGTAATTTGGCAGCAGGGGAAAAGTGGTTCTCTTTCGTATAGTTTGTGAATCCCCACTATTGGGTTATGCGCCTGCGCAGAACATCGATCGGAGGCTTTAAAGCTAATTGGCTAAAAGGTTCGACGGTAAGACCGCCCACCGTACCACCCACTCTTAGGCGCCAGTTCGCCATTTTACCTCAGTTCTCTTCTTTCCGCCTCAGCAGCAGGACGATTGTTGAGAGCTTGCTCAATTTTTTCATCAATTCCTCTGGAAAAGACATCGTTTTTCACAAAAAATTTCCGGTGATCTTGTCCTCCGGGCAGGATTGCCACCCCGGTACTTTTTCTTCTCTGAGGAATTAGTCACCGCTCTTCGCTTCGGTCACCGTTTCCCCCCTCAAGGGGGTAGCGGCTGGCCAGCCCTTCGGGGTTGTTCGTCTTCTTGAACATTCCACTTCCATTGGAAGAATTTTTCATGGCTGCGGCCTTTAAGCAGTGTTCTTCTTGTCTGAAGAACTTCCCTGCGTCGGACGGGCACAGTCTGTGTCTCTTCTGCCTTGGGGAGTCACACCAAAGTCAGACCTGTGTACACTGCAAGAATTTCACTCGTCTGGCAGTTCAAAACCGTAGCAACAGGCTGAAGGCACACCTCATGGAACTCGCCCTTGCTCCTACCGCTGTGCCTTCCAATTCTGCCGCGATGAGTATTTCTCCTGGAAAGGCTCTCCAGTCATCATCCTCTCTTCTTATTCGAAAGAAAAAGAAGAAGGATAAGAATGGAGAGAAAAAGAAAAAGCACAGGTCAGATGAGCGTCGTTCTCTACCGCCTACGGCTTGCCCTCCTGTATCTCCGAGGCCATCTCCACCCTTCTCCATTGCGAGATGTCCCACACCATGGTCTTCCACGTGGGGTGGCAGGTCGTCCTCCGACTCGCGGAACAAGGGCAGCTCACCCCTTGCAACTTCCATCACCACCTCGTGAGAGGGGCCACCTCACCACCAGGCAAGTTTCCATCTCACCGAGACCACGGACTCCCACCATAGACGAGCCGGCAGCCACCATTTCAGCCACTGTTTCGTCACCTCTCATCCCTTCCACCGTTTCTCCACCCGCCATTTCATCGCAACCAGCTGGTGTGGATGCTGCCCAAATGGACCTCTTCAAGGGCATGTTTGAGGCCATGGTGAAGTTGTTCGCCGAACAGTTTAAGGCCACCATTCCTGCGGCCTCTGCGGCTCCGGGACCGACCACCACAAGCCCCAGGGATTCTGGCCCTGCTGCCGCTCCGCCGTCCCCTCGAGGGTCGAGCAGTCGCTCTGCTGGCCCACCCATATAGTCATGGCATGGTCCGGACATTGACGCGATGAGCGCTCAAGCCCGTCGACCCGCCCAGGCTGTACTGGCGTGGTTCCGATGTGGCTTTGAGAGTTCCCCCCTCATCCTCCGATGACTCCAGTGCGTCTTTGGAGGAGGATGAGGGGGATGTCGAGGTGGAAAAGACACCTGATCAGGCGATTGGTGCCGTCGACCCACCGCGTGGAGAAGATCAGAAGTCTCTCACCGCGATGCTCACCCGTTTGGGCACCATGCTGAATTTACGGGTGGACCAGCCGCCGCTCGAAGGGGAGGACCAGATGACGGCCAAACTGGACAAAAAGGCCGTCCGTCTGGTGCATATAACCATGCTCCCCTCCATGTTGACATCAGCGAAGGCAACATGGAAGAAACCCGTTTCTGCCCACTCCGTTTCGTCCAGGCTCGACGGGTGTTGGGTTGTACCGAGTTCTGGACGAAAATGTTGAGTTTCTCCAGGCTCAGCCATTACCCAACTCCTTGGTTGTGAAGGCCTTCCAACACAAGACTGCGGTTAGTGGGTTCCCAGCACCTTCGACTCCGGAGGAGAAGAAGTTAGACGCGGTGGGCCGTAAGTTTTATGCCACCGGGTCACTCTTCCATAGGGCCGCCGACTACTCAGCTGTCATGGGTCTTTATCAGACCCATCTTTGGGAAAGGACCAAGACCATTGCCGCAAGACTCCCATCTGATGTCCAGAAAGAACTCGACTCGCTGGCCGAGGAAGGGGACTTTCTGGCAGAACAACAAATGAGGACGGCGAGACACATTAATGACTATGTGGCAAAGATATGTCCTCCACCATTCTTTTGAGGCACCGCGCTTGGCTCAGAGGGACCACTCTCAATGATTCAATGAAGAAATTAATCGAAGAGTTCCCTTTTGACGGACAGGGCCTCTTTGGCCAGGATATGGATAAGGTTTTGAATGAGTTGTGCCAAACCAACTCGACCGTGAAGTTCCTGGGTCTTGCTATACCTTTGCAGCCGGCAAAACCCAGGTTCCAACCATTCACCCACCGTTATCGTGGCAACCCTCAACAGCAGAGCGGATCCAATGAACAATCTAGGGCTGGCTTTTACCGACCGAGGCGGCAGCACACCAAGCAGCGTTTCCAGCTCTATACTCAAGGCAAACGCACGGATGGCAAGTCCAAATCATGGGTTTGAAGTCTCCCCAGCCAAGGCTCTCTCGCTCCATCTTCTGTACCTCCCCCTCCGGAACTTCCTCCAGGTGTGCCCTGATGTAACAAATGACCGGTGGGTCTTGAAGATCTTGTCCGCTGGTTACACCATCAAGTTTGACCGGATGCCTCGGGTAGGAAAATACCGTTTCACCACCTTGTCCCCCCATTTGGAAGAAGAAGTGTCTACCCTTCTCTCCAAGGGAGCCATCGAGCGGGTACCACCGACCGATTGAGACAACGGTTTCTATTCGAGGTACTTCATTGTCCAGAAGAAAGATGGAGGACTCCGCCCAATTCTGGACTTGCGTCGCCTCAACAAGTGCATCCACACCAGGAAGTTCCGGATGGTGACCCTCCAGACCGTCCTTCCCCTCATCAACAAACTGGACTGGTTTATGGTGATAGACCTCAAGGATGCTTACTTTCACATCAGCATCCTTGAGGACCACAGATGGTTCCTTCGTTTCAGGATATGGAGCTCTGTGTATCAATACTGTTGTCTACCATTCAGTCTGGCCACAGCACCAAGGGTCTTCACCAAATGCATGGCTCCGGTGGCTGCCTTCCTCCACCAGAAGGGGATCAGGGTCTTCCCGTACATCGACGACTGGTTGATAGTCTCCTCCACCAGATCGTCCGCTGTTCGGGACACGGAATTCACCGTACACCTCATGGAGAGTCTTGGCCTCAGGATCAACTTTACCAAATCAAAGTTGGAACCTTCACAGCGAGCAGAGTACAATGGAGCAGTACTGGACTCGCTAGCGACCAGGGCCTTTGCCCCTCAGAAACGCTTACTGGACATTGCACAGGGGGTAAGCAACTTCAGGAGCAAGCACTTCATCAGAGCAAAGAAGGCTCAGAGACTGCTGGGCTTGATGGCCTCAACCACGGCAGTGATTTCTCATGCCAAGTTGAAGTTCCGGTCCCTACAATCGTGGCTTCTCCACGAGTTCGATCCGCTCACGAAGAGCCAGTCCAAACAGTTGTTTCTGTCTCCGAAACTGGTGGACCAGCTGGTATGGTGGACAACACCACTCAACGTGGCTACGGGGAAGAACTTTTACCCTCCACAGCCATCTTTTCAAGTTCTTAACGACGCAAGCAACCTCGGTGGGGATGGACCTCAACAACACTTGGTCTCCTCACGAGATGATGCACCACATCAACTACCTGGAGTTGCTGGCCATATGGAAAGCCCAACGATCCTTTGAGACACTGCTCTGCAGCAACGTGGTTCAGATTGCATCTGACAACACCACAGCGGTTGCATAGCTCAACAAGCAAGGAGGGACAAGGTCCATGATGCTGCTTTATCTGGCAGTGCAACTCTGGGAATGGTGCCTAGAGAGACACATATTCCCAATTGGAGTCCACATCCAGGGCAAGCTGAATGTGCTGGCTGACCACCTCAGCCGCCTCACCTTGACAACCCATGAGTGGGAGCTGGACAGCATGGTTTTCCAGTCCCTTTGCAGGGCATGGGGGACCCCGAGCATCGACCTCTTTGCGTTGGAGTCCAACAGGAAGTGTCACAGATACTGCTCCAGGGCGGGCATCGTTCTAAACTCCAAGGGCGATGCCTTCATGAAACGGTGGGACCAGGACTACCTCTACACCTTTCCCCCATTTCCTCTGGTTCAGAAGGTCCTCTCCAGGATGTACCAACAGCGGGTGAACGCAATCCTCATCCCTCCGGCGTGGCCGCGTCAACCCTGGTATCCACTTCTGTTGCACATGTCATCGCAGTCTCGCACAGTGCCGGACTTGCCGACTCTCCTGCAAATGGAGCACGGTCAACTCTACCACTTGGACTTGCCCAGCCTCCACCTCACCCCGTGTAGGATAACTCCAGACTGTCCAGGATCTTGGAGTTAGCAAGGCGCCCCTCTACGAGGAAGTCCTATGCCTCCAAGTACAGACGGTTTCATGCCTTCCTGGATTCCCAGCAAGGGTCTTCTCCACAGGTGGGACTGCAAGACATTATGGCCTACCTCCTCCATTTGGCAGAGTCAGGCCTCAGCATCACCTCCATATGGGTCCACCTGGCAGCAGTTGTAGCCCACTCTCCAGCTGGTTCACCTGCTGCTGGTGCCTTCCATGACCAAACAGTGAAGCTTTTCCTCAAGGGACTACGAAACGCTTTCCCTCCAGTTAAGACTCCAACTGCACAATGGTCATTGTCTACTGTTCTGAATGCCCTCACTAGGAATCCTTTTGAGCTGATGGCTACAGCGGATGTTCGTCTCTTCACTTGGAAGACTGCGTTTCTGGTGGCCATCACGTCTGCTAGACGAGCTGGTGAGCTGGTGGTTCTGCGGGCGGATGCCCCATTTCTCAAATTTTTTAATAACCGTGTGGTGCTCCACGCTGACATCACTTTCCTACCTAAGGTAGTCTCCCAATTCCATATGGCTCAGACTATTTCATTGCCAACCTTCTTCCAGAACCCCAGCAACAAAAGAAAGGACTTGGCACATGCTGGATTTGAAGCGAGCTTTATTGTTTTACACCAGCAGGACACGTGAGTTCCGGAAATCACAGTGTCTGTTTGTTGCCTATGGGGGAAAATCTAAAGGTGAACCCATCTCTTCCCAGAGGTTCTCGAAATGGATTACGTCAACCATCTACCTGGCCTACCATTCTGCCTCGTTGCCACCTCCACCACATGACAGGGCACATTCTACAAGAGCGGTTGCTACCTCCACTGCCTTTTTGGAGGGCACCCAGCTTGAGGACATCTGTAAGGCTGCCACTTGGTCCAGACCTTCTACATTTGTCCAACACTACAGGATGGACACCAGAGCCACTGCGGACGCCAGACGTGGTTGTGTCGTCCTTGCCAGAGGGCTCCAAGTGCCTCACCATTGAGGATTCATTCTGCCTGACAGACAGCTCCACAGACTCATCTCATCTGACTGCCCACCGACCAAGTAAGTGTGAGTTTGCTAATCTCCCAATAGTGGGGATTCACAAACTATATGAAGGAGAAAGTTCAGTTTCACTTACCAGTGATAACTTTCGTTCTTCGAGTATATAGATTGTGAATACACACTACCCACCCTGCCTCCCCTCTTGAGCAGCACGGATGAGATCATTTGGTTTATCCTGTGCTAGGCTTAAGTATGGAACTGAGGTAAAATGGCAAACTGGCGCTTAAGGGTGGGCCTAAGGTCTTACTGCCAAACTTTTAGCCAATTAGCTTTAAAGCCTCCAATCGATGTTCTGCGTAGACGCATAACCCAATAGTGAGTATTCACAAACTATATACTTGAAGAACGAAAGTTATCACTGGTAAGTGAAACTGAACTTTACTGCAACCCCCTTCTGCATAGGTCCCTTCTACACATGCATAGAAGCCTTCTACGCATGTGTAGAAGGGACCTGCGCAGAACGGTTCTGTGCAGGTCCCGTATTGTCCGGAGCCGCGCTTGACCGGTATGAGTGGTGGGCTCCAAAAAAATTTGCTACCACACTGTAGATATGGCATGGTGGGTTTGGCCAGGGGAAAAACCCTGCATTGCACCTGAATTAGGACTACTTTATTTCAAAATTTGGATGGGCAGGGCCAGTCAGAATTTCTGCTCCTGGTTCTGGCAAACTGGTGAGAACCTGCTGATGCCCACCACTGAGCAACAGTAACAACAACAGTGTGTCAACCTCATACAAGGTTCAAAGGATTCATAGTTTATAATAATACCTTTTTATACTATTAAAAAAAATCACAAAATAAACTAGCTTTTGATTCTATGTAGGTCTTCATCAAACACAAGGTCCCTTGTTGTCTGGGAATAGAGGAACACAGATATGTGGCAACCCCATATCACGGGCACTGGGATAAAAACTACCATATATACTCGACTATACATTTTTTAGCCCCCAAAATGAGGTCCAAAAATGGGACTCAACTTATACTTGGGTCAACATAAACACTCAAAAACATACTCACACAAATGTCTAAATTAATTAATTTTACTGTATTTTCATGTTTTTTAATTTTTAAAACACACTAGTAGCTGCTGCATTTTCCACCCCCGACTTATACTCAAGTCAATCTATTTTCCTGGTTTCTCAGGTCAAAATTAGGTACTTCGACTTATATTCAGGATGACTTATGGTCGAGTATATATGGTAGTCTATATGATAAGTACGAGCTAGGCAAAGTTAGAATATAGGCTAAATTTTATCTATGTATGTTATATGAATATTGGACATGAGGGAGTGCTGGATCTGATCATGAGTTTGTTTGTTTGTTTATATCTCACCAATAATTAGTGCTAGGCAATATTCTGACGATAGGAAAAACTTTAAGAACAAATATAATTAAATTACATAGTATAAAAAGAAACAAACAACAATATAACAATTTATATTATGTAATTAATTTTTATTATGAGTTATTTTCCCCCCTGCAGCATCCACAACTGTGGTTCATGGCCTGATGAAGACATGTGCAAAATTGAAAGATAGTTTACATTTGTGATTTTGCGTAGTCTAACAAAAGCATCATTTACACTTGTCTTTGGATTGCATACATAGAGTGTTTGCTTTGCGTGAACTTGAATATGTACTCTTAGGAATTTACAGCTAGGAAAATACAATTTAACCTGCTGGGATTCCCACCCATGGAAGTTGGGTTTCTCTGGATGAAACCCGACCAGTTTTGTAGGACCCAGCAGGAGAGCTCTAACAGCTGAAACTGCCTTAAGTTGCTAGTAAAGGTAAAGATCTCCATTGCTCGAAAGCATCTGTGCCCAATCTTTACCTATAAGAAGGTGGTTGCGTCGTACGTGAACGGCATACATGGCCACACCCGGCCCAACCATCCCATACCGAGCTGCCCACACTTACCTTTAGACCCTGCGAGCATCGCTGCAAGGGTCCCCCAGCTGAGAGTGGGGCAACCGCACCACGAACGTGAACACAAAAAACAACTACAAATCCCAGCGTCTTCCGCACCATGACCCCTCAGCCAATCAGGCTGAGGGACGCGAGCATGGAGGAGGCCAGGAAAGCTGGCGCATGCGCTTAAAAAAACCCGCCAATGCACCGACAACTTCCCTCCGTCCGGGAGACACTTTGTCTCCTGGAGGGAAGCCGTCCCCAGCTCACCACGCCGGCCGGCCGGCCACGTTGGTTGCCGGCTGGGTTGCATGCTTTTGGTGGACCCTGCCCGACTGGTGCCAGCAGTGAGGGAGGAAAGACGGCGCCACGGAGGCACAGAAGGTGAGCGGCTGAGCGCAGAAGGCCGCACCGGGGAGGCGCAGAGTACAAAAGGCCTAACTGACAACAGGTAAATGGGATAGGGGAGAGGAATTGAGGGTAGGATGGGCCCAGGGAGCACGCTGCCCACCCAGGTCTTGGAGAAGAAAGGAGGAGAATGAACCCACCCCTTCCCCTCCCCAGTCCCTGTCCTCCACCCCACTTACCTGTTAGCGGCTGAGCATTTCGTACTCTGTGCCTCCCCAGTGCGGCCTTCTACGCTGGGCCACTCACCTTCTATGCCTCCATGGCGCAGCCTTTCCTCCCTCACAGCTGAGGCCTTCGTCGGTGGGGCAGGGGCCACCAAAATCAGGCGGCCCAGCCAGCAACCGATGCGCCCGCCCGGCAAAGGCCTCCTGGGTGTCCTTGCCGAGGCATTGCACCCCCTAAAAAAACTGATACAATTTGCTAAGTAAAGGACCAATCCTAGTCTGGCCAGGTTACTCTGCTATGGTAATAGAGTAGACCATACTTCCAGTGACTCAACTCAGGCGGTGGTTAACTAACTTGCTTTGGGTGACAAAGTACACAGGGAAGGGTGAGGGTCCCCAAGTGGTTTAAATCCCACTTGAATCCCTCTTGATGGAGTGTGGCAGCTTCATCAATACTGGCCTGGGCTAATTAGGACTTTGCATGCCAAAAGAGTTCAGGACAGGACCATAAAGTGACTCGTGGAACTGGATCAGTAGTAAGGGTGTTATGCTGCGATGTAAAAGGCAAATGAAAGGCCACTGCATTATATTGTCCCCAGGACAATCTTTATGGCTGATTGCCATGATGAGAGACAATATTTGGAATTGTAAATGGCACAAGAAGAAATGACCAAGGTAGTCACCGGTTTGATCAAACTGCATACCTTGGAAGAAGTCTTGTTAAGCTGCCTCCCCAGATCCATGTTTATACTTTATTTATATTCATACTACACTAGGAAGGAGGAGTAGCCTTGTTCCTCTGCTGCAGCAGAAACAGTAAGAGTCTGGGTAGCATCTTAAGGGCTAATACCTCTTATTTGCCATAGGCTTCTGTGTTGGATCAGGGCCCGATGTGGGCCGGAGGGTCCCGGAGGAGACTGGTCAAGCAAGACACGTGAGGCAAGATGGAGCGAAGACCAGTGTTTATTGATGACAAATCAGAACCTTTTATGCCTGCCTGACCTGGCTGCATGCATACGTTGCGCGTAGCGATACAGAGGAAGCCCTGAGTCTGCACATCATGTTTACACAAGTTAATTGGGGAAGTCTTCACCGGGGGAAGTTTCTTATCTAGCTAATTAACTACCGGGGACATGCATTGTTCCTTGCTATCGGGAGCAAACAAGTGGCCGAAGTTGACTCTCGGGCTTTAGGGCTTCTGCGGATGCGAGATTACCCATTAGGTGCCTATCAAGTTAACCATCTGCGATCTTTAGCTCTCTATTGTCCTAGCTGCCTGTCAGGTCAGCAATAGGTGAATCAAGCTATATTTAATATTCCGCTCCCTACTTTCTGTCCCCTTGAAACCCACAGCTCGAAGGAGTGATCTCCCATAACTGGGGTTCTGTCAGGGACAGTTGAGCCAATTGTGTGCGCGGAACCCACACTTCTGGAGATGGCAATCCGATTTGCATCCACAGAAGTGAGCTGCAGCCCAGGGCACCTTATCTGCCAACCAAAAATTGCCAGCCTAACATAAAATGATAATGTTTGAAGTGGTAGATGTGTTAGTCTGTGCAAGCATATCGGAGAGTAAACAAATTGTGTATAAATTGATGCCATGAGGTCTGACTCTTATGTCTGATGAAGTGGACGTGATTCATGAAAGCTCACATTTAAATACAGCAGTTAGTCTTTAAGGTGCCACAACATTTTTTTTGTCATTTACTCTCTGATAAACAGATCATGTAATGTTAGAAACAACTTCTGTAAAAGAAGCACCCCCTTTTCTCTCTCTCTCTCTATGCCTTCCCAGGCACATGTTGTTCCAACAAGTCCTTCACCAGCTAAAGTGGCAACACCCTTCTCTGAAAGTCTATATTTTCCTCCTGTGACTCAACAGGGAGACAACGATCAGGTTACTTTCCACACAGCAACCCAACATCTTTCAGGCCTGAAAGTTTTCTTTATATTCCACAGAGAGGAGGGAATAATCAAGGGAGAGTGTGTGTGTGTGTGTGTGTGTTCAGAAACCTGTTGCCCTCTTTGAAGCAGCCAGGAATTGCGCCAGAGAGCGCAGGAGTTCCAGCCCACCCACCAACTTCTTTTTAAAGTTTTGGAAATAGGGGACAAGTATACTACTACTACTACTACTACTACTACTACTACTACTACTTTAAAAAAAAGAAGGTCTGGTTTATTAAAAATAAATTTTGTGTCAGAAATTACTCTGGGTTGAAAGGATTTTTGCTGGAGAAACTCCACTCAGGGGATGCCCAAATGAGGCTCCTTTCATGTTCCCAATATCCGTTGTGCAGCAATTGGGTATCGAACCCCCAACTTCCAGTCTCTAAGCTCAGCGTCTTAACCACTAAGCCACCACAGTGCTACTTTATTGACATTCCTATACCAGGAGATGCACAAATGGAAGAAAAACAACTGGAGGAAATGACAAAATGTGATTTGCACATTGAAGTTGAGCATCTATGGAGGAAGAAATCTGTTGTTGTACCCATAGTGATCAGAGCCCTTAGACTAGACTAGAACAATACCTAAAGGACTCCCTAGATCGGGGTGGCCAACCTTTTTACGCCATGGGCATGACCACACACCCTGGACAGCTGAGTGGGCCAGATCCAGTGGTGGGCATCAGCAGGTCTGCACCAGTACGCCAGAACCGGTAGCAGAAATCCAAGTTTTGAAATAAAGTAGTCCTAATTTGGGTGCAACACAGGGCTTTCCCCCTGGCCATGTCCACCATACCGTACCCACAGTGTGGAAGTAAATTTTTTGGGAGCCCACCACTGACCAGATCACACTCCCTGGAAGAAGTGGACACATTTATGGCTGTTGTAAATGCACCCTCTTCTGCATTTATGATAGCAGTGGGCGTGTTTACGCATGCAAGGGTGTGTTTTACAGCTGATGCAAATGCGCCCGTTTCCACTTCCAGGTGCAATAGAAGTGGTGGTGGCAGGCCAGATGAAAGGATGCTGCAGGCCGGGTCTGGCCCATGGGCTGTAGGTTGGGAACCCCTGCCCTAGATATTTAGAAATTTTGGACTTATTGTACTTGAAAACCCCAACTCTCCAAATAACAACTCTACTAGGAACCGCATATATACTTAGACACAAGAGTTCTTTTAGTGTATGAAAACCAAGACACAGGACACAGCCTCTGGCTGGGTTAACTCAGGTTTATTGCATGGTGGACAGAGGGAACATGAGGTAATGGCGGATCAATAGCTCTTTATATACGGTAGTAACACATTTGAACGTGGCTCCAGGATAGCCCATTGGCTACTGTCTGCGTGACGTCATTGCTGGTCACGCCCTTCTTGTCCAGGTGTAGGTGGTGGCGGGAAACTTCCCGCGCTGTTGCCTTTTGATGAGTTTGGACCAAGAGAGCCTGGACGCTCGCTGCTGCCAGCTGGTGGTCATTAGCTCGCGTCCTATTACAGGGTTTATGTGATACAGCTGAAGGTTACATTGTTACCCGTTGGCACGGTTACATTGGTTAAGATACATTGTCATCCCTGTAGACGATTACTCCATTAGAACACAACACTCCTCCCCCCTAGGATGAGACGAAGTCTCGAACTCAACACTCCCCCCCCCTAGGATGAGACGAAGTCTCTCAGCCAAGATGGCTTATTTCGAACACGCTGGGGTCTCGATGCGGGCTGCCTTTCCCCGGGTTTGCTACCTTCTCTTTGTCCCCTGGTTTCCTGTCCTGTAATTGGAGAGGGAGACTCGTTAGTGACTTGCCGCAGCTCCGCGGCGTTGTTGGGAGGTGTGTGCTTTATTGGGGAAGAACCGGGGGCACTGAGGGCTAACGAAAAACCCCTCTTCTCGCTTGGATGGGTGGGGGAACACTCCCGAAAACCCCCCCGGCTCGCAAAATCAAAATCAGAATTAAATTCGGGGGCAGCGGTCGCGAACTCCTCTCCCCCTTCCCCGGCCCCTGATAGAGCTGACGTATCAAAAGGGTATGAGTCGGGGCCGCTGCTTTCCCCCCTTGTTTGGGACTGCTGTCCGTTGCTGTCTCCCCCTTGGGCTAAACGGGTGGGGGAGAACCCTAACGCTGAATCCTGTTGCTGAGCCCCACTGACCGGCCCCCCGCTCACTCGGTGCCTAAGTTGGTCCGCGTGCCTCCTCCAGAGGAGACCGGTGCTAGTCTCGACCCGGTACGACACTGGCCCCGTCTGTTCCACAACCGTCCCTGGTACCCAGGCTGGACCTGCGCTGGCGTAGTTCCTGCAGTGAACAGGATCGCCGACGGCGAAACCTTTCGAGACTGCCAACCCTATGTTCTTTCCTTTGTCCTCGATTCTCGTCGGGTCTAGCCTGGACAGGATCGTGGTCAGTTTTCGCCGCATCAACAGCTCTGCCGGCGAGTAACCTGACGCTAAGGGGGTCACCCTATACGCTAATAAAAACTGACATACTTGGTGATTTAGGTCCCCCGGGCCCATGCGCCGCAGCGCATCCTTTGTTGTGCGCACCAGCCGTTCCACTTGGCCATTCGTGGCCGGGTGAAACGGCGCGGATGTGACATGCCGAATGGCGTTTGCCTCCATGAATGCCCTGAACTCAGCGGAGGTGAAACAACTAGCGTTATCGCTGACCAAAGTGTCGGGTAAACCGAACGTGGAAAAGACTCTCCTTAGTTGGCCAATTGTAGTGGCGGAGGACGTGCTCTTTACTGGGATAACCTCCAGCCACTTGGAGAACGCATCCACCACCAGGAGAAAAATGGTTCCTCGGAACGGACCAGCGAAGTCTACGTGCACCCTGGACCATGGCCCCCTTGCTGTGTCCCATTCCCTATGCGGGAGGCGGGCCGCCTCCGGTCGGGAGCCCTGGCATGCCTCACAAGTGCCGACCATGTGCTCAATGTCCGCGTCCAGCTGTGGCCACCAGAAGTAACTCCGGGCCAGCGCCTTGGAACGGACGATGCCCGGGTGGCCGACGTGCAGCATTTTTAGCACCCTCGGTCGCAGGGACGTAGGGACCACCACCCGCTGGCCCCACAACAGGCACCCTCTCTCTAGGGACAGCTCTATTTTTTTTCCGAAAAAATGGGTCGAATTCCGTACCCGGGGATGACGCCGGCCACCCCTTCTTTTTTTTTTTTAATATATTTTTTATTAATTTTTCAGACAAATTACAAAATTAATACATTCATAACGTTACAATACAATGCAATACGATACATATATATATAAAAAAATGAGCAAAAATACATTGAATACATTCACCCTGAAGAGAAAAACCACATTACATTCATATAAAAGAAGAGAAAAAAAATACAGACTATATATTACATACAATTATATACTTTATCACCCAGTGCTATATACATTGTCCTAGGAGGTTGTGGGATCTCCCATTCATTTCTATTATTCCCAAAATTTCATTTGGTCTGGTGTCAATTTATGTGTTCCTTCTCTCGTCAATGAATATTCAACAAATTTTCGCCATATATTCCAGAATCTATTTTCTTTTACTATACCTTTCTTAAAGTTTAACTCCCATGTTAGTTTTTCATTCAATGCGAGATCCCACATCTGGCCGTACCAATCTTCCACCTTTAACATTACTTCACTTTTCCAATTTTTTGCAATACATATTCTTGCCATTACAAGCATCATTGACAACAACTCTTTCTTATCTTTGTCTATATTAACATTATCAACATCGGTCAATAGGGTGGTGCCCGGCCCCAACTTAAGACGCAATTCCAAGATTTTTCCTATCTCGGTCTCAATTTTTAACCAAAAATTTTCTACCACTTTACAATCGTGCCACATATGAACATATGTACCCAAGGTGTTTTTACACCTCCAACACATTTTATTATTCTTCTTATCTATCTGATATAATTTCATAGGGGTCAGGTACCACCTCCATAACATTTTAAAGTTATGTTCCTTTATTCTAACCGACAGGGATCTCATAATTCTTTTTCTCCATTTATTTTGCCACTCCTTTTCCGTTATCTTCATATTCAGATCCTGTTCCCATGTATTTCTTAATATCTCTTGTGGTTTACCTTCTACATTTATTATTTTATAAATTTTACTAACCAACCCTTTAATTCCAATTTCCCCCTTCCTTATTTTCCATACTAATTCTTCAAATTCCGTCCTATCTCTTTCCAAGCTCCGTTCCCTCCAATATTTATTATTCCACTTGTTCAGCATTGCTATCTGAAACCAATTCAACTTCATCCGGGTATATAACTCTCTTTTCTTCTCTTCATCTTTACAAACTCGTATCCAATCTTTCAACAGGAGAACCTTATTTGTCAACAGTAGTTCTTTCATCTCATTATCCATACTTATTGGGAACTTTTTCAAATCTTCTAATTCAATAATCGGTGAAATATTTGGGGCCAATTTCATTTTAATTTTCTTCCATACTCCCAACATTGATTTCATCATTCTATTTTTAACCAATATTTTTCCTATTTCCTTATCTAAAAAGAGGCTCTTACCCTCTTCCTTTATTTCCTTCATTTCAATTTCTTCCCAAATGACCGACTCCTTCATCAAAATCTTAACTACGTTCTTTATCTGGAATGCTTTGTAATAATTCTTTAGGCTAGGTATTCCTAAGCCCCCTTCTTTTTGAGATAAATACCACATTTTCTTTAAAATTCTAACTCTACGTCCCCCATTACAATAATTATTAAATAATTTTTGGAATTCCTCAATATCTTTATCCGTCAGTTGAATTGGTAAGGCATCAAATAAAAAGTTTAGTTTTGGTAATAACATCATTTTAGTCAATGCTATTCTGCCGAACCAAGACAACTTCAGTTTTTGATACTGTAAAATTTTAACCTTAAGTTCCTTCTTTTGTTTATCATAATTTAATCTTTTCAAATCCTCTAACTTATCGGAAATAATTATCCCTAGATATTTCAAATTCGCTTTAATCTGCAATTTAAATTCATCTCTAATTTTCTCTTGTTCTTCCTTTGCAATATTACTTAAGATCAATTCAGATTTTTCCCAGTTTACCTTCAGACCTGTAATTTGTTCAAAATTCTTTAAATGTTTTTGAATCCTTTCCATAGTTCTTCTAGGTTGTTTCATAATTAATAAAGTATCATCTGCGTATAGACTAATTTTATTTTCCATTATTCCTTCTATACTTTTATCTTCCCTTATTGTGTTGGCTAATATTTCCATTGCCATAATAAATAGTATTGGAGATAAGGGGCACCCTTGCCTTGTTCCTGCCTCTAGTCTCAGTTCCTCTGTAAGGCCATCATTGACCCTAATTTTAGCATATCCTTGTTGGTATAATTGTTCTATTGTTTTTACAAACCTGTTACCGAATCCATAACTCTTAATTATCTCGTTAATTGTTACCCATTGTAAAGAATCAAAAGCTTTGAAGATATCTAACGATAATAATCCTACTTTCTCTTTATTTTGTCTTGCCACATCTATTAAATCTAATACTCGCCTTACTAAATCCGCCATATGTCTCCCTTTCACGAATCCGGCCTGGTCTTTATTTATATATTTATCCATGAAACTATTTAATCTGTTTGCCAATATTGCAGTAAAAATCTTAGCATCTTGATTTATCAGGGAGATGGGTCTATATGATTCTACTTTTTCTAGATCCTTTCCCGGTTTTGGTAATAAGACAATTATTGTTCTATACCAAGATACAGGTAACTGTTCCCCATTAAGAATCCCATTATACAAGTTTAACAATTTCGGAATTACTATATCCTTAAACTCTTTATAAAATTCAGCGGGTAATCCATCTTCTCCGGGTGATTTATCTGATTTCAATTTGTTTATTACCTTTTTTATCTCTTTTTCAGTTATTAATTCTTCCATTCTTTGTTTATGCTCCTGACTAATTTTATTCTTGATTTGCATTTCCAATCTATCCTTTAATTTATCTATATTTATCTTCTTTTTTGAGTATAAATCTTGATAAAATTCTCTAATCAGTTTACATTTGTCTTTAGTCTTATTATATCTTATACCTTCCTTATCTACCAAAATCCCTATTTCCCTTCTACTTCTTTTTTCTTTAGCCGCTCTTGCCAATAATTTTGAATTTTTATTACTATATTCAAAATATTCTCTTTTTAAATATATTAAATCTCTTTTCACCTTTTCCATGTCATTTCCTATTAGTTCCTTCCTTAGTCCCTGCATCCTTTCGTAAGCCTTTCTATCCTTAGTTCTTGCATGTTCCTCCTGCAGCCTTTTAATCTCTTTTTCAGTTTCTTCTTGTTTAATTTTTAATTGTTTATTTTTAATGCTTGCCATCTTAATACTTTCACCCCTGAATATTGCTTTCATTGTATCCCATACTATGCCTATTCCTACTTCCCCTGTGTCGTTCCATTTCCAGTTTTCTTCCCATTTTTCTACCATTTGATCTTTGTACTTTTTATCTCTAAACAATCTAACATCGTATCTCCAGTTTTTCATACTCTTTATAGCATCTATCTTCATTTCCAACAAAACTTTTGCATGATCCGATTCTTTGAAAATTCCTATTTCTATACCATCTAAATTACTTATCAAATTATCCGTAACAAATATATAGTCTATTCTGGAATATGTATTATACACTTGTGAAAAGTATGTATAGGCTCTTTCCAATCCTTTAAGTGCCCTCCATGTATCTTTCAACCCCAGGGATTTCACCCAATTGTTTAACACATGCATTTTATTTCCACCTACACATCTCGTTGTATTTGTACTATCTATATTTGATCCTATTAAATTAAAATCTCCCGCGACAATCATTTTTATTGTTTTTTCCTTCTCTAATATTCGGTATACCTTATTTAAGAAACTATTTTGGTGTTCATTTGGTACATACAGGTTCACCAACGTTATTTCTTCTTCCTCTATTTTTCCCTTTATTATTAGATATCTACCTTCTGGATCTGATATACTTTTTATCATCTCAAATCCCAATCTATTTGATATCAAAGTTGCGACCCCCCTGGCCTTTGAAGAACCGTATGCTTTTTCATAAACTTCAGTCCATCCTAGAAATAGCTTATTAGATTTTTCCGAATTCTGATGGGTCTCCTGAAGAAAGATTATATCCGGTCTGTCTTTCCTAAGCGCCGCTTCCAACCTCCTTCTCTTCACTTGACAGCCAGTACCTTTCACATTCCATGTCATTACTTTTACATTCCTCATTTATTGTGCTTCTCCCACCATTTTTTACACTTCCCACTTCCTCCTACGGACCTGTGAGTAACATATAACATTTCCTTCACCTTATACAAATAAGTAAAAAAGAAAAGAAAAAAGAAAACATCTAAAAAAAATACATTGAACAATCTACTACTATCCCTCCCCATTTTCTTTTAACAAATGGCCTCTGGGGTTCAGAGAGGGGAGGGGGGGGGTGCGATCAATCATAGGAGCTTGGGAGAGATCAGAAACTACTCCCCACCCGGATCAATTCCTCCTTCCGCCCCTTTAGGCATATTCTCATTTCCATTACTATCTCGTCTTCTATAACCACCAGATATAATCAATTCTTCCTTCAAATCAAACCATTCTTTGGTTCCTGCTTCCACTAACTTAGCATCTGTCATTACATCCAAGACATTAGGGCCTTCACTAATTAAGTAACGTCTTCCCAAATAAAAAAAGCTTAATTGTCGTGGAAATTTCCAATTGTACCTTATTCCCTTTTCCTGAAATCTTTTTGTAATTGGCTTCATCGATTGTCTCCAAAATCGGTCCTCAATTGGAATGTCATTATACACTTCAATTTCATGACCTTCCACTTTTAGAACCTCTGTTCCTTTTTCCCGTATAAGCGCCATTAAACGCAGTTTATCAGACACATTGGCAAATTTTAACATGACATTCCTTGACCCAGTTTTACCTCTTCTTGATCCCAGTCTGAATACATTTACAACCTCCTGCGGCGTGAAACCATCTTCCATAATTTCATCAAGCCATTTCACTATTCTTTCTTTTAATTTATCTGGAGAATTCTCTGGGAATTTTCGAATTATGACGTTTGCTCGTCTTAGTTGTTCTTCCACATTTTCTAATCTCTTTTCATGATCTCCAACCTTATTTTCTCTCTCCTTTTCTCTCTTTCTCAAATCCGTAACCTCTACTTTAATCGTTATCTGTTCTTTTTTAATAACTTCTTGTTCTTTTTTGAGGTTATTTGTATCCTCCTTCAGGTCGTTGATTTCCTTCACAAGATTTCCTATCGTATCTTGCAGTTCTTGTTTCATGTCCAGTCTAATTTGAGCAATCATTTTTCCAATATTATTCCCCAGAATATCGAATTTCTCATTTAAGCTTTCAAATTCAGATTTAAATCCTTGCCCCTCCCCCATTGCCGATGTTGGTGTTGTTGCTGTGGCTGTGGTTACTATCGTTGTTGGTGCTGTCCCTGCTATTGCCGCTGTAGTTGTTACAGTTGTCGTAGCTGTCGTTGTTGTTGTAACTTTCGCTGTTGTTATCACAATTGATTTTACCGCAGATGGAGCAACAGTGGTTGGCGATATTATAGTCTTCTGTTGCTGTTGTTGTTGTAATTGCTGTGCCATCTTCTTCACTGTCTCCTGTTCCTCCAAGTCCTTTATTTCCTGTTGCATTGTTTTCTTCATCTCCTCTTCCTCCTCATCCAACCTTGTAAGCCTTCTGAAGCTCCTATCTGAGGACGTTGGTCTTTGCCCTCTTGTCCAAGCCAATTTCTTCTCCTTCTCTTTCCCTCTCCCCTGCCGTTTCATCCAAATGTATTTCTAACTGCTTCGCTTTTATCAGTTTACAAAAACAATTTGTCATTCAAAATTCACACTATATTTTAAATCTAACCAATTTCAATATATTTATTTCAAAGTATAATACTTAACCCTTATCCTCTCCTCCCCCTCCCCCTCCCTCCCTGTGATATATATGTGTGTGTATTTACACACACATATACACACACATGCACACACAGGTAATCACCCAAATCTCACTCTATATGAGGGTGATGGCGGGAAAAAGGTCAGTATCCCAATTTAGGCCTCATTAATTTCCCTCTTAAATTTTAGATATTTTAAATATTTTAATATTTAAAACAGAAAAATAAAAAAAAAGAAAAAGAAGAAGAAAAAAAAAGGGAGGGAGGGAGATAAAAATAAAAAGAGGGATGGTAAAACAAAAAAGACCAAAAAGAAAAATTATATTTATATTTAAAAGAAAAAAGAAAAAAAAAGGTTAAAAAATTTTAATAATAAAAAATATAAAAATTTCCCACAAGCAGTGAAAGAGGGGAGTTGAAAAAAAAGCAGTTAGAAAGTGTCTTCAGACTTTAGCTCAAAAAATAATTAGAAGGAGAGCCCACTTTATCTTGCTGTTATGGGATAAATACAAAAGTAAGAAACACTGACGGATTCAGGCTCCTGCTCTCCAAAGTTTCAGATTAACGGCAGTTTATTTCCCTAGGCTCTAGCCCACAGCACCATCTTGCTTCACTTTATAGCTCCAAAAAATAAAAAAAGAAAAATATGCAGGGGCACACTTAAACCCGCTCCTTTTTCTTTAAAAGCCAATACTCCAAGTCCACAGCTTACATAACGACAAAGAGAGGGGAGCCAAAAGAAAAAAGGGAATAAGAAAAAAGAAAAGCAGGAAGTAGCTCTATTGTTCTCTTTACTTAGCCGCTACTTTATCAGCTCCCACCGGCAAAACTCAATACGGAAAGTCTCAGTCTCTTTTCTTCCCCTTAACCTCTTTGAAAGTCTTTGCAAAAATGCTCACCGTCTTGCTTTCTCCACTTCTCTCCTTTATTCTTGTCCAGCTCCACAAAGCTCCGGCCGTCTCCGATCGAGGGGGTGGCGGGGGCGGGCGAGGTCCGCTTCAGCTTACCTCTTTCACACCCCGCCGAGATTACCCTTTTCGATCCGATCGTCCGGGACGACGATCTCCTCTTGTTTCCGATCTATCCGCTTTTCTTTTAAGAGCTCCGGGGACTCGTCGCCATTATAGGTCGCCCCTCCCCCCGCTCTCTCCAAGATCGAAACTCTAATTTATCTCCCTTTCCCAGCGCTGCTTTGGAGCCTCCAAAGTATTTTCCGTATCTATTTTTCCTTCTATTTTTTCTAATCCATTTTTTTGCCGATTTCAGGAGCTATTTTCACTTTTAAAAGTCACTTTCATTTCTCTCCATTCCGAGCAGAGAAAAGTTTGCCCCTCTCAGCCCTCCATCTTGACACGCCCCTCCCGGCCACCCCTTCTGTACCCATGAGCTAACTTTCTCCAGCGTTCTATCCTTGCCTGTCGCCCTGGCAATGTCGGCTGGTACGATTGGGGGTGACTCTAAAACCTCTATTAACAAGACCTGGTGGTCTCTCTCTGCCCTTGCCTGCTGGACGCCCGACAAGGGCAAGGGAGACCTTGAGAGTGCGTCTGCGTGGCTGATCTCCTTCCCGGGCCGGTATTCCAACTCATGTTGGTATGCGTTGAGAAAGATAGCCCACCGTAACATTCTTGGGGACAGGATCTGTGGCGTGGGCTTATTTGCAGTGAAGATTCCCAACAAGGGTTTGTGGTCAGTCACGATTTTGAACGGCCGCCCATACAGAAAATCGTGAAATTTTTTGGTTCCCGCTACTATCGCTAATGCCTCCCTGTCGGTCTGTGCGTAATTACGCTCTGCTTGGGACAGGGACCTTGAATAAAACGCTATCGGGGCCTCCCTTCCGTCGTCCAACACGTGGCAAAGCACCGCCCCCACCCCCACCGGGGATGCGTCGCAGACTAAGACCACTGGCCGTTTGGGGTCGAAGTGCGTCAGGATTGCCTCAGATGTTAGGAGCTGCTTCAACTCTTTAAACGCCCTCTCCTGCTCGTCACCCCACATCCATGTTTCCTCCTTTTTTAGCAAACGATGGAGTGGCTCGGCCACGGACGCCTTCCGTGGAAGGAAGGTATGGTAAAAATTGAGGAGCCCCAGAAATGACTGTAACTCGGTTTTGGATGTGGGGCGAGGAGCGTTCTTGATGGCGGCTACTTTGGACTTGGACGGCTTAATACCCTCTGGCGTGACCCGAAACCCCAAAAACTCAACCTCAGTTTCGAAAAAGACGCATTTGTCTTTTCTCAGCCGCAGCCCCGCTTTCTCGAACACAGTCAGTACTTTATCCAATCTCTTTGCCAGTTCGGCCTCACTCCCCCCTGTTATCAACACGTCATCAAAATAAGGCAACACCCCCTCCAGCCCCTTCAGGAGGCGTTCCACAAGCGACTGAAACAGGCCGGGTGCCGAGTTCACGCCGAACTGTAAACGCGACACCTGGAACGCCCCTTTATGTGTGACTATTGTTTGTGCCGCGGCCGTGGCGGGAGTTACAGGGAGTTGCTGATAGGCTTGTGCCAAATCGAGTTTAGCGAAACACTTTCCCCCATTCAGCCTGGCCAGAAGGTGGCTGACCACCGGCACCGGGTATGCATTAGGGCGGATCGCCTTGTTAATTGTACACTTATAATCAGCGCAAATGCGCACCTCCCCGTTAGCCTTCAGAGCGGTTACAATCGGAGTTTCCCACTCTGCGGAATCAACAGGAATAAGAATCCCCTGGCCCACCAGTTTGTCCAGTTCCGCCTCTATTTTGTCCTTTAGTGCGAATGGCACCCTGCGCGGTTTAAGTCTTATCGGGCGGACCTCCGGGTCTAGGTCGAAGGCTACAGGGGGTCCCTTGAACTTTCCAAGTCCTTCTTTAAAAACGGCGGGATGCGCGTCGCACACCGCTTGTATTGGATCCACCCCCACTGTATGCACTCCCCCTATGAACAAACCTAAGGGTTGGAACCACTGCGTCCCTAGGAGGCTGCAATTTCCCCCCTTAAGGACAACTAGGGGCAGTTCCGCAGAATGTCTCTTAAAACTGACCCGAAATTTCCCGACCCCCAACACTGGAATGCTGTTCCCCTGTACGTCTCGCAGCGTGGACCTCAGTGTTTTAAGTTTGGGCCGCACGTGGGGGTCGATTTTCAAAAACTCTTTCTGGGGAATTATAGAATAGGAGGACCCCGAGTCGATTTCCATCATGATAGGGGCCCCTTGTACTAATACCTCAACGAAGTAATGAGACTGTCCCGCGGACACGCTGAACACGGGAGCGTCGTCCTCGCTGTCGCCCGAGATGCGGCCCACGCCGTCCTGCTTCCTCGTGGTCTGGGCGCCATCTTTGGACCTCGCTGGACGGTCCGGTCTGGTCGAACGGTCTTGCGACTGCCTCCGGCCCTCCTTCTGCTTTCTGCATGCCTTGGCGATGTGCCCCCGACGACCGCAGGTGTAACACTCGGCTTTTCTGAATGGGCACCTCGCGCGCTCATGGGCCGCTCCGCAACCATCGCAGCGGCGCCCCCCTTTTCGGACCTTCTGGACCTCCTCGCCGTCGCTGCCTTCCGTGGACGACTTCGAGGCCCGTCGGGTTGCGTGCACCGACTGTCCGGACTTTCCGTGCACCGAATTTTCCGCTTTGCCGGCTCTAGGACGCCACTCACGCCACTGATGCATCTAGTCCACTCCAGCATTCGTGGATTCCGCGGCTTCCGCGGCCTCTACAACCTCTGCCAGCGTGGGTGGTGGCTCCTTGTTCATCAAGCTGCGCTGCACCTCCTTGTCCTTCAGGCCACACAGAACTCCGTCCCTGAGGGCCATCTCTAGGTTGTCCCATCTGCAGGGGGCGGCGGCTATTCTCATGGCTGTTACGAATGCCTCAACCGACTAGTCCGGCGCTTGGACTCGCCTCCAAAACGCGCTCCGAGCGGGAAACATTGCCCTCGAGGGTCGGAAGCGCTCACGCAGCAGCTTCATGATGTCATCGGCTTTGAAATCGCTCACCTTCTTCGGTGCAATGATGCCCACCAGCGTTCGCTTGGTTTCCATCCCAAGCATTCTGGTGAGGATGGCCCTCTTCCTCTCCTCGTCGTCTTCTTTGACTTTGAGTTCCACCAGTGCCGCCTGGAAGTCCATCTCAAAAAGCTCCCAGTCTTGCGGTGTGGTGATGTTGAACCCGCTCTGTGCCCTGGCTCCTTGGGGATCCATAATCCCACCTTCGTCGCCAATTTAGTGTATGAAAACCAAGACACAGGACACAGCCTCTGGCTGGGTTAACTCAGGTTTATTGCATGGTGGACAGAGGGAACATGAGGTAATGGCGGATCAATAGCTCTTTATATACGGTAGTAACACATTTGAACGTGGCTCCAGGATAGCCCATTGGCTACTGTCTGCGTGACGTCATTGCTGGTCACGCCCTTCTTGTCCAGGTGTAGGTGGTGGCGGGAAACTTCCCGCGCTGTTGCCTTTTGATGAGTTTGGACCAAGAGAGCCTGGACGCTCGCTGCTGCCAGCTGGTGGTCATTAGCTCGCGTCCTATTACAGGGTTTATGTGATACAGCTGAAGGTTACATTGTTACCCGTTGGCACGGTTACATTGGTTAAGATACATTGTCATCCCTGTAGACGATTACTCCATTAGAACACAACAGTTCTCAACCTTTATAAGCTGGGGGGCCGGATCACGCTCTCTCAGACAGCTTTGGGGGCCGGGCGGCCATTCTGCCCTTCCTCTACCACATGGCACTTCCTGGTGTGGTGGAGGCGGTGGGGGTGCACACGAAATGGTGCCAGGGCATGTTGAGAATCCCTGCCTTAACAGTTCTTAGCTCCTTTGGGCGTGTGTGTAAAGTGGGTTGTGGGGAAAAGTACCTTCTTCACCCATTCTTTTTCTGCCCCCTCAGTTCGCCTCCCCCCACGGCCGTAGCCAGAGGTAGGGCGTGGGGGGGGCAAAACCCTTCCTGAGCTAACAGCCCCCCACCAACTCCCCCCCCCCCGGATGCCAATGTTATATATGTGCTTGTGTGACTTTGTTGCCCTTCCTGAAAAAATTTTCGCCGTAGGCTTCCCGCCTGCCTCCCTCACTTTTTTCCAGGGTGGGGAGACGTGTGGGAAGAGGGAAGAGTGCCTTCCCGATCAACGCCTATAGTAAGGGCGGGTCAGTGGGGTGAGGTGTGGAGGGCAGGGAGGGGAGACGCCGCCGCCGCCCCTCCTCCTCGTCTCCACAAGGGGTGGGGGGGCTTCTTCTTTCAGTCGCCGCCGGGGAGGCGCGCTCTGGGCTACGGCTGCGTCCCAATAAACGACCGCCCGGGAGGAGGAGGAGGAAGAGCAGCATCTCTGCAGGGCGATTCACGTGGGCTCCTCCGGGCGCGGCGGGGATGGGGCGACTGTTTCCCGACGGGGCTCGACGGGGCTCGGCGATGTTCCCTCTCCCCCTGCGCCTCCTCTACTTGTGCCTCTGGACAACAGCATGGGCGGCCGTTTCTGGGTAGGAGGGAAAGGGTTGAGCTGGGGTGGGAGGATGAGGAGGGGATGGGAACGGGGGCGTGCGGGCGGGGGAGCGAGTTAGCCCCGGGGACTGTTTTGCCCTTACAGAGAAGTGAGAAAACCAGGGACCCCCCGGCCGAAGTCTGCAGATCAGAATCCTAAAAAGAGTCCCGGTAACGAAGTAACGAACGCCGAATGTGGTTTTCTTAAATTGGCGCCGGGCACAACAAAAACTCTGTCCGTTGTTTTTGCTCTCTCTCTCTCTCACACACACACACTCAGAGAGAAAGAGAGAGAGAGAGAGACAGATAGACAGACATACATACAGACAGAAACACACAGACACAGAGACACACACACAGAGAGACAGACACACATGCACACACACAGAGAGAGACAGAAACAGACAAACACACAGACAGACAGAGAGAGAGAGACACACACAGACAGACACACAAATGCACACACACACACAGACACACAGAAACAGACAAACACACAGACAGACAGACAGACAGAGACACACACAGACAGACACACACACATGCACACACACACACACACAGAAACAGACAAACACACAGACAGACAGACAGAGACAGAGAGACACACACAGAGACACACACATGCACAGAGAGAGAGAGACAGACAGAAACAGACAAACACACAGACACAGAGAGACACACACAGAGAGACAGACACACATGCACACACACAGAGAGAGACAGAAACAGACAAACACACAGACAGACAGACAGAGACACACACAGACAGACACACACAAATGCACACACACACACAGAGAAACAGATAAACACACAGACAGACAGACAGACAGACAGACAGAGACACACACACACAGACACACAGAAACAGACAAACACACAGACAGACAGACAGAGACAGAGAGACACACACAGAGACACACACATGCACAGAGAGAGAGAGACAGACAGAAACAAACACACAGACAGACAGACAGAGACAGACACACACAGAGACAGACACACACACACATGCAGAGAGAGAGAGAGAGAACACTAAGGATCTTTGGATCCCAGGGGAGTCACAAAGACAGCTTACTTACAAAGGGTGCACTCAAAAGTTTTGATTCCTAGTTGATATTCTCCCCATCTTAGTTTTGTGGTAGGACCTGCCCTAGCGTTTGGCACCCTGAGATTAGGCTACTCTATGGGCAGAAAGTGAGGAAGACCTAAAGAAGCTCCTGCTTAAGTTGAAAGAAGAGAGTGCAAAAGCTGGCTTCAGACTCAATATCAAGAAAACCAAGATACAGTAATGGCAACAGGTTATGTCAGTCCTTGGAAAATAGATGGGGAAGAAGTAGAAGCAGTGACAGATTTTACTTTCTTAGGATCCAAGATCACTGCAGATGGGGATTGCAGCCATGAAATAAAAAGGCGGCTGATTCTTGGGAGACAAGCTATGAGAAACCTGGGGAACATAGTGAAAAGTAGAGACATCTCACTGCAAACAAAGGTCCGCATAGTCAAAGCAATGGTATTCCCAGTGGTAATGTTTGGTTGTGAGAGCTGGACCATTAGAAAGGCTGAGCGAAGAAAAATAGATGCCTTTGAGATGTGGTGCTGGAGGAGTGTTTCGAGAGTCCCCTGGACAGCGAGGAGAACAAATAGGTCAATCTTAGAAGAAGAAATCAACCCTGACTACTCCTTAGAAGGACAAATAACAAAGATGAAGCTAAAGTATTTTGGACATCAAATGAGAAGAGAAGATTCACTTGAGAAGGCCTTGATGCTGGGGAAGGTGGAGGGCAAAAGAAGAAGGGGACGGCCAAAGATGAGATGGCTGGGTGGTATTATAGACACAATGGGCACGGTGCTGTGTGGACACAATGGGCACGGTGCTGTGTGGACTGAGGAGGATGGTGGAGGATAGGGGTGCCTGGAGAGCGATGGTCCATGGGGTCGCAAAGAGTCAAAGCCGACTGTAGAACTGAACAACAACAAAACGGGTTTGTTGTGTTACAATTTGGTTGGATTTGGATATTACTCACCTTCATTTGTGTGGGTGTGTAGCAAGGCACCCTTGGGTGTTCTGCCAATTTTTTCAGCCTATCCCTTGATTCATGCCTTTTGTTGAAGGGTAGAACTGGGATCCTTCTTAATATCGTTCCCAACAGTTCTGTAGAGATTTCTTTGCAAGTTAGGCTCAGTGGGGTTTACTCCAGCCAGGTTTGCACAAGATCCCGCAAGGCTGCTGTCCTGCTGAGCGCCTATATCTTTGCGATCTAAGTGATGCTTTGCATTTCTTTTCCAAGGATATCACTTTTAAAATTCAAAGTAGCTGAAGAAAGTCGCAGCATTTTCCTCACCTGCAGTACCATAGCTTGTGTGTTTGAAAAAACAGGCATACTTTTTTTACGAGCACTATTAGATAGATACTGCTCAGATTTCTGGGAAGTGAACTGCAGTCTACAAAGATTTATGCTATATAACAACTTCAAGATGTCAGAAGATTGTTGCTATTTTTGCTTCGATAATTTCCTAGTTGTAGTTTGCATTATTTTCTCTCCTCTTGTGGGCTGCAGCCACATGTGAATTTGGCCTAATTCAGACAAAAAGCTGCAATGAAGCAATGTGTGCTAGTTTAACCCCCTCCTTGTTTCTCTCATTCTTAGACCCACATACCTGTTGACAGGTCCTGAGATCATTAGGCCTGGAGCAAATCTCACCATTGGAGTAGCACTGTTGAAGGCAAGCCCACCACATGTTACAATAAAAGCAGAAGTGGTGTTTGGAAACAACTCTGTGCTACACGGGGAAGCCGTCTTTCAAAGAGGTGAGATGCCTGCACTGACTTAAAAATACTTGAAATATATAGACATCCTCCTCCATCCATTGTTAGTTATTATGTCTCATCACAGCCCAGTTGCATACATGTTGCAAGGTACACTAGATTACATTTAAGTGTCTAAAATAGGGGTTCGCAAGCTAAGGCCAGTGAGCTGGACCCACCCCGTGACCGCAAATCATCTGCCCTGCAGTGACGACCCCAGCCTGCTCAACTGTTTGAGGAGGCATGGTCCGGCTCGTGGCACAAAAAGGTTGAGAACTCCTTGTCTAAAAGGATAGCATTTTATAATTCTTCGAGTAGTCCGTAAGGAGAGAGTAAGTTAAAATGTCTAAAACAATTCAGGTTTTTTTCTGGTTCTAAGTTTCCTAATGTGGGGTCCATGCTCCATAGGGAGACTTCAATTCCCAGAAGCCTTGGCTGATCAGTGCTTTGGGGAATTGACTTAGGCTTCTGGGAACTGAAGTCCAAAAAAACAAAGGTGGGGAAACAAATATGACAGGATAAAGAAGAGTATGGTCTCTAAAGATGAAAGTATTTGCTGAATTATTTGAGTAGTTGTGTGTAAGCAGTCTTGAGTTTTAAGGGGAATGGAGAGGGATTTGTATTCCTGATTCCACCTTCCTTTGCTGTGTTGTTCATTCCCTACATTTGCTCATGGCAGTTCATCTTTCAAATGTAATCTTGAGATCATTGCTCCACTATTTCTGTTTGGGAGTGGCTGATGGGTTCAGAAAGAACTTTGCTTCTTTCTATTGGCATGTGGCTGAGAGAAGCGGAAAAGTGCTTTGTGGTCCTGGCAAGCAAGCTGAAAACAGAACAAAACAAAAAACCAGCCTAGAGGAATTGGGTCAGAAGAATAGTTGCAGCTGGCTTTTGGTTTATTCAGAGTTCGAAGCTCAGAGTTTGGACTGTGTGCTTTTGGGAATAAAACTACCTTTCGAGAGGGGTTCAAAGTGTGTACGTCTTTTTGGCTCTCAGACAGCATGTTTGTTTTGCAAAACCTTTGAGATACTGGCAAAGCATGTCCTCGCATGTTCTTTTTGTACACTCTTATTCAGTAGCATGATCATTATTTAACATAACTAGACTATCATTTCTCCAAAGAGCTAAGGGCGGCATATGTATAGTCATCTGATTTTTTTTATCCTTACAAAAGCCATCAAAGCAAAGGGCTTTTAACAATCTTGAGAGAGAGGACAGTGACTTATCTAAGGTAACCCAGTGAGTTTAATGATCAGCAACTTCCCAACACCTTAGCCCAGGGATTCTCAACCTACAGCCTGTGGGCCGGATGCAGCCTGCAGCACCATTTCATTTGGGACCCCCACCACCTCCACCGCACCATGTGGTGGAAGAAGGGCAAAATGGCCATCTGCCCCCCAAAACTGTCTGAGGGAACATGACCCTGCCCCCAGCTTAAAAAGGTTGGGAACTCCTGCCTTAGCTTGACTAAGTCATACTTCCAGGGAGTTCCCAAAATAAACAACAACAACAAAAAAATCCTTACACAACATCAAGCATTTTAACTCTGACTCTAGCCCTGGAAGGTAGAACTGCTACCACACCCACAAAACATACAGGCTTCTGGTAGGATGATCAAGATGATACCTGGTTTTAAATACTACAGAGCCTTATAATTCAAAGTCCAAACAACAGAGTGAAGGGATTTTTTATACAGTAAAATATTGCATAAAGAGCACCTCGCTTAGAGACTAACTTGCTTAAAGTGCAGAATTTTCTCTGAATGGTCGCCTTGCTTAACAACTAAAACCAACCAAAAATTCACTTAAGAACTAAATCGGGGTTCGCAATCTCCCACACTAGAAGTCGCAATTGGTCACTTACAATGGTGTTTCGCTTAAAGAGCAAACTTGCATAAAGAGCGCAATCCCGTGGAATGCATTATGCTCTTTAAGCGAGGTAGCACTGTATTTTGCTTAAAATGATAACAGGAAAAAAGAGGAAAGTTTTAAAAACAATTTCAAACTGTTTGAAAAAAATATCCAAAGTAATCTGGAGCAAATCAATAAAAATCTGAGACAGTAGTGAAAATAAAAAAGCTAGCTAAACTATGTAATACTTACATTTTAGCATGGCTTCAGCATAGTGTCAGAGCATACACAAAGTGCATCTCTTATAACAGGGGTTCCCAACCTATGGCCCATGAGCCAGCCCCGGCCTGAGGCACTATTTAATGTGGGCTGCATCGCTGTCGCTGCTGCATTGGAAGTGGAATCGGCAGGGCCGGATTTAAGCATAGGCTACCTAGGCTGCAGCCTATGGGCCCGCACCACAGGGGGGCCCGCACCACAAACACCCCCCAATAAATAAATAAATAAATGAAGGCAGGCACCAGGCAGGCAAGAAAGAGGCGCGTAGGGAAAGGAGGGACGGGAGTGAGAGTGACAGCCACCTGTCTGACTCAGGGGATTGGCTGGCGCATTGCCCCTGCGATGGAGGGGAGGAGGCAGGAGCCGCGTGTGTGCGCCCCTCCCCCCCCGCGCTAGGTGTCATCTCCCCTCCTTTTCGGAAGGTGGGAAAACAAAAAAGGGAGGCAGGCGCGAAAAGGCGTGAGGAGAAAAAGAGAGGGAAGAAGGAACATAAATATAAATATTCAGGTGATCTGCTCTGCTCTGCTTAGGTATTGCACAATAGCAGATTAACCTAAAAATATTATATATTAAGTTTAGATTTAAGAGGCTAGTCATGTTTAAACTATTTGTAATGGAAACTACTTCTCTGGATTAGATCCCAATTTTTGATACTGCTTTCAAATTATTGCTATTTCAGCTCAGACTACTTGATCACCAAAATTAAAATACAAATTTAATAACAATACTGGCATTTCACATTATTAAATTTGGGGGCATATAATGAAAAGATTTCAGTTTGGTGCCCAAAATTCCCATGTGGTAAGAAGGAAATGAAACAGTTTGATTAAAGACTATGAGATTTTCCAACCTGAATTCTTAACTGCAAAGAGACTGACATCTAATTTTTGATCCTTTAGAAAGATAAACGTAGGAAGCTTTTCAGAGTGTCCCAAATTCTCCATTCAGAACATGTTCTCAGCCAGACATTCAAAGGTACAAATATTCAGTGCATAAACAATAGCAATAACAATTATACTCACAATAATTGTAATTGTAATTACGACTGGCTTTCGAGCAAGGGAAACCTTTACCTTTACTTTACTGCTCCATAGCACTTAGTGCACTCTCTGGGTGGTTCACAAATTAATTAGCATTTTGCCCCCAAAATGCTGGGTACTCATTTTATCTACATTGGAAAGATGGAAGGCTGAGTCAACCTTGATCCTTTTCAGGATGGTACTCATGACATTTTTGTTGCAGTAGGGAAAAGAGAGAGAGCGAGAGAGAAAAGGGGGATGGAGAGAAAGGAAAGGAGGAAGAAGGGATGGGGAGATGAAGAAAAAAAGGAAGAAGTGAAAGAGAGATGGAAAAAGAAAGACCCACAGCAGACTTTCTCTACAGCAAAAAAAAATGTTTTTGTTTTTGCTGTGGTGATATGAAAGTCTGCTGTATGGTCATGATTATGTTCTGTTGTTCTGGATTGTGAATTATTAAATGTGTTTGTTTGGGCTGTGTTGATATAAAACTCTGCTTTGTGGGCATAATGTGGCACCTTATTTTTCTTATTTATTCATCATTATTTATTCAAGTCATTTTTATATTTTTTATTTTTCCATTTAATCTAGTTTTATGGACACGTTAAAGGTTGTTTTCCTAATATTGATATTGCCTTAAGAATGTACCTGTCACTTATGGTCACAAACAGCAGTGGAGAAAGGTCATTTTCATAATTGAAGTTGATCAAAAACAGGCTTCGAACCTCCATGTTAGAAGACATGCTCAATGCTTTAGCTTTACTTAAAACAACAAAATTATGAAGATATTATAAGTAATATAAGAACAGCCTTGCTGTAACAGGCCACAGCCCATCCAGTCCAGCATTCTGTCTCACACAGTGGCTCACCATTTCCTTCAGGGTATTCCCAAGCAGATGCCTTCCCCTGCTTAGGATTCCCTGGAAATGGCATTGAGAGAGATCCTGCCTATCTCTCCAACCCGGAGGTTGTCCTTAAGTATCCATAATTATAGCCATTGATACTCTTGTCCTCCATGAACTTGTCTAATCCTTTCTTAAAGCTGTCAAGACTGACAGCTGTCACCACTTCTTCTGGCAGGGGGTTCCATAGACCAGTGATCCTCTGGGTAAAAAAGTACTTTCTCATATTTGTTTGAGAACTAGTACCCAAAGGTTTCATGGAGTGCCCCCTAGTTCTAGTGTTGTGCGATAGGGAAAACAGTTTTTCCATATCTACTTTGTCCACACCGGGCATGATTTTATAAGTAGCTTCATTAGTACAAAGTGTAGGCGTAAACTAATTAGCCATTAAGATTATGTGACACTTTCATTATAGTTAGATTGTTTGGAAAAGTTCTGTACAGTATTTGAATGAAATAATATATTATGTATGTTGTATAGGTTCAGTGAATGTTGCTTGTTCATTACATTCCTTTTTGTTATCTTGCATTTTTGTATTTTTTAACATGTTTACTTAAAATTATATGTTATTTTTAAAACTGTAATACTCATATTTACATATTTAGAAACATAGACTTGAATCTCAACTTTGTATTCTTTTTTAAAATAATATAGTTGTTTGTAGCAATGTTAATAAATCATGTTAAATACCATTAAGATATACAGTAACACCTCATACAAAGTCTGCTTCGTACAACATCGGAGTCATACAACATCGTCTAATTCCTTGAAAAAAGTTGCCTCATACAAAGTCACTGCGACTTTGTATGAGGCATTGCAGTTTTTCCCAGGTTGCATTGTGTCTGGGCAGCATAAAAGGCAGAATACATGCGTTCATTGCTCTTGTGGGTTTTGCATGAGGCGAAGAGTGTTTAGGAGTGGTTTTGAGCGCAACTTTGGATATTAAATTTTTTCCCCGTCAGAATGTTTAGAAGCATTCCTGGGATTTTTGCAGCATTCTTCAGGTTCTTGGACAATCAGGGTTGTTTGACATGTTTTTGCAATGTATTTAGCCTTTAGACAATGATTTCTGTCAGTTTCCTGTCTGTTTCCTTGACTTTGCCCTGAAGTCTGTGCTGTTACAGTACAATGCATCTCTATGGAAACGACATTGTACGAGGCATCGCGGCAAGGATTTGGACGTTGTATGAGGCATCGCGGCTAGGATTTTGCATGCCTCATACAAAGTCCAAATCTGTACAAAGTCCAAACTTGTGGAACCAAGTTTGGACGTTGTATGAGGTAACACTGTATTACCTTAATGATGTTCAGTTCTTTTCATTTTTATCATCTCATGAATTCATCAAATTCTAAATACTACATAGGAATGTTGTACATAAAATTTCTATAATTTAATAATAAACTTTAAACGTTTATTTGATTATTTGACTTTAAACGTTTATTGGATTATTGTAATGCACTCTACATGGGGCTGCCCTTGGTGACCATTCGGAGGCTTGAGCTGGTCCAGAATGCGTCTGCCCGGGTTGTGTTGGGGTACGGGCGTCATACTTGAGCCTCACCACTTCTCTGGGAGCTGCACTGATTGCCGGTGTGTCTCCGGGTACAATTCAAGGTGCTGGTTTTGACCTTTAAAGCCCTTCATGGCATTGGACCAGGCTACTTAAGGGACCGCGTCACCACAAGGAATTTAGCCCGTCCTACTAGGGCTGACAGGAGGGGCTCACTGATGGTCCCATCAGTGAAAGAGTATATCTTACTGGGACCAGGAAAAGAGCCTTTTCCGTGTCTGCCCCAGCCCTGTGGAACCTCTCACCACCTGAGTTGCAGCTCCAGACGGAACTACTCCCCTTTAGAAAGATGCTGAAGACATGGCTCTTCCAGCAGGTTTGGGGCACGCTTGACTCTACCAGTCAAGCCCGGTGGCTGATTTAGGCTATGTGAGGGGCTGCCCCCTGGCTTGGTTATTCTTGTTTTAACAGGTGTAGGGTGGGGGTGGGTTGTTTGTTAATGTTGATCTGTTTGTGTTTTTAATGTTGGTTTTAACTGGGGTTGTTAGATCTGTTTTAACTTTTGTTGCTTAATTGTTTTTATTGTAATTTTTATTATGTTGTTAGCTGCCCTGAGTGGTGTACCCACCAGGAGGGCGGGATATAAATGTGCAGAAATAAATGAATAAATAAATAAATAAATATTTTTCAGTTTTTAATTGGATAATTGCTGAAAATGTGATTTTTGTAGGTTAATTTTAGAAAAATACTTTCCCTGGTACGGCCTGCGCCACAGGGTTCAGCCTAGGTGCCCACAGATCCTAAATCTGGCCCTGGGAAGCGGACACATTTATGACAGACGTAAATGCACCCGCGGCTGTTGTAAATGCATTTATGACAGCTGCGGGTGCATTTTATGGCAGCATCTACACCGGGGAAAAACCACTCGGGGGCGTGGTCCAGGCCTCTGTATAAAAAGGTTGGGAACCCTGTCTTATAACATGGCACCAAATGAGTATAGTGTTTTTCTAGAGATAACTAAGCCATATAAAGAAACTTCTGACACCATTTTAATATCTTCTTTGTCAAGTCTCTTCCAGTGGGGTCTTCCAATCAGGTGTTGAACCTTGAACCTTCACAAAAAAGAGTACTTGTTCTCTGTCCACTCCCAATTGGAAATTATCTTTCCAATTAACTCAGCACCAGGGAGTAAGCCAACCTGATCTTGACGTTCTTTTCCAGGCAAGATAAGCCACTAGTGTTACTCTCTTCCAGTATAATAATAATTTCGTGTCAGAAATTATTCTGGGTTGAAAGGATTTTTGCTGGAGAAACTCCATTCAGGGGACACCCAAATGAGTCTCCTTTCATGTCCCCAAGCTCTCTCCCAGTGATGGTGGCTTCAACTGCCTTTTTTGAGCTGGCTGTTCCTAGGCACTGACTAACTTGTCAATTTTCTACAACTTTCCAATCTCTTGAAAGTCACCACCAGTTCAGTCAAGTTTCCTGAAACAGGTGTAGAATCAGTAATCCAGTGATGGCTTGATGGAATGCACATAGGATTGCAACTTTAATATTGACGTTGTGAATCTTGAACTTTTTGGCTCACATCCCAGTCTCCACGTGGCCTTAGGAACTGTTAGTTTCAGTACCTGCCATTTTCTGCAGTGACCTAATTTCACACGGTAATTGCCTTCTGAAAGTGTTAGACACCTGCCATTCCCAGTTGGGATGGCCAGTAGTTTTGCTGTTTGGGGTGTTAGAAGTCATAGTTCAACACATTTGGAGGATACCAGATTGGGGAAAGCTCTTGGAAGGACTGCAGAAATAATGTACTGTATACAGATAGGTGACAGAATGTTACTGAGGAAGTGGTTGGAGTCCATGAAAGCTTATCATAGCAAAATTTATTAGTCTCAGAGTTGTTGGTTTTGAAATACCATTTATGAAAGATCGTGAGCACTCAACACACTATAAAGTCTAGAGTTTCCAGCAACAAATTCAAGTAGCAGCAGGTATGATGCAGGAAGAAATATGTGTCTCTATTCAAAGTCATGTAAGAAACATCGTCTGCCCTTGACTTTTACCTTCAGTTTGGATTAACATTCTTGCCCACTACAAACAAGCAAGAGTTCACTTCTTGTCCACCCAACAGACTGCCGGTGAATGGTTCTTGCATGGAGTCCGATCCTTTGCAGAGGATTTTCCTTCCTTAATTCCTTCCTTTAACAAGTGCCACTTTCTTTTACTGTGAAAGTTGCTGATAATGTGGGAGGGAAAGCTCTCTCCTCTTACATGTGCCATGGCCCCAGGCATCTTTGCATACTCTACAGTGCTCTAAACTGTCACTGGTAAGGCCACTCAAATCCTCATTTCCTAGAAGGTGAGAGATGTTTTGTTGACTCAGAAAAATCCTCAAGTGGAATCATACCATCCTATAACATTAGTTAGTTTTAGCTGCAGGGTTTATATTTATTCTACTATACATCATCAGATCAGGTGGTCCTTATGCCCAGCTGACAAATATATGATACAATTTGACACAAGCTAAATATTGTTAAACTTCATGAAACTAAGAAGAGATCTTTCTCAAAGTGCTTGCAGAGCCTTCGATTGGTTAGAATACTTTGTTTTAAACAATTACTTATTAAAAAGCATATGGGTAATGTTTCCTCAAGTAATTAGCGCATGGGTTCACAACCTAAGGCCTGCGGGTCTAATCCGGCCTGTGGAGCTCATTAATCCAGCCTGTGGTGACCACCCAGGTGCCTCCAGAAGCTCCCACCCCCATTGGAAGTTGCAATATGTCACTTACCGTGGCAGCGGCAGCAATCATGACATTTTTGCGCCTTCTTGTACAGCCTTGGCACTTCTCAGGGCGGCGGGAGGCTTTGCGGAGTATTTTCGCTCCATTTTGGGGTTTTTTTGCCTCTTCTCCTCAGTGTTTTGGCTCCTAAACTGTGGTGGTTGAGGACTTTGGTGCTGGGAGGAGCTTACGTCAGCACCTGGGTTCACACCATGGAAGCACGAAGTTCTCAACTGCTGTAGCTTGGCTGCCGAAACGCAGTGGAGAAACAGCGAAAAAATCCTCAAACTGAGCGAAAATGCTCCAAAAAGCCTCCCACCGCCCTGGGAAGCAGTGGAGGCTGCGCAAGAAGCCACAACAATGACGTGATTCCTGCCACCGCCAAAATGTAAGCAGTGGGCACAGCTATGCCTCTGGCCTGCACAGCTGAGCATTGATGGAGGGAACTGGCCCTTGGTGGGAAAACATTGGGAATGGCTGAATTAGAGACTCATTTGCCTATATTAAAAGAAATAACTATGAAATAAAGAAATTAAAGTTAGAGAGAGGAATGAAACCGAGATGTCTGTTGTCACCACTACCATCATTCATCATTGCTTAAAAACCTTTAGTTAGGGCTTTATGTTTAAATTTGGTGATAAAGGGAATCAAAATAGGGCCAACTAACATAAAGTAAGTTTATTTGCAGATGCTATGACTCTATTTCTCTATAATCCTAAAGAGCCAGTTTTACAGCCAAGGTCTGAACTTAAAAAATATGGACAAGCAGCAGGTTTAAAAATGTACACTACAAAATCTGAAATGTTATGCTTTAGTTGTGCTAAAAAGATACAACAGAAAATAGTAACTGACATTGAGTTTACTATATAATCTAAACACTATCTATGTATTAGTCTCAAAACCGTGAACGGAACGTATTTAAATATTAAATTATAAACTACTGTATACAAAAATAAGACCTTTTCTTATGATAACAAAACAACCACCTCATGGCTTGTAAGAATCATAGCTATAAAACTGGTAATTGTTCCAGCACTTGGTTTCATGTTAAAAAGTTTAATCTATAGAACTTTCTCGTGTCCTTACAAGGTCACAAAACCTTTTAAAAAAAATAATAATAATTTCATTCACAAAGGGATAAAAGCTGGATTGCCCTGTGGAGTCAGATGGGAATACAGTAAAACCCCAACTTACATATGCCTTGAGTTGCATAAAATTCGACTTACATAATGATTTTGTGCTAAAACCATGTCCCAATTTACACAATTTCCTATTAGTTTGCTTCGAGTTACATAAAGATTCTTTTCCGTATGGGTTTGCTTTGATTTACATAAAAATTTCATTTTTCCTATGGGTTTGCTTCGAGTTATGTAAAAAAAATCCCTATGGGTTTGCTTCAAGTTACATAAAAATGAACTTCTTTCATAAGTAGGGGTTTTACTGTACCACATCTTCAGCAGTGTTATACAGTACTGTCTTTCACTTGAGTCATGTCCTCCTTAAAAAATACAACTCAGATTTTAAAAATAATAATCATGGGAAGCAATTGTTGAGTCTGGTGCTATGAAGTACTCTGACCAGCAGGATTGGGTCAAACACAAGTGATTCATTATCAGCTCAGGAAATCGGACTGGGGGCTATGTGCAAGATGGCTTGCTTATATACAGTGAGAATGGCAGTTACACAAATGGATACATTTCAGTGGGCTTCCAGAAGGCGGCAAAATACGAAGTGACGAATCAGCATTGTTTAAGACAGCTCTTTGAATTTGGTGCCTACCGAAAAGGTGCACTTCCTGGCTTTGCCGCTTGGCGCGGCTTGAGTTTAAACACAGAGCAAAACACAGTTCCAATAAATAATACTTGGACACAACAGCAATTGAGCTAGAAGATTTACATCTGGGAGGGGCATTCTTTGTGCTACAATCTAAGCGTGCCATCTCAAAAATAACTAATCAGTGTCTTAAGGCAACCCTCATGCCAAATATATTTTGTATTGTACTTCATAAGGAACAAAATAGTAATGCAACAAGGTATCAGAACATTGTCTGCATTTGAGGAGATAATGATCTCTTATAAAATCAAATATCAAATCTATTACTTCAACTGTTTACAAAGTACTGAATAGCAGAACAACTGGACATTTTGTATGTTTGAGACAGGTATGAGAAAAAGATATTAACAGGAATATTACAGATGGTAAATGGGGAGGATTATGGAGAAGCTCGGAAATAAGATCCATTTAGAGATACAGTAATGCTATTGTTGTTGTTCAGTCGCACAGTCGATTCCGACCCTTTGCGACCCCATGGACCATTTTCCTCCAGGCACCTCTGTCCTCCACCATTCTCCTCAGCCCGCCAAGCTCTGTGCCCATTGTGTCCACAATACCATCTATCCATCTCATCTTTGGACGCCCCTTTCTTTTCTTGCCCTCCACATTTCCCAGCATCAGGGCCTTCTTAAGTGAGTCCTCCCTTCTCATTTGATGTCCAAAGTAATGCTATTAAACTCCTACATAAAAGATACACACATGCACGCACGCACGCACATGCACGCACACACTGTAATTGTTCCAGCATATCTTATTATCTACTAGCGTAGGTTGCCCGGTGTTGCCAGGCTGTTATAAACTGTGTCTTGCTTTTTTGGGGTTTTTTTTTTAGTTAAAAATCAACAGAGGATGCAATAAATCTTTTTATTTTATTTATTTAACATATATTTGTTATTTGTGTAAACTTCTGATTTATTGTTATTTTTTGACTTGTTTTTACTCTTGTGGCCTCTAGGTGGGGCTGTTTTGTTTTTGACTTGTTTTTAATATTCCAGCCTGCAGGTGGGGCTGTTAGTAATAGTGTTGGTTTTGTTTTCATTTCACGTGTTTTTTCTCTCCTGGCCTCTAGGTGGGGCATCTTCTGGTAAGTAGTCTTTGTTTCTTCATTTCTGTTCTGATCTCGTGGAGGGAGGATGTGCTGGTGAGTTCTCTGGTTTTATTTATTCTGGGATTTTTCTTTGTTTTGATTTTGTGGTGGTGGGCTGGGAGGTGTTTCTGTTTGTTCTTTTGTGGTTTTGTTTGGCTTTAGATGTGTGTAATTGGTTTGTTTATTTCTGGTTTTGTTTATTTTTGTGATTTTGTTGGTGTTTATTGGTGTAATTTGTGGTAGTTGTGTTGTTAGAGTTTGGTATTTTCGTGTTGTAGTTAGGTGTTTTTTCTGTGCTTTTCTGGTATTGTGGATGTTTTTGTTTGTGGATTTTGTCATTTACTTTTTTTGTTTATTAATGGGTTTTTAATTATTTAATTATTTATGTTTTATTAATTTTTATTAATGTTGGTGTTTGTTGTTGGTGTGTACATTTGCGTGAAGAACGGGCTGCCTGTCGGTTCCTCTTTTCCCCATTGCTGCTTCGAATTTTGGTTTCGATGCAGCAATGGGGAAAAGGAGGAGGCGGCAGTCAGCCCGTTCTTCCCCTGGTAAGGTTTGTTAGGTAGGTCGGGGGAGAAGGAGGCAGAGAAGAGCTATCTGCCTGACGATGGTTTTCTCCTCTCTGACTCCTTTCTCTCCTGGCTTACCTAACCGGAGATCGGCAGGCAGCGATCCGTAAGGGGTGGTGCTTTTCCTTGCAAATTGCTGGCTGCTGCTTTTGTGTTACCTCCACCGCTGTTTCGTGTTAGTTCTCGAAACAGTGGTGTCGGAAGTACAAAGGCAGCAGCCAGTCATTCGCCAGGGAGGGTGCTTCCCCTGACGAACTGCTGCCTATTGTTGTTGTTTTTCCCCCACCCCGGCTCAAGGTACCTTGAGGCCGGTGGTGGTCTCGCTGTGTCTTCAGCGGGGTAGGATAGAGGAGAGGGAGTCCCTCTTCTCCCTGTTGCTCTGGGAAAGAAGGCAGGTGGTGGTCTCGCTGTGGGTTTTTGTGGGTGTTTGTTTTGTGAGGCTGTGAGGCACTGCATCCGCCTGCGGCGGACTTGCACTCCCGTTGCAGGATGCAGCCATTTTTTAATTTTATTTTTCGTGTTCCAGCTTTCTCAGCATTCTGCGCGCTCACAGCACGTAGGATGTTGGGACTTGGACTTTTGTGTTTTTTGTTTGCGTTCATGCAGCGGTTTTTTTCCTGCGGCTCAATTTCAATTGGCCGTGCCACGTTTCCCAACGTTCTTTTTGCTTGCGCCTCTCAGCCTAATTGGCTGAGGCACGGCGCAGAGGACGTTGGGAATTGAAGTTGTTTCCCTTTTCCATGTTCGTGGGGCTCTTGCCCCACTGGCGGCTTCGGCAACCTTGCAGTACCCTGCGGGCCGGATTCGGGGGAGTGCAGGATGCTCGGTACGGGATAGTATGGACGGGTGCAGAAACATATAGCAAGTTCCAATGGTTAACCCTTGGATTTATAGGTATAGATTAATCTATAATATGAAAGGGTAGGGAGGTTAGTCCTTGCTGAAGTTAATGGTAGGCAGCAACCTAATATAAATGGAGAGGTTTATTAAAGTGTAGATTTTTTAATGTAGTTTCTAGACAGGAGTGCTAATTCAGTGGTGACACCATCCACAACACATTTGGACTTTTGGCAGGATTATGGTTGCTAAAGTGCATTATGTGTATCTGTAAATAAATTGTTATTATTATTTTTTAAAAAACTATCTGGTTCAAGTTGTCTTTAATTTTTCACTGACTTGTAGCTCTTGTAAGTCAGCTTTGCTTCTTGTATGACAACAAGCATGCTATTCTAACTGGCTTACATAATGGCACACAGAGGTAAACAGAAACCTTCTATTTGCAATAGTCTTAATTAAAATTGCAGTCAGAAACTAAGTATGTAATAACTTGCATAATAATTTGATTTAACTATGCCCCATACTCCGAGATAACATGTGTCTGTGGAGCACCAGAAATAGAAAATAGTAGCATGGGCTACCCGGCTTCGCTGGTCAAGTTCCTAGGGCCCTCTTCTTACCTTTGTCCCTGTCAGGCTGTTCCGGCTGAGGTGGTGGGCAGATCTCCCCTGCGTCTGTGCGGGTGGGGGGAGAGCGTTCGGGCCCGGGCCAGGGGCTGTCGCGCCGCGTTTCCTGGGAGGGAACGCAAGAAGGAAGGAGAGAAGGATGGAAGGAGGTAGGGAGGAAGGAGGGGAGGAGGAAAGGGGGAAGGGAGGGAGAAGGGAGAGAACGTAGGGAAGGAGATAGGGGAGGTAGGGAAAGGGTGAAGGTAGGAAGGAGTGAGAGAAAGAAAGGAAGGAAGGGAGAAGGGAGAAGGGACAGGGAGAAGGTAAGAAGGGATGGAATGAAGGCGGTAGGGAAGGGAGGAATGAAGGGGCAGTGGAAGTGAGGGAAAGAAAGAGGGAGGGATGGAAGAAAGCAACGAGGGAAGGAGGGAGGTTCTCGCCTTGGTCACTCGCCCACTCGGTGTGGGCCCGTCCCTGGCGCGTTGGCATCACCATCGCTGGCCTGTCTTGCCAGAGCTCTCAAACTCTGCGCCGCAGAGAAAGAAGGGAGGGAAGGAAGGGGGGAAGGTAGGAAGGAGTGAGAGACAGAAAGGAACGAGGGAAGGAAGTGGGAATGGAGGGAAGGAAGGAGGAACAGGGAGAAGGGAGGGAAAGAAGGTGGGAGGGAAGGTGAGAAGGAAGGCAGGAATGAAGGGGGGTCAGAGGAAGGGAGGGAATGAAAAGGGAGGAAAGGAAGGAGGCAAGGGAGGAAGGAAGGAGGAAGGGAAAGAGGGAGGGAGGGAAAGAAGGGAAGTGAAAGAAAGAGGGTCTCTCACGCCGTTGGCACCTCCACCTTGTTTGTTGTTCTATCGTGTTTTTCCAACCCGTCCTGGGTGTGCTGGCTCTGCAGTGGTGGCGGTTGGCATGGCGTGTGAACGGTGAGGGGCGTGTACGCAATGAGGCTTGCACGCTGGGTGCGCAGCCCCTTGCTGTAACTTGCGCATGCACAGGGCGGTTGCCGTTGGTTCGTGCCTGCGCGCGCCGGCTGTCCCGCCTCCTCCATGCTCGTGTTCTCCTGCCTGATTGGCTGAGGCGTGCCGCGGAGGACGCTGTGACTCGTAGTCTTTGGTTTTTCGTGTTCGTGGGGCATTGGCCCCACTCTTGGCCCCCAGACCCTAGCGGCGCTGATCTCAGGGACAAAAGGTAGGTGTGCACGGCGCATCACAGGATAGGCTGGACGTGTGTGGAAACGTATTCCGCACACATACGGCCACACCCCTTCCTTATAGGTATAGATTGTACATGTTCTGTTTAGTTGTCAATTATATGCCACAATAAGAGCCTAGTATTTGCAGACATTACTAGACAGAACGAAATACTGGGACCCTAATAAAAGATTAACTTCCATCCTTCAGGGCACAAATAAATATGTAAATATTAGGTCAAGTTTATAGTTGGGGCCATTCAAAAGAGAAGATGTTTCATAGGGTTTGCATGTAAAGATGATGAATTTTATATCTTGTTTTATTGTGATTGTATCAATCTTTTAATCTGTTTTTTTATTCTGTTTTTGTAATCATATTTTATCTAATGTATATTATCACATTTTAACCTGATATGATCAGTTGACTAATCAGTTAATAAAGGATACTGAAATAATGTGCATCAGTCACCGGCAACTCAGAAGTTATATAAGTTATCTTGATTCTGAGGAAGAGAATTTTAGCGGAGGAGGGGGATCCCATGTTATTAAATATATAACAGCAGGGGCCAGCTACTTTTTAAAGTCGGGGACTGAGTCACGCTCCTTCAGACAGTTGAGGGGGCTGGACTGGTAGTCCCCCCACTGTAAACGCTGCCGTAAACATGTCTGCGACTGTTGCAAACACATCCGCAGCCACCATAAACACGTCCACAGCGGCAGCGGTTGGAGTGAGGGCAGGGGTCTGATGATTTGGCTCAGTGGGCCAGATTTGGCCCACGGGCCATAGGTTGCCGGCCCCTGTATAAAGGCTATGCATTGCTGGCAAGTGATACAGACAGGAGACACGCAAACCCTGGGGAAATGTGCTACTACTTGAGGCTTGTTTGTTTGACAATATAAGCCAAATTTATATGCCAGGCTAGAGCACACTCATGAATGTTAAACTGGTAAACAACAATGCAACAAGGATAGAGTGTGAACATCTGAATCTTGTAATATAAATATGGCATTAAGTTTTTCTTCAACTCCCACTTTGCCAGGTGACTCATCAGACATTGCTGGCTTTGCAGGGCTGGTCCTGGAAAAGTTGAAAGCATGAACTAGAAATTTTTCTTATGTAGCTGGTTGAGATAAAACTCTTGTTTCCTCTTTGTTTTGGTGCTGTTTTGTGTTCTTGATGAAAAACAAAATATTTCTGAACAGTATAACATCCACTAGTGTTACCTAACATACTTGTTACAACTTTTCTGTTATGTGAGCTCTGTTTCTCCTGCAGAAGCAAGAGATTCATTATAATTGTTTGTGAATTCAATAATGAAAACTCAATTACTCCAGGATAGTAACTGTTTTTACTGTCTGCATAGTAGCTTTTTGAAGTGCTTCCAGATGGGTGTCTTTTGATGCCATCAGTCAGAAGGTATAGTTCTGATATTCTTACTGCTCCCTTAACAGTATTCCCCCCCCCCCCCCCGGAAAATAGAGGAATGAAAGAAGTGGTGGGAAGACATGGAAGGGCTGCAAACAGAAGACATCAATGACATGTTTATTTAAAGAGACACCAACACATATAGCAAGTAATCGGAACAAGAGGGAGAGAGATAGCTGGGTATTTTTTTTATCTTGTCCTTTATGAATCTATACATGGCTTGGTATTTTTGTGTGTGTTTAGGCTGCTTCCTATTTCATCTTTTCTTTGTTATAGGAGGTCAGTTCTGTGATGGCTGCAGTGCCAGGCAGACCTGGATACATAGAAATCTAGGGGCTTTTGTTAAATAACTTCTGCATCCTTTTTTGTACCATTCTGCATCCTTTTTTGTACCATTACTAAATGGGTTTGCTTTAGACCAGTGGTTCCCAAACTTTTTTTTTTTGGGGGGGGCATGCTCTGCCTAAGCATCTCTAAAATGCCCCACCCCATGACATATAATTCCTATTATTTAAAAAGTGAACTCCTATTCACGTGGAGGAAGCCTAAAAGGCCATTAACTTGATCTAAGCAAGCTTCCAAAGAACAAAGAAAAATTCACTGTTAATAACTCATTCTCAAATTGCCCCCCCCCTCTTAAAAATCAAATTGCCCCCTTGTGGGATGTGTGTCCCACGTTGGGAACCATAGCTTTAGATAGTAAAATTCTCCTTTCCCTCTGCAAAAATATTTCATCTTTGAAATGAGGATTTGTATTAATCTTGGCAGTGCATCACAGTACAGTATTCTCAGTCATTATAAATAATAACTTTTCCTCCCCCAAAGCTCTGCATGACTCAGTCACTGCGCAATTTGTTTTTGTTTTGTCCTATGGAAGCCTTTGGGAGTGTTTGGATAGGAAGAGTGGAGTGTCTTTAATTGCAAAAAAAGTTGGCACATGATCACCACTGCCTAGTTCAGGACTGCTACTGGTAACCTGAAGGTGAAGTTTTTATTATTAAAAGTCTCCCCCTCTCCATTTCAAGAGTTTTAGAGGCTCTAGGAAGCCACAGGAGTCTCAGAAAATAAAAGGAGGATAGGAAGCTTTTCATTACTTCAAGTGCTTCTGTTGCCCAATCCAATTTGCACTGCATAAAGTTATGCTGATACGATTTTGCCCAGTGAGATGACTGGATAAGAAAGCTTGGTGAAAAACAATGAGACAAATGATTTTTCACTTTTCCCATGCTACTTTAAACAAAAGTGGGTGACTAGGGACCCCCAAGATATGACTCCATCTCTTATCACTTTGACCATTGGCTATGTTGGCTAAAGCTTATGGGAGATGTAGTTCCATGACACTGACATTGTAGTAACTGTCCATCCTATTTTTAAAGGATTGTGATTATAATACCATCCCAACTTTAGCAAGTTCAGATTCAAATACATAAATACAGTGATACCTCATACAACGTCCAAACTTGGTTCCACAAGTTTGGACTTTATACGGATTTGGACTTTGTATGAGGCATGCAAAATCCTAGCCGCGATGCCTCATACAACGTCCAAATCCTTGCCGCGATGCCTCGTACAACGTCGTTTCCATAGAGATACATTGTACTGTAACAGCACAGACTTCAGGGCAAAGTCAAGGAAACAAGACAAAAAACTGACAGAACTTTAAGAAATCATTGTCTAAAGGCTAAATACATTACAAAAACATGTCAAACAACCCTGATTGTCCAAGAACCTGAAGAATGCTGCAAAAATCCCAGGAATGCTTCTAAAAATTCTGATGGAAAAATTTTAAAAAATCCAAAATTGTGCTCAAAACCACTCCTACACACTCTTTGCCTTGTGCAAAACCCACAAGACCAATGCACGCATGTGTTCTGCCTTTTATACTGCCCAGGCACAATGCAACCTGGGAAAACCCCATACAAAGCGACTTTGTATGAGGCAACTTTTTTCAAGGAATTAGGCGATGTTGTATGAATTCAATGTTGTATGAAGCGGACTTTGTATGAGGCATTACTGTAAAGAACTCTTGAGTACACAACGGCCTTGGGTGGTGAAGTCTACAGGGAAGGGTGATGGTCCCCAAGTGGATTAAATCCCACTTGAATCAATCTTGATGGCGGGCAGCAGCTTCATCGATCCTGGCCTGGGGCTGAGGACTTTGCATGCCAAAAGGGCTCATGACTAGAAAGTGACTCATGAAACTGAACAGTGATATGGGTGTCACATTGCGATGCAGAAGACAAATGGAAGTCCACTGCATTATATTGTTCCCATGTCAATCTTCATGACTGATCACCATGAGGATACCCAATATTTGGAATCGGATACGACACTTGAAGAAGAAGAAGAAGAAGTGCACATTTTTGATTTGTGTGGCTGGGGTGTATATTTAAGTATTTGAGTTAATCTGTGCTACATAAATGTCCAGATGTAGCTTCTAATTTGAAGCAATTTAATCAGTACGGTTAGAAAAATAGTTGGTATAGGTTTCCGATAAAAATTTCAACGCATCATGTATTCTTCTTTACTGTATTATTTAAATAGAAGAACCCAGACCGTGAATCCCACCCATCATGTCATCGTATGTTTCCTTCCCCCCCTTCCCCCCTTCCCCACACCCCCCTTTCAGTTACAAATTTATTGCTTGCCTGGAGCTGCTGTGTTCATATTTTGACAAGGCAGAGGCTTCTTGTTTTATCTGTGTTTCTTTCATTTCTTTCACCAAAGAACATTTACTTAAAGAAAAAAGCATGAAATTGACTTGAAAATGCTGTCTGTACATTTTTGTAATTAGAACATTAGGGTTTTTAAAAACCCATATTTAGTTGTCAGGGGTTTTTTTTTGGAAGAAGGGAGCAATTGCATGAAAGGATCTACTAGTTCTGGCTGGACTGGCTTGCTGGTCATTGTTTCTAGCCGCCAGTGAGGGGAGGATGTTATTGCTGTCTCTTCCGTGAGCAGTTTGTACATACCCTGTACTAGACACAGTGTCCCCTCCTGCCATGCTGTATCTTGGCACTATTTTGAAACAGGCTCTTTTCCCTTCCTTGTTTGTCTCTCTCTCCCCCCCCCCCCCAATGTGTTCATTGAAGCATCCTAGAAGTCCCCCCCCCCTCAGGTTATCAAACTGAACTTAAGGTTATGACAGGCAACTACCTGTAAGTGACTGCATTTATAATTTCACAGTAAATTGCATGACTGTGTTTCTTTAACATAATTGTTTGACTTAATACAGTGCAAGAAAAAAAAATTAAGGATAAAACTTTTAGCTTATTTATTTGAAAATGAAAGGAAATTGTTTTTAGGTACATGTGCTAAAGCTGGGCAGTTTGCTTTTGAGTATTGTTTTGGAATATACAGTGGAAACCTGTATAACACTGCTTTGTACAATGAAAAATTTATAATGAAGCATTTTTGTGCTAACTGCAATACCCCACATAACGAATTTTTCGTTATACGAGGTTTTTGTTAAGCAAGGTATAGCCCGCATAAAGAAAATAAAATGCTCATTATATGGGGTTTTTGTTAAGTGAGGCATACTTCGCATAACAAAACCCTGTATAATGAACATTTTATTTTCGTTATGCGGGGTATCGCCAATAGCGCTTCGTATAACAAAAAACCCCATATAATGAAGAGCCCCACAGAACTGAGTTTTTTTCGTTATGCGGGGTTCTACTGTACTGCCTAAATACGTTTGGCCTCATCCTCCCATAACGGAATAATAAAATGCCTGATCACGACTTTCCTTACTTTTTAATGTAGTTACAATGCCACACTGATACCTTCTGTTGTGTATGTAACTGAATATAATGCTTTAACAGTTTGTATTAATTGTTGGGATTGGGTGATCCTCCATTTTGTGTTCTTCTTAGAACTAAGCTCTCACAGGACTTGGGCTCCCGCCCTTTCTAACAAGACGCGTGAAGGCTCCATAGTCTTGGGTCACTCCACAATCACCTCATTGTTCTCCCAACCAATCCAGTTGCTTCCGTGTTATTGTATATATAGGCGCTGCTGCGCCATTGCTCCTCATGTTCAGTTCCCAAAATAAAGTTGTGTTTGGCCCTGTTATGCTGGCTGCTGCGTATCAATTCCTGAACATAAAATTGGCGATGAAGATGGGATGGCACCCCACAGGGCTAGCTTGAGTCCCTTCGATGTGGCCACCCCAGAGAAATGGAACCTCTACAAGTGACAGTTTTGGCACACCATGGCAGCCGAGAATATCGTCGAGGAAGATCAGAAGCGATCCTGCTTCCTTTCTCAGTGCGGTCTGGCCATCCTCGAACTAGCCATCCACCTGGTGCTACCGTGAGACATAGATGAGGTTCCCCTCATGGACATCCTTGTGGCTTTATGGAAACATTTCCAGCCCAAGGTGTCCATCTTCCAGGCCCGGGTGGCCTTTCACAGGCATGACCAACGTCTGTGTCTGGGGAGTCTGTGGCTGACTACGCTGCTGCGCTGAGGTTGGCTGCCACCCCATGCCAGTGGCCCAACTTGGAAGATGCCCTCAACGATCACCTTCTGGCCGGCCTATGGGACAAGGAAGCACAATGCTGGCTCATGACCAGAGAGACTCTTACCTTCAAGTCGATCTTGAGAGAGGCGTTGGCGTCTGAGGCAGCACGGCCCGGTGTCAAGTCATTCAAGCAGCAGCCTGCCGCCTCCAGGGGTCTGGAGTCCGCCGTGCAGGCCCATCGCTGCTTGTCGTCTGGCTCTTCATCGTCATCCGCATCGCTGGTGTCCACATCCACATCAGGGTCCAGCAACAAAGAGGGCGAGGTCCAGAAGGTCCACAAGAAGAAAAAGGACAGGCACGTCATCGAGAAGGCCCAGTGGAGGTGCGATGGCTGCGGAGGATGACACGACTGTCGCAAGCGTCCCTTCAGGAACGCCGACTGCCACCATTGTGGCTATAGGAGCCATATTGCCAAGGTATGCCGGCAGCGACAGAAGCAGGCTTCATCGCAGGACGAGCGACCGAGGAATAAGGGTGTGTCCATCTCGAAGATTTTGTCATCCGAGCCGCTCGTTAGCCGCATTTCCAGTGTATCCAACCGGTTCTTCGCTGAGGTCCAGTTGCAGGGTGTCCCAGTCAAGATGGAGGTGGATTCGGGTACGTCCTACTCTATCTTGCCTCAGAAAGAGTTCCTGAGGATTCCCCCCACCTTGCATCCAAAATTGCGGGTGCTGAAGACGTCCCTCTGAGACATTCTGGGTTGCCAGATTCCGGTCCGAGGGGTGGGGGATTTTGCAGTAAAATTCAAAAACATTTCAGCAAAGTTGCCCCTCGTAGTGGTAAAACAAGGTACCACTTGCTTACTGGGGGTGCAGTGGTTTGAACCACTAGGAATTAGACTGTCCAGCATCAACGCCGTCTGAGCTGACCCGGTGCAGGACATTTGTAACGCGCACCTGGCAGTATTCAAAAAAGGACTTGGAACTTATGTGCCCCCCCCCGGTTTCCTTTGACCTTGATCCAGCCGTGCGGCATATTAGTCTCAAGCCTCGCCGTGTTCCCTTTGCATTGAAAGAAAAAATTGAGGCCGAACTTGATAAACTTGTGGGTCAGGGAATACTGGTGCCAGTGGATTCCGCAGAGTGGGAGACACCCATAATCACGGCAATTAAGTCTAACGGTGAGGTTAGAATTTATGCGGATGATAAATGCACAATTAACAAGGCAATCAGGCCTAATGCTTACCCGGTGCCTGTGGTAAGTCATTTGCTAGCAATGTTACATGGGGAAAAATTGGACCAGCCCAGGCCTATCAGCAGCTTTCCGTTATACCTGCTGCTGCTGCCGCCCAAATGCAGCCCCCGGCATTTTTCAATCTTTGGTTGAACGCCTCCTGAAGGGTCTCCCCGGGGTTCTCCCCTGTTTCAATGATATACTGATAACTGCAAGAGATGAGTTCGAACTGGCAGAATGCTTAGATCAGGTTTTGCAGAGTTTCGAAAAGGCTGGGCTACGTCTTTGAAAAGACAAATGTGTTTTCTATGCAAGGGAGGTAGAATTTCTGGGGTTTAGGATAACTCCTGAGGGAGTCAAACCGTCTGACTCCAAGGTTGCTGCTGTTCGCAATGCCCCCCAACCAACCGCAAAATCAGAGTTGCAGTCTTTCCTGGGTTTGCTCAATTTTTATCACTCCATCCTGCCTAGAAAGGCATCTGTGGCTGAACCGCTTCATCAGTTACTGAAAAAAGACGCAGTTTGGCGTTGAGGGCACAGCCAGGAAAGAGCGTTTCATGAGCTAAAAGATCTTCTGAAGCAGTCTTAAATCACTTCCATCCAAAAAAGCCCGTGGTTCTTGTGTGCGATGCTTTGCCTGTGGGGGTGGGGGCTGTTCTCTGTCATTCTTTGGAAAATGGGAAAGAAGCCCCAACTGCATTCTATTCAAGGTCCCTATCTAAAGTAGAACGCAACTATGCCCAGACTGACCGAGAAGCTCTGGCTATACTTGCTGGAACAAAGAAGTTCCACAACTTCTTGTACGGGAGGGAGTTCACAATTGTAACTGACCACAAATCATTGCTGGGGATTTTTGTTATGTCTAAGCCCACTCCTCCAAAACTCTCCCCCCCCCCCCCGTATGTTGAGATGAGCAATATTTCTGAATGCCTATCAGTTCTCTCTGGTTCACCACCCGGGAAAAGAGATCAGCCATTCTGATGCTCTTTTGAGATCCCCCAGAGTTGGTGGAGCCAGACTGCGAAATTGAAAAGGATCATCAGGTACTGATGATTGAATCCCTTGATTCACCCCCCATTGTGCCTCCAGACATTGCCAAGGCGACTGCAAAGGACAAACTCCTTTCACAGGTAGTTTCCTGGGTTAAAAAAGGTTGGCTGTCAACTCCTCCCTTGGAGGATTTCAAAGCGTTTTACAGAAAATGGTTCGAGCTGTCGCTTGAGAGGGGTTGTTTACTGTGGGGCCAAAGGGTGGTTATTCCTGCTGTGTTACGTTCTAAGGTTCTTAGACTACTACATGTTAGCCACCCAGGAATCGTGCGCTCCAAAGCATTGGCACGGAGCTACTTCTGGTGGCCACAGGTAGATCAGGCTATAGAACAATTGGTGGGCACTTGCTCCAGCTGCCAAAGCTCTAGACCTGAGGAGTCCTGACTTCCCTCCCGGGAATGGGACACAGCTTGCAGACCTTGGTTGTGACTGCATATAGATTTCACTGGTCCATTTTGTGGCACATTATTCCTACTATAGGCTCACTAACCAAAAAATCAACGGCTTTGGTGCAGTCAATAAAATAGAAGTAGACGTTTCCCTGTTGCTTCCTTGCTTTCTCCAGAATCCAGAGAATTTTGACAAATTGGTCTTTAGTTCCCCTGCCTCTTCAGAACCTAGCTAGTTCTTCTGGAAGTTCTCGATCCACATACTGCTGAAGTCTAGCTTGTCAGATCTTTAGCATGACCTTGCTAGCGTGTGAAATGAGTGCAATCATATGAAACTTTGAACATTCTTTGGTATTGTCCTTCTTTGGAATTGGAATGTAAACTGACATTTTCCAATTCTGTGGCCACTGCTGCATTTTCCAAAATTGCTGGCATATTGAGTGCAGCACTTTAATGGGGCCATCTTTAGCTCAACTGGAATACCATCATCTCCATTAGCTTTGTTGTTAGTACAGCCCTGCAAGAACGTCAAAGTCCAAAGTTGAGAAACCCTGAGCCACACTGTTGAACTATAGCAGTGATGGCAAACCTTGGCATTCCAGCTGTTCGATAACTTGAATTCCCAGAAGCCCTGATCAGCAGGAGTGCTGACTTGGGCTTCTGGGAATTGAAGTCCAAGAACACCTGGAGTGCCAAGATTCGCCATCACTGAACTATAGGCTCACTAACAAAAAAAAAGGCCTGGATTTTGGCTTGTCTGCCATCTGCCACTTCTAAATGAACTAGATAGTTCAAGGTCATTTATAGAGCACATTGAAATAAATTTTGCCTATTTTTAAATAGTTTCACCATTTTTATTATCTTGTTTATAGCATCAAATGTTGCTCTGGCTGTTGAAATCTCCCACTAGAATGTGTGTTTGATTTTCTATATTAAATACTGTATATGTACTGTATGTAATATATTTTTCTTAAAGCAGAATGGTTTATTAGGAGGCTTATAAGTTGATGTAATTCCCTCCCTTTCCCCTCTTTTTTAAAACTATAGATTCACTTGGAAAACTAGTCCTTCCAGCTGTAAGTATTCTGCTTTTGAAGTGTTAAGAAAAGTTAAAAAAAAAGAAAGAAAGAAAATCTGAATTGCTTAGCCTATTTTAATTTTTTTACTGATTAAATTCTATTCTTACCCCTAATGATCAAGAATGCTCATGTAATCATGTGAGATATAAATTGAAATGCAAACATTCAATATGCCGTTTAGAAGGTTTGCTGAGTGGGCTGGAACACCTGGTTCAGTTCCCCATTGCCCTCCTTGGGAGAAGAACCAACCCATGTAATCTTGGGCAAGCTATATGAGGGCAACCAGAAAGAGGGGCTGGAAAAACATTTATGAGTAATTTATACTGGGAAATCGTGGGAATGCTCCTCATAAATCAGAATCAATGATGACATACTTTAATTAATTAATTGTTGTTAATGTTTAGGAGACAATGCACAACTCACAATATGACACTATGATAGGCATTCAGAACTGTATTCCCCAAAATAACCATAGGTAACTGAGTCAAAAGGAATATTTTACTTTAGGATTTTAGTTCTATGTTTTAGAAATGATTTTTTAAAAAAAATTAGAAGTAAGTAGATGAGTAGCAATAACGATGAAGTGTGTTTCTTCTCTCAGGTGCCTTTGGAGAGTATTCCTGGCCATTATGACTTATTTGTCAAAGGATATTCAGAAGGCCGGTTGTTGTTTTCTAACCACAGTGCACTTTCATTGGAACAGAAGAGCTTTTCGGTTTTCATCCAGACGGACAAGTCTGTGTATAAACCAGGGCAAGAGGTTAAAATACGAGTTGTTACTCTGTATCCTGACCTAAAGCCTTTCAATTCTCCTGTAAATATATATATTCGGGTAAGTACAAAGTATAGTTTGGTAAAGGTGGGCTTCCATTTGCAGCAGGGGTGTCCAAACTTTTTGGGCCACGGGCTGGTCACGTGGTTGAGTGGGCCAGTCACATGGTTCCTCCCACCAGAAGCAGAAGTAAAACATGCCTGTACATGAACAGAACACAGCCATAAACGCACCCATGGCTGTTGGTGCATTTACAAGACAGCCTTCTGCACATGCGCAGGTGTGTTTTACTTCCATTTCTAGGAGCGGCGAGGGTGGTGTGCGCCAGATGAATTGGCATTGGGGGATGGATCCAGCCCATGGGCCTTAGTTTGGACAGTCCTGATTTAGAGGGTGTGACTGTTCACTTGCAGTCTATTTGCCTGATAATAATACAACAGCAGGAAGGAGGTTTATTTTGTTGTAATTATAAATGTTCAACTGAGGTGTCTTAGTGGTTAAGATGTTGATGACTGGAAGGTCGGGAGGTCAGCAGTTTGAGACTTGAGTGCTGCAAGATGGAGTGAGCGCCTGTTGTCTGTCCCAGCTCCTACCAACCTAGCAGTTCAAAAGTAAGAAATTGCAAGTACTGTAGATAAATAGGTCCTGCTTTGATGGGAAAGCAACAATGTCCCATGCCTGCCACATGACCATGGAAACATCTGCAGTCACAGACAGTGCTGGTACTTTAGATGCAAACTGAGATGAGCTTAGAGTCAGATATGACCGACTTTTGAGCAAGGACAAACTTTACTTTCACTAATCTATACCTATAAAAAGACGGTTGGGCCGTGAGTGTCCGGCATGCGTGTCCACACACGTCCAGCCCATCCCGTAATGTGCCGGCCACACCTATCTAATGTCCATGACAACGTTGCTGCAAAGTGGGGCGGGAACAGAGAGTGGGGCCAACGCCCCATGAATGCAGAAACAGAAAAACTATGCTACCCAGCGTCCTCTGCGCTACGGCACGCCACAGCCAATCAGGCTGAAGTACGCGAGCACAGAGGAGGTTGGACAGCCGGTGCACACACAAAAAATGGGCGACATGCAAGCGCCTACCATGGGGGCCGGGGGCCGAAAGCATGGCTGCCTTCGGCCCCCGCCTACTGAGGAAAGCAAGACACTTCCCCGGAAGACGAAGAAAGAGAACGCCACTCCGTTCCACCTTTGCCTCCCCAGGGAAGCAAGCACCTTCCACGGGGGGGTGGGGGGGAGCACGGCTGCCTTTGGTCCCTGCCAACCGAGGGAAGCGAGCCACTTCCTTGGGAGGAGAAGGCAGAGATAGTGGGCATGATAGTGGTAAAGCCCATTACTGATGGTATATTAACCTTACATGAGTAAAACTGTGCAAATAGAATTTCAGCCATTAAGTGCAAATGTACGTAAATATAGGGGGGAAGGGGGGGAACAGCTTAGTAAGGATTTCATATTGAATGGAGGGGGCCAGGTAATTCATTTTCTTAAATCACCTTCTTTTAAAAGAAGCAGCATTTGAGCACATTGCTTTCATTTTCATGTGCTGCATTTATTCTACAATGTTATTAATAATGTGGAAATATTTGTGTTAAGAAGTCATACATGGAGTGCAAAATTCTAAAAGAAAATATTGAAAAACTTTTTTGCAGAGTTTAATGAAATATTTATTAATTTGGAATGTCCTAGAATAGTGTTATTATCTATAGTATTATTATCTAGCCAGGTTACCTAAGAGACCGCATCGCCCCAAGAGTGTCTGCTCACCCAATCAGAGCAGACAGGAGGGGCTCTCTAGTTGTACCATCAGCTAGAGGGGCCCATCTCTCTAGCACAAGAAGGAGGGCCTTCTCCGTGTCCGTACCAGCCCTCTGGAACCTCCTGCCAACAGAGCTAAGATTACAGACAGAATTGCTGCCCTTTAGAAAAGGCTTGAAAACCTGGCTGGCAGGGCAAGTGTGGGTTCCTAATGGAAATTTGGTCCCCGCCTGTTGGCTCACACCAAGATAGTAATCAGGAGCCCCTTACTCTTTCTCTTTTTATGTACAGGGTAGGGTGGGTGGGTGAGCTTTTATGTGTTTTACATGTTTTTTTAGAGTTGATGTAAGGTACCCTGAGTCGGGTTTGCCTGAGTGGGAGGCGTAGAAGTTTGAAAATTAAATTAAATTAATTAAAATTAACATTAAATCTAGCACTATAAATATGCAATTAAAATGGCAAAAGTAAGAAATAATTACAATGTTATTTATACTGGTAAGATCAATTACTGTATATACTTGATTATACGTCTAGTTTTTTAGCCTCCAAAATGAGATCCAAAAAAGGGACTCGACTTATGACCGTGAGGGTCCCAAAACGGCGGTGGTGCAAATTCAAACATACATTTTTTAAAGCACTAACATTACTGTAAAAATATGAAAACATCCACACAAATGTTTGAGTAAATTAATTGTACCGCATTTTCATGTATTTTAATTACTGAAACTCACTAGCAGCTGCTGCATTTTCCACCCCCAATTTATACTCTGGTCAATCTATTTTCCTAGTCTTAGAGGTCCAAATTAGGTTCCTCAACTTATATTCGGGACGACGTATACTTGAGTATATATGGTATACTCAAAAAGTGGAAAATAAGACTTTGATTATGAATTTGATGACCATACCTGTCAAGCACAGCTCCACAAAATACAGGAAATTACTGCAAATGCGTGGACGCGTATGCTCAGTAACCCATTTGCGCATGCGCACCATCGCCACACATGTGCAGTAGCCCGTTTGCACATGGACACCGTGGCCACGCATGCACAGTAAACCCTTTCTCCACCATTCAAATACGGGACAGTGGCGGGAAGGGAGGAACGAGCGCTGAAAAATGGGAAATCCCGGCCAATATGGGATACTTGACAGGTATGTTGACTAGTTTAAAATAGGTATGGAATATAGCTATTAATGACAAATTAAGATTAGAAATTAAAGTAAAGAGGGATTAGTGAAAGAAAATGATTTTAGACATATATGGGGTGAATTTTTGATCACATATTAGTGAAATAGAAAGGGACAAAATCAGAATAAGATATATTACTTTGTAAATACTTTGTAGTTCTTTTTTATTGCACTAGGTAATTGTGATGCTTTGTGCTTTGTTGTTAGCTGCCTAGAGTTGGCATACAAATTGAACAAACAAACAAACAAACTTTTTGGAGATGAAGGGGTGTGTAAGTATAGCAATATAAGAACAGAGAAAATAATCATATGATGTTTATAAGTGACACAGTTAGAAGGAGCGTGTAAACATTATTGCTATGTATATATTGCATGTGGTTTTTAATTTTGTTTATAGTTTTGTTATTATTTAAACATTTAAAAAGTTATACCTGTTATCTTAGGAACTTTGTACTCATGTGCAAAGATCTCTGTCAGAGTAGTAATTACCTATTTTGGAAGGAACCCTAGATTTGTTAGTGGAATTTTACTAAACACACAATTTAATACATAGTTTGGATTTTTTGTTTTGTTGTTAGGATCCTCGACGAAATTTGATTCAGCAGTGGATGTCAGAGAATGGAAAGCTGGGCAAAATAGCCAAGCAATTTAAATTATCCAAACATCCTGTTCTTGGTGACTGGTCTCTACAAGTTGAAGTACACGTGAGTATTAACAAAATAAATTGGTCAATAGGAATAAAAGGTACTGTTAGTGAAACCAACGATAAAACTACATTTAGGTTTTAGTAGAGCTTCATTGATTCAGGATTCATTAATTTTTAGTAAAGAGTAAGTCTGGTCTAGGGGACTGTGGTAGCATAGTGATTAAGACACTGAACTTGATGACTTGAAGGTTGGCATGTCAGCAGTTCAAGACCCGAGTGCTTCACAATGGAGTGAGCTTCCCTCTCTGTCTTAGCTTCTGCCAACCTAGTGGTTCGGAAGCAAGAAATTGCAAGAACATAAATAGGTTCTACTTTAGTGGGAAGATAAAGAGCATTCTGTGCACTCTGGTGTCTAGTCATGCCTCCCTCATGTCCATGGAAACATCTGCAGATACAGACAGCGCTGGCTCTTTGGCTATAAATAGAGATGAGCACTGAATCCTAGAGTTAGAAATGACTGGCTTTTGAGCAAGGGCGACTTTTACTCCTAAGTCTGGTGTGACCCTCTAAATTTTCTGTAATGGACAGTTGTGTCCTCCAGAAACGGACAGCCATCTGTCAGATCTGCTTTGATTTGGATTCCTGCATTGAACAGGGGGTTGGACTCAGTGGCCTAAAAGGCTCCTTCCAACTCAGTGATTCTATGATTCATCAGTAAGAAAAACCTATTCTTAATTACAGTCCAGCCTTTTCAGATGAGGCTAAGCCTGGATGAACAGCAGAATAAAGTCCAGCTATTAAGAACAAACAGATAAAAGCAAAAATCCATAAAATGGTTTGAGTGAAGATGAAAACCGTGTTTTGTGCTGGTAATGATGTTACATACAATAATTAATAGATGTCTGTGATGCCCGGGATTGCAGTACCAAATATATATACAGTATGTTTATTTGAGGAGAAGTGCCAAAGTCCATGGCCACAAATATATATTTATTTGGACTGAACAAATATGCTGCCCCCCCCCATATCCAAGGGGGATATATTCCAAGATCTTATGTAGATACCTGAAACCATGGAAAGCAGCAAACATATTACAACACATATACTTGGGTCATACAAGTGATCTTCCACATCCGCTCATGAGATGATTCTCCTGGAAACACAGTCAGTTCCATTTCAACATTACATTGTAGATAGTGGTCTCTACTGGCCAGCTCTGGTACTGTGCTTTGGAGACACACATATATTAAGTATTTCAAGAATTTTTCACTGAATATTTTTGGACTTGTAGATAACTGAAACCAGTGCCAGCAGTCCTCAGAGCTGTGTGGCTGGGAGAATATAGTTGGCTGCAATTTCTATAGGTCCACTGCTATAATGGTTTAGTCTGCCTCACCTATTTATATGAGAAGGACAAGATTTTAAATGTTAGGTAGAGAACACAAAGTTTTTTCCAACTTCAGTTCTGTATATATTTGTTACAGATAGCTGTAAGTACCATAGTTCTGAAGTAAGACTATGGGCCGTAGCAATTTTTGGATATAGAAGTCGTTGAGACCATTCTTGGATAAACATTTCCATGAACAAACATTATAAATGTAGAAAAGACATCATCAGTATGGAGGGTGGAGGTTGCAGTGATTGTTAACTTTGCCCATGTTAACTATGGCCATCAGAGTATGTATTGAAAGATGTTAGGATTGTGTGTGTGTGTGTGTGTGTGTGTGTGTGTGTGTGTGTGTGTGTGTGTGTGTACCCTTCCAGATGTTGTTTGAATGCAGTTCTCAGTTCTCATCAACCCTTGCATGCATGCATAGTCAAGTGTTGAAAGCTGGGAGTTGCAATGTAACAGTATCTGATAGGCTGCACTTTACCCACCCTTGTACTGAATCAAAATGATGTGTTGTTTGTATTTGAATAGAGTAAAAAAGCTGCATTCTGCCTGCAGGTGAGTGAGTAAAAACATTTGGAACATTAGTGAACACAGAGAAGCATGTTTAAAAATACAAGCTTAATGACAGGTATATTTTGTGCATCCTTTAAGAACATAATAGAACACAAAGAACACAATTGAAAAGTTAGAATAGAGTCACGAAATGCCAACCAGATGCCCGTGGGAACCTCATAAGCAGAACATGTGTGCTTGTATTCCCTAGCAATGGCTCAACTTTTGCAAAGATTACCATAGAGAACTGACTTTGTTTGTGAGAATTCATTTGGGGCGTTTAGCACAAGATGGTTGAGGGCAACTTGTATTTTTCCTGGTGTCAACAATTAGGTTTTATTGCTGTTTCAGCACTAGACACAACAAATTCCATTGGTTTTGTTATGTATGATTCTTCAGTGATTCATGGATTCTATTGAAATGTTTTACAATGCTTTATACCATCCTCTCATGCAAAAAGCAAACAGAAAAGTGAATTAAACAAAGAGAACTTAATCTCAGTGATCGTTTTCTTGCCTGTTTGTGAGAGAATGTTTTCAGAAGCTAAGAATCCTGACTGTCAAAAACTGAAGTTATCATTTGTTTTGTGTTCAAAAATCTAGACACTGCCTGAGTTTTTGTGTAGTCAGCTCATCCTATTTCTGGCCTATTTCTGTAACAAATGATAGTTTTTATTGCTGCACGTTATTGTAAGCTTGAAAAATGTTCTTTAATGCTAGGATGAGTATATATGGGAGAGAAGAGAATAGTGCAATGCCCATCTTCTAAGCAATTTCCCCCCTCTAAGTGCTTTAGTTCTCACTAGAATATTTTAAAATTGTTTGAAAAACTAAAGTGGCTTGAAAAACTTGGGAACCCCTCTGTTAAATCATTATTCATGTAAATCCTATTGATTCAAGAGGTCTACTTTCATTGGGAGTAATAATTGGATTAGTGCCAATTTCTTTAACATCGTATTAAGTGTTACATTTGCCCAGCTTGGAGCATTTTGGAATGTTTGTGTTTACTTTGTAAATGCAGATGCAGATGGTTAGCTGTGTTAAATTGTCATAACAAAGCCCATACAAGTCCCATGGCATCAGAAAAAAAATAAGTAAATATTATATCATAGTTTTTCTGGGGTAAAAGTCACTTTGTCACGTACATAAAAGTTAGTGATCTGAACTGTAAGCTTGAGCATGAGTGCATAAAGCAGGGGTGCCAAAACTTTTTGGGCTGTGGGCCAGTCATGTGGTTTAGGGGGCTGGTCATCGTGGCCTGGGGGCCGGATCTGGTCCTGACGCCAATTCATCTGGCCCATGAAGCCCTCGTCGCTCCCAGAAGTGGAAGTAAAACGTGCCTGTATGGGCGCATTTTACTTTTGCTTCCGGGAGCAATGAGGGCTTCGGGGGCTGGATGAATTGGAATCGGGGGTTGGATTCAGGGCAGTAGTTGGAACACCCCTGGCATAAAGAATAAAAAGGGTTCTATTTCTCCCCCAAGGATGCCTTTATGTTTATATTATTATATACCCCTATGCTTCTGAGTAGCGAACCATTCCAAGAGCAGCTTTTTTGCAGGTTAGCTTTATTCTAGAGCAAAGATCATTGGAGATTTATGAGATAATTGAAATTTTGGTTTCTTTATAACTATAAAGAGGAGACAAATGCTCACACTTATAAACTAGCATTTTTGGCACCTGGAGCTTTGATGTCTGATTGGTTAAGCTTTCTTGAGGAATTGGAGAGGAACACCTTGGTCTCAGCCACATTGGTTCTGTGTTGTGTCTACCCTTTTTGTGTTTCCTTCTGCCTGGGGGAGAGAAGCTGGAGACCACACATGTGCTCGGAGTAGGCAGCATCAACTTTTTGTGTTCTCCAAATCTTAGTGCCAAGGCTCAATACTTAGCTGCCCTATCATCCTTTTATGGCTCTGCAAAAAACATGTTAAGTCTTGTTGGCAAGCAGGCCTGTTCCCTCACATCAGTTCTTTGGTGGTATTAATTACTCTAAGGCAGCTTCAATCCTCAGCTCACAGCCTACTCTCTTTCTCTGTGTGTAATTAATTAATTTGTCTCCCATTCATTGACTTAGCTGGGATATGATAGTGCTGTAGGACTTGATGGAAATGTCATTTACCAGCTTATAACGGCCTTTCACTCGCTTACTGCTTTTTAAGACGAGGCCAGGGTCGGGGAGGATGTGCCTTATAAGGAGGCCTGGTTTCTCCCCTGCCGGCCAGGCACAACCCTGGGCATGCCGGCAGTCTGCCTCTCCCTAGGGAGGAGGGCAAAGCCACACCCCAGGGCAGATGCCCTGGGATGTGGTACCTTCCATTAAAAGCACTCAGAGTGGTTTCCAGGTTCTTTGTAGCCGGTCTTTAGCACTGAGAAAATCAGTTATTAAATACTACGTGCTTGACAGGAGTAAGTAGTAGGTACCACTCATAATAATGAATACCTACCAACTTACCTAGCTACAAGGCTGTTTCATGCATTTTACAGAGACTACCTTACAATGGTTTCTGACCTGTTGTACAGGTATGTATGGATCAGTGTCTTGTTTAAGACAGACAGTCCTTTCTTTGGTTCCTAGCTTGTTATCGCATAAACTGAAGCAAAGTCTCTGTATTTTACCTGTTACATCTTTTTTTACTTGCTCCCTGTGTTTCCATTCTGTACAAGGCTGTAGTTTAGAAATAAGTGGTGTCAGTGTTGTAGGAAAACAAGAAAGGGAGAAAGGAACACCCCGAAAATAGAAACAAAAACTAAGAAAATGAATAGATTTAAAGTGTGGTAAACAAAGATAATGATAATAAAGTACGAACAAGCCAATCAGACAAAAGCTAGTAAAACGCAGACACTATAGAAACTAGGCATGCACCAAAAGAAAGTCCGAAAGGTACATAAACAACTGTCGAGAAAATAGTATATCCTAAGTATACAGTATATCAAAATAGTGAAGCCTAGTTATGGAGTCCATGAACAAGTCATAACAAAGTTGAGAATGTCTGAAGGGCAAGTTCCGAAGTAACATGTAAAAAGTTCGTATCATAAATCCATTAGAAGTCCATGTGGACAATCATGTAAAATTCGCAAAATGCAATAAGGACAGCCAGGAGGGCTATGTGAACGTCTAGAGAAGGAACGTGGTAACAACAGGAACAGGTCTAAAGTCAGTATCAAAAGTCCATAACGAATCCGTGTAGACAATCATGTAACGTACAAGAAGAAGTACGAAATGCAATACAAGCAGCCAGGAGGGCTATGCGGACGTCACCAAAGAGGAACGTGGTGGAGGCAGAAACAGGTCGATATTCTTCCGGTACAGAATATTTCGTACTCTTTGTCAAGATCTGCAAAGGAAACCAAGTCCTCAGGTGACAACAGTTATAAACAGGCAACAATAATATGCGAAAAAATAGTTTCATACAAAAAACATATACATACAGAAACAGTAACGAACCAAAAAGTAGTAACAAGTCAAACAGCACCAAATCTGACGAATTTAAAGCATAACAGTAGTACCTGTAACAACGCGCTGGAAATCACCTCAGAAAGAATACTCATAAAGGGTGGGAGCGTTAAGGAAGCTGAGAAAATAACAGCTACATATAGTTCCCAGGTAGAGTCATGTGAGATTGATGACTATAATAAGCAATGAAATCATAAGTAAGGAAGAAAAATCTGTTAAAGAGGCAGGAGAAACTGACATACAAACTTAAAGGAAACCAGAATAATCTTGTTCTGTGTTCAAACCTGTGGGATGAAGAGTGGAAAAACGATGGATGTAAAATGCTTCACGTTGTAACAAAAAACGTTCCTTATTAATAGAATGAAATTGACAAGGGAAAAGGATTCTAGTACAGCAACTTTAAGATCAGTGGGAGTGTGCTTCTTGTCAACATAATGAGAAACGAGAGGAGCTGTAACAACGTTATTTCGAATACGCGAAATATGTTCCCCAAGTCTGGTTTTAAGGGGTCTAGAAGATTGTCCCACATAAGGCAACCCACAAGGACAGATTATAATATACACGATGTCACGTGAATTGCAGTTAGAAAACCGGGAAAGTTGGAGTCTAAAAGTACTACTAGGAATAAGAATTACATCCGTTTTCCACATGTAACGACAAAACTTACAGTGTCCGCAAGGATAGTGCCCAACAGGGAAAGCAGAAGAGGTTGTAGAAGAGAGTAGGCAATCGGTTTTGGATAGAATACCGGCAATGGTTCTAGTTTTGCGAAACCCGATCATGGGTTTTTCTTTGCACCCAGAGACAGAATCTAATATGTGCCAGTGCCGATGTATGGTCTTCTTAATTTGTTGCGCAAGGGGAGTGAAGTCTATAGACCAAAAAATATTATTGTTCTGTGTATTCTTAGCCTTGCGCTCAAACATGGAACACCTAGATCTATTGGTCACCTTCTTGTAAGCGTTGTTAATCACATGGATGGGGTACCCTCTAATAAGTAGTGATTGTCGGATATTAGTAGCAGATGATTGAAAATCGGAGTGAAATGTTGAATTCCTTTTAGCCCGAAGAAATAGACTGTAGGGTATGTTGTTTTTCAAAGATGAAGGATGGTATGAATGAAACTGTAAATAGGCATGCCTATCTGTGGGTTTGTTAAAGAGGCGCATATTGAGTTGATTGGCAACAACAAAAATTTCTAAGTCCAGAAAAGATACAGAGACAGAGCTAGAAGTGTGAGTGAAAGATAAATGAGCATGTAAAGAATTAATCCAGGTACAAAAACCAGAAAGAGAAGCCGGATTAGAAAGAACAAAAAACAAATCATCAATGTAATGTTTATAAATTAAAATATCCGCAAAAAAAGGATTGACAGAGGGGTTGAGAATGAAAGTTTGATCAAAATTATTCATAAAAATATTAGCAACTGAGGGGGCAAAATTTGAACCCATAGCCACACCTTGTATCTGCAAATAAAATGTGTCCATGAACCGGAAAAAATTGTGCTCAAATGCTATATCAAGAAGGTCTAAAAGAAAATGTGTAGGATGATCGGGATTAGTGCGAGATAATAAAAGATGTTCGACGAGAATCCGAGCTTCTTGGAGAGGTATATTGGTGTAGAGGGAAGCCACGTCCATGGTGACAAGAATACAATCATCAGGAATGGAAGTGTGTTCTAAAAGTTGAATAAAATGGGAGGAATCCTTAACGTAAGAAGGAGTGTCAGGAACAAAAGGGCATATAAAGTGGTCAATAAAGATAGCAATAGGTTCCAAAAGGGCATCATTAGCAGCTATGATGGGTCTACAGGGTACATGGATAGAACCAGACTGAAGTTTGTGAATTTTCGGCAATAGATGAAAGATGGGTACTCGCGGGTGTGTATTGAAGAGAAAACGAAAGGTGGATTCTGAAATAAATCCCAAAGCAAGTCCTTCCTGTAATACTATTTTAATGATATTAGACAAAGATATTAGCAAAGATATTAGCAAAGATCCTTGGAAATTTATGAGATAATTGAAATTTTGGTTTCTTTATAACTATAAAGAGGAGACAAGTGCTCACACTTATAAACTAGCATTTTTGGCACCTGGAGCTTTGATGTCTGATTGGTTAAGCTTTCTTGAGGAATTGGAGAGGAACACCTTGGTCTCAGCATGTGATAGCCACATTGGTTCTGTGTTGTGTCTACCCTTTTTGTGTTTCCTTCTGCCTGGGGGAGAGAAGCTGGAGACCACACATGTGCTCGGAGTAGGCAGCATCAACTTTTTGTGTTCTCCAAATCTTAGTGCCAAGGCTCAATACTTAGCTGCCCTATTATCCTTTTATGGCTCTGCAAAAAACATGTTAAGTCTTGTTGGCAAGCAGGCCTGTTCCCTCACATCAGTTCTTTGGCGGTATTAATTACTCTAAGGCAGCTTCAATCCTCAGCTCACAGCCTACTCTCTTTCTCTGTGTGTAATTAATTAATTTGTCTCCCATTCATTGACTTAGCTGGGATATGATAGTGCTGTAGGACTTGATGGAAATGTCATTTACCAGCTTATAAACGGCCTTTCACTCGCTTACTGCTTTTTAAGACGAGGCCAGGGTCGGGGAGGATGTGCCTTATAAGGAGGCCTGGTTTCTCCCCTGCCGGCCAGGCACAACCCTGGGCATGCTAGCAGTCTGCCTCTCCCCAGGGAGGAGGGCAAAGCCACACCCCAGGGCAGATGCCTTGGGATGTGGTACCTTCCATTAAAAGCACTCAGAGTGGTTTCCAGGTTCTTTGTAGCCGGTCTTTAGCACTGAGAAAATCAGTTATTAAATACTACGTGCTTGACAGGAGTAAGTAGTAGGTACCACTCATAATAATGAATACCTACCAACTTACCTAGCTACAAGGCTGTTTCATGCATTTTACAGAGACTACCTTACAATGGTTTCTGACCTGTTGTACAGGTATGTATGGATCAGTGTCTTGTTTAAGACAGACAGTCCTTTCTTTGGTTCCTAGCTTGTTATTGCATAAACTGAAGCAAAGTCTCTGTATTTTACCTGTTACATCTTTTTTTACTTGCTCCCTGTGTTTCCATTCTGTACAAGGCTGTAGCTTAGAAATAAGTGGTGTCAGTGTTATAGGAAAAGCATGGATAGTCCATCTTTTTGCACATTGGTGCTTCTGTTTGCCAGCAAAAAGAGACATCTACTTTCTCTCCTTACAACTCTGTCACAGTTCAAGTTCCAGGATTGCTTTTTTCCTTGACTGCCACTGAACAACCTCTGGCACAAGGAAATACTGAAATCTACAGCCTACAGCCCATAGTGCCAAATAATCCAGCCCCTGACCTTGCTTCTGCTGCCGTTGCCGGAATCAGCCATGGAATCATTTATGCCCGTGTAAACGCATTTATGCAGCCATAAATGAGTCTGCGTCAGTTGAAAACACACTTATGATGGCCATGAATGCATTTTATGGCACCAGTCCGGCCCACTCAGCTGTCTGAGAGGGTTTGGTCCAGCCCGCGGCTGGAAAACATTGAGAACCCCTGATTTAGACTATCACACTGCACTTAAATATTGTAAAGTCTCTGGGATACAAACAGGCTGTTCTGTAGATAAGTTCTTTTTTCATGTCTAGCTCAGACTCTAAACTGCCAAAGTGAAGCCACCTTTTGGTGAATTCATTCCGTAGTTCCTTTCTTCTGACCTAGTGTGAAAAAGATTAGCTGGCACAACAAGGTTGTGCCTGATTGTAATTCAGAAATACCACAGTCTTCGAGGAGGCTCTTTCTGTGTATCCTTGTAGATAAGTAAAGAATTGTGTTTCATGATAACCATCATTAAGATTTCCTGGCTCACTGTGTACCTTAACAAATAATAATTAGAGAAAGACAAAGAAAGAACAATTTTAAACAAGCCTCTATCCTAGATAAAATAAATCATGAATGTAAAGCTCTGCTTTTAAAAAAATCTGTATTTTTGTATTTCTACAGGGTCAAACGCATTATCAAACATTTACAGTGATGGAATATGGTAAGTGACATCTGTCTCTAAAGTTCAAAAGTGGATACTGATGATCCAGTTTCCTGAAAGTCAGAATGATGTGGAGGGGGAGGAGTCAGGTTCAAGAAGGCAAGGATCTGCCTGTGGTAGTGTAATTTGGACTGACTGACTGATATCTTACTAATTAAAGCTCTTCAAATTAGAGAGGAATGTAAGACTCAGACTGTGAGCACTGAACGTGTTTTTACCATATGCAATAGAGTAACGAGCCATTTAGTGTTAGAGACATGCTTCGTAATTTAGAGAGCTAGATACTGATTACATGTCTGCCTCATTATACGTGTAAAAGAGAAAGGGGGAAGCGGGGTAGTGTTTATCTGACCTCAAACAGTAAAAAGAGAGAGTGTATGAAAGATGTTGAGACCTCTGTATGATGTTTTACCTCCATTCAGCCTTTTGGTCTAAGACGTTTGCGCCAACTTTGTTTTAATATCCAGAAATGAGCTGAGAATGAGTAAAAATCCTGGAGCAAAAGAAATTCTATTAATAGGGTGGGAACAGAAGAAAATTTATTAGTGATGGGTTAAGTAAATTGCTGTTCATGACAAATCTGAAAGTAGGTTACCAGTAGAAATACAAATAGAAAGCTCAGGCACCAATAAAAGACTACTGGAAAAGACTACTTTAAAGCCCTATATGGCAGTGGGCCAGGATACCTGAGAGACCGCATTGTCCCAAGAGTGTCTGCCTGTCCAACCAGAGCGGACTGGAGGGGCTCCCTAGTTGTGCCTTAAGCTAGAGGGGCTCGCCTCTCTGGCACAAGGAGAAGGGCCTTCTATGTGTCCGCACCAGCCCTCTGGAACCTCCTTCCAACAGAATTGAGGCTACAGACAGAACTGCTGCCCTTCAGGAAAAGTCTGAAAACCTGGCTGGCAGGGCAGGTGTGGGGCCTTAATGGGAATACGGCTCCAGCCTGTTGGCTCATCCCCAGTTAGTGCTCAGTTAATATCCCTCCCTCTGTGTTGTTGTATCCCCCCCTTCCCTTTTATTCCTTTTTATTCTTTTAATTGGGGTGGGGGGGTAGTAGGGTGGGGAAGTGGGTGGGTGATTTGGGATTTTAAAATCTGTTTTTATACGTTTTTAACTGTTGTATGCTGCCCTGAGTCGGGTTTCCCTGCTTGGGCGGCATAAAAATTAAAAATTAAATTAAATTAAAACTGAAGAATACTTCAAATCTAAACAATTGTGAGATAGCAAACACAACCACCTGCGTAGCAGACGGCATACTCAAAGGTCTTTCCACCAGAGTCAGAAGGACTCAAGGCTTAACTGTAGAGATATATCTCAAGTAAATACCATAGTGAAGATGCCTGAGGCATTTCCAAATGCAAGAAGTTATGTGTTATTACATGTGCCACAACTGTATGCCCATGTTGCTCCTTGGGCATTTAACATAGCTGGGGTTATAAAAGGGCCCCTCAAAGTCTTGGGCTGGTTTGAGGAGAAGGCACTCTGGTAAGTAATATTTCTGTGTTTCCCAACCTTTGGTTTTTGGACTTCAGTTCTCAGAAGCCTAAGTCAATTCCCCAAAAGCATTGATCAGCCAATGTACTGACTGAGGCTTCTGGGAACTGAAGTCCACCGGTGAGGCATGGGCCCTACGTTGGGAACCACTGATCTAATGTACATGCTGTACTGAGAATTAAGACTACCCCTTGCTGCATTATGAGAATTTGTAGTTTAAAACAATTCTTCATGTGTCTGTGCATGTATGCACAAGTGCTCTTTGCAGCTAAGTGTTTCATATGTGTCTTATATTGTCTGCTTTGGGTTTAACATTTGGTTACAGAAAGGAATTTCCACAACCTCCCCTGAATTATAATTCCTAGAATTCTTTGTAGAAAATAAAAATAGTATGAAGCATAATGATAAACTAATGTACTGATAAATAAAACCTGCAAGTATATTTACCCTGCACTAAAAAAATCATATTGCTGAAACACTGGGGATATTTTTGTAAATTTCCAATTATCGCTTTTTTAAAATTTAGAGTTACCGAAGTTTGAAGTCTTTTTAAGAACACCTCTATATTATTCTCCAAAAGACACACATTTCAATGGTACTGTCACAGCAAAGTAAGTAAGGAAGTTTTTTAAAACATCTTTTGTGAGAGTCACGTATAGCTGTACAATGTAGCATCTTTCAGTTTTCGGAGGCGAGTGAGCTAAACAGATATATAAAATATAGCATTGTTTTGAGGTGAGTGATAAGAAAAAATAAGAAAAATGTAAAAGATGAGATGAGCTTACTGTTTCTTGAAGAAGCAGGAAAAGGCTTTTTGATTTAACCCTTCTGATCTTGGACAGTATTTCTTTCTGTACGAGAAGGAAAATGTTATGCTGCACATCAGTGCCCTTTGTCTATGCTTGTATGTTCTGTGGACAGTTTGCTTTGTCACTACAGCTGCAACTACAGGGTGTGCACAAAAGCCACCATACATAGGGGAAATGTAAAATTGTAGCTAAATGTACCTTTATTGACAAAATATTCATGACAAAATATTCATTACAAAATCTTACAATATATTTAAAAAACATCCTCTACATGTTGGCCACCTCTTTCTACACAAACATACAAAGTCTTCTCCGTCACTCATGGCAAACACATTCCAAGATATATGTTGATATGTACGGCAGCCTTTGGGACACCCTGTAATTTATGACTAACTCTGGTTTACCTGTCTGTTCTCAAGTTTCCATGTTTTCTCTGGCACAGAAAGGAATTATGGATAGTGTGGTTTTTCTTTTTGTGGTTGTTACTGTTGTTATTATTTTACACAGTAACAAATGAGACCACAATAGCCCTTGTTTACAGCGTGAATGAAATTCTGTTGTTATTTTGGAAGTAAATTTTTGGCATCATGGAAGGACAAGTTTTTTTTTTGTATTCCCCCCAAATGGTAAATTTCGGGAAACTTGAAATACATGCAAGACTTAGTTTTATGTCAGACCCAAACATACTGTTTTACAAACATAAAGTGTGTTAATTCTAACTTCATTAGCATACAAAATTATACTAATGGGTAAATTCAAGAATATATAGACATCATAATTTTGGACAAGCAAAATTGTGGCTACACCTCATACTGAAGAGAGAGCTATAAATTGTGAGGAAGGAACATGAATTCTGTTTCATCCAGTTTGCAAAAAATATATGTTTTGGATCTGTGTGTAGTGTACATTTGACTGTCTACTCTACATGATACAGACAAATTACTATTTTCTAGTTCTGCAGCCTTTTTTGCATATAAATTTGTATATTCTGCAGCTCTCCTATTTTCAGTGAATAAATGTTAGCTTTTATTAATTTAAAAATTACCTTATTAGAGCATTTTTCTAGTTTCCCAAAGTTTCTAGTTTTTGTATTGGAAGCACTTAAACCTTTTTGATTTTTTTCTGGACCTTCAAATATCTATTATGATATAGCATCATTCTTGGGGTGGTACTAGGAAAAAGATGTGATATGAAGATACAGATTCCCTAAATAGACTGTATAGCAAAGAAAATAATGCACATGTTACTGTCTAAAATTAAAGTGAAAAATGCATATTCATGTGCGAACATATATTAATTAGTTTATGGGTGTTGTTTCAAACTTTCTTCAGAAACTGAAAGTGTGTTTTAATGATCATTTCAGGTACACATATGGAATGCCAGTAAAAGGGAAATTGGTTCTTGTTTTCTTCTCATTCTTCTATGGAAAAAGGAGAAACATCACTAATATATTTGAGGTGAGATGATAGTGTGCATATGGATCAGAAAAAATATACTTTTTGAGCTTCTCTGAGGATTTATTAGTAAAACCAATCAATGTCCTATTTGTTGCCTTTTGCTATATTACGTCTTGAATGCCTCTTCACTAGACCATTTGCTAGTGTTGGGAGTTTTTGGTTAAAAGGTTTCTAGTAATTTAGTTATTCTTTTAGTTAACAGAGTATATGGCAGAAAAACTGAAATGTGGAGAGATCAGTCCAGTCTCATTAAATCCATCTCTGTTTTGCACACAAAACTAGCAATCTGTGTGGTAAAAATCAATAGAAGCATTTAAAGTAGAATATTGGGTATTTTACTCACAGTTACCATATGTAGTTACAGTCAGAAGAAAAAAAGGGGAAAATTGAGTCTATCATACAAGAGATCTGAATGCATGCACATTGGGGGACAGTCAGAATGAGAGGGGAGAGGCTATAAAGAAAACAGTAGAACTAAAAAAAAACAGGAAGAAGGGGGCAGCCTTGCCCCAGATGACAGAGGTGGGGAAAAGTTTATCAATCAAGTTAGTGGCAAAAAAAAGGACAACAACAATCTGCTTAGACTGTAAAGTTCTCTCCCAATTATACCCAGTGTGACTGCATGCAAGTTGCTATTATCCCATCAGTTTCATCTTCTTCAGTCCCATTCTTGGAGGAGCTTCATTTAAAAACTCCTTTCACATTTCCTGCCCCTTCTTGCTTCTTTGTTCTGTGGCTAATTGTCCTTAGGCATAAGTGCAGCCAACTGTATGTGGCCCTTTCCAACTGAAGGGTGGGGTATGATAGAGACACAGGGAGAACAATGTGGAAATGTTCTGTAGTCAGCAGGTGCAGATTTCTTACTTGCTTAGTCCAAGTATGGAAACATATATGGGTTTACGAACCTACGCTTGTGTCTATTAGCGTGTAAGGAAGGTTGAGGGGAATGGTTTCCCCGGAGGACTTTTCTTTGTCCTGAGAAAGATCATGTAGCTGAATGCAGTGGTGGGCATCAGCAGGTTCGCACCAGTTTGCCAGAACCGGTAGCAGAAATTCTGGATGGCTCCACCCATCCAAGTTTTGAAATAAAATAGTCCTAATTTCGGTGCAACGCAGGGCTTTCACCCTGGCCACACCCACCATACCATGCACACAGTGTGGTAGTAATTTTTTTTGGAGCCCACAATTGGCTTAATGCCTTCATGATGTCAGACGTCAGTACAGGATAATATTTTGGTCATATGTTCTGCTCCCACCACTTTGATCCTTTATTAAAAAGCAGTGACAATGTACCCGATCTGCTGTCTTGTTATTTTTCCTAAGTATTGTTTTTCAAAAGTTGAAAAAGCTTAACACAGGAGTTCTCAATCTTTTTAAGCTGGGGCCCCGGTCACGCTCCCTCACACAGCTTCGGGGGCTGGACGGCCATTTTGCCCTTCCTACACCACATGGCACTTCCTGGTGTGCTGGAGGCGGTGGGGGGGGGGCACATGAAATGTTGCCATGGGCTACATCTGGCCCATGGGCCGCAGGTTGAGAATCCCTGACTTAACCAGTTGACTTTTTCCCTTTATTTAAGATTAACGGATCTGTGAACTTTACACTTGACAGTGCAGAGATGAAAAACATCACATATGCAGATTGGAATTCACATGTTTTTCACCAAATACCTTTAGAAATCACAGCTGTGGTAACAGAAAGCCTTACAGGTATGTTGTTTGTTGTGTATTGTCTTTCGTTTAAGGGAAGGGAAAAAATGGCAGTGGAAACGATGAGAACCCTTGGCTTGGATAGTGAAACATTTTTGTTTGCGGTGGCTCATTAAGATGGCTATTTACATTGCTATATATAGCAAAAGAGATTATTTTTTCTTTAGCATATTTTCAAAGGGTCTTCAAAGTAATATTTTGTTTATTTAAATTATTGTTGAAGCTCTCCATGCACTCCATGCATGTTTGAGGTGATTCACAACAAAACAAAAAGACACAATAAAGTTCAACACCAAGGAATACTACCTTTAAATAAACCATTAAATAAATAAATAAATAAATAAATAAATAATTGCATGCTCATGTATTTAAAAAAACATTGAAGGTAAAGTGGATAGAGCTAATAATTGGGTATGGATAAAATCTGGTATCCTAGCAATAGCAATCACACTTATATACCGCCCCATAGCACTCTCTGGGTGGTTCACAAGTTAATTAGCATTTTGCCCCAAACATTTTACCCCCAACATGCTGGGCATATATGGGTTTATGAACCTATGCTTGTGTCTATTAGTGTGTAAGGAAGGATGGAAGAGGTGAGGGCTTCAAGTATATTTGCATACAGTATAAACAGCATACTTCCGTGGTTTTCTCTTAAACACAGAGTTTTAAAAAATGAAATTGAGGCATAAAAGGCTAAGACAGTAGACATTTAACTGATTAAAATGTAAAAAACAGTTCCATGAAAAATCACCATAATATGAAATGCAGTTGAGTTAAGAGGAGGAAACTAGAAATAGACTTATTACAATAACTCTGGCTTGCTGACTGCTTTTTTCCCTGTGAGGGGAAGCAATCTTACCTTTGAGGGAGGTTGTTCCTCCACCAGGGTAGCCCAACACTCCTTTCCAGCTCCTTCTCTTCTAGGCTCTTGGGTGTGCCTGGATTTTGGAGAGGAGGGGTATGGCCTGGCAGAGAGGGGTGTGGCCTAAAATTTCCCTTAGTTTAATGTCCAAAACTTGACAGGTATGCACCAGGGCTCTTGTAATGGCTTATAAGGCAGCAGCAGTGGCTGCAGGGTCTTTTTTCTTTCTTTAAAAAAGCACTTTTAAGAAACTACAAATGGAAAAGCTAGTCTGCCTGCTATTCTTGTTTTTTACTAGCATGCCTCTGTGCCCATGTGGGTCTTATGTGTCTAGGGAATCAAAGATGATGGGCTGGAGACTGATACTTAGATTAACGGTTGTGCTTATTCATTAACAGTAGTGAAATGTCACAAAAGCAAGAATACAGTGTAATATTTATTATACTGCTGCTATCAGAATCAATGATCCCCATTTCCTAATACAGCGGCCCTGTTAATCCTGGCTGGCTGGGACATACCCTGCAGCAGGGAGGTGTTCTCTTTTTTTGGTCCTAAAGTGGGGAGGGGAACAAAGTCCCCCCTCCAATTGTGTTGGGTACCACTGTGTAGTGTTGGATCTTGGCCAGTGGTGGTAGCCTTAAGTATGTTTTGGGACATACTTAAGGCTATCATTTTGAATGTAGTCAGCAGTATAGGAGAGTTGACAGCTGGAATTATGACCTGAATGAACTCCTAAAATGCTATTGAGAATGGATGGTAATGCACATTTTAAAAATTATAAAACCCTTTAAATGTTCCAACAGGAATCTCCCAAAATTCGAGTACTTCTGCATTCCCAAAACATCATGACTACTCACTAGAATTTACTGAGTATTCTAGAGTCCTCAAACCTTCTCTGAATTTTATGGCTACAGTGAGTTATTCTGTTACTTTTCTTTTATCAATGTCATTGTAAAACGTAGGGCTAATAGGGGAGACAGTTATGTTTTAAAAGTGAGATTGGGTTGTTTTGTGAAAAGGTTTATGCTGACATTGTCTGATTCACTGACTATATTTGGTTGTTTGACTAATACAGGGGGCAAATGCTAAATACACTTGAGCATTTGAGACAGGAGTTCTCAACCTTTTAAAGCCAGGGGTTGGATCACATTCCCTCAGACAGCTTCGGGGGCCGGATGGCTGTTTTGCCCTTCCTCCACCACATGACATTTCCTGGTGTGGTGGAGGTGGTGGTGGCCACATAAAATGGTGCCATTGGCCACATCCGGCCCATTGGCTGCAGGTTGAGAATCCTTGATTTAAGACTTGGAAATGGAGCGTTAATATTATTGCTGTCTTAACAATCAAGTTAACCAATTTCATTGGTTCTGGTTTGATTTATGGACATGTTTTAATTATTTTTATTGAGTATTTTATTGAGTATTTTAAAAGAAACAGAAACATAGTAGTACAATAATAATAAAAATACACAAGAATTACATGAACATAATAATAAAAAGAAAGAAAAAACCAATATTACATAAAAAGAAAAATAATACAAATTAATCATTTCAATACATCCACTCTCTTAACCATTCTACCTATATGTATCTATACATTAATACTTTGTTCAAATTTTTCTCATTAATATATTATTCCAATTTTCTCAGATATAAATATATAAAACACCCTAGAGCACTAACCCTATGTCCTTGAATCTACCAGTTATCTTCCACCAACTTATTTATTCTGTCATTATTCTGTATCTCCGGTACAGGTTTGTCTCCTTTATTGTTTCCCAATGTGTGTTGCAGAAATGGCTTCCAAATGTCTGAAAATCTGTTTTGTTTTAACCCCCCCCTTTTATATTTAAATCCCATGTAATTTTTTCATTAAGTGTCATAACCCAAATGTCAGTATACCATTTACTCAAATCTAAGTTCGAACCACTTTTCCAATTTCTGGCAACCTGTTGTCTTGCTAATGTTAAGAAAATAGCCAATAAATCTTGTTTATTTTCATCTACAGTGGAACCCCACTGGCGGAGAAGCTGTCACCATGGAATTTTTTCACCCATTTTGGCTTTCCGGCAGCACAGGTGCCTCTGTTAGGCTCCAAGGAGGTAATCTGCATTGTTTCCGACCCCCCGCAACCCCCCTGGGCAGTGCTGCAAGGAAAAACCTCAAGCTGACGATTGAGTTTCCCCCGGTTTTTCCTTGCAGCATTGCTAGGGGGAGATCGGGGGAGGTCAGAACCAGCCCAGATTGCCTCCCTGAAGCTTAACAGAGGCACTTGGGCTGCCTCTGCCCACCCACACAAAAAAGGACGATGTGGTCTCCTACCTGTTCACGCTGGTTGGAGATGAAAAATTCACCATCTTCGGGTCCTTGTGTCCGGCTCCCCGCCTACCCAGGATAGTCTGGGAGGCTGGGAGGACCTATTCTGTGCTGTTCCTGCCTTCCTAGCACCTCCCTGGCCTGCCCAACAGCTGAGAAAAGTAATGGCCACCATTTTTTATTTTTCAAAAACAAGATGGTGGCCGCACAGTGTGAACAGGTAGGAGACCAAACATGATCTCCCAGATAACAACTTAACGTCGTTGTCCGGAAGATGACTTTTCAGAAAAACCGTGTTGTTGTCTGAAAATGACGTCTGAATGCGTCGTTGTCTGGGGTTCCCCTGTAAATTCAAATCCTCTAAATCAGTCAACAATAAAAAATTCCCATTCAATTTTAAATTAATATCCAAATTTTTGGCTATCTCTTATTCAATTTTGTGCCAAAAATCAGAAACAATTACACAATCCCACCACATATGTTTATACGTCCCTGTTTCCCATTGACATCTCCAACATACTTTTGAGTTACTATTATTTATTTGATTTAGTCGACCTGGCATTATATACCATCGCCACAGGATTTTATAATTATGTTCTTTAACCTTCGTGGACAGGCTTCACATAATTCTTTCCCCCCACTTTTTCTTCCAGTTTTCTTCAGATATGCTTATATTTAAATCTATTTCCCACATTCTTTTAAGGGCATTCTGGAGTTTTTCAATACAATTTATCATTCTACACAACTTGCTCACTACTCCTTTTATCCCCATTAAGCTTCTTCTTATCTTATCTTATTTATCATTTCATCGAAATCTGTCAGTTGTCTTACAAACTGTAACTTCTCTTTATATCCTTTATTTCACCTATCCACCGATAGTATCTGAAGCCAGTTCAACCTTAATTCTTTATAAATCTCCATTCTAGTTTTTTCATCCTCACACACCCTCAAACAATCTTTTAATAAAACTATATCATATTTATGCAGTATATCTTATAATAACTCTAAATTTTTAATTGGAAATGTCTTTATGTCTTGCAACTCTATGATTGGTGAGATGTTTGGTGCCAATTTACCTTTCAATCTTACCCATACACTTATCACTGCTTTTAACACTCTGTTTTTTTAATTTTAAATTTGACACATCATCTTCCAAAAAAATCTCAATTTCCACGCACATTGCTATCCTTCAATTCTATATTTTTCCAGATAAGATTGTTTATTGTCAATTTTACCATGCTTTTAAGTTGGAATGCCTTGTAATAAGTTTTAATATTAGGTAACCCCAATCCTCCCAATCTATTTGATATCAGATTGCAACCCCTCTTGCCTTGGAGATGCCAAAAGCCCTCTCATAAAATGGGGTCATATCCAAAACCAAATTGTTTTTATCTGCTGCTTTCTGGTTAGTTTCTTGCAAGAATATTATATCTGGTCTATCTGTTCTTAAGGCTGCTTCTAACCGTTTACTTTTAATTGGACATCCTGTACCTTTCACATTCCATGTCAAAATCTTAATAGGTTTCATGTTTTATCATTATTTAAGTTCTTGGAGATCAACTGGTAGATTTCAAAGGACGTGCTACCCCATACCCAACCCCATACCCCTAACCAAACATAAAAAACTAAAAATAGTAACCCCCTTCCTTTTTCCAAAGAAAAATCACCTCTAATTAATAGAGAAGGGGGAACACATTGCCTGCAAACCAAGCGTAATCACCCACCAAACAATATAAACACTTCCCGTCAGCTGCAATATTTCTAACATTTCAGGTTACATTCATTGTTTAACTCCCCCCCTTTGCACATTGAGCCCCTTCTGCATCCTCCTTATCTTTTGTTCCACTACTTCCTGCCAAAAACAGGGCTTTTTAAATATCTTTCCATTCTTGTGATACATTTTCAAGAATTTTTGCTTCCGCCAATATATCCACAACATATGAATCCTCCTTGATGAGAAAGGTTCTACCCAAATATGAAAATCTCAATTGTTTTGCAAACTTCCAACTATAAAAGATATCTTTTACCGCATTGAGTCGGTCCTTGGGCTGAGAATTGCGGTATATAAATTAAAATTTCAAATTCAAATTCAAATCTTTCTCTCTCAGTAGTTTTGTAACAGGTTTCATTTGAAATCTCCAAATATGCTCTTCAACTGCTATGTTGTTATATATCTCAATATCTGTCCCTTCCATTTTAAGGGTGCCAGAACCTGCTTTCTTAATATGTGTCATCAAACTCAATTTCTCACCCAATTTGCAAATTTCACCAATACATTTATTTGACTTGTTCTGTATTTCTTTGGACCCAGCCTATAAATACTTGCAATATCTTCAGGACCGAAGTCTATCCCCATTTTCAAATCATTTAGCAAGGTCAACAATCTTAATTTCTACTGGTCTGGTGCTTTTTCAGGAATATTTCTAATAACCACATTTTAATTATTTTTAGCTGAAAGTAAAACGGTTTGACAACCTGCCACTGACCTCTGAAGAAAGAAGGAATAAGGTCACAGTCATTGTTGAACCCTCAAGAAGAGGGGTTTATTTCATGTATGACGAGGGAAATGACTCACAGATGAATGAAGCAGCTCAGAATTTAAGCTATCCCATTCCAGAAGATGGCATTATTCAGATTGAATTTCCTATTCAGGCAAATACAACTCAATTGAATGTTAAGGTATGTTTTCCTTGTCATTTTATTTCACAGCAAAGCTTTATTTCACCTTGTTTCCATCCAGCTCTCTCATGAATGCACACCTCTTTAGTGAACGTGTTTAAGTGTATCAGGGAGAGCAATGGTGTGAGAAAGCTAGATTCCATTACTAGCCTGGACTTACATAACTACAATATTAGTGGCCTTCCAGACTTTACTAGTAAGCTGGTGTAAGAAGAAGAACCTTAGCGGTGTTTCCTCTTATGTCTGTTCCCATGTGGGAAGGGGTGGCTGTTTTCTCCCATCTCAGATGACCACAACTTCAGGGGAGGGGCTGCCTGGGGGGGCTATTGAGTGACAGTTTTATTGTTAAAATTAGGGCTGGGCAAGAAGAGAATCTTCATTAAAGACATGCAATTCCTCACGTAGGAAGAAGGGCCAATAAAATACCAGGTGACTCAGAGAACCAATTGGGGGATTACCTGAACTCTGAGTCGCATCCCCTATAAAAGCCAGGGGTCTGGAGATGCTAGATCTCTTCATTGTGGACTTATCCTGAGCTGAGCCCCACGAGATGTGGGTAAGGAATTAGCTAAGGCCAGGGACTAGGTAACCTTTTAACTTTCTTATTTTTGTGTGTAACTTTGAATAACTGCATTGCAAGTTTGATTCCTCATGCTATACCTATTTTCTTAGCTTACTTAATAAATGTAATTACTCTGAGACCCTTTGTGTCTATTGATTTGGGAATTGAGAGTGACTGGACCACGCAAAGAAAGGGCCACATCCTGCTACCCCACTTCTGATCCCTGGTATGCTTGCCAGTAGGAGCCTGGAAAAGGGTACTGGCAAGGCAAGGCAGGAAGGGTGGGTGAAAAAACCCCAGTGAGGAGGCAAACACCCATCATAGCTGGCTTGATGTAATGAGAATTGCAGACCAATGTATCTGGAGGGCACTTGGCTGCCTTAACTAGCTGATAAAAATATTTACAAGGGACGGAGTAATACATTTTGGTAGGTCTCATTTAGAACAATGAGGGCATTTGAAACCCCTTCTCCATTTCTGTGGCTCAGGTATATGTGTTAAATATAGGGTTCACTCTTATCTGCAGTTTCAAGTATTTGTTGTAGGTCTTGGAATATATCCGCTGCAGATATGGGCTGTGTGTGTGATCTGTATAAATGCCTTGGTGTTCAACATGCCCGATATAGATATAAGTAATTCTGAGAACAAAGTTCTGCAGCAGGCATACATTGTTATTTTTGTGCTTGAGGAAAAGGGTAAAAGATTCTGCTAAAAAACATCTATTGTTCCCTTGTAATGTTCATTCCAACTACTAATTATCTTCACCATTTGGTGTTCTGTTGTTGTTGTCGTTGTTCAGTTGCACAGTCAGTTACGCTGTTTGCAACCACATGGACCATCGCACGACAGGCAACCCTGTCCTCCACCATCCATTCAACCGACCCAACTGTGCCCACCAGCCTTCCGTTGGGTGGTTAATATAGGGGAGGATGTCTGCCCCACGGTTTCTCCGGTTCCTGCACCCCCTCTTTTTAGGGGTGGGTTCCTATTCCTGGTTTTTATCTGTTTTTATCTGTTTTTACCCACTGTGTGAACTGCCCGGAGTCGGCTTTGGCTGAGTGGGCGGTATAGAAATTTAACAATAAAAAAATAAAATAAAAAATACCATCTAGCCACCTCATTTTCTGCTGCCTGCTTCTTCTTTTGCCCTCCACCTTTCCCAGCATCAAGGCTTTCTCAAGTGAATCCTCTCTCCTCATTTGATGGCCAAAGTTCTTTAGCTTCATCTTCACTATTTGACCTTCTAAGGAGCAGTCAGGGTTGATCTTAACCTATAAAGAAGGGATGTGGCTGTGCGTGTGCGGAATGCGTTTCCACACATGCACCGTGCACACTTACCCTTTGTCCCTGAGATCATCACCGTGAGGGTCCGGGGGCCAAGGGTGGAGTGTTCGCCTCACCAAGATGAAAAAAGCACGGGGGGGGGGGGGAAAGGTCCACACGCCATTGCCGTTTGAGATGCGCACACAAGGAAAAAATCCCACACGCAGCACAGTTTGTGCATGCTCGAAAAAACAAACGCTGTGCGCAAAAACAGATGTGGGCAAGGAGACAAGACCCCCCTCCTCTGGGAGGCAAGGGCTGGATGCGGCGCTTCCTTAGGCCCTTGTCTACTGGAGAAAACGTGCCCCTTTTTTGGGAGGCAAGGGCAGAAGGCGGAGCACCGTTCCGCCCATGCCTGCCCGAAAAAGTGAACCTCTTCCCTGTCAGCCAGGCTACGCGTGTTCCTGGATGAAGTGCAGCCTGCTAGCTCCCCTCTTCTCATCGCTGTGTCGAGAGCAGCTCTTGAACCAGTGATGGGGAAAAGGGAAGCTGACAGACAGGCTGCACTTTGTCCGGAGAAGGAGGGTCTTGCAAAGGCGCCAGACAGGGATCCACCAGGGAGAGCACCTCCCCTGATGGATACCTGCCTCTCTCCTTTGCATTTTCCCCTCCGCTGTTTCTGGCCAGTCTTCGAAACAGTGGAGGTGAAAATACAAAGGCACCAGGCAGGGATCCACCAGGGAGAGCGCTTCCCCTGACGGATACCTGCCTCTCGCCTTTGCATTTTCTCCTCCATTGTTTAGAGCCAGCCTTCGGAATAGCTGAGGGGGAAATGCAAAGGCGCCAGGCAGGGATCTGCCAGGGAGAGCACCTCCCCTGACGGATACCTGCCTCTCCCCTTTGCATTTTCTCCTCCGCTGTTTTGAGCCAGCCTTCAGAATAGCTGAGGGGGAAATGCAAATGCACCAGGCAGGGATCCGCCAGGGTGAGCGCCTCCCCTGATGGATACCTGCCTCTTGCCCTGCCATACATACCTTCCCACAATTAAAAAATAATAATAACCCCCGGCAACGCCGGGTAATAATCTAGTTTCTTCTAAGATCGACCTGTTTTTTTCTCCTTGCTGTCCAGGGTACCTCAAAACTCTCCTCCAACACCACATTTCTAGTATTCTTTTTCATCATAAAGCAGCGAGTTATCTTCAAATCTGTGTATTATTTCTTTTCTCATGATTAAACTTACGTACTTTTTCTTTCTTCTCCTTCCTCTTTTTTTGTTTACAGGCCAAATTTCTGGAAAGTTATACTTCTGTAGTCATACATGACATATTCTACTCTGACAGCATGACTTATCTCCTTATTAAAAAACCAAGCCGAGATGTAAAGGTAATGTGTGCTTACCAATAACTTTTCAATTTCTAAATTCACAAGTAATGCCTTATATTATAGTAAAAGTAAGAACCATGCTTATTCAAGTCATATTATTTTTCCTAGGTTGGAACACCTTTGGAACTGAATGTTCAAAGTAATAAGCCTATGAAAGAGATCAGCTACATGGTAGTTCTTCATTATTTAAAAATTGTAATATGCAGATTTAACACTTATGCTTACAAAGTTAGCATAGTCAATAACATTAAATGTCCTCAATATTAAATAATAAATAGAATTTCAGACAGAAAGATACTGTTTTACTCAGCTTTTCCAGAAAAATGAAAGCTTTGATTTTGAATTAAAATATATTAATTGTTATTCTTACAGTCAATATTTTATCCAGCTGTTTCCACAGACATCTGACACATTTTTATTCTAAAGAAGTACTTTTTAGATAACACAAATGTGTTACTTCAGTACAGTTCCTGGTGTAATTTAGATGCTTGAAAATCCATTTAAATTGTGTGACTAGTGCCAATTTTGGCTGCAGCAAGCAGGTACATGGATTCAATAACATTTTTGTCTCTCAGGTGCTGTCTAAAGAACAAATTGTTGCTGTAGGAAAAAAGAAAAACACAAGATTTACTCTAATACCAGATAATTCATGGGCTCCTATAGCATTCATAGTTGCTTACTATGTGAGTGACAATGGAGAAGTAATAAATGATGCTATCAGTGTTCCTGTTAAGCCTATCTTTAAGAACCAGGTGAGTATGTAGCATTTCCATTTGTACTGAGCCAGAAAGTGAATTTTTGCAAACCATTGCACAAGTCAGAGTTTGTTTAATTAAAAGTTTATAAGCTTCAGGCTCTGAAAGGATTTCCTGTATTATAATGTGTTCCCGAACTTTGCTGCATGTGGTATAAATGAGCCAGTAGTTTGCTGTATTTTCCAGCAAAGGATGCTTTGGATAGGATATACTGACTGCTCATTTGTACAGCTTTACAGATCATGGGTACACAGAAAAAGCCTCCTTGAAGGTTGTAGTATTTTTGAACCACAGTCGGGCGTACCATGGTAACGGCAACCTTGTTTTGCCGGCTAATCTTTCTCACACTGGGTCAGGCGAAAGGAACTACAGAATGAATTCACCAAAAGTTGCTTTTATTTTAGAAGTTTCATGTCTGGCCTAGACATGATAGAAGAAAATAGATCAGGGCATATGTCACTGTTACAGGTGTTAGATTGTAAGGCACAATCCTGTTGGAAAAAAAAATGCATGCAATTGTAATCACACAGGTGGCTTTATACCTTTTGTTGGTTTGTCTTTGATCTTTTTAATATTGTTAGCTACTCCGAGTCCCCCCCTCAGGAGAAAGGTGGCCTATGACATGAAATGAACAAACAAATAAATGTTGGGCAACCAGTTTTGTCACCAGTGCATGATCAGTTATGTGATGGTAACTTGATATGAGGGTGGGCGCAAACTGCTTGAGTGATTACCAAGACGATTATTGCACATATCATTTTAAAAATAGGATTCTGGCCTTAGTGTCTTAGAGAACCAGTGCATACCTTTATTTATATTTAACAAAATATGTTTTGCAATTCAGTTTGTCATAATCGTTTCAGTTTCTAGGTTGCCATGCAAAGACTAGTTCACTGCACAGTATGCTAAGGAGAATAAGAGGGACTTTGTAACCAAATGCAGCCTCTCTAAGGCCAACAGAACTTTTCTTTTTCTTTTTTTAATATAATTGTTATTAAATTTTCAAAAATGTAACAAATAATCAAAACATAATATAAAAATACAAACATGTCAACACAGTCAAAGAAAAATCAAAAATACAAATACAATACCATTACTTGTCCAACATACTAAAAGAAAAAAAAAGAAAAGAAAAAAAAGAAACAACCTTTAATATTCAACCTAAATATCTACTTGGTAATCTGTTATAACATTTTGTATCATAATTTTAAAATATCAAAATTCCATGCTATATATTTTTCTAATTAATAATCAATATCTTCCAATCTTATATATATCTTAAATCTATTACTTTATATCTATGTTTTATTTTTTATTCAATTCTTCAAAATTATCTAATACTATTTTATTTCCATTTTTACTGTTACAAATTATTTTCCAAAACACATCATATACAGTATACGCCCTGTGTATTATACATTGCCCTGGAGGATGTGGTATTTCCCATTAATTTTTACTGTACTCAAAACTTCATTTGGTCTGGTGTCGGTTTATTTGTACCATCTCTCGTCAGCAAATAATCCACAAACTGTTGCCATATGTTCCAAAATCTATTTTCTTTAATTATACCTTTTTAAATTTAATTCCCATGTTAGTTTTTCATTCAATGCAAGATCCCTCATGTCCTTATACCACTCTTCTTTTAATATTACATCATTCTTCCAATTTTTTGCAATACACATTCTACCCATTGCAAGCATTATAGACAATAATTCTTTCTTATCATCATCTAAATTCATATTATTCACATCCGTCAACAAAATGTTACTTGGCCCCAATTTGAGACGCAATCCCATAATATTAACAATCTCATTCTCAATTCCTCCCCCCCCAAATTTTTTTTCCTACCAGTCTTACTTCTTTCAAAGCTATGCTCCCTCAAGTAGTTATTATTCCACTTATTTACCATCACAATCTGAAACCAATTCAACTTCATCTGTACATATAGCTTTCGTTTCTTCACTTTATCTCTACAGGCTCGTATCCAATCCCTCAGCAGGAAAACCTCATTCTTTAATAGAATTTCTTTTACCGTCTTATCAATTTTTATTGGAAAGTTTTTCACATCTTCAATTTCAATTATCGGTGATATATTCGGAACTAATTTCTTTTTCACCTTCTTCCATACTCTCAACATCGACTTCAACATTCTATTTTTAACTGATGTTTTTCCTATTTCATTACCTAAAAAAATACTTTTGCCTACTTCTTTTAATTCCTTCATTTCAATTTCTTCCCAAATAACTGTCTCCTTCCTTAAAATCTTTACAACATTTTAAATATGAAAAGCTTTATAGTAATTCTTCAAATTCGGTATTCCCAAACCCCCTTCTTTTTGAGATAAGTACCACATTTTCTTTAATATTCTGGGTCTACGTCCCCATTACAATAATTATTCAATAAGTTTTGAAATTCCTTAATTTCTTTATCAGTGAGTTGAATTAGTAAGGCATCAAACAAAAAGTTTATTTTTCATAATAACATCATTTTATACAACACTACTCTGCTGAACCATGACAACTTCAATTTTTGATATTGTAAGATTGTAACCTTAAGTTCTTTTTTTGTTTATCATAATTTAATCTTCTTAAATCATCTAATTTATTTGAAATATTTATTCCCAAATATCTCAAACAATATTTAATCTGTAGTTTAAATTTATCTTTTATTCTCCCTTGTTCTTCCTTATCAATATTATACATTATCATTTCAGATTTATCCCAATTTATCCTCAAACCAGTTATTTGTTCAAATTCCTTTAAATGTCCTTGTATTTTTTCCAAAGTCTTTCTAGGATATTTCATAATTATCAAAGTATCACCTGCATATAAACTAATCTTATTATCTAGTATTCCTTTGATATTTTTGTCTTCTGTTATAGTGTTTGCTAATATTTCCATCGCCATGATAAATAATATTGGTGATAAGGGACAACCCTGTCTTGTTCCAGCTTCAAGTCTCACTACCTCTGTAAGGCCATCATTTACCCTAACATTGGCATGTCCATGTTGGTACAATTGTTCAATCAGTTTTATAAACCTGTCACCAAATCCATAACATCTAATTATCTTGTTGATTGTTATCCATTGCAAAGAATCAAATGCCTTAAAGATGTCCAATGATAATAACCCAACTTTCTCTTTAGTTTGTCCTGCAACATCTATTAAGTCTACAACTCGCCTTATTAAATCTGCCATATATCTAATTTCACAAATCCAGCCTGATCTTTATTTATAAATTTATCCATGAAACTTGCCAATATTGCTTTAAAAATCCTAGCATCCTGATTTATCAAGGAGATGGGCCTATATGACTCTACCTTTTTTGGGTCTTTTCCAGGTTTCGGTAATAAAACAATTATAGTTCTATACCATGAAGGTGGAATCTGGCCTCCAACAAGTATATAATTATACAGTTTTAGTAATTTTGGGATTACTATGTCTTTAAACTCTTTATAAAATTCTGCTGGTAATCCATCTTCCCATGGTGGACAGAACTTTTCTAGCATGGGCTTTTTAGATTGCAGTCTGGGACACCCTATCACGTTTAAGAAAAGATTGTACAAAGTGACATTTGAATTGTAGTATCTTAACAAGGCCAATCTTTTTTTTTTTTTTTGTAAGCACAGGTCTTGTGAAAGATAAGGACTCCTTAGCAAAGTACACATTTTAACAGATTGGCTACACACAAAACTGTTGCAACCCCCCCCCCCCAAAAAAAAAAAAAAAAAGAGACTGTCTTCAGGATAGCTTATATTTTTTGGGAAAACTCATGCCTATCTGACATGTGGATTTGTTTGTAGATGCTTATCACTACTTAAGTATCTTGTTTATGCTTGACCAATTTATACAAGCCGTCCATTAAAAGTCTATTGCCAACGTTAATGATTCTCATTCGATTTTTTGTATCTTGTATGTGTTATGAGTCATTGAGTCACTTCTAATTTATGATAATCTTATGTATTAGTGACTTTTCAAAAGACCTATATTAAGAACCCTATTCTGCTTCTGTCTATGTTTTCCTTTATTGTATCAATCCATCTCATGTTGGGTCTTCTTTTCCTAGTACCTTCACCTTAACATCATTATCTCCTTGTAATGTGCCCAAATTATGATAGCTCAGGTTAGTTATTTTAGCATTTAGTGAAAGTTCAGGCTTGATTTGATTTAGAACCCACTTATTTGTCTTTTTGGTGACCTGTGGTGTATGTAAAATCTCTTTCAACACTATATCTGAGTTAATTGATTTTTTCAGTTTAGTCCCACTTCCACAACCATCTATTACACTTGAGGTTGAATATTGTATTCATATATTTCAGGAATTGGAGTATAATCCACAGACACACATTTTAAAAAAGATTTGTTACTGTTAAAGATGCCACAAGACTTGTTTTTGTTATACTGAAAATGATTATAAATTATAAACATTTAAACTATAAAAAACAAAATTACATAAAATACAACTTTATATTTAAGTTACATAAAACAAGTTATAGAATTTCATAAATTATATAAGAGAATAAGACACAACAATGTACTACAACAACTGAAATAGGGAGCAAAAATGTAAAGTACTGTATATTATAAAACTAAACTCCAGTAATTCTATATTGCAGTGTAATAAAAATGTAAGGGGAGAGGAAATAAGTAGGTCTTTGTGAGATGCTGATTTTGCTGTTTCATGCTTTCAAGACCAATTCAGTTTCTTAGTTGTGTCAAACCAGGGTTAAGGAAAAACACCTGTGGGAGGATAATTATTCTTTCTGAACCTCCTAGTGCAGTGGTGGCGAACTTTGGCACTCCAGCTGTTCTTGGACTTCAATTCCCAGAAGTCTAAGTCACTACACCTGCTGGGAATTGCAGTCCAAGAACAGCTGGAGCGCCAAGATTGGCCACCATGGTCCTAGTGTGTAATGTAAGCCATTATGACTTCCCCTCCAGATTACCATGCACTGGAATAAGAAGAAAGTTGGACCTTCTGAGCCTGTCTCCCTCAAAATAAGTGTGACAGAACCAGAAACTTCCATTGGACTTTTAGTTGTTGACAAAAGTACAAAGCTGCTGGGGAAAAGAAGTGATATCACAGAAGATGCTGTAAGTTTTTGACAGGACAAAAAAGATATTGCTTATATGTCTTTCAGGTCTTTGTGTGATTACAGAAGCAGTTACTAGATTTGATTACATGTTATGCTATTAAAATATTAAAACAGTAAAACCAAGAGATTGAATTGTTAATATTGTTAATTTTCTAGATTATTTGCAGGACATATAGGGTATAACTGCATAGTGAGGGAAATGCGAATTTACTTGCATTCAATTGCTGTGAAGTTATACTTGTGTTTGCAGTAGTCCAGCAGGTGGCATGGTTAAAAGGGAACTGCTATCAAGCTGTTAAGTTTTTCTAATCTTTTAACTTTCATTCAGCTGTTAAAAAAAGAGACACTGGGTTTATTTTCTTCTTTAAAAGTGGGAAAAATAGAAAGCCATCCCTAAGCATTCTCTGAGATGAACAAGTGACATTGTGCTTGTTCAAAAATTAGTTATTTGTTTTGTTTTTAGGTACTACATGAGCTGAGCCTGTATAGCACAAAAATTCATTATGATGAAGCCAGAAATGCATACAGTGTTTTTCAGGTACAATTCTAAAATATATACTCATTCAATGAGGTCTTCTTCAATTGTTTTGATATTGAAAGGTACTAAATTTCTGAAGTTACAAAACTTTTTAAAAATGATATAAATTAAATTTGCATGTGTATTCTGAGGATTTTTGAATTAAGACAACTCAGTTCTTTGCAGACCTTTTCAACTCCCCACAACTCAAGTGTTGGGATATTTTTTTCTTCTAAGATCAATACTATTTGTGTAATTATACATGCTGTGAAATTTAGTAAAAAGTAACAGTGTTAAGAGGGCAAACACAATTATACATTGTATAGTTTAAAATTTAAAGATCTTATTATACCTTCTGTTCAGAAATGTAGTCTTTGGGTGTGGACTGATGCCAGCCTCTCGGAACATGAAGATTATGATTGTAAGTATATAGAGATCATGTAATTAATACCTTGCTGGTAGGCTATAATATCCAGAATATGAATATAAAGAAAATGCCAGATATAGGAATGCTTCAATGGAAATTATATAAACAAAAACGTATGAGTCACACCAGGACTTTGCTTCTTGAATCTGGCACTTTGGCACTCCGATTTTCAGTTCAGTCTTTACCACTCATCTTCATCTTAACCTATAAGAAAGGGATGCCGCCATGCATATGCGGAATGCGTGTCCACACCCATCCAGCCCATCCCATAATGTGCCGTGCACACTTAACTTACTTCGCTGACACCATCGCCGTGAGGGTCGGGGGGCCGAGGGTGGGGCGTTTGCCCCACAAATGCCAATATAAAAAGTCCCAGTGTCCTCCGCAACATGCCACAGCCAATCAGGCAGGATGACCCAAGCGTGCAGGAGGCAGGACAGCCAGTGTGTGAACGCTGAAGCCAACAGCCGCTTCGTGCGTGCACGCGCACTACAGCTGACAACCTGACGTGGCCAGGCAAGGCGTCGCCATAGGCGCTGCCTCTGCCCTGCCGCCCCTTCCGCCCTCAGCCATGCCACCTGAAAAAGTGGAGAGAGAATGGCAAGGGCAAGAGGCAGGAATCTGTCAGGGGAGGTGCCTACCCTGGCGGATCTCTGCCTGGCGCCTTTGCATTTCCCCCTCCGCTGTTTTGAGGGCTGTTCTCGAAACAGTGGAGGGGAAATGCCAAGGTGCCAGGCAGGGGTCTGCCAGGGGAGGCACCTCCCCTGATGGATTCCTGCCTCTTGCCCTTGCCATTTCCCCTCCACTGTTTCGAAGACAACCCTCAAAAACAGCAGAGAGAATGGCAAGGGCAAGAGGCAGGAATCCGTCAGGGGAGGTGCCTACCCTGGCGGATCCCTGCCTCTTGCTCTGACATTTCCCCTCCCTCGAAACAGTGGAGGGGGAAATGCAAAGGCGCCAGGCTGGGATCCGCCAGGGTAGGCACCTCCCCTGATGCCTCTCACCCTTGCCATTCTTTCAGCTGTTTTCGAGGGCTGTCTTTGAAACAGCGGAGGGGAAATGGCAAGGGGACAGCCCTCAAAATATCAGAGAGGGAAATGCAAGGGCGAGAGGCAGGAATCCGGCAGGGGAGGCACCTCCCCTGGCAGATCCCTGCCTCTTGCCCTGCCACCCCTCGAAGACAGCCCTCAAAACAGCGGAGGGGGAAATGGCAGGGCGAGAGGCAGGAATCCATCAGGGGAGGTGCCTCCACTGACGGATTCCTGCCTCTTGCCCTTGCCGTGTCTTTGGCTGTCTACTTCTTCCTTTGCCTTCAACCTTCCCCAGCATCAAGGCTTACTCGAGTGAATCCTCTCTTCCCAATTAAGCCACACACACACCAAACTACCCCACCACCAAAACAAAATCAATACCTGCCCGGCAAGGCCAGGAAATCAGCTAGTATTTAATATTGTTGAGTTCAGAGAGTAGTTTTGGAAGCTGGAGTTGGAGGCCCCAGTGAGGGTTGGGGCTGTGGCTGCTGGACATAAGCAGGCAAGTCTTTGGCTCCACCATGATGCTGCCACTGTGAGGGGGCACAATGGCGAATTTCTTCAGAGTCCCTGTCTCCCAGCAGTACCTTCATCTGAGGCTTCCATGCTCGTCCATTCACCCCCTCATTCTGATAACAGGCCATTACATGTTCCAAAACAATTCAAAATAATCTGTGACCAAAATTGATTTAAAATAAACAACCCTACCTGGAGTGTTTACAATAAACCCTTCATCAGACAGGCATAAAATTATTAATGAAAGTTCATGGCATGGTGCTATTGTGCCAGGCGCTCTTTGTAGAAATGCATGTTGAACAAACAGCAAAATATTTTACGGTGTTTTCATACCCAAGCACCCAGCTTCCTGTGGGGTTGAGTATGAAAACACCATAAAATATTTTGCTGTTTGTCCAACTTGCATTTCGACAAAGAGTGCCTGGCACAAAAGCACCGTGCCATGAACTTCCATTAATAATTTCCTGCCTGCCTGATGAAAAGACCTTTGATCTCGATAGCTCTCCCAACTTTTTTTTTAGTGATCCAATAAAGGTATTGCCTCCCTCCTGCATTTTTTGCATTTTTAATGATTTGAACATGGATCACACGGCTAATTTCCTTTGTTTGCCTACAATAAACCCATTTCTACTCCTCTCTCCTCTCCATGTTTAGCTGTATGTTGTGTATTTCCAGATCTTTAAATCAATTTCCACTATGGGAAACCTCTCAAACAAAAACAATAGCAACAACACAGGTGTATTCGGACATCTAGATAAGCCCTGAAATCTTTCTAAATTTATGATGGTTAAAAACCCAAACCCAAATCTTAATTTTTTTTCTTCACAGCATATGATGATTTTTTAGATTCTGTTGCATATGATGATGTTAACCATCTGGATAATACTGCAATGCCTGCTGATTTTGCTAGTCCCTATGTAAGGACGAATTTTCCAGAAACATGGATTTGGCAAGAACTTACAACAAGGTAAAAATGTAAAAGACCATAGAGTTATTTACTGTCTTGCAAGGCAGTTATTAATTTTATTTTATTATTTATTACCATTTTATACTACCCATCTGGGATGTTTCACACTCGGGGTGGTATACAAATAATTAAATGAACAAACAACAATGCCATAGAACAACAAAATAATAAATATCTAATTTTAAAAAATAAATATAAAATGAATGTGTTATATATCTGTCAAACTTCTCTTTTTATATTGTTAATGTTTATATGTAACATTAGAGATAATGAAAAATATAAATACTTTTACAAGTTGTTTCACACTTTATACAGGGTCTCCCAAAAGTTTCCACACATAGAGTTGGCCACCTCTTTTTACACACACACACATGAAGTCATCTCCCCTACTCATGGCAAACACGTTCCAAGATATCTGCAATTGCTCCTATGTATGGAAACCTTTGAGGCACCCTGTATTTGTTGGCTGCATACTGATGTAGAATGACAATGCTATGCTGGTGATGGCCAGGTCTCCTGGCAATCATTCTATGGGGTCCAGATTGTGAGAGTGAGCAAGAAAAGACTTTATTGCAATTGAGGAACCAACCGAAACAGGAACACTGTCCGTAACTGAGCTTCCTGGAGGGTTATGGTACATCTTTCTGGGAATGATCTTTCAGTATATACCCTGTTAAAGTGACCAGCTGCCCTCTTTCAGAGGTTTGGTCATCATCTCTGAAAGCAGGAGGGGAAGGCGAGTCCCAGCCTTAGTTGTAGCCCTTTCAAGACAGCCAGTAGATCTGGGTGGGAGTTGTGGATGCCCACTCCTCTATTTCTCTTTGTCACCAGTGCAACAGCTATGTTTGAGTGTGTGTTGCTGCTCCTGTTGGATAGTGTAGGTGTCATGGTCATGTTGGAAGTACAGAAGACTCCTGGAGTCCTGACCTCAAGGTCTCTTGTCTATAGCCCTTTCCTCTCCCCTGTGGGTGGGGCTTGGGACTTCAGCCTGGGACTCCTCTTCCCAGGTACTTGTCACTTCAGCTGAGGCCCAGAATGGAAGGTCTCAGGCCTTGATGGCCTCCATGACTCCTCCTCTGAAGTCTTTGTCTCTCCCTCTGTTTCTCTGAATCCTCACAGCCTTCCTCCTTTATCCTGGCCCATGCGTTAACCCCCCCCCCCCCCTTGCAGGTGGCCCTCATCAGGCAGATGCCTTGCTGGCATCGTTCCTCTCAGTAGCTTGCCTACTAGGGGTCCATAACCTGTAGTCTCAGATGATTCATCTGGTGTGCTAGTGGTGTGAGGAGTTTCACAGCACGATCGCTGTGGCTCATTGGCACACCATGGTCATAAATCGTGGGTGATCGTTCTCCTTACCTCATCTGTTTTTACGCCGTAACTTAGAGGCCCCAGTTTGGGCCTCTGACTCAAGGCTTTTGGCCCTCCCCACTATGCCCAGGGATGGCACGCAGTCATTCAGCTAGCACGCAGCTTTCTTCCAATTAGCAAGGTGAGCGTAGACATGCTGATATTTAGCCAATTAAGTAACTTTATGTTATCGCAGGTAACCAATAAGAATAGATTGCATACTCTTCTCTGGAATGTCTTTGTCTGTTATTCCTAATAAACTCCGACCGGGCTGTCTTGCCCTATTGCCTCTTCATGAATCAAGCCTCCGCTGTCTCCTTGATCCCAAAACACAACATCTGGTGACCCACGTCGTGATTGCTAGATCCCAACTCCCCGACTCACCGGCTGGAATAGCCCCCTGGTGCACCACAGCCTTTTTAGGCTCTCTCAGCTTTCGAGCTCCTGATTGTGAGTATGGGGGGGGGGGGGAACTTTCTTTAGGGCAAAAGACCCATGCAAACGAATTGCAGAGAATCATCAAGGAGAACGGATGTCCAGACATCACGCTTAGTAGTATAGAAGGCTTCACTAAGGAAGTCGAATGCCAATGTCCTTGGTACCCAGAAATTGGATCACTCAAACGGGATGATGGGCAAAGAGCAGAAACAAAAGAAGTGCAAGATTTTACTCCAAAAAATATTCTGTTGTCCCAGAGGCTTACTGTACCATTGCCACAGCTTTTGCTCCCAGCCAAGGGAGGGAGTCTGACTGCCTCTCCATCATATGAGAAACAACAGCATGAGCCCCCCGATGGAGATGGGGGTGGAAAAGGAGATGGGACATTATATCCTGCCTTGCAGCAATCAAGCACTTTTAGCCCTACAAAAGACCTGTTCTCTGCTGCTTTAACTGCAGCTGTGCTGGATATGGAAACTGTTGCTGTATATCCAGTGAACAGAGAGGCTCTTGCAAATGGGACTGCTGCAATACTGCCTGCCAAGTCTAAAAAACAACTAGTGCCAGCTGATTGGGAACAAATGGTGGGGACCTCATCACAGATTGAAGCTAGTAATGCATGCAAAGTGGCAAAATGCAAGGAGTGTGATTCCAAGAGCAGCACAGGAGACCTCAGCTCGCCCCTGAAGCAACCCTCATCACAAAAGCAGGAGAAGCTGAGTAGTAAACTTGATACCTCACGTTTGGGCAGGAAGATCCTACAGAAGTGGAAGGATAGCCCAGAGGAGGAATGCAGAAAACCCAAGCCCAAAAAGGGGTCTTATTGCAAGTACAAACTAACAGATGCAGTTTGTCATAAAGTTGAGATTCAGATGCTGCAAATGAAAGAAGTCCAGAGGAAAAGGGGTGTGGATCCTTCCTGTATGGACAGCAGGCTTTTGCAAAAATACAAGGAGGGAGAAGACATACTAGACATACTCCAGTTTTTGGCTGATTTTGAACTGCCCAACCCTCAAACAAAGAGATCCAGAATGGGCTGTTCCAAGTTTGTTCATACCTCATCGGCCTGCCTTAATACAGATGGGTGTGGCTGGAGCATGAAGGAATGTGTGTTTGCCTGAAAAGCTGAAAAGGGGGGGTTGTCTGGGTGTCTTGTGAATTCAGTGAGAATTAATTTATGGCCTAATGTCAACCTTGCCATGCCAAGAACTGTGCTGGAGAGAAGATAGTGTTAAGCTGTAATCTGAGAAGAAAGCTTCAATCAACATTTGGACTTTTAATTTGGACATTTTAATTGGACTAAAAAGTTTGTGTGGACTTTAATTGGCCTTGTTTGCATTATAAAACCTGAAAGCCTTTTTAAAATTGTCTACCTGCTCATGCTATGAGTGTGAAATGCTCTAATGATATTTGTACTGTATTTGATTTACCATGCTATGGTGGTTTTAAGTTATTGAATGCCTCTTTCACTTACACCTAGTGAGAGAAGAAAAAATGTAATGCCTTACTCATGTAATTGGGGAGTGAGAAAAGCTTTCTAGAATGCAACAGAAACCTCCTTCATGTAAGGAAGAAGAGAAATGTTCATGTTTTGTTCATGCTTAAATGTTTTGCTTATTCTCTTGGGGAAAGACCTGTCTTTGCTTATGTTATATTTTGCCTTATGTAACTGCATATCTCAAGGTACCTCCAGAAGTACATGGAAGAGTTTTCAGTACCCTACACATGTAAATGGGTTTGTGATGCCCTGTCTCTCTATACTCCTATTGTAGCTGTTAGTAATGCTAGTAAATGTGCCAGGGTTGTGAACTGTACTCAACATAAGTCAAAGCCTCGCTGTTTCCAGCCCGGTCGCGGTCTTAATTACACCGGGAGAGAAACAGAGGACCTTCATTTTAACTTTCAGCACATTCTGTTGCCTTCTGGGTGGTTCTGGACCTGTGGGTCACGAACTTGGAACTATATTCCTGCTAACCTCTCTACAACCACTTGTTGCCTTAGTCGTATGATTGTTGCTTTGCCCAACCGCACTACGCTGGTCCGTCAGCGTCCCGCCCACAAACGCATCACCCGGGGTACTGCCGCTGAGCAGTTACCCTCTGATTGCGATAGCACTGTTAAGGTGCTTTCCCAGGCCGAGTACACATCCTTAGCCATCAGTCTTGTTGGCGTGCCTGGCCTGGCAGCCGGAAATGCAAGGCAGCTTGGGAAGCTTGCTTGTGCATTTGTAAAAGCCATTAATCACACTTCCCAAGCTATTAGCCTCCTGAACAGGGAGCAATTTCAGCTTCGCAACGCCATTTTGGATGACCGCGCCGCGATCGATTATTTGCTGATGTTGCATCATCAAGGGTGTGAGTCTGTGCATAATATGTGTTGCTTTAACTTATCCGATAATTCTAATAAGATACAAAACCAATTGGATTCTTTAACCAAAATTGTTTCTGATATTAAGCAAAACCCTCTGCCTTCGTGGTGGAGCACTCTTTGGTTCTGGCTTCCCAACGGAGCTTGGGTACGGACCATCCTGCAGTATGGTTTAATTATTCTTGCCATTCTGATAACTGCCTGTTGCTTTATTCAATGCATACCTTCGTTGCTAGCCACCTGCCTGCAAGGATTTCGCTTCCGGCCTCGTGCACGCAAGGACCAAATTTATTATGCTTATAAGCTTCTTAAAAACAGAAGGGGGAAGATGTGAGGAGTTTCACAGCACGATCGCTGTGGCTCATTGGCACACCATGGTCATAAATCGTGGGTGATTGTTCTCCTTACCTCATCTGTTTTTACGCCGTAACTTAGAGGCCCCAGTTTGGGCCTCTGACTCAAGGCTTTTGGCCCTCCCCACTATGCCCAGGGATGGCATGCAGTCATTCAGCTAGCACGCAGCTTTCTTCCAATTAGCAAGGTGAGCACGAGGCAGACATGCTGATATTTAGCCAATTAAGTAACTTTGTGTTATCGCAGGTAACCAATAAGAATAGATTGCATACTCTTCTCTGGAATGTCTTTGTCTGTTATTCCTAATAAACTCCGACCGGGCTGTCTTGCCCTATTGCCTCTTCATGAATCAAGCCTCCGCTGTCTCCTTGATCCCAAAACACAACACTGGTGGTGACATAGCATGTCAATTGCGAGGGCAAAATAGATACTTTTCCTTCACAATCTTTAGTGTTTTTAGGCTGTAAAACTCCAATGTCTCTATATTTCAAACTGCCTTGCCTCACAAAGTATGAAATACTCCTTAGAGCCCATGTAGAAACTGAGTACTTGACTCTGCATCTTTGTAAATTTCCTTGCAATTGATTTATTGAAACACCTGTTACTCTGTCAAGATCAATCTGTATCTACAGTTACTAATATGCCTTTTGAAAAAAGATTATACTTCTGTCTTATTTCCATCTATAGAACAACTGAAGCAACATTAAATGTCACTGTTCCAGATACTATTACTACTTGGGTGGCAAGTGCATTTATAATATCTGAAAACCTTGGATTGGGTGTGATAAAAATGCCCATTGAGGTAAGAAAAGATGTATTGAATTATTTTGATCTGTTTTCAGTAGTCTCTTTTAAAGCATCTGAGTTTATTTATTTGTTTGTTTGTTTTGACTTGTACTCCACCCAGTCACCAATGCGACTCAGGGTGGCTAACAAAGTATCACAAAATATCACAAAGTATTGCATATACATCAAAACACAATATATCCCAGTACACCCCACCACAGAGAAAGTTCGGGGGAAAATGTCCAACAAGAAAGTCCAAGGCCCAGCTGGCTGGCACAGCTTTTCCAAACCCTTGGCCAGGTGGATGCCCGGGGGTGGGGTGGCAGGTGTCCTTGGCTGAAACTGTGGGCTGTCTTCTGCCACTTGAGCTGGTGCAGCTTTTCAAACACCCGGCCAGGAAGCCCGGGGGCATGGTGGCAGGTGTCCTTGGCTGAAACGGCGGGCTGTCTTCTGTCACTCGAGCCAGTGAGGCTTTTCAAACCACTGGCCAGGAAGCCCGAGGGCAGGGTAGCAGTCGTCCTTGGCTGAAACGGCAGGCCTTCTTCTGCCACACATCTTCAAGATATGCATAATGTCTCTCTATAGCACTGATTCTCAACATGCGGCCCATGGGCCAGTTACGGCCTACCGCACCATTTCATATAGCCCCCATTGCCTCCACCACACCAGGAATTGCCATGTGGTGGAGGAAGGGCAAAATGGTTGCCTGGCTCCCAAAGCTGTCTGAGGGATTATGACCCAGCCGCTGTATTAAAATGGTTGAGAACTCCTGTTTTATAGTATGTTTATTTATTTGAAACATTTGTATTGTTTTTCATCAAACTTTGATTTCAGGATGATTTTATTAACATAAAAACTAAAAATCAAATGCTATAACCATTATCAAATGGATTGAAAACAGAATGAACAGAAGATATTTTCTAGCTAAGAGCTTTTCTTAATATATGTGGTTAAAGAGTAACTTAATAGTTTCAGCAAGCAACTGGTATAAGCAGGCATGAAGCAACTCTAGGATACTGGTATTTTCTTGCGTTTATTTCACATCTTTGTGGTGGGCGGGTGGTGGTGGTGATAGGAGAAAAGTCCTCAGAGTAAGTGATTTGGCCATATACGTGTGTTGTGTCAGGTGATTAAAACAACATGCCTTCCTGGTGTACCAATTGCTTTGAGGTGTTTAACATAATGAACCCAAGTAATTTGGTAAGAAACTACCAGTAAAAATAATATCAGGAAATGTAATAAAAAAGTATTCTGGAAGCCATATTTTATGGTTGCTGGATTTGGAAATTGAAATCCATGGCTACTAAAGTGCTATTTTTGAAAAGTCTGTCTGTACCACAAATGTGGGCCAGTGGTTAAAGTCAATGGGTGGTGAGGAAACACTCAGTGTAGTGAACTTAGAGTAGAAATTTACTATAGAGGGAATATGTTAAACTTTCTACCCCTGGTGTGTGGCTGGCTACTCTAAGTCATTGCCTCTGGAAGCCTCTTTTCCTTACGTTGTAGCAGTTACCTATTTTAGTGTTACTTAGGGAGTCGTGCTTGTTTAGATTTTACATCTGTATTGTGGTTGGTACAACTGGATGCAACCGTGGTTTGGCCACAAATAGAGACACCAGGAGACCTAAAATTTTGCCAAGCCTCAGCAGCTATTTAAGCCACAGAGTAATCTTAGAGCACGGTGAAAAGCCAGATTCAGGAACATAGCTGTCTAGAAGATACTTGCCTGGCCAAAGTAAGCCCATCATATGTTGTAGTCCATCCTTATTTTTAGAGGTAGACTACTTCAGCAACTCAAGAGGATTAAGTGAAGGGGAAGAGTAATGAAAAGGCTGTAGGAAGTATGTAAAGTCTCTAGATGGCACTCAAGTTTTAAGAAATGAGATCTTCTTTCGTGTCTAGGTCAGACTTTAAACTGCCAAAAGGAAGCCATCTTTTGGTGAACGTATTCCACAATTCCTTTTGCCTGACTTACCTGTAGTGTGAGAAAGATTAGCGGGCACAACAAGGTTGCCATTGCCAGGAGTACGTCCAAGAAATGAGATGAGAAGGCACAAAATAAAATAAAATAAAATAAAATAAAAAATAAAAGTTCAAAATAAATATTACTTTTAGTTGTCTTACTTACCCATAAGCCAGCTTTTGTATTCCCAAATGATCATGGGGCATTTAGAAACCCTGTACACCTGTACCACTGATCCAGTCCTTTGAGTCACTTTCTGGTCTGAGCCCTTTTGGCACACAAAGTCCTCATTGGCCCCAGGGCAGTATTGATTAAGCTGATGCTCTCCATCAAAATGGATTCAAGTGGGATTTAATCCACTTGGGGACCATCATCCTTCTTTCCCTGTGGACTTCACCACCGAAGGCCATTAATCCTCAGGGTTGTCAGGTTAGTTAACTGCCACCTGATGATCAGCCTTGAGTCGCTGGCAGTATGGTCTACTATATTACTGTAGCAGGATAACCTGGCCAGACAACTAGCCTGGCCAATTTTTTTACTTGGAACTTGGGGAAGAGAAACTAAATAGATATCCTTTGACAAGAATTTTCATAAACTGGGTACAGTTATCGAGAAGGTCTCTTTGTGTATCTCCAACAACCTTCCTTCCCATGGCATTTTACAGATGATGTCCTCCTTAGAACAGCTGAGCAGGATCATGTGGTAGGAGACAGTGGTTGGATCTTGCTGGCTGATATTAATGTAGTTTCTTGTTTCTCCTTTTTGGTTTCCTTAAAGAGGAGAGAAAAGGTAAAGGTAAAGGTTTCCCTTGCTCGAAAGCCAGTCGTCTCCAACTCTAGGGTTCAGTGCTCATCTCTGTTTCAAAGCTGAAGAGCAAGCGCTGTCTGCTTCTGCAGACATTTCTGTGGTCATGTGGCAGGCATGACTAGACACCGGAGCGCACAGAACGCTGTTACCTTCCCACCGAAGTGATCCCTATTTATCTACTTGCAATTTCTTGCTTTCGAACTTCTAGGTTGGCAGGAGCTGGGACAAAGATGGGAGCTCATTCCGTCCTGCAGTACTCAGGAATCGTACTGCTGACCTTCTGCCTCCCAGTCAGTGTCTTAACCACTTGAGCGACTGCAGTCCCTTAAAGAGGAGAGAGTTTATAAGTATTTAAAACATACTGTATCAGTAATTTGAATAACCTGTATTTAGTGTTAAGTATGTGATTATAATTGTTCAAAAAGAGAGAGTTGTGGTTTGGGTGGCAGCTGACAGTTGACACCTACCGTGGCTTAATGGATAGAGTGATGGACTAGGACTAAGGAGACCTGGGTTCAAGTCTTTGCTCAGCAATGGAAACTCTCTGAGGATTTGAAACTGGCAAAATCACTCCTTAAAATATCTCACCTTGAAAACCCTGTTAAGGTTGCTATAAGTCAGTTCTGACTTGATGGCACATAATGTAATATCTGGCAATTGTACATAAAACTAAACTTTTAATTATGAGTATCACCTTGCTCAGGACTTTGGATTCTGTTCTTAAATTGTATCTCAGATTCTCATAAATTGAGGTCAGTATTATTTTCTTTAAAAAAGAGAGTAAGTAGACACTGATTCAAACTTGATGAGTTCAGACTTTTACAAAAGTATATCTTTGGCTACAATTGAATAGTCTTTAATAAATTGAAAAGCCAAGATTCTTTTTCAATTTTCACAGTGACTGATTTCCCCACTGGACATTGATTCATTGCTCAGTTCCTATTGAGAGTTCCATATGGTAAAAACATGTTATATACTATCATACACAAAGAATGTTTTTATAGGCACATCTAACTTAGCATTACACAGGCATTTTGCTAAAAAGTTAACAGTTTATAAGAATGAATTACATCTGGCACTAATTAAGTATCTTTGCTGTGGTATAGTTTTCTAAAATAAGTACGTATGGAATCTTTTTCTTGTTTTTCTATTGGATGTTTCATGTGAACATGGCATGATCCAGATGTTTGAACTGACATCTCTGTGTATAGTTAGATTTTCTTTTTCTAAATATCACAACTGCTTTGCTCAACCAGCCACATGATGATCTTTTTCTTTCTTTTAATGCAGTGGCTGTTTTTCAAAGTGTTGTTTTAAAATATGCAGGAGAACTACCATGTATTTGCTTTATTTTTGTACTTATTAAAAAATACTGGAATTGATTAGTAAATAGTTGGCTAAACTTGTTAGAAGTTAGAGCAAAGTTCAGTTAGCTGTGAGATTTGGAATAGTCTGGGACAGGGTTTCTCAACCTTGGACGCCCAGGTGTTTTTGGACTTCAATTACCAGAAGCTCATGTCAGCACACCTGCCAATCAGTGCTTCTGGGAACTGAAGTTCAAGAACATTTGGGGGCCCAAGGTTGAGAAACCCTAGTCTAGAGCAGGTGTCCCCAACCTTTGGTTTTTGGACTTCAATTCCCAGAATCCTAAATCAGTACATTGATCAGTGCTTTGGGGAATTGACTTAGGCTTCTGTGAATTGAAGTTCAAAAACCAAAGGTTAGGGACCCCTAGTCTAGAGGGTGATTGTACAACACAACAGGAATTCCACTGCCTTTGAGGCCACAGTTAGCCCTGTCATTGTTGAATATATTAATGCAGTCATTAGGTAGAGTAAGACGTTACCTGAGGCAGCCGGATCTTGGCTACAGTATATGAAAGGGTTTGTCAGGCATGGGTACTTTGTTTCTTGATGTTTTGCAGGCAGGTGTCATTTGTTGTTCCACCTAAAACAGTGAAATAGCCTGATCCTTCCTTGCATTTATTGTGCAACAGCTGTCAGATCAAGAAGATGATGCCTGTTTGGTAAACATACTTGTATGGCAGTCATGATTGTCTTGATCAAAATATACTTGAATTTTAATTTATTTTCCTTTTGAATTAAGCTCTTAAGTTCTTCTAAGATAGGCAGCAATAAATTAATTTTTGAATTGGTAGATGATACTCATACTTTACAGAAGCCTTAAAGAAATACTTCAAATTACAGTGCTGCAAGGTTCAGGAGTCAAATATATCAATCGAAACGAATGAATGAATGAATGAATGAATAAATAAAAAACTAATGCTTGGGCATGTAGAGAACCATCGTTTCAGAAACAAGTCCCCTCTGCCTTTGTCAGTGCAGAGTGACCTATGAAAAGTCTTCATGACTCTTCTGTTATCACGGGTTGATCTCAGGCCGACTATTATGAATCCTACCTATATCATAACACATGATAATATTTATGAGGATAGAAATGAAAAAAGGAGACCCATAAACCCTTAGGAAGGAAGGATGTAGATCAGCCAACAAATAAGCAAGCTTCCTACAGCCATGCTGAGGTTCTTCTAGTGGCTTTACATATAGAATTACAAAATCAACAAGTTTGCTAAATGGCTTTTGACTCCATTATCTTAAAGCCTCTACTGTATAATAACCTCATACCAGATTTTGGGGCAAACTGAACTCTGGACACTGTAGGATGAAGGAAGAAGGCATGTTTTTATGTCAAGGTCTGCTGGAAAGCTGTAATCAAAAATACACATAATTGTTTTGAATAACACAACTCATACCTGTCAACTTTTGGATTTGAAAATAAGGGAAATTTTGGGCACACCCCTCTGGGCTTTGAAACAGAGATGAGCACTGAACCCTAGAGTCGGATACGATTGGCTTTTGAGTAAGGGCGACCCTTTACCTTTACCTAACTCAGATCCCCTTACACAACCGTGCAAGCACAACCCCCCACCCCTCCCAAGTTAACTCTAGAACAGAAACGGAACACACACACCCTCTCTCTCTCATATAGTGTAGGAATCTCTGACTGTGATGGCGAACCTTGGCACTCTAGAAACGACTGTCTTTCGAGCAAAGGAAACCTTTACCTTTAGCATAGTGAGCAAGCACTCCCCCCATTCCTCCAAAGTTAACTCTAGAACAGAAACGGAACACACACCCTCTCTCTCTCATATAGTATTGTAGATGCAATTGGCACAAAGCTGTGATGGCTAACCTTGGCACTCCAGAAATGACTGTCTTTCGAGCAAGGGAAACCTTTACCTTTAGCACAGTGAGCAAGCACTCTCCCCTCCCAAGGTAACACTAGAACAGAAACGGAAGGCAGGGGGCAGAAACAGCTCAATAAAGGATGAGAGTGAGAGAGAAGTCTCTGCCCCCAGACCAAGAGCTGATTTGCCCCTGCATATATGAAATATTGCTCACCTCTAGAGTAGACGCTTGTCCCTAGTCCCAGCATGAAACGAAGCGCCATCTTGGCCATGTGGCTGGCAGGAAAATGAAAGAGAAACTAACTACAGAATGCCCCCCCCTTCTCTCTCTCCCCTTCCACATGTGAAAAAGCCACACAGCGACCTCTGGTGGCTGAAAAAAATACTGCAGCTTATTTCTTTTTTAAAAACAAGGGAAAATACGGGGAAATCTATTAAACGGGAGGGGGGTGGGAAGAGGGGTAAAAATAAGGGGTTTCCCTGGGTAAAACGGAATGGTTGACAGGTATGACAACTAAATTGTGCACCAGAAAAGGTCATTGATGTGTAACTTTTCTTTTTCAGTTGGAGATCTTCCAGCCATTTTTTGTTTCCTTAAACCTCCCTCCTAGTGTTACCAGAGGAGAGCAGTTTATATTGGAAGTAAATATATTCAATTATTTAAAGGAAGGCACTGAGGTAAAAATTGTTTTTTTAATCTGTTTTATAATTGTTCTGTTTTCATTATACCACTTTCACTTTTCTCAGGTAAAACCTACAAAAAGGTCTTGGTGTAACACTAGAGATGTAAAATTCCCAGAAATTTTGAAGCTTGGAAAAAACCATATTTTTTTTTTTGGGGGGGGGGAATGAAAATTTTCAGAAAAATTGAAAATAATCTGATACCATACATATTTTTTTTAGGAATGATTTATAAAATATTTGAACCCGGCCTTATCTTAAAATATTTTATTCATCATGTTAAAATAAAACATTCCATAATATATTTTTTATTTTTTCAATAAAAACGGGAAAAACCGTTTCCCCCCCCAAATTTTTCCGGGTTTTTCCCAGGCCTTCACATCTCTATGTAACACACACTATTGTCTTTTTTGCTACAATAGAGTGACATGACTGCCCTTCTGGCAATTGCTTCCTGGGGTAGTTCACTCACTTGATACAATTATCCTTGTGAAACCTATATGTTACAGGCCACTGATAACAGAGATTTTACATTATTGTATACTGAAGTATATTAATTGGTATCTCTACCCTAGTGGATTGGATTTAACTGGCGGAAGGTATTCCTACTCTCTCTACAACTCCTTCCATGCATTCCAAAGGTTTGGGAGGGACTATGGGTTACATGGGAAAGAAAGAGATGGGGAAGCCTTTTTGTCCTAATGGACACTTTATGGATTCTGTTTTGGTTTTTCTTAATCTGCTGTCCTAAACAGCCCTACTAAAGAATAGGCTCTCTGTCATGATTACAGATAACTTCTAAGTCAACCTGTATAGTATTGTATGAATCAGACTGGGCAAAAATAAAAACAATTGGATTTTGTTGATCAAAGAGATGTTTTGGTGTAACATAGAGAACTGGATCTAATATAGCTTTGCCTTATCTTAGCAGAATACATTTCAGCATGTTCAAATTAGAAGATCTCATACCCACCAGTCTCATTTAAGCCCCTGCCTTAGAAGAGCTCCAGGACAGAACAATGTATTGTTACAATACAGTAAAACCCCGACTTACAAATGCCCTGAGTTACATAAAATTCGACTTACACAATGATTTTGTGCTAAAACCATGTCTTGATTTACATAAATGTCCCCATTTACATAAATTTATGTAACACAATTTCCTATGGGTTTGCTTCGAGTTACATAAAAATTCATTTTCCCTATGGGTTTGCTTTGAGGTATGTAAAAATGTTTCCCTATGGGTTTGCTTCGATTTACATTAAAATTTGATTTTTTCCTATGGGTTTGCTTCGAGTTACATACAAAAATAATTTTTCCTATGGGTTTGCTTCAAGTTACATAAAAAACTGATTTAAGCAAAAGCCTAAGGAACGGACTTTTTGCATAAATAGGGGTTTTACTGTAGTTTGCCAGCATTAGTGAAAATTAGGTGCTTCAGCTTGAACAGATCAAATAATCATTATATACATTTCAGAGTGTCAATATTTTTAGTAGTAGTAGTAGTCACCACTTGCAATAATGTGAAATTAATGAAATAATTATAGAAAACAAATTGCATATATGTATAATAACTCAGATTTCAAATGGGACAAAACTTCAGTTCCTCTTATGCAGTTAACTTGCATTAAATAATGGAAGCATATCTTGATGTTTATAATTCATGATTAAAATTTATAATTAGAAATTAAATTAAACTAGATTTTTATACATTTAAAATGTACATAATCTTGATAAAGCAAAGGTAAAGGTTTCCCTTGCTCGAAAGCCAATTGTATCCGACTCTAGGGTTCAGTGCTCATCTCTGTTTCAAAGCCGAAGAGCCAGTGCTGTCTGCTTCAGACGTTTCCGTGGTCATGTGGCAGGAATGACTAGATACTGGAGTGCACGGAACACTGTTTACCTTCCCACCGAAGTGGTCCCTATTTATCTACTTGCAATTTCTTGCTTTCGAATTGCTAGGTTGGCAGGAGCTGGGACAAAGATGGGAGCTCATTCTGTCCTGCAGTACTCTGGAATTGAACTGCTGACCTCCTGCCTTCCAGTCAGCGCCTCAGCCACTTGAGCCACTGCAGTCCCTATAATCTTAGAACATAAGAACAGCCTTGCTGGAACAGGCCACAGCCCATCCAGTCCAGCATTCTGTCTCACACAGTGGCTCACCATTTCCTTCAGGGTATTATTCCCAAGCAGATGCCTTCACCTGCTTAGGATTCCCTGGAAATGGCATTGAGAGATATCCTGCCTATCTCTCCAACCCGGAGGTTGTCCTTAGGTAGCCATAATTATAGCCATTGATACACTTGTCCTCCATGAACTTGTCTAATCCTTTCTTAAAGCTGTCAAGACTGACAGCTGTCACCACTTCTTCTGGCAGGGAGTTCCATAGACCAGGGATCCTCTGGGTGAAAAAGTACTTTCTCTTATTTGTTTGAGAACTAGCACCCAAAAGTTCCATGGAGTGTCCCCTAGTTCTAGTGTTGTGCGATAGGGAAAACAGTTTTTCCTTATCTACTTTGTCCACACCGTGCATGATTTTATAAACTTCAATCAGGTCACCTCTTAGACACCATTGTTCAAGAGTGAAAAGGCCCAACCGTTGCAGCCTCAGATGGTAAGGAAGGTGTTCCAGTCCCCTAATCATTTTGATTGCCCTCCTCTGCACTTTTTCCAATCTTGATACCCCATACAATAAAAAGATGCCACTTTGCAAGTAACTGAAATGTCATAAAAGCTTAATAAAACTTTGAGCTTTTGATCAACTGATCTGTAGGGTTTCCTTCTGAAAGGAAAGTCAAGTACCTATTATAGATTTATTTTCTAATGGGACAATAAAATAATGCCTCAGATCTTAAATGTCTTTCTGATGAATGTATTTTGAATGAAAGTACTTCTATACATATTGTTTGGCCAAGTAGGCCAGCACAAGCCAAGCCTGATGGACTCAGGTTCTTGGGATTTCAGGGACAATAAGCACTCAGTGGTTGAAGAGGCAAAGCTTTATTAGACTATCCTCAAAGCAAAACATAACTGAGGCAGAACAAGAAACAGAAGCAAGAAAAAAAGCAAATGATGCATACCAAGCTCCTTCTCTAGCCACCTGGGAGCACCTGGAAGAAACTTCCTGACTTCTCTCATAACTGTACCTTACTAATTGACAAGCTTAATTGGAGAACTTTATTTTCTCGGTCAACAAGTGTTTTGTCCAATGGTTAATTCCTTTCAAATTCAAACCGTGCCAAAACTAGAGAGCAGAAAAGTGCACCATTCTAAAAGGCGCGAAATTCAAATACATATCTGTGTGGTTAAATGTGAAGTTGAACTTTGTTTGTACCTCCGGAAGACCATCTAAATGTATCTTGTTTTGTAATGGTCAAATCACTGTATATATAGAGGCCATCCCTATACATAGTCCCCAGTCCGAAGTATGAGCTGAATAAAGAATCACTGAGTTTAACCCGATGCTGCTGGTTAGAATACTTCTTGTTCCGGACTCAACAACAAGCTAATTAAATGCATTAATTGGGAAGTAAGTAAGTTCTACTTCTTAACATAAGTTCATATAACTTTTAACCAATTTCAAGAGCTTGGAGGGGGCAACTGGCAGTGCTACACTGATCTCCTCAAAATTGTAAAAATCTTCCACAAAGCTCATTATCCCCTGGCACTACACTTAGAATCTGAACATCTTAGTCATTGGATTCATATAACCAGCTCTGTGCTTTAAACATTTGAACTCCCACTGTCCTTGAAAGCTCACAGATGTCAACCAGTATTCTTTGCTGCCAGAGAGACTTTGCTTTTATTATTTTCCAAATATTTTCAGCTCCTTTCTGTTCTCACTTTTCAAATCTCATTGTTCCCAGTTGCTGATTCTCCTCTTTTGTTTGTATTTTTCTTGGGTGTTGCTAAATACTCTGAAATTGACATATGCTGGCTAAGAATCTATAGTACTTACATCTGCATGGGAGCTTTTTTGGTTTTTCCGGGAATACAGTACATCAAAAACAAATGGAAGTTTGTTAAAGTGCCGTCAAGGCTAATGTCTTTTTTTCTGGTAGGAGAACATTAATTGCCTTCTTTTGTTTTATAGGTTACAGTGACTCTAGATACAAGTGATACTTTTGAAATTCTTATATTTTCTAATGCCATAAATACCATGGGAAACCAGCGGTCAGTATGGGTTCCAAGTGAAGATGGGAAGACTGTCATCTTTCCAATAAAACCAAAGCAAATAGGAGAGATTCCCATCAGAGTGACAGCAATATCACCCATTGCTTCTGATGCTCTCCTCCAGAAAGTTTTAGTGAAGGTAATTTTAATACTGCCATTTTTAGGCAAAATCTGTATATAAGATGGGTATTTACTTTATTGTTATTATGGTCTTTGACCAGCCTTTACAATAGAAAAAGATTTCACACTTTGTTAACAATAGAAAAAAAGCGATAAAACACTACAGCATATCCTCTAGATAAAAAATTTACGTAATTGAATGGCTTGATAAAAATATTTGGTTACCTGGTGCGTGAGTGTAGGATGGGTGAATCATTTGAGCTTAAGCCCCTCTTTGATAATTAATGTAAACATTTATGTGAAGTTCATCAAGGCATGAATTGCCATTGTGTCAGACATATATAGGGTTGGAGTAAAAAGAAATCTGCACCATTATTGCACAATAGCATAATGACATGCCGAGTTTGTGCTGAAAGCAATCTCACAAAATCACACATAAGAACTGGCATCATTGCAGGCACACCCCCCAAAGAAAGACTCAGACACCGGTATATGGATAAAGGCATTGGGCCACATTTATTGAATCATGCCCTAGTCCGAATTATAAATTTCAATTGGTACTCAACCAATTATAATTCTTAAGGCAAGCAGGCCGCAGTAATACTGGTAAGGTTCCTCCCAAAATTGCCAACGGCAATTGGCTACAATGTATCCATTTGTATCAATTTGTTTGTTACTACAAACAAATTGTTGACCGTAGTCAATAAACTATCTACTGACCCCACCCTCTGACGTGTATCCGTCAAATCACGGGGTGATGCATGCTGAAGAGCTCCTGCCATCACCCCATTGCCTGGTTCGTCGTTGACCGGTCAACGTTATTAAACTTGTACCTGTCTAAGTGTTGGCCAGTCAATTGCGAACCTGCCGGATACCTATGGGTCATAAATATTTACCTTACCAGTGCTACCCGCCACACGGGGAGGCTTCAATAAAGACTCACCGCCCCCCCCCCCCAGACCGTCAGCTCGGTCAACAGGCCTGCTTGCAAATCTTCCAAAAAGAGGTTCATACCTCTAGCCGACAGATGGACCCCATCCCCTGTATAAAGATCATAATTTTGTAAACTAATGGTGGGGTGTCGGATGACCCGCCCCAAACCCTTGTCTGCAAAGAACCGGGCCACTGCCCTGTTCACCGAGCGGCGAGCACGGTCAAGGGCATGGAGGTTAATACCCCCTCTGTAAGCGTGACGTGGTATGATGTCCGACCATAGCAGCGTTGTGGAAGGCCACACATAATGCAAATAAGCTAGGTCGCTGCAAATCGCATATTTTAAAGAAAGGCCAGTGACCTGGCCTAGGTCATTGCCCCCGAGGTGCAGCACCAGGACATCAGGCGGTTCAGCATCCCTGATGGAGAAAAGGAATGGCAACAGCTCCCGCCATAACATTCCACGCTTACCATACCACCTGATACATGCGGAGGCACGTAGTCCAAGCTGGGGTCCCCACTCTGTCGCCGCAGCGTACTGCGCTGCCCAGTGCACATAGCTATGGCCCACCAGCCATACTGCCACCGGTGTGCGGGGACACACAGGGTCTGTAAGAGAAAAAGAGAACAGTGACTTAACTGGTACTCATGCCTGAAGAGGGCGAACATATAATGCAAAACACTTAGATCCCCATCTCCCCATACGGCGGTTATCAGCCTCAGAGTACCCAAAAGCAGCCACAGTAGAAGCAGCCCCTATTCTAAAAGAATGGGTGCCGTAACGAGCCCCGGGGAGGCCAACACTGGACAGTGCCTTACCGGTCACCTTCCAAAATTGAAATTTAGTCAGGGGAGACCCATCCTGGTGGCAGAAAAACGGGCCAGGGTGCGTGCCACGCACTGCAAGGAACTCCTGTAGGGCACCAACAGGACAGATGTCTGCAATGGAACATCGTAGCAGTCTAACACCACTGCCTACACCGTGCTGATCAACTTTTGAGGAACGTATCCTCAACTGAGCCCACTCATTGGAGACATAGACATCTTCGAGTTCCAGTGCCCTACGAGTCGCATCTGCCTTAGACAGTAGCACCAGCTCACTGATGCGGAGCGCTCCAAAAAAGGCCACCGTGGTAGCCGCATGAAACAGAGCTGCCTCATACCTGTCAAAACACAGGTCATGCCAGCCTCGTACAAGGTGGGTAAGGACCCCTGGAGAAATTGGGTGGCGATTGTCCGGACGGCGTCCACGTTCCCGTGTCCACCCCTCCAAAACATGTCGTATACGAAAATCAGTCATGCTGTCAGCAAAACCCCTCAACTTGGCCATGAATGCCAGTGCTTGACAGCCTGGATGCTATGGTGCGGGGAGCTAGGCCCAGACTGTGTAGGTAAACCATAAATTGAAGAACGTGTTCAACCGGAATGGGCCAGACTTCGGGCAACCGGAGTTGCACACAAAATTGTTTAAATTGATTAAATGCGTGTTGATACGCCTTACGCGTGCGGGGCGCGAGTGACATGCCAATCGCCCAGTTCACCTCTCCTTGCCAAATGTCCAAATCTCGTCCGGGAGTTGCGAGGGGAATTCCTCCACGTCCGGAGCCAAGGCGCGGAACCGGGGGATCTGCAGGCGGGATAAAGCATCAGCAATATCGTTATTAATGCCTGGTACATGTCTGGCCCTAAAGAGCACATTAAGGCGCAAGCTGCGTAACACAAACTGGCAAACTAACCCCATGACCCTGGGCGATTTAGATGTCTGAGAATTGACAATGTGGACCACCGCAGCATTGTCACACCAAAAATGGACTACTGAATTGGCCCACTCCTCACCCCATAGCATCAAAGCTCCCAGTATCGGGAAGAACTCGAGGAATGTGAGATCGCGTAGACAATCCGTGCCCCGCCATGCTGGAGGCCATTGGCCGTAGGCCCACCTCCCCTCAAAATAAATCCCGTATCCGAGGGACCCAGAGGCATCCGACTGAACCTGAAACCTAGGGGAGACCAAGAGGTCAGACCTCCAAAATGATACCCCATTGAATTCCCGCAGGAACTTAAGCCAAACCAACAGGTCAGCCCTCATGCCCCTGGTCAGTCGGACCCTGTGGTGGCGCCTCGATAGCCCAATCATGGCGTCACATAGGCGTCGAGCAAAAGCTCTGCCAGGCGTGACCACCCTGCAGGCAAAATTAAGATGACCATGTAGAACTTGGAGCTCACGAAGTGACACCTTACGTTTGGCCAGCAAGGCCAACACCATCGCAGAGATCCGTGTGACCTTGTCCATAGGTAACCTGGATGTCTGCGTGACTGTGTCAATTTCAATACCCAGAAATGTGAGCGTAGTTGATGGGCCCTCGGTCTTTTCGGGCGCTAACGGGACACCAAGTTCCTGCATTAGTGTCTGAAATGTAGTGAGGAGACGCGTGTACGTGTCCAAGCCCCGTTCACCCCCGAACAAAAAATCATCGAGGTAATGGGCTACAGAATGGGACCCAGACCTGCGAACAAAGGCCCACTGGAGAAAAGTGCAAAAGCATTCAAATGCTGAACAGGAAATAGAGCAGCCAAAAGGCATGGCTTTATCTACATAAAATTTCCCTTGAAATTTAAAACCCAATAACTCAAAGTCACCCGGGTGCACTGGCAACAACCGGAATGCTGATTTAATGTCACATTTTGCCAGAAGTGCACCCGGGCCACAAGCGCGCACCATGCGCAGGGCCTGGTCAAATGACATATACCTGACTGAACAAAGGTCATCAGGAATGGCGTCATTGACCGAATGACCCGCCGGGTATGATAAATGGTGAATTAGACGAAATTCACCAGGGACCTTTTTGGGAACCAAACCTAAAGGGGAAACCTTAAGATTGGGAAAGGGAGGCCTAGAAAAGGGACCCGCTACCCTCCCTGCATTTACCTCCTTGGCAATACTTAGGGCGGCCACCTCCTCCCTACCCTTCAGGGAAAGCAAATTAGGAGCATCTTGGGGTCCCCGCACCCCCTTGAATGGGATACGAAAACCATACTGGAAACCTTCGAGTAGGTACCTCGCCTCGTCCCTCCTCGGGTAAGTCGAGAGCCACCTCTCTAACATAAATATGTTAACCGGGGAGGGGGCCTTTTGACTGACCAGCTCCTTCAGCGGCAGTTCTGCCCGCTCCCTGTCCACCTCTACCTCTGCCCCGTGACCCACCGGCTCGCGGACACGCAGCGGCGGCATGGGGGCCAGCGCAAGAGGGACACTCGTGTTTGTATCGGCACTGTTTTCTGTTGCATGCGCCATTGGCCGAGAAACTCCAACACAGCAAGCGGGCTGGAACCCCCTGCCCCGCCACTTGGCGGGGAGCCTGCATTGGAGTAGCTCGCTGGACGGCATGGCCGCAATGGTACCTCTCCCCAGGCGCCGGGCGCGTGGGGGTCATGTATAAAAGCCACAACTTCTGGCATGGCTCATCCCATCTCATCTCCGGGTGTAAGGGCACCCTCATTCTGAATTCCTCATCGTAAGCCAACCACGATGGGCCAGGAAAATCCACCATCGCCCTGTAAATATTGTCCAAATATTGGACCATAGGGATGGCCAAATCGGGCCGGGCCCTGAGGTACACCGCCATATAAATGAGATATGCGGGTAACCAGTTGGCCCAAGTGCGAGGTGGCTTGCGACGACGAGACAGCTCTTTGTCTCTGTCGTCCTGCCCCTCTTTCTCTTCCTTGGTGGGCTCACGGTTCAATAGGGAGAAAATATCAACATATTCTCCCCGCCAAATCTTTTCCCTCGTGGTCTGGGACAAATGATCCCCGAGGGGCAAGGAATACCCTGCCGTCGGCAATGCCGACACCGGCACTGTATTCACCCGGGGCATTGGCAGCAGTGCCTGTACAGTGCCTGCGATACCAGGTACAGTCCTGGGGGCGGAAACCCCCCACCCAATGTTGTGCCAGTATTGGACCCATTAGAACCAGGGTAAGCTGGGAACTGATACCCACCCGCCTCAACATAACGAGGCCATGGCCACTGAAAACTAACACCTGAAGTGGACTGTGGTGTGGGGACATTAGCTTGAACCTGATACTCACTGGGTGCACCCCCGTGAGCCGCCCCCACTGGGGGTTCCGGCCCACGGCAGGCGTCGGAGCTCGCGACCGCAATCGAGCTCTGGGGCCACATCTGGCCACTCCCCGGCTGGAGTTCAGGACGAACGGGGAGCTGCGAGATCGCAGCCGGTGCAGGCCGGAGCGTCTCCGGCAGCTCAACCCTACTGGCCGCCTGCTGCAGAGTGGCGGCTGTCGAGGTGGAAGGCGGGCAAAAAGGAGCCCCAGTCAGCAGTGCAGTCCCCCTTCCCGAGGGGTTGTTAATGACCCCCAAGGATGCTTCCAGCACGGCTAAACGTGCCAGCAATGCATCCACAGTCGCAGAACCCCCGGTATAAGGCGGGCAAGGTGGGCCACACGGTCCACTTGGTGGTACACTGGGGACCCCCATCTGGGCGCCAGGTCCTGAATAAGGCCATGCCCAAAACTCCGGCCCATGAGGGGCCGGAGGCAAGCCCTGCTGGGTGACCGGACCAGGCCCTTCCCCATTGTCTGGACCCATGGCCGGCAATTGCTGGCCAGGGGCCGAAGCCCCTGCAGGGCCATCCTGAGGCTGGAGAGCCGAGGGCCATGCCCTAATCTGCCCCATCCCACCGGTAACGGTGGGTGCCACCGATGCGGGGGCCTGTTGCGGGGGCGCAGTCGCGGTCCTCCGACCCGATTGCTGCCCCCTAGTAAGCACAGAGCCAGGCAAGTGCCTCCCTCTTGGCCGCGGCTTGGTCGCTGGGGCCTTCCTTTTGGGAGGCATAGCTGCCGAAGACGATCCCTTCCCGGGGATCAGAAGCGCTGAAATGGCTGAACAGCCAAAGACTGGGCTGAAGAGCCGAAGAGAAACGAAGAGCGACGGAGAAAACTTCTCTCCATCGCTTCTTCTAAAATGGCAGCTCGTCTGCCTCGTGGCCACCCCTTTTATAGAGGGGTGGCCACGCCCCTAACTCACCCGGATGTCTGCGTCCGGTTGGGGGTGGGGGCCCCGCAAAGAGCGCGGCGGCCATTTTGGCGCCGCGCTTTCATTATCCCTCACACAGCTCTTCAACCATATGCTACAGTGGCAAGATGGTGGAAGCAAGTCATTAGGTATTTGGACATTCATGCACACCTTCCTTAAAGGCATTTGATTTTCCATGGGCCTGCCTATACCTAATAATTTATGACCTATTATGAGAATGAGATTGTTAAAGGCAAGCAGCCAGCGAAATGGGTCTGGTTTATTTGTTTTTAAGTTAGCTGCCATATTGTATTCAACGTCATAATGAAAAAGTAAACTCATTTTGGATCTAACCTTTTTTTTAAAAAAATAGGCAGAGGGAATAGAACAGTTCCATTCACAGGCACTTCTTTTGGACTTATCGAGAAGACATAATCTTACAGAAAATCTGAATTTCACATTCCCCTCTGGGGTAATACCTGGCAGTGAACGAGTGCAAATTGTTGTTATTGGTAAGCATTATATTTCTTTTCATTTTGGTGTTTGCTGATAAACAAAATAAAACTGTCTTCAGGCCAATTGCTGAACCAGTCAGCATGCAAATTATCTAGTTCTTAGTATGGCATCTGTACTGTTCTGCTGAGGCTGGTAGAAGTGTTTTCCATGAGTCGAAATGAAATGCTATTTGAGGTAAATGGGTTTAGCCTTCTTATATAGCTGATTAATATCAGTTCTTTTTTCACTGTCACCGTATTTTTTGGACCATAAGATGAACTCCCCCCCCAAAAAAAAAAGTGGGGAGGGGGGAAATGCTGTCCAGCAAGGCTGTTGTAAAAGGATATTTCACAAAATAGACCTCCACTGCCACAGCTGTTCCGGAACCAGGGAAAGAAGGGCTGGGGAAAGATAAAAATATGTTTGGTGGACCATTACCACAGGTGGCCACAAGAGGGGGCAAATCGCAACTTCCCATTTAAATGCATTGGAAATCAATTTCTTGTACAGTACAGTATTCTAAAGCTTTTCTGTTTATATGTTCTCAATGCATTTCAGTGGGAAACCAAACATGTGCATAAAAAGAAAGGGTTTCATTTATCTTTCTTGCCTTTGTCCCTGCTCCATGTAGTCAAACTGGAGGGGGAAGCCATGCTTCCTGGTTGCAGGGAGACCACTACTATTTGGTTCAGAATACTTTTTCTTGTTTTTCTGCTTTAAAAACTGGGTGTGTCTTATGGTCAGCTGCGTCTTATGGTCCGAAAAATACGGTAATATATCAACATAGCTATTTAGCTAATCTAGTAAACCCCTGTTCTGTGTTATTAAGTATCTTCTTTTTATTGATATATTTTTTATTTTCATATATAATTTCTTACAGTTTTAGAAACATATTTATTATATTCTGCCATTAATCTAGCTTCCAGTGGTCTCCTATCCAGGACATTAATAAATTTTACTATTTTATTTTATTTGTGTCCCAAGGTCAACCAGTTAGTTTTAATCTCTGGATAGAGACTGGAAAACAGGTTTCGAAAATCCTGCTATTCCACTTTAGCTGTTGTGCCACATTGGATCTCAGCATACTGGCCCATTTTAATCAAATCCCTACCACTTAGGTTTCAGAAATATTACATTGTTAGCTACTCTAGTATTACCTGCTGGACCACTATTACTTGCAGATCTATACCTATAAATCTGTGCGTTAACCGTTGGAATGTGACAAAGGATGTTGCACCAGGCCCCACTAGCCCCGACCGAGCCTCCGTGCACTCGCCCGACCAGGGTTTACAGGTAACTGTCAGGTTGAATTTTGTGCCAGTGGGGCAGGAGCCCCCCGACCGCAAACAAAAAGAAAGGACTCCATTTCCCAACGTTCCTTGGGCTGCACCACAGCCAATCACCCTGAGAGGCACGAGCAAAAGGAACGTTCGGAAACGCGCCATGGCCAATCAAAATGAAGCCGCAGGAAAAAAAACGGTGCACAAACGGTAAACAGAAACCCAAAACTACAAGCCCCAGTGTCCTGCGCGCCATGAGCACGCAGAACGCTGAGGAAGCCGGTGCGCAAAAAATAAAAATAAAAAACATACTGGGAGCCCAAGTCCACCGCAGGCGGACCCAGCACCTCAAAGCCACGCAAACACCCGCCAGCCTTCTTGCATGGAGCAACGGGGAGGAGAGGGACTCCCTCTCCTCCACACTACCCCGCCGAAGACACGGCGAGACCACCACCGGCCTCAACAAAAGTTGAGCCGGGGTGGAAAAAAACCACAACAACAGAGGGAGTTCAAGGGGGGAAAGGTATTGATGCCTTCCCCCCCCTTGAAAGCAAAACAATTCCTCCACAAAGCAAAGGCACCGGACGGGCACTCCGCCCGGTGCCTTTACTTTCTGAGTAAGTGTTTCGCTTTTAAGGGAGGGTGAAGGCATCATTGCCTTTGCCAACCCTTGAAAATAAACCCATTCCCAGGTAAGCAAAGTCAGTGGATGGCGCTATGCCTGCTGACTTTACTTACCCCAAAAGTTTTTCGCTTTCAAGCGGGGGCAAAGGCAATGGTGCCTTGCCCCCCCCTTGAAAGTGAACCCATTCCCAGGTAAGCAAAGCCAGCGGACGGCGCTATGCCTGCTGACTTTACTTACCCCAAAATAATTCAAAACACACACAAAATAATTCAAAAAACACACAAAAATCACAAACAAAAACATCAAAAAATAACCAAAATCAAACCCAAAAATAACACAAAGAAGAAACACACAGACCCCCCCCCCCCCAAAAAAAAATATAACACTACAAACCCCCAAAAGAAATTAAACCAGAGAAATCACCCAAACGACCTTCCTCCATGACGTCCAGAACTGAAATGAGGAAAGAAAGAGACTACTTACCGGAAGAGGCGACACCCAGAGGACAGTAGAGAAAAACAGTCAAAGTAAAAGAAAACCTCAACAGCATCACCCAGAGGCCACAGGAGAAAAAACAGTCAAAAATATTCACAAAAAAATCTAAACTTTCTAAAACATTTCTTAAATCCTGTGTACAGTTTTCACTCAAAAAATAATAATAATCTAAACACAGTTTAAAAACATTGAATTTAAATAATTCACATAGTAAAACATTATTTGGTTTAAAAAAATAATTGTAAAAAATTATATCAACCTTTCCTCCTTTTTTTAATAAAAAAAAAAGCCCCAAAAAATCTGATCACAGTTTATAACAGCCCGTGTGTATAAATAAACATTTTAAAAATCACAAAACCTTTCAACACCATTTAAAACAGCCTGGCACCATCCAACACAATTTAACGTCTTTTTATATAACAATACACATAAAAAAACCTTCCAAAACAATTTAAAACAGCCCGGCACTGCCGGGCAATCTCTGCTAGTATTATATATAATATCCATGTATAGCATAATATCATTGGTTGCAACCAACTTTGATATAGCACATAAATCTGTTAGGATATACTCCTTGCTTTCTTTTTACTTTCTGTGTTTAAAAGAAAATCAGCCAGTGGCTGGCTCCAATGACTTAAAAACACGTATGGTCTTTGTCCATATTCCGCACATTGTGGGTGCCAACGAGATGTTCAGGAAGAGCCAGTATGGTGATTAGAGAGTCAGACTGAGATTTGAGGAATGGTTCAGATGCCCACATTGCGTGACCTTCAGCCAGCCCCCTCTTTCCAAGCCTGACCATCTGCATAGGTTTGTTGTGCAGATAAAGTGGGGAGGAGAAAAATCATTACATTGAGCTCATTGGAGAAAAAGCAGAATATATAAATGTAAGTAAGGAATAATAACTAATAAATATGTTGTTTTCTGTCCTGTTTCCTCCAGGTGATATTCTTGGCCCCTCTATCAGTGGTATAGAGTCCCTGATCAAGATGCCTTATGGTTGTGGGGAACAGAACATGATAAATTTTGCACCAAATATTTATGTCCTAGACTATTTGTCTAAAACAGGCAATCTTCAGACCAGCCTTAAATCAAAAGCTGTGTCCTACATGAGAGAAGGTAGGATATGATTTTTGGAGATAACCCTGATATTTATATGAGTTTTCTTGGTGAGCTCTTTTACCTTTTTAAAAGCTTTTCATCATAAAAGTGGCAGTGTAGAATATTGCTCTGTGGTTGAATTGATGCGGTTTTGAGTAAGTGGACTTTTTTCCTGCAAGCAGGGTTTTCCTCATCATCCTGTGCTTCATTATGTGGCTCATATGTGTGAGAAACAGAATAGGTAATAAACAGCAAGCATCCTCTGAAAGTTATGGTCAGCAGTGTTGAGGTGCTCCACATCTGACACAAAGATTACCCTGCTCTGACATTTCTGTATTACAGGCCAGAACTTGAAAAAGCATGTTTTCTGGACTATAGCTTGTAAAATTATCCCACCAATATGGTCAATAACCACACTAGTTGATGGATTCTGGCAGTTACCATCTAAAGTAACAACATTTTCAAGGTCTGTTAGAAGAGTAAGGAAGCTTTGACCATTCAGATGTTAGAGTTTAGTGTGCATCAGCCCCACATATTATGGTTAGTGGTCTGGCATTTATGGCAGTGTTCTGCGCATGCGTGGGCATGTTCTGCACACACACATGCACATTTTATTTCTGCTTCTGGGAACAGCGAGGGCTGGGGGTGGGGTTAGTTGGCACCATAGGTCGTAGTTTGGGCATCCCTGGTCTACCCTGTACCAGTTACTATAATGTTGTGACTGCTGGAAAACGAAGAAAGAACTTGGGGGGGGGGGGAATTGGTTACTTTGGTATAAGATTTGAGTGGAACCTTACACAAAGAATTATCCCTTTGAAATGAGGTGCTGGAGGAGACTGTTGCAGATACCATGGACTACCACAATGACAAATGATTGGGTTTCAGGTCACATCAGGCTTGAACTTTCTAAAGGCTGAAAGGATAAAGTTGTTTGAGCATATGATAAGAAGAAATGTCACCCTGGGTGGTGCTAGCACCAGGAGGGCGGGGTACAAATTAACAAACAAACAAATAAATAACTGGAAAAGAGAATAATACTGTACTAGCAAAAGTGGGAGACAGTGGTGGGGGAAATACCTCATGAGAGACATATGTTGTCATAATAAAGGAAGTAACGGTCTTTGAGGCTTTTAATGACAAGACTTTTGGAGATTAGTAATTCATAGTTGCCATAATTTGGAAATGACTTGAGGGCATGTAATAAAAATATCTATTGGGCTTTTTTATATTTATGGGACAAATTTTGACACTTTTATCAGCCATCTCAAGTGTGTGAGAGGATTTGGTAATGGAACATGGGAATTGGTGGAACAGACTGCTTGCACTCTGCTGCCTGAGACAACTATCTTACTCTGGCTAATGCCTGGGATGGCCCTCTATGCAGGTTGTGTTAGGATATCACTTAGTAAACGGCTAAATATATTTGCCTCTTGTGGTGGCAGAAATTAAACCTTTGTTCAGACCAAGCTGAGCTGATAAATGCCTGCAATTCTGTATGCTTTGTAGAGTCCTTCAGAGCATAATAGTTATGATTTATTTAGTTTAAGTTTATGGGTAAAACTATCATTAGCTTTCTTATTCTGAATACAGTCTCTGTGTACCTTAAAAGTTTGCGAATTTGGGGTCTGTCAAAGTAAGAAATAGCTAGGATTTTGTGTAATGTTTCCCCCCAAATCTTATACCAAAATAACCCCAAATTCTGCCCAATCTGTCTACCTCCGCAGTCATATCTATTCCTGATTTTGATGCTGTTCTTGATGTTGTAATGCTTTTGAACTCAATGGGTGTTCCCTTAATTCATGGTGTAAGTCTGTTGATTTAAATACTATCATATCACAACTAAATTTGTTCTCAAATCCCAGATCAGTCTCTCACAAAGAGGGAACAAAGGCCATCAACAACAGAAACAGTTTTGTTTGCTTTTTTAAACTCTAGGAGTTCTGTTTGGCCTGACAACTGGACTTTGGCCACCTTAAAGTCACATAATTAGTTTCAAAAATAATGAACATCTGTTTTTAAAGCAACTTCTTGGCATTGGGATTTAACACAATATTTTTTTAGCAATCTCTTGTTGCCAAAACAGCTATTCTGGTAATAAAATAACTTTAAAACAGATAAGTACTGTACACAATTGTATTTTGTTTTTTCATTGTTTGGATTTTGTTGGTCATTTGTTTCTTTTGATCCTTCTTTTAAGACCAATAGCTAGCTGTGTACTTTTTATGCATTGTGATGATAGACTACATAATGTAACACGAATGTAACATCTACATTATATGTTTCGATTTATTAGAAATATGAGCTTCAATTTCTTTTTACAGATTTAAAAAATAGCAATTTTTCCTTAAAGCGAAGCATGGTTTTCCATAGGAATGCATTGAAAACCAATATTTCCATTCCAGAGTTTAGAAAAAAAGCCAAAACCAAAACAAAACATATTTTTTCAGTCCAAACTGTTTCTAAAGTGGCAAAAACACAGCAAATAAATAAATAAATCCAAAGTGTGCTTTTGAGCAGATAAAAGGCATTAATTTGGCTTTTTCCTGAGCTCAAGAACTTATTGTTTTGGTTTACAATGCATATTCGGCACATTTCCGACAGTGCCATCTAGTAGCCAGCCCTGGTAATTGCAGGAAAAGTACCCGCCAAACAGCTGATGAGGGGATGGGGGAATTTCAGCACTTTCTGGTCGTGGGGAATGATTCTGGAGATGCCAAAAAGCAACGAGAAATTTCAAAAATGGAGTGGAAATTCTCCAAACACCCTCCCACCACCGTGGGAAGCATTGGAACACCCCCCCCCCCAAAAAAAAAAAAAAAACCACCACCTTTTTGTATAGCAATTTTCCCCTGGTAAGCAGGGCGCCTTTTTCTTGGGATTTCCTTCCATATAGTGAGCTTGCCACTAATGAGCCATCTGTAAAGCGGGGTTCCACTGTAATTGCTTTAATTTGGTAGTCTTATGTTTATTGTTACATGCCATGAAATTGCCTCCAATTTATGGAGACCCTATGAATGTGTAACTACAGTAAAACCCTGACTTACGTAAAAAGTCTGTTCCATAGACTTTTACGTAAATCAGTTTTTTATGTAACTGGAAGCAAACCCATAGGAAAAATGAGAACACCTGCTTTATGGAGTCAATCCTTCTCCTGCTTAGTCATCCTCTTTTCCTGCAACCTTTGATTCTTCACTGGAATTATTGTATTTTCCAGCAAGTCTTGTGTTCTTATGACAAGAGAAGTATGAAAGAGTCAGTTTTATTGTATTTGTTTCTTTAGGGCATGGGTTAGCAACCTTTTTAAGTCAGGGACCGGGTCACACTCCCTCAGACAGTTGAGGGTGCTAGACTGGTGCCCCCCACCATAAATGCTGCCGTAAACGCATCCACACCCGGCGGCAGCAGTGGTGGCAGTTGGAGCAAGGGCCGGATTATTTGGTGCCATGGGCCAGATTCAGCCCAAAGGCCGTAGGTTGCCAATCCCTGTTTTAGAGTGTTTAGACTTGATTTGATCAGGTTTTCGCTTAGCACTTTAGGCGTGGAACCACTTTGAAACAGTGGAATTCTTTGCATGTTTACTCAAAAGTAAGTCTCACTAGCCAATTGGTGTGTCCAACTAGAACATGAGTTGAATCAGTGGATTTACATAATTATTGACTCGCCATTCAACAGTTGGTTCACTGGGTCTTTTCTAATTGGGACTAGAAGTATAATTTAGACCATTATATATTCGATAGTGCTCATTCTCTAATACGTGTGTTTATAATCACAACCTAAGAGACAAATTGTCATTTTTTTTCTTGAATCTACTTGTGGGTTAGAATTTTGGTTTGCACTGAATATATTAAAGGGTACAGTGAAAGCATAAAGTGTGAAGTGATCAGCAGCAAATGCTTCTTTTATCACTACAGAATGTCCTGTAGATATAAGAATTGCAGCTTTTGGCCCTCTGGATGGTTTACCATACAGTTCCCATTGTCCAATATGGACAATGGTTCCCTTACCATTGACCATATTGGTTTGACCTCTTCTACCAAGAAGGCTGTCACTGATGTAGTTAGTATTCTAGAAATCAAAGAAGTTAAATAAATTCTTTGCTTCTTGGGCCAAAATGGGGAACAAATGTCCACGCCTAAACATATTTTCAGGAAGATATTTTAAAAAGACAAATATTACTGATAAGAGTAATATAACCTAGTACCAAGTTGACAAAAGTCAGATCACAATTAGGTGGTATCCATTCAGTCTTCCTTAAAGAGCACACATTATTAAATTCCAGTTCAGCCACCCATGACAATATTTGTTTGACTTCTAGCATTTTGATAATAACAACTTTGTAAAATGGCTTTAGTATGGTAATGACAACCGTGTGTTGTTGGCTAATCTTTCTTACATTGGGTCAGGTGAAAGGAGCTACAGAACGAACTCACCAAAAGGTGCCTTCATTTTGTCAGTTTCATGTCTGACCTAGACATGGAAGAAGAAGTAAAGGAAAATTCATGAATCATGAGTAGAAGTTCTAAGCTGTCATGTGAACATCTTTTTGTTGCAACAATTTATTTTTCTGGCTGTACCTTAGGCTATCAGAGAGAGCTGCTGTACCAAAGAGATGATGGTTCTTTCAGTGCTTTTGGAAACAATGACCACTCAGGAAGCACATGGTATGAGTCTTATTGTGCCTCCTCACCTTCTTAATAAATGTCACATGATATGAATAATTTTGTATTTCTCATTTAGAATCTAATTGACCAGCAAATTTGTATGCAAGCCTTAAATTCAAAACTTACAAAGTCAGATTTAACTTTTTAAAGGCAAAGTTAAATATTGGGGAAATGGCTTTTTGCTCTTAATGTTGAAGTTCTTCAATTCGTTAAGATAACATCATTAATGCATTGATTAATATACTTATTCCCCATCCCATCAGTTATTTAATATGGACATTATTTTTAATGATTGTTACAGGCTCTTTCTTTTTAGAGAAGAATAGGTTGACATGCTTTCTGTAGAGAGTTTGCCTACTAAGATATTATTTAGCAGTTTAATTGCAGGCAATTCACAAATGCAAATTTTTATTTAGCATTCCAGTTCTTATTTATTTATTTATTGGTTAGATTTCTTCACCGCCCCCTTGGCTGAGGTCGACTCAGGGCGATTTACAATCATATATAAAAATGACATAGTTAAAACTAATTAAAACCACCCACCCCCTACAAAAGGGTGCAGGGGCCGAAGGTACCAAAGTGGGAGGTTTCCCACTAAACCAACCACCCCACGGAGGTCACCCCCCCACCTGCACCCCATACTTGGCCTGCCAGCCAGGTTTTGGGTTCTTTCCTGAAGGGCAGCAGTTCCATCTGGAGATGTAGCTTCTGTTGGCAGGAGGTTCCAGAGGGCCAGTGTGGACACGGAGAAGGCCCTCCTCCTTGTGCTAGAGAGGCGAGCCCCTCTAGCAGATGGTACAATCAGAGAGCCCCTCTGGTCCGCTCTCGTTGGACAGATAGACATCCTTATGGTGATGCGGATTCTTAGGTATCCTGGCCCAGTACCATATAGGGCTTTAAAAGTCAAAAACCAGCACCTTGAATTGCACACTGGTAACCAGTGCAGCTCCCGGAGTAGTGGGGAGGCGCAGGCATAACGTCTTTCTTTCCTTCTTTGTGCCAGAAGCACCACAGTACAGTTAATACATATGTGAGACAATTTTTGCCCAGCAATGGGCAACATTGAGAGCATTTGGGATAGCTAGAATTAAATCTTCTATAGTACATGTTGAGGGAATAGAGTACACTGACATAATAGGCATGAACTTCTTCTCCACCCTCACAAAGAACAGTGTAGGTGCAAAGGCCCCATTGTCTGATATTGATGATACTGTATTTCTTGTATGAGTTGCCTTGGTGCAGTGGAAATAGCAGAAAACAGAAAGAACTAAGCCTATGAAAGTGTCTAACTGAAGTTACTAATTATCATTTCACTGCAGGCTATCTGCTTTTGTGCTGAGAAGTTTCATTCAGGCTCAAACATTCATAGATATTGATCCATTTATATTGGAGAGAACAGCTGCTTGGATTGCCAGACATCAGAAACCTAGTGGAGAATTCCAAGAGCCTGGAAGAGTCCTACATACTGAACTGCAAGGAGGCACTAATAGCTCTATCTCACTTACAGCTTACATTATGGCTGCACTGCTAGAGTACCAAACAGATAAGGTAAAAATAACTCTGATACTGTGCCGTTTAATGGTAGTTTAAAGCACAATATGATCCAAAAGAGAACTGTACACATCTGAAGCTGTCTTATATACTAAGCTTAGTTTCTTGTCTGTCTGATAAATTGTTACCTACATTGTTCATAATGTTCAAACTGCAATCACTATTTAAGGTGGCAAGGGTTAAAAAAATGAGGTGTAAACATATGTAGCAAGCATGTGTTCTGTCACTAAACAATGCTGTTTCTCTTATATTTCAGGCAACTCAGTTCATTGTTTCCTTTCTCTGGCAAAACAGCAGCTGGCTTTATTCCTGGGTGGCTACAGATTGTTACATAAATACAAACTTAGCCTACACGAAAGACAAGTTGCTTTGGTATTTGGGGTTAGGGAGCTGGCCCTTTCTTTTGAAAGTGTGCCATGGTCTGGAAAAGACTTAAACTCAATAAATGGATGCCTCCATAATTTGTCAATCTTCTGGTAAACCTGGTGCTACCAAAAAAGAAGGGGTTTCTTCACAATGAAGAGGCACACAACTATTGCATGTCATGTTTATGTTATCTACGTGTACGTGCCCTTATCTTATGGACTAAATCCTGTTGCTTAGTGTGGTAAATCAGACTAGACAAGACCCACTGAGGGGATTTAGTGAGTCAAGGCCTTTGTGAGTTTTGTTGATCTAAATGAGTCTACTCTTAACTGCAACTTATCTTAGTCGCAATTGGAATAGACGACCCCTTTGAATCAATGGAATTTACGGAAAAGGCAATTGACCAGATCCCCGTGGATTCAATGAGTCTATTTTAATATGACTGCTGCACTAAGCAAAAAGATTTTGGCCATTATGGTATTGTGGTAGATACCATTGTCAGGGTTGCCACTCATGGCCCAGCGTGGCCATTGGACCACGGTCACCCGTCTCTATGGCATGTGGCTGAGTTTAGAGGTTATCCTTCTGCTCCCAGGTGTCTTGCTGGTGGTGCGGACCTCTGCCCAATTAAACTGGTTCATAAGCAGGAAAATGGCAATGCTATTGTATAGCAGGTGTCTGGTAGCAATATGTGATGACAAATTAAAAGTCCCGTAAAATGCCACCTTCCTAACCCAGCCCACACAAAGTCACGGAGAAATTTTGGCCCAGGCAAAGCTCTGTAGGATATGGAATGTTTTACCTTCGAAGTGAAACTGTCCCAGTTGATAACACTGCCTGGCCAAAGGAAATGAAAGTCACCATTCCTCCCTTTAGGATTCCTCCGACTCCCCCTTTGAAGGAGATGGTGTGAGAAAGAGGCTTATTGTCGCCTCTTATCAGATCTCCGTGAAAACTCCCTTTTTAGAGTCATGACGCTGCTAGCAATTTGGAGAATAGCAGCTTTATTGTAGCTTGAAAGTTATCCAGAATATGCAAAGTAAAAATGCAAAGATCTCATCTAAACTAAACTGAAATACCAATTTAATAAAATAACAAAATAGCTCAATAACTAACTTAATCAAAGTATGGATTCGGGCAGGCTTCTTAGCCCTCATCCAGGACATGAGTTTGGCTAAGCCATGATTTCAGATGACAAGACCTCTCACTGACATCGGTAAAAGCCCCCCTTTTGTCCCAAAATCCCTGATCTTAAATACAGTTTTTGGGCTCTTACACACCCACCCCTTTAGAATGTGAAAGATGTCCTAGAAGCTACGTGGTGTAACCACTATCTTGTTTGTTAAGACTCACAGGTGTTGCTTATCTTTTTGCTCCATCGAAGATGCCCCTCTTTTGATTGGCATCCAAGTGGCTGACCTTGCTTTATTGGCAAGCCTTTGTGTCTTACAGCCGCTTCTCAGTGTTAGCCTAACAAGACTACAGAGAACTAATAAAAATAACTAAAGTGTTACTGAAGTAAAACAAAGTAACTTAAAGAAAAATAACTTCCCTTTAAGGATTTTCACGACAACCATATCCAAAATTAAAATATGAGAAAATATCACTGTTTTTTATAAACTGAAGCCATTTTTCTTTTCAAATCATATTCTCTTGTTGTGTAAACTGAGTAACTTTAAACAACACTGAGGCCTACATAGTGTTTGTTAAGGTTGTCATTCATGAGATTGGTTAATGTTGATAGCCAGGTGAAACGAGTTTGCCACCCTGCAAGTTAGTTTCAGTACAATGAAGGACAAGTTCTTACTTTTTCTGGAGCACAAGACCATATAACTTGCAGGTATAAAGGTTGGCCCCACTGTTAGGTAAGAGTGAGCAGCAGTTTCTGAAAGGGAAACAGGTAGCCTGGTATATTAGCTGAGTTGAATAGTGTACCAGTTGGTGAGGCTGGAATAACAACCAATTAGCCGTTACCTGTCATATGTACAGGTGAAACTTGGAAAATTAGAATATTGTGCAAATGTTCATTCAGTTCAGTAATGCAACTTAAAAGGTGAAACAAATATATGAGATAGACTCATTGTATGCAAAGCGAGATAGTTCAAGCCTTACTTTGTTATAATATTGATGCTTATGGCTTACAGTTTATGAAAACCCCAATCCCCCAATTTCATGTACCCCATAATCATCACATAATCTCATGTACACTGTATGCCATGATCATCACAATTATAATGAATTAAGGCATGACATCTCTTGCTTTGCATGTAGTGAGTCTATCTCATATATTTATTTCACCTTTTAAATGAAATGAATGAACATTTGCACGATATTCTAATTTCCCGAGTTTCACCTGTATGTTGTATAGCCTGTGCTGAATCTCTACACTAGCCAGCCATAAATTGTCATTGCTGAAGTAAAAATTAACTACCAATCCAATTTACTTATATTCACAGAAAGGGGAGAGTTGCCATTGTGTCCTTTACTTCAGAAGGCAAAATGTCTTAGGATGGCCCTGCAGATATTTAAAAAATTGTGCTGCAACTTGTATCAAGGCAGGAATTGTAGTCACTCAAAGTCTTCCTGCCTCAGCTAATTCCAAACTGAATAGAGACAAGTGTTATACTTTTATTTTCTTATTAAGAATCAGGAATGGTACTATCTAGTTTTTTTTGTTTCATAAACAATGTTAATTTTCATGTGGCTTTAATTTAATAATCAATGTTAATTTTCATGTGGTTATAATTTCAAGGCACATCTGAATTCCATATCCTCTGCACTTGCATATTAATTATTTTTCTAAGAATAATGATGGTAATTCTTTAAAAGCCCTAAAAAGGTTATGGGTTAAAGGTTATGTTATATTTCTTTTAGACTAAAAACTAAGGAAGATAGCAAAATATTTGCCTTCAAAATCCAGTTGTTTAAAAAATAATAATCCACATTTCTGCACATTCTCTTCCATGAGGTTTCTATGGCCTTTGCTGGGGAGAGGCCACTAACAATTCTCTGACTTCAGAAATTTCATCAGACCTCTTCCACACCCTTTCAAGCATATCCTTTGAGCCGTAAAGACTAGAAACCTTTTTCCAATGAAGGCTTGGATTTTCAAACAGTTTAGATATTGACCAATCCCAACATTCTCTCTTTCTCTTTATACACATATATGTGTGCTCTTGTGAAGTTGCATGTACATCAAGGTCTTGCATTTTTCAGTTAGAACATGGATTCTCAAATCAACATTATGCTGCTGTCAGTATTTGCTTGTTAATCTTCTAAAATCTGTATAATTTTTTTTACTACAACTTCTAGCAACTTATTTCTGGCTTTTGAAAACATAGTTCTTATAATGTTATCTCTTTCTGCAGTATGATGATAATATAAGAAGAGCTTTGAACTTCCTGGAATATAAATTAAGTGAAGGCATATCAGATAACCATACATTAGCAGTTGTGACTTACACTTTATCACTAGCAAAGAGTGTGGATGCAAAAATGGCTCTGGACATATTGAATCAACGGGCAGAAAAGCAAGGTAAATTAATAGGTTTTTTTAACCTGATAAGATATTATTAAAGCATTGGGCTACGTGATCCTCTGCCCCACTTATGCTGGGGTTTATTGTCCATAAAATAAGCCACCATGTAAAATGAAACACATAAAAAGATCCAGTTAGTTTGCCTAACATTTCAAGGTGATAATTCTAGGAATGCTCTAAAAATTGCATAAATTCTATAAATTTAAGACAGTTAAGTTAGTTACTACTTGTGGATAAATAATTGGTAGGTTAGTGCTCTTTAGAGTGATATAAACAAAACATTCAGATGGGACTTAGAGAAATTGACATTTTATTTATAACTCTTCCCCAGTTAGATAGTAGTTAGTTAATTGCTATTGTCATGTTTGGGAAATCTATACCTATAAGAAGGGCCTTGCGTGGTACGTGTCCGGCATGCACGTCCACACCTGGCCCAATCATCCTGTACCAAGCCGCCCTCACTTACCTTAACCCTCTGCGAGCATTACCGCAAGGGTCCGCCAGCCGTGAGTGGGGCAACCGCCTCATGAACGTAAACACAAAAACCAAATACATGTCCCAGTGTCCTCTGTGCCAATCAGGCTGAGGGACGCAAGTGTGGAGGAGGCCGGGAAAGCCAGTGCGCACTAAAAAAAAATATGCCAACGTGCCAACAACTTCCTTCCGGGAGACACTTTGTCTCACGGAGGGAAGCTCACTTTGTCTCACAGAGGGAAGCCATTTCTAGCTCACCACGGCGGGCGGCCGGCCACGTCGGTTGCTGGCTGGGCCACCTGATTTTGGTGGGCCCCGTCCTACCGACGAAGGTCTCAGCGCTGGCGGTGAGGGAGGAAAGGCCGCGTCACGGAGGCACGGAAGATGAGTGGCCGAGCGCAGAAGGCTATGCCGGGGAGGCGCAGAGTACAAAAGGCCCAGCCAACAACAGGTAAGTGGGGCGGGGGAGAGGAACTGAGGGGGGGGAATGGGCCAGGGGAGCACGCCACCCACCCAGGTCTTGGAGAAGAAAGGGGGAGAACGAACCCACCCCCTTCCCCCCAGTCCCTGTCCCCTGCCCCACTTACCTGTTGTTGGCTGGGCATTTCGTACTCTGCGCCTCCCCAGGGTGGCCTTCTGCGCTGGGCTGCTCACCTTCCGTGCCTCCGTAGCACGGCCTTTCCTCCCTCACCTCTGGTGCCAGTGCGCCCCCTCCTGAAGAAACTGTCCCTTGAACCAACTGTCCTAACTAACTACAGGCCTGTCTCTAACCTCCCTTTCTTGGGGAAGATATTGGAGAAGGTGGTGGTGCACCAGCTGCAGGGGGCACTGGAGGAAGCGGATTATCTAGACCCATCTCAATCAGGATTCAGGCCTGGACATGGTACGTAGATGGCATTGATTGCACTGATGGATGATCTTTGGCATGAGCAGGATGGCGGGCACCCGACCGTTCGTGCTCTCCTTGACCTCTCAGCGGCCTTTGATATCGTCGACCACGGTATCCTTCTGTAACGGCTCAAAGGATTAGGGATCCAGGGCACGGTGTTGTCTTGGTTTTCCTCATTTCTGGAGGGTCGTACCCAGTTGGTGTGGTTGGAGAGTTAGAGGTCCAGCCCTAGGCCCCTCAAATATGGGGTGCCGCAGGGCTCGATGCTCTCTCCTATCCTATTTAACATCTACATGAAGCCGCTGGGCGAGATCATCCGTTCCCATGGGGCGTGGTACCATGAGTATGCGGATGACACTCAGGTGTACATCTCAGCCCGTGGTGATCTCAGTGATGCGGTCAAAGTCCTGTCCGGATGCCTGGAGGCCGTTGGGGTCTGGATGGGGGACAACGGGCTTCAGCTGAACCCTAGCAAGACCGAGTGGCTATGGGTTGGGGGCCCGGGGTTATCCAGTGAGTTACCATCTTTGGTCTTGGATGGGGCAGTTTTGCTACTGGACTCACAGCTGCTGCTGGAAGAACAGGTGGCGGCCGTGGCCAGGAGGGCTTTTGCTCAACTTCGAGTGATTTGCCAGTTGCGCCGCTCCTGGATCGGGACTCCTTGCTCATGGTCACTCATGCTCTAGTCACCTCCAGGCTAGATTACTGTAATGCGCTTTACATGGGGCTGCCCTTGACGACCATTCGGAGGCTACAGCTGGTTCAGAATTCAGCTGCCCGGGTGGTGATGGGGTGTGGACGTTATGCCCATGCCTCCCCACTACTCCAGGAGTTGCACTGGTTACCAGTTTGCCTCCGGGTGCAATTCAAGGTGCTGGTTTTGACCTTTAAAGCCCTATATGGCAGTGGGCCAGGATACCTGAGAGATCGCATCGTCCCAAGAGTGTCTGCCTGTTCAACCAGAGTGGACTGGAGGGGATCCTTGGTGGTACCTTCAGCTAGAGAGGCTTGCCTCTGGCACACGGAGGAGGGCCTTCTCCGTGTCCACACAACCCTCTGGAACCTCCTTCCAACAGAATTGAGGCTACAGACAGAATTGCTGCCTTTCAGGAAAGGAGTGAACACTTGGCTGGCAGGGCAGGTGTGGGGCCCTAATGGGAATACGGCCTGTTGGCTTATTTCCAACTAGAGCTCAACTGTCCCTCCTTTTTGTGTTGTGTACTGCGGTATTCCTCCATTACATATTCCCTTTTTAATCTTTTAATGGGGTGGGAGTGGGAGGGTGGGTTGGTGGGTGGTCGAGTGAGGGTTTTAATCTGTTTTGTTATATTTTACTGTATTTTATCTGTTTTTACCGTTGTGCGCCGCCCTGAGTCGGGTTTCCCTAAGTGGGCGGCATAAAAATCTAAGAATAAATAAACAAATAAAATAAAAATCAGGCAGCCCAGCCAGCAACTGATGTGGCCACCCGCCCAGCAAAGGCCTCCTGGGTGTCCTCACCGAGGCTTGGGGGGAGGAGGAAGAGCCCCTCCTCCCCCCGCAAAGCTTCGGCATATGTGTGTGTGTGTGTGTGTATGTGTCTCCTCACAAAGGCTTTGGGGGGGGAGGAGGAAGAGCCCCTCCTCTCCCCACAGAGCTACGGTGTGTGTGTATTGTGTGTATGTGTGTGGTTGTGTTGTGTGTGTGGTTGTGTTGTGTGTGTGTATTGAGTGTATGTGTTGTGTGTGCTGTGTGTGTGTGTGTGTGTTCTCACTGAGGCTTCAGGGGGAGGAGGAAAAGCCCCTCCTCTCCCCATGGAGCTACGGTGTGTGTGTATTGTGTGTGTGTGGTTGTGTTGTGTGTGTGTGTGTGTGTATATTGAGTGTTTGTGTGGTTATGTTGTGAGTGCTGTGTGTGTGTGTATTGTGTGTGCATGGTTGTGTTGCATGTGTGTATTGAATGAGTGTGTGGTTGTGTTGTGTGTGCTGTGTGTGTGTTTAGTGTGTGTGTGTGGTTGTGTTGCGTGTATGGTTATGTTGTGTGTGTGCGTACCCCCCAAAACCACCCCAACCACCAGCACACACATTATAAGTGCCCGGCAGGGCCGGGCAAAAAATGCTAGTATTAGGATAATATGTGATAAGAGATTTCTTGTCTAAGAAATTTTAGCAATCTGTTTGTACCCAAACATGGGAGTTTCTGCTGCCATGATTCTACCTTTTGGAATCTTAGGATTTGTAGTTTTTTGAGGGATTTCACACTCTCTGCAAGAGCTCTGTAAAGCAGAGAATACTAAGCACCTCTCCAGTCTACAAATCCTAGAATTCTGTTGGATGAAACTATGGCAGTAAAAGTGGAATTGATGTGATCTAACTGGGAAGTGCAGATACAGTTTCAGGGTCTTAGAGCCCATAAGAGGATACTCCGTGTTCTTTGAGCTATTTTCATCACTTTGGGCTCACCCTCTTAAATATTTGTTTTTCTTTTCTGGAGACTTTGCTTATCTCCAAGCTAGTTGCAATGGTCCTGTTTTGCCTGCATAAAGACTGGTACTCAGACAAGAAAACTGCTGTTAGTGTACTGGTATGTGCAACCAGTGACAATGCCCACAGCATAAACAGTTTACAAAATTTCCAGTTTACAAAACCTTGTCTGATTTTGTTATCTTGTGTACAGTTTTGATTGTCATGGGCAAAAAGTAAGTGGCTATTAACAAACATTGCCAAAACAGTTTTGAATATGCCAAACAGATGCCTAAAACATGTGTATAATACAAATACATTGACCTGAGACATAGGATTGGCTGCAACACTGTTTTGACCAGGGATTCTCAACCTCACCCCGCGGCACCATTTCATGTGGCCCACCACCACCTTCACTACACAAGGAAGTGCCATGTGCTCATGTCTCTGCGGATCTCAGTATAAGTACAGGGACGCCGCAGGGGTGTGTGCTGAGCCCGCTTCTGTACATGCTTTACACATATGATTGTGTTCCCAGTTATCCCAGCAATAAGATCATCAAGTTTGCAGACGACACAACGGTGGTGGGTCTGATTACTGCTGGGGAGGGGGAGTCGGCTTACAGGAAGGAGGTTGAGATGCTGACGGAGTGGTGTAGGGAAAACAATTTATTCCTCAATGTAAAAAAGACAAAAGAGATCATTGTGGACTTTAGAAAATGCAAATTGAACATTCAGCCACTTATTATTGAAGGGAATTGTGTGGAACAGGTCTCGGTGTTTCGATTTCTGGGAATGGAGCTGAGGGATGATCTAACATGGGGAGCAAACACCAAAGCTCTGATGAAGAGAGCACAGCAGAGGTTATACTTCTTGAGAATCCTCAGGAAGAAGAACAACCTTTCAAAGGACCTGCTGTTGGCATTCTGCCACTGTACCATAGAGAGTGTGTTAACCTATGGTCTGTGTGTATGGTTTGGGAGTTGTACAGCTAGGGAAAGAACAATGCTGTCCAGGGTTGTAAAGACTGCGGAAGGGATAATCGGGCATACACTTCCCACTCTAGATCAAATCTGTGCCACCAGGTGTTACAAGAAAGCTGTAGAGATTGCGCAAGATAGTACGCACCCCGGAAATGATCTCTTTCAGCTTCTGCCTTCTAGAAGAAGGTATAGGGTCATAAAGACCAGGACCAGCCGCTTGAGAAATAGTTTCTACCCAAAAGCAGTTCTGGCTTTGAATGCAGTGAAATGCAGTCTATGAGGGAACTTCTGTATATACCGTATTTTTCGCCGTATAAGACGCACTTTTTCTTCCCCAAAACTGGGGGGAAAAAGTTGGTGCGTCTTATACGGCAAATATACGGCAGCCGCGCTCTCCCCGCCCCCACCATCGGCGGGGAGATGAAGGGAGCCGCGCCGCGCGAAGCCGTCCCTCCCCGCCCCCTGCCACCGGGCGGGGAGGTTAAAATGGCTCCCTGCCCGAGGAAGGAGCCGCCGCCGCCGCGCCGCGCCGCGCCGCGCGAAGCCGTCCCTCCCCGCCCCCTGCCACCGGGCGGGGAGGTTAAAATGGCTCCCTGCCCGAGGAAGGAGCCGCCGCCGCCGCCGCGCCGCGCGAAGCCGTCCCTCCCCGCCCCCTGCCTTTTAACCTCCCCGCCCAGTGGCAGGGGGCGGGGAGGGCCGGCTTCGCGCGGCGCGGCGCGGCGGCGGCGGCTCCTTCCTCGGGCAGGGAGCCCTTTTAACCTCCCCGCCCGGTGGCAGGGGGCGGGGAGGGACGGCTTCGCGCGGCGCGGCGCGGCGGCGGCGGCTCCTTCCTCGGGCAGGGAGCCCTTTTAACCTCCCCGCCCGGTGGCAGGGGGCGGGGAGGGACGGCTTCGCGCGGCGCGGCGGCGGCGGCTCCTTCCTCGGGCAGGGAGCCCTTTTAACCTCCCCGCCCGGTGGCAGGGGGCGGGGAGGGACGGCTTCGCGCAGCGCGGCGCGGCGCGGCGGCGGCGGCTCCTTCCTCGGGCAGGGAGCCCTTTTAACCTCCCCGCCCGGTGGCAGGGGGCGGGGAGGGACGGCTTCGCGCGGCGCGGCGCGGCGCGGTGCGGTGCGACGGCGGCGGCTCCTTCCTCGGGCAGGGAGCCCTTTTAACCTCCCCGCCCGGTGGCAGGGGGCGGGGAGGGACGGCTTCGCGCGGCGCGGCGGCGGCGGCTCCTTCCTCGGGCAGGGAGCCCTTTTAACCTCCCCGCCCGGTGGCAGGGGGCGGGGAGGGACGGCTTCGCGCGGCGCGGCGTGGCGCGGCGCGGCGGCGGCGGCTCCTTCCTCGGGCAGGGAGCCCTTTTAACCTCCCCGCCCGGTGGCAGGGGGCGGGGAGGGACGGCTTCGCGCGGCGCGGTGCGGCGCGGCGCGGCGGCGGCGGCTCCTTCCTCGGGCAGGGAGCCCTTTTAACCTCCCCGCCCGGTGGCAGGGGGCGGGGAGGGACGGCTTCGCGCGGCGCGGCGCGGCGGCGGCGGCGGCGGCGGCTCCTTCCTCGGGCAGGCGGGGAGATAAAGGGAGCCTTCCGTGGCCCGGGAGGCTCCGAAGACGCCGCTGCTGCGAAGCATCGTGCCCTCCCAGACCTTTGTTCCTCTTGGAGGTTGACTACGGCAGGTACGTAATTTTTGACTTTGAGTATTTTTGTGGTGGCTTTATTGTACGTGGACATGTGGGGTTTCTGAAAAGATGTGGGGTTTTTTTCTTCCCTTTTAGTACAGTATTTGGTTCAGAATCTTTTTTTTCTAGATTTTCCTCCTTTAAAATTGGGTGCGCCTTATATGCCGGAGCGCCTTATAGGGCGAAAAATACGGTAGTTTTTAGAGTTTTAGAGTTTTTAGAGTTTTAGAGCTTTTAGGGGTTAAATGTGTTTATGTGGGGTGGGAGTATGTTGATAATTTTGTATAGTTGTATTTTGTTTAGGTTTTGTTGGGTTGATAAGTGTCCCCCCCCCCAATCTTGTTGTTCTGTGCAGGACAATGAAAATAAAGATTTATCTATCTATCTATCTATCTATCTATCTATGTGGTGGAGGAAGGGCAAAATGGCTGTCTGCCCCCCCCCCCAAGCTGTCTGAGGGAGCATGATGTGGCCCCCAGCTTAAAAAGTTTGAGAATTCCTGCTCTTGACCATATACTACATAACAAATCCTTTTGTTTGTTTGTTTATTATGGCATATCTGAAATGACTATATTTTAACCAATGAAACTACTTGATTTTAAAATAAGGGCTAAAGAAGTAAAATGCAACAGCAATTGGATTGGTTTTCCTGTTGTACTGTGCGTATAATTCTCAGAAGACTGCATCTTCCCTTAGTTACAAAATGCTTGCTCTTGTTGCTATATGACAGCGTGTTTCGTTTTCACAGGAGAACTCAGATTCTGGATATCGCCAGCTTCCGAACTGTCTGATTCTTGGCAGCCACGTTCTGTAGATATTGAGGCTGCAGGTTATGCTCTGTTGTCTCATGCTAAGCAACAAAGATTGTTAGAGGGGATCCCTATTATGAAATGGCTAAGCCAGCAAAGGAACCACCTGGGAGGTTTTTCTTCTACACAGGTTAGAAAAGCATATTTTTTTAAAAAAATAATAATAATAACTATATTGGTATCTTTCAAGAGTTAATATTATTTTATGTGGGACTCTATTTAAAACATCAGACTGGAAACCTACACAGCAGTGTGAGAATTCTGATGAATTTGCTGCTCCGGTGGTAGTTTTTGGATTGTCAAGAGCTGGCATGTAAATGTTTTAAAGGTGAAAGGATGAGTGTTTTGATTCTTCAGGAATCCAGTCAGTACCTTCTACTGCAGTTTTTCCCCCAGACATAGGAAAAGGTACTTTATGGAACCTCTGCCTCTCAGAATGCCTCAACCAGAGTAGAAAGTTCAGCAAGGATCTTTTCCCATTTCTGTTTCTCCACTATACTTTCTTTAAAATTAAATTTAGGCTAGTAGCTGCATCTTAGTTTAACCTTCTCCCACAGAATTAGGTGGCCCAAATCCTGTTACTTAGTGTAGTAAATCTCACTAGTGTAGGCCTGCTCAATCAATCAGGATTTAGTAAGTCAGCTCCTCCACAAGTTCCATTGATTCAAATGTACCACCTAACTATGACTTACTATATTTTAATAAAAAAGTTTACTGATAATGACAATATCTGAAAACAAAACAAAACAAAACAAAAACACTGCAGCACTTTAAAGACTAACTGCTCTCTCTCTCTCTCTCTCTCACACACACACACACACACACAATTTAACCTTGTAACCCTTGTTACAACATAACCATACACGCAACACAACCACACACACAATACACACACACAGAGCACACACAACACAACCACACACTCATAACACACATACAACACAACCACGCACACACAATACACACACACAGCACACACAACACACACACAGCACACACAACACACACACACACACACACACACACACACACACACACACACACACACACACACACACACACACACACACCGTAGCTCCATGGGGAGAGGAGGGGCTTTTCCTCCTCCCTCTGAAGCCTCGGTGAGAACACACACACACACACACACACACACACACACACACACACACACACACACACACACACACACACACACACACACACACACACACACACACACACACACACACACACACCATTTACTCTTGTGGAGTCCCTTTTCTCTTCCAGAATTATATAGACACTTCAATTGGCATTTATCTACACTAGATTAAGCGAAAGGAACTACGGAATGAATTCACCAAAGGTGGCTTCATTATAGTAATTTCATGTCTGACCTAGGCATGGAAGGGGAAAAAAGAGATTTATAATTTCCCCTTTATTAACATAAAATCAAGAAATTATCCCTATATATCTCTGCCTGGAAACCCCTCCTCGATTCATATATCATATGTACATTTATTATTAATTACTAAATCCCTGGTGTCCCTCTGCCATTCACTTAAGAAAATATGAGCTGTTTTCTAGTTCTTAGCAATAATCAATTTTGCTGCTGTTACCAATTTGGAAATTAGTTCTCTAGTTGTCCAATTATCTCCTTCCTTTTGAAATGTTGATAAAAGCACAACTTTAAGACATGTAGCTAAGTTTAAATTTCTTATTTCATTTCTTTAATAACTAGTTGCTAAATTTTCAGTTTATATTTACTTTGAGTTTTTCAAAATTAATTTTTATTGATTAAAAACAAAAACAAACAAACAACAATAAACAATATAAAAAAGAAAATATATATCCAATTATGTTGTTCATTATAATACAAAAACAAATAAATTAGTGCAATCCCACCCATGATTGTGGGGGCGTCTACATTATTCCATTAATTACTATATACTCCATACTTATTAACTTTACTTTCCAGAAAGACATCACTTCTTGGTGGTTTACTGCTCTTGTTATCAGCAAATACATATTCCACAAAAGGTGTCCATACTTCCTAGAAAACAAAAAAAAAACCCAATTAATTTTGATCAACCCTTTTTTACACTTCAATTCCCCTGTATCATTCAGTGCAATTTCCCAAAGTTCCTTGCTTACTTAGTTACTACATATGAAAATATATACAGTATCTATTTTCTGGCACCTTCTTCAGCATATTTTAGAGTAATTGCCATCTATTTGATTCAGTCTCGTATTCTCTAATTATTTTTAATGATATTTCGGCTATAATTTTGTTACCTTTATTTTTCCCAACATCATATTTTATCCTCAATCTTTTAAATATGTTTATCTCACTCTCGTTTAAGTTTATATGATTATTTAATATCAATTTATCTCCTCACTACTTTCCTATTAATCTACATGTTAGCCTGACTGCAGCTTTTCCTGTCATTTATTTCCCGTATATCCATCATTTTATTTTATTTTTTCTTTATTATTATTTTTTGCTGAAGAATACTGGTATGCAATCTCTATATTTTAGGTTCTTAATAATTGTATCTGATTTTGATATCTATATTTAATAAAGCATGGACTGTTTTATATGTTACAGTTCTCTTTTCTGTGAGTAGGCATTGGATTCTGCATAAGCTGTACACATAGGACCTTTGGATGCACAAAGATCAGGGTTGTGACAAGCAGGCTGCCATGCCCAATGTTGTTTTTAGATGCCTGAATGAGGCTGCACTGATTTTCCTTCCTCCAGAATCCTTGTTCTTCATTTCTCTTGCTGTGGAGAATGAGTGCATGGCCATGCACAAGCAGCAGCTCTGTAGCTGAGAGGGCCAATACACGAATCCCTGGCTAGCTCTGCTTCCAGCAGCCATTGTGGTTCAGAGGTGTCTTTTTGAGTATCTTCCACAGTGGTGGCCATAAAAAAATCCCTACCACACTGTGGGCATGGCCATGTGATTGGGTGGGCGTGGCCTGTTGGCCATGTTGTTACCAGAAAAATGGCTACTGGATACAGTTACAACTTCGGTTCGAGTCACTGGTGGAGCCCTTCTCCCAAGAACGAGGAAGCGTTTAATATAGGCAAAAATTAAAATTGGTTTATTGAAAAGGGGTTTAAGCGTCACTGGCCTGGTGCCGGGAAAAGCCCTAGTCTCAACCTTTTTGCCTACTAAAGTCCCTTAAGTGAGCAGCTCCTTTTGGTTCCGATGTCTTGCGTGCAAATGTGCTGAGAGCGCTCCTGACATTTTCTATCAGGAGATTTTTATACCCTCCACCCAAGGGGCTCAACTAGTTCTACTGCTAGCTAACAAGTTTACAAAACAAGAGATTTACAATGGTGAACAAAAACCCGGCACCAGACTCTTTAGTTACATTAAAAGGTCAATCATACAGAGACAAAACAGGTCAATTACATAGAACAAAAGGTGATGGGTAGAGCAATTGCCCTGGAAATGACAGAGTTCATAGTTTAGCAAATGCAGGTTGTGACATCATTCAGGTGACATCCAATGGGCACCAGGATTGTAATTTGGCACAAATCAGAAGTCCAGATTTTGAATCCAGGTTGAGAATTGACCAATAACGAAGATGGGCATCCTTCAGACTCCCCTGAGGAGGAGCATTGCTTTGAGGCTCTTGGCAAAATTCCATTCCCACCCAGCAATTACTTCATCCTGTCTCATCCCAAGCACTATCTAGGATAATCACAAAAGAAATTTCAGTATCAATGGATATGCAGACTTCCCCCATGTCCCAATTCTGATTGACCTCTGGACTGCCTTTCTCCATTATATCAAAGTATGCAGGTGATAGTAAGCACAATAAGTGGCAGGAAAACAGGAGATTGAGATGGAATTTCTGAACTTCCAAGGGTGAGAGGTAACAATAGGTAGGGCAATTGAGGCTTTTCCTGTGTAACTGGAGGGCTTTGGGTGTTAATTTTGACTCCTGCTTTGAGACATAGAAGAGAGAATGTTAGATATCAAATTTATATTATTTAATAAGGCCCTGGCCCCTTTAATCAAATTCCGCATTTTTATTTACACCAAATAATCATTTCTTTTCTGCATCCTGAAGCAAGCACTGCTTTACTTTGACAGCCTTGTGATAATTGTGAGGTTCCTGACCATATACAGAGTTCTATTCATGAAAGTAGGGGTTATGTATGGGCACGGTTAGCTGGCAGATTTCCTTTATAGCTTGAGGAAATTGACATATCTAAAAGATGACTGAGAAGACCAGTGAAGCAGGGGAGGCTTGCAGTTATGCCCACAAGTATGTGAATGGAGGTGTGTTAGAGTAATGCTTGGTGCAAGACAGAAACCTAGAAATGGGTGGCAACTAAAACATAATAAATCTTGAAGGAATAAAAAGAGTAAGCATGGAAAATAAAGAGGAATAAAATTCGGGTGGTGTGTCCCTGAAAATGGAGGTAACAGTCCTTCCCTCTCTCTTCCGTGACATGGCGACAAAAGGGAGCCATGCTCACGTCAAACAGCGGTGGTCTCGGTGATGATGTACCCCGCCCCTTGGGTCCGGGGAATTGAACAGGCTGCCCTCAGCGATTGCAGCATTGGAACACAGACACAGATGAAAATAATGCCACCAACTATAATTAAAGCTGTGACAAAAATATGTTTAAGATAACCGAAATCAGGCAGCCAGCTCATAAGCCATGACCATAAAGAAAATCCTTTATCCTCCTTAATTTCTGAAGTTAAATTTGTGAGACCATGGATTGAATTCTCAACCTGCTGGTAATTATCCTGCAGGTCCAGGCAGCACATACCATTAAAATCAGAACACTTCTTATTATGGAGGAGCAGCAGATAATCAATGGTCATACGGTTCTGGAGTGTGGCATCCCTGATTCCAGCAAGCTCTTGATTGATTAAATGCAGGGCATGACTGGTGAAATTCAAACCTTTTACCACAGAGCAAGCCAATTTACTTAGCTGCCTGGCATTTGAGACTGCTAGCCCTGGGACACCCACAAGTGACACTGCCAGTGCGATGTATTCCGCTTCAGACAGCAGGCTGACTGAGGAATCGCAGGTTGAAGCTAGTCCATGGGTTTCCGTGTCTCGCTTAGACTTTTGTTCTAGAGAGAGCACTTCCCTTGAAGGGAGGAGGACACTTAGTCTGGCAAGGGAGCATGGACCTCCATTGTCAGATGCAGGAACATAGGTGAATGTTTGTAGTCCACAAACAATGAACCATCCAGGAGGCAATTTGATAAAGTTTGGGTGGAAGGGAACCTTTTCTATTTTGTCACATTGAAGTGATAGGTCAGAGGGGGTCACGTTGTAACATTCTGAGGTACATCCCTCCCAGACCACGCAACGTGGGGACCTGGTTACTGTCCCTACACGGAAACGTAACATTGAATTATCCCGGGTGTTCACAACCTGCCCTAAGGTGAACAAGTTTCCATAGTTGCATGGAATCAAATGTCTGATTGGGTGCAAGCTCAACTCTGGGCGAGTAATGTGTTCTAAAACAGTAATGTCTGAGGTAACTGCAATTAAACATGAGGCAACCACTTGTCCTACTGAGTTGCCTGTTTTTAAACAGATGTTGGAGACATTTGCGACATTCCTCCCCAGATATTCCCAGATGTTATCATGAACATCTATCTTTCTGAGTATTGGGTGCACCGCAGAAACCCAGGGAGGGGAATCACAAAGTGTCCAAAGCGTAATAACACATCCTATAAACTTAAACATTTCTAAAATATGCAAATAATAAACCCTTATGACACTTAAAGAAATCAATTATACTTTTAAAAAAACCTAAATAACTATACTGTGCACAGTGACTACAACATAGACTAAATAAGCTATTTACGCATAAGAAAATATTGGAGAGGCTACTTATTGACCCGATGCACAGGCAAACCCTTGTGCGCCGAGACGTCAGGTTGTTTTCGAAACAGCAGCTTCAGCCCGTCTAGGCCTTCCACAGACCAGTGGCTCTTTTCTCTCCTTCTCTCACGCTGCCGGTTTCTCTTGAAGTCCTCCAGTACTGGGGTCGGCTTCTGTACTGGGACGTTGGCTTCTGGCGCTGGGGCGGGTGCTTTTCTTACTCGTGTGTAATAAATCCAAGCGGCAACACCCTCAACCTTTAAACAGGATGGTGATGTCATCAAGACTTGGTAGGGTCCCCTCCAGCGGGTTTCAGTGAGACCAGGGTTGTATGCCTTAACAAACACCCAGTCCCCTGGGTTGAATTTATGCAATGGGTCTCGGATTGCGTGGACCTGCTTGTTTAGGAGAGACTGCAAATTTGTCTGGAGGAGATTAGACATGCTTTCCAAATACCTCTGCAACTGTGTTCCTGGCACCTGATTAATCTTCTCCCTCCCCCCTGGGAGGTCACCTATTGGATATGGACGACCATACACGGCTTCAAATGGGGAGATTGCAAGTTTACCACGGGGCAGGATTCGAATTCGCAGTAAGGCTTGGGGAAGCAAATCCACCCAACCCAGACCTGTCTCCTGAGCTAACTTGCGAAGGTGATTTTTAATAGACTGATTTGCCCTCTCAACTTGTCCCGAACTCTCGGGGTGCCAGGCGGCATGAAGGGACCAGGGGATATCTAAGGCTTGTGCTACCTTTTGTGTGATTTCTGCCACGAAGTGCATCCCATTGTCAGAGGTCACCCCTTGCCATGGAACCCCAAACCTTGGAATAATTTCATTAATTAATTTGCGAACTACTTCCCTGGCTTGATTAGTTTTACATGGAAATGCCTCGACCCAGCCGGTTAAGGAGTCTGTAAACACAAGGCAATGCTTATAGCCTCTATGAGGGTTCATTTCAGAAAAATCCACTTGCCATTTTGCCCCAGGAACAGAGCCAGTAGGCTGACTTCCCCAGGGGCCCTTCCGAACCCCAGTATTCGGGTTATTTTGAACACAAGTCAAGCACATTTGGGATACTTCCTTGGTAATGTGGACTATGTCCTTCATGACAGCCCATGACTGTAAGCATTTCATTAAGACCTGTGGGCTTGCGTGGGTGCGTCTGTGTGCCTCCCTAACAATGTCTGTGCCCAGGGACCTTGGAATGAGAATTTTACCATCATTAAAAACTATCCATCCATGCTCAGTTATAGTCCCTCCTTTCTCAAGACCATACTCCTTCTCGCTGTCAGTGTAAGGTGGGTTTTCTGGCAATTTGATTGCAGGTGCGGGAATTGGGGTGATATTGACTAGCTGTTTGTCAATTTCACGAGAGGCAGCAGCTTTGGCCGCTTCGTCTGCTAGACGATTACCCTCTTGTTGTTCCAAATCAGAGGCTTTGCCATGGCCTCGAATATGAATTACGGCAACTTCAGATGGGCAATGGACGGATTCCAACAGGCGCATCACATGATCACCATTTTTGATAGGCTCACCATCCGCTGTTTTAAAGTCCCGGTTTCTCCACATGACCCCATATATGTGCAACACACAGAATGCATACCGTGAGTCTGTGAAAATGTTAACCCTTTTATTGTAGGCTATTTGCAAGGCTCTCATGAGTGCTATTAATTCAGCAACTTGGGCAGAGGTGCCCGCAGGGAGCGGGTCAGCCTCGACAATTCCAGTTATGGTGACCACAGCATACCCAGCCCTTCGAATTCCCTGGGCTACAGAACTGCTACCGTCCACATAAAATTCCAAATCAGGATCAGGCAGGGGGGTGTCTTTTAAGTCTATGCGGCTAGAATATTCTGAATCAATGGTTTCAACACAGTCATGAACCATATTGGATTCGCCAATTTCTGGGAGCAGGGTGGCGGGGTTAAGAGCAGAGCACACTGCGAGTCTGCGGCCGGGTTTATCAAGCAACGCTGCCTGGTACTGTGCAATTCGGGTATTCGAGAGCCAGTGACTGCCCTTCTGTTCCAATACTGTGGTTACGGCGTGTGGAACGAAGATGGTCAGTTCTCCCCCCAAAGTGAACTTCTCTGCGTCCTCACAAAGGATGACCGTGGCTGCCACGTTTTTTAAGCACGTCGGCCAGCCACGCGCTACCGGGTCCAGTTGCTTAGATAGGTAGGCTACTGGCCTGCGCCAGGAACCGAACCACTGTGTTAGAACCCCCAGCGCTAACCCCTTAGACTCATGGACAAAAAGTTCAAAAGTTTTATCAGGGTTAGGCAGGCCCAGTGCGGGAGTTTCGAGAAGCTCTTTCTTTAAGGTTTGAAAGGCTCGCCGCATTTCTGGTGTTGCCTCAACCCGCTCCCCTGCCTGTTTTAAACCCTCAAATAAGGGTCGAGCAATTTGGGCAAAGTTGGGAAGCCAAACTCTGCAATAGCCGCACATACCCAAAAAACTTCTCCACTGTTTCTTAGTCTCGGGTAGGGGTACCTGGCAAATCGCCTCTTTCCGCTCTGGACTGATTTTGCGTTGTCCCTGGGATATCAGAAATCCCAAGTACAAGACTTCCTCTCTGGCAATTTGGAGTTTTTCTTTGCTTACTTTGTAGCCTTCATCGCCCAGAAAATTCAGGAGGTGGATTGTGGCCTTTTTGCAATTGTCTATGCCCTCACTTGATACCAACAAATCATCAACATATTGGACTACATTGGCAGGCACAGGACTTTGCCACCCTCGAAGCAGACGACTGAGGGCTTCCCCAAATAGAGTGGGGGATAACTTAAAACCCTGGGGAAGGACTCCCCATGAGTAATGGTTGGCGGGGACTATGACCTCCCCAGGAGGGGGGTCCCATGTGAAGGCAAACATTTCTTGGCACTGAGGAGCCAGGGGTATCGAGAAAAAGGCATCTTTGAGATCTATCACGGTATAGCGATCATGGTGTGCAGGTATTAATGTGACCAAATTGTAGGGGTTCGGAACTATGGGAGAGACATCCTGAACAGCTTCATTTAAAGCACGGAGGTCTTGGATGAGCCTGTATTTTCCTGTGTCTCCTTTTGGGACTCCCATGATTGGTGTGTTAAATGGAGACTGGCAGGGATATATTAAACCCCTGTCCAGCAGAACTTTTAAAACTGGCTGCAATCCTCGCTTTGTCTCAATTTTTAGTGGATACTGTTTAATGAAGACTGGCCCTTGGCCAGGTTTTAACTTAACCATGGCTGGTTCTGCTGATTTTGCCCACCCGGGTCCCTTTCCATCTGCCCATACTGAGAGTGTGACTTCTCTGGAGATTTCTTCAAGGAGGGGATCAAGTTTTAAAGTGAACACTCCTCCCAACACAAAGATTTTAGCTTCAGGGGTGGCAAAGTTTACTGTGCACCCCTGCTCAGAAAATTCAAGTTTGGCGCCTAATTTTTGAAGTAGATCTCTGCCTAGGAGATTGGCTGGGCACTTGGGCAAATGTAAGAATGAATGGGAGATTTCCTTGCCTGCTACACTGATCTTAACAGGAGGCAAGATTGGGGCTTTCTCCAGGTGTCCAGAGGCACCAACAATTGACTTGGAATTGCCTGTGTTTTTTGCTATTTCCTTTGGGGGCTCCTGAATTACAGAAAAAGTTGCCCCAGAATCGAGTAAAAAAGGAACTGTTTTATTTCCCACCCTTATATCCAGTACGGGGTCGCCGGGTGGAAGTCTGATTGCAGACCCCGGACCCCGTCAATCACTATAATAGCCTCGGGGGCCATCCATAAACAATGTATTGGCATCAGCTGGATCTTTATTGGGGCAGGGGCGGCGCTGGTATTGTCCATTTGAGTTTACAAACCCATGATTTTGCCCACCCGAGTTGTCATGTCTCGGCTTTGGATATGGACATTGTCTAAACCAATGGCCCCCCTCCCCACAGTTGTTGCAGGAGTAAGGTGGTGCCCGGGGGTCTCTGGAAAACTGAGGGGGGGCAGATTGCACCCATCCATTTCCTTGAGTGGGCTGTGGCTGTTGGTTTTGGTTCCATCCCCCACCCTTAGGGGGCGGCTGTTGCTGGGGGAATGCTCCACAAGGGTTGCCTCGTGGTGGCTGGAACTGTGGGTTCTTGGGTCTTCCTCCTGAGTTTGGGGGGAAGCCCCACTGCACTTGTGGCTTGTTGTACTCCTGAAGGGCAGCCACTAAGACTTTTTGATCCTTTTGTCTCTCTCTTGCTTTTTCCTTTTTGTCTTCCTCTTCCCTATTATTATATACTCGGAATGCAGTGTCAATTAACTTCTGCATATCACATTCTAGGGGAGACTCTATGCTGGAAAGTTTTCTTTTTATGTCCTTTGCTGAGTTGGCAACAAACAGGCTGGTCACTAGTGTTTTACAGACAGCCGATTCTGGGTCCTGACCCAAGTACTTGCGGACTGCTTCATGGAGCCTTTCTAAGAATGCTGTGGGAGTTTCTGTGGGTCCTTGGCGTACATCATACACCTTGCCCATTGCGTACTGTTGGGGGGCACCATTTCGAATCCCCTCTAGGATGCATTCACGATAGCGAGCCAGGTGGGCTTTTGAAGCCTCGTCGAACCCGACCTTTGCATCCCATTCAGGTCTCTGCAGGGGTACTACAACATCTGGGACCAGGGGGATAGCTATGTCCTGGGGGTTTTGGAGCTTCGAAACATGCTTTAGAGCTGCGTTTCGAACCATTCGGATTTCCTCTGTTGTGAAGAGGGTGTTTAAAAGTTGCTGGACATCTATCCAGTTTGGGTTGTGGGTGTTAAAAATACTCTCCACTTCCTTTGCTACTGCCAAGGGGTGTTCAAGATAGGAAGGGAAAGTCCTCTTCCAATTCAGGAGGTCAGTGGATGAGAACGGTACATATATGAATCCAGTTCTCTGCTCTCCATTGGGGGAGATCACCAGCTGTTCCCTTAGGGGAAGCATGAGCTCAGCTGAACCCCCCTCAGCCCCGGCAGCCGCCTGGGCCCGAGTAAATCTCCGTTCCTCTTCTCCCTGCTCCTGTATCTGGGGTAACCTTTTAGTGGCTTTCCCTCTCTTGGTGTGGGGTAATTTTGCGTGGGGTTCTGTCCTTCCCCTCTCTTCTCGGCACAGCGGGGTCTCCTCTTCTCTATCCTCAGAACTAACTTCGCTGCCTGAATCTTTATTTTGGGGTCTCCTAGCTTTCTTTCCCTTGCCTTTTATTTTCCCTGGCCTGCGTTCCTGGGATTCCTCCTCGGAACTTGAGGCCACATTGTCACTATCTGAGTCTGGGGGGGGTCCCCTCTGGTTCAGGTCTCCACTTTACCCGTTTGGCACATTTCCTCTTGGCTCTTTTTGCACTGGTTTTTCGTACCAGGGATTCAACTTGTTGTTGGAGTTTCTCCAGCTCCTTTTGACAATTTAAAAGTGCTTTCTCCTGTACCGACTCAAACTCCACGTTTGGGATGGTAGCACCAGGGTCTCTCTGGACCGCCTGCGCAAGCGGTGCAGATGGGAGCACTGGAGGAGAAGCTAGGAGCTCAGCCTGAGGGGCTATAGGAGCGGAGGGTCTAGCCACCAAAGGGGCTTGCTCATTTATCATTAAATTTATGAGGTCTTGTGCAAACGGGTTAGTCTGAGGAAGGTATAAGGGTCTTAATAACTCTTCCTCCTGCCCAGGGTCTACAACTTCTGTGTATTCTGGGGGTTTGTCCTTGCCACACGTTGCTATTTTCACTTCCTTTGCTACATACAGGTTTCCTATGCAAGGAAACCTTTCTGGGTCCTCATGTAGCTTTAAGAATAGGCCAATATAGGGCAGGTCATCTTCTCTCCCTGGGGTAGCTTTACACCACTGGAGGAGTGCCCTTAACTCGGTGATTTTTAAGCTGCCACCAGCGGGCCAGCTAGGTGCCAAAGATTTTTGGGTGGGCCAATCCTTAGAACACAGGAATTTTAGTCTACGCTTCGATAACCGGGATTTTGGACCTGTTAAGTCTTTCCAATTTCTTAGGATGTTCCATAAGGGCGTCCCCCTAAGGGTCACATCTTTTGACTTTGTAGGAACACTCAGCTGTTCACCCATGACGTACTGAGATTTTAGTTGCTTTGATCAAAGGCTTTCGGATCACGAGTTACCCCTTTTACCTACAGGGAGCGTTCACCGTTAATTACAACAATATTTGGCTCAAAGTAATCGTCTCTTCTTGCCCTAACACAATTTTTCCAACCTCAAAGTAATCGTCTCTTCTTGGATGGCTACCCAATTGCCCTGCGAGTGACTTCCAGTGCGCTACTGGCCACGACACTCAGAATTTGTGCCTCCTCAAGGGAATCAACCTTTCTTGGTAGGCAGACCAATGGGGGTTTTTCGTAGCTCCGGGTGATGAGGCCGTGCTACTAATTGCAATTTTCCAATTCAAGTCCCTAACGCAATTTGGCTAATACGGGTGATGAATCCGTGCTTAGCTGTTCAATGGTTAGCCGTCCCAGCTGATGAGTTCTGGAATGGCTAAGCAAGGTTTTGGGTGATAAGTTCCACAAAAGTCCTTAACCTAATCTAGACAGAGTTAACAAGTTCATGTACCCGGTGCGTTGCGCAATATACATTACCTGATCCTGCAGCTTTAAATTTCTTGGCGTGATCAAATTGAAGAGTTCTGGGTGGCTCCCTTTGTGATTTCGTCCTTCTTGTGAAAAAAACGGTCACTTGGCAGGCACGAAATGCCAGTCGAATCCGAGTCACGGCACCAAAACTGTTACCAGAAAAATGGCTACTGGATACAGTTACAACTTCGGTTCGAGTCACTGGTGGAGCCCTTCTCCCAAGAACGAGGAAGCGTTTAATATAGGCAAAAATTAAAATTGGTTTATTGAAAAGGGGTTTAAGCGTCACTGGCCTGGTGCCGGGAAAAGCCCTAGTCTCAACCTTTTTGCCTACTAAAGTCCCTTAAGTGAGCAGCTCCTTTTGGTTCCGATGTCTTGCGTGCAAATGTGCTGAGAGCGCTCCTGACATTTTCTATCAGGAGATTTTTATACCCTCCACCCAAGGGGCTCAACTAGTTCTACTGCTAGCTAACAAGTTTACAAAACAAGAGATTTACAATGGTGAACAAAAACCCGGCACCAGACTCTTTAGTTACATTAAAAGGTCAATCATACAGAGACAAAACAGGTCAATTACATAGAACAAAAGGTGATGGGTAGAGCAATTGCCCTGGAAATGACAGAGTTCATAGTTTAGCAAATGCAGGTTGTGACATCATTCAGGTGACATCCAATGGGCACCAGGATTGTAATTTGGCACAAATCAGAAGTCCAGATTTTGAATCCAGGTTGAGAATTGACCAATAACGAAGATGGGCATCCTTCAGACTCCCCTGAGGAGGAGCATTGCTTTGAGGCTCTTGGCAAAATTCCATTCCCACCCAGCAATTACTTCATCCTGTCTCATCCCAAGCACTATCTAGGATAATCACAAAAGAAATTTCAGTATCAATGGATATGCAGACTTCCCCCATGTCCCAATTCTGATTGACCTCTGGACTGCCTTTCTCCATTATATCAAAGTATGCAGGTGATAGTAAGCACAATAAGTGGCAGGAAAACAGGAGATTGAGATGGAATTTCTGAACTTCCAAGGGTGAGAGGTAACAATAGGTAGGGCAATTGAGGCTTTTCCTGTGTAACTGGAGGGCTTTGGGTGTTAATTTTGACTCCTGCTTTGAGACATAGAAGAGAGAATGTTAGATATCAAATTTATATTATTTAATAAGGCCCTGGCCCCTTTAATCAAATTCCGCATTTTTATTTACACCAAATAATCATTTCTTTTCTGCATCCTGAAGCAAGCACTGCTTTACTTTGACAGCCTTGTGATAATTGTGAGGTTCCTGACCATATACAGAGTTCTATTCATGAAAGTAGGGGTTATGTATGGGCACGGTTAGCTGGCAGATTTCCTTTATAGCTTGAGGAAATTGACATATCTAAAAGATGACTGAGAAGACCAGTGAAGCAGGGGAGGCTTGCAGTTATGCCCACAAGTATGTGAATGGAGGTGTGTTAGAGTAATGCTTGGTGCAAGACAGAAACCTAGAAATGGGTGGCAACTAAAACATAATAAATCTTGAAGGAATAAAAAGAGTAAGCATGGAAAATAAAGAGGAATAAAATTCGGGTGGTGTGTCCCTGAAAATGGAGGTAACAATGTGACTGCTCTTCGCTATAGGGCTATGAAAATAGAAGCCTCTTCTATTTTCATCACTCTATAGCGCACCTCTGAAGCTATATCCCCCTTGTCCAAGGCTTTTCCTGGGCTCTGTTTCACTCCAAAGCACATCCCCAGCCATTCCGGAGTGGCTGGGGATGTGCTTTGGAGTGAAACTGAGCCCAGGAAAAGCCTTGGACAAGGGGGATATAGCTTCAGAGGTGCGCTATAGAGTGATGAAAATAGAAGAGGCTTCTATTTTCATAGCTCTATAGTAAAGAGCCCCCTCTGAAGCCATTTTCCCCTTCGTCCAAGGCTTTTCCAGGGTGCTTTGGGGTGAAACCAGTGGTGGGCATCAGCAGGTTCGCACCAGTATTCACGTACCGGTAGTAAAAATGGTTGGCTCCACCCACATCCTCACCCCGCCGCCCACCTCCTCCTAGAAGAGGCTTTGAAGGGGGCTGGCCCCATTTCCCCCTTCATCAAAGGCTTTTCTTGGGCTCCGTTTCACCCAAAAGTGCATCCCCAGCCACACTGGAGCCCAGGAAAAGCCTTGGACAAGAGGGGGAAATGGCTTCAGAGGTTCGCTATAGAGTGATGAAAATAGAAGAGGCTTCAATTTTCATAGCTCTATAGTGAAGAGTAGTCACATGGCCAATAGGCCACACCCACCCAGTCACATGGCCAAACCCACAGTGTGGTAGGATATTTCTTTTTTTTAATGCCCACCACTGGGTGAAACAGGAAAAGCCTTGGACGAAGGGGGAAATGGAGCCAGCCCCCTCCAAAGTCTATTCTAGGAGGAGGAAGAGGTGGGCAGGGCAGGGAGGTGGGCGGGGGCAGCTATTTTTACTACTGGTGCACGCGTACTGGTCCGATCTGGCTCATGTCCATCACTGATCTTCCATAAGAATGACTTATGGCTCAAGTGGTTAAGTCACTGAACTTGACAACTGGAATGTTGCAGTTTGATACCTGAGTACTGCACGGCAAGATGAGCTCCCATCTGTCCCAGCTCCTGCCAACCTAGCAGTTCGAAAGCAAGAAATTGCAAGCAGATAAACAGGGACTACTTTGGTGGGAAGGTAAACAGCATTCCATGCACTCTGGTATCTAGTCATGCTTGCTACATGTCCACAGAAACATCTGCAAGTGCAGACAGCACTGGCTCTTTGGCTGTAAACAGAGATGATTACTGAACTAAGGTTTGACTGGCTTTCGAGCAAGGAGGATCTTTACCTTTACCATAAGAATGAGAGAATTCATCTGCACCACAATTTGGTACTTATTTTCTTCACAACCATTCATATTAATAACATTCCTTTTTAAAAAAATCTTCTCCAAACAGGATACCATCGTGGCCCTGCAAGCCTTGAGCACCTGTGCAATGCTGACAGCTGGTATTGAAACAGAAATGGATGTAGCAGTTGACCCTTCTAGTGAAGACATTCCACTCACGTTTAGACTTGATAATGAAAACCGCTTTCTCCTCAGGACCAAAGAGGTAGAGCAGTAAGGAAAACACTCTTTTCCAAGCCATGTATCCAGTTTGTTATGCTTTACTCAGCATGCTGAAACCCTCAATTTTGTTTAGATTGCAGCAACACAGCCAGTGGAAGTTACAGTGTCTGCAAATGGACGTGGCTTTGGGATATTTCAGGTATGTAGCAATAGAAATTTTGCTTCTCTCTCTCTTTTAGTTTTTTTTTCAGAACGATTTTGCAGGAGAAGCTTACTCAAATTCACAAATAGCACATAAATGGAACACAGTGGTTAAACGGCTGTCCTGCAATCAAAATGTTGTGATTTTGATCCTGACCATCCTTCCATCCTTCAGTGGTCGGTAAAATGAGTACCCAGCATGTTTGGGGGCAAAATGCCAATTAACTTGGGAACTGCCCAGAGAGTGCACTAAGCGCTATGGATGGTATACAAGTGTGATTGCTTTGCTTCTGTGAGTTACTTATTTAAGGTTTTTCTATTGTGTTTGGTCATTTCATTGAAGTTCTCTGTCTTAAATTGCCATGCATATGAACAGTTTGTATATCTATTACTCCACTGTTAGAGTTAAATTATGTTAATAAAGAGTTAGTCCATCCCAGGATTCTCAACCTGCAGCCCATGGCCCAGATGCAGCCCACGGCACCATTTCATGTAGCCCCCCCCCCCACTGTCTACACCACACCAGGAAGTGCCATGTGGTGGAAGAAGGGCAAAATGGCCATTCGGCTCCCAAAGCTGCCCGAGGAAGCATGGTTGGGCTTCTAATGAATGTGATTGAGTACAGTTATCATCAAGGTGACTATCTCATCTTTCCCTTCCTCTTGCTTTTCCTTCCCACTGGTACTCTCTGAGGGAACCCAACAATGTAAGGAAAGGGGGTGGGGGTGGGGAGAGAGAGAAAGATGAAATAATCATGTTCCTTAAAATCCAAGCCTTTTTCACTTTTTTGGCCACAAGGAAAAATCCCTAGTGGTGATGGTGATGACGATCATTTTATAACTGCAGAGCTGGAAGGGGCCCTATGGATTATACAGTCCAGCACCTGTCAAGGAGACACAAGTGGGGAATTGAATTTTCAGCCTCTGACTCCATAGCAAGATACTGAAGCCATTGAGCTATCAAGCATGATACTTACCCCCTTCTGGTGGTTTTTTTTTTTTGAGCATGCAATCGTATCTGTCAAGTTTTGGATTTGAAAATAAGGGAAATTTTGGTCACACCCCTCTGTGGGTGTGGCCAAATCTGTGGGCATGGCCAAATATTGTTTTTGTGACTTGTTGGGCTCTAGTCATGCCTGCCACATGGCCATGAAAATGTCTGCAAACACAGACAGCACAGACTCTTTGGCTGTAAATGGAGATGAGCACTGCACCCTAGAGTTGGATACGACTGGCAGATTTTACTTTCTTAGGATCATAGATCGCTGCAGATGGTGATTGCAGCCATGAAATAAAAAGGCGACTGATGCTTGGGAAGCAAGCTATGAGAAACCTGGGGAACATAATTAAAAGTAGAGACATCACCTTGCAAACAAAAAATTGCATAGTCAAAGCAATGGTATTCTCGGTGGTAATGTATGGGTGTGAGAGCTGGACCATTAGGAAAGCTGAGTGCAGAAAAATAGATGCCTTTGAAATGTGGCGTTAGAAATAGGTTGATCCTAGAAAAAATCAACCATGACTGCTCATTAAAGGTCAAATAGTAAAGATGACGCTAAAGTACTTTGGACATCAAATGAGAAGAGAGGATTCACTTGAGAAGGCCTTGATGCTGGGACAGGTGGAAAAAAGAAGGGGGTGGCCAAAAATAAGATGGCTAAATGGTATTGTAGATGCAATGGGCACAAAGCTGTGTGGGGCAAAGAACCCTTTCCCCTCTTCTTGGGGGACTTTTGTTTTGTTTTCTTTCTTGTTTACTCATTTTTAATTATTATTTTCCTGGGAAGCAAAGTACAGAATAGTAAACCAGCCCCCTAGGATTACCAACTGCTTGTAAGCAGCTTGGCTTTAATGAACTAGCCCTGCACATGGCTAGACACACTCACACACACACACCATTAGGGTGGAGGAGCAAGGGATTAATTCCCCCAAATTAACCAATCTATTTGTTCCTCACTGCAACCAATTGAAGCACCAACACCTGAGAATGTCGGATCCAGTTTAAGGAAGGGAATTAGTAAAGTAAAAAGCAACCTCTGTAGTTTCCAAGCCTCCCAGCAGCTGAGGAGTTAATCTCCCTCCAGATGGTTTGTTAGAAGGTGGGGTGCTCTCTCTCTCTCTTTCTCTCTCATATAGTGATCAAGCAACATCCCCCCCTCCCAAGTTAACTCTAGAACAGAAACGAAATCCTCCAGGAGGCAGGGCAGAAAGAGCTCAATAAACCATGAGAGTGAGAGAGAAGTCTCTACCCCAGACCAAGAGCTACCAAGAAACTACAGGACCCCCACCACCTTCTATCTCCCCTTCCACAAGCGGAAAGCCACACAGCGGCCTCTGGTGGCAGGAAAAACATACTGCAGCTTCACCTGTGAGGGCTCCGGTCAGGATTATTTTTTTAAAAAAATAAGGGATATTACGGAGAAATTAATAAAACGGGAGGGGGCGGGAAGAGGGGTAAAAATAAGAGGTTTTCCTGGGGAAAATGGGATACTTGACAGGTATGCATGCAAGGCTACACAATCTGTTTCTTCTCTTGTGAGGCCTAGTGAGAAATCAGACTCGAGATCTCAGGCTCTGCAGCAAGGTTTTCCAACATTGAGCTGCCCCATCCAGCCAGTAACGATGATTTACAGCAGGGGTTCTCAACTTTACCGTGCCATGGGCCAGGCAACTCCCCCTTAGACTGCACTGCAGGCCAGACAAAAAGGCAGCAGGCACGTTTGCGCATCTACTTCCACTTCTGTAGTCATCACCATGGGGCGGATAGAATGGCGGTGGGGGCTGTACCAGTCCTGTGGGCTGTAGGTTGTGAATGCATGACTGTTCAGAAACCTTGCTTGGGAATAGTATAGTAAAGGTTCAAAGAAGTTATATAATAAGAAAAATGGTAAAATTGAAATGAGTTTGGTGGATCACCAACCTATAGAAGAATTGAGCTGATTGCAAAAGTTGAATTTGGAGTCTGGAATAATCACTGTGGTTCATCTTTGTCAAGAAAACTACTGGCATGCCTTGACATTGTCAAAAAACTTTGTACATTTTTGAGGACTGTGGAATTTTATTTCCATATGGGATTAATGATTATTGGCATAATCACTTGATACTATTTAATATAATAGAACAGTGATGGCAAACCTTTTAGAGTCTGAGTCCAAACAGAGGGGTGGGGGGAACTCTGTGCATGAGGGAGGGTGGAAACATTCCCATTGGGCTGCTGGACAGAGGAGCGGGGTGAACTCTGTGCATGAGGGAGGGAGGAAGCTCTCTCATTGGGCTGTTGGACAGAGGGGTGGGATGAACTCTGTGTATGGGGGAGGAAGGGAGCGCTCCCATTGGGCTGCTAGGCAGAGGGGTGGGGTGAACTCTATGCTGGGGTGACGGCACATCTGCCAAAAGGGAGGACTCTGAGTGCCCCTTCTGGCACGTGTGCATAGGTTTGCCACCACTGTCATAGAAGGTAATGTAATGTCCATTAAAAATAATTTTATTAAAATACAACCACCCCCACAAAAATAAACAAAAACATTACAACAACTACAAAAAACAACAAAAATTTTTTTAGAATAAAATTATATATAACTATTATGTGTACCCACCACCAGTGAGACATAACCTTCTCGATTAACTACTGTATTCTTAATATCATTACAATTTTTATATATTTGTCCCCTCTGGACAAATTTTAAAGAATCTGAAACATTTTTGACTCTCTCTCATTAGTTAAAAAGACTTTCAGGTTAGCTTACTTCAGTCTGTAGTAAAATAACTCGCTGCCCATAAGATTACGTTTTGAAAAATATGATCTGCAAAGAAAAATGGCAGGGGAGGAAGTAGGAAAATAGCAGTTTTGCTGCCAGTTTTTAAACCTGTTGTTCTTAAATCCATTGCCAGTTCTTAAATCTACTGTGACCAGCTGTGATGGAAACAAGTTTAGGTAGCTTGGTGGAACAGCCGTCTGTAGGAGACAGTAAAGAGTGGAGTAAAAGCAGCTGTATCACAACAGAGGTAGTGAGAAAGCTTGGCCTCTTTCCCTCTTTTCTACAGCCTGAAGGCGTGGTTGCTGCTTGATGAATACATTGTGTTTTCTTCATATGTTAATGTTTATTTGATTATTACTGTCGGGAAAGATGCTGGGTTTTTCTATGACTACAATTCTTCCTTTCCTTTGGTTTGTCAGCAGTGAGTGTTCTGGCTGTTCTTTTGTCAACTAGGAGTCATTCCTCTTGCGTAGAATCAGGTAATCAATACACAGAATAGAGTCTGGACAGTGCGGGAGCAGGATGAAATTGTGGTGAGGATGACCCACGAGAGCAGCAGTGGCTGTTGTTGTGTTTTGTGACATTGTGATACAATGCAAGAGAAAACAGTACCATTTGCAGGACAAAGATGTCAGAGAAGAAAGACACAGAGCCTGGTTTAGCATAAACATCCAGGGCTTATTTTGCATCCTTTAATCTTTAGATGTCACACAAAACATTGAACTAAATGTACAGGTTCCATGAGCCAAATTCCATGCTGATTTGGATTCCAGACAAACAGTAGAATGCATGACATCAGCAATGCAAGAGCTGGTACTCACCATGAACAGAAATTGCAGAATAAGCTATATACTATTTCTGGAAAATCTCATCCAGAGAACAGAATAGAATGCTGTTTTTTATTATAAATCTTTTCCAAGGAATTAAAAGATAATTTCAAATTTAGTAATAAAAGCCAAAATTTGAATCATCATTACACCAGGGATTTATTTGTTCACACATCATATCTGATGGTAGTGGACTTAGCAGGATGTTTCCAATAGCGGTTGGACTGATAAAAATTAACAGTAAGGCAAAATATCAATAATATTTTTGTTTTAGTCAAAACTGATTTGAGATCTAGTGGCCAATGAGATGCAAACATTTACATTTATTGCTACAAATAAGACAAATTGTAGCTTTAATTTTCTTCCTAATAGCACTGATTGTGCTTATATTTACAATATTTTGCAGTAAGGATGGCCGCAAACAGTGAAATAACACCATAATGAATGCCCATAGGATTTCATTTTTAATTATTTACTATGCTGTAATGTTCTTTTAAGTGGTATTAGCACAATAGTTTGAAGGATCTAGGGTTAGCTCCATAATTGGTGACATTGTGTCCCTATCGGTACTTGACCCCTAGTCTTAGCTTAGAACTACTGTCCAGTTGCAGGGTCAGACCTCCCACAGATAGACCTAGCAATGAGTCGTTGGGAAATCTAGCACAGAGGGAAAACATGCCCTTTTTCTTGGGAAAAAGTGAAAGCATAGAAGTACCATGCTGCTATAATAATAATAATAATAATAATAATAATAATAATAATAATAATAATAATAATAATAATAATAATAATAATAATAATAATTGAACTTATATACTGCTTTCCTTTGTCAATGACAAACTCAAAGCGGTTTACACATATTCATGAAACAACGAAGCAACCATAAGTAAAAGCTTAAGTAAATACACAATCATCGAATATCATAGAATAGAAAACAAGTAAAAAATACAGGATAGCATCAAAATTACAATATGAAAATAACACAATCACAGAACATCATATTGCAGGAAAAAACAGTTCAAAATATTCCAACACCCCCTCCCCCCAACAAATTACAAAATCACATCATATAAAGCATCTCAACCTTAACCCACCCACTAAGTTCATAGATCCTGGATGGAGTCCTTCGGCCCATGGTTGTGGATGTCCTTTTGGACCTTCCCGCGAACAAGGCTGGGAGGGAGAAAGACATCATCCGCAGCGGCAGCTGCCTTGAATCCCCGGCCAGTGACGTGGGGCTCCGGGGAAAGGCAGAGAAGTCCTTTGGCCCATGGTTGTGAGTGTCCTTTTGATCCCTCCCACGAACAAGGCTGGGAGGGGGAAAAGACGTTGTCCACAGCAGCTGCTGCCTTGAATCCCCTTCCCTCTGCAAACCTTGGTGAGCAGGCTGGACCAAGTCAGGCCACAGAGAGACCTGGGTTGGAACCCCCCCTAGGCCACGAAACTGGGGGCTGGTTTCTCTGTTGCTTGGCCTGGCCGACCTGGCAGGGCTGTTGGTAAGGTTATGCTTGAGTTACTTCACATCACTTTGTTCTTCTTTGTGTGGTAATCCTTGAGTTACCTCATATCACTGTTCTTCTTCGTGTAGTAATCCCTGTGGAACTCACGGCCATGAGGGCTTCTCGGGACCATCTTTGCTGTAGCTTTTCATTCCTCTGCATCTGACAGACCAGGCTTTGGGTTTTTCTCTTCTGCAGAGCCAAGACCTTGCTGGGATATGCACCGAAACCACAGCTGGCGGGAGGGCCAAGCCCTCCCCTCCCTCCCTCCTGGCATCTGGCCTGCACTTTGATTAATTGTGAGGAGGGAGGGGGTACCACTGTGGGCCCCCTCCCTCCCTGTTTATAATAATAATAAACAGTGAAGAAGAAAGCTGAATATAGAAAGGATAGAAAGTCAAGCTGCAAACTGGAAAAACAAGCCTATGCATGGTTAATATTTGAAAAACATAGAAGGCAAGGCTAACCCAAAGCTGACATGGGGATGGTTAAGAGTAGGAGTTTTGAAAAAGGAAACGGAAGGATTTATCTTGGCAGCTTAGGAACAAGTTTTGCCAAACAAATTGCATGAAGACAAAAATATAGCACGTATCAAACAATAGCAAATGCCGGTTTTGTAATTAAAAGGATGAAATAGTAGATCATCTGATTAGTGGATGAAGCAAAATTTCACAGACTGATTATTTGCAATGCCATAACAGGGTTGCAAAAATTATCCATTGGAAACTTTGCCAGAAGTTTTGATTTGAATGCAGTAAAAATCATTGGGAACATCAAGTAGAGAACGTTTTAGAAAATGAGTGATCGGAGACCTTGGAGCAATACCTAAAGGACTCCCTAGATATTTGGAAATTTTGGACTTATCGGACTTGAACATCCTAACTCTCCAAAAAACAACTCTACTAGGAACTGCATATATACTCAGATGTTACCTTAATAGTTCTTAGGTCCTTGGTTATGGCTTGAACTGTTAATTTTATCCCAGTCCTCGACTGTAAACCAAATGATTGATATGTATATAATAATAATTTCATGTCAGAAATTATTCTGGGTTGAAAGGATTTTTGTGGAAGAAACTGCTCAGGGAATGCCCAAAAGAGGCTCCTTTTATGTCCTCAAGAGCTGGGACAGAGACAGACACTCAGTCCATCATGCAGTATCTGGGTCTCAAACTGACGACTTGCGAGCCTTCCAACTAACAAGGTGAGCTTCTTAACCACTGAGCCCCACAGCCCCTATTAAATAATGCTACCCACAACCTCTTTTTTCTTGGGGTAACGCGGGCATAACAATGTTTCTTATGCAAATTAATAAATTATATTATCTCTTCCTCCCAGTGGAATGGATAATATTTTCCTGTTGTTATTTTTTCATTGCTTGGGGGATGGACCTAAAATACTTTCTAGGGACATTATGATCCTTTCCTTCAACTTCAGGTTATTTGCTCACTTTTGAGAAATTTTAAGGAGTTAAATTTTAAGAAGCAAAGCAAATTAGCAATAGTGTACCTTTATTTGTAATAAATTTGTGTGTGTTATGTGTGTATGACATAATGAATTACTTTAGAAATAAAATTCAGCCTTGGAAGGCTGAACCCATGATCCCCATCCATCTGTAATGAACTTGGAAAACGTTACCTGATCTGAATCAGTCCCCGCTGCTTCTCACTTGGAGAAATGGAACTAGGTCTGTGCCATATCTGCTAAATGAAACAGCAAGTGATTGTTATAATCTTTTGCTCTCTTACTGGCCTTATCGGATGATCACAAAGCAGCACCTCATATGCTTTGGCATGTACAGTACTGCGCAAAAGTCTTAGACCACCATTAGCTGGTTTGGGAAAAATTCAATGAGTGATTTGAGGAGGGGGCATAACTCAGCCCTTGAGCTACCTAGACACAGCAAATTTGGGGAATCTTCTGCTGACTCTCCTCTTCAACCCTCTCTAAGTTTGGTGAAGTTTGGAGTTAAGGTGTTGGAGTTATGACCCCCCATCACTCACTGAGTTTTCCCCAAACCAGCTAGTGGTGGCCTAAGACTGTTGCACAGTACTGTACATCCCAGCTTTCAGAGTGACAGAAGACCAGTTTGTCCTAGCATGGTAAATAACTAGGATCTAAGCTCAGGCCTAATGCTTCTACGAGAAGTAATCAGTGGCACTTCTATGCCAATGCTATCCCACTTCCTTTGAACGGCACAGCTGTTCTGCATAAGGAACTGGATCAGGTGCTGACGATGACTGTCAACAAACAATATCCTAATAGTTCTGTTTTGCAAGAGCTTTGTTCTGCAAATTCTTGTTTGTACTACAGTAGCCAACACTGCATGGTTAACATTAGGTAGCTGGCAAACAAGAATTTGCTGAGGAAGTACTTAGAAAGAAGCCCTGGTGGCGCAGTGGTTAAACCGCTGTACTGCAACCAAAAGGTTGTGACTACGATCCTGAACAGGAATCAATGCTGATTCAGCCTTCCATCCTTCCGCGGTCGATAAAATGAGTACCCAGCATGTTGGAGAGGGAAATGCTAATTACTTTGTGAACCGCCCAGAAGTGCACTGTGTAATAATTGCTATTGCTAAGAAATCAGTCACACTGGGCAAAGAGCTGTTTTGGGCAATCTTTTGTAAGTTGGAACATCCACCCCACCTCCCTAGTCAAATAGTGCGTGCTAGTCTAACATAGCTGCCCAACAAAAGGTTCAGTGAACTTCCTGATGTTGTATCTGCCTCAGGCTGTAAATTTGGAGGGAATTGTAAGTACCTATTTCCATTACATGGTGTGTAAATACCATCTTTAACATGGTACGTGCCATGGTTTCAAGTGCTAGAGCTAAGAAAAGCTACTTGTAGGGACTTGCATAGACAATGGTGGTATGGATCCCAACTAGCATGGATGGTTGTAGTCCACCGTAACCTGTGTTGTGGTCTTCATTGAGCTTTGTGGGTCATGTTTGGTTACTTATTTTTATATTTCATATAATATAGCAGAGGTCCAAATTTTGGCAGCAATTCCCCCCCTCCTTTATGGGACAGATGTTTAGATGTATACTCTCAGTTCACCAATTGACTTGCATCTATTCTGAATACCCTTTGGATTTCTTTACTGCTTGGACCTCCATTGGATTGGAACTATATTTATCTTGGATAAAACAAGGGGGAAAATAGTTGCTGTGCTCTTTGCGGTTGCTGTTGATAAACTTACACGCTGCCTTCTTGGTTGGAAAAAAGGAAACACGACTCCCTTGAGATGATACTAATCTGATGTTATTACTTGTGCATCTCCCAACCCTTTTTCTCAGGTGCTCTCTCTCTCTATTTTGATTTTTTTTTGCAAGCCAGTCAACATTCTCTTTCCTTCCCAAAGCTCAGTTCTGCTGCCAAAGAGAATACTAGCAAGAAGATTCCTGCGGAAGATAACCATTTAGCATTATACCTACATCCAGACATCTGTTTGCTATGATTCCACATTTAGGGTAAATATGGAAGAGCAAAGGATTCCTGGACTTGTAGGATATTTTCCAAATACTTGAGTCTGACACGTTTCAGATGGAATATTGTGGAGGCTACTGCCAAAAGGATTTTTAGTTGCTTAATAAAGTTGCCAATGACTGGCCATGAAGGAAACACCTTTGCTTTCAATAGTAACAGGGAAGGAGTCAGCCAGGAAGTGTAGTTTGTCTTGCCACTTCATCAACTGAATCTTTTTCTGCCATGTATCCCTGAAAAGGGGCACAGGAGCTCTTTGAAATAAAAAAAAAAATGCTATCTGAGTGTTGGATGCTATACTGCAGACTTTTTTTTTACACTTTTGTTACCACCAAAAGTAATTAGTTATGTAGTCTCAATTTTGCAATATCTGATCTGTACATAAAGATGGGGAAGTATACATGAATATATTTGTTCTCTTTGTTAGTGCTAAGTTGGTTGTGCATTCCAGCACAGACGAGGAGCTGGCAGCCTTCAAAGAGTTGGATGCTTTTTAAAAAACAACTAGAATTTAAATGTAGTGTAACATATGTAACAGACTGAAGATTTGATATGAGATGTCCAATGCTCACTACCCATTAAACATCCCTTAGGACAGTAATGGCCAGTGATGCACTCCAATTTTTTTTACTACCAACTCTGTGGGCATGGCCAACACAATGAGGTATGGAGGTGGCCATGGCCAGCCAGGTGGGCGTGGCATGGGGAATTTCCGCTACCAGTTCTCCCGAACAGGATAGAGCCTGCTTCAGTGCATCGCTGGTGATGGCTAACCTTGGCACTCAATGTGTTGTTGGACTTCAATTCCCAGAAGCCCTGATTAGCAGGCGTGCTGACTTGGGCTTCTGGGAATTGAAGTCCAAGAACAGCTGGAGTGCCAAGTTTAGACATCACTGCCTTAGGAGATGATCCCATGGAGAAATAGATTGCATTTTGGACTCCTTGTGGAGAAGTCTGGTGCAATTTATTTCCTGGTAATCACATCATATACATGGGGAAATGTGCTCTAGCTTGACCCAGATCTCTGCCCAGGTTGGACATTCTTTGTCTACCTTTAGGGCTACCACTTTTTTGGCCTGGGCTGGAGTCATTCCCCAACAGACAGGTGGGTCACTTTAAGAGAGGTTGCTCCCTGCAAAGTGACCCTTTCTGATGCAATGAGGTGTGTGATTTTCCAGCCATCAGTTTTCACCCTTGGTATACAAAACAGTTCTGGGTCTTTGCCATTTGGAGGGGGAAGCTGGATGCACACACTGATATTGGGAGCTAGGCAAAAAGAAACCAGCAGGAACCCAAGAATTTCAAACAAAAACTGTAACAAGATAAAACACAGAAAAACGTGGCATCGAATCTCTTTTGTCACTACTTTAGCCATGGGCAGTCTCTGACACGTAGACATGTGCACAATTTTCTTTCATATCTAGTTATGAAAATAGGTGATGCACAAAGTGAAGTGCTTGCAAAGGGAAGGTGGCAAATATGCTTAGAGTGTAAAAAGCACTCTTTGGCCTGAATTTGCTTTCCCCACAAATCATACCCTGTTGGCAGGCGTGGGTCCACAGCTTACCCTGCTACTTCATCAAGTAACTGTCCACGAGTGTATCCCACTGTATAAATGTGTTCTCTAAAATGTATTGGTAAAATGCTTTCTGCTTGGGATTACAAGTCATGCCTTGTCGAGTTCACAACAGAGTAGAAATGGGTTTTCTAGTGTTGAGCTGACATAAAGAACCTTAAGGCACCCATTTGTAACCACTTTGCTACATGGATGTCTCCTTGTTCAGAGCAGGAAAGAATGGAAATCTAAACAAGAAACATATTCCAGTATAATGCTTATTTAAGGGATCATTCAGCATATTGCTTCAGATGTTCTTGTGTTGCTGGTAAATTCTTACGCTTTTGTTTTCCTTGGCAAATACTAAAACAACAGCATTTGGGTGATGACAAATTGCTGATTCACTTCCAGCTTGATTTGAACAAATTCACAGCATGCCTCCAATGAGGACGAAGGATGTTTGGCTGATATTGTTTTGAGACCTTGATGAACCAGATTTAAGGCTTTAGGTCTGCGGGTTTTCATTTTAGCAAACACGTTAATAGCTGTTTGCGGCTATTACATGTGCATTATGATGTAGGCTTTTCGTATTGAAGTAGGTGGCATAAATAAAAGGGACAAACTAGCATGAGAACCCTGGTGGCACAGTGGTTAAACTGCTGTAATGCAACTAAAACTGCTGACTTTGCGAGTTCAGTCCTGAAGGGGCTCCAGGTTGACTAACCCTTCCATCCTTACATGGTCAGTAAAATGAGTACCCAGCATGTTGGGGGCAAAATGCTAATTACCATGTGAACCCCCCAGAAAGTTCCCTAAGTGCTCTAGAAATGTAATTGCTATTACTATTGAATGTATTCGGATAATGTGTTTTCTTAAAAAATATATGCAAACTGCAGTAGTAGGGGAACCATCCCTGAGGAACCACATTGAAATTGTCTATATTATAGTAAAGGTAAAGGTTTCCCTTGCTCGAAAGCCAGTCATATCTGACTCTAGGGTTCAGTGCTCATCTCTGTTTCAAAGCCAAAGTGCCAGCACTGTCTGCTTCTGCAGATGTTTCTGTGGTCATGTGGCAGGCATGACTAGTCACCAGGGCGCACGGAACGCTGTTACTTTCCCACCAAAGTGGTCCCTATTTATCTACTTGCAATTTCTTACTTTCGAATATATAGGTATTTATTTTAAAGACATTTCCAGGTTTTTAAGCTCTATTTTGAGAAACATCTGGAGGTGGTACTCGTAAAACTTCAACATCAACAGTTTGGTTAAAATCAACATAAAGCACTAAACAATAGCTGAAATTCAGTAATGAGTTGCAAATAGAGTCTGCCCATTGAATCAGTGGAATTTATGTAAGTGTTGATTCAGTGGGCCTCCTCTAGTTGTGGCTTACCATTGGATTTAGAGAATGAACATGAAAGTGAGAGCAAAAACCAGCCAGTCAAAAATAACTGGCCTGTATTTTCACTGTGTCTCCTGGCAGAAACCAGACAGGGCAAACAAGACTGTTGATTGAACTCTGGCTTAAATCAGCATTAAAAGTTTAAGGTTTTTGTCAGTTCATTTGATCCTTTGTCAACTGACGTCATGATCCTCTCTTGAGTAGTTTGCTCCAAAAGCTGATGAATGCAGTTGGGTGATTGTGGATTTCAAGGTTCAATGATTTCTTCAAAAGTGGTCTAACAAGTACTTTATAATATGGCTGGGACCCTGTTTTCTTTCATGAGTGATTTGTAGCCTCTTTGGCCACACACAGTCAATCCCAGTCACCTTAGAGCAAGAAGCCCAGATAGTAACGTGCTGAGGAAGCCTTTCAGGCAGGTTGCCCATTGACTCAGACCAGGGCTTGAAAAGCGAGCTGTGACACATCTCAGGGACTGTATCAACAATGCTAACAAGGTCACAGCAAATGAGTGCAACACATGTTTCCCTCAATATACCTAGTAAAGGTATTAGAGCAGGACTTAGGTGGCTTTAGCAGGAGGTATTTATTATTACAGATCCTTCAGCTCTTCAAAAATCTCTTTCCCCCCCATTGGGGATGCACTGGAGGAGGAAAGCTGCAACTACTTTACTACCCTCACTGCCACACATCAAACAGGATAATGGGCTCCTACTAGTGTCTGGTTATAGACCAGGGGTGTCCAAACTTTTCAGGACACTGGCCAGTCATGTGGTTCAGAGGGCCGATCATGTGGTTCATCCCACTGGAAGTGGAAGTAAAATGTGCCTTGCAATCTGTTTTGCAACAGGATGAGATAGATTTTAAGCTGCCATTTTCTCTGCTTAAATTAGGGGTGCCCAAATGAAAGCCAGAACCGGCCCCCGACACGAATCCATGTGGCCCGCACTACCCTCATTGCAGCGTGTTTTACTTCAGCTTCCGGAAGCGCCAAGGGCCGGATGAATTGGTTTTGAGGGCCGGATCTGGCCCATGGGCCGTAGTTTGGGCATCCCGTTATAGACAATATGAGATATTCACTACCTGTATTCTGTACCTTGGTCTAACAGTTTTGTAGGTTAGCCTCCGATCTTCAGGTAATCTTTAGAACTGGGGGTGGGTTTCTGCAACACTGGAGACAATGCGGATGAGAGCATTACAATACATTTTTAAAAAGCAATACATTTTAGGAGAAGTAGGTTTTTAGAAGTTACAAGTGGTGTGTGTTGGCCTTTCCCCACATGCGGGTTCTTTATTCCATATATACCTATCCCATCGCTTTTCCTCTGTGGAGTTTAAAGTGCATGTTTACTTCTACAAATAAAGGAGAGATGTTTGCAACTCATGGGGAGGCGGGTGGGGGGACTCAATCATCCATCAAGGAAAGGTTTGTATACCACAAGTTTTCTTTGGTGCACATCTGCTCTACCTAACCAAGAGCCACTATTTTTTTAAAAAGTGCATTGGAAATAAACACATGGATTTGTGTGTAATGTGCAGCCAGCCCCAAGTTTTTCTTTAGCAGAGTGTATTTGTTGTAGTGATATTGGTAGGGGAAACATGTTGCTTTCTCCCTTTACAACTCTTCCAGTGTTAACAGCAAAGGCTAAACATTCACCTTTTACTTCATAAATGAAATGACTTGGTAGTAAAAATGTTTAGCAAACATATGCAAACGTCTGTGAGGCAAGACGCTTTGTATCGCACTGCATGGGCTTATGATCTGTTGTACATTGTATCTCTGGGGATCTTATTTATTGTTACTATGTCATTGATTATATGGATTTGACTGTATTATTTTGTATATATTTATCTTTTCTTTTGCTGATTATTGTATTGTTATTGCTATTTGTTCTGATATTGTAATGCTGTATTTTGTTTTACTGTTTATTTTACTGTTGTGAACCGACTTGAGTTGCCTGTTGGGGAAGAAAGGCGGTATAGAAAAAAACCAAATAAAATAAATAAATAAATGTGTAGCACATTAATCCTTGTTATCATTTCTATAAGAATGTGTAGGTTAGCCAGGAATATAGCTATTTCTGAGGGAGAGTGACTTGAGCCCTCCTGCAGTGGCCACTTCTATCATCTTTTCCTTTGTTCATTTCCTGGAAAACTTTAAGGGTTTTACTGTTAGGGTTAATTTATGTTAAGGAGAATATATAACTCCTTATGTTATACTATGTTTTCCTTTCCATAGTGGAACTTTCTCAAAAACATGTGTCAGCATTTAGACTTCCTAGTTTGATCCATAGTTACCTTTTATTGACACAAATTCTGTTGCTTATTGTAATAAAATGCACTGAAGTAATTGAATAAACCTACTGTAACTGTGACTTGCTTTAGCTTAGTAAGTTGCATTTAGGCTTATCCCATTTGAATTAATGAAACACACGAAGGAAACCATACTGATCGAATAGTCTTATTCTAGTGCAGTTTACTACATTAAGGAGCAGGCTTTTGGCCAATGAGAAATAACAAAATAAAGACTAAATGCAAGGCACATAAATGAGGAAAGCCATGGGCTATGTCAAATATATTTGATTACTTAAGATGTACAACATATGGTAACCACATTATGTTATTTGTATTGACTCCACTGCCATCTCCAGTTTTTAATATTTGTTTGTTTTCTTATAGCTCAATATTATATACAATGTAATAAACTCACATGGCAACCGGAGGCGGAGGTCAACACGCAGTCAAGAAGCCTTTGACTTGGATGTCATTGTAAAGGATGACAAAAAAGATATAAACCACATGACACTGAAAGTTTGCACCAGGTAAGTAATTATGTGAAACTATCCCACTTCCTTTTTTGTTTACAGACTTTTCTACAACACCTGAAGAGTTTGGGTTTATTTTTAAAATGTGCATACATAACATAATTTCAAGGGTTTTAAAAAATTATATTAAAAAACACTAGAAATAACATATTTGAGCAGAAAATTTATAGACATACAATATTATTTATTATCCTACAATATTATCCTATGGCCTTTACAGTAGTAACTCAATCATAACATTGCATCTAAGGGAAAATTATTAGTAAGCCTACTTAGAATCTGGTTCAGGTCCCTGCTATGCCATTCAAATTAGTTTTCTTTTCTTTAAGCAATTCTTTTAGCTTTCATGCCTTCTGCTGAGATTTATGTATTCACATTCACTATGCATTCCTAAACAGGTATAATAACTTGCTGTGCCCCACCCCACTTTTTGTGTGGAGAGCTGACTCAATGTACATTGACTAAGTATTAGAGGTATTTTATCTGTAATTTAGAGGTATTCTGCTTTATAACTTGGCTTTCTTTTAGAACAAAAATCTAATGTATAAACTACTGGGATTCAGTTAACATGTTAGCCAGTCACTAGGGAAATTCCAGGAAATTACTTATTGTTCACACTTATGTTTCCCATTTGTAAAATAAGTGTACAGTATTTGTGTCTTTCACTGGGCTGCAGTAAATGAAGGAGATAAGAATTGGCAAGTAATTACAGGATGGATAAAAATCAATGATTTTTTTAAAAAAAAATTAAAAAAATCAGATTTTTTAAATTTAAATCGGATTTTTTGATTTAAATTGGTTTTTTTTGATTTAAATGCTTTTTGAGGAAAAATCTCTCTAAAGATCGTGTTCTAGTTAAGATATATTATAGTCCAAAGGTTATTCATCATGAAATTAGTTTTTAATTATGTGGCATAAGGCAGTATTAATCCATTCACAATGTCATGCTCTCCCAGAGGTCTCTGATTATTTTGGACAATTTTTCTACCTAGAAGATATTATCAAATCAAATGCTTGGTTTTGCTGTTTTCAAAACTGTGCATTTGGATCTGCAACGATAACATGCCTCCTTCATTCATAACAAAAAATGTTATAAAACAAACTTCAGAATTGAGAAAAAGACCTTAATCCCATTGTTCCTCTGCAAATCTACGTACACAGAATCAACCCCCTTACCTCTTAAGTGCTGCTACATTTCAAGAAGTTCAATGAACATAAGGTTGTTTGGAATGGAATAGCACAAGGAGCAAAGTTTGAGGAGGGAGGGGCAAGCAGTAAAATAAAAGTGAAACCTTTTGAGGACGAAACTCTGCATCTTGAGATCTTTATTTGTATAGCAGCCTGAAGTTTATCATATTATTCTCACTCTCTCCCTTGAGAAAAACCTGTAATGGCAGCAGGCCGGAAAAAAAGACCCAGTTTGGGAATATTTTAATGAAGTTCCTATATAATGTTATTGTTTTGGTTAAATAAAACTATTTAAATGCTAAAGTAATGATTATTTTCTCCTTCCAATAAAGTACAACAGAACAGTTGTCCAAATATGAATGATTACCGTATTTTTCGCCGTATAAGACGCTCCGGCATATAAGACGCACCCAATTTTAAAGGAGGAAAATCTAGAAAAAAAAGATTCTGAACCAAATACTGTACTAAAATATTTTATATCAACTGTATAAAGTAAACAGCAGTTTAAGAACAATTTTATGTCAACCATGTAACATATTAAGAACAATCTTTACTCTCATTAACAGTCAGTAAAGTCAGTAAACAGTGAAAGTAACAAAAATCAGTCTGTAATGTTTTTATTCGAACCCCAATAATTCCTCTTCTTCGCTGCTATCAGAAATGAGGAAGGACAGATCCTCGCACTCATTGTCATCACTTTCTTCCTCACTGGTGTCAAATAAGACGTCGTCTTCTGTTCCGTCCAAGGCATTACTAATGCCACACTTCTTGAAGGATTTTACAACAATGTCCTCCTTCACGGAGTCCCATGACCTTTTAACCCATTCACACACTTGTGTGATAGTGGGCCTCTTCATCCGCCCAGTAGGCGTCAGATCATGGTTCCCAGCTGCCATCCAGGTGTTCCACTCCTCACGCATCAGAACTTTGAATGTCTTGTTAATGGAAACGTCCAGAGGTTGCAGCTGGCTAGTGAGGCCACCAGGAATCACAGCTATTTGGGTTTTAACTTCCTTAAAGTTCTTTTTAGTATTTTCCGTAATGTGCGCTCTAAACTGGTCAAGCACCAACAAGGAAGATTTCTTCAGAAGACCGCCAGGACGTTTGGACCACACTTTGTCAATCCACAGCCTCATGCCATTTTCGTCCATCCACCCTTTATCGTGAACATGCACGACGACTCCCCGTGGGATTGTTTCTTTTGGGAACGTTTTCCTTTTAAAAATCAACATCGGAGGCAGTTTGGTACCATCGGCACAGCAGGACAGCACAACCGTGTAGTGGGTTTTCTCATGCCCTGAGGTTTTTACGGTTATGGTTTTTGCTCCTTTGTTATCTACGGTTATGTTAGATGGCACATCAAACGTTAGCGGGACTTCATCCATGTTCCCGATCTGGCTAATTTCAAAGTTACCGGTATTCTTCTTCCTCGCATCAATAACAAACTTGTGAAAAGAAAGAATCTTTGATTCGTATTCCTTAGGCATTTTTTGTGCGATTCTGGTTTTGGTGCGCATAGAAAGGCCAGATCTCTTCATAAATCTATAGCACCACGATGGTGATCCGGTGAAATCCCGAATGCCTTTCTCCACAGCAATACGTCTGGCCTCATAGATTATCATTTTTGTTGAGACAGAAAGTCCATTTTGCCTGTGATGTGCGATCCACTCCTTCACTTCCACCTCTAACTCTGGCCACTTTGCAGTTGGTCCACGTAAGGTGTGCTTGCCTTTATCCAACTTTTGGAGCTGATCCTCCTGTTTCCTCCACTCTCTTATCATTTTCTCAGTTGGAGGTGGCCCGAAGTGTCTCTCCGCTGCTCTATTCCCATGCTCCTCAGCAAATTTAATTACTTCCAGCTTGAAAGCAACTTTATATGCCATTCTCTTCTGCTTAGACATCTTGAGGAGATGGTACTATAATTTTTCTGCAAGAAATGTAACCCCCTCATATTTAATCTGGTGCTCTCTAACCCCCCATATTTCCTCTGGTGGTCTCGTAACCCCCTCATATTTCATCTGGTGCTCTCTAATCCCCATATTTAATCTGGTGGTCTCATAACCCCCTCATATGCCATCTGGTTTGAGTGAATGCTGCTGGAGAGAATGTTGTGGGATAGACTGTAGCCTTGGTTTACAGACTGTTACACTGACCACAAAGGGTAACATACATGTGTCATGAGAACAGCTATATGGGGAGAAGGCCAATGGCAAATTTATAATCATATGGGGGCACAGGAACAGCCATACTGCAACTTTAAATCATCAGTAAAATCAGCCAATGCTTGGCTTTAAATGTTCATTATGCTCTAAGCTCTCCTAGACCCTAGGTGTGTGTGTGTGCATGTGTATGCACATTTTACATTTCATTTACCCTGTAGTTGGTCCGCCTGATCACTTTCTCACATACACCATACACGTTGTCTGTGATCTACTCAGAAGGCACATTATGACGTAGGGAGGGCGGTGTGTCTTCTCCCCGTGATTCGGGGGCGGAGCTTGTGGAGCCATTCTTCTGCCCATCAATCATGGGCATCCAATAGACTAGTGGGGGAGGAGCAAGACCGGCAGTATGAGGTAGGGAGGGTGGTATCTTCTCCCCGGGATTCGGGGGCGGAGCTTTGGCGGATCAATCCTTCTGCCCATCAATCACGGGCATCCAATCAACTAGGAGCGGGGCGGGGCAGAGTACGGACAGCAGTAAGCATTGGCTGGAGGAGGCGGAACGAGGAGGCAGACATGCGGACATTTCAGGGCAGCATGGATTGATCGGGTGCCCGGGAGATATGCAGAGAAGCGGCGAAATTGTGCCCACACTGCCCAGCAAGGAGTGAGACTGCTCGGGGAGACATGAGGAGACGCAGCCTGCGCTGATGGATGGAGGTACCGGCAGTAAGCTCAGCATGATGCCCGTGCAGCACATGGTTAGACTGTCGGGAGGGGGGCATGGCGCGCTATAGGAGGGAGAGGGAAGCCCAAACACACACAGCGTGGCCGTGCAGGGAGGGTCACAGAAGTCACCACAGCCCGCAGTACGTGCCCCAAATCCAGCCCGCAGCACACACTGCATAAGGAGAGGACTGCGAGCAAGTGCCACACAAAGTTGGGGGCAGTTTTAATGCATGTAAAATGTGTATTTGCCGTATAAGACGCACCAACTCCCCCCCCCCCCCAGTTTTGGGGAAGAAAAAGTGCGTCTTATACGGCGAAAAATACGGTAACCTATTAAACTGGAGATAGTTCACCTTGCAGTAATTTCATAATTATCTATCTATGTATTTCTAATGGTATATAACCACCAAATCAGTAATTTTCTGATATAACTGTAAAACTACTGTAATCTGAAAAGTTATTAGTCTAAAAATGAAACCTTTATCTGGTTGTAAATATTAAGATTAAAACAACTCCAGCAAATCATGATTTATATCGAGCCTTAATGACTAGTGATTTAAATTGTGATTTAAACTATGATTTAAATCAAAGTGATTTAAATCAAATCCACCCTGATTTACCATCTTGTCCATGTGTGGATAAGGATCTGTTGGGCAGAATTATCTTCTTCTTGCCTCTGATGCATTTACACCAAGTCATTGTCAAGAATGAGATATTTGTTTATCCCTTTTATGTTCCCATGTGCTTCAGTCAAGAAGGACAAGGTTTTTCTTTTCCTTTTACATTTTTATTCTGCCCCTTGTCTAAGGTCACATATGTCTTGTGTGGACATTCCATGCTATTTTCCAACAACTTGGTGAAACAGATTAGTTTTTAAAGGTCTTTCCAGTGAGCTCCATGGTTGAGTAGGAGGAATACTGTTCCATTGCCGTCTATCATGTTTCCCTCAACATTCCTTGGTTACTGAGCATATTCAAATTATGTTGGTATCTTTAGAACACTACCTCTAGGGTTTTTCTTTGTCTGTTTGTTTGTTACATAATTGTTGTGCTGCTTTGGAACTTGGTGATTTCTCCAAGTATGTTGATAACTTTTTCTTGGCTCTCTTTTACTACACACTCTTCCTACCATCTTTTTGTAGTAAATAGTTATACCTTGACAGTAATGACTAGAATTTTCTTCCCATCTGTAATTAGAGTGCAGACATAATTATATCCCACTCCAATCTTGTTATTTGCTTCCAACAACAGCTACTTTGGCCTGAGAAGTTCTTCTACAGATGGTTTTGCTTCCTTTTAATCTTAGGAACCAAGCTCAGCCAGCAGTTGTACTGCATTTCTTTTAAAGCCATTTCTGTATTTAATCATTTGTGCTGGCAGGACTGCTTTGAAAAGTGAGCCTCCCTCTTTTGAAAATGTCCCCAGTATAAGAAGAAATACAGTTTTGTTCAATTATTTTTATCTACTGTCAGGTGTTCAGAATACAGATTGGAGACACACATTCTTCCAAGATAATAGTTGTGGTTTTCTGTCCTTGCCAAGTAAAACCTTCTGCTACCTATCTGAAGACTCCGTTCATCAAAGGGCTCTTACAGTACATGTTGCTTCATACAGTACATGTTGCTTCATACAAAACTAAAGCATCAAGCATGTTTTCCTAGCCTGGTTGTGCATTGGTGTTAATATGTGGTTTGCAGGCATCTACTTAAATTGATACTGCTGTTTTTAAAAAGGTGTTTTTCATAAGTACTAATGAGAGGTGTGGTGGGATACACAGAAATCTCCATTAAATAAGCTAAAGTATTTTAGTCATCAAATGAGAAGAGAGGATTCACTTGAGAAAGCCTTGATGTTGGGAAAGTTTCAGGGCAAAAGAAGAAGGGGAGACAGAGAATGAGATGGCTAGATGGTACAGTAATACCTCATACAAAGTCTGCTTCATACAACATCGAATTCATACATCATCGCCTAATTCCTTGGAAAAAGTTGCCTCATACAAAGTTGTATGAGGCATTGGGGTTTTCCCCAGGTTGCATTGTGCCTGGGTAGTATAAAAGGCAGGACACATGTGTGCATTGCTCTTGTGGGTTTTGCACGAGGCAAAGAGTGTTTAGGAGTGGTTTTGAGCACAACTTTGGATTTTTTTTGAATTTTTCGTCAGAATTTTTAGAAGCATTCTTGGGATTTTTGCAGCATTCTTCAGGTTCTTGGACAATCAGGGTTGTTTGACATGTTTTTTTAATGTATTTAGCCTTTAGACAATGATTTCTTAAAGTTCTGTCAGTTTCCTGTCTGTTTCCTTGACTTTGCCCTGAAGTCTGTGCTGTTACAGTACAATGTATCTCTATGGAAACGAGGCATCGCAGCAAGGATTTGGACGTTGAATGAGGCATCGCGGCTAGGATTTTGCATGCCTCATACAAAGTCCAAATCCGTATAAAGTCCAAACTTGTGGAACCAAGTTTAGATGTTGTATGAGGTATCACTGTATTGTTGACACAATGGGCATAAAACTGGGCGGGTTGAGGAGGATGGTAGAGGATAGGGGTGCCTGGCATGCAATGGTCCATGGGGTTGCAAAGGGTCGGACTCAACTATGTGACTGAACAACAACAAAATTTAGACTGCAATCACAGACAGACGAGTACCACTGGCTTCTGTGGGTCTTAATTCTGAGTAGATGTATGCAGGATAATTGCAATGTTAGCTAAATTCTGTACATGATTTGAGATCCAACTTAATATTTCATCCATCAGTTTATGCCCAACAGTTCCTCAACTGGAAATTTTATGCTACAAAACACCAGAGAAATGACATCTTAGCATGTTTCAGATTTTACCATCACTCTTGTGTTGAATGAAGTAAAGCACAGGATTTCTGAAGGGATAGCTGATAATCTGAATATGATCTGCCTTCCTTAGACCACCAGCTGTCACTGAGAAATACTTTACAGTTACCATTTGCTAGACCAATGATAGCGAACCTATGGCACGCGTGCCAGAGGTGGCATTTGGAGCCCTCTCTGTGGGCACTCATGCAGTCACCCCAGCACAGAGTTCATCTGCCCAGCAGCCCAATGGGAGCACTCCCTCTCTCCCCCCAGCACAGAGTTCGCCCTGCACCTCTGCCCATTAGGAACGTTTTCTTGCTCTCTTATTGCTATGTTGGCACTTTGCGGTAAATAAGTGGGTTTTGGGTTGCAGTTTGGGCACTCGGTCTCTAAAAGGTTTGCCATCACTGTGCGAGACAATTGTAAGATTCGTTTAGTGAACTCAGTTTAGAACAAGTTGTTCAGGTCAGTAATATTGCAGCAATGTTTGTCCTTTAAAGATCCTTTTCAGATAAATCTTAATTTGATTTATATGATTCTTTTTGCTATTTGGACACAGTCCTTCAGAATTTAATTATGAGTGAGATTAAGTCCCATGGAAAGCAAACAAATAGGAATAGTCACAATAAAGTTAAAATCTATGTACTCCACAACTGCTGCTTATTTCAGTAGGAAATACTTGCTCACCTATCAGTTTCTATTTGGGCCCCAGGCACTAGAATCCTGGTTCCAATACAATGGCCTGCCTTGGTAGCACATATTTAACTGCTCTGGGCCTGTCTTCAAACTATTTTCATGCCTTTGTACCTCTAGGCACTTGCACTGCCTTCCCTTGAATTAAACAGGAAGAAGATAGCTGAGTAAATGGTTGCTTCCAAATTCTGGAAGAGAAAAACATCTGGATCAAGTTACTTATAAATATATGTCCCCAGTAGTATTTCGAAAACGCATTGAGGTGAATGTCTCACAGAAATATTTGGCAGATGATTGCGTAGTGCATCTGATTGCAATGTTTTATGTCCCCAGTGGCAACCCTGACTTCTGGTTGTAGGCTAGGATAGTTAGAACAAAGAAGACTAAAATAAATAGGTGCTTTAAAAACTTTCCAGATTACTCATGCTGAAGATTTAGTTACAAATCTAGTCCATAATTACTTCTGGTCTTTTGCCAGATCATGGGGTTCTGATGGTGTTGGTTAAACTGCATACTTAAACTGGATCCCATTCATTCATCTGGTTAAGAGGCATGAACTGTTGCTGTCACATGCTTTTCTTCAGAGAGGTGGAGGGGAAAGTCATGCATATCTTTCACACCTAAAATCACTACATAGGGCACTCTGTGGGTATTATGGGGAGCATAGACATTTAGTTGTCTCGATGGGTTTTGTTATTCAACAGAGCACATAGAGAGGGCCAGTGAGGTTAGTGGCTGAACTGACCCATGCTTTCATCTTTGTTTATAAACGCAAACAGTTTATAACAGAATGAATACATCTCTTTCATTTTTTCTGGAAAATGTTCCCATCTTTCTCTCTTTCTCAATATTTTAAATTAGATATTTGGGTGCTGGACCATCTTCACAGAGTGGCATGGCTCTCCTAGAGGTTGGATTACTGAGTGGTTTCTCCCTGTCACCTACTTTCATGTCAATAGAGGAACCAGTTAAGAAGGTGGAGAAAGAAGATGGAAAAGTTCATTTGTATTTGGATTCTGTAAGTCATGATAGAAGGAAACCATTTTATGTGAATAAAAAATTGACTCAAAATCTGTTACAGGTAATACATAATCTTAGCGACTGTGTCCTGTCAAGCTGATTTTGACTTATGCCTTATTTTGTGCTCAGTGGGATTCTTTAATCCAATTTAGTGATTACTCTCCACATCTTGTGATGCCCATGCACCCTCAAAATCTGCAGTAATACAAGTTAGGACGTTGTATGAATTCCGACTTTGTATGAGGCATGCAAAATCCTATCCACAATGCCTCATACAACATCCAAATTATTGCCACCGATGCTTTGTATAACGTTGTTCCCATAGGTGAGAGCAGGGAGGCTGGCCTCAGCTGTAAGGCGGCTGGCGTGGCCCATAAGAAGGCCAGTCTCGCTCCCACCTCCCCGCTCTCACCAGGGGAAGTGTCTGGCAGCTCCGGTGTGGCAGGTCTTTTCATGGGCCATGCCGACTGCCTCACAGCTGAGACCAGACTTGCTCCCGCCTCCCTGCTCACAACTAAGGGAAGGGTCCGGTGTGTGTTGCGGCTCCGGTGTGGCAGGTCTTCTTGTTGTGAGCGGGGAGGCGGGAGCGAGACTGCTCTCAGCTGTAAGGCGCCCTGTGTGGCCCATAAGAAGACCTGCCACGTCGGAGCTGTCGGAGATGCAACACCCACCGGACACTTCCCTTGGTTGAGAGCGGGCAGGTGGGAGCGAGACTCCGACGCGGCAGGTCTTCTTATGGGCCACACCAGGCGCCTCACAGCTGAGACCAGTCTTGCTCCCGCCTCCCCACTCACAACAAAGGGAAGCGTCCAGTGGGTGTTGTGGCTCCGGCGTGGCAGGTCTTCTTGTTGTGAGTGGGGAGGCAGGAGCGAGACTGGTCTCAGCTGTAAGGCGCCTGGCATGGCCCATAAGAAGACCTGCCACGTTGGAGCCGTCGGAGACGCAACACCCACTGGACGCTTCCCTTGGTTGTGAGCAGGGAGGTGGGAGCGAGACTCCGACACGGCAAGCTCAGGTGTCACATGTTTGGGGACCTCTGAACTAAGGCATTCATTAAACATTTATTTAGCTACAGTATATGTTTTCACTTCTGAGGCATACATACGTTCTTCAAATATTTTCTCCTTTATTTTGTAGTTAAATGAAACACAGGTTTGTGTTGATATTCCAGCTGTGAGAGACTTCAAAGTAGCTAATACCCAGGATGCCTCTGTAACTGTGTTGGATTATTATGAACCTAGTAAGTGACAATAATTTTTTGCTAAATCTATTTAGTACTGAAATATGGAGGAGTTGTAAGAGGAAATAGGAAATAACGTCATTAAATTGAAGAGGCACTGAAGATTGTATGTGACGGATAGGCATTACTGGGGTAAACAAAAAGATAACGGACATTAGTTTAATTGATAGTAGTCTATAGGTGGATGATTTAGGTCAACATGAAGTTAATAGAATTCTTTCAGTTCATGTCAGTTGAAGAATCTGCTCTGGCATTTCAGAAGAACCACGTTTGGTCAATTTACTGATTAAGTCAATAATTAACTTGCCAAGTGGCTACGTAAGTTCAGTTCCTCATTTCAATTAACGATTAACGTAACAATATTACAAAAGCTGCAGACTTGGTTTGAAGACCACTTGCTATTTACATGGTGGGTCTGATTACCTTGATCTAATTTTAGCGACAAGTGAAATACTATTTCAAGTGTTTGTGTGAACATTATATGCATATATAAAACTAAAATTTGTTGAAATATGACAAGAATAATCTGCTAGAACACTAAACATTGTTTCTTATTCTCTTTGAAACAGGGAGAAGAGCTGTGAGATGCTATAACTCAAAAGTAATGAAACGATTATCATCTTGTAACTTCTGTGAAAAGGATAAATGTGACCTATGTGATGCTGATGGTTCATCACTAATTTCCATCTCTTGTGAACTATTAGTTCTACATATACTCCTGTATAGTTGGCTGATCTGATTTCTTGTGCAACTTACTGATATTTCACATCTAAGTGTACTATTGATTTCTCAGTCTTGCACAAAAGTAACTTGACCAACTGAGCCTGGACCCTGCAAAAATTTACACATAAGAAGATTGACCAGTCTAGAGCTCTTCGCAAGGATCTTGCATAGTAAAATAACTATATATAGCTCTTGGGAAGGGCCAGATTCCTCACTAGAAGACTAGAAAGAGAAAATTCCATGTTGGAACCAGTTTCCCGATGTTTAATCACAAAGGTAACCTCTGCACACTTTACTGTTCAGGGATTAACTGCAAAATCCTGAACATGTCTACTTGGAAGGAGGTCTAACTTCACTCAATTTGTCTTCAAAGTAAATGGATATAAGATTGCAGCCTAAACTTCTGTATTGACAGAAGAGTCAGATCTAATGTCAAAAATTCTGCCTATGTCAGAAACTTTAAATATTCTTAGAAAGTAAACATTTGTGAATTGAAGAGGTCACTTTTATTTGGAGAACAAATTGAAAGTTTTTTATTTGTATTTTAAAATTACAAGATAGGTTTTTTAAAAAAAAGATTATTGTGGTTTCAGAAATTATATATAAAGATAGATTATCTAAAATCCTTGCATTTAGTTAAATTTGTGGTAGCTTTCAGGCTAACTTAATATTTTATTTATAAAATATATTGGGGAAAACATTTCATTTGGTTACTCCCTCTTAGTTAGCAGAGTATATTGCAAAATAACAACAAACAAACAAACAAACAAACAAACAAACAAACAAACAAACAAACAAACAAGAACACAGTGGGAGGGATCATCTCAGTCTCTTCAGTCCTCCCCCTTGTTTCTTTTGCACACAAACTAGCACTTTGTATGATAAAACTAATCTAAAAACATTTAAAGTAGAAGAATGCATCTTACAGTAAAAGAAAAATGCAGTCTCTTCCAGAGGTGGCAAAACAACTTTACCAATGAACTTAGTGGCAAAGAACAATCATACTAGGCTGTAAAGTCCCATGCCAGTATTAGTGCATACAAGATTGCTATCGTCCCAACACCCTTTCTCAAACTTGCATGCAAGAAACTTCAAGTCTCATTAGGTTTTGCAGGTTTTTAAAGTGACCTCTTGGTACAGGCTTGGTTAGGTTACTTACTGTCATCTCTGCAGTGGGGCAATCAATCCTCTGATTGTTCCCTTTCTCATTCAGGTCATGCACAAAGTGGTACCTGACAGCAGTGTGTTTGGTGTGTGCATTCATCTTCTCACTCTTTGACAGTTTGATGCATCACTGGTTGTTGTCTATAATCTGGAATGGCAACTCTTCATCAATTTCAAAGTCCTTTAGCAGTCTCTATAGCCGTAGCAATTCTTTGCATGCTTCTTCCGCAACAGTGATATCTAGTGCTATGGAAGACAAAGCTACAACAGCTTGTTTATTGCTAGATCATTTGATAGTCTCATCACCATACATAAAAAGTAACCTGTTGTGCATTTATAGCAGGGTGTCCAAACTACGGATGCATTTTACTTCTGCTTCCAGGAGCGGCAAGGGTGGCGTGGGCTGGATGAATTTGTGTCAGGGGCTGAATCTGGCCCCTGGGCCATAGTTTGGGCACCTCTGGTTTAAGCAGAAAAAATGGCAGCCTAAAAATCAATCTCATCCTGTTGCAAAACAGATTGCATTGCAAGGCGTGTTTTACTTCCGCTTCCGGTGGGAGGAACCATGTGTCCGGGCCATGGTCCAAAAAGTTTGGGCATCCCTGATTTATAGTGTCCACTCTGCCTGCCTTTCAGAAAGTCTGTTGTCCTTGATATTGCAACAGTTTGAACATCTAATCTTTCCACAAGTTCAATAATCTTGTTTCTAGTTCGGAAAATAGGAGCCATATGCCTCCTTTTCACTTCGAATGCCCAAATAGTATGTTGCATCACTAATGCCTTTATTTTCGCCTCTTTGTTAAGAAGGTGTATAATTTATTTCATTTCCTGTTCCCTTTGAGTGGCTACAGTTAGGTCATCAACATAGTCAAAAATAAAAGTTAAACATTCATTTCTGCTTCTGGTATTACAAGCACTGATTTGCTTTGGCCTGCTTGAAACCTTGTTGCAGCAGCTTCAATTGCTCATTCCAGTCTCAAGGCCATTTGTTAGCTTGCAGACTAAGACAAGATATTTGTGATTAATGAAGCCGAGTGGCTATTTCATCTACAGGCCCTCTGATATCTCTCCACCAAGAAACAATCTTGTCATCTAGGTGCTTGGTTTGCATCTATTTGGAGGCTGTTGCACACAGGAACATTGTTTACACATCAGAACAGGAACAAAGGTTTTATCAAAGTCATCTCCTTATTTCCACAGGAAGCCTTTTGCAACCAATCTTGCTTGTAAGTCTTAGTTTGTAGATGTTGTTAGATTTAAGAGCTCAAAAATATACTTCATTATTTTTCTTTATTAGCACTTTTCATTTTTAATGTGTATAGAAAAACTTTGTCATATAAGGCTGAAGCACTTAACATGTTGCATTGCAAATGTCGAACAAACAAAATATCACTTAAGAGCATTGGCACTGATTTCATTGGACAATTCAGATTGTGAAAAACTATTTCCAATTCCTTCTGTTTTCATAGAGTTATTGGCTATTTTAATATTGAATATTTCCACCAGTATTTTCAGTTAGAGTAATAAAGAATTATCTTATATGGCATATGTGTGGAGTGGCTGGTACATCCTGAATGAATGAACCATTAACTTCATTTTTGTTCAGAATTGTAAGCTGTGTGTTTAAATGCCATGCTGATTATTATTGACACTCAGGTAAATCACAAAAGAGAGAGATGCTGGGAGAAGTTGTGTTGCAATTAAAGAAGTATCTAGTTATGGCTGATTTTTTTTAAAAAAGCAAAGGGGATTACAATTCAAACCTTTCTATATTTCAAGACTTCTCGTTATGGCCATTGTATCCTCCCAGCTTCTAATTTGTCAAGCTTTTGGTTTACAATAAAATACATGACTGATCACCAACAGAGTCCAAAATGAAACATCAACTTCCTTACTCAGGTTTGTGGGAAAGCGTCATTAGGAGCTGTTTATCTCTAGAATTGAAGGAAGTATAGTATTTGTTGATGAAATGCGAGTTCTGGCTAATAGTGGAAAGGTACATTTTGAAATCCAGGTACTTATCATGAGATTCTCTGGAGTTGCAGGCTCAAAGGCAGTTTAAAGATGATCCTTAGCAACAAAACCATTCTAGCAGCTTTTAACTCCACAGGAACTAATAGGTCTTAATTGCCCATTGAGGAAAATAAGACTAAATCTGAGTGGGAAAATATTCCAGATGGGTAGGATATAAATGTAATAAATAATAAATAAAATAAGACCTTTGCATTACATTGGTGTTTGTTGGTTTATTCCTTCTCGTTTTAGTTTTTATGCTGTTGGTTCCAATATTGTAAACTGCCTCAGATAATCTTGAGAGGGAAAGTGGGATACAAGTATTTTAAATAAATAAACACTACCAATCAAGTTCTTTGTGTTTACTCCTGTGAGCCTTTGCTGTACTACCGCTATGACTGTGGCTTTGAGAATATTGAATGCTGCAGTGGTAGCAAAACTATCACAATTTGTTAAAAACATGTACAGTAAAACCTCAGATAACAACCGCATCATATAACGTCAAAATCGGATAACGACCTGATTTTTTTTGCTAAAACGTTGCATCGCATAATGACCATTTAGCGTTATGCGATGCGGTCGGTTTTGGCCCTCTGGAAAGACAAATGGCCAAGCGCCTGGCTACTTTCCTTCCTCGAGGGCGAGTGCCCACCCCCACAAAAAGGATGATGTTTTCTCCTACCATTTCACGGTGTTTGGGGCAAAAATAAAAAATAAAATAGCCATCTTCGGGTGCATTTTTCCAGCTCTCCACCTCTCCAGCAGCCTCTGGGAGGGTGGGAGGACCTTTTCCGCTCTATTCCTGCCTTCCTAGGAGGTCCCTGGGCCGCACAACAGCTGAAAATAGTTGCAGCCACCATTTTGTTTTTAAGAGCATGAAAAGGTAGGAGATCACGTCGTCCTTTCCTCTGGGACCCGGTCCGCATTGTTCCTGACGCCTCCCGACCTTTCCAGGAGCTGCTGCAAGGCAAAATGCCAGGGGAAACCCCTTCCTCTGCTGCAGGTTTTGCCTTGCAGCAGCACCTGGAAAGGTCAGGAGACACAGAAACTGTGGATCGGGTCCCACAACCCTCCCTGAGGTGGCACAGGCAGCAGAGAGCCCAAAATGGGTGAAAAAAATTCCATCACGACTTGGGCTCTCGGCCACCCATGCCGCCTCTGGGAGGGTCGTGGGACTTGATCCATGCTATTTCCTACGTCCCCTGACCTTTCCAGGTGCTGCTGCAAGGCAAAACTTGTAGCCGAGGACGGAATTTCCCCCTGCGTTTTGCCTTGCAGCAGCACCTGGGAAGGTCACAGGACATCAGAAACAGCGCAGATCGGGTCCAACGACCCTCCCAGAGGCAACCAGCCTTTTAAAAAGCGATATCCGATGTATGCATTGTATAACGCTAAAAATCGGATAACGACCAAACTTGTGGAACCAAGTTTGGTCGTTATCCAAGGTATTACTGTAGTTAGTTGAATGCCTTCCCAAGCAGGAGGGTACCATTAAAATAGGAAGAAAAGAAATGAGAAGGAACAGGCTGAGAAGGGCTCGGATCAGATGCTTTTGCAGGCCAGAAGGGGACAGTCAGAAGTGAGATAAAGGGAGTGATATTTTCCTTAGTTCATCTCAGATTCAGATGTAAATACTATATGTCATGTCTTCCCAAACAGTAAATAAAACAACATTTACATTTTAAATGTCATAGACCTTAATAAAGTGATTGATTTTAAATGTGACACCACCAGCTAATCTGCTTCACTCTTGTTGGTATCTCCTGATTGTTTTGATTTTGGAAGGCATCCGATTTGAAATCTCTTTAGCTTTCAGTGTTGTTGTTGTTCAGTCATACAGTTGAGTCTGACCCTTTGCGACCCCATGGACCACTGCACGCCAGGCTCTGTCATCTGCCATCCTCAGTAGCCCGGCCAGATATAAGCCCACTGTGTCGACAATGCCATCCATCCACCTTATTCCGTGCTGCCCCCTTCTCCTTTTGCCTTCGATCTTTCCCAGCATCAGGGCCTTCTCCAGTGAGTCCTCTCTTCTCATTTGGTGGCCAAAGTACTTGAGCTTCAACTTCAGTATTTGTCCTTCTAAGTAGGCACATGGCTTCTGGTAATTCAGCATCCTCCCATCCCCCATTACCTTACATTGAAGCATAGAGCTGTTGTGTTTTTGCTGTGGAGAGAGGCACAAAGAAGAAGTCTGGCAAATCCAGTTTCTGAGAATTCCAGATAAAGATCTAGTCTACATGCTTGGGAGTCAGAGTACAGTCAAATGATTAGCATCATCTAGTAGCTGAAAGAAGATGTTTGTGGTTTGCAGTCGTCCCTGGGCAATAATCATGTTAGCTTTTAGGAAGAGTTCTGGATGGCTTTTAAGGTTTACCTTCCATGTTTATATTGGGAGATATGAGACACTTTTGACTTGGAGCATATGCTGCTTATACTTCGTTAATGAAGAACAGTGCTTGTTTTAAGTCCTTTTTCATATTGGTTCCTGGTTTCAACCATTCAGTTGACAACACAGAAAGCATTGTTCGATTCCCTCTGCAAGTGTACTTATCTCTATTATATACTGACTTGGGCCATATTTTACTGTGCTGAATGTTTGCTAGCTGTTATTTGTACCATATTGACAAAGATTGTTATCTCCCACCCCTATTAAAATAGCCTGTGTTCACCACAATCAGTTTTTTGCTGTTGTTCAGTCGCACAGCCAATTCAGCCCCAATTCAACCTCTGTCCTCCACCATCCTCCTCAACCTGTCCAGCTCTGTGCCCATTGCATCTACATCTAGCCATCTCGTTTTTGGCTGCCCCCTTCTTTTGTCCTCCACCTTTCCCAGCATCAAGGCTTTCTCAACTGAATCCTCTCTTCTCATTTGATGTCCAAAGTACTTTAGCTTCATCTTTACTATTTGACCTCTAAGGAGCAGTCAGGGTTGATTTCTTCTAAGATTGACCTATTCTCCTCACTGTCCATGGTACTCTCAAAACTCTCCTCCAACACCACATCTCAAAGGCATCTATTATTCTGCACTCAGCCTTCCTAATGGTCCAGCTCTCACAACCATACATTGCGACTGGGAATACCATTACTTTGACTATGCAAATTTTTGTTTGCAAGGTGATGGCTCTACTTTTCACTATGTTCCCTAGGTTTCTCATCGCTTGCCTCCCAAGAATCAGTCGTTTTTTTATTTAATGGCTCCAATCACCATCTGCAGTGATCTTGTATCCTAAGAAAGTAAAATCTGTCACTGCTTCTTCTTCTTCCCCATCTATTTTCCAGGGACTGATATGGCCTGTTGCCATTACCTTGGTTTTCTTGCTGTTGAGTCTCCAGCCAGCTTTTGCACTCTCTTCTTTCAACCTAAGCAGGATCTTCTTTAGGTCTTCCTCACTTTCTGCCATTAGGTTAGTATCATCTGTTGATGTTTCTCCCAGCAATTTTGATCCCATATTGTGATTCCTCCATCCCTGCATTGCTCATTATGTGCTCTGTGTATAAGTTGAATAAGCAGAGTGACAAAATGCAGCCTTGTCTTACTCTTTTTCCTATTCCAAACCACTTCTTCATTCTGCCACTGTTGTGTTTTCCAAATCTGCTGGCATATAGAATGCAATAATTTGATTCCATCATCTTTTAGGGCTTTGAAAAATTCAGCTGGGCTACCATCATCTCCACTGGCTTTGTTGTTTGCAGTGCTTTTTAGGGCCTTCCTGACTTCACTCTCTAGGATGTCTGGCTGAAGTTCAAAACTCATCAGTGTTATGATCAGGAGTGTTGAGGTCTTTTTTGTAGAGTTCTTCTGTGTTCTCTTGCCATCTTTTCTTAATCTCTTCTGCATCAGCTAACTCCTTGCTGTTTTTGTCCCTAATCATGGTCATTTTTGCTTTAAACATTCCCTTGATTCCCCCAGTTTTTTTTGAAACGCTCTCTAGTCCTACCCCTTAGGTTGTTTTTCTCTATTTCTGTGCACTGTTCATTTAGGAAGACGTCTTTATCTCTCCTTGCTTTTCTTTGAAACTCTGTATTTAATTGATCATTTTTTCCTCATTTTTTATTATTAGAAGGCAAGACTGTTTCCTTCATGTTGCTGGTTGCATCATTTCTGTTCTCCTTTGTATAGTTTGTGAATCCCCACTATCGGGTTATGCTCCTGCACAGACCCTGGACCGGAGGCTTTAAAGCTTATTGGCTAAATGTTTTGGTGGTAAAACCACCCACCTTAGGTGCCAGTTTGCCATTTTACCTCAGTTCTCTTCTTTCTGCCTCAGTTGCAGGATGACCATTGAGAGCACTCTCAATTTTTCGTCTATTCTCAGGAAAAGTCACTCGTTTTCATCAATTTTTCTCGGCGATCTTGTCCTCCGGCCAGGATCGCCATCTAGGTGCTGTTTCTTCTTGCGAGGACTCAGTTTCCTTTTTCGCTAAGGTCGCTGTTTCCCTCCCCAAGGGGGTGGCGGTAGGCCTGCCCTTCGGGGTTGGTTTCGCTCATTTTTCGAATTGTTCCTTAGGAACAGAAATTTTTTCCTGGTGGATCCGTAGTTACGGATTCCTCTGTTGCTTCTTCTTTGAAGGAGAACGTTTTTCTCATAGAGGGTCGACTCCCCTTTTCATGGCCTCAGCGGCATTCAAACAGTGTGTCTCATGTCACAAAAAATTCCCAGCTTCAGACGGACACAGTGAGTGCCTCTTTTGTTTGGGTGAAGCCCACCAGAGCCAGTCTTGTGCACATTGCAAAAATTTCACGTGCCTTGCAGTCCAGAACAGGAGTAACCGACTCAAGGCTCACTTAATGGAGCTTGCCTTAGCTCCCATTCCTGCCGTTTCGGCCTCTGCCTCTTCTGGTGGCCCTCCTATGGAGAAGATGTCTGTTGCCTCTTCTTTGCAACTAGTGCCTCACAAGAAGAAGAAGAAAGACAAGAATGGGGAGAAGAAAAAGAAACATCAGGGTGAGGCCCGCTGTTTGTTGCCCTCCACCCCTCGTCCCCCCATTTCACCTTCACCCTCCCCGCCTTTTTCTGTGGCGAGATGTCTGTCTCATGGCTCCTCTGTTTGGGGTGGCTGTTCCTCTTCAGAATTGTCAAACAAGACTCGCCATGCGGTAGCGACTGTGCTCCCTGTGCGCTTATCGCCTCCCCCTCCATCTGGGGACGGGTTGCACTGCGACGCAGCAGATTCCTGTGTCTCCCATGCCCAGTACGTCTCTGGCTGCTCCAGTTGTGGCTGCCGTTTCAGCTACCATTTCAGTTCCCACCGTTTCGGCGACCGTTTCGGATCCCACCATTTCGCCTCCTTCAACTTCTGCTCCACCTTCAGCTCCAGCTGGTCAGATGGACTTTTTCAAGACCATGTTCGAGGTTATGGCCAAGTCCTTTGCAGAACAGTTCAAGGCCACCATTCCTGCAGCGCCTGTGGCTCCGGGACCGACCACCGCACGCCCCAGGGATTCTGACCCTGCTATCGCTCTGCCGCCCTCTCGAGGGTTGAGCTGTCACTCCGGTGGCCCAACCAGGCAGGGCTGGCACGGTCCAGACATTGAAGCGATGAGCGCCCAGTCTGTCGACCCTCCCAGGCTGTACTGGCGCGGTCCTGACGTGACTTCCAGGGTCCCTCCCTCATCCTCTGATGATTCCAGCTCTTTGGAGGATGAGGTAGAGGTAGATGCGGATAAGACACCCGACCTGGTTATCAGTGCAGTTGATCCGCCAAGAGGTGAGGATCAGAAGTCCCTCACTGCGATGCTAACCCATCTCGGAACTGCCCTCCAGATACGGGTTGACCATCCTCCCCTTGAGGCCGAGGACCAGAAGACAGCAAAACTGGACAAAAAATCCATTCGGCCGGTGCACATCACAATGTTGCCGTCCATGTTGACTTCTGCCAACGTCACCTGGAAGAAGCCAGTGTCCTCCCACTCCATTTCATCCCGACTCGATGGTATGTACTGGGTCTTGGACAAAAATGTGGAGTTCCTGCAGGCCCACCCCCTGCCAAACTCCTTGGTGGTGAAGGCCTTCCAAAACAAGACTGCCATCAGTGGCTTCCCCGTGCCGTTGACTCCGGAAGGGAAGAAGCTCGACGCAGTGGGCCATAAGTTTTATGCTATGGGCTTGCTGTTTCTGCGTGTGGCAAATTACTCCACCGCTATGGGGCTTTACCAGTCCCATTTGTGGAAACAGACCAAGACTCTTGCCGCTAAGCTGCCTGCGGATCTCCAAAAGGAACTGGAATCCTTGTGCACTGAGGGTGACTTCCTGGCGGAGCAGCAGATGTGGACTGCCTGCCACATCAACGATTATGCGGCAAAGGATATGTCCTCTGCTATTCTTTTGAGAAGACACACATGGCTTCGGGGAACTATTCTGGATGATTCTATGAAGAAATTGATAGAGGAGTTCCCTTTTGATGGCAAGGGCCTATTTGGCCAGGACACTGATAAGGTCTTGAACGAGTTGTGGCAGACCAACTCGACTGCGAAGTTCCTGGGCCTAACCATCTTGACTCCACCTGCTAAGCCACAGTACCAGCCCTTCACCAGCCGCTACCAAGGGAACCCGCAGCAGCATCAGCAGTGGACCAGCCCAAGGCCGGGTTCTACTGCACCAAGTGACAGCATGGGAGGCAATGTTTCCAGCCTTACGGCCAGGGGAAATGCAAGCGCGGCGCCAAAATGGCCACCGCGCTCTTTGCAGCCCCCCCCACCGGACTTGGACATCCGGGTAGTTAGGGGGCGTGGCCAGCCCTCTTTAAAAGGGTGGCCACGAGGCAGCCGAGCTGCCATTTTGCGAAAGCGACAGAGCGGAGAAGTTTTCTCCATCGCTCTGTGGGACCAAGGGATTACGATGCCGAACTCGCTGCCTGGAGGGTCGGAGTTCGATTCCTGAGCATTGCAAAAGGCTCTCGGTCTTCAGCTTTCCAGTCAGCGGGTGCTGATCCCTGGATAGGGATCGTGCTTTTCCATGCTCCTTGAGTTAGCTGGCCAGTTTGGAAAAGCGACGGAGAGGAGAAGTTTTCTCTGTCGCTTTATCCTCTTTCGCCTCTTTGCAAGAGGCTTGAGTTTGCTAGCCTCTGTTCGAGGCTTCCTTTTGGCTTTCTAGCCTATTGGCTTCAGAATGCGACGGAGTGGAGAAGTTTGCTCCGTCGCTCACTCCTTTTTCTAACTCAGGGGTGCCCAAACTTTAAGTAGGACTGCAGTGGTCCTATCGGGCCATCCGGCCCACCTGGCCCACCTACTGGGGGTTTACTGTGGCAGGGGATGCCTGGTTAGCACGTTTGGCTGCACTGGAGGCATCCTTAGCAATCCAGTGGGTGGGGGTCCTCTTCCTATCTACCGGGCCCCCTTTGTGTCCGCCGGCTACTTCGACCGCTGCCACTCTGCAACAGGTGGCCGGCCGGGTCGAGCTTATTGAGACAGTCCGGCCTGTGCCTGCTGCTGTCTTGCAGCTTCCTGTTTGTTCGGAACAGCGACTGGAGTGCATTGGAGGTCGTCTCAGAGCTCGATTTCGGTCGCGAGCTCCAACGCCCACCGTGTGCCGGAACCCCCAGTGGGGGCGGCTCACGGGGGTGCAACTAGTGAGTATTGGGTCAAGTTGAATACACCCAAATCACAGTCCACTTTCAGCGGTTTCTGCCCCTGGGGCAGTACGTGGCATCGCATGGGCTGTCCAGGTCCCGCTGCGTATGCCCTGTGTACATCATGTACCGGCAACGGCCTTGCCGATGATTGGTTATTCATTGCCCCCTGGTGATCATCTGGCCCAGATCAGGAAGGGACAGATTTGGTGGGGGGGGATGCGTGGATATATTCTCCCTATGAACTGAGACCCAAATAAGGATAGGAGGTATGGACAGGAGGACAGAGACATTGTGTGGTCCCGCCGTAGTAAGCCACCACGCACTGGGGTGTCCGCCCCCGGGACAGTGCTGGGCATCGCAGGGGCTGTCTAGATCCTGCTGCGTAGCCCCCCTTTATACAGAACGTGCCGTCAAGGGCTTTGCCGATGGACGGCTATTACTTGCCCCGGGTGATTATCGGCCGCAGGCCATGAGGGGTAAGGGCCGAAGGGGGACATGTGGATATTCTCCCTATTGAACTGCGAGCCCACTGGTGAGGGGAGAGAAGGACAGGATGGCTGAGACAAAGAGATGTCCCATCGTCATTAGCCACCGCGCACCTTAGGGCCAACTGGTCGTCGGCATACCTTGTACGTATTGTGGAATGCCGCAGGGCTTGACCTGTTTGGGCCATGGTGATGTCGATCGGATGGGCCCATGACGGTTGGCTCATGGTGAGGAATGTGGACGAGGGTGGCTCTATATCCCGAGGGGAGGTGGGATGAGTCCTGTCAGCAAGTTTGCTCGTGTACATCATTCCCACGGGACTGGTGCCTGGTGATGGGTACCATGGTGGTCATGCTGAGCAGCGGGCTGTTCAGACACTAGCTCCACGCAAACTGGTCGGGCGGGGGGTTCCGGCCCGCCTACTGTGTTCGGCCTGCTCAGCTGACGATGTGTGTACTAAGCACCACGGTCGTTACTGACTTAGTGCCCCTTTTTGCGCTGGCCCTCATGCCGCCTCCGCGTGCCCGCGGGTTGGTGGGTTGCGGGGCAGAGGTGGGGGTGCACAGGGGCGAACAGAGCTCCGTCTGAAGCAACTAACTTTGTCATGAGGGCCCCCCCCGCCCCAATTATAGTCAGCCTGGAGGGATGTCACTCAGTTCATCCAAGAAGGGTTGGGGCGGGAGACCTGCTGGAGGGTTTTCAATGGGGCTTTTGTATCCATTCGGGGGTGTTGGGTGCCCCAGGATGCTACTAATCTGGTTCCCTTCCAGAGTAACAGAGAGGGGGCTCCACTGTCCACAGTTATGGAAGTTGGGGGCTATGAGAGTAGCGGGGGCCCTCCTTGGAACCACCTTTCCTTAGTCGAAGGTATCCCCCATGAAGCTCATACTGAGCTAGAAAAAGGGTGAATGTAATATAATCCTCCATTCAGCTTACCCTGTGGGTTCTCCGTTCAGGGATGACCTTCCTGATGACCTTGTTCGGTCAGGTACTCGTAGTTGCCTCGGCTACTATGGGTGGCGTGCTCACGCAATTCGGGTGCTGTTTGGCACAGTGTGATATGCACTCGGCTTCCAGCTTTTTGCCAGTGCACCCCAGGATTTAGACCTATCGGGTTTTTAGGTTTTGAAGGGAATTTTAATTAGATAAGGCCAATCACTTTCTGAATGCGTTAATTCAGGTTCAGCACCCGACCGAGGGGGGACTTTCATTCAGTGGGCATTTGCTCACGGGTTGGGGTCTCGGTCTCCAGCCCATCACCTCGATGACTTTTGGTCCAGGGTTAAACAGGGCTTGGACATGTGCACGCGTCTCCTCATCACGATTCAGACACTCAGGTGGGAACTGGGTGTCCCCTTGGCGCCTGAATAGACCGAGGTCCCATGTTCTAACATCACATTTCTGCCTCGATGCTGTCACGCGGGCATCCAGGTTAACCATTGATGCGGTGGATTGGATGTCCATGGCGATTTTGGCATTGATTGCCAAACATCGCGTGTGCCCTTGGGAATTGTAGTTAATTCATTGCCCCCCTTAATTTGTTTGCTCTGACTCAAATTACTCCTGGGTTTAGAGGGATCTCTTATGGGAGATCAGACCTAGTGGTCTGCCCTGATATCTAGTACGGTCAGATACCTCCGGCTCCCGGACTTATGGGGTTTACTCCAAGGGTGGGCGCACAGATCGCCCCGCGATCTTACCTTCCTTGCGTTTTTTCCCATTTGGAGAGCACTGATGCTATGGTGCGAGGGGTGGGCCTACTCAGTGGTCCAATTTCGGTGTGACAATGCGGCAGTGGTGAACATTGTCAACACCCAGACGTGCAAATCCCCCAAGGTCATGACATTAGTCCGTCTATTCTCCTGAGAAGCCTACACCTAAATGTGCTGTTCTAGGCCAGACATGTTATGGGTATTTATAATGACGTTCTGCCGCTCTCCACCACCGCAGATCACCTGGTTCCGTGCCGTACTCTGGAAGCAGAGGGATTCCACTCGCCACTTTTGGCTGAGGGTTGGACGTTTGGCGAGGAGAGGGGAACCGGACATGTCGTTGGCACCTCGCACGCGTAAGGCGTATCACTATGCATTCAGGCGTCGTGTTTGGGAGGGGTGGACACGGGAACGTGTCCGCTGCCGTTACGCGCGTCACCCCTGTTCCCAGAGTTTTTACCCACCTTGCACGAGGCTGGCATTGCTTATGTACAGATAGGTGTGAGGTGGCTCTTGGCCACGCAGCTACCACGGTAGACTTTTTGGAGCGCTCCGCATCGGTGAGTGGGTGCCAGAGTTGGTGCCACCGGTGTAAGGCGGATGTGTCTCGTAGGGCACTGGAACTCAAAGATGTCTCTTTCACACATGAGTGGGCTCGAGTGGGGATGCGGTCCTCACGGGTTATTCAGCACGGTGCAGGCAGTGGTGTATACTGCTACGAAATTTTTGAGACATCTGTCCGGTTGGTGCCCTACCTGAATTTTCGACAGTGCCTGCTGCGCGCCCTAGCCTGTTTTCTGCCACCGGGATGGGTCTACCCTTACCTTAGTACAGTCCCTGAGGGTGACCGGTGCCGCGTTTCGCGGTGTGGTGCCCGTTTTGGCACCATTTGCTTAAGATAGGCGTCGCGTTGATCGCGGCTACGTTTGGGGTACTCGGAGGTGGATATGAGTCTACGCGCAATTTCAGATATGTACGTCCCCTCACTGTACGAGTACCTAGTTATGTCCTTCACCTTTTTCTCCTCTTTTACAGATCCTAGGGGTCTCAGCACACCGGTGGCAGGGGGCTGGTGGGCCGCAGCTATGTACACTGGGCAGCAGTAGATGCTGCAGCGACAGAGAGTGGACCCCGGCTGGGCTGTGTGCACCCGCACGTATGCTATGGTATGGTATGCGCGGCACACGGGGGCGGGAGCTGTGGCCATTCCTGCTGTCTGACAGGGATACTGGACCGCCCAATGTTTTACAGGCGCCTCGGTGGCAGCGGTCTTATACGGATCACTGCTGTTATTAAACTGTCGAGGGGCTGTGACCTGGCATTTTGTATCACGTATGGCTTGCATACGGTCGCTTTGGTCTGACATCGTGCCGAGACACCAATTTAGGGGAGATGCGGATCTCCCTAGTTCGGACTGTTCCGGCAGTCAGTGGACGGGGCTGTGGCTACGTCCCGTTCTGAGCATGGCTGTGAGACAGCCATTGGAGTCCGGATGATAGGCTTACAAAAAATTTGCTGGTAGGCAGGAGAAGGGGTCCACCTGTCGGTCAGAGGTATGTACCTCGTTCTGGGTGCAATGCAAGCAGGCCTGGCGACCGAGCTGACGGTCTGGGGGGGGGGGCGGTGAGTCTTTATTGAAGCCTCCCCGTGTGGCGGGTAGCACTGGTAAGGTAAATATTTATGACCCACAGGTATCCGGCAGGTTCGCAATTGACTGGCCAACACTAGATAGGCACAAGTTGGTTAACGTTGTCCGGTCAACGACGAACCAGGCAATGGGGTGATGGCACGAGCTAGGCAGCATGCATCACCCCGTTATTTTACGGATACGCGTCAGAGGGTGGGGTCAGTAGTTAGTTTATTGACTACGGTCAACAATTTGTTTGTTGTCAACAAGCAAATTGATACAAATGGATACATTGTAACCAATTGCCGTTGGCAATTTTGGGAGGTACCTTACCAGTGTTACTGCGGCCTGCTTGCCTTAAGAATTATAATTGGTTGTGTACCAATCGAAATTTATAATTCGGACTAGGGCATGAATCAATAAATGTGGCCCAATGCCGTTATCCACTTTCACCAGTGTCTGAGTCCTTTTTTGGGGGGTGCGCCTGCAATGCACAGACGGCAAGTCAAAGTCTCGCGTTTGACTTCCCTCTGGCCAAGACTCTCTCGCTCCATCTCCTGTACCTTACCCTTCGGAACTTCCTCAAGGTGTGGTCCGACATCATGATCGACCGGTGGCTCTTGAAGATCTTGTCTGCTGGTTACGCCATCTAGTTCAACCAGCTACCTTGGGTAGGAAAACTCCGTTTCACCATCCCGTCTCTTCATCTGGAGGAAGAAGTTGCTATCCTTCTCTCCAAAGGGGCCATCGAATGGGTACCTCCAACCAATTGGAACAATGGTTTCTACTCGAGGTACTTCGTTGTCCAGAAGAAGGATGGAGGCATCCGCCCGATTCTGTACTTGCGTTGTCTCAACAAGTTTATCCACACCAGGAAGTTCCGGATGGTAACACTCCAAACTGTCCTTCCCCCATCAACAAACGGGACTGGTTTACAGTGATAGACCTCAAGGACGCTTACTTCCACATCAGAATCCTCAAGGAACACAGACGGTTTCTCTGCTTCAGGATAGGGGACTCTGTGTACCAATACCTTTGCCTACCATTCGGTCTGTCCACGGCACCACGAGTCTTCACCAAGTGCATGGCTCCAGTTGCTGCTTTCCTCCGCCAGAAGGGGATTAGGGTCTTCCCATACATCGACAACTGGTTGATAGTCTCCCCCACCAGATCATCGGCCATTCGGGACATGGAGTACACCATTCATCTCATGGAGAGTCTTGGCCTCAGGATCAACTTTACCAAGTCGAAGTTGGATCCTTCACAGCGAGTGGAGTACATTGGAGTGGTTCTGGACTTGCAGTCAGGGCATTTGCCCCGCAAAAACGTTTAATAGACATTGCTCAAGTAGTGAGCGACTTCCACAGAAAACCCTTCGTCTGAGCAAAGAAGGCTCAAAGACTTCTGGGTTTAATGGCGTCGACCACAGCAGTGGTTCCTCATGCCAAACTGAAGTTCTGATCCCTGCAGTCTTGGCTCCTCCACGAGTTTGATCCTCTCACGGAGAGTCAGTCCAAACGATTGTTTCCATCTCCGGAACTAGTGGACCAGCTGGCGTGGTGGACCACGCCTCTCAATGTAGCTGCGGGCAAACATTTATATCCCCTGCAACCATCTCTTCAAATTTTGACCGACGCAAGCAACCTCGGATGGGGAGCTGCTTGCGGGACTCTGACGGTCAACAACATTTGGTCACGGGACGAGATGGTACACCACATCAACTATCCAGAGTTGCTTGCCATTTGGAAGGTGTTACGCTCCTTCGAGATGATGCTGTTGGGCAAGGTGGTTCAAATGACATCGGACAACACCACCGCGATCGCTTACCTCAACAAATGGGGGAACGAGGTCCATGATGTTGCTGTACCTGGCTGTGCAACTGTGGGAGTGGTGTCTGGAGCGACACATCTTTCTCATCGGGGTCCACATTCAGGGCAAGTTGAATGTGCTGGCAGACCGGCCAAGTTGCCTCACCTTGACGACTCACGAATGGGAACTGGGCAATGAGGTTTTTCAGTCCATTTGCAGGTCATGGGGATCCCCGAGCCTCGATCTGTTTGCATCGGAGTCCAACTGCAAGTGTCTCTGATACTGCTGCAGGGCGGGCATCGGACGGAGCTCCGAGGGTGATGCCTTTATGAAACGGTGGGATCAGGACTACGTTTATGCCTTTCCCCCATTTCCTCTGGTTCAGAAGGTCCTCATGAGGATGCACCAGCAATGGGCACACGTGATCCTCATTGCACTGGCTGGGCCTCGGCAACTGTGGTATCCGCTTCTGCTGGAACTATCCTCGCAGTCGCTCACGCTGCCCGACTCTCCCTCTCTCTTCCATATGGAGCAGGGTCGTCTCCTCCATTCAGACTTGCCCAGTCTTCACCTCACCGTGTGGTGGATAACCCCAGATTGTCAAGGAGTTAGCGTGACTCCCATCTACCAGGAAATCATATGCCTCCAAGTATAGGTGGTTCCGTGGCTTCTTGGATGCTCATCACAGGTGTGCACAAGAGGCAAGCCTCCATGATGTCCTGGAATATCTCCTCCATTTGGCAGAAACTGGTCTCATCAGGGTCCATTTGGCAGTGGTGGTGGCCCACTCCCCGCTTGGATCTCCTGCTTCGGGTGCCTTCCACAACCAAATGGTGAAGCGTTTTCTCAAAGGATTGCAAAACACCTTCCCCCTGTTAAGACACTGACCTCACAATGGTCTTTGTCCACAGTTTTGAATGCCCTTACTAAGGCTCCTTTTGAACTTCTGGCTACGGCGGACTTGCGCCTTCTTACCTGGAAGACAGCGTTTCTTGTTGCCATCACGTCTGCCAGACAAGCTGGTGAGCTGACTGCTCTTCGGGCTGATGCTCCGTACATGAAATTCTACAATGACTGCGTGGTGCTCCACGCAGACATTTCTTTCTTACCGAAAGTTGTTTCTCAGTTTCACTTGGCTCAGGCCATATCATTACCAACTTTCTTTCCAAACCCCGTCAATGTTCAAGAAAGGACATGGCACATTCTTAATGTTAAGTGGGCTTTATTGTTCTACACCAGCAGGACCAGAGAATTTCGCATGTCTCAGCATCTTTTTGTTGCTTATGGGGGCAAGTCCAAAGGTGAACCCATCTCGTCACAGAGGTTCTTCAAATGGATCACTTCTGTCATTTACCTCGCTTACGAGGCTGCTCCTCTTCCACCCCCTCCTCACGTCAGGGCACATTCAACCAGAGTGGTTGCTACCTTCACTGCATTTCTGGAGGGCACCCCACTGGAGGACATTTGTAAGGCTGCCACCTGGTCCAGACCTTCTACTTTTGTCCAACACTACCGGATGGACATCAGATCCACTGTGGATGCCAGACTTGGTCATGTTGTCCTTGCTAGAGGGCTCCAGGCACCTCGCCCTTGAGGGTCCATCCTGCCTGACTGACGCACTTCATCATGGATTCATCTCATCCGGCTGCCCACCGACCAAGTAAGTGTGATCTTGCTAATCTCCCAATAGTGGGGATTCACAAATTATACGAAGGAGAAAGTTAGGTTGCACTTACCAGTGATAACTTTCGTTCTTCGAGTGTATAGTTTGTGAATACACACTACCCACCCTACCTCCCCTTCTTGAGCTGCACGGATGAGATCATTTGGTTTATCCTGTGCTTGGCTTAAGTATGGAACTGAGGTAAAATGGCGAACTGGTGCCTAAGGGTGGGTGGTACGGTGGGCGGTCTTACCATCAAAACTTTTAGCCAACAAGCTTTAAAGCCTCTGGTCCAAGGTCTGCGCAGGCGCATAACCCAATAGTGTGTATTCACAAACTATACACTCGAAGAATGAAAGTTATCACTGGTAAGTGCAACCTAACTTTCCATCACCTAGAAGATGGGAGATACCAGCTTAACTGCTTGCAGTGTTGATGTAATTGCTTTTCTTTTCCCTCCTGTGGAAAATTCCTGAATCTATGAAAGTATTGTTACAATGGCCTGAGCAGGTGGGATAGATCACACACAAAATTCATAATGGGATGCCTGGCAGCTCTACTCAGAAGCTATTTGTGGTTGTTAAAACAGCAAAAAGCTTCATTATCAGTCTTCAAGAAGGACCAAACCAACAACCACATATTATGTGTGTCAGTTGAGGAACATCTTTTTTGTGCCTGAGGCCAAAGATCTCTTGAGCCATTCTTCCTTCTTCCTTCACCTTTTGGTGAGTTCATTCAGCAGTTCCTTTTGACTAACCTAGTGTGAGAAAGATTAGCCACCAACACAAGGTTGCTGTTAACAGGATACACCCAATTGTGCTTCAAAAATACTACAATCTTCGAGGAGGCTCTTTCTGTGCACCCCACCATTGTTACTAACTATGGCAAGAGAGAAAGACAAACAATGGTTCTCCCTCCCTCTGCGGATTACTTGTTTTGATCTCTTGGTTTTCTTTAACTTCTACCAAGTGCAAAAGAGAGCCACAGGAAGACCGGCTGGGCATTGAGATGGAATATGTAGGCAGCTATGACAGTGCAGAGTAAGTTAAAAAAACGTTTAAATAAAACAAAGTGAACACAAACATATCTTGCTACCACTAGATGGCAATAGCAGATTGAAAGATATGGATATTTTTCTCTTCCTTTAGCATTTTTTTATTTTAAAAAAAATTAAGAAATCAAAATAATTACAATTATTGGGGGCAAAGCCTTCTACTGCTTTATATCAATGTTTAATCACCTCACTGCATGTTTTTGACCAGTTTTAAAACATTTGTTGTTGTTTTCTGCTGTCAAGTTCTCAGATTTATGGCACTTCTATAAATGAGTGATCTCCAGAACATCCTGTCCTCAACAGAAGTTGAGAGTTTTCCTTTCTTTTGTTGCTGGCGAATTAAGATGAGAGAAGAGAAACAATGTTCAAGGGGTAACTGGATCTGTGTCTCTGGTAGGAGAGAGGGTACACATACCAGGAATCCTGGGAAAGTTTGGAATGTCTCTATAGTTCAGATTTTGACCCATTCACCAACAGAAGTATCGTAGAAATCTGGACACTTTTCTAAAAGGCAGATTTTCAGAGCCCCTTAGGTTCTTACTGTAGCTTGAGCGTCAAAGACTCAGCATTCCCATTTATCTCTAGAATGTTATTGTCTTTGGTTTTACTCCCTTACTGTGATCCCTTGGCTTCTGTTCACTATTCTGTTGTCTGAAATAGTTCACCTGTCTTTCATTTTCTCTGTGTGGCACCCATCCTTCAATCCTTTCACTGCTGTGGTGATTTGTTTACTTCCATGTCCTGCGCAAGATTCTCATCTTTCACTTCAATGCCTAGCACAGTCCTTTCCCCATGCTTTTGTAACTTTTATCTCAATATGTTTATGTCTGAGTTCCACAATGCCACCTTCAGCCAACAGCCATCCAAGTTCAAACAACATTGCCCTTTCTGCCCCATACCTGTCAACCTTCCCGATTTGGCTGGGATTACCCCGTAATCCTGCACCGATTGATGTCATTTCCCGACCCGCGCTGCCAAAACCCCGTAATTTGGCAGCGGGGGAAAGGAAGTACTGCGCAGCCCTTCTGCGCAAGTCGGCTTCTACACATGCATAGAAGGGTTTTACACTCGTGTAGAACCCTTCCACGCATGCGTGGAAGGGGACCTGCACGGAACTGCTCTGCACAGGTCCCGTTTTTTCCAGAGCCCTGGGTTGACAGGTATGTTCTGCCCGCAAGCACAGAAATGCTTCCTAGAAGGCTTCAGTGAAGAGGCTTCTCATTTCATTCAAAACCTTTCTCAAAACTTCTTCCTTTTTGCTCTATTGTAATATATTATGATGGTAATTGCCAACTTACTTAAATAATAATAACTAGCATGGGCACTCGGCTCCGCCCAGGCGATGGCATCCCAGTGCCCGTGGGATTCATGGCCAAAATCTTACTCAATCTTACTCAGCCTGGGTGTCTCCCCTGTCCTCCGCCTCCTCCGGGCACGCCTGGGCCCGGTCCGTGGTCTTGTCCACTGCTTGTTGCAGCATTTTGTTGGCCGCACCCCCGCCAGCTGCCAAACACACCGCCCTGGTTGCGTGCCCACCACTGGCTTGTCTGTCCCCCCTGCTCCGCCCGCGAGGCCCTTTCGTTGTTCTGAGGGGTTTGGGGTGGGGGCAGCCAGGTGAGCACCTGGCCGGCAACTGCTTCCCCCTGCCTTCTGCGCGTGGCCATTGTTCATGCACACCCATGCCGGCCTCGCCGATTGGCTGAGGTGTACTGCAGTCGTTCCAGGGGCATGTAGTTTTCTCAGTTTTTGTGGGTTTGTGAGATGCAGAGCCCCCCTGCCACTCCCAGACTCTGGCTATGCAATCTGTGATGCCAAAGGTAGGCATGCACCAACTTTCAGGGGGCTCAGTTGAGGGGCATGGAAACGCATTTGGGACACATGGATGCACACTTCTGTTTTATTTATAAAGATGATGATGATAATAATAATCATCATCAGCATCATCATTTGAATATTGAGTGATAATGCAGTCTTTGCAGCTAACTTAGGTCTATTAGATCCATCAAGTTGCAGAACTGGATGGTGACTCAAGGATCACTTGTCCAATTTCTTCCTAAACAGAAAAGGCTAAATCATCCCTGAGGAGTGACCATCCAACCTCCATTTTAAAAACTTTAAAGAAGGAGAGTCTCGCCACACCCAAGACAATCTGTTCAATAATCAAACTATGTTACCTGCAGGAAAGTATTCCTACTGTTTAGTCAAAATCTCTTTTCTTATGATTTGAACCCATTGGTTTGGATCTTATGCAGAAAATCATGCCCCATCTTCCACGTGAGAACCCTTTAAGTATCACTAATTAATCTTTCCCAGACCCAGGGTTTTCAGCCTCTTCATTCATTTCTCACAGGGCTTGGCTTCCAAATTCTGAACCATCATTCAGAGAAGTATTCCTGCTAGTCTCTTGAAACAAGAACTGAAACAAAAGTAATATGACAGTTTTATGACATAAAATTATTTCATTGTGAATGTTCACAGATTACAATTCACAACATGTCTGACTACATTTTTGTTTTATCATCTTTGACCACCCCTCTGAAAAATTCCAGCTTGGTGGTATCCTAGAAAAATGGTGTGCTAAATTGAAGCAATTCCTGGACACAACCATTTTAGAAGGTTTTAAGAAATGTTATAGTAGACAAGATATAAATCTCTCTCCTTTCCCCCCCCCTCCTCTGTCTCACTTTAAAAAAATTATGAGAATTTGCAGCAGTGCCATTGATTTGTGAACATAGGGGTGTGTGTGATGAAGTTGAGTGGCAAAGCTTGGTAGCAAGATAAGCAACAACTCCTTCAAGGATAATATTTTCAATTGTTACTATTCCATCTTCCTGGATGTCTTCGAATAAATCAGCTAAAATCCTGTTTATAGCAAAATCACATTAATAACTTTTGGTCCGAGCATCCCTTATAAACAATGCATTCCTGTTGCAATTATTGGTGGTGCATATGTGTGTTTCCAAAAATCAAGGTGGATATGCTTTATTTGCTAGGGAAGAACTGATCAAAAATTGTAATTTAGTTTACACTGCAAACAGAATTTTGACCATTGTGTGGTTCTGTTCTCCTCTTTTCTCCCTGAGATATGTGACTGCCATCTCAATAATCTCAGTCTGTGAGTCTAAGATCCCACATGTCTTTACAGATTTTTACCTCAGAGCTTGGCAGAGCTTAGAATAGTCAATGCAACAGTTTCTAAACACTGCCATTCAATTATGTTTAGATGGATATACAGTATAAGTAATATTTCATAAAAATGTCTCTGTTGTATTCTCAGAACTTGCCACAAGGTTAATTACTATAACCAAATCCTATGACATACTAAAGAGTTACATCCAGCATTTCTTAAATTATGGTAGTATCCACATCTGGAAAGTAATTAGGTATAAACATTAAATTAATTAATTATTTTTAGCATCAAAAGTAGAACTACACTACATTTGTAATTCAACAACCTGTGATTTCACATCTTCCGTGGTGTAACTTTATGCTTCTAGTTACTTCTATGATTAGTAGTGTGTGGCCTCATTAGATGGTGAAGGAAGAGGATCACACACTCCAAGTGCACCATTGTCATGTGATGTTGAAATAACAGCAAGGTAGACAAGAAGAAAATGTGCTTTGTTCCACAGGCCAGTGATTTATGGCATTCAGATATTTTAAAACTGCAATTATAATAACATATTGTGGGAGAAGAGGCTGGAGGTATAACTGTAGCTAATCCCTTTTTAAAATCTGATCACTAGCCATTGTATTGCTGGGGGAAAAGAAAGGGAATAACAATCAAGGAAACCAGACTGATATTCAGACATAATCCCCAGTAAAACAGACACAAAGAAATAAAGTGAGGGAATACCTCTTAGTCACTGATTTACTACAATTTATAACTTGTCCCAGTGATCTACAGCTGATGATAGACAACTATACTCCCTTCTCAGGTCACAAGTGGCAGGTTTGATCCTGCTTACAGACAAACACCTAATCTCAAACAGTTATTCACTGGTAGATCTGGGCACACAACAGAGACATAAACTGACATTGACACTAACTCTGCAACCTATTCCTGAACTCTGAGGTAAAGACAGCCAATAGATTTACCATCTCATTTGCTGGCTGGGTGAAGAGGCCTTAGAGACGGAGAAAAGCGTTTAGACACCACATCAGAAATGATCTAACTATAAAAACACTTGTATGAGGGAACATGTTTTCTAGAGTGAGGCTGTGGAGCTGTTTGCCTCCCGATTTTTAAAAAAGATTAGGTGGATCAGCATCTGCCACAAAGCATTCTAATAAGCAAATCTTGACTTTTATTGTGCAGAGTATGATTCAGGGTTATGATGACCCTTTAAGGTCCATCCTAACTTTAGTGTGCTATGAAATGAAATAAAGACTCTAATGTTAGCTGGTCTTTTAAAGAAATGAGTTCCCTTTGTTTTCCAACAACACTTCCCAGAATCCAACAGGTCCCATGATGCAGCTGTTGTTCTGGTTTCCAAAGCTGTGTCTGTGATGCTAAGCAGATATTTTGTGGTTAAATTCTTCAGACATAAGCTGGAGCATGTGGAACCTTGAGCATCGACAATACATGAGTCAGGTCATCTTGCTTGCTTTGTTTCCTTTTATGTCATATGACTGAGGAAATGGTGAGAGAATGTTGGAATGCTTTGTGCACAATGGAACAAAGGCAATACTCCTATCTTTGTTTTGAAAATAAAGGGATCTGTGCCCTTCTAGAAGATCCCCCACCCCACCCTTAAAATCAAGGCTTATCTTGAGCTGCAACCTATTTCAAATTTTTCTTTGTTCTCAAAATAATGGAAAATCCATGATTAATTTTCCAGTGCAATTTTTCTTTGCGTAATGTATGTGCACTCACATTTGAGGGACTTGAGTGGAAAGAAGTTACAATCTTACCATATTGACCTTGGTACTGGAATGGACAAAATCTAACAAGCTGAGACTTAACCCCGACAAGATGGAGATACTGGTGTTGGAGGGACTGGCTGTCCGACTAGGTAGCCTACGTTGGGCGGAGGTTGCTCTCACCCCTAGGGATCAGGTGCACAATTTAGAGGTTACTTTAGATCCATCTTTGTTCCTTGATGGTCAAATTGTGGCAGTGAGGAAAGCCGCATTTTTTCCAATTACATGAAATAGTACAGTTGCGTCCCTACTTGTACAGACATTCCCTTGGAACCCTAGTCTACTCATTGGTAATCTCATGGATTGATTATTGTAATGTGGGGTAATCAATCCATGAGGGGCTGGATTGATTGTGGGGCTGCCCTCGCCCTTGATATGGAGACTTCATTTCAGTGACCAAGCTGATGATGGTGTTGAAGAAATTTCAACGTATCTCCTCAACCTTGGCACGTCTGCACTGGCTCTCTCTCAGGGTCATAGCCAGGATTCTAGATGTGGGTGGGTGGGTGAATATTTTTCAGGGTGGGCAACAAAGCCTATTTTTAATGCATTCCTATGGGAAACCGCACTTTGCCAATCCCACCCTGGCCACCCCCTGCTTCAGCCATGCTCCCCCTTCCTTTCCGTACCAATTACAAGGTGTTATATTTAACACTAGCAAGGGTTGCCCGGCGTTGCCGGGCTTTTTTGGGGGTTTTGTTTTTTAAAAAATATGAGAAATGGTGTTGGATGATTTTTGTTGTATGTGTGTTTAAATGAGTTATGTTATTTTTTAAAAATATTTTTTTTATACATTGGTAGTTTTTTAAACTGTTATAAATAAATTTGGATTTTTAAAAGTTGAAAGGTTGATATATATTTTTTCCCAATAATTGCATTTTTAAAAATAATGTCTTTTTTTTTTGGTGATAGGTGTACTTTGGATAAGATTTTTTTTAAAATGTGTAAGTGTAATTCGAATTCATTGAGTGTCGTTTTTCCTGTGGCCACTTGGTGGTGCTGTTGCGTAATGTTTGTCCTCTCCTGTGTTTTCTTCCTGTTCTTTTGCCATTTCAATTCTGTTTCTCGGTGAGGCTGGATCTGTCTTGGTACGTTGTGATTTCCGATATGTAATGGGTGGTTTTGGTGTGATTTGTGGGGGGTGGGGGTTTGTGTTTTTCCTTGTTTTTTTTTGTGTGTTTGTTGGAGTTTTTCTGTGTACATTTTATGTGTTTGGTGTGGTTATTTCTGTGGGCCGGCCTTGGTGGCTGGGTGGCCCATTAAAATAGCATGTGTTGGTTTTTTTTCGCAAGGCAGACTCGTTGGAATATGTACGCTGCCGGCCCGTGTTGGGGAGGGGGGCCTGGTCATTGGGGGTTAGGAAGGGTGGGTTAGGTGGTGGGGAGGGGGGCATGGTCGTTGGGGGTTAGGAAGGGTGGGCTAGGTGGTAGGGAGGGGGGCTTTATTGTTTTATGGTGCTTTGTTTGTGTGGAGTTGTGAAAGTAGATCGGGGTTTCCCCTTTAATATCAGTGGGTGGGGCTTGCGACCCCCCTCTCCGCTGGCTTTTCTAGGGTTGGGAGGTTTGTGGGGAGAAAAGGGGAATGTTTCCCAAACTCTTCTGGACTCTGGACACCAGGGAGAGGTGATCGATTCCCACCCCCCTCCTTAAAACAACTCCGTTTTTAAAGAATAGAAAAGACGGAGTTTTTTTAAGGAGGGGGGTGGGAATCGATCACCTCTCCCTGGTGTCCAGAGTCCAGACGGGTTTGGGAAACATTTCCCTTTTCTCCCCACAAACCTCCCAACCCTAGAAAAGCCAGCGGAGAGGGGGATCGCAGCCCCCACCCACTGATATTAAAGGGGAAACTCCAGGCGCCGTGGGTGAGGGAAAGAAAGCCGGCTGGTGTGTGTTTGGCTGTGACGCGGTGAGTTGTTTTTCTTTTTAATTTTTCGGGCGCCGTTTTCCTCAGCGTTCTGTGTGCTCATGGCGCGCAGGACGCTGGGGCTTGTAGTAATGGGTTGGTGCTTTCTGTGTGTGCTGCGTTTTTTTAAAATGGTTTTGTTTTGATTGGCTGCGGCGCGATTCCGAACGCTGCCCCGTGCGAGAGCCTCTCAGCCTGATTGGCTCTGGCGCGGCGCAGCGCAAGGAATGTTGGGAAGTGAAGTTCTTTCCCTTTCTTGCCGTTTGTGGGGCTGAGGCCCCCGTGCTGGATTTTTAAATCCTTCGTTGACCTGCGTAGGCAATTTGGCCGTGCGCACGAAGGGTGGGTGCGGGTCAGTAGGGCGACGCATAGCAACCTATAGCCAGTTCCAACAGTGAACACTTGGATTTATAGGTTAAGATTTAAAGTCCTATATGGTTTGGGACCTTTTTATCTGTAGGAGAGTCTCTCCTATAGAGAATTACCCAGTCATCACAACCTGCACAGCTTCAGGTGCTGACCCCAAAAATGGTAAGAAAATTTATAAAAAGGATAATAGTCTTATCAGTGGTGGCACCAACATTATGGAATTCATTGCCAATTGAGCTGTGTCAGGCCCCATCACTGGATTTAAAAAGCAATTGAAAATGCTACTCCTTAAAGAAGCACTTAACATCCTCCCCAAAGCTGAGTAATACTTTAGTCAATTGAGGATATTGTTACACCTCAGATGCCACTAATGTTGAATATTTTTTGGGTTTTGCTATCGGTTGTTGGTTTATTGTAGAATTTGATAATTTTTGCTGGTTGTACACCACCAGATGGGTGGTATATAAATAAATATTTGTTTTCAACTGACAATTGTTGTTACCTATGGGGATGGAGTGGAGAAAGACAGAAGCAATATGTCTGTTTCTACCTATCTCCAACAAGCATACAATCCTGAGGTCAATAGCAACCCTGAGAGTATTTTAAAGTCGAAATGATGATGGGAATGTAATTAGATAAAAGAACTAACTATCAGCCTTCTTCCCAATCCACAACCCAGGCAGCTTCTTTTAATGACGTAAAAATACATTTCCATTAATTGATCCAACTAATCCCTAAGACCTCATGATGGGTTAATGATAGCACAGGGATCTGATGTTACAGGGAACTGCAGGAAGCAGTAGTATATCTTTAAGTACAAATAATAATCACTTCTATGGAAGTTATTTCCCCCAATTACTAACTGTTAATTTCACAGCATAACCTCTTGGAGGTTTCACAATATTTTCTTACAATTAGTGAAACAACTGAGACATTGAATGGCACAACTAATAATACAAAATCAGCTAGGTACCAAACTGCCTCGCCAGTACCATGTAGGCTCTAGGCTGATAGTCCTTAACTAAGGGAGCTCTTAAGCACATCTGCTGCACTTGCCAGATGTCGGTGCAATTTTTCCTGTGAAAGCCGACACCCTGCCTGACTTCCATGTGTTCCTGAAATCCCTCATGACTGATTGCCATGACTGGACTCTGACTTCAGTTCTGATCCTGACTACATCATTGGACATCCAACGGACTATGCACTCTCTCTGAACTAAACTAGTAAAAGGACCTTGGCTTTCTCTTTAGACCTCACTATTTGGATCTTCCCTAGAAAGATTGTTGCTCAGTACCAACTTTCCCTGTGTAGCGCTGCTGTGTGGCAACCCTGCCCTCAGGGGTGGGCCAGAACAGGAGAATGTTTACACGAAGCTGTTCTAATCATGTTCCATCTAGCAGGATATTAGCTCCCGTTTCTTTATTTGCAGTGACAATGATCATGATTAATGCTATAATCTGATACAATAGATTCACATTAAAAGAATAAGGATTTCAACTAAACATTGGAAATAATACCTGGACTAGGGGGTTGGGATGATAGCCATTTTTCAGATTGGCTTGTAGCCTGTCAACTACACTACAAGTGGGAATGTGGCGAGTCAAGTCCTTTATACGTTCCATTGATTTACTTGGCCTGTTCCAGTTGCAACTTACTACTGGATTTCAGCCATTGAGTTCCTTTTAAAATGTACCATTCCACTTAGGTAGGACAGACTTTGAAATGTTTCTTTAAAATATCTGTACGGTGTAGTTTTTAGTAGCCCATATTTCCAGGGGCAAACAAAACACACACTCTGCTCCCTTTAGGCAAATTGCATTTATTATGATGGAAGAAAGACATGCATATAAAAACATCTAACAAATAAAAAACTCCCCCCCCCCCAAAAAAAAAAATAGCAAGCAAACAAACAAATAAGCGAGAACACAACCTCTGTCAGTATACTGCAAAATGGCTGGAAGGTATGTGGAAGAACATGGTGGTGGAGAACACAAGGGCGTTGTTGCTTGCCCGGCTTGGAGGCTGGCCATGAGATTTGCTGCCTTCTGACCTCCCTGCAATATAGTGTTGTGTATGTAACTGTATCACTTTAAGAATGTATGAATATAACCTGACAATGATCACAATGTAATTCAGCTGTTAAAGGAACGCGAACTAGCTGCCCATAGAGGGCAGCTGCGAGCGTTCAGCTCACATGGTTCAAACTCCCCCAATCACCGGCAGCCGCGGGAACCTTCCCGCACAAGGAACACCTGGAAAAGAAGGGTGTGACTCAGAATGACGTCACGCAGGTAGCAGCCAATAAGCTACCATGTAACCCTTTTCAAATGTATTGCTGCAGTATAAAAAGAGCTGTACCTCTGCCGTTATCACATGTTCATCCTGACCATCATGCAATAAAGCTGTGTTTTAGCCCTCACTGTGGCTCCTTCTTTGTCTTCCGTGCAAGACACTAAATTGGCAATGAAAGTGGGATTGAACCCACACGCGGGCGAACAGAGGACAAGGGCTTGTCGAGACACCCTCAAGCACCCCAATGCAAGGTGGCCGTCATCGGAAAGGTCTCAGCCAACGACGACGCGGCGGCCGTGAACCGCGTGGGCTTGGAGCACCGGCGCTTCTTTGTAGAGGTACTGTTACAAGGGGTCCCGGTTAGGATGGAAATAGACGCGGGGTCGTCCTACTCCATCCTGTCCCAGAAGGAGTTCCTGTGCATTCCCCCAAATGTGCACCCCAAGTTGCGGGCCATGAAGTCGAACTTACGGGATGTGCAGGGTTATGGGATCCCGGTATTGGGGGTGGGAAACTTCACGGTGAAGTTCAAAAGGTTCACAGAAAAACTGCCCTTAGTAGTTCTCAAGGAGGGGACCTGTTGCCTTTTGGGAACCCAGTGGTTTGCTCCCCTGGGAATTGAACTGTCTGGCATAAACGCCATAGAGACTGACCCAATTCGGGACGTGTGCGATGTGCACCCTGCAGTTTTCAAGAAGGGGCTCAGAACTTACAGGAGACCCCCGGTTTCTTTTGAGTTGGACTCAGAAATCCGGCCCATATGTCTCAAGCCAAGAAGAGTCCCCTTTGCCCTCAAGGACAAGATTGAGGCAGAATTGGACAAATTGGTGGGGCAGGGGATTTTAGTTCCAGTTGATTCTGTGGAGTGGGAAACTCCGATTGTTACAGCTTTAAAATCCAATGGGGAGGTCAGGATTTGCGCTGACTACAAATGTACAATTAACAAGGCCATTCGGCCAAATGCATATCTGGTGCCGGTAGTTAGCCACTTACTGGCCACTTTGCATGGGGGAAGTGTTTCACCAAGCTAGACCTGGCGCAGGCGTACCAGCAGCTCACGGTAACCCCAGCTGCTGCCGCTGTGCAAACCATTGTCACGCATGAGGGGGCATTCAAGGTAATGCGCCTACAGTTCAGCGTAAATTCGGCCCCCGGGATCTTCGAGTCCCTCAGGGAATGCCTTTTAAAGGGGCTTCCAGGTGTGCTCCCATATTTTGACGATTTTTTGATAACAGCGGGGAGCGAATCGGAATTAGCGAAAAGACTAGACAAGGTCCTATCTGTATTCGAGAGAGCGGGACTGAGGTTGAGAAGGGACAAATGTGTGTTTTTTGCGAGGGAGGTTGAGTTTCTCGGGTTCAAAATAACCCCGGAGGGCATTAAGCCATCCAAGTCCAAGGTTGCGTCTGTGCAAAACGCCCCTCACCCCACTGTGAAACCGGAGCTGCAGTCATTCCTAGGGCTCCTGAATTTTTACCATTCCTTCTTGCCAAGGAAGGCATCTGTTGCAGAGCCACTGCATGGGCTACTTAAGAAAGACGTGGTTTGGCGGTGGGGAGATAGGCAGGAGAAAGCGTTCAAAGAGCTCAAGGCACTCTTGTCCTCAGATGCCGTCCTGACCCATTTCGACCCGAGGAAACCAGTAGTTTTGGTCAGTGAGGGTGGGGGTGGTGCTGTGCCATATGTAAGACAATGGGTGGGAAGCCCCAGTTGCCTTCTATTCCAGGTCACTTTCAAAGGCGGAGCGCAACTATGTGCAAACAGAGAGGCCCTGGCCATAATCGCGGGAACAAAGAAGTTCCACGATTTCCTGTACGGCCGCGAGTTCACAATTGTGACCAATCATAAGCTCCTTTTGGGAATCTTTACTACAGGCAAGCCCACCCCACAAATCCTATCCCCCAGAATGCTGCGTTGGGCGATTTTCCTCAATGCCTACCAGTATGAACTGGTCCATTGCCCAGGGAAGGAGATCTTCCAAGGAGATCTCCCATGCAGATGCGCTGTCCCAATCTCCCCTCCCTAGCTTAGGAGACCCCAAATGCGAGGTAGAGCAGGACCACCAAGTCCTGCTGATCGAGTCTCTCGACTCACCCCCCATAGTTCCCGCAGACCTCGCCAAAGCCACTGCGGCTGACAAAATCCTGTCCCAAGTCAGTTCCTGGGTGAGAAAAGGGTGGCCCACAACTCCCCCCGAGGAGGAATTCAAATCGTTTTTCAGGCGCGGAGTAGAGCTTTCTCTTGAAAGGGGCTGCCTCCTCTGGGGCCAGCAGGTGGTCATCCCAGAGAAGTTACGAGCAAAGGTGCTGAGGCTACTGCATACCAGCCACCCAGGAATAGTGCTTTTCAAAGCCCTGGCCAGGAGCTACTTCTGGTGGCCCCAGATAGACGCAGATATAGAGCACTTGGTGGGCACGTGCGAGAGCTGCCAGAGCTCTCGGCCCAAGGAGTCCCGGCTGCCCCACAGGGAATGGGACACGGCCCGTGGACCATGATCCCGAGTACACGTCGACTTCGCTGGCCCCTTTCGCGGGTCCATGTTTCTGCTGATAGTCGATTCATATTCCAAATGGCTAGAAGTCATTCCCATGTCCAACACCTCATCTGCCGCAACCATTAAACAATTGCACAAGGTGTTCAGTTGTTTCGGCCTGCCGGACATCCTTGTAAGCGATAATGGCAGTACTTTCACGTCTGTGGAATTCAAGGCGTTCATCGAGAGGAATGCCATCTGGCACATTACCTCTGCCCCATTTCACCCCACCACAAATGGTCAGGAAGAGCACCAAGTGCGCACTATGAAAGACGCACTGCGGTGCATGGGTCCCGGTGAATTGAACCTCCAGCTGTGTCAATTCCTCATTTGTTATAGGGCAACTCCCCTAGCTTCAGGACTTTCGCTGGCTGAGCTCCTCATGCAGAGGAAGCCGGTAACACTTTTTGATTGGTTGGATCCAACCAGGGTGGAGGATGAGGGGAGAAATATAGAGATAGAGAGCTCCAAAAGTTTTGCGGTAGGGGACCTGGTTCACTGCAGGAATTACACAACCTCGGGACCAACGTGGGTTCCAGGAACGGTCATTGAGCAAACGGGGCCAGTGTCTTACAGGGTTGAAACTAGCACAGGTCTGCTGTGGAGAAGGCATGCTGACCAGCTCAGAAGGCGAGTTACCAGTGAAAGAGAGTCAACGTTAGGGTTCTCCCCCACCCGTTTAGCCCAAGGGGGAGACACGGCGACGTCCCCAGGTACAAATGCATACCCTGGATTCTCATACGGGGAGGAGGATACTTTGAAAGAGTGGGATGAGTTTAATTTTATGTTGCCATACCAGGGGGACGTCGCGGAGTGGTCCCCCACCCGTCCGAGCGAGAAGAGGGGTTTTGGTTCGGCCCCTGGTATTTCCAGTCCCCCCAGTCCTTTTGTTCTAGAGTTTACCCCATCACCAAGACCCCCAACCCAGGCAGCAGGGGGAAGTTCATTCTCTCCATCCCCAAGACCATCAAGTCAGGCAGCAGGGGGTAGCACAAGTACGCCAGTTGCAGGTGCAAGAAACCATGGTGAGACAACAAGGGTCTCCTCATTGGTCCTGAGATACGTGCTGGGGGGGGGGGGGTCGCCAGGCGCTACGAGTGACAGGCAGGGGTTCACATCCCAGTTACATGTTCCATTCCCCTCTCCAAATGCAAGGTTGCCACAGAGTCCCCGTCAGACGACTAATGAGTCCCCCCTTTCCGTTGCAGGACGAGAGTCTGCGGAACTCAGAGCCCCTAGTTCCCCTGAGCTCAGCCAAGCAGTTGTACGCCCCAAGCGCACATGCAGGAAGCCACAATGGTTGAGGGACTTCGTTCCATCCTAGGGGGGGAGGAGTGTTGTGAATGTAACTGTATCACTTTAAGAATGTATGAATGTAACCTGACAATGATCACAATGTAACTCAGCTGTTAAAGGAACGCGAACTAGCTGCCCATAGAGGGCAGCTGCGAGTGTTCAACTCACATGGTTCAAACTCCCCCAATCACCAGCAGCTGCGGGAACCTTCCCGCACAAGGAACACCTGGAAAAGAAGGGCGTGACTCAGAATGACGTCACGCAGGTAGCAGCCAATAAGCTACCGTGTAACCCTTTTCAAATGTATTGTTGAGTATAAAAAGAGCTGTACCTCTGCCATTACCACATGTTCATCCTGACCATCATGCAATAAAGCTGTGTTTTAGCCCTCACTGCGGCTCCTTCTTTATCTTCCATGCAAGACGCTAAATATAGTCAACCTTTTCTCATGAGACCCTTGTTGGAAATGGTTGCAGGGAGTCATTCCCCAATTTAGCCAGCTTGGGCAAGCGTTGACAAGGAGCAACCTTGCCCAAGGGCTGAGAGTCACTCAGTCCAGACTATAGAGGGTACAGATATGGCCCCACTGCAGGTTAGGGTGGAAATTTAAATAAAGTTGTGGCCCAAATTTAAAACCAAATTTTGTGTCTGTCTCTTTGTTACTGGTTGGGGAGTGAGCGAGCGAGCAATCAAGCAAAGTGTGCTCCACACAGGCCACCCAAAGGTGACGGATGGAGATTTTGAATGTGGAAACAACTTCTCAGATATGCTCATGATGCCCCAATGCCATAGTGGCTCCTCTGGTGGCTTAATGGTTAAGGCACTAGGCTTAGAGACTGGAAACATGGGTTCGATTCCCAAGAGCTGCACAATGGGGGACATGAAAGGAGCCTCATTTGGGCATCCCCTGCAAAAATCCTTTCAACCCAGAGTAATCTCTGACATGAAAACGAATGAATGATTTGATTCCATAGAAACTACTCCATGAATTTTCTCTCCTGATTATTGCTTCCCAATTAAAATTTATAACTAGATGCTGTGTAACCAAACATAAAAACATGACTATAACTTTTATCTGCTCTATCAGCACATAGTAGGGCATTCCAAGTTAAGACTCTCAAAGGACTCTGCCTTGAACATTTTGTTTTAATCCATCTTTAATCTGTTTTGGGTTAGAAACTTTTAAAAGATGTTTATGGGATAGTACGTGTTCGGTATTGTAGCCTTGCATCCTGAATATTTTAAAATTACTATTTTCCCTTTTATTTTACTACTTGTCATTGTAACTGACTGTGGTTATGGAACTATGTCTGCAAAAGAATGTGACACATAAGCAATATTTTATTATTCTCTCCAGTCTCTATTCAGAAGAATAACGGATGTTCATTAACTCAGATATCAAAAGGCTACATCTACATCTCTGGTGCTCATAAATAGACTAATTCAATAAAAGCAGCTATTTCCTTCCACTCCTCTACTTCTCTGTTGGGTGACCCACCTTCTGCTGGGAGACCAACAAGCGGTACATGAGAAAGAAACTGAAAACAGCCAAACACATGGTTGGCCTGGATTCTGTTTTCCAACAAAAACATTGCATGTGTTCTTCAGAATTAGAAGGGGTTTACATTTGATCTGGCCTTTGTTTGCCACTCAGAAACAAGCCAGAAGAGACCTCTCTCAGGCAGAGAAGGGAGAGAATGTCTGGCTTAATAATGCTGGAGTATCAGAAGCAAATCTGGACCAAATTAAAGCTTCCATGTGTCCACTTTTAATGTTGGAATACTATTATGCTAGACATCCAAAAGAGACTAATAGTTTGCATATCAGCTTGCAGATGGATAGTGGTGGAGAAGCAATCTCTGTTTCAAGGGTGTTGGCCCTCAGTGCCTCTGTGGCAGGTGGCATGACAGAGAGCTTCACTAATTCTCTAGAACTAGAATGGGCCTGTTCAGACAAAAGACACACACACACACACACACCTATATGTACACATTTTCTCATGTTCTCTACATACAGAATTATCTATAGATCTGTTGATCAATCACTCATCTAACCAAACCGTCACTTTGGGTGGCATCCCTTTTAACAATACATTGTTGCCTGGGGCTTGGCTGCATTGGAGAATACTGGAACATTCTGTGCTTTTATGAGATTTTATTCCTACAGCCTGTTGGAGAATTCAAGCTGTCATCTCTAATGCCAAGTTTGCCGATGTCATTTTGAGGTGGAATGAAGACATAGAGGAGATCAAATCAATCTCTTCTTGATTAGAAGCATATTTGTCAGGCAAGACTTCTGGAAAGTGGCGGTGCCACAGCTACCAATATTTATAGTCTTGGAATAGAAAAACCCATGGAATTGGAAGTAGTTCAGAAGTCACTCACCTCATTACCAAGAATATTTATTTATTTTTATCTATTTATTATACTTATACCCCACCCATCAGCAGAGAGCCACTGTGGTAGCTTAGTGGTTAAGACACGACTGGAAAGTTGGCAGGGTAACAGTTCAAGACCTGAGTGCTGCACAATAGAGTGAGCCCCCATCTCTGTCCCAGTTCTGTATGGGCGCATTTTACTTCCACTTCCAGAAGTGATGAAGGTGGCACGGGCTGGATGAATTGGCATCGGGGGTTGGATCTGGCCCGTGGGCCATAGTTAGGGCATCCCTGGTATAAAGTGCTACTGTATTGTGTTTGAGTGGATTACACACCATAATTCTGGAATATGTGAAATCAATGTCTAGGTAATGGAAGTTCAGCTCAGTCAAATACTGATTCTGGTTATTAGGACCTGATAGTTCTGCTACCTAAATGACTCTTCTTCTTTTTCTTCTTCCATGTCTAGGTGAGACGTGAAACTGCTCAAATGAAGGCATCTTTGGGTGAGTTCATTCTGCAGTTCCTTTCGCCTGAGAAAGGAACTGCAGTGAGAAAGGTTAGCTGGCAACACAAGGTTGCAGTTACCAGGGTACACCCAATTGTGTTTCAAAACCCCCACAGTCTTCGAGGAGGCTTTTTCTGTGTACCCCACCTGAAGTGGACTTGATCCATGAAAGCTAACATTAAAATACAGCAGTTAGTCTTTAAAATGTCACATTTTTTGTCTTTTTGTTTTGTTTACTCTCTGATATGCTCAAAAATATATTTTAGGTATGTAACTAAATTTTAACTTAATTCCTTCAGAAATGAATGTGAGTGATATAATTGATTTAATTAGTTGCACTCTTGTCTAGATAATTTCTTACAGGAATTGGGACTATGTAAGAACTCAGACAACACCCAGTTCTTGCTCTAGTAAGTTGTTCTTTCCTGGGACCTGTCCAGGGTTCTGAATGATCTGTCTCTAACCACTTCTGCTCACTGATTGGAGTTTTTGACCTGGCCACATGTTATATAGCAGTGATGCCAAACCTTGGCACTCCAGTAGTTCTTGGATTTCAGTTACCAGAGGCCCAAGTCAGCACTCATGCTTATCAGGGCTCTGGGAATTGAAGTTAAAGAACAGCTGGAGTGCCAAGGTTCACCATCACTGTTATATAGCGTCTGCTATTGGTCATATGAGCTTAGTACCTGCTCCTTTGTTTCCTCCAGCTTTTTAATACATTGATTTCCCATTTTTTTGAGAATGGTGAACATCATTGGCTGATGGAGAAAATCCTTTTTCTGCATTCTTAACAATCCGATTGAGTAAGATAGTGCACTTCTGGTACTGGAGATTAGAGTCCCAACAGACCATAAACCCTGCCAAGTGACTTTCAAGACTCAGCTGTTACATAAACACTGGCAAATTCCAGGAGTTTAGGTGAAGGATGGGTTACATATAATGCTGTGGCACAGTCTTCTCTCCATTTCATTTTGTCCATTCATTGCAGGAGGTGAGGGAAATGAAACTACCCAAATCTTTTGGAAATTGACGAGAAATGTCTAAGAAATCAGTGCACGGCTATGGCACAGTTATACTTACTTTACTACAGGGCTTCTGTTGAGTCCGGGTATTAAATGCAATGCCACAGCAGATTGGGGGTTAACCAACAAGTCGTTTATTATAGCACAGTTCGGAGTGTTATCAGACTAAATCGGACTGGGGAAAAACAGGAAGAGGTAGCAACATATATACAGACGGAACGGCAATTACAGTGATACATTTGCCCGGACTTAATGTGGGAAACCTGTGTAAACCAATCAGGAACATTGAAAACATATGAACAAGGCGCCTTACAGAAAAGGGCGTGAATACAGCAAAGACTTAATGGTGAATGTAACTTAAACCAATATATGTAAATAACGTTTGGACACAACAGGCTCTCAACCTTTTTGTGCCACGGGATGGACCATGCCCCCTCAGACAGCTGAGTGGGCCAGACACATGGTTCCCACCACTGTAAATGCTGCCATAAATTGGGGCAGCCATGGGCGCAGGCGCGTTTGCTCAGGTGCAGGTATGTTTACGGGTGTCGTAAGTGCATCTGCTTCTGAGGTCGTTGCCATGGTCCGGATGATTTGCCACTACAAGTCATCCTCCAGAGTGCTTTCTAAGAAATAGAAGCAGCTAAGAAGACTGCAAAGTGCTGGAAAATCACGTATAATGTACAAAATAAAGAGCATGCATTTCACTTGTATGTTTATTTGCCCAATTGTGGCTTGTAGTTTATTATCTAATCAGTTGTTCCACTTCTTACTCCATCTTCTTGCCCAATGTCTTTCTTCTGGTGAGTGGGGAATTGCTATGTTTCATCTCACACACATTGTCTGGTTTGACTGTTACGTAGTGAAGAATTTTATTCTGTATTGCATAGTTTATTCAAATATAGAACTAGAATGATTTCTTATGAACGTAAAATATTACTTTGTTGTATCATCATTATAGACTATATTAACGAGGATGATTTAATTCTGTAAACATTGCTAAATGCTATTCCATTTGGGAAATAGACATACTGTGACAGGGGAGTTTAGAAACCTTGGTATTTTTCACATGTTAGGCAGGAGCTTGGAAACCCTGGCGGAATTTAATTCAGATGTTCCACATTTGCAAACATGGAAATACTTTTGTAAATGAATGTTTTGGCCTGATTTGTTAAAACTTTTCAAATCATTCGAGCTTCAGGTTTGGAAGCATCCACTGGAAACTGGAAGGTCCCTCCTACTCTCACCATCCAAAAGAGCTTTTATTCATAGGTAAAGGGAGAATTAATACATTTTAAGAGTTTTTTTTTACTGTCATGATTACTCACACTTTGAGTAGGACAGGTTGCTTATTTCTTTCCTGAATGGAAAAGCACAGTCTACAATTTACATCAGCAAAGAGAACACTACCATGCTTTATATCAGATTTACTAATAAAATAGATAGTAGATCTATACCTATAAATCTGTGCGTTAACCATTGGAATGTGACAAAGCATTGTGCACCAGGCCCCACTAGCCCTGACCGAGCATTCGTGCACTTGCCCAACCGGGTTTCGCAGGTAACTGTCGGGTTGAGAAATGGACCAGTGGGGCAGAAGACCCATGAACGCAAACAAAAAGAAAAGACTTCTATTCCCAACGTTCCTTGAGCCGTGCTGCACCAGAGCCAATCAGGCTGAGAGGCGCGAGCAAAAGGAACGTTTCAGAAACGAGCCGTGGCCAATCAAAATTAAACTGCAGGAAAAAATGACGCACAAGCCAAAAACGCAAATGCCAAACTACAAGCCCCAACGTCCTGCTCACCATGAGTGCGCAGAATGCTGAGGAAGCCGGCGCACGAAAAATAAAAATAAAAAACACACTGGGAGCGCAAGTCCGCCGCAGCTGGACACAGCGCCTCACAGAAAAAACCACAAAATTGGGGGGGGGGGTCAAGGGGAAAAAAGGCACTGGTGCCTTGGTCCCCCCTTGAAAGTGAACCCATTCCCAGGTAAGCTAAGCCAGTGGACGGCACTCCGCCCGCTGACTTTACTTACCACAAAAGTGTTTCACCCCCCTCCCCAACGGCGCCTGAAGCTCCCGATCAGAGTTTCCCCTTTAATATCAGTAGGTGGGGGGTTGCGATCCCCCTCTCTACTGGCTCCCCTGGGGTTTGGAGGTTTGGGGGGAGAAAAGGGATCTGTTCCCCCAACCCTTTCAGAGCCAGGGGACCCGGCAGAGAGGGGATCCTCCCCCCTGCAGGATACCACGTTATTAAAGAGAAGAAAGCAAGCTGTTTCTTCTCTTTAAAAATGGAGTGTTTGGGGGGATTCCCCCTCTCCGCTGCCTCCCCTGGCTCCGGAAGGGTTGGGGAGACAGACCCCCTTTGTCCCCCCAACCCTCCCAAACACAGGGGAGCCAGAGGAGAGGGGGATCACAACCCCCACCCACTGATATTAAAGGGGAAAGCCCAGTTGGGTTTTCCCTTTTAATATCAGAGGGTGGGCTGGATTCGATCCCCTCTCCTGAGTCCCATGAGTCTGAGAGGTTTGGGGGAACAAAAGGGGTCTATCCCCTCAACCCTTTCAGAGCCAGGGGACCCGGCAGAGAGGGGATCCCCTCCTTGAACACCCCGTTATTAAAGAGAAGAAACCAAGCGGTTTCTTCCCTTTAAAAATGGAGTTTTTTTGGGGGGGAATCCCCCTCTCTGCTGGCTCCCCTGGGTCCAGAAGGGTTGGGGATACAGACCCCTTTTGTCCCCCCAACCCTCCCAAACCCAGGGGAGCCAGCGGAGAGAGAGATCACAACCCCCACCCACTGATATTAAAGGGGAAACCCCAATTGGGTTTTCCCAACCAATTCACCAGGAAGCAAAGCCAGCGAACGGCGCTTCGGCTGCTGGCTTCGCCTCCCGTAGATACACACCTGCCCGCAGCCTCCTCTCTAACTAAACAACAAAAACAAACACCAAAATAATTAAAATAAACCATTAATTAAAAAAATTAAAAAAAACACAAACCAAAGCATCCAAAATTAACTCAAACCAATTACAAAACACCTACAAAACACACCAAATAAACGAACATTAAAGTGAACCAAAAACACACACAAACAGAAAAAACTCGCTAACACTACAAAATAAAAAACAAGCCAAAGCCATAAAAGAAATTAAATCAGCCAACTTACCAGCATGTCCTACCTCCATGACGGCCGGAACTGAAATGAGGAAAGAAAGAGACTACTTACCAGAAGAAGCGCCACCCAGAGGCCAGTAGAGAAAAAAACAGTCAAAGTAAAAGAAATACTCAACAGCCCCACCCAGAGGCCACAAGAGATAAAACAGTAAAAAACATAACATTACATCACACATTCACACACATCACAAACAAATCACAAAATAATAAAATAAAAACATTTCTAAAATCCTGTGTAGAGTTTTCACTCAAAAAATCCCCAAAACATCAAACACAGTTTAAAAACATTGAATGTAAAAAAACATGTACTTTCACATTTTTAAAATTATTATCCAAGGTACAGCTATTAAAAAAAATTAACATACTAAAACATTATTTGGTTAAATAAAATAATTGTAAAAAATTATATCATCCTTTCCTCTTTTTTTAATCCACAAAAACAAACCCAAAAAAACTGATCACAGTTTATAACAGCCCGTGTGTATAAATAAACATTTTAAAAATCACAATTACAGACTAACCTCATTTGTACAAACATTAACAAAACAAAAACCTTCCAACACAACAGCCCGGCACTGCCGGGCAAAATTTGCTAGTACTATATATATATAGGCCAAGAAGCAGGCCCACTTTTAGGTCAAAACATGTAGGTTTCCAGATAAAAAGCTTTGTAATATTTGTACATTTCATCATCTTTATTTTGTTCAATTTTTGCAATTTATATTTTGAGGTAGGTTTCAAATAGGAATGTGTACTGGCTGCTTGGCCTGGTCCATGTTCTAATAAGAGGACATATCCTCTGTGGGTGAAATGGGAAAATATTTTGTCATCTGCAGTTGGGCGAGGGAATACTTCTTGATTCCCTGACCCCATCATTTCCTGTATCTTGCTGGGATTTGCACAATTCTGGATTTCAAGAAACAACACATTACTGCAAAACGGGAATCAAAAGGCAAGGCCAGCTAATAGCAAGTGACACAACTATACTTCCTGAAAGACTGAGGTGTCTTAGTGGTTAATATGCTAAACTTGATGACTGGAAGGTCAGCAGGTCAGCAGTTCAAAATCTGAGTGCTGTATGACAGAGTGAGCTTCCGTCTCTGTCCAAGCTCCTGCCAACCTAGCAGTTTAAAAGCAAGAAATTGTAAGTACAGTAGATAAATAGGTACTGCTTCGGCAGGAAAGGTAACAGCATTCTGTGTGTTCCAGCATCTAGTCATGCTTGCCACAAGATCATGGAAACATCTCCAGACACAGACGGTGCTGGCTCTTTGGCTGTAAACAGAGATAAGCATCACACCCTAGAGTCAGATACGACTTGCTTTCTAACAACAGCGACTTTTACCTTTACCCTAGGTAATTAAGTGGCTACAGGGATCAGGGAAAAGCACAGCTAGAACGGGTTTTTTCCATGACACCCAGCTGATACAGACTTTGCCTAGAACCTGGAGAAACTTTGAAGAGCTGCCATGTGATGCCTGGCTATTCTACACTGCCTAAGTATAACAAAGATTCCATGTTGGGGTGTGTGTCTGAGAGAGAGAGGTAAGTACAGTTGGTCACTTCCAGGAGATGGACTGTGAATAACCTAACCCTGATCAGCAGATGTACTGATTTAGGCTTCTGGGAATTGAAGTCCAAGAACAGCTGGAGCAACAAGGTTGGCCACTCCTGCCCTAGGTACTCACCATTGCTATGCTGGTGAGGGGTGATGGGGGTTTATAAATTAGTTGTGGGTTTATAAGATGGTTATTCCTGCATTACAGACATGTCTCTATCAAGCAGAGATTCTACCCAGCATTGTTTTTCCATTTGTTACTGAAATTAATAATTGATATACAAGCTATGAAAGTTCAGGACAAGCAATTGGTGAGGCCTACAGCTGATTTTTTTTGCCCTATATTGATGTTGCTCTCACCAATTTGTTGGGGCTTCTAGGTTGAAGAAAATGTCCTTTTGTCTCCAGTTGGTTTCAAACTGGATTGAAAAGTGTAATGGAAATAATCTCAGGAAAATCTGCTAGTCCCCCCACCCACCCCAGATTTAACAGTGATATTCTAAACCATGTTTTATATAATAGAGATATTTGACAAATTAAAACCAGAAGGTATTTTTTATTTTTTACACAGGCCAGTGGCTCAAGTAGCTAAGACGCTGACTGGGAAGAGGAAGGTCAGCAGTTTGATTCCCGAGTACTGCAGGACGGAATGAGCTCCCGTCTTTGTCCCAGCTCCTGCCAACCTAGCAGTTCGAAAGCAAGAAATTGCAAGTAGATAAATAGGGACCACTTCGGTGGGAAGGTAACAGCGTTCCGTGTGCTCTGGTGTCTAGTCATGCCTGCCACATGACCACAGAAATGTCTGCAGAAGCAGACAGCACTGGCTCTTCAGCTTCGAAACAGAGATGAGCACTGCACCCTAGAGTCGGATACGACTGGCTTTCGAGCAAGGGAAACCTTTAAAAAAAGTCAGGCTGTTAGATTGTTTTGTTTTGTTTTAAAAAATTCTATGGAATGATTTTTAAGTTGCAGGTTTAAACATAACCATTTGGAAATAATTTTGATTTGAACTCCAAGGACCCTTTCTTTGGACAATCAGGCAGAATGGAGGAAGAGTCTGTGTCATGTTATTCACATGAAAGGCACTCCTCACAAACAGAATGAATGGGACCTTAACCCCAACAGCATGAAGATGACCTAGCCCTGTCAATATGACCAGGTTTTGAGCATAGGCATTTGAAGAGCAGTTTTAGCATGTGACCTTTCTTGGCTGCATCTGCATCCCATTTGCACCGGCATCCTGATTTCAATTGCATTGAGGTTCAAATTGCCTGGTGCCTCTATGGGTAAGCAGCTGCCCATATATATGAGGTACAGTACTTATGATCTATTTTCATTTAAGGATTTCAAAGCAAGGCATACACATCAGAAAACATACATTACAAACTATGTAAATCCAGTATCTAACACTTGCATAAACAGACAAGTATTTGACATGTACCTAAATATAGAAATAGGCAGTGCATGTCTGAAGTAAGAAAGAGAATATTCTCTATATATTTTTGGTTGTTTTTCCTTCAATGGCTTGCTCTTAATCAGACTTCAGGAGTATGTGGGATCGCCAGGAGAGCAAAGTGGGGTAAGTTTAAAGACCAAATTGTTTACTGCTGCAGATTACCAGACCAATTTAGCTCTCTAAAGGAGCAGACAGGTGCTGTAGTATCAAGAAGCATGCAATGTCTTTCACAATTGATCACATAAGAGCTCTGCAAGAATCAAAAGCCCTCGGAAGTTCACAGCTGTTTATACTGTTTTATACGCTTTCCTCCATGAGATCATTTTCCTATACCCTATCAATGTGCATACAAATTGGTGATGTTTTATAAATAAATGTATAGGAATAATTTGTGCGAAGGTACACTAAAAAAAAGATTCACAACAATCTCATATATCAGATAACTTACATGAGGATGTTCTGCCATGACCAAAATCAAGAACAAAGAGAATTTTAGTTTTTTTTTGTTTCAAAATCCATCCACAAATATGATCCCATTTCGAGTGTTTTGGGCTACACAGCTGTGATTCATTCTGTGAAAAACACAAAGCATTTCTGTTTTGCATTTTCAGGGCTTAATTCCTGCCTCATTCCCCCATTCTTTCTGCTGATGGTTTTCTATTAGCTAGAGTTCCAAATCATCCTAGATACAGCATTTGTGTCTTCCCTGAGATGTTCTCTCCTTATCCTCTTTGTTTGGTCTTGAACTGTGATTATTAATGAAGATTTTAAGCTTGAAGCTAAATGCTGAGAGACTTCAAGTGTACTTAGGCAACATTTTTCTTGGCACTATTCTTTTGGAATATTACAGATGAAGTGCAATTGTCTATGCTTTCTGTATATATTTATGGGAATATCCTGGCAAAACCTGTTACTACTGTATGTCTCTTCTGTGCTGATTCATGTGATCTTTTTTTCCTTTTTCCAAACCCCTTAACAATGGCATGACAGATAGAAAATCAACAACAGAAATGTCCTTAGATTGGCATGATAAACAGGTCTGTCTTAATCCACTGAATGGCTCTGTGGCCTGTTTAGCAGTTACACTGCCCTGACTTGGTAAGAGTCTTGAAAGAGAAGGAAAATGATTGCCCTCAAATGGATGAAACATTCCAATGGCATTATTTAATTCAAGAAACACTTTTTCTGGAAAGACCATGGGTTGAAATATCCTGAGAGTGAAAGAGAAGTTTGTGTATATAACCAGTACTAGCAGATATTTCCTGTAATATTCCCAGAATTACAAAAATTGATTAAAGGCATGATCCCAGATGTAATAGATGTTTATGAGTACGAAGACACAAACTACTCCAGCTGGCCAATCAATTTAGCTCTAATTGCTTTATTTTAGTCACCGTCTTCACAAAATAATCCTTCATTTTCATATCTATAATGTAGGAGACACGGATGTGGTTGAAAGACAGTGTGTTACACCAACACTACAATTTAAAGAATTATAGAATAATTGAGTTGGAAGGGGTCTATGAGCCATTAAGCCCAACCATCTGCTCAGTGCAGGAATCCAAATCAAAGCAGATGTGATAAAGTAGCCTAGTGTTGTTATATCCCTTTCCTTTTTTAAAAAAAGGGAAATTACAGTTTGTTATAGGTATGCTAATCTATATGAGCTCAAAACAAACAAACAAACAAACTGTGGGTTGCCCGCGGGAATAATTGGCCAAACCTTTCCCCAGGGGTTCTCCTGGCCTTCAACAGATCCGGGGACCAACTGGACTTTGCAGGAAAGGCAATTGGGGTACAGACTAGCTAGTTAGTTTGGGGGGCAAATCATAAAGCCTTGGCTGATGGCTACGATAGAAACAGGGCAAAAACCAAAGATGATGACTCTAATGGAAATACACAACCCTCCGCTTCTGGCTGCAGATTAAGTTGGGCAAATAAGCCGCACCAGACAGCAGAACAAGCTAGGTACCCGGAGTCAATACACATAAGGCTCCGAGATAGGGCAGGAACAATGGGTTTCGCCAGCCCAGACCTTAATTAGTTGTGGGTTGTCTATTAACCACAGGGCAATGTCCAAGAGCAGGTATTGTCTTGACCACCAGAAAATGCCACGTATGCAAGCCTTCTGTGTTAGGGGGTCACGCGCATCCTACACGCGTATCACCCCAAGGCAGGGTAATAAATACGTACCACACGACTGAGATCAGGGCTGGACTTCACCGCACGATTGTCTTGCGTGTCTTCCTTGTGGCCAGCTACTCCCACACCTGGGAGCCATTGCAACACAAACAATGCCTGAGATACATTTGTGGGTATTTTTTGTTTTATGGTAGACACACTGATGTCCATTCATGGCTAAGCCAGAATTTTGGCTTTTTGATTAATAACAACAACAACAAACCTCTTAGTGGCAATCAATTCCCACCAAGAAAGATCCCCAAATGAATTTAAAATAACCAAAACTGTGAATGTGTCACTTAAAGACAGGAGAAGACTAGTTAATTGCAAAAAAGACTTGTCCTTAAGGAAATTAAAGCTTGTAATTTAGGAAGTGTGGCTGTTAGGGTGAATCTCTTCCAGCACCACTATAGAAACATCTAAGAAAGACAAATGGCAAAGAAGGAAAGAGAAAAATAAGAGCTTGTCCGAAAGAGAAGGGATGGCTCAATCACTATTGTCTTGGTTTTGCCCACACTGAATGTGTCCTCTAAGTTGCTTGTCTGTCCTGGTTATCCTGCTATGGTAATAGAATAGAACCAGTGGCGGGCATCAGCAGGTTCACACCAGTTCTCCAGAACCAGTAGCAGAAATTCTGGCTGGCCCCTCCCATCAAAGTTTTGAAATAAAGTAGTCCTAATTCAGGTGCAACACAGGGCTTTCCCCCTGGCCATGCCCACCATACCACACCCACAGTGTGGTAGTAATTTTTTTTTGGAGCCCACCACTGAATAAACCATACTACCAGCACTGATCATCCCATAAACTAACCTGACAACTCTGGTGCCCATTAACTAACCTGACAATTCTTACTGGACTACGACCTTGGGTGGCAAAGTCCACAGGAAAGGGTGATGCCCCCCAGGTAGATTAAATCCTATCTGAATCCATCTTGATGAAGGACAGATACTGGCCTGGGGCCGATGAGGACTGTATATGCCAAAAGGGTTCAGGATCAGAATGCAACTCACACAACTGGATCAGTGGTATGTGTGTCACACTATTCAAAAGGCAAATGGAATGCCACTGCATTATAATCTCAGGACAATCTTCATGGTGAATTGCCATGAGGATAGACAATATTCGGAATTGTATACGGCACTTGAAGAAGAAGAAGCCTTCTCAGTGATTATTCTCAATAGAAGTATAGCCTAACCCTCAACAACATTAGAATTGTTTCTGTGTATCCCAGAAGTATTTTTCATATTTCAGTTTTAGTGCCCTTGTTGGGTGGGCTTTATGGGTCTGTGTGTGAATGTGTGTGTGTGTGAACATGGAATTTCCCATAAAATGTGATTAGGACTATGACTTCCAGAAGAGTAAGAAACATCTGTCCCTTAACTCTAAATGTGGTTGGTGAAAATGATACATTGAAGGCTGTTTGTATAAATCACTAATCTGCTTTGTATAATCTGTTGTGACAGCCATCCAAGGCGCCTGATGTGTAAATCTTCAACTCAACCATATCAAATATACTTTGTTCTTGGAGCAGAAGAGATTTTGGATAGGAAACCTAAAACAAGTAAACAAAAAGCAATCCAAGTGTGCAGCTCTGACAGAAAACAAAATAGAGCCAAGAGAGCATCTTAGCCCAACCTGGCTGTACCCTCACAATCAGTTTTTAATCAGGCTGTTGGCGATGGCTGAAGTATCTGCAGAAATAATTAGGAAGCTCTGCTCTTTTAAACACTGAAGCCAAGTGCTGCTGACAATTTGTCTTTCAGTGCAACATGTTTCCTACTCTGTAGGCCCCAGGGACATTCCTTAGCTGACAAATCAAGTGCTAGTGGAGTACCTAGAACAGCGGGTGGCCTGGAGGACCGACAAGCCTTTCAGTTCAGGAGGATCAGTTTCAGACATGTAAGATGTTTACGCAAAAGGAAAGGTAGGAGAAAATTTTGTCAATTTCCCTTTGAGTTGTCATTCAATAAACAAACCTTCTTGCCAGGCAGCCTTAAATTACAAAAATCACCGGTGTTGTTTTTAACCTTCTGAATGAAAATATCAGGGAACTGATGGCACAGGAAATGACAACTTATTTAAACAAATCTCTCCCCTTGCCCTTCATATATGTTTGTGTGTACAACATTCTTTTGGTTTGGTATTCATGCCTGTCAACTTCAGTTGATCGGCCAGTGAAAATTAAGCCCCAGTCGTACATGTTCTTGCTTGAAAATTAATCATATTGAATTCAATGAGATGGACCTCTGTGTTGAACTTTGTCACACTGGACTATAGAAATTACACTAGCAATAGCAATTACACTTTTATACTATCCCATAGCACTTAGTGCACTCTCTGGGCAGTTCACAAGTTAATTAGCATTTTGCTTCCACCATACTAGGTTATAATTTTACGGATCTCTGAAGGATGGAAGGCTGAGTCAACCTTGATCCTGTCAGTATTGAACTCACCATGTTTTGGCCGCAGAACAGCAGCTTAACCACTGTGCCACAAGAAATGAGACTGACTTCTGTATTGACCTGCATGGAACTGGGTCTGATAAGCAATGGTGGGCATAATAAAAATTACATGGCCCTGCAGCTCTTCTTTCAAGTGTAGATTATGCTTTGATTAAACAGCAAGTGCAGATTTCCGGATCCATATTGGAATCTAGTGTGAAGGGTATAGGTTCAATACAGATTGCACTCCTGTGCCTGCAATTTGTGTTAATGAGATTTTAGCCAAGGTAGTTTTCTTTCATCAGTTTAAATGAAGGTTAAGTTAGTAGTGCTGACTGACTGAATTGACCATTAGATGAATATTTAGGATATAAATTTTTACATAATAATATGAAAAAATAAATAATAACGTACCATTCTTTCTTGGATAATTTTGAAGAGAAATTATAGCTTCACTGATGGAGACAACTATTTCCCCCTGTGCAATGCTCTTGTAAACTGAAAGCCAGAAACTAAAAAACAACAACCAGCAACAACTCAAAGAAACTCTTAGACCAGACTCTAAGATTAGAGGGTAGAATGAATTACATAGCAGGTGACTTTCTGATCCAGTGATTATATCTCTAAGCTACAGGTTGAGTAGGTTTCTATAATCTGTCCCACCTCCTGAATTTTTGAAATGTCCTACCTGTGAGCCATAGCTAACGCCTTACCTGCTTGGTTACATTTATTTTCTAAATTATCTGAAGTTTAGTTTGTTGCACATTCTGCTTAAACTGTTGTTTAAATTGAGATACTTTTTCTCATGGGCAAGACTGTAAACAACTGAACTTAGAGCAGAACATTCTTTTTGATATGAGGTACATAACCCAAGTGTGTATTCCTGAATTAACATTTCGCCTTTTTATCCAGTTCTTGGAATAACATTATACTATGGAAACATATTCAGATAGCGTTACATTTTAAAATAGGGCTCGAGAACCTATGGTTGATCAATTATAATTTCCTCCATCTTTATGCTAGCAATGGCTCATAGGGTTTAGAATAAAATCTGGAGAAACACAAATTATACACCTCAGTTCTAGTATATGGATTACTCTGAGAGATATTACACTATAATCTCTTCACTTCTATCTTTTTTGCGTGGAACTAGGTGAGACACCCCAGAAGACTCTCCATCTGCCAAGAGAACACACACTACTGTTCATAGTTTAACAGGGCAAATTGCTGTTAAGATTGATTAATAATTTATTTATTAATAAAAGTCCACTGTTTGGACTGGTTGTGGCAGAACAGACAATTCAGCATAAAAGTTAAAGAACAAACCCCTGAATCTGGTGACCAGCTGATGCCCACCTTCTCAGCCTGCTGTTGGGTCGCCAAGGATTAGTAAATAGAGGCAAGAGCACATACAATTTGGGATAACAATTTGTACTGGCTGTGGGAGACTGTGGTGGCCCTACCTCAATGGGCACACCTCTATCAGTCCCGCTCTCCTCAACCCCAGTGTTGAGAGAATCTCTTTTCTGAAATATGGCTCAATGCCTATCTCCCTCAGCAGAGGTCTGCTTTTATGGTAAACCACCCTTCGGCTGCAAACAGTGAAGCAGTGACAGGAAACGCTGTGAACTGCATCAGTAAGATATCTTAAGATAATGCCTCCTCCCCTCTTCAGCAAACATACTAATACCTCTAGAAATAACAAGTTATATAAATAGAAGGTAGGTGAACAAAATCACAGAGAAGACTGTTGGAGGAGAGCTAGGCCACTCAAACTATCATTCCCTGGTCGACCAGATTAAAAACTATTGCACTCGAGTCTGCCAGGTAAGGCCCTGCCTGTTGTCCAGCTGGCCCTATCTGTGTGGCTGGCCTTCCCAGTCCGGGAGGAAAGAGAAGATGGTGATTGATCTTCCTGTGTTCTGGAATTTGTTGTGCTCCAAATAGGACCCAAGGGAAGAATAGTTTGGGTGACTCTAATCTCTCTTTCTCTTTTGTAGCTAAATTTTCTTATTACTTATTACTTTGTTGTCTTACTCTTAATAACTTATTTTATACTTTACTTTGGCATATTGTTGAGTCCGAGTATAAAAGGGGATGAGGTAGTTACTTATATACAGACAGAATGGCAGTTGCAGAGATACATTTGCCCGGGCTTCCGAAAACACGGGAACCCGTGTTAGAACCAATCAGATAACAAAGACAGTGATATGAATTATGTGTCTTAAGGAAAGGGTGCACTTCAGCTGCAAAGACTTAATGGCGTCTTAAGATTTAAAGCAATATAACGTTTGGACACAACACTTATTCATGTGGAATAAGGGTGGAGAAAGTGTAGGCCACAGGGTGTGCAGCACTTAAGAGTTGAATATGCATCTCCCAGGATCCCTAGCCTTCTCCAAGGCCCTCAATTTTATTATTTTTATTTTCAAAAGCAGCCACTCAGTAAGTCCCCTGGTGTCTTTTATGTGACATGGGGTTGCAGTTTTGCCATGTTTTGGCAACCCAGCTAATTTTTTTTAGACTGTGGAGATGCATTTCCCTCTCTGTATCTATAGTTTTTCTAAACCAGAATTCAATTAAAGCAACTTAGAAGAGGGGGAAAAAAAGCAAACTGGCTTCCTGCAGCTACTAGCAAGTGTAAAGGAGTCCCTGCCCCCTTAACCCACTAGGAATTCTAATGTTTCCACCACCTGAATGAGACTAACCAGAGCATGGTAACTCTGTTTCTTGACGTAATGGTTCATCAAAAATGGCATGGGAGTTTTTGTTGTCCTAATATACTGCATTGCCTGGGGGAGGGGGAGGGGGACTAGCTAATGATAAAATGTAATAGATTTATTGGGTCCATTTATTTCCAAGCATTTTTTTGTCTATTAGAAGCAAGAACAGCAAATGAAAGCGCGGCGCCAAAATGGCCGCCGCGCTCTTTGCGCCCCCCCACTCGGACTCAGACATCCGGGTGAGTTAGGGGGCATGGCCACCCCTCTATAAAAGGGGTGGCCATGAGGCAGCCGAGCTGCCATTTTAGAAATAGCGACGGAGAGGAGAAGTTTTCTCCGTTGCTGTTTGTTTCCCCTTCCATTTACAGAGCCTAGCTACCGCTGGCTCTGGGCGCTTGGCGCTATTGCGATCCCCGTACAGGGATCTTTCTATTTAGCCCGTCGGGGGATCGCGGTGGCTCAAGTGGCTAAGACACGGAGTGTCGTCCTTGCCTGAAAGGAGCCTCATGCAGACGAAAATCCTTTGTTAGGGCTGGCCCTTGGCTGCAGCCTTGGGCAAGTTATACAGTCCCTGGATGGTATTCTCTACCCCAGGGGTGCCCAAACTTTACGTGGGACTGCAGTGGCTCAAGTGCCTAAGACGCTGACTGGGAAGTGGAAGGTCAGTGGTTCAATTCCTGTGTACTGCAGGACAGAATGAGCTCCCGTTTTCAGCCTCAGGCCGGCCCTTCGGAGGATGCGGCCCTTGGCCCACGGTTGCCGGCCATGGGCCGGAACGATTGGGGGGAGGGCCTGGTGCTGGCTCACAGCACGTTTTCCCCATTAGGGGCCGGAGTTTTGGGCATGGCCCTATTCTGGCCCAGGCTCTCAATTTAGGGCCTCTGGCCCAATTCCTATCGGGCCGTCCGGCCCACCTGGCCCACCTACTAGGGGTTTCCGTGGCAGGGGATGCCTGGTTAGCATGTTTGGCTGTGCTGGAGGCATCCTTAGCAATCCAGTGGGTGGGGGCCCCTTCCCTATCTACCGGGCCTCTTTGTGTCTGCCGGCTACTTCGACTGCTGCCACTCTGCAACAGGCGGCCAGCCGGGTCGAGCTTCTTGAGACACTCCGGCCTGTGCCTGCCGCTGTCTCGCAGCTCCCTGTTTGTCCAGAACTGCGACTGGAGTGCATTGGAGGTCGCCCCAGAGCTCGATTTCGGTTGCGAGCTTCGACGCCCACCATGGGCCGGAACCCCCAGTGGGGGCGGCTCACGGGGGTGCAACTAGTGAGTATTAGGTTCAAGTTGAATACACCCAAATCACAGTCCACTTTCAGCGGTGGGGTTCAGTGCTCATGGCCTTGCCAATTTGAGGCTAGTGGGCATCACTTGCCATCCTATCCCAGTGCCCCTTGGTTGCATTCTGGCACGACGTTGGGGGTGGGGGTTTCCGCCCCCGGGGCAGTACGTGGCATCGCAGGGGCTGTCCAGGTCCCGCTGCATATGCCCTGTGTACATCATGTACCGGCAACGGCCTTGCCGACGACTGGTTATTCATTGCCCCCCGGTGATCATCTGACCCAGATCAGGAAGGAAAAGATTTGGTGGGGGGGGGGAATACGTGGATATATTCTCCCTATGAACTGAGATCCCAATAAGGATAGGAAGTACGGACAGGAGGACAGAGACATTGTGTGGTCCCGCCGTAGTAAGCCACCATGCACTGCGGCGTCCGCCCCCGGGACAGTGCCGGGCATCGCAGGGGCTGTCTGGGTCCGGCTGCGTATGTCCTTTATACAGAACGTGCCGTCAAGAGCTTTGCCGACGGCCGGCTATTACTTGCCCCTGGTTGATTATTGGCCGCAGGCCATGAGGGGTAAGGGCTGGAGGGGGACATGTGGATATTTTCCCTATTGCACTGCGAGCCCACTAGGAGGAGAGAGGAGGACAGGGCGACTGAGACAAAGATATGTCCCATCGTCGTTAGCCACCGCGCACCTTGGGCCAACTGGTTGTCGGCATACCTTGTATGTATTGTGGTATGCCGCAGGGCTTGATCTGCTTGGGCCATCCTGATGTTGATCAGATGGGCCCATGGCAGTTGGCTCATGGTGAGGAATGTGGATGAGGGTGGCTCTATACCCTGAGGGGAGGTGGGATGAGTCCTGTCAGCAAGTGTGCTCGTGTACATCACTCCCACGGGACTGGTGCCTGGTGATAGGTACCATGGTGGTCATGCTGAGCAGTGGGCTGATCAGGCACGGGCTCCACGCAAACTGGTCGGGCGGGGGGTTCCGGCCCGTTTACTGTGTTCGGCCTGCTCAGCTGACGATGCGTGTACTAAGCACCACGGTCGTTACTAACTTAGTGCCCCCTTTTTGCGCTGGCCCTCACGCCGCCTCCGCGTGCCCGCGGGTTGGTGGGTTATGGGGCGGAGGTAGGGGTGCATAGGGGCGATCAGAGCTCCGTCTGAAGCAACTAACCTTGTCATAAGCCCCCCTCCCCCGCCCCAATTATAGTCAGCCTGGAGGGATGTCACTCAGTTCAACCAAAAAGGGATGGGGCGGGGTAACTGCTGGAGGGTTTTTGATGGGGCTTTTGTATCCATTCGGGGGTGTTGGGGGCCCCAGGATGCTACTAATCTGCTTCCCTTCCAGGGTAACGAAGAGGGGGCTCCACTGTCCACAGCTAAGGAAGTTGGGGGCTATGAAAGTAGCGGGGGCCCTTCTTGGAACCACCTTTCCTTGGTCGAATGTATCCCCCATGAAGCTCATACTGAGCTGGAACTAGGATGAATATCATTTATCCTCCATTCAGCTTACCCTGTGGGTTCTCCGTTCAGGGATGCCCTTCCTGATGACCTTCAGTCAGGTACTCTTGGTTGTCTCGGCTACTATGGGTGGCGCGCTCATGCAATTCTGGTGCTTTTTTGGCACAGTGTGATGTGCACTCGGCTTTCACATTATTGCCAGTGCACCCCATGATTTAGACCTATCGGGTTTCTTAGGTTTCGAGGGGAATTCACTTAGATAAGGCCAACCCCCTTCTGACTGCGTTAATTCAGGTTCAGCACCCGACCGATATGGGACTTTCATTCAGTGGGCATTTGCTCACAGGTTGGGGTCTCGGTCTCCGGCCCATTACCCCGACGACTTTTGGTTCGGGGTTGAACGGGGCTTGGACACGTGCACGCGTCTCCTCATCACAATTCAGACACTCAGGTGGGAACTGGGTGTCCCCTTGGCGCCTGAATAGACCGAGGTCCCATCTACTAACCTCACATTTCTGCCTCGACGCTGTTGCACGGGCATCTGGGTTAACCATTAATACGGTGGCTTGGTTATCCATCGCGATTTTGGCATTGATTGCCGAACATAAAGTGTGCCCTTGTGAACTGTAGTTAATTCATGGCCCCCTTAATTCGTTTGGTCTGGCTCAAATTACTCCTGGGTTTAGCGGGGTCTCTTACTAGAAATCAGACCTAGTGGTCTGCCCTAGATATCTAGTACGGTCGGATACCTCCGGCTTTCTGACTTATGGGGTTTACTCTGAGGGTGGGTGCACAGATCGTTTCCCGATCTTACCTTCTTTGGGTTTCCTCCCAGTTTGGAGAGCACTGATGCTATGGTGCAATGAGTGGGCCTACTCAGTGGTCCAATTTCGGCGTGACAATGCGGCAGTGGTGCACATTGTCAACACCCTGACATGCAAATCCCCCGGGTCGTGACATTAGTTTGTCTATTTTTTTTTGAGAAGCCTACGCCTAAATGTGCTGTTCCAGGCCAGACATGTTCTAGGTATTAATAATGACATTACTGCTGCTTTCCCCCACCTGTAGATCACCCGGTTCCGTGCCTTACTTCGGAAGCAGAGGAATTCCACTTGCCACTTTTGGCTGATAGCTGGACGTTAGGCAAGCAGAATGGAACTGGACATGTCATTGGCACCTCGCACGCATAAGGCGTATCACTATGAGTTCATGCATCGTGTTTGGGAGGGGTGGAGACGGGAACGTGTCCGCCGCCCGTACACGCGTCACTCCCTTTCCCAGAGTTTTTGACCCACCTTGCACGAGGCTGGCATTACTTATATACAGATAGGTGTGAGGTGGCTCTTGGCCACGCAGCTACCGTAGCCTTTTTGGGAGCGCTCCGCATCAGTGAGAGGGTGCCAGGTTGGTGCCACTTGTGTAAGGCGGAGGTGTCTCGTGGGGCACTGGAACCCGAAGATGTCTCTGTCACACATGAGTGGGCTTGAGTGGGGATACGGTCCTCACGGGTTGTTCAGCACGGTGTAGGCAGTGGTGTATACTGCTACTAAGTTTTCGAGACATCTGTCCGGTTGGTGCCCTACATGATTTTTTGACAGTGCCTGCTGCGCGCCCCAGCCTGTTTTCTGCCACCGTGATGGGTCTACCCTTACCATACTACAGTCCCTGAGGGTGACCGGTGCCGCGTTTCGCGGTGTGGGGCCCGTTTTGGCACCATTTACTTAAGATAGGCGTCGCGCTGATCGCGGCTACGTTTGGGGTACTCGGAGGTGGATATGCGTCTACGCGCAATTTTCAGATATGTACGTCCCCTCATTGTACGAGTTCCTGTTTATGCCCTTCACCTTTTTTCTCCTCTTTTACAGATCCTAGGGGTCTCAACACACCGGTGGCAGGGGGCTGGTGGGCCGCAGCTATGTACACTGGGCAGCGGTGGATGCTGCAGCGACAGAGAGTGGACCCCGGCCGGGCTGTGTGCATCCGCACGTATGCTACGGTATGGTATGCGCGGCACATGGGGGCGGGAACTGTGGCCATTCCTGCGGTCTGACAGGGATGCTGGACTGCCCAATGTTTTACAGGCACCTCGGTGGCAGCGATCTTATATGGATCACTGCTGTTACTAAACCATCGGGGGGCTGTGACCTGGCATTTTATGTCACGTATGGCTCACATACGGTCGCTATGGTCTAACATCGTGCCGAGACACCAATTTAGGGGAGATGCGGATCTCCCTAGTTCGGACTGTTCCGGCAGTCAGCGGACGGGGCTGTGGCTCCGTCCCGTTCTGAGCATGGCTGTGACACGGCCATTGGATACCGGATGATAGGATTATACAAAAATTTTGCTGGTAAGCTGGAGAAGGGGTCCACCTGTCGGCTAGAGGTATGTACCTCGTTCTTGGTGTGATGCAAGCAGGCCTGGCGACCGAGATGACGGTCTTGGGGGGGGGGGGCGGTGAGTCATCATGGACGCCTCCCCGTGTGGCGGGTAGCACTGGTAAGGTAAATATTCATGACCCACAGGTATCCGGCAGGTTCGCAATTGACTGGCCAACACTTAGACAGGTACAGGTGTAATAACGTTGACCGGTCAACGACGAACCAGGCAAGGGGGTGATGGCAGGAGCTCTTCAGCATGCATCACCCCGTGATTTCACGGATACACGTCAGAGGGTGGGGTCAGTAGATAGTTTATTGACTACGGTCAACAATTTGTTTGTCTCAACAAACAAACTGATACAAATGGATACATTGTAGCCAATCGCCATTGGCAATTTTGGGAGGAACCTTACCAGTGTTACTGTGACCTGCTTGCCTTAAGAATTATAATTGGCTGAGTACCAATTGAAAGTTATAATTCAGACTAGGGCATTATTCAATAAATGTGGCCCAATGCCTTTATCCATATACCGGTGTCTGAGTCTTTCTTTGGGGGGTGCGCCTGCAATGGCCAATGGCTGAAACATCCAGATAGTGCTTACAACTCTTTAGGTGATAATGTCATTAGATATATATCTTGTAGGCAGGGCCATAGCCAGGGGGTGGCCAGGGTGGGCTTTGCCCATCCTCAAACTTTCGGCTGCTTATATATATATATGACACATATATGACATTGATGTCCTTCTTGAAAAAATATTTGCCCACCCACATCTAGAATCCTGGCTATGGCTCTGATTGTTGGTCTTGATCTGTGTGAATTCTATAACAAAAGACTAAAATGTTCCATCTTGGAGCACGAGGATCAGAGTGGCCATTTCTATTTTAAAGGGAAAGTAATAATGGGGCGCCAACGCTCCTCAGTTTAGGGCCCCATGTCAATGTCCTGAAAATCACCTCACCTGATTGCCATTTCCTGTCTCTCGTTTGAAATAAACAATGCATTCCGAGACAAATAACATCTGGGTGGGATTTTTCCATGGCTGTTTTTCCTTAAATAAATGGAGGGCAGTCAAAGTAAAGGTTGTTTGGCTCCGTTATTTGACAGCAACTGTTAGGAAGTAGCAGTACATTCTCTTTGCAGTGAAAAGCTGCATCTGCTGATTCTTTCCTATCAGATCACTGTTACCAGACTTGTCTCCAGAGGCAGGCAGAAAAACCTACAACTAATCATGTGTGAAGACTCTACTCAAAAGGATGGTTTTGGGGAATTTCACACAACAGTGGCTCAAGTGGCTAAGATGCTGACTGGGAAGCGGAAGGTCAGCAGTTCGATTCCCGAGTACCGCAGGACGGAAATGAGCTCCCGTCTTCGTCCCAGGCTCCTGCCAACCTAGCAGTTCGAAAGCAAGAAATTGCAAGTAGATGACTAGGGACCACTTCGGTGGGAAAGGTAACAGCGTTCCGTGCGCTCTGGTGTCTAGTCATGCCTGCCACATGACCATGGAAACGTCTGCAGAAGCAGACAGTGCTGGCTCTTCGGCTTCGAAACAGAGATGAGCACTGCACCCTAGAGTCGGATACAACTGGCTTTCGAGCAAGGGAAACCTTTACCTTTACTGAGCTTCTCGGACTGTCTACTGGATTCTACCGGTCGGGAGGTGGCTATGGACATGTCTGGGAAAAACTGCACCTTTGAAAAATAAGCACTGAAGGGAAAGAAAGCAAAGCAATATAAAACATTACACAGAAAAATGTCCAATGTTTCTTAACCCAGGTGCTACATTGTGGGAAGTCATGCTCCTATATTTTTTTAGTATACTGTCATACATGGCTTTATATATATATTCTGCCTGCATACTTTCAGAAGTGTACATTTTTTCCAGGCAGGTTTTAGGAAAAAAGAAATTAATAGATGAGGACAGATCTGATCAAACTAAGGACCTTACATAGAGACAGGAAAAGGAAACAGCCTGTAGATATGGATTATATAGATGCACATATCCATACCTGTCAACTATCCCTATCCCATTTTCCTGGGAAAACCCCTTATTTTTACCCATTGTCCCGCGCCATCCTGTTTTATTAATTTTCCCCTATTTTCCCTTATTTTTTTTATTAAAAAATCCTGACTGGAGCTGCAGTATGTTTTTCCAGCCACCAGAGGTCGCTGTTTGTGGCTTTTCGCTTGTGGAAAGGGAGAGAGAGAGAGAGAGAGAGAGAAGGTGGTGGGGACATTTTGTAGTTTCTGTTTCCCTTCCCTGCCAGCCACATGGTCATGGGGAAGCTTCGTTTTTGCTGCTGCTGAGTCTACTCTAGGTGAACGATATATTTCATATATTCAGGGGCAAATCAGTGGGGGGGAGAGAGAGGGGCAAGTCAGTGGGGGGAAAAAGAAAGAGAGGGAGCAAATCAGTGGGGGGGAGAGAGAGGGGGCAAATCAGTGGGGGGAAAAAGAAAGAGAGGGGGCAAATCAGTGGGAGAGAGAGGGGGCAAACCATTGGGGGAGAGAGGGGGGCAAATCAGTGGGGGGGAGAGAGGGGGCAAATCAGTGCGGGGGAGAGAGGGGGCAAATCAGTTTGTGGGGGGAGAGAGAGGGGGCAAATCAGTGAGGGAGAGAGAGAAGGGGGGCAAATAATTGGGGGGGGGGAAAGAGAGAGACAGAGAGTAACCCTAGGGGGTTTACTATTCTGGTTTACTATTCTGCACTTTCTTTGCTTCCCAGTAAAAAAATAATTAAAAATAAGAAAGGTAAAGGTTTCCCTTGCTCGAAAGCCAGTCGTATCCGACTCTAGGGTTCAGTGCTCATCTCTGTTTCAAAGCCAAAGAGCCAGCATTGTCTGAGTCTGCAGACGTTTCCGTGGTCATGTGGCAGGTATGACTAGACACCAGAGTGTACGGAATGCTGTTACCTTCCCACCAAAGTGGTCCCTATTTATCTACTTGTAATTTCTTGCTTTTGAACTGCTAGGATGGCAGGAACTGGGACAAAGATGGGAGCTCATTCCATCCTGCAGTACTCGGGAATCGAACTGCTGACCACCTGCCTCCCAGTCAGCATCTTAGTCACTTAAACCACTGAGTAAACAAGAAAGAAAGCAAAACAAAAGTCCTCCAAGAAGATGGGGAAAGGATTCTTTGGCCCGCACAGCTTTGTGCCCATTGCATCTACAATACCATCTAGCCATCTTATTTTTGGCCACCCCCTTCTTTTGTCCTCCACCTTTCCCAGCATCAAGGCTTCCTCAAGTGAATCCTCTCTTCTCATTTGATGTCCAAAGTTTGTTGTTCAGTTGCACAGTCGATTCCGACGCTCTGCGGACCATTTTCCTCCAGGCGCCTCTGTCCTCCACCATCCCCTTCAGCCCTCCCAGCCCTGTGCCCATTGCCTCCACAATACCATCTAGCCATCTAATCTTTGGGCGCCCCCTACTCCTTTTGCCCTCCACCTTTCCCAACATCAAGGCCTTCTCATTTGATGTCCAAAGTACTTTAGCTTCATCTTTACTATTTGGCCTTTAATGAGCAGTCATGGTTGATTTCTTCTAGGATTGACCTATTTCTAACACCACATTTCAGGGGCATCTATTTTTCTGCGCTCAGCTTTCCTAATGGTCCAGCTGTCAAGTATCCTGTATTTGCCAGGAAATCCCCCCGTCAAGTATCCTGTATTTGCTGGGAAATTTCCCCCTGTCAAGTATCGTGTATTTGCCGGGAAATTTCCCCCTGTCAAGTATCGTGTATTTGCTGGGAAATTTCCCCCCTGTCAAGTATGCTGTATTTGCCAGGAATTTTCCCCCTGTCAAGTATCCTGTATTTGCCGGGAAATTCCCCCACATCAAGTATCCTGTATTTGCCAGGAAATTTCCCCCCCGGTCAAGTATCCTGTATTTGCCGGGAAATTCCCCCACATCAAGTATCCTGTATTTGCCAGGAAATTTCCCCCCCGGTCAAGTATCCTGTATTTGCCGGGAAATTTCCTTTCTGTCAAGTATCCTGTTTTTGCCGGGAAATTTCCCCCGTTAAGTATCCTCTATTTGCCAGGAAATTTCCCTTCTGTCAAGTATCCTAAAAATATAAGGGAGGATTTAAGTATAGAAGGGATAATGGGTAATAAAGTAAGTATGTATGCAGATGATACATTATTAATGGTGAAGCATCCGGAGGGGGCAATGGATAGGATTAAAGCACAAATCGAGGATTTTGAGGCTATAACAGGGTTGATGATAAATTGGGACAAATCGGAAATGATGTTGTGTAATATGGGGGAAGAGGAGAAGGAAAGGATGGAGGGGTTATCTAAAATACAAATTAAAGATAATTTGAAATATTTGGGGATAATTATTTCAAATAAAGTGGAAGAACTCAAAAGATTGAACTACGACAGCCTGAAGGCAGAATTTAAGATTAAAATACAGAGTTTTCAAAAGCTGAAGTTGTCATGGTTTGGGAGGATTGCAATGTGCAAAATGATGTTGTTGCTGAGGATTAATTTGTTATTTGATGCACTTGCAATCCAATTGAAGGAAAAGGAGATTAGTGAGTTTCAAAAAATGTTTAATAATTTTTGTAACGGGGGTAAAAAATCTAGATTGCCAAAGAAACTCTGGTACCTGCCTCAGAAAGAAGGGGGTTTGGGAATGCCAAATTTGTTAGCGTATTACCGGGCATTTCAAATTAAGAATGTTGTGAAGATTTTGGCGAGGGGGAAAGCAATTTGGGAGGAGATTGAGATGAATGATTATAGGAAAATTGGTAAAATGATTTTTTTAGGGGATAAAGTTAAAACGACAGTTTCCAGTAATATTATGAATGTGTGGAAAAAATTAAAGAAGGATTTGGCTCCGGGTGCCTCTCCAATTTTGGAACTGGCAGATATGGTGTGTTTTCCGATAAAAATAGATTAAAAAATAAAGGAAATATTGGATAAAAATGAAGTTTCTCTGGTGAAAGAATGGCTAAAAAGTTGCGGAGATGAAACCAAGAAAGAACAATTGTTTGTGCAGTTAAAATTGGACTGGTTTCAGAAACTGAAGGTTAACAATTGGAACAAAAAATATGGAAGAGAATTATGTATAGATAGGGAAATGACGGATTTTGAAGAATTGGTTTTGAAAATTCGAAAAGGAGATAAGAGCATTAAGGGTCTAGTAAGCAATCTCTATGTTTTAATAAATAAGGGGAGTGATCCACAGGAAGATTTGAAATTGAAGTGGGAACAGGATTTGAATATAAAGCTAGGCAATGATGAATGGAGAAATAAGTGGAAAAAGAGGATAATGAGAACTATGTCAGTAAGAATTAAGGAACATAATTATAAAATGCTGTGGCAATGGTACTTGACACCACAGAGGTTACATCAGATTGATAATAAAAGGGATAATTTATGTTGGAGATGTAAAGAGACTGTTGGAACCTACGAACATATGTGGTGGAGCTGTAAAATGATAAATGATTTTGGGAAAAGAATAGAAAACGAGGTAGGGGAATTAATGGGTAAGAAAATCAAACTGGTGTCAGGTACCATTATGTTAACGGATGTGGAGGGTATGTGTTTAAATAAGGAGGAAAAAGAGTTATTAGAAATTATGTTAGCCACGGGTAGACAATGTATTGCTAGAAATTGGAAAAATGATGTCATTATACAATTGGGGGAGTGGTATAAGGAAATGTGGAATTTAGCATTGAATGATAAAATGACATGGGAGATAAAAGTAAAAAGAGATAAACTGAAGGCAAATAGGTTTTGGAATATCTGGAAGCCCTTTGTTGATCACTCCCTTACGGGTATGGAATATAGCAGACCCGTACCATCTCAGAGTAGTTTTTGGAGATAACATTGAGTCCGAACTCTCCGGGGCATTGTAAATAAACACTGGGTGATGTGTAGTTGAAAATTAAAAGTTGATAGTTGCAAATAAGTTATAGTATTGCGGGAAGGTTTTATGAAATGGTTATTGGCGCTGTGTTAATTTTTAATGTGTTTATTAAATGGGATGTGTATTATAACAGACAATAATGCAATTATCATCTATGCGATTATTTTTTAGGAAGCTTATGTATTTTTGTTATGTCATATTATATATATGTTTGTATTTTTTAAAAATTAATCAATAAAAATTATTTTTTATTTTTTATTTTTAAAAATTTTTATTGAATTTTTCAAAGACATACAAAAAAGAAAAGAAAACAATGACTAACAATACAGTACATAAACAAATCCATAGTATCATCTTAACAGACATTACTGAATGTTAGCACATAACAATGTCTAGACTCATTAATTACTATATAACCACGGAATATTAAGAAAAAACCATTATTTCAAAATCCAAAATAATAAGAACTTTCTGTGCTACCATTAATCTTTAGATAAATAATAAACACCCTGTGAATATATACAATGCCCGGAGAGTTTATTTGCTGCTCAACTCCAGAAACTTCTTTGAGATGGTACTGGTCCTGAACTATCATTTGCCATACAAGAATGGTCCACAAATGGTTTCCATATATTCCAAAATCTGTTCTCTTTTAAGTTATCCCTTTTCACTTTAATCTCCCATGTCATTCAGTGCTAAACTCCACATTTCTTTATACCACTCTCCAATCTGTATATCTATATCATTTTTCCAGTTTCTAGCTATACATTGTCTACCCGTTGTCAATACAATTTCCAATAATTCTTTTTCATCTTTGTTTAAACCCAAACCTTCCACATTCGTTAAAAGAATGATACTTGACACCAACTTAACACTTCTACCCATTATTTCAGCAAGTTCACCTTCTATTCTTCCCCAAAAATCCCTTATTTTTTTACAGCTCCACCACATATGTTCGTATGTTCCATCAAATTCTCTACATCTCCAACATAACTTATCTCTTTTATTATCCATCTGGTAAAGTCTTAATGGCGTCAAGTACCATTGCCACAACATTTTCAAATTATGTTCTTTAATTCTTACAGACATTGTTCTCATAATCCTCTTTTTCCATTTATTTTTCCACTCATTCTCCCCGATTGTTACATTCAAATTTTGTTCCCACTTCCGTTTCAAATCCTCCTGTGGATCTGCACCTCTATTCAGTATGTTGTAAAGCTTACTTACAAGACCTTTAATACTACTTTCCCCTTTTTTAATCTTCCTTACCAACTCCTCAAATTCTGTATATGTTCTATCTAACCCTACTTCTTTTTTGTATTTTTTGTTCCAGTTGTCCACCTTTAACTTCTGAAACCAATTCAAATTTAATATCTCAAATATTTTTTTCCGCTCAACATCAGAATCACAAGTTTTTAACCAATCCTTCAATAAAAGCATCCCATTTTTATCCAATATTTCCATTTTTTCCTTATCCAACTTTATTGGGAAACACATCATATCAGTCAATTCCAAAATTGGAGAGAGATTTGGGACCATATCCTTTTTTACCTTCTTCCACACCTCCATGAGACCTCTCATCATAGTATTATTTGACCTTTTCACCTTATCCTTTATTCCCAAAAAAATCATATTTCCAAAATTTCTATATTCCTTCATCTCCAATTGCTCCCAAATTGTCTTTTCTCTTGCCAAAATCTTCACAACGTTCTTAACTTGGAAAGCTCGATAATATGCTAACAAATTTGGCATACCCAGTCCCCCCTTTTTTTTGAGACAAATACCATAACTTCTTTGGTAGCCTAGATTTTTTGCCTCCATTACAAAAACTGTTGAACATCTTTTGAAACTCATTAATTTCTTTCTCTTTCAGATGGATCGCTAATGTATCAAATAAAAAATTAATCTTTGGTAACAATATCATTTTACACATTGCAATCCTTCCGAACCATGACAGCTTTGACTTCTGAAGCTCTTGTATTTTATTCTTAAATTCCACTTTCAAGCTGTCATAATTCAATCGTTTAAGTTCTTCTAATTTGTTTGAAATAATTATCCCCAAATATTTCAGCTTATCTTTGATTTGTATATTAAGTGTCGACACTATCCTACCCATCTCACTTGATTTCAAATTACACAACATCAATTCTGATTTATCCCAATTTATCTTTAATCCTGTTATAGCTTGAAATACCTGTAAATGATCTTTAATCCTGTCCATTACTAGCTCCGGGTGCTTCACCATAAGCAGAGTGTCGGCTGCATACATACTCACTTTATTACCCATGATCCCTTCTATATTTAAATCCTCCCTTATACTTTTTGCTAAAATCTCCATTGCCATAATAAACAAGATAGGAGATAATGGACAGCCCTGCCTTGTGCCAGCCTCTAGCTTTACCACATCCGTAAGCTCCTCATTTACTCTAACCCAAGCATTTCCTTTTTGATATAATAAATCTATAACCCTATTAAATTTGTCCCCAAACCCATATTTTTTAACTATTTCCTTAATTGAAGACCACTGCAATAAATCAAAAGACTTAAAAATATCCAATGATAATAATCCCACCTTTTCCTTTGTTTGATTAACGTTATCTATTAAATCTAATACCCTTCTAGTCAAATCTGCCATGTGTCGTCCTTTTAAAAACCCAACTTGATCAACATTTATATATTTCCCCATAAAACTATTTAAACGGTTAGCCAATATCGCTGTGAAGATCTTCGCATCTTGATTTATAAGTGAAATTGGTCTGTACGAATCCACTCTTTCCAAATTCTTACCAGGCTTTGGCAGAAGAACGATTGTAGTGTTATACCATGAGGTCGGAATTGATCCTCCGTCTAGTATATAATTATATAACTTCACCAATTTCGGGACCACCACCTCTTTAAATTCTTTATAAAATTCTGTCGATAATCCATCATCCCCCGGGGCTTTCCCTATCTTCAGTCCGCTTATTACCTCCTTAACCTCTTTATCAGTTATCTTTTCCTCCATTTTCTCCCTACGCTCTTGTTTTATTCCATTCCCTAACTGTCTCTCCAATATCTTTCTAAGCTTCTCCAAATCCACTTCCTTTTTTGCATATAGTGCCTGGTAAAATTCCCTAACAATTTTACATTTATCTCTGTTCTTATTGCACCTTGAACCTTGCCTATCAACCAAATAAAAAAATTATTTAAAAAAAAGTATCCTGTATTTGCTGGGAAATTTCCCTTCTGTCAAGTATCCTAAATTTGCCAGGAAATTTCCCCTCTGTCAAGTATCCTGTATTTGCCGGGAAATTTTTCCCCTGTCAAGTATCCTGTATTTGCCGGGAAATTCCCTCCTGTCAAGTATCCTGTATTTGCCGGGAAATTTCCCCCCTGTCAAGTATCCTCTATTTGCCGGGAAATTTCCCCCCTGTCAAGTATCCTGTATTTGCCGGGAAATTTCCCCCATCAAGTATCCTGTATTTGCCGGGAAATTTGCCCCCTGTCAAGTATCCCGTATTTGCCAGGAAATTTCCCCCCGTCAAGTATCCTGTACCTGCCAGGAAATTTCCCCCGTCAAGTATCCTGTATTTGCCGTGAAATTCCCTCCTGTCAAGTATCCTGTATTTGCCGGGAAATTTTCCCCCTGTCAAGTATCCTCTGTTTGCCGGGAAATTTCCCCCTGTCAAGTATCCTGTATTTGCCGGGAAATTTGCCCCCTGTCAAGTATCCTGTATTTGCCGGGAAATTTCCCCAGTCAAGTATCCTGTATTTGCCGGGAAATTTCCCCCCTGTCAAGTATCCTGTATCTGCCGGGAAATTTCCCCCCTGTCAAGTATCCTGTATTTGCCGGGAAATTTTCCCCCTGTCAAGTATCCTGTATTTGCCGGGAAATTTCCCCCCTGTCAAGTATCCTGTATTTGCCAGAAAATTCCCCCCTGTCAAGTATCCTGTATTTGCCAGAAAATTCCCCCCTGTCAAGTATCCTGTATTTGCCGGGAAATTTCCTCCCTGTCAAGTATCCCGTATTTGCCGGGAAATTTCCCCCCTGTCAAGTATCCTGTATTTGCCGGGAAATTTGCCCCCTGTCAAGTATCCTGTATTTGCCGGGAAATTTCGCCCTGTCAAGTATCCTGTATTTGCCGGGAAATTTCCCCCTGTCAAATATCCTGTATTTGCCGGGAAATTTGCCCCCTTTCAAGTATCCTGTATTTGCCGGGAAATTTCGCCCTGTCAAGTATCCTGTATTTGCCGGGAAATTTCCCCCCTGTCAAGTATCCTCTATTTGCCGGGAAATTTCCCCCGTCAAGTATCCTGTATCTGCCAGGAAATTTCCCCCGTCAAGTATCCTGTATTTGCCGGGAAATTTCGCCCTGTCAAGTATCCTGTATTTGCCGGGAAATTTTTCCCCTGTCAAGTATCCTGTATTTGCCGGGAAATTCCCTCCTGTCAAGAATCCTGTATTTGCCGGGAAATTTCCCCCCTGTCAAGTATCCTCTATTTGCCGGGAAATTTGCCCCCTGTCAAGTATCCTGTACTTGCCAGGAAATTTCCCCCCGTCAAGTATCCTGTATTTGCCAGGAAATTTCCCCCGTCAAGTATCCTGTATTTGCCGGGAAATGTCTCCCCTGTCAAGTATTTTGTATTTGCCGGGAAATTTCCCCCCTATCAAGTATCCTGTATTTGCCGGGAAATTCCCCCCATCAAGTATCCTGTATTTATTTATTTTTGCACATTTATATCCCGCCCTCCTGGTGGGTACGCCACTCAGGGCAGCTAACAATTTATATTTGTATCCTGTATTTGCCAGGAAATTCCCCCCGTCAAGTATCCTGTATTTGCCGGGAAATGACTCCCCTGTCAAGTATTTTGTATTTGCCGGGAAATTTCCCCCCTATCAAGTATCCTGTATTTGCCGGGAAATTTGCCCCCTGTCAAGTATCCTGTATTTGCCGGGAAATTTCCCCCGTCAAGTATCCTGTATTTGCCAGGAAATTTCCCCCCTTTCAAGTATCCTGTATTTGCCAGGAAATTTCCCCCCATCAAGTATCCTGTATTTGCCAGGAAATTTCCCCCGTCAAGTATCCTGTATTTGCCGGGAAATTTCTCCCCTGTCAAGTATTTTGTATTTGCTGGGAAATTTCCCCCCTATCAAGTATCCTGTATTTGCCGGGAAATTCCCCCCCTCAAGTATCCTGTATTTATTTATTTATTTATTTTTGCACATTTATATCCCGCCCTCCTGGTGGGTACGCCACTCAGGGCAGCTAACAATATAATAAAAATTACAATACAAACAAGTCAATGACAATAACTAAAAACAAACCTAACACCCCAATTAAAACCAGCATTAAAACACAAACAAATCGTCATTAAAAAACAACCCACCCCCACCCTAGCCCTGTTAAAACAGAATAACCAAGCCTGGGGGGCAGCCCCTCACATAGGCTAAGTCAGCTACCGGGCCTGACTGGTAGAGTCAAGCATGCCCCAAACTTGCTGAAAGAGCCATGTCTTTAGCCTCTTTCTAAAGGGGAGTAGATCTGTCTGGAGACGCAAATCAGGTGGTAAGAGGTTCCACAGGGCTGGGGCAGACACGGAATAGGCTCTTTTCCTGGTCCCAATAAGATGTACTTCTTTCACTGATGGGACCACCAGTGAACCCCTCCTGTCTGCCAAAGTAGGACGGGCTGAATTCCTTGTGGCGACGTGATCTCTTAGGTAACCTGGTCCAATGCCATGAAGGGTATTTGCTGGGAAATTTCCCCCTGTCAAGTATCCTGTATTTGCCGGGAAATTTGCCCCCTGTCAAGTATCCTGTATTTGCCGGGAAATTTCCCCCGTCAAGTATCCTGTATTTGCCAGGAAATTTCCCCCCTTTCAAGTATCCTGTATTTGCCAGGAAATTTCCCCCCATCAAGTATCCTGTATTTGCCAGGAAATTTCCCCCGTCAAGTATCCTGTATTTGCCGGGAAATTTCTCCCCTGTCAAGTATTTTGTATTTGCTGGGAAATTTCCCCCCTATCAAGTATCCTGTATTTGCCGGGAAATTCCCCCCCTCAAGTATCCTGTATTTATTTATTTATTTATTTTTGCACATTTATATCCCGCCCTCCTGGTGGGTACGCCACTCAGGGCAGCTAACAATATAATAAAAATTACAATACAAACAAGTCAATGACAATAACTAAAAACAAACCTAACACCCCAATTAAAACCAGCATTAAAACACAAACAAATCGTCATTAAAAAACAACCCACCCCCACCCTAGCCCTGTTAAAACAGAATAACCAAGCCTGGGGGGCAGCCCCTCACATAGGCTAAGTCAGCTACCGGGCCTGACTGGTAGAGTCAAGCATGCCCCAAACTTGCTGAAAGAGCCATGTCTTTAGCCTCTTTCTAAAGGGGAGTAGATCTGTCTGGAGACGCAAATCAGGTGGTAAGAGGTTCCACAGGGCTGGGGCAGACACGGAATAGGCTCTTTTCCTGGTCCCAATAAGATGTACTTCTTTCACTGATGGGACCACCAGTGAACCCCTCCTGTCTGCCAAAGTAGGACGGGCTGAATTCCTTGTGGCGACGTGATCTCTTAGGTAACCTGGTCCAATGCCATGATGGGTATTTGCTGGGAAATTTCCCCCTGTCAAGTATCCTGTATTTGCCGGGAAATTTTCCCCCTGTCAAGTATCCTGTATTTGCCGGGAAATTTCCCCCCAGTCAAGTATCCTCTATTTGCCGGGAAATTTTCCCCCTGTCAAGTATCCTGTATTTGCCAGGAAATTTGCCCCCTGTCAAGTATCCTGTATTTGCCGGGAAATTTGCCCCCTGTCAAGTATCCTGTATTTGCCAGGAAATTTCGCCCCTGTCAAGTATCCTGTATTTGCCAGGAAATTTCGCCCCTGTCAAGTATCCTGTATTTGCCGGGAAATTTCCCCCTGTCAAGTATCCTGTATTTGCCGGGAAATTTCCCCCCTGTCAAGTATCCTGTATTTGCCGGGAAATTTCCCCCCTGTCAAGTATCCTGTATTTGCTGGGAAATTTGCCCCCTGTCAAGTATCCTGTATTTGCCAGGAAATTTCCCCCCGTCAAGTATCCTGTATTTGCCAGGAAATTTCCCCCGTCAAGTATCCTGTATTTGCCGGGAAATGTCTCCCCTGTCAAGTATTTTGTATTTGCCGGGAAATTCCCCTAATCAAGTATCCTGTATTTATTTATTTATTTTTGCACATTTATATCCCGCCCTCCTGGTGGGTACGCCACTCAGGGCGGCTAACAATATAATAAAAATTACAATAAAAACAAGTCAATGACAATAACTAAAAACAAACCTAACACCCCAATTAAAACCAGCATTAAAACACAAACAATTCGTCATTAAAAAACAACCCACCCCCACCCTAGCCCTGTTAAAACAGAATAACCAAGCCTGGGGGGCAGCCCCTCACATAGGCTAAGTCAGCCACCGGGCCTGACGGGTAGAGTCAAGCGTGCCCCAAACTTGCTGAAAGAGCCATGTCTTCAGCCTCTTTCTAAAGGGGAGTAGATCTGTCTGGAGACGCAAATCAGGTGGTAAGAGGTTCCACTGGGCTGGGGCAGACATGGAAAAGGCTCTTTTCCTGGTCCCAATAAGATGTACTTCTTTCACTGATGGGACCACCAGTGAACCCCTCCTGTCTGCCCTAGTAGGACGGGCTGAATTCCTTGTGGTCTCTTAAGTAACCTTTTCCAATGCCATGAAGGGTATTTGCTGGGAAATTTCCCCCTGTCAAGTATCCTGTATTTGCCAGGAAATTTCCCCCCTGTCAAGTATCCTGTATTTGCCAGGAAATTTCCCCCCGTCAAGTATCCTGTATTTGCCAGGAAATTTCCCCCGTCAAGTATCCTGTATTTGCCGGGAAATTTCTCCCCTGTCAAGTATTTTGTATTTGCCGGGAAATTTCCCCCTATCAAGTATCCTGTATTTGCCGGGAAATTTCCCTTATTTCGGAATCCAAAACTTGACAGGTATGCACATATCCCTTTACAGCCCGGCTTCAAATGGAGCTAAATTCTTGCTTTTACACTTTGTTTTCCTCTGATGATCAGAAGGCTCGGCTATTGCAATTTTTTTCTTGCATTCATGATGCTGCCTTTGGAAAAGCACATTCACTCAGATATATGGAACTTCCTATTTGCTGTAGTTCAGAGGTTCTCAACCTATGGCCCGCATGCTGGCCCTGGCTCCTGATGCCATTCAACCTGGCCCATCGCCGTCTCCCCAAAACTGGAAGTAGAAGCAGGTGCATTTATATCACCCGTGGCTGATGTAAACATGGAAGTGGGTACATTTCTGACAACCGTAAATGCGCCTACTCGTGGGGTGTGTGGTCTGGTCCACTAAGTTGTTCTGGAGGTGTGGTCATCCCCACGGCGCAAAAAGGTTGGCCACCCCTTCTGTAGTGTCACACATGTCCCATGCATTCAAAATACTGATTCCAACAGGCTCCAGCACTTCTCAGAGCTTCTTATTATCCCCATCCTATTTTCGTTATTCTTTTTAATCCCTCCTCAAAAATTCAAGAAACAAAATTTCCCAAAATTGCTCTTTCCTGGGGCCTTCACAGCTGCACATTTCCTTTCCAAGCATTTTGTTTCTCCTTTGAGCAGTGATATAATATATCAAGTCATAATTGACCTCATCCTGCTCCATTGCTTTCCCAATTTAATTAACAGTCAAGATACAAAGTCTATTTCTTATTTATTTCATTAACTAAATTTATTCAGGTATTTATTTTTAGAATCATGAGGGCTTAAAAAAGGGGATAGAAAGGCTGGGATCTTATATGAAAGTTATTGAAAGCTTCAATCATTCTAAACCAGGAGCATGCAATGTCCAGAAGTCCAGAGGTCACACATGTCCACCACTGGACCTTGGGGGGGGTGGAGGCATATCTAATCCTGTGCCTTCCCCCTAAAAGGCACAGAGAAACAGATAAACCCAGTGGCTGCATCAGATGTAATTTGGTAGCTTCAGGGGCTGACCTGCTCTTGAAGCAAAGCCCACTAGGGCTGATGCCTAGTCAAACTGGATCCCTGGCAGCAAACTTGTTCCGTCATAGCCATTAATCACTCCCATTGATCACTCCTAAAGAATGGTTCCCACCCTGTTTAAAAAAGAATTAATACTACAATGAAGTGGTTGCACCCCAACATAGGCAAAGAGATGGTACAGGAAAATCTAGCTACTTTGAAGGAATTCATATATCCAGGGACCCATGAATGGCATCCAGGGATATTAAAGGAGTCTGCAGATATAATAGAGTCTCTGTCTGTGGCCTTTAAAAAATCTGTGAGAACAAGTGAGGCCTCTTGAATAGGTGGACAAATGTCTCCATTTTCAAAAGGAGGAAAGGGGGGCGGGAATCTTGGCAAACACTTAGTCAGCTTAGAACTGAACTGGTCTATGAACACTTACAAAACAGTATAGCAGTTATTAACTATCAACCAGGGCAATTATCAAAAATAAGTCATGCAACATTCTTCTTTTTTAATAATGCCACATGCTTGGTAGCTAAGGAGACAGAAAGGGATTTGTGTTTGTGGATTTCAACAAGACTTCTGACAAGGTCTACCATTGTGTTCTTGTGGTCAAGCATGTACAATGTAGGCTGAATGATAGTACTTTTAGGGTGCATTCATTAACCATTCACAATGTCAGGCTCCTCTAGAGGTTTCTGTAAGATTATTGGCAATTTTTTAATCTAGAAGATATTATCCCAGAAACTTGATTTCAGTTCTCAAAACTGATTGCATTTGTGTCAGTTTGGCCAAGTTCATAATCAGTTCAAAGACTGAGGAATAAATGATGCATAGCTGAGATGTGCACCAATTCCTGAACCATGGCGTAAATGGGTGTGTTGGCACATATAGTTTGCCATATAAAATTTGCAGGATTCCTTGCAGCCTGATAATGGGAATCCTCCCTCCAGTCCTTACAGTTCTAATGCTACAATGGTTCAGCAGTTTGTTTGCTGTCATCTCAAAGAACTGTGGCAGTGTTGTGACAGTGTAAATATAATAAAATTTGGTACCAGCTGGCAGGGTGCCACAGTGGAAAAGGTGGCTGAGCCTGAGGGTGGTGCAGCTATGGATGGCTCTGTACTAGAGGCAGAGGTAGAGTTAGCAACTGCAGCAGCAGCAGATTTCCCCCCATCCCTTTGGAATGGAGCCAGGATGCCTAACAGCCTAACTAGCAGCAGAGGCTAGGATTTATTTATTGTATGATGATTATCTACATTAATGTTGATATAACAGCAAGCACAAATTGACCATCTCAAATTCCTATCTAGAGTTCCACATCCAAGTTTGAAAGCCATTGAAAGTCTTCATCTGTGACACTATGCAAGTCCTCCAGTGTGCCGCCAAACATGTGTAAAGGACACCTAAATATAATGTGGTCCATGGTTTGGTGGTCGTCTTCACAGTCACATTGGGGAGGCTGGGATAAGTTAAAAAGAAAAGAAAAGAAAATCCTATCGGGGACTGGAGGGAAAGAGGGAAATTGAGAGGCTGCAAAAAAATTTTTTTTACAAAGGGCTGTCAAATTGACAGGAAGCACCATGTGACTTTAATCCATTTTTTAAAAAGAAAAAAAAAGATTCTGAGCATGTTTCTTTTCACCATCAAGCTATACCCTCAGATGCATCTATAAACTGGTTGATGGGTTGAACCCAAAGAGTTCATACAAGAGATTCCTTATCATTCTAGAGAGAAGTGACAAGTGACTGAACCACAGAGATTCTGTCTAGGGCTTACTATTATTTATTGTATTTACAAATGACTTGGAGGAAGAAGTGGTACATACAAAAGCTATGCTAATGCCTAGAAATTGTGATAAGTAATGAAGGCCCCTCCCCCATGGTAACCATCCTGGCCCAGTTAGTTCTGTCCATCACTGCCTATATGACTGCTTTTAAACAGTGTGGATAAAATAAAAATAATCAGATTTTTCTTAAAATTTAAATCAGATTTTTAAATTTTAAATAGAATTTTAAAAAATTAAATTGGATTTTTAAGTTAAAATGTTTTTGAGGAAAAATCTATTTATAGTTTTCTATTTAAGATACAGTATAGTCCAAAGGTTATTAATCTTGAAATAAGGATTAGTTTGTAATTTTGTAGCATTTTGTAACAGTCTAGCTTCATGCAATTTATTATTATTATTTTTGTAAATTAATTCCATTAATCATTCACAATGTCAGGCTCCTCTAGAGGTTTCTGTAAGATTTTTTTTAATCTAGAAGATATTATCCCAGAAACTTGATTTCAGTTCTCAAAACAGTGAATTTGTGTCTTCAGAGATCACATGCCTCTTCTTCATGAAAAAATATTATAAAATCAACATTAAAAAAATCCATAATCCCATTGTTCCTTTGCATATCTATGTACAGAGAATCAACCCTTATCTCTGAAGTGCTAAATTACAAAAAAGAAAAAAAAGAATAGAAGATGATGGTTGGAGAGTGGAATAGATCTGTACAAAAAGCTAGGTGTGAGGAAGGAGGGGCAAGGAGTACAAACGAAAGTAAAAACTTTTGAACAGAGCAGTCTGCAAGTCTCTGGATCTTTTGTGTATAGCTTGAAGTTTATCATACTGTATTATCCTTTCCCTGGAGGAGAAAACTTATAATGGCAGCAGGCCATGAAAGAAACCCAGTGTGGGGATATCTTAATGAAATCCCTCTACCTACAGGTGAGGCAGACATAAATGCAAACACTGCAATAAAGAAAGGCAAGACCTGGTGGCTCAAATAAAACAACCTCATGAAAAGTGTTGTGATGAAGATGAAAAAGGAACGTGTTTGAACAGGCAGGACCTTCAGGCTGGCAAATGTTTTGATTTCATATTTCTTGAAGACTGCCTTGAGCAAAATTATATTTATTATTATTACTGCGTGTTTACTGTCATTTTGATAGAGTTGTTATGAAGAAATAAAGAGCTGAAACAAGCAGTGACAGTGAATACAATAAAGAATACCAAATAGCCAGAAATCATATAAAGAATAAAATAACAGCAGGCATTGATTTATTTTGTTTAGGGATAGCCATCATCATCGGATTCTGGAAATTATCCCTCTTTGAGACCCTCTCCTCTTGTTCTACAGTTTTAATCTCTCCAGGATAGTGTTTTAGTCACAGTATATACATCACACTTCCACAGAATATCACCTAACAGAAAGAAAAAACTGACCACCCCGAACTTTTTAATGTGGGCAGTTTTAATGTTGTTAGTTTTTAATAGGTGGGTGGGTATGTTGGGGTTTAAATTATTTTTAATATGTATGTTTTAATCCTGTTGTGAGCTGTCCTGAGTCGGGTTTGCCTGATTGGGCGGCATAGAAATTTGAATTATTAAAATAAAATAAATAACCACCATAGATATGTTTGTGATAGCCAGCAGATTAGAAAAAAGTTAATTGATGAAAAAATTGCACAGTTTGTTTACACAACAATCTCTTCTTTACATCTGATTGAAAAATCACACTTTACTAAAAATGTTTACTCATTGAGAATAGGATACAGTCGACCCAGGAGAGCAGATATTTCAGGGAAATTGCTGGATAAGGTATATGATAGAGAAATGAACCCAAGTGTAACAGCTGTAGAGAGTAAAATTGTTAACTTAATGTCCACAAGGATTCTGTTGTATGTGCTTGTGTAACAACAGAAGGAGTGTCTTCCTTGCAGAAACATCAGGAAATGCACTGAGTCAGCCTAGGCACTTGAAAGGAGAGGAAGGTTTTCTCCTTCCAGCAAGGGGAGGCAAGCAATCTTGGTAGATGCAGTTTGGATCCCAGTGGCCGGTTTCGAGTGCGGGGCTAGCTGGTTGACCTTAAGGTTTGCTGTGTCTCGAATCTGTCCTCTTTCAGCACTTGGCATCAAGCAGGAGCTTACCAAGCAAGTAAACATCTGGAAAATGGGTTGCCCTGTGACTATAATCTTTTGCTTCCTTTGCTTCAGTGGTAGTTTTCACTTGATTTGGTATGCAAAGGGAGTTCAATTCTACATTGATAGGACACTTCCCATGGACTGCTTGATTTCGTGTGCTACATTTGAAAAAATTTAGCACATGTTTGGAATAGGATAAAAGTGGAACAAGGGCTAAAAGTGTTCATGGGATTGTCTTGATGATTATTTAGTAGCGGGTAGGAAGGGCTTGGGTAGTTGTCCGAAGTTGTTCCCTGCTTTCATTCAGCTCACTATGGAAAAATGTCAACAGGCACTAAAAGAGTTTTCTATTGAGGCCATTCTTTGACGCGGGATTGAATAACAAATATTAATACTTCTGATGAAGATTACTTATCGAAAAACTGAACTATCAGATTAGGTTTCGAGAGGATTGTTGACAGCATTATACATAGGATTTACAGTTACTTGTAACCTTTGGAGCTCATCAGTGAGGCATGAGATGAAGAACTTTTGGGATTTGATTATTTCATTGTGAAGAAACAACATATGATTTTGATTTTCTGTGACAGTTACACTAAACCTTTGCAATTAATTTGGACCACCTAAGAGTGTTGCTTCACATTATTGTCAAGAGCTTTTTGCCAAGAATAAAATACACAACTTGCTTCAAGGAACTTTATTGTTGCCTCAAATGGTTTTCTGTGGTTCTGGTTCATTCAGCTCACAGCAGAACTTGAGGTGGGTGGAAAAAAAAATCCAAGGGCTCCTGTATTAGGCTGACTAATCTAGGTAGGTATTTAGACTGACCCTATTGAACAAGCCTGCAGAGCACCTGAAGAAAAGCTTGGCACCTTGCAATGGATGCTTGCCCAATTTTGGGGCAGCCACAAAGTTTCCCTTAAGGAATTGCAACCCCTAGTAGTTCGCTTAAATTTCACATGCAAAGAGGTTGCACCAGGTAGGGATTTCCTTAGGAGATTCTGTGATGCATTGGCAGCTTTGGTGCATCAATATAACAAGATATTGGTTACTGTAGATATGGCTAAGGTTTTGGGGGCAGTTCAATGGGATCTCTTTCTGGAGGGATGAGTTGAGGCTTGATGCACATTTATAAGTCCACTCCGATGCTTCTGAAGCCTTGGGTTTCAGACTGTGTTTCAGAGGCAGTTGGTGAATAGGGAAATGATCAGTAGAATGAGTTTAAACAAGGACATGATTTTCTTGGAATTCTTTCCTTTGCAAGTTGCAGCTAGGCTTTGGGTACACATTTGGGCCAATTTGACAGTTCATTTCTGGTGCGATCATTTGGCAACAGTACATGTGGTGAATCAGTTAACCTCTAAATTTTTATTGGAGATGTGGCTGGTTAGAGAATTTTCATTGACATGTTTACAGGTACATTTCAATGTGATGTTCACAGCTAGACCTGTTCTGGGCTTGTTGATGCATTGTTCCATTTTCAGTTGCAACATTTGAGGCAATTTGCAACCAATACAAAAGAAGAGCCAGAAGCATTCCCAATAGAGCTATGTCAGATTGGCAAAGTGTGGCAGAGAGGGCAATTGAACTAGCTCTAGTGCCTAGCACATGCCAAAATTGTTGTAGGGCTAGTAAAGATTTCCTTAGCATCAGGGAGGATAGCCAGTTACCTATGGTATGGTCTATTCCTGTGTCCCACCTAATGCAATTTTGTGTCTTTTTGAGGATGCAAGGGCTGACACTTAGTTCTATTGAAGGGCATCTGGCTTCCTTGGCTTTCAAAGCTGTGTCTAAGGGGTTTCAGGACACCACGGGTGATTTCAGGCTATGTAAAATGATTAAAGGTTGGTCCAGGGTGAGGGGTCCCAAGGCATATGATAGGGAGCCATTATTGCCCCAAATTCTGAAGAGCCTAACAAGATTGTTGGCCTAGACTCTGCAACTCAATCAATGAGGGATGGCTACTTCATTCAGCATCTGTTACTGCCTTTTACAGTGCATTTCGCATCAGTGAATTGGTGGCCTCTTCTAAAAAGGATACTTCAGACAGGCCTTTGATGTTTAGCAACCTCTAGTGGTGACCCATGGGTGTTACTTGGCATTTGAGGCATTCTAAGACTGACTAGGATGGCAAAAGCCAATTGAGGAAAAACTTTGACCAGTTTATGCTCTAGAGCAATTCCTGGGGGTTCGGGGTGCAGTGGAAGAATTCCTTGCTTGCTATGAATATGGGGAGACTTCTAATTAGTTTTCAGTTTTCGACTGTTACCAATAAAGCTCTTTTTGACTTGTGAATGCGTGGTAGGTGATTTCTCATACATTCATTTTGTATTGGTGTAGCTTCCACTGTGGTGGCATTCAACAATGAGGCCATTAACTGGATCGGCTGTTGGTGCTCCAGCTGTTTTAAGCATTATGTGCATCTTCTGGTGTAAGTGATTTAATTTGTATTCTGTCTTCCAGGAGTTTGTTTTGACAGAAGGAGGCATAAGATCTTCTGTGGGAATAGCATCTTGGTTTGGTCAGCCAGAAGACCGTTGAGGACTGCTTTGGGGTGTGTCTGTATAATTAAGGCAGGTGGAAATCTTCAAAAGATGCTGTGGACCCCTTGCTTCACAGTGTGTAGGATTTTTACCCACTAAAACTACCTCTCATTACGTCCTGCCATTCTGCAAAACTGCCGTCAGGCATTACTTCGCGGGGGGCAGACTTGATGTTAAAAAACCTCCTCCAATTTGGCTACTTGCCCTCGTCTTCTGTGCCTCTGGCTGCCCTCTTCTCAGTCTCTCCACACATCAAAGTTCCAAGATGACCCCGGCCACATAATTAGACATCACGACCCAGGTAGTCTTCCTGCTCAATATCTCGCCAACGATATCTTCTGAAGACAGCTGTCATCGAAAATGCTTCTGTAGAATTTCCCGTTCTGCATAAAAATATGGACAATGAAAAAAATCGTGCTCCATGTCTTCTTGCATGGACTGGCAGATGGGGCACGAAGCATCGTCATACAGCCTAAATCAGTGTTGGTAGGCTCTGAAGCAGCCATGCCCTATCAACAGCTGTGTGAGGTAGTAATACACCTCTCCATGCTGTCTTGTTGACCCCACGTTAATGTCTGTGTTGAGACGAAGAGTCCACCATCCCTTGGTCAATGTATCCCAGATCTTCTGCCATCACACTGTCCTCTGTGTGTGTGTGTGTGTGTGTGTGTGTGTGTGTGTGTGTGTGTGTGTGTGTGTGTGTGATATAACCAACATCTATTCAGGTGAATAGAGTTGGTAACACCCACAGAGATCTCTACCCAGCTGAACTATCCTGGGCTGTGGATGACAGCTTAAGGTCTAGGGATTCACTCACCCAGGCTAGAGAGGGCGCAAGTACTTGCTCAAGTACCTAGATTCAAGCAATATATTAGGTTCTTCTTTATTTCCCCTTTTACCTCTTTGGGTGTTAAAAGACCCACTGTAGGTTAGGGGAGTTAATAAATTTTAAATAAGTTGTGGCCTGAGTTTTCAACCCAGCTTTATTCAGTGTTCCAGAAATAAAAAAACCCTAATGTCATTGAAATTGCTAAATACTTCCGTAACAATCATTTTGCTGCAGCAGCTTTGAAAGGAATGGGTGGAAACAAGCTAACGCTCCCACAAGATGTCAGATGGAACTCTGTAATGGACTGTTTTGAGCAGTAGATCATGAACTGACCTATTCTGATGACAGCTTGTGAATAAAATCAAGAGGAAAAAAAATGGCATTGTTACAGTCCAAATCTTCAACTTCGGGCTTAACAGAAATGCTGAACATATGCTGAGCAACCTGAAACCCATTTCTGAAGCTTTAAACCAAATACAGTAGTCCCTTGGTTTATGAATGTAATGCATTCTCTGGGACATTTTGTATCGTGAAAAATTCGTAAACTGAAACGTGCCACCCACAGACTCCAGCATACACAGCAGGTGGCGCTATAAACCAATGCATCCTGGGGAAACTTGCTTCATATTGCGACATAAATTCGTAAACCGAGGCATTATTTTCAATGGAATTTCATTCATAAACCTAAAATTACGTTAACTGAGGTGTTCCTAAACTGAGGTACCACTGTACAGAAAAATAGCTTTTTTAATTGGTGATGCTATTGAAATTTGGAATGAAGTGAGGGAAATTTGGAATGAAGTGGAATGAAATTTGGAATGAAATGAGCACTTAAAAACAGAGCTACACAGGGACAGAATTAAATTACAAGCTCATTTTCTTTCAAATATTGTCAATATCTGGTACCAGGATCAAACCTGAAGTGCTGAGGAAGGGGAATTATCTATGACATGGGTATCCATCAATCATCCGTCTTTAATGCCAACTATAATAAACTTCAGAGCTAAGAGGGAGCCATTCAAGAAATAAGTTTGCTTATGCTGTTTTAAAGAAAGCCAAACTAGTGACCTGGAACATTTGCATTTAGAGATTATTGAAGTAATGATTTCACTTTTAACAGCAGTAGCTTCTTCTGCTGGCATTAAAAGAATACACAGGTCTGGGGAAAAATCATCTGCATAGGATATTTTTGGTAAATGTTATGTCTTCTAGTGATTCAAATGAGATTTAAAGAGCTTCATTTCCATTTTCTGTTCACATTGAAATTTCTGATCCCATATACCAAATGGAACTGACTGAACTACAGAGTTGTGACTCTCTGAAAGACGCATTCAAGTCAAACAGCCATACTAATTTCCATGCATCTCTCCCCTCTGACATACATCTTAATCTCAGGAAACATGAAGTCAAAATGGCAACCGTCTTTGGAAGCACCTATGTCTGTGAACAGACTTTCCCCTGAATGAAACTTGTGAAATCTCTAATCAGATCCAGAGTAAATGTTGCACACTTGCATCACTTGTTTTGATTGGCAGTGACAAACATGGAACCGGACAATGACTATCTCATCAGCCAAAAGCAGGCTCACACTTCCCATTGAAATATATTCAATTAAAAAATAGTCTGCCCCTCAACAGTCTGAGGGACTGTGAACTGGCCCCCAGCTTTAAAAGTTTGAGGACCCTTTATTAGACCATTGTTAACCAATATTGATGACTGGTTCTTTGAATAGAATTGTTTTATTATTTTTATTACTTGTTGAAATCTTTCTCCACATTCCATAACTTGAGATCTGATGATAAAGATCTTAGTAATTTTAATATTATTTCAGTAATTTTCTACTTCAACCCACCAGACCCTTGGAAATATATTTTCATATATGGAAAAAGATGTATAAAGTACGTTTGTCAATAGGTTTGTAGGGAGAAGGAACTTCCTTGAAAATTGTGGTATTTCTGAACCACAATCCAACGTACTCTGGTAACTGCAATCTCTTGTTGCTGGCTAATCTTTCTCATACGAGGTCTGCAGAATGAATTCACCAAATGGTGTTTTTGTTTTGGCAGTTTCATGTCTGGCCTAGACATGGAAAAAGAATGTGTATGTAACAGTGAGCAGAGGAGAAAATTTCCAGAGGATATCTCCAAGAATGTTTGAAGAATTTAAAACCATACTAGCAACAGCAAGGTTGTATGTCGGCCTCACAAATAGGGCTTTGAAAACTCAGATATCCGAACATCGAAGTAAAATCCGGGGATAGGTCATCGAAGCCCCTCTCATCAGCCATTATATGGAGCAGGGGCACAACGAGAACGAATTCAGATTCCTAGCGCTTGAACAGGTCCGACTGAAACCACAGTGAGAGGCATTCTACATACACCTATTCAATACTATGCGACTGATGGGTTTAAATCAAGAGTTAGAATTAGCGTCATTTCTATAACCGGTCTTCACTAAGTTTTGACAGCCCCATTAGTGTTAGGCTTGGAGCGATAATTATTACACCTGGGCAGCATATACCTAAGTATATAGGGCATTGCTTCCCTATCCGGGTTAACGTCTGTACGCACCACAGAGGAAGCTAATGGAGGCGAGGACGCATACTAAATTTACTAAGCATTTTGGTAAGCCTATCAATTGTTATAATCTAGCCAAGTAAATGACATCGGAGCAAACTCTTAAGCTAATCATATTAAGTACATGAATGAAAATGAACCACTAGTGCAGATGAAGCCACAGTTGACCAGTTCTATGAGGACCTACAACACCTCATAGAACAGACACCAAGAAATGATGTCCACATTATCTTAGGAGATTGGAATGCCAAAGTAGGAAATCAAAAAGTAAATGGAATAACAGGCAAGTTTGGGCTTGGAACACAGAATGAAGCAGGGCAAAGATTGATAGAGTTCTGCCAAGAGAATGCACTAGTCATAGCAAACACCCTCTTCCAGCAACACAAGAGTTGACTTTACACATGGACATCACCAGATGGCCAGCATCGAAATCAGATTGATTACATACTCTGCAGTCAAAGATGGAGAACCTCCATTCAGTCAGCAAAAACAAGACCTGGAACAGACTGTGGCTCAGATCACAACCTACTGATCGCAAAATTCAGGCTTAGACTAAAGAAAATGGGGAAAACAATTAGACCAGACAGATATGACCTACACAACATCCCTAAAGAATACACGGTGGAGGTCATGAACAGATTTAATGTCCTGTACCTGATAGACAGAGTACCAGAAGAATTATGGACAGAGACGCAGGACATCATGCAGGAGGCAGCAAGATAAACCATACCAAAAGAAAAGAAGCGTAAGAAAGCAAAGTGGTTGTCTGATGAGGCTCTTAAAATAGCAGAGGAAAGAAGGAATGCAAAAGTCCAAGGAGAAAGGAAAAAATACAACCACCTGAATACAGAATTTCAAAGAAAAGCAAGGAGAGATAAGGAAAAATACCTGAACGAACAGTGCAAAGAAATGGAGGAAAACAACAAAAGAGGCAGGACTAAAGATCTTTTCAAAAAAATTGGGGAAATCAAGGGAACATTTAAAGCAAAAATGACCATGATAAGGGACAAAGATAAAAAAAAGAGTTAGCTGAAGCAGAAGAGATCAAAAAAAGATGGCAAGAGTACACAGAGAAACTCTACAAAAAGGACCTCAACACTCCTGATAATAACAATAATGAGAAATTTGAACTTGAACCAGACATTCTGGAGAGTGAAGTCAGAAAGGACCTAAAAAGCACTGCTAGTGGAAATGATGGCATCCCAGTTGAATTTTTCAAAGCCCTAAAAGATGATGGAATCAAACTACTGCATTCAATATGCCAGCAAATTTGGAAAACAAAACAGTGGCCACAGGACTGGAAAAGATCAGTGTACGTTCCAATCCCAAAAAAAGGCAATGCCAAAGAATGCTCAAATTACTGAACAATTGCACTCATCCCACATGCCAGCAAGGTGATGCTCAAGATAATGCAGGATAGACTTCAACAACATGTGGAGAGAGAACTACCAGAGGTGCAGGCCGGTTTCAGAAGAGGCAGGGGGACTAGAGACCACATTGCCAACATACGTTGGATCATGGAGAAAACAAAAGAATACCAGAAACAAGTCTACTTTTGTTTTATTGACTACACCAAGGCTTTTGACTGTGTGGACCACAACAAAATGTGGCAAGTAATTAAAGAGATGGGAATACCAGAACACCTCATATGTCTCATGAGAAATCTGTACATGAGTCAAGAAGCAACAGTTAGGACAGAACACGGAATGACAGAGTGGTTTGGAATAGGAAAAGGAGTAAGACAAGGCTGCATTTTATCACCCTGCTTATTCAATCTATACACAGAGTACATAATGCGCAATGCAGGGATGGAGGAATCACAATATGGGATCAAAATTGCTGGGAGAAACATCAACAATTTGAGATATGCAGACGATGCCACCCTAATGGCAGAAAGTGAGGAAGGCCTAAAGAACCTCTTGATTGGATTGAAGGAGGAGAGTGCAAAAGCTGGCTTGAGACTCAATATCAAGAAAACCAAGATAATGGCAACAGGTCCCATCAGTCCCTGGAAAATAGATGGGGAAGAAGTAGAAGCAGTGACAGATTTTACTTTCCTGGGATCTAAGATCACTGCAGATGGCGACTGTAGCCATGAAATAAAAAGACGACTGATTATGGGGAGACAAGCAATGAGAAACCTGGGAATATAGTGAAAAGCAGAGACATCACCTTGAAAACAAAAATTCGCATAGTCAAAGCAATGGTATTCCCAGTGGTAATGTATGGGTGTGAGAGCTGGACCATTAGGAAGGCTGAGCGCAGAAGAATAGATGCCTTTGAGATGTGGTGTTGGAGGAGAGTCCTGAGAGTCCCTTGGACAGCAAAGAGAACAATTAGGTCAATACTGGAAGAAATCAATCCTGACTGTTCATTGGAGGGACAAATAGTGAAGATGAAGCTAAAGTACTTTGGACATCAAATGAGAAGGGAGGACTCACTTGAGAAGGCCTTGATGCTGGGAAAGGTGGTGGGAAAGAGAAGAAGGGGGCGTCCAAAGATGAGATGGATAGATGGTATTGTGGACACAATGGGCACAGAGCTTGGTGGGCTGAGGAGAATGGTGGAGGATAGAGGTGCCTGGAGGAAAATGGTCCATGGGGTCGCAAAGGGTCGGAAACGACTGTGCGACTGAACAACAACAACAACAATGAAAATGAAAGTTTGTATATATGGATATGTAATAATGTGTATATGACCTGTAGCTCATAGCATGTTTATACAAGCTCCTTTCATGGTAGCTTAATATTTGTTTTGTTAACTTCTTATCTAGATTTCCTGAGGAAGGAACAAAAGTTGTTCAGAAAAGTCAAGATAACTAGTATTAACTTTGAGAAATATTATCTTACTTACACTGCTTTTGTGACACTGCCTGATTCGGAAGACTTCATTTGTACCCATAGAGGAATCATTTTTGTTTCATTTATGAACGATGAGTAAAGAACGAACGTAACTCAAGCTGGATATTGCATTTTTTATTTTGAAATTATATACATCTTTCTCTCAAACTGTTCATTGTTTCCATGTATAGAGAAAGAACCTCCTTGAAGATTATGGTATTTTTGAACCACAATTGGGTGTACCCTGGTAATGGCATCCTTGTGTTGCCAGCTAATCTTTCTCACACTAGGTCAGGTGAAAGGAACTCCAGAATGAACTCACAAAAAGATGCCTTCATTTTGGCAGTTTCACATCTGGCCTAGACACTGAAGAAGCAAGAAGCAAGAAAAGGAAATAAATAAATATTGCCGCCAACCTAGCAGTTCGAAAGCAAGAAATTGCAAGTAGATAAATAGGGACCACTTCGGTGGGAGGAAACAACGTTCCGTGCGCTCCGGTGTCTAGTCATGCCTGCCACATGACCACGGAAATGTCTGCAGAAGCAGACAGCGCTGGCTCTTTGGCTTAGAAACAGAGATGAGCACTGCACCCTAGAGTCGGATACGACTGGCTTTCGAGCAAGGGAAACCTTTACCTTAAAGACTTCTAGATTTATTCATGCCTCTGTGGTACTGCCCCTACAGAACTGCTCTTGTGCCAGGATTTCCTCCTGACCTCATTATTTTCTGGGAGTGGGGAGGCTTTTGGGTAAGCTTCCTTCCCAACCATTGTATTTTCCTTGTCTTCTTCCCTTTGTAGCTTTGTGAGTTCATCTTCATACTTTCTGCCATTTCATAAACAACAGGGATGCTCTGGGAATACCCTGAACATTTAAAGCCAGGATATTGGAACACTTTCCTTACAGATGTTTTGAATGACAATAGCCTGGGTTGTTTTTGCATCTGAAACTTCAAATGTTTGGTGGACCAAATATTCCTCAGCTATATTTATTTCACTGTCCAAGTCCCATTCCAGTATTTTATTGAGTTACCCATTCTCCCTCTTGCTTTTCTTCCAGTAACCTTAAAAGGTCCCACAAAGCCTTTTTTCCGCTGACTTTCCTAACCCTAAGAGGTAAGTCAAATTGACAAGGTCACTTAGTAAATGTCTTTGCTTGATGGGGGTTACAACCTCAAATGCCTAAGTTCCAGTTCAGCACTCTTCCAAGTAAGAGAAATAACTTACTTGTAGCAAGTGGCCTCTTTTGAAGAAACGAGCAAGATGGGATGTTGGAAGAAACATAATTAAATGAAGCACTCCTGTTCCTGTCCCACCCAGTTCAAATTATAACAGGGTCATTATTGCTACTGAGGAAGGTTGTCTTTACTTTACTACAATTCCGAGAATCCCCAGCTAGGACATTTTAGTTATAGTAAAGCACATAGACTGTCCTGTTTTAGCATGCTAATATCACTTGCAGTGTCCTTCTCACAGCTGGGAATGTAACAATAAAGAGACAAAATAAAAGGATGTTTATTTGAGAAATAACACGGTTATCCATTGTGCACCCTGATCATGGATCAGGTGACCTCAGGATTTACTCTCCTGTAGTTCAGGCACCCACTCAGGTCATTGTCAAAAGACTTTTGTTGCATTGAAAGTTCTCTCTGTTTACTGAATGGAGACTATGAGGTTTGTTGGAATGTGCCTCAACTTATGTGACTCATCTGAGATTTCACCCATGCTGCTCCTTCCATCTGGCTTGCTCTTGACAACAGTGGGCCTGACCCCTGCAATGTGATGTCAAGGGTGGAGCCACAGACCCCTGATGTCATTTTAGGCAAGGTATCCACCCCTCCCAAGAGCTCCTCACACCTGACCTAAAGGCTCCCTTCAGCTTTGGCGTCATGCACAGCAGATGCTGCTAAATCATGTGCAGTTCATTGGTAGATCATTCCAGCTGTACACATGGTGTGTAATTTATACTTCTGTGCAGTGCTCTAGACTAGAAAGCTGGTTTGGGTGGTGTGGATGCAAAAGGGAAACCTGTAATGAAGGTAGCACTTTCAAAATTGGCTAGAACAAATTGATCAGAGATTTCTGAAAAGAAAACAAAGGGCTTGTCTACACATGACAATTGGAGTGGCTGGATTGGGCTAAATAGGGTGGCATTCAAATGGCATATGGACCTCAAGTGATTATTTTTGGTCCACTGTCAATTTGCTGTTTTGAGAAGTAGCTTAAGAAGAAAGCCACTTCAAGATATTGGTAACTTAAACATTTCTGTACTTCCATGGAATCTATGGTGGATTTAGCTGCAGGCAGGTTCTCAACTGAACCTTTAAGGCCAGTGAAAGAAAAGGAAAAAATAGCTCCTCTTTGCTCCCTCCTGTCTTCTCTTGTTTCCAGGTGGAAGTTTTCTATTTTTAATATTTTTTATAAATGATGTAACATATCAGTAATGCTTTAAAATTTAACAGGTAAAAAAATCCCCCCCCCCACTTCCTCTGCACCTCCACAGAAGCACAAGGGAAGTGTTTAACTTGCCATTATCCTAATGTGGCTCTCTTATTAAGCCACCTCATGATATGCCAGATTGACAGTGACAGGCAATTTGATAGCCACAAGGCTTGCTTTGATTGACTTCCAGCAATCGCATGTTGGAAAGCTCCTGACCAGGGCCCAGAAAAGTGCAAGTACCGGTAGAAATGCTCTGGTGGCTGTTGGGTTCACTTCCATGATTATGCCATGTGATCAACAGAAAAAGCAGCAGACCAAATTGTGGACTAACTACCCATAAGCTTTTTGGCATAGAGTTTTATGGACTCCCATTTATATGACCATCTGACAATTTTGTTATGGGGATTTTAGATTTTTAGATTCAAGATTTTTTGAGTTTAAGATTTTTAGATTTCAGAGATTTTAGAGTTTTTATGATGTTTTATCTATATGTATGGGCTGTCAGAGTGTGTTATGTTGGGGGGTGTTTCTTGTGTTGTAAGCCGTCCGGAGTTGGCTCAGTGAGCGGGCAGCTAAACAAATCTAAACAAACAAACAAATGTTATCTAACTATCAAACAAACAAACAAACAAAATCTAACCATCACTTAATGACAAGGAAGGTTGCAGTCAACAACAGATACATAGTGTAGATAAAACTTTGCTCTTCTTCCTACATGGCACGTACAAAACAGCCACTACTCTCATAGGATCATAGACAGTGGTGTACTGCTCCAGGTTCCCACTGGATAGCGGAAATTCTCCCAGGCCATGCCCACTTGACCAACCACGCCCACCTCCATACCCCAGGTCATGGTGTGGCTGGCCAAGTGGGCGTGGCCCACACAGTTAGCCATGCCCACAGAGTTAGCCATTACCAGGGTGGGGGTAGCAATTTTTTTTGCAGTGCATCATTGATCATAGGATAACTGAGTTGGAAGGGGCCTTTCAGTTCATCGAGTCCACACCCCCCCCCCCCCCGCTCAATGCAGGAATCTGAATCGAAGCAGATATGAGATGGTTATCTAATTCTCTCTTGAATGCTTCCAATATTGGAGTGCTCACTCTCTCTAGAGTCAGTTGGTTCTACTGCCATACTGCCCTAACTGTTAAGATATTTCCCCTAATATTCAGCCTATATCTGGCTTCCTGTAGTTTCAGCCCATTATTACGTGTCCTACACTCTGGGATGATGGAGAACAGATCCTTCCTTTTATGATTATCTTTCAGATATTTGAAGACTGTTATCACATCCCCTCTCAGTCTTCTCAAGGCTAAACATGTCCAGTTCCTTCAGTCTTTACTCATATGGCTTGGTTTCTCTGATCATCCTTGTTGTCCCTCTCTGTATCTGCTCTAATTTATTTGCATCTTTCTTAAAGTGTGGTGCCCAGAATTAGACACAGTACGCTAGATGCAGTCTAACTAGTGCTGAATAGAGGGGGACTAGTACTTCAAGGGTTTTGGAGACTATACTTCTGTTAATGCAGCCTAAAACAGAGTTCGCATTTTTTGCAGCCACATCACACTGTTGACTCATATTAGCGTGAGATCTACAACAATTCCAAGAACCTTCTCGGTTGTAGTATTACTAAGCCAAGTCTTCCCCATCTTGTAACTGTTATATAATATTTGGAATTCCACCATTAGTTTGAATTATTTTCTTTATTTTTAAAATAAAGTTCTTTGAACCTTCAGTTTCCCCTGAAATAATCACCACCAATCTTTTGCATTGAAGACTACGTGTTCCATGTTCCCTAGTTTAACTATATGTTCTTTGTTCCCTAGTTTAATTTAACACTCAATACCAAAGCTTTTTCAGGTAACATAGCTGTGCATCTGGTTTTGTTCCCTAGGTGTACCACTGTGCACTTATCCCTGTTAAATTTCATTCTGTTGGTTTCAACCCAGTGTTCTAAATTATCAAGATCTTTTTTGAATTCTCCTCCTGACTTCTAAGGTATTAGCTTTTCCACCCAGTTTTGTGTCATTTGCAAATTTGATGAGAATTCCCTCCACTCCCTCATCCAAGTCATTTACGAAAATGTTGAAGAGCACAAGGCCCAGAACCGAGCCTTGTGTTACTCCACATGTTACCCCCTGTAAGGTACAACACACTCACATTATCCCAGTATCATAGGAATCATTCTGTCTGCCAGAGACCTGCACCCATTCAGGAAGCCCACATAAATCTTTGTGCTGCTTCAGAGTACCTGTGCCCTACTCCAGGCTAGAGAAATCTATGATAGGTTTCAATCACTGACTATTTATGCTTACAAACCAGCCAGTTCCGGTAGGACATGCAAGGTGAATTAGCAAAATTTAGCATTGCCAATAAAGAAATAAAGGAACTGGTAATCTCCTACCAGCTTATGCTCTATATAATAAATACATGTCTTCTGTATCAAGATAGTAAAGGTAAAGGTTTCTCTTGCTCGAAAGCCAGTCGTATCCGACTCTACGGTGCAGTGCTCATCTCTGTTTCTAAGCCGAAGAGCCAGCGCTGTCTGTTTCTGCAGAGGTTTCCGTGGTCATGTGGCAGGCATGACTAGACACCGGAGCGCACGGAACGCTGTTTACCTTCCCACCGAAGTGGTCCCTATTGATCTACTTTCAATTTCTTGCTTTCAAACTGCTAGGTTGACAGGCTGGGACAAAGACAGGAGCTCGTTCCATCCTGCAGTCCTCGGGAATCGAACTGCTGACCTTCCGCTTCCCAGTCAGCATCTTAGCTACTTGAGCCACTGCAGTCTCAAGTATCAAGATAGTTTTTATTTAAAAGAAAAATAGTTTCAAAGTTCAGAATTATTAAAAAGCAGGTACAGAATTAAAAAGGAACATTTTTACTTCCCCCTTTCCCAGGATAAAACAAGAAAGGCATATCTAGCTATATTTCCTGGCCTAGCCTAGCCAGGAACATATTTGACTACATCTTTCTACTGGTTACTCACAAGCAAGTATAAGCACACTTCCTCCTCCTCTCCAGATAAGCACATGCGACACCTAGACATTATAATAATCATCATAGTCATGCCACTTCTTCTTCACATTCCAATATAACAAAACCCATTTTTCATTTCTCATCCCACCCCTTTCTGGATATTAACCAATAAAATCACAGCATACAATGTCCATCATTCCTAATTCCATTTTCAGCCTGTTTTGACTATTTTCCAAAGTAAATTAATCAATGGCTTAAAGGCTGTTTCCCAGGCTTCCATTACCTCATGCTCAGGAAGCAAAGAACTACTTTAACTCATTAAAAGCTAAGGCTCCATTTTAATTCATTTTAATTCAGGTTGAGAAGGAGCCATTAATAAGAAATCTCTGAGTCCGATTCTGTAACCAACTATCTATCCACCTGACTCTTGTGCTATCCAGGCCACACTAAATTAGCTTGCTAATCAGAATATCATGAGGCACTTTGTCATAGGCTTTGCTGAAATCAAGATATATTACATCAACAGCATTCCCACTGTCTACCATGGAAGTTACATGATCAAAAAATGAAATCAGATTAGTGTGGCAGGATTTGCTTTTGACAAATCCATGTTGGCTTCTAGTTAATACTGCATTGTTTTCTAGTTGTTTGCAAAGTGACCTTTTATAATTTGCTCCAGAATTTTCCCTGGGATTGATGTCAGGCTGACTGGTCTGCAATTCCCCAGTTCATTCTTTTTGCCCTTTTTGAAGACAGGGAGAAGATAGCCTGCCTCCAATCATCTGGTACCTCACCTGACCTCCATGACTTCAAGAAAATGATAGATAGATTTCTTCACCCAGTTCCTTCAATATCCTTTGATGCAGTTCATCTGGTCCTGGGGATTTGAATTAATCCAAGGTAATAAAATATTCTTTGACTGTTAGTTTATCAATCTGAAGCTGGGAGAAGGGCAGCAATTATAGTTTTCTGTTTTGTATCACCCTCTCACACCAATAAGTTTGGAGTCCTTCCAGAGCAACACATACATGCTTTCTTTTTAGGGAAATATAAACACTGGAACTTTCAATATATCTAAGTTAAACAGGAGTTATGGAGACATAGAAATAGCATCCAGGGATTATCAAATTGACATCAGCATTCTGGAAGAGTCTAAATTATTGTTTAACCTCACCATCAAATATTTTGGGATCTACTTCACTTGCGAAAAGGGTGATTTGGGTGTACAGTAAAACCTTGAGATATGAACACCTGTACTTATGAAAAACTTGTGATACAAAAGGAAATCTTGGGGAAAATTTGCTTCGAGATACAATTTTTTAAAAAGATATGAACAATTTTTTTGGTTTTTTCCCCCCCAATGTTTCCCACTGTGGTAGGAGGGTGTTCAGAGCATTTCTGCTCCATTTTTGGAATTTTTGTTGCATTTTGGCACTGCCAGAAGCTCTCCCTGCAACTAGGAATTGCCAAAAATTCCCTCTTCCCCTCAACAGCTGATCGTCGGGGACTAGTCCCGAAATTATCAGAGTTGGCCACTAGATAGCACTGTCAAAAATGAGCCGAATATTCATTGAAATGCATTGAAAACCTTCCAGAGATCAGAAAAAAGTGGAAACTCCACCCCTCCAATCTTTTATCTGTTCAAAACGCTTTCTAAGGTGCACTTTGTAATTTTTCACCATGTTTTTGTCACTTTAGAAAGAGTTTTGTTAAATACTCTTATAGTTACTCTATCTAGTCTAACATTAATGATACCCGTCAGAGACAGGTTATACGTTCCCTAGAAGAACCAATAATAAAATGTACACACAAACATTTAACTCTCATTCCAAAATGATAAATGATCCGTAGGAGGCTTGCTCCCTTTGCCTTTAGTTATAGTATGATCTAGGAAGGGCTTCCAAATCTCATAAAATTTATTTTTACTCATGATACCTTTTTTAATATTTATTTCGCATGTAAGTTTGTCATTTAATGCTGTTGTCCAATTTTGAACAATTTCTTTCTCTTTGTTTGTGCTGGTGTGTACACATATGTTGTCTTCTGTTTTTAATTAATAAAATATTAAAATTATAAAAAAGAAAAAGAAAAAAGAAAGAGTTTTGAATGGAAAAAATACATTTTTTTGGCTTTGTTCTGAGCTCCGGAATGCATTATTTTATTCTCAATGCATTCCTATGGGAAATCGCGTTTCGAGATACAAATATTTGAAGATACGAAAAACCTCGAGGAATGAATTAAATTTGTATCTTGAGGTATCAGTGCATATTTGCTGCCTGCATGATGCAAAAGTATCCAGCTGGCTTTTTTCTTCCAAATTGGCTTTCTCTCTGTCCAGGAGGGCTTCAAGTTTTTTTTTCCCCATTCTGTAATACTTCAAAAGTGTTTTCATGGGGGCAGCATGTCTATTGTTTGAATCGGCACTCCCCCATTATTTCCCACCATTAAGAAACCATTTTCTATAAATTTACAAATGTATTGGGTCTTAGCTTTGTGTTGAGTGGTCTCCTAATGTATGTGCGTGTGAGAGTGACACACACACAGAGATTATTTGTGTATGTTTAGGTCTTGGTGAGCTGTTTTTAAAAGTTCCATGTGAATGAGTGTGAAACACTTTCCAATTACCTAGTTTTTCCATTTGCACACCCCCACTCCCAGATATAGACATACACAACTTGTTCAACATGGTGTTAGACAAAACCCACCAAAGGAAATTGGTTTAGCACTTGTAGAATTCATAGTAGCAGGAAGGAAGGAGTAGTGACTTTGTTTGCAATTGTTTTCATTGCTGGGTTGGTGTGTGTTTAGCCACAACATCTGGGGTGGGGGAACAGGTAGTGGTTGTGGTGGATGAGGGAAAGTGGTGAATGAAAACAATTTGTGTAGCATTCTTGAAGAGAAGGCAAAGAGATCAATGCCATCCTTTGCTCCCTGAATGAGATTTCTCCCTTAATAGAGGTTCAGTGACCAGGGTGGGCAGTCATTTAACTGTTTCTAGCAGCTTGGATTTAAATGTAAAGGTTCACTTCCAAGCCAAGAAAAGAAAAGAAAGCATAAGTGAGGTTGTTTTGCAAACTTGCTTCTGAGCCACCAGCTTGGGAAATTGGAAGAAAATTGGCAAGGAAATTGGAAAGGAAAAACGGAAAAGGCTGGTTCATGTCTAGAAGAATATGAAATTGCATACCCAGTGTGAGCAGTGATTATGTTTTCAAAAATAATACAGGATGCAAATCACATTTAGCAAAAACACTCTCTGGTGTAGTAATGCACCCAGCTCTTTGGATATTCTTCCTGCCTAAAGTTCTCTTCTTGGCCACTAGATGCCAGTATAGTGCCACAAAAATCTAATTAACAAAAATTTCACATCTTTTTCTAAATGGAGATATTTCCACAGAGTAGTCTTCAGTTTTAGATGTTGGCAGCCGTAACTTAATTTCTATAAAACCCGTAGGCTTTGGGTTTCCAGAGGTTTCCAAAGACATTGAAAATACATTCCATGAAGTGTGCCAGCCAGTTATTTTTCCACTACTACACATAACCTTAGACTGACCTGCAGTTTCACAAAAAAGAAGGTAACCTGAAAGATGTTTTAGTGGGGCCTCTCTGTCTTCTGCTTTGGATAAATCTGGAGTCTGGCCCTGATTGTAACTTTCCCCCTCTGTGTTGTTGAGGCTATCTTTTCAATTGTTCTATTCCTGTGTCTTGCTCTGAAATCAGTTTTTTTAAAAAAATTAATATTTTAAACATAAGGCTTTGGGTAAATATTAGACCTCAATAAATAACAATCACACTGCTTTTGAAGAAACAGAAGCCCTTCTGTACACCACAGGAGAGTGAACCAAGCTAGATAGTCAAAACCAGCATGGCAGCCTGTAGAAAGTCCAAGACAGAGGTTGATGTTTTAAACATCCACTAAGGTCTGGAAGGAGAGTGAATGCATGGTCCTTCAATTAAGAAGCATTATGCTTCTATTTGCAACAATGAAATATCTGGCAAAATAAATTATATAAGGCTATATGGTCTGACTTATATTGGAGTGTAGATAGTCTGGAGCTGTTCAAAGTCTACACTGAGTTGCTTTGGGGGCCTGGTACACTTTCAGTCACTCATCCTGTGCAAAGAGAAGTCACTGTCACAAACAGAAGGGTTAAAAGAGATGGAAAAGCTCTACAAACTTAATTACAGTAACAATAATTATAATGATGATGTTTTTCTCTCTGTCTTTCATAATCTACTGCCAAGATTTTTAGCCATGAAAGCTTAGAATTTTTTCAAAAGAGAACATAAAAGGAGGAAGCTGACATGACTTGCTGGAAAAAGCCATGCATGTGTGAGCACTGATTCTAGAATCTAGCCTCTCCCCCACCTCCATACATTGCTTTGTGCATAGCTGTCTGTTTCGCAGGTGCATGGCCTGCCAGATCAAAAGCAATTAGAGTCATTTTTTTCTTTTGAGGTAGAACACTTGTGTCCTCAGTGGAAGATAGGAGACAATGGACATCTTTCAGTTTTTCCTCAGGTTTTCTATACTTGGAATGATGATGATAATGGCAACAATGGCAATGATGGTTTGCAGTGGTGTGCACATTGAACTTTTAAAAATTTACTATAATCTAATAATTAGTATTTTTAAAACTTAAAAATAAAATAAAGTAATGACATCACTCCCCAGCTGTTACAATTCCCTTCCCTATGTGGATTTTGGGAAACTTTGCGTTTTCTCTTTTCAGTTTACAACTGTCCACACTGGTTGTAAACAAGCCACCAATAAGCCTTCCATGTCGTTAAACCTGCCAAGAATAGAGTTGCAATAATTCTCTCCCACAAAACCGGAACAGAAGTACAAAATAGCCTTTTAAAAATACAAACACAATATAATGATAGCTATTTTTCCAGCCTTGAAACCGGGACAATCCCGGTTTTCCGGGACATATGGCAACCCTAGCCAAGAACATTATTCTGCATATGCCCTTATTAGAATTGTCAGGAAAAATCTGATACCAGACCTCATAGCTGGGCAGAATTATCTGGTCAGATAGGCTTGACTACGTTTGTGGCTTCTCAGAGCTAAGTAGTATCTTGAATTGCTTTAGACAGCTGTAGACAGACCGATTTCTTGAAACATTCTTGAAACCTTGGTTCAAAAGTTTTCATATGGAGAGTCACCAACAAAGGAATGATGATTGTAATTTCCCAACTACCAACCATAACTGAGACAGTCAAGTTGACTGGACTAATTAACAAAATTAATGCCTTTTGTAGAATTAGGGAAGTCATATTTCATTAGAGAGAGAGAGAGAGAGATACAAAAATATAACCGATAGGCTAAAGATCACAAGCTGAATATGAGTTAACTGAGTAATGTGACCCTCCCAAAAGGTAAATGCTATTTCAGGCTGCATTAATAGAAGTATAGTCTCCAGAACCTATGAGATACTAGTCCTCCTCTATTCTGCATGAGTCAGACCACATCTAGAGTACTGTGTCCAGTTTTGGGCACCACACTTTAAGAAGGATGTCAACAAACTGGAACAGATTCAGAGGAGGGCAACAGGTATGATCAGGGAACTGGAACTCAAGCCATATGAGGAAAGACTGAAAGAATAGGCCATGTTTAGACTTGAAGAAAAGGAGACTGAGGGGTGATTTGATAGCACTTTTCAAATACTTGAATGATAGTTATAAAGAGGAAGGACATGATCTGTTCTTAATCATCCCAGAGTGTAGGACACGTAATAAATGGCTGAAACTACAGGAAGTCAGATATAGCCTGAATATAACAAACAAACATACAAAACCTCTGAACTGTTAGAGCAGTACAACAGTGAAACCAATTACCTTGGGAGGTGGTAAGCACTCTAACTCTGGAGGCATTCAAGAGAAAATTGGACCACCATGTGTCAGATCTACTTTGATATGGATTCCTGCATCGAGCAGGGGGTTGGGCTCAGTGGTCTCATAGGCCCCCTAAAACTCAGTTATTCTATGATTGTATAGAGGTTTGTATAGAGGTTTCTTGACCCGTGATGAGAAGGGTACAAAAATGGAGTCAAAAGCAATGGCTACTTTGTATCATGGCATACATCTGATTGTATTGTATCTGCTACCTTCTGCTACCAGAATAAATTAGTTTCTCTGGGGAAGAAATGCATGATTACTCTTAGTTTATCTCAGCTGGGAATGAGCCAAGGGAGTTTTCTTTTTTCCCCTGGAAGGTGCATTTGGTTATCCCTTCCACAGCAGAATAACCAGGCACTTTGAAATGTCTGCTATACATAGGAAAAGCAACCTATAGTATACATGGGGATTTGAGCTACAGCTGGAGCACTTGCCCAGAGAGAAATCTGTATACTTTTTCCTACTTACACTTAGGGGATCAGTCTTCAATAAAATGGAGACTTTTTTTGCTTTGGAAATTTGGCCCAAGAACTTTCTATGACATCTGGAAGGCAAGTTTCCTTTTAGGCAGCCAGGTTTGGCCTTGAAAGTAAAGCTCTGGGGGATCAGACTTCCTTGACATAAGTGCAGGGGTTGCTCCTCCCAGCCAGAAATGCATTGCTACCATCTAAATCATCTTTAACGGGTTTGGCTCTTCAGTTGAGAATTTTGGAGATGGTGGAGGGTGGGGGAGAAGAGAAGAGGAAACTATAACCTATTCCATAAAATAATTTGCAATTCAACTTGAAAGTGTTTGTCAGAATGGGACACTGCAGCCACATTTCCCATGGACAAACCAGTTAAGAGGCATTATTAATCTAAAAGCAGCCTCTCCACTGTCATTGGGTTAAACAAACTGTCCCAAGGGGACTTTAAAGTTTTCTATTACCAAAGGCCTCATCTTACAATCCCAATGGCCAGTTCTGTCAGAAGCAGATAGTAGATGTTACTTCCTGTGTGGAGTTGTGGTTACCTGGGAATGTCTTTGTGCGTATGTCTCCTCTGTGGGTAAGTAGCCAGGATATCCAGGATTTTAAAAAATTACAGAATAATTTCTCAAATTTACTTTTTCTGTATTGCCTCCCCCCCCCCCAAAGTGACCAAGGTAGTTTATAAAAATGAAACATATTAAAACAGCACATATGTGCATCTTTTCCTGAAATAACAATTTCATGTCAGAAATTATTCTGGGTTGAAAGGATATTTTTGCGGAAGAAACTCCGCTCAGGGAACGCCCAAATGAGGCTCCTTTTATGATTGAGATGGGTGCCCAATCCATCATGCAGTACCCAGGTCTTGAACTGCTGACTTGCCAGCCTTCCAGCTAACAAGGCGAGCTTCTTAACCACTGAGCCACCACAGCCACATATCTTTCCCTGCGACAATAGTGAAGCATTGGGGTGATTGTTTCTGTATCTGTGACTACACAGATGGAATATGGACGGAATGGAAATAATTAATCAGCCTCCTCTTCCCCCCTCTCCTTCTAATTGCAATCCCCTGAAATAGTTGTTTATTAAAAGGGAGATGAAATGTTGAGAATATGTCACACACAAGTGTTGTATGAAGTCTTCTTTGTCCCTAAAAACTCCATGCAATGTTGACAGTAATACCTGTTGCCAGCTAGGAATGGATACATTGGGGTGGCCGCCTTTAAAATCACCACAAAAAACTGAGACATGCTTGACCTTAAGATTCACCCCTGTACCTGATGACTAAGGGAAGCACAGAAACTCCTTGGCGATTGACATTTGGCAAGTCTACCACTGCCAGAAATTCCCATCTTTTCATGAATTAGAAATCCCATAGTTTTCCACCCTAATATTCTTTCTTTCTAGTCCACAAAAATCTTCTAGTCTCCTCCTTCTTACCCACATAACCAGCTAGCATTTCTCTCACCTCACCAACCCATCAGCCCAAGTGCCCTTTCTTTCACATAAAGGGAAGTGATTTCTTTCCCTCCTCAACCATCTAGGTGCTCCTTTGTTTCCTTTATCCAGAAGTATGCTATTTCTTTCCCCTCATTCTCCACAGGACTTTTTCCTCTCCTTTTCTCTTTCTTACTGGGTCTTTCTCTCCCTACATTCCAACACTCATTCAGCCTTTCCCTCCATTCATTTCCCTCTTCTAGCTTGCTACAAAGCAGGAATGTGTATCTTCCCCAATTCTACTTTTAAGCTGGGGAAGTGTGGGAGCCTCTACCCAGAAAATAGCAGTCACATTTGGCACATTGCTTTTGATCTTGCCCCTTGAGCCTTTTCAGACAGACCAGGGGCTCTTTGGATGAAAAGTTGGGTTTGCCTGCTACTCCATCCTTGGTTTTCAGGGACTCTAGAAATGGTACTGGAACCACCATACAGAATATGATTTACCTAAAATTTATTAATTTGCACACAGAGACACACCCTGCCCCCGTAGGATGGGCAGCGATGGGGCCAGGGTGGAATGCGACTGGCATCACATCCAATGTCAAATGGTGAACTCCTGAAACATTCCACAACCCCTGTATTTCATGTACATTTATATTTTCTGTACTTGTATACTTATGGTTACTTGTTTTGTGGATATTGGTCACTGAACATAAAATTTGTCTATTGTACATAGAAAAAGCCTCCTTGAAGACTGTGGTATTTCTGAACCAAAATTGGACATACCCTGGGCAACAGCCATCTTGTGCCAGCTAAACTTTCTCACACTAGGTCAGGCAAAAGGAACTACAGAATTAACTCCCAAAAGGTGGCTTCATTTTGGCAGTTGCATGTCTGGCCTAGACACAGAAGAAGAATCTATCTATTTATCTTCTGCAGGCCTTTGCAAACACTGAGTCTCATTAAGAAAGTAACACAGGCTTCAAATCAAATTGAAGGCAAGCCAAATCCTTCCGATTAGGCATTCCAGCAAAGTCACACTCTTAGAGAGAAAAACTATCCTGATCTTTGGGGTTGCACAAATTCTAAAATGCTTTAACACAAGGCCGGTGGGTGTCACTGTTTACTCAATTTTCAACAGCCAGAACAGATGTCTCCTGACAGCACAAAATATGTTTCTTCTTAAAGGTTCATTTTACCTAATTTACACATAAGCCCATTCTATCAGTCTTTCCATAGAAGGTTTGGCAAAATATTGGGAAATTATTCCTATTTTAGTCAAATGAATAAAGCCTACTCTATCCCAGAGGCCAATAACTTAAAGAATAGAAGGGGGAAAAGCACACCAGCAATGACTGTACTGCCAAACATATGGAAAGTTTGCTTCTGAAGCAGTTGATATATTTTTCTGAGTTAGTGGAGTTATAGGATGAAGTTTTCATTTGTATGCTGTAATACCAAAAGCCCTGGAACATTGCATCATCTGTTCCTCACTATCTGGATCATCTGCTTTTTGATCACCACAAGAAACTTCATGTTCTATACCGTTATCTTGCAATGGAAATCTTGTACATGTTTAATGGAACATAGCTTTGTACTTTGATGGTACTTCCAGAAAGGCTTGATTTTCAAGAGAATTTTCAGTTATTGTGAAGAACATTATTATTATTTTGTATTTTATGCTGCTAAAGGAGAGCCAACATGGCTTTTGCAAGGGCAAATCATGCCTCACTAACCTGTTGGAATTTTTTGAGAGTGTCAACAAGCATGTGGATAAGGGGGATCCAGTTGACATTGTTTATCTGGACTTTCAGAAGGCTTTTGACAAGGTCCCGCACCAAAGGTTCTTGAATAAACTTACCAGTCATGGAATAAAGGGACAGGTCTTGTCCTGGATCAGCAACTGGCTAAGGGACAGGAAACAGAGGGTAGCACTAAATATACACTTCTCCAAGTGGAGGGAAGTAAAGGATGGGGTCCCCCAAGGTTCATTACTGGGACCACTGCTTTTCAACCTCTTCATAAATGATCTAGAAGTAGGAGTAAATAGCAAGGTAGCCAAATTTGCTGACAACACTAAATTATACAGGGTAGTGAAAACTGTGAGAGAGTGTGAGGAGCTCCAGAGGGATCTCATGACACTGGGGGAGTGGGCAAAACAGTGGCAAATGAGCTTCAACATTAGTAAAGTGCAGAGTGATGCATGTTGGGGCAAAAAACCCCAATTACATTTATAAAGTGATGGGGTCTGAACTCTCTGCGACAAACCAGGAAAGGGATCTTGGTGTCCTGGTGGACAACTCAATGAAGGTGTCAACCCAGTGTGCCTCAGCAGTGAAAAAAGCAAATTCAATGCTAGGGATCATTAGGAAGGGTATAGAAAATAAGTCAGCAAGTGTCATTTCGCCTCTTTATAAATCTATGGTGAGGACCCATCTGGAATACTGTGTAAAGTTCTGGTCGCCATACCTCCAGAAGGATATTATGGAGCTGGAAAAAGTGCAGAGGAGGGCAACCAAAATGATTAGGGGACTGGAACACCTTCCTTACCATCTGAGGCTGCAACGGTTGGGCCTCTTCACTCTTGAACGACGACGTCTAAGAGGTGACCTGATTGAAGTTTATAAAATCATGCATGGTGTGGACAAAGTAGATAAGGAAAAATTGTTTTTCCTATCGCATAGCACTAGAACTAGGGGGCACTCCATGAAACTTTTGCGTACTAGTTCTCAAACAAATAAGAGAAAGTACTTTTTCACCCAGAGGATCCCTGGTCTATGGAACTCCCTGCCAGAAGAAGTGGTGACAGCTGTCAGTCTTGACAGCTTCAAGAAAGGATTAGACAAGTTCATGGAGGACAAGGGTATCAATGGCTATAATTATGGATACCTAAGGGCAACCTCCGGGTTGGAGAGATAGGCAGGATATCTCTCAATATCATTTCCAGGGAATCCTAAGCAGGTGAAGGCAACTGCTTGGGAATAATACCCTGAAGGAAATGGTGAGCCACTGTGTGAGACAGAATGCTGCACTGGATGGGCTCCTGTGGCCTGTTCCAGCAAGGCTGTTCTTATGTTAATGTTCAATCAAAATCTAATTTCCTGTAATTTAAATCCATTACTTCAGGTCCTACCCAGTGGAGCTGCAGAAAACAAGCTTGCTTCATCTTCTACACAACAGACCTTTGAATAGTTGAAGACCTCCCAGTCTTCTCTGGATTATACAGTCCCTGTTCTTTCAATCATTTCTTGTATGGCTTGGTTTCCCAACCGTTCATCATCTTGGTCCTGCTCCTTCGAATCTGTTCCAACTTCTCAATACCCATTTTAAATTGTGGTGCCCTGTTTGATGGAATTAATCCATGGTGCAAATTATTTTAATGTTTGGCTACCTAATGAGCTCTTGCCATGCAAAGTATACTTCCAAGGGTTCCTATATCATAGTTTTAGATTCAAAGGTAAAGGTAAAAGTTGCCCTTGCTCGAAAGCCAGTCATATCAGACTCTAGGGTTCAGTGCTCATCTGTTTACAACCAAAGAGCCAGCACTATCTGTGTCTGCAGCCGTTTCTGTGGACACATGGCAGGCATGCCTCAATACTGGAGTGCACGGAACACTGTTTATCTTCCCACCAAAGTGGTACATATTTATCTACTTGCAATTCCTTGCTTTCAAACTGCTAGGTTGGCAGGAGCTAGGACAGACACGGGAGCTCACTCCATCGTGCAGTACTTGGGAACTGAACTCCAACCTTCCAGTTGTTGAGTTCAGTGTCTTAACCACTTGAGCCACTTTATAGTTAATTAATTAAACAAAATTCAACTTCACACATCTTGATCTGTCAGCAGCTCAAGTTTCTCTCCATTTGGCTGTTCCTAGATACATATTCATTTCTAGTCATACTTTCTCCTTCCTTGTCATCGTTGTCAGCTGCTACCCATATCCGAGTATACATTTTTCCTGGAAGTCATTTACACAGTCAATGGATGTGTCTCTGGTGACTCAATAAACTCATCCTGGCATGAAACATGAGGCCACACACATTACACTGAATAGATGGAGGGCGTAGTTGAGTTTGACAAAGCTTCCATGCTTGTCGCTTAGCCTTTTCATGCCTGCGGCGTTCTCCTTCAAAGTGATTGGTAGCAGCAAAGATGGTTTGGTGCCAAAGTGGGCGATCTACGGCTCCCAGGTTTGTGGGTTTATACCTGACACCTTCATGGTTTATTCCAGCTGGTCCTTATAATGCTTCAAAGGAGCTCCACGAGCTCTTGTACTGGAGCTAAGTTCTCCAAAATTTCTCCTTCCTATATTGTATAAAAACTGTGATAAATTATGTAGCACATTGAGGAAAAGGATATGTGCTGAAATGTAAGAAGTACTTGGCCTCTCCAAAACCATATTGTGTCCTTATATTTAAGGCCATGGAAGGCCTGCTATGGAAAAAAGAATAAAAGTGCTGAATCAGTGGCTTGTCTGCACTCACTCGGCCAAATACACGATGGTGAATCTGAGATGTAATATAAGACATCTGGACTGAAGATGTTAAGGTGTTTAAAAACTGTATGTGGTGTTTTAAAACAACATTATTTATGCTTAAAATTTAGAAACCAGCACCGTGACATGTGATGTGCCTAAATTTTGAACTGGTGTCTAAAATTAACTCAGTGAGAAACGGTTAATAATTTCATTTAAATAACATTCTGGTTAGAAAACTATATGTTTGTTGAATTGCACAGCGTGAAATAAAACCTAAAGGATCTCAGAATTCACTCCTTAAAAATATTGTGGTCTGTAAACGGTCCTGTTGGTTTATGTAAGGGCACACTTGGCCATACAGGTGGGCCGGTTAGTAGTATAGCCCAAAGCAATGGGTGCTCATCATTCCAGTTGGAGGATACAGATATTTCCCTTAATTGTTATGAAACAAATTAAGCAGAGAAATAGGTCACCCTTGTTAGAAAGCCAGTTGTGTCTGACTCTAGGGGTCGGTGCTCATCTCCATTTGCAGCCAAAGAGCCAGCATTCTCTGCAGCTGCAAACGTTTCCATGGACATGTGGAAGGCATGACTAGAAACTGGAGCGCATAGAACACTGTTACCTTCCCATCAAAGTGGTACCTATTTATCTACTTGTAATTCCTTTCTTTCAAACTGCTAGGTTGGCAGGAGTTGGGGCTGAGATGAGAGCTCACTCCATCATGAAGTACTTGGGTCTTGAACTGCTGACCTGCCAACCTTCCAGTCCTCAAGTTCAGCATCTTAACCACTAAGCCACCATAGTTCTGAGCAGAGAAATAAGCATTAGTAGTGAACTGTGTTGTGTTTGTTGCAGTGGTTCTGCTCCCAGTTCCCACTGGATCCCGGGAACTGGTAGTGGAAATTCCCCCAGGCCATGCCCACCTGGTTGGCCACTCCCACCTCCATAGCCCATAATGCAGGATGTATGTCCACGCCTACAGATTTGGCCAGCCCACAGAGTAGGTAGTAAATTTTTTTGCAGTGCATCACTGGTTTGTTGCTATTTCACTTCATAAATAATTTAGATATAAGTATCATTAGTGAATGTATTGGTATTTAAATGAAAGCTGCTACAAATATATTTAAATGAAAGATGCTAGCAGTCCAGACCATCTTTGAGGATCTCTAAGCATCTCTCCAAGTAGGATGAATAAATGCGCTACAGAACTGCAAATGAGGTACAATATAAACCTCTTGAAGTGGTTGTTGTTGTTCAGTTGCACAGTTGATTCCGACCCTTTGCGACCATTGTCCTCCAGGCACCTCTGTCCTCCACCATCCTCCTCAGCCCGCCCAGCTCTGTGCCCAGTGTGTCTACAATACCATCTAGTCATCTCATCTTTGGCTGCCTCCTTCTTCTTTTGCCCTCCACCTTTCCCAACATCAAGTCTTTCTCAAGTAAATCCTCTCTTCTCATTTGATGTCCAAAGTACTTCATCTTCATCTTTACTATTTGACCTTCCAATGAGCAATCAGGGTTGATTGCTCATTGATTGCAATCAGGATTGAAGTGGTAAGGATAGCATTATTCTGAACACAAAATAACACATTGTTCTTTTCAAGAAGTGAGCCTCTGTTATGTGTGGATGCTTTTCATGAAAAACCAAGTGTTAAAATCATAGTTCGTTGGGCATGAAGGAATTAACAAAGAGGCCAGTAGACGCGAATAATAGAATATGTTATGTTATGAATGTCTCTCATAGAAGAAAGACGAAAAACCTGTTACTAGAAGGGTTTCGGAGCTATTTCATAACTCTGTCTACATTTTTTTACAAGGCATATATATAAGACCTACGTTTTTGTTATAAATATTTATATACTTTGTTTTTTTCTAAAAATCAAAGATTGCAACATAAGACCTGTTTTTGTTTATCATTTTTGGACTATAACCTCAAGGATAAAACTATGATGATTCTGTACAATAAATAAGAAGCTATACGAAGATACATGTTTTATCTTTTTTTATTATTACCAACAGTTTTTCTCTGGTACTACTTGATAAAGCAACTGCAAACAGTGGAAGGAGGGGCTAGGCTTTCCTTATAGATAAAGGTAAAGGTCACCCTTGCTCGAAAGCCAGTCATATCCGACTCTAGGGTTCAGTGTTCATCTCTGTTTCAAAGCTGAAGAGCCAGCACTGTCTGCTTCTGTAGACGTTTCCATGGTCATGTGGCAGGCATGACTAGACACCAGAGTGCACGGAACGCTGTTTGCCTTCCTACCAAAGTTGTCCCTATTTATCTACTTGCAATTTCTTGCTTTCGAACTGCTAGGTTGGCAGGAGCTGGGACAAAGACGGGACCTCATTCCGTCCTAAGAACACATAAAGTGATAGCATCTGGGGCAGCCTGGCCAAACTTATTCATATCGTGCTAATGTTCAAACTGGCTGTAGCTAAGAAGGGGATAATTGATAATGTAATGGAAACATCTGCTCAGCAATGCAACAGCTTTCAAAGAAGGAAATTCCACACCAAAGAATCACTGGGAAAGTAGCTGAAAATGAAACCGTCTTCTGCTGTCATTATGCTTTAATCTGTGATGCAGACTCATTTGGAATGCTTTGTGTATTTTTCTTTTCTTCACCACTAGAAGGAGCTGGAAAAAGATGCAAAAGGATTACCGATGGCCCACATTTTCCTATGAATTACATATGAATTACATTTCCTATGAAAATGTACAGGACAGACAAAATGTTATACTCCTTTGAACTATGCCTATTTATGGAATTTGCTGATCCTGGATGTTGCAATAACCAATCACCCTGAGCTCAGAAAAACCAAAATTTTAGAATGACAACTGCCAAAGATCTACAACCAGCTAGCCAATGCTAGTGGGTGATCTGGAGAGCTGTAGTTAAATTTCTTTTCCTTATTCTGTTCTATTGCATGGCCTGATTTCAAGGGAAGAAAAGAAACTTTTCACCCACTTTATCTACATTATGGATAATTTTCTAAACATCTTGTGCACCCACTGACAATTCCACCTCTGGTATCACCATCGTAGTGGTGTTTCCCAACACAGACAGAGGTATAACTCTGATTCTTTGTATTGCCCCTTCTGAGCATTTCTGACTCTTTACAGAAGTGAAGAAAGGAAACCTAAACACAGCACTCCAGTTGAGTCTGCATCATAGGTTGAAATATGCTCTTGTCATTATGATTGGAGTTGTTGAAGGAATGTTGTCTCCACTGTTCCACTGTGGAGTAGCTGTAAGATAGAGCCGCCCCTGCCCCCCCCCCCCCCGCCATCCAGGGGAAGAGTAGGTATAGGTGGGGGACACAAGAGCATCACCACTGGCCAGCTTGTGGGTGGGTCAAGAGGCTTTATATGCCTGACCCACAAAGGTATTACAGAAAGTTGGGTTATTAATGTGTGATATGCTATGAAAACTTCATTTAGATTATCAATACTAATCATCATTGATTGGCCATGCATTTATCTAGTCTCCATTGAAAACCATCTGAGCCTTTGACAGAGTTTGGAAATTAATTGGAAACCTCCCCCACCCCACTAAGAATGTATTTGAGGAAAGGGAGCCACATACAATTGTTAGAAATCATGGCTTCATGATATGAAATACATTCTTCTAACATCCATCTCAGGAACACCCCCTCCCCCACAAGCAGTAAATGAAGAAACTAACACAGGATTTGGGTTTAAGCTTGGACCACAACTTTATTTAAATTTATTCCCTAACCTGTAGAGGGGGTCTAAGGTAGTGCATATAACCTGAAGCTCAAGCAGGTAAACCATCCCCTATATATCTGGACTGTGCCTTGTCATTCCTCGCCCAGGCCAGCCTAATTGGGAAAGGCCTCCACATGTTTTTCTCCAACCTGGTTCTCATGAGCCAAGGTTGGCTGTTATCATGGGAGCTTCATACAGTTTACCCCTAAGCACCTGAATCAAATAATTCTCAGTACTCAAAGTATGTGTCCAATCATCTAGGAATATCCTGTGGGACTACCCTCACCCTTCACTATGTGCCAAATTATACCCAATTGTGACCTACGTAAAGTTGACAGCACCCCAGATCTGCTTTTCTTGATCTATAAGAAACAGAATGGGATAGACAAACCCATTCTGGCACCCCATTTCTTAAGGTCTGCCAAACTGGAAAAACAAGACCAAAAATCCTATCTGGTTCAAAAATGGCAACCTAAATGACACTTTGTCTTAAAGGGCAGGTGGGTAGGCCAAAGTGCCACTTCCCTGTGCCAGGGAAAATGAAATAAAAATGGAATAAATGACCAATGTGACCACTGATGTGCAGTGATGAGATGTTTATAATTACTTTTGCTCACGTAGGTTTCTCAGTGATACAGTAAAACAGTTTGTAAAGTGCTTCATGCATCATAGAGCCCTCATCAGGGCCAAAAGGTGGTCAAGATACATTTTCATAACTACAATTAAAAAAACTAAAGTGAACAAGAACTACAACAGAGGAAAGGAAGACATTTTTGCTGTTTTAATTAATATATCTATTTATGTTCAACAACACATAGAATTTGATGGAAAGAACAATATAACAGGATGATTTGGTGAAGCAATGAACTATTTTCCAGACAAAGTGTAAGCGAAACCAATGTACTTACTTACGTTGTAAAAGTTTTGTTTTTATCTGGCAAGTAATGTAAAAATTTCCATAAGGTTGTTCAGCCACATGAGAATTATCTTGAACTAGTTGGAGAAAGCTATTCAGACCTGCATTGGGGCCCTATGTGCTGAATAGATTAGTTGTGCTGCTTTTTCTTGGAATCTCTCACTGTCTAGAAATAGTGTCTCAGGTTTATGGATGATGTCATTAAATGTGATTTGACTGGAGCAAGGTTACATGCTTTTTCCAAAGTGTTAGGTAGATTTTCTAGAAAACAAACTTTAAGATTATCAAATGAGATTACAGTACCTCTAATTTATAGCAGTGAATTCTGGGATGTCAGAAAATATTAAACAATAAAGTAAGACAAGACTAAAATATATTTAAAGTAATCCTACTTCTGCACTCCAAACGAAGTTCACAATAATCTCTGTGAACGTGGTCAATTATCGAGTTTTACTGAAGGAAAACAAAGGATTTTTTTTACATTTCTATCTCTAGCAATAGTTATCTATCTATGTGTAGGAATACAACATACAGTGGAACATCGGTTAACAAACAGCTCAGTTAACACAAAACTCGCATAACAAAAGGAAATCCATAGAAAATAGTGGCTCGGTTTACAGATTTTTTTGGGAATGGATTAATTGGTTTTCAATGCATTCCTATGGGAAATTGCATGCAATACATTCCGATGAGAATTTCAGTTTAAGTAATTTTCGCTTTAAGAAACATCACGGGGAACGCATTACTAGTAATTACGTTAACCGAGGTTTTACTGTAATATGAAATAAAAAGGGAAGCAAATTTATGTAGGTAATGGTAATGACAGAGATCTTGGTGACTGGATTCCTTGATAATCGGATTGGACAGTGAGGTTCTATGTCAGAGTAAGCAGTCAGAAAAAAAGAAAGAAGAAATCCTTGTCTATTCTGGTTTAATTATTTACTTGGCTTCCTGCATTTACTAAGAATGAGATAGATAATCTCCAAGCCCAAAATGTTGAGGGGTGTGTGTGTGGGTGTCATTCCCAATTATGTGTAGTCCTTGGGTTCTCTTTCCCTCCCTCCCAGAAATAATCAGATAGAGAGGAATGTTAAAACAGAGCTGGAAAAAATGGGAGTTCTATTTGCCTTTTTCTGTCATGTATTTTATTCCTCCTTTAAACTGCATTGTTTTTTTCACTTCACTTTCACTTCACTTTTTATTTGTATACCACATTTTCTCAGCCCAAAGGCAACTCAAAGCGGTGCATAACAAGCAAAAAGTGATACAATGAATGTCAACATACAAAACAAATAAATACATATTAATACAGTTCAGTGAAACAGCATAATCCTTACAATATCAGAAAAATACAAGACAATGAATACAAAAAAAAATCAATGCAATTAAATTCAAAAAACAAGTACAAAGCCCTGGCACACGTCACAATGGAGTCCAGACAGAATGCAAGGTAAACTTCCTAGGGCCAATAAGTGGGAGCGATGGCGACAGTGACCATGAGCGCACCTGGCTCCCATCCCAAGAGCGATGGTGTGGCTCTATGGAGAGCCCGAGGGTCCTCTGGCACGGCGTTGGCATCGGCTTTTTCTCCCTGACTGGTTTCAAATGCTGAACTAGGAGAGTTCACTTGTATTGTTTTCTGTATTTTTTCTGTAATTGTATGAACTAATTCAGATCTCTGTTGATATTTATAATTATTCACATGATGCTTTGCATTTCTCCTCCAGCTGTTTATTTCATACATAGAATAGTTGAGTTGAAGTCTGTGAAAAAGCAGGAAATAGCATTATCTAAGGCAGGAATTAGGGTACGTCACATTCTGTCATATGTGCTTATTCTTATAATCATTACACAGTAAATATAATTTGTTGTTGAATAGACTGGTTTAGTAGACATTACTAATACGTTGCACAAGGAAGCCTTATAAGTTTTGTATTTCCGTTGTACATGCATTTGATAAATTGTTGGAGTTTCAGATATGGTGCACTGATTTTGTTTTTGAAAGAAAACACCAGCTATTTTCTTAGTTTGGTAGAAGCTTCAAAGGAGCGAAATACTTCCCTCCAATTGAAAACAGGTTCATAAATGGGCAGAATCAGAACAAGACAGCAACACTTATTGTTCCAAGCCTGAAGCTGATTTTAATATCCTAATTATGCTGAAAAGGCCAAGTTCCATTCTAGGTCAGAATACAGAGGGTCATCAAGAAAATCACTATTAGTTAAATTCTAGTATACAGCTTTGCTTGAGAGGCAAAGACTTCTGCATCATTAACAGTGAAGTGAATGGCAAACCCAGCATACACATGGGCTGCACACAAGAGTTCTCCATTCAAAGGGATTTTATACTTGACTTTTTCAGTTCACAGTCAAATTATTAAAAAAAAATGCTAGTTAACGTGTAATCCATGTAGTGGTCAAACTGTTAGAATACAAGGGCTAATAAAGAAGCTGTTGGGCCTTTAAATTAAGAAAACACACAAGGGTAGGCATGATGTTACAATTTTTAATGCAAGAATGGGCTTTGGTCTCTAAAAACTCTGTTGCTGAGTAGTATGCTATTTTGAAAAGGAGAATACCACCCACCTGAAGTCTTTGAAAAACTCCAATCTTAGCTATAAAGAGTAGTGCTTATGCAACTTCTACAGGCACCATTAGAGGATTCAGCAGGAATTGTTCACACTCAGAAGAAGTTTCCTCCTTTTGGTGTTCAGAAAACTGGAGACGACAACCATCAAAGTGAAATACAGCTCTTTTATTTCTGGGGTCTGAACACAACTTGGAGGGGAACAATGGGGACTTATATAAACAATAAACTGGATACAATTGAGCTGGAACAAACATAATTGGGTGATTTGAATACATGTTACAAAGTATATACATTTGACAGTTGTGGAGCGCGCTTCTCAGCATTTGAATTTTGTGCGCTCGAAGTCTCGCGATACTACGCGAGCCGCTGAGATCTCGCGGCTGTCAAACAGCATGGCTGTTTGACAGTAGTTTGCGCAGTTTATTCAGTGGTTTGAATTGTTCAACATGTCACCACACAAGTTATCATACATAACAATACTACAAAAACAATGGTGTTAATGCATTTGTATGACACTGTTGGAGCCACTGAATGAAATGGATGGAATGAAGGTGAGAATTCCCATTTTAGTGAGTTCTGGCAGGATGGATGGGGGTAGATGGAGATAGATATCAGTTAGGACTGTGTTCCGAACAGAATCAGAAAGTGAAGCCCTGAAAAATCAATAATGTGAAAATAGCAAATGATTTAACTATTTTTAAGAGAGCAACCTTTTCAGTGGTCTAGCCACTTGAGAGGTTATTGCTACTATATTCATAGAGCTTTGATAGCAGTCAGATGGACATGTTTTAACAGGTGTCTAAAAATTAATTTGAGTTTGATTACGTTGATTTGGAATTCAAATAATGAAAAGTGAATTTCAGTCATCACTCGCAGATCTAAATAACAGTTGGCTGGCAGCATAATGGTGTTTCCCAGCTGTGTGAGATCTTTAGAGGAGGCTTGGCACATAGCCTCACTTGGTTCCTCTCATAAAGCTAAAATCCTTTGAAATGGCTTGTGGACACCTTTAAGAATAATTTGATGGGCTGTTGTTCATATGCTTAGTCATGTAGCACAAACAGTCATTAAAGTTCAATGCACAAGGCTAAAGCCTGCTAAACTTTGAGAAAATTACATTCCATGGCCTACAGCCTTTTTGGGTTCCGGAAGATATACAAGGCAAGCAAGAGGTCACCAGTGATATTAAGCAGCTGGGCAAATTGGTTGGAATGTCTGCAAACTTATTTGGAATAAGTAGTTTCACAAAGCTCTGCTACAACCAAATACATTGCATGTTTTCCCATCTTTTAAACACAATTATCTTTTACATACCTTGGTCCATGTTATTCTTTACCCCTAAATCTAACCATGCCATTCATTTCTTTAAGTCCAAGGGGGAGAATAATAGTCTGAATCCTGGGGCTATGTTTTGAGTTGTTTCTGCTATCAGAAATTCCTTGCTTTGGGGATAGCACAGGCATCTTGAAAAAAGCCAAGTACAATGGATCATCGGTTAATGTAATTAATGCATTCTTCAGGACGTTTCTTACAGTGAAAATTACTTTAACCAAATTTCCCATAAGAATGAATTGAATGCAATTTAGGAATGCATTGAAAACCAATTAATCCGTTCCGGGGAAAAAAAATCTGTAAACCAAGCCACTATTTTCTATGGATTTCCTTTTGTTATGTGTTTTTTATGTTATCCGAGCCATTTGCAAACTGAAGTTCCACTGTACAGTAATAGTTTTCTTTCATTTTCCACTTTTGCCCTTTTTTGGGGGGGCAGATAGGTTTTATTCTAAAACATCTTTATTTTATTGCTAATTTTCTTGATTCCCCAACAGAATTTAAAAAACAGATAAATAGGTTTGAAGGATAAGATGAAAATTACATACCAGAATTTGCAAAGACAGACAAACAAGAAAGTCACAGTTAAGCTAATTTCAGATCAGTTTACACATATTATATTATAAGTGTGTCTTACCAAAACAGTGCATGACCTGGCAATCAATCTGACAGAAGCAGGGCTATAAATCTTCACTTATATTCTTGACAGCAATTTCCCCCTAAAAATATTCCCTTTTGAGTAGATTCATTCACTCATATTCAATTGTTGTTAGTTGTGTCTCCTCCATGTCTTCCCATTCTCGTCTCCTTTATTGAAATCTCATGTTTTTATTATTCTGAAATATTTCTGCTATTACTACCACTATTGAATAAGTGTTTGTTTTTAAATATAACAACTGTATGGCTAAGTAAAGCTTGTCTGCTGGTTTTGTAGCTCTGAACTATATCCAGGGATATAAGTATTTGTTTTGGTTTTTAGCTGGTGACATACTTGGATGCTTCCCAGCCTTTAGTAACTTAAGTGTCACCAAAGACTGTATCATGAGTTATACCATAATATTAGCAAAAAGGCTACTCTGTCTGGAAAGAATATGTATAAGTTGACAGGTAGGAGAACAGGGAAATAATAGAAGCAGTTACAGTTCAAAGTTAATACTTGCATGCTGAAAAATCACACATGCACAGTTTTTGTTAGGAGATAATACAACATACTTAGCAGCCAACATAGTGATTGAGGGAACACAAATTCTTAGTAAGTACTACTCATTGTCTTCCACTCCACCCATTTCTGAATCCCAAAAACAGTGCGATATCATTGACTGATTTCAGGCATAACTGATTGTGTGAGACACCTATGCTATGGAAGTACAGAAGTGAATTTTGAATAGGAAATAAGTGTCACAGTATTTATCTCACTGGAGAATTCTCCAGTTGCTCTTAATTTATACTATGGTCATTGAGAATAAAAAAAAATGTCTTTTGGCTCTGTTTTAAAACAAGTGCTGATAAGATCAATTATAACCAGATTTTACTAAAATAAAAAACATATAAAAGCTATCCAAAAGTGCTTGAGAGAGAAATTTATGAAGAGCTTTGCCAGAAATCTTTGCATACCTTATTGAAAGTATGCTTCGTTGTTTATAGGGCTTTCAGTATGGCTAATTTATTAAGTATGAGTTATTTACTTCAGGCTTTTTTCTTGCTCCATGGAGACAAGAGCTACATCTGATGTTAACCACATGTGTGCGGTTATGTGTTTGCATCTTAATAAGCTCTATCTAAAAATGTATTATCAACAGTAATAATTTAATGTCAGAGATTACTCTGGGTTGAAAGTATTTTTGCTGGAAAAACTCCACTCAGGGGATGCCCGAATGAGGCTCCTTTCATGTCCCCAAGTGCAGGCCTCAGGCATCTTAGCCACCGTGTCTTCTCAGAGAAAAAAGTCAAGGACACAGTTAAGAGAGATTCATAGTAATTCTGGTTCAGTAGCATAGGCAGGGATATTGGAAATGGATGTGGTATATAATGTTATAGATTATTTAGCCTTTTTAATATCAGTGTTCATCAGTTCACCTTTTGCATATTAGAAATAAAAGCTTTCAGCAACTAATGAGAGACAAAAGGCATAAAGATTAAAGTTTTGGAGTTGCCTGGGGGAGAAAGGCAGCATAAAATCAACCAAACATCCAAACCTCTCAAGCTTATAATGTATGGTGTCTCTTTAATGTGAATAATAGTAAATAGCATGCCTGTGAAGCCAAGATCTGAAATATGATGGATGTGGTAGAGATACTCTTTTATATTCCTTCTAGTGCTGCAATTTGTAATCTTCAGGGTGTCGTGTGACTCTCTCAAACTAACCATCATGTATTTTAAAAACAAAAATGGCATTAAACTTGAGGACATTTGCTGATGCTGTTGGAATGTCATTTTATTGAGGGTTAGCAATGTGGTCAGGATTGCAGTCAGGGTCGGGGTTAGGGTTGCGGTTAGGGCTAAGAATGAGTTTATGTATATTTCTTGTATTTCCTGAAACATTCAGGAATGTACTGTAAGTGTCCCCACCTCTCAACATAGCCAAGCTACTGCAGACCAGAATATGTCACTTGTAGATTCAGGCAGAAAATTAGTTACAGACAGGTCTTTGCAAAGAAAAAACATACTGCTTAACATTTGAATGCACTATGAATGCTACTTCTTCTTCTTGTGCCATATCCAATTCTGAATATTGGCTATCATCATAGTGATCAGCCATGAAAATCGTCCTGGGAACCATATAATGTGGTTGCCTTCTATTTGCCTTCTGCATCGGAGAGTTACACCTGTACCACTGATCCAGTTCCACAAGTCACTTTCTGATACTGAGTCCTTTTGGCACACAAAGTCCTCATCAGTCCCAGGCCAGTATTAATGAAGCTGCTGCCCTCCATCAAAAAGGATTCAAGTGGGATTCAATCAACTTGGGGACTATCTCCTTTCCCTGTGGACTTCATCACCCAAAGCTGTTAGTCCTTAGGGTTGTCAGGTTAGTTAACCACCGCTTGATGACTGGTGTTGTGTCACTGGCAGTATGTTCTATTCCTGTGGTGGCGAATCTTAGCACTCCAGATGTTCTTGGACTTCAATTCCTAGAAGCCCAAGCCCCCATGAATCCACATGAATGAGTTTGCTGTGATTAATCCAGCCCATGCCACCCTCGACGCTCCCGGAAGTAGAAGTAAAATGCTCCCATACGGACTTCTGGGAATTGAAGTCCAAGAACATCTGGAGTGCCAAGGTTCACCATAATGGGTCTATTCTATTACCATAGTAGGATAACCTGGCAAGAGTGGATAAATGCTACTGCTTTAACAATTATAACTAAATAATTTGACATAGCATTTGGCAGCGGATCCAACTGACCTGACTACCAACTGATGGACCCTTCCAGCCCAGAAGATGGGAAGGAACCAAGGGAATGAAAGGACCACCTCTGTAATTCAGGATAAAGGAAACAACAGTATAGCCCTCCAAGTGAATCAGGCTTCCTGCATGCCTTCATCCCAAGATTCCTAAGACAAAAGCTACATCTGATAATAGCCAAGACAGGGACAGGGGCTTGTTGGTCCCATTCACCTAAACTGGATCTTATAATAATCTTAGAACTTCAGAGTTGGGAGGGACTCTATGGATCATCAAGTCCAGTCCCTGACAAGAAGGCAAAGTGGCAAATCAAATTCCTAACATGTAGCTCCACAGTCAAATACCTAAACCACTGATCTATTCAAATGATACCATTCTCGCCCAATGCCCAAAAATTGCAACTACCCACTCCAACACAATGGTGATGAGAGTGATTTATGGTTAACACATCACACCACCCAATGTGATGTAGAGACCTGGGTTCAAATTCTGCACAGTTGGTTGCATCTTACTGAGGTTTGATATACTGTAATATGTTTGCTAAGGATCTTGCAAACTTGGTGAGTGACTCTATGCTAAAGGAATGGGAAGTTCAAAATTCCGGGGACAGAAATGACGGTGCAGCTCCTAAAACTGGGATAGGGGAACAAGAACCCATCAATGGATGGGAAAAGACAAATAAGAAGCAGATAGAGGGAGTAATTCATAATTGTAGATTTCTATATCAAATTGTAGATTTCTATATCAAATTGTAGATTTCTATATAAAATAAAAAGCTGAATTAACAAAATATGGTATCCAGATTGAGGCTTTTGCCAAACCTCATCTGGACTACTGTGTTCACTTCTACACATGCCTCCCTTCTACAGATTTTTTTTTTAAAAAAAATCCATGGATTTTAAAATCTACATACACTACTAAGCAGTAAAGGTAGTAGTGGAGTCCCAACTTTCAGCAAAAACGCCCATAAAGTATACTTATTTACTTCAGTGGATCAGGATGGATTATATTATGGTTTGGCACAGTCAGGCACAATGGAAAAATGCACTGGCCACAATTCAATACAAATTTAAGCACACTTAATCCCCTACATTGATGTAGTGTATTTTGTACTAGATTGGGTTCAGATGCAATTTCACTGAGAGTTTGGTTATTTAAACTCCATTAAAATAATTGAGAGGCATTTATCATCACTATTTGCAGGGTAGCCATTGTCATATAGTCCATAAGCATATTCTTTTCCTTACTCCAATATGGATGTTATAAACTGTCTCGGGCAAAATTCTAAAAGAAATAGAAAGGATTCTGCATCCTAATTCAGGGCAGTGCTTTAGGATATAATGACAGCTAGCTATCATACTTCTCCTCCCTCCCATTGCATGTTCATTGTATCCAAAATCAGAACACCTCAGTAGGAGCTGCATTCGAAATGATTCTGGATTTTTAAAATGCAAATGAAAGCAAATGAGAAATTGATTCAGGAGCCCATCAAAGCATTTGGTAACTAAGATAAATTTCAAAGATATAAAGAACTGATTTTTAGAACACACTGCTGTTCTCGTTTCTCTTTGCGAAATGTGTTTAAGTTGTTACAAATAATAACTGATGAAATGGTTATTAAATGTTTAATTCCCTGTTCAGTCCTGATTTTCATTGATTTATTCTTTTGTTTCCCTCTGCCACTCCAGTGCTGACTATTTACTCCAGCACATTCATCTGTGATATCAATGCTATCCCATTGCAGAATTGCTGGTGGTTTAAAGCAGGGGTCCCAAAACTTTTTTGCACCACGGACCAGTTTCTTGTTAAACAATTTTCCCATGGATCGGTAAGTGGGGGTGGTGGGAATGAACGGTGCAAGCACACGTTAAAATATGATAAAGTGCACACTGTGCACAGGTGGGGGAGAAGCCCTGCTGTAACTCAAAACCAAGGAGGAGGGGCCCAGCTGCCTGCCAGCCACACCATTTGACTTGGGCAGTGAGGTATCACCCTGCCTGCACACAGGCAGGGGGTGGGACCCTGCCATAGTTAAGCAGCATGGAGGAGGGCCCCGGTCACCGGCCTATTTGCTGTGTCTGAAGTCTGTGCTCTTGCTCCATTCACCGGGCAGACCCAGTGGAGCACGTTGAGGGCAGAAGGCTGCTATCAGTGCTCCCAGTGCCACCTACCCCTGCCTGCGGCCCAGTTTGGGACAGCCTGTGGCCCAGTACTACCCCACATCTCGGTGGTTGGGGACCACTGGACTAACGGGAAGATAATCAATTTCTACAGCATCTGCATCCCCAGATGTTTTTAAACTAAAACTCCACAAAGTCTTCACCATTGGCTGTGCTGACAAAAATTTCTGAGAATTGAAGTCAAAGAATATCTAGGGTCACTGGTGGGATTCAACATGTTCGCCCCAGTTCACCAGAACCAGTAGCAGAAATTCCGACTGGCCCCATCCATCCATGTTTTGAAATAAAGTAGTCCTAATTCAGGTGCAATGCAGGGCTTTCCCCCTGGCCATGCTCACCAAACCACACCCACAGTAAAAAACAAACAAACAAACAAACAAACTAAACCCCACCACTGTTTGGGCCCCCAAACTGGGAACCATTGTAGATCTAGAGCAGTGATGGTGAACCTTTTAGAGATCGAGTGCCCAAACTGCAACCCAAAACCCACTTATTTATCGTAAAGTGCCAACACAGCAAAAGGGGAGGAAGTAAATGCTCCCATTGGACTGCTGGGCAGAGGGGTGGGGTGAACTCTGTGCTGGGGAAGGGAGGAAGCACCCCCATTGGGCTGCTGGGCAGAAGGGTGGGGCAAATTCTGTGCTGGGTGACTGCATGGGTGCCCACAGAGAGGGCTCTGAGTGCCACCTCTGGCACGCGTGCCATAGGTTTGCCACCACTGACTTAGAGGATGCATAATCTGTAAAGCCCACTGCTTACGCTTTTCCCCTCCTGTGCTAAAATAATTTGGCATTTTATGAAGGGCCCCATTTCAAGTGGGAAATGATGCAGTCATGGCTAAGAATGAAACAATGTCCTAGGTGAGTGTCTGAGCTTTTCATCAGAATCTGGATCTTCTAGCTCCAAAGCCAAGCTTATGAAAGACCTTTTCTTTCCCTAGCTGAGCTAAAGTAAGAAAAATATAATACAATACCTAATTTTACGTACAACAATTTTACTCCCTAGACTAGGGATTGTTGGTTTCACTGACAGAAAGAAGCTACTGAATTTTATATCCCCACATTTAGATAAAAGCTCAAACTTAGTTATACATATTAATTCTGTGTCCATGTCAGAAAAATCAAATTTTCAAAAAAAATGTTTTGTTTTAAATAGTGAAAAAATCCAGACAGATCTTCTAAATATTTTGAAAATTAGGATGACAATGCTTTGCTAGGATCCAAGGAAGTTCCTTTCATTCTTTGGTAGGTGGAGTTCTTAATTTGAACCAAATGGTTTTTGCAAACTACTAAGTGACTCACTCTCTTGATGCAATGCATTAATAGATTTCAAAGTGTAGTAGGAAGCACAAGTAAAATTGGGTTACTTGGATCCAGGACAAATTTTCTACATATATGGAGAAATTCAGTCAATGCAGTATTAATGAACATGCAATTTATGTCACACCGTGTATACAAAAGAAGACCTAGTAAATGGTTGAGATAATGCTATTGGTCAAAACTAGTCTAATTATCTTATTTATTACTTATTTATTTATTAGATTTATATTTGCTGTTGTTCAGTCACACAGTCGACCCTTTGCGACCCCATGGACCATTGCCCGCCAGACACCTCTGTCCTCCGCCATCCTCCTTAACATGCCCAGCTCTGTGCCCATTTCATCTATAATACCATCTAGCCATCTCATTTTTGGCCGCCTCCATCTCTTTTGCTCTCCACCTTTCCCAGCATCAAGGCTTTCTCAAGTGAATCCTCTCTTCTCATTTGATGTTCAAAGTAATTTAGCTTCATCTTTACTATTTGACCTTCTAAGGAGCAATCAGGGTTGATTTCTTCTAAGATCGACCTATTTGTTTTATATACTGCCTGCCAAGATATGGGAAATATTGAGTCACCTATTTAGTCCCCAAGAGACTTGTTAGAGGGGATATGTGGAATGGCCTTGGCTATGAGGCAAAGGAAGAGTAAATCTGGGAGGTAAATCTGGGAGTAAATCTGGGAGTTGGATGTTTTCCCTGAACTGTGACTCAGAGGGGTGGAGCCACACTAGCCTTTAAAAGCTCTGAGCTCTTTCAGGGTCAGCCCTTTTGATTCTGCATGTGCTCTTAAGCAGAGCTGCTGCTAAGGAGAGCCAAGCAAAGGGAGTGAGCACTGGTAAGTTTTGGGCATGCTTGCAGTTGGAGTAGAGCTGCTTTAGAGGCCTCCACTAATTTAAATTGATAATTTTAACTGCTGAGAGCCACCTCTGTTCAAACAGAGGAAGCAGTTAGAAGCTTCCTGAAACAGGAAGCAGGGGGGCAGAGCCACACCAGGCCCAGAGATTTCAAACTAGGAACAAAGGAAGAATATATTCTTACTAGATAGAAAGGTATTAAATGTGTACATTTTTGAGGCCCAGAATACTGCACTTGTTAAAATGGATTCTGAGGGAATAGCTGTAGTTACCTGCAATACTTGTGCCATGTTTGTGTTCTTGCCAAAGCACATGGAGAACTACACTTGCAGCAAGTGCAAGCTGGTTGCACTACTAGAAGAGAAGATCCAGCAGCTAGAGGCCCGCATATCTAACCATCAACAAATTAAGGAGCTTGAGCTGTTCTTGGACAGAGCGGAGCAGACTATCCTGGACAAAGAAGAGACAGGGCACAGTTCTGAGGAAGAAGACACTTCACTAACTCAAGAGGGAGATGCTTGGAGGAATGTGACAAAAAGGAAGAGAGTCTGAAATTACAGAATCAATTTGAGGCTCTTTCCCTCACCACACCTGATGAGGAACACACAGAGGAACAACTGGTTCCACCTGAGGATCTCTCCTTCATCACACTTGATGAGATCCAGGAAGATAAACAACAGGAACAAAATGAAGTCTTCTCCCTTAATATGGTTGATGAGGTGCATGTAGATGAACAGACTGCAGGAGAGAGGCTCCTTGTACTAGGTGATTCAATAATTAGAAATACAGAGAGATGGATTTGTGATGCACATGATAACCGTATGGTGACTTACCAGGTCCAAAAGTTGCAGACATCATGAGAAATCTAGATAGATTGTTAGAGAGAACTGGTCATGGTACACATTGGTACCAATGATGTTTGGAAGGCCAAGCGGTCTGTCCTGGAAGCCAAATTCAGGTTGTCCCAGATAAATTCAGGTTGTTAGGAAGAAGATTGAAGCCCCAGACTTCCAAGGTAGCATTTTCAGAAGTGCTGCCTGTTCCTCGTGCAGGACCTACCAGACAGGCACAGCTCAGAAGCCTCAACGTGTGGATGAGGCCGTGGTGTCGAGAGGAGGGCTTCAGATTTGTCAGGAACTGGAGAACATTTTGGGACAAGCCAAATTTGTTCAGGAGGGATGGGTTGCACTTGAACCATGATGGGACCAGATTGCTGGCACTCAACATCAAAAAGGCTGCAGAGCAGCTTTTGAACTGATAACTGGGGGAAAGCCGACAGGATCAGGGCAGCATTCCGTTTGGGAAAGTGTGTACTCAAGTAGTGAGGAGGATGCAAAAATTACTGAGCAGAGCAAGGAGCTAGTCACCAGCACTCTAGCACAAGGATGCAAGAGGCAGTCTAACAATGCAACTGGACTTTAGTGTATGGGAACCAAGACACCAGGACAGCCGAAGAGCTGGCTTAACACAACTTTATTGCATGCTGGTCAGAGGGAACATGAGGTAATGGCGGACGAACAGCTCAATATATACAGTGGCTATACATTTGAATGTGGTTCCTTGACAGTCTATTGGCTACTGTCCGCGTGACGTCATTGCAGGTCACGCCCTTCTTGTCCAGGTGAAGGTGATGGCGGGAATCTTCCCGCGCTGTTGTTCTTAGGTGGGTCTGGACCAATGAGCTTGGACGCTCGCTATTGCCATCTGGTGGTCACTAGCTAGCGTCCTATTAGGGTTACAGTGATGCAGCTGAAGGTTACATTGTTACACATAGAAAGGTTACATTGGATACACATGGATAGGTACATTGTTTAAAGGCACAGGTTTTAGAACACAACATGGACTTAAAAGACTGTATCAGGAAAGCATATATAAATGCTTGTATGCAAATGCCAGAAGCCTCCAGAACAAAATAGGGGAGCTGGAATACTTAGCAATAGATAAAAACATTGATATTATTGGCATCACTGAAACCTGGTGGACGGATGATAACCAATGGGATACAGTTATCCCAGGCTACAAACTGTACAGGAAGGATAGGAAGGGGCAAACGGGAGGTGGTGTAGCCTTGTATGTCAAAGAAGTTATAAAATCATACGAATTGGAATATCTAGGTGATTTGGAGTCACTATTAGAAACTCTGTGGGTAAGAGTACCAGGTCACAAGGATGGTCTAACAGTAGGCATATACTATCAGCCTCCGACCCACACTCCTGAGGGAGACTGGCATTTGGAGAATGTTGTAAAGGAGGCATCCAAGAAGGGAAGCCTGGTTATAATGGGGGACTTCAATTACCCTCACATAGACTGGGTGAACTGTTGTTCAGCACATGAAAAAGAGATAAAGTTCCTAGATATGCTAAATGATTGTTCCCTGGAACAGATGGTTGAAGACCCAACTAGAGGTACAAGAATCCTTGACTTGATCCTGAGTAATACTCATGATCTGGTGCAAGATGTTAATGTGACTGATCCAATAGGGAACAGTGACCACAACTCAATTATGTTTAACTTGATCATAGACCACAAGTCACTGATAAAATCTTACACAGAAACCTTAAATTTTCAAAAAGGAAGTTTCCCAAAGATGAGGAAACTAGTAAAAAAGAAGCTGAAAGGGAAAATTGAGAGAGTCCAAACACTCCAAGAGGCATGGAGGCTGTTTACAAAAACAATAACAGAGGCCCAATTGGAATGCATATCCAAAAGGAAAAAGGGCACTGCCAGATCCGAGAGGACTCCAATGTGGCTTACAGGAGCTGTTCGGGAAGTGATCAAGAGCAAGAAAAGCTCATTTAGAAGGTGGAAGGCTTGTCCGAATGAGGACACCAGGCAGAAACATAAATTCTGGCAGAACAAATGCAAGGCAACAATCAGGAAAGCAAAGCAAGACTTTGAGGAGCGTATAGCTAAAAATACTCAGAGAAATAACAAAGACTTCTTTAAGTACATTAGAAGTAAGAACCCAACTAGGAAGGCCATTGGACCATTAGATGACAATGGAAGGCAAGGGGTTATTAAAGAGGAAACAGAGATTGCAGAGAGACTCAATGAATTCTTTGCTTCAGTCTTCACTGAAGAAGACAGAGACCACATGCCCAAAACAGAGCCTATCTTCGTAGGGAGGGAAACCGAAGAATTAAGCCAGATAGAAATAACCAGGGAGGAGATCCTTGCATGTCTTGTTAAACTAAATACTAACAAATCACCAGGACCAGATGGCATCCATCCATGAGTTCTCAGGGAACTTAAAGATGAAATTGCTGATCTCCTAACCAAAATATATAATCTTTCCCTCAAATCAGGCTTTGTGCCTGATGACTGGAAGGTAGCAAATGTAACACCAATTTTCAAAAAAGGATCAAGGGGTGATCCAGGAAATTACCGACCAGTCAGTTTGACATGTGTCCCAGGTAAAGTGATGGAAACCATCCTAAAAGATAGAATTAATAGGCACATAGAAGAGAAGATGCTGCTAAAGGAGAGCCAACATAGCTTTTGCAAGGGCAAATCATGCCTCACTAAACTGTTGGAATTTTTTGAGAGTGTCAACAAGCATGTGGATAAGGGGGATCCAGTTGACATTGTTTATCTGGACTTTCAGAAGGCTTTTGAAAAGGTCCCGCACCAAAGGTCTTGAATAAACGTACCAGTCATGGAATAAAGGGACAGGTCTTGTCCTGGATCAGCAACTGGCTAAGGGACAGGAAACAGAGGGTAGCACTAAATGGACACTTCTCCAAGTGGAGGGAAGTAAAGAGTGGGGTCCCCCAAGGTTCATTACTGGGACCACTGCTTTTCAACCTCTTCATAAATGATCTAGAAGTAGGAGTAAATAGCAAGGTAGCCAAATTTGCTGATGACACTAAATTATACAGGGTAGTGAAAACTGTGAGAGATTGTGAGGAGCTCCAGAGGGATCTCTTGACACTGGGGGAGTGGGCAAAACAGTGGCAAATGAGCTTCAACATTAGTAAGTGCAGAGTGATGCATGTTGGGGCAAAAAAACCCAATTACATTTATAAACTGATGGGGTCTGAACTCTCTGCAACAAACCAGGAAAGGGACCTTGGTGTCCTCGTGGACAGCTCAATGAAGGTGTCAACCCAGTGTGCCTCAGCAGTGAAAAAAGCAAACTCAATGCTAGGGATCATTAGGAAGGGTATAGAAAATAAGTCAGCAAGTGTCATTTTGCCTCTTTATAAATCTATGGTGAGGCCCCATCTGGAATATTGTGTACAGTTCTGGGTGCCATACCTCCAGAAGGATATTATGGAGCTGGAAAAAGTGCAGAGGAGGGCAACCAGAATGATTAGGGGACTGGAACACCTTCCTTACCATCTGAGGCTGCAACGGTTGGGCCTCTTCACTTTTGAACGACGGCGTCTAAGAGGTGACCTGATTGAAGTTTATAAAATCATGCACGGTGTGGACAAAGTAGATAAGGAAAAACTGTTTCCCGTATTGCACAACACAAGAACTAGGGGGCACTCCATGTAACTTTTGGGTACTAGTTCTCAAACAAATAAGAGAACCATCCTTGTGGCCTAGTACTTTTTCACCCAGAGGATCACTGGTCTATGGAACTCCCTGCCAGAAGAAGTGGTGACAGCTGTCAGTCTTGACAGCTTTAAGAAGGGATTAGACAAGTTCATGGAGGACAAGGGTATCAATGGCTATAACTATGGATACCTAAAGACAACCTCCGGGTTGGAGAGATAGGCAGGATATCTCTCAATGCCATTTCCAGGGAATCCTAAGCAGGTGAAGGCATCTCCTTGGGAATACCCTGAAGCAAATGGTGAGCCACTGTGTGAGACAGAATGCTGGACTGGATGGGCTGTGGCCTGTTCCAGCAAGGCTGTTCTTATGTTCTTATGTCTTACAGGAGTAAGTTTGGGGAGGAGCGACTGTCAAGGGCAAATCCCAAGGTGTCAGGAGAGAGTTACAGCCAATTGGGGTAATGGGTACCAGCTGAAGTAGGGAGAGGTCTCAAGTATTTCCTTACCTGCTAGCAGAAGTTACTTGAGTCTGGAACATTCAATCAGATCTGGGCTCTGATTAGTGGAAAGATCTAGAATCTAGATGGAAGATGAAAGGATATGATGAAAATGAAATAGGATCCCAAAATGATTAAGTCAGTGCATTGGTCACTCTGAATGCTCATGACCAGTGACTAGACATGCTATGTTGTTGAATTCTGCTTAGGCTCTTGAACAGTGGTTCCCAACGTGGGGCCCATGCCCCACAGGGGGACTTCACTTTCCCCTAAGTCAGTATATTGGCTAATCATTGCTTTGGGGGAATTAACTTAGGCTTCTGGGAATTGAAGTCCAAAAACCAAAGGCTGGGAATCACTGCTCTAGAGTCAAGCTAAAGTAAGAAAGGCCACATTGCTCATATTATACTCATATCGTTCTCTTTTACTCACAACTTAGAGTGACTTTACTTATCAGCCATTTCCCTAGAACTACTGAATTTGCTGATATATATATATAGCCTTAACAGTCTTTTTTATTTCTATTTTTAAAACTTAAATAAAGTTCTTGAATTTTTTTCCTAAATAACAATAAAAAATTTAAATCATCCTTTTGTTCTATTTTAAACTGAGGTTCTCTGTGGTACTATTCAGTAAAGCCCCTACTTACGAAAAAAAGTCCGTTCTGTAGGCTTTTGCTTAAATAGTTTTTTTATGTAACTCGAAGCAAACCCATAGGAAAAAAGAATCTTTATGTAACTTGAAGCAAACCCATAGTAAATCGTGTAGATTGGGACATGGTTTTAGTACAAAAATTATGTAAGTCGAATTTTATGTAACTCAAGGCATTTGTAAGTCATTTGTAAGTACTTTTATTTACGGTCCATGACCAGCATGACAAGAACATCACATCCTAAACTAGGCTACACACAGGGGAAATAAGAAAGCACACTGTGCTAATAAAAACCTACTGGGAATTGACATACAACAGCAGGCCACCTATCTAAAAGAATATTACTATAATCCATTAATAATTGCTAAAACCTAGTGTCATGAAGATTCCTGGAGGGCAATGGTTCATGGGGTTGCAGAGGGTCAGAATCGACTGTGTGTCTGAACAACAACATCAACCAGCTAACAAGGCGAGCTTCTTAACCACTGAGCTACCACAGCCCCTATTTAATATTAATAATGCTCTAGTATACTCATCTTTTGCATTACCTGGATATGGTTGGTCTTCAGCAAGAAAAGATAGAACCTTTATCAGCAGTAATGTCTCAAGGACATCTCCAGATGGTCACGGATTACATGGCCATACAGTATCACTTCCAGATGCTGCTTCAAAAACATTCCTAACATGATTCATTCCTGGAATGCTTGCTGTGTTGAGATCACCCAAAAAAGGTCCATTTCAGGAGTATGTAAAGGTAAAGGTTTCTCTTGCTCGAAAGCCAGTCGTATCTGACTCTAGGGTTCAGTGCTCACCTCTGTTTCAAAGCTGAAGAGCCAGCGCTGCCATCACCACCAGTCTTCCTCGGCCTGTCAGGCTGAGGGAAGCAGGAACAGCTGCCCGCCTGGCCGCCTATAAGAACTGCCTCCACCTCCACCTCTGCCACCGCCACCACCGGTTTAGTGGACTTTGCCACCACAACTGTTCTGAAGTATTTTTGAATGCTTTCTCTTTGCACTTTACGGTGTATATTGTTTCTATGATGACTCATGTATTGTCGCTATATGCTACTGTACTCTATTATATTTTGTAATCTATTATTGTACTTGAGCGGCAGAAGGCGGTCCTGCCTTGAGGCAGAGGACGCCTGCCACCCCACCCCCGTACCTTGTTTTGGGAATTTTTCTATGTGGTTGTGACTTTGTCATTATATTATAGTATTGTATTGTGTTGCTGTATATTATTATGCATTGTTTTTTGTAGATTTAATTTTCAAGTCGCTAAGACGCTGACTGGGAAGCGGAAGGTCAGCAGTTCGATTCCCGAGTACTGCAGGACGGAAATGAGCTCCCGTCTTCATCCCAGCTCCTGCCAACCTAGCAGTTCGAAAGCAAGAAATTGCAAGTAGATAAATAGGAACCACTTCGGTGGGAAGGTAACAGCGTTCCGTGCGCTCCGGTGTCTAGTCATGCCTGCCACATGACCACGGAAAACGTCTGCAGAAGCAGACAGTGCTGGCTCTTCGGCTTAGAAACAGAGATGAGCACTGCACCCTAGAGTCGGATACGACTGGCTTTCGAGCAAGGGAAACCCTACCCTAATTGTGTATATTGTATCGTGTATTTACTTTGTATATTGTTGATTTATGTTGTGATTCTTGTGAGTCATCCTGAGTTGGCATATGCTGAGTGGGCGGCATACAAATCGAATCAATCAATCAATCAATTTCTGGTGGTGATGGGGTAGATGAAATCATTCATTGGAGCTGACTAGAAACAGTTAATAAAATGGTTGGACTCGATCTCCACTTTTATTTTCAGCTTCAAAACTGATGTTGTGAAGAGTCTGAAATTTTATGCAACTTGATAAGATCAGAATGGGGGAAGGTGGGGGGGATTTTTGCAGCTGTTATGTTGTCACTTCCAGTGTTTTCTTGTGCAATATAGTCACTGAAGCACAAAGTTGGAATAGACTGGACCACACAAATGAAGCCAACTTTTTGCAAGACAATTCAACAACAATCTTCAGATGATGATATTAATCATAGCTGATGAATATCTGGAAAAGAAATACATCGGCAGCAAACTGGATATACTGGAGCTTAGAAGTGCTGTGTTTTGAACAGCAGCTCCCAGTGGCCATGCAAGCTAGAAAACTGGAAGTTTTAGTCTAAAAAAGCAAATTTTCCCAAGCTCTAAAACAGGGGTGCTCAAACTATGGCCCATGGGCCAGACCCAGCCTGCAGCACCAAATCTTCCAGCCCACACTGCCCTTGCCAGCCCTGGAAGCAGAAGTAAAATGCCCCTGTGTATGCACAAAACACTGTCGCAAATGACACGCGGCTGTCGTAATGCGATTACAACAACTGTGGCTGCATTTATGGCAGTTTTTTGCACATGCACGGACACATTTTATTTCCACTTCCAGTGGAAAGAACCATGTGACCAGCCTGTGCAACCATGTGACTGGCCCACAGCCTGAAAAGTTTGGGCACCCATGTTCTAAAATTTATTGTTCATGAATGCAAGGCCATGTCTTCACAAAAGATGAACAGATTTCTGACAATTAAAGGAAGTATTAAGTTCATTTTCATGCCTGAACAACTGTTATTTGAATGGATTATAAGAAAGTTTGCATACACCCACACATGCCAGAACCCTGATCCAATCATGGCATTATTCCATATGGATATCATCTGCATGTGAATATTCTAAGCAAGTGGAATGGGGAGACTGAAGACAATAGGCTTGCCTATTTTAAACCAATCAATCAATTTCTATGCTGCCTTTCTTTTGGCAGTGGGACTCAAGGAGCTCATAAATCATTAAAAAAACAATATATTTACAGAAATTGAAACATTATTAAACAAAGAATTAATTATTATAAACTATAAAACCCCATATGGCTTGGATCCAGGCTGACAGATTATATTGCTCCATATAATCTTCCTTAGATCTTAGAATCATCTAGGGAGGCTTTTCTATCAGTCCCATCATATTTGCAACTACAATTGACAGGGAGCAGAGAATGGGCTTTCCTGCCAGTGGTTGTGATTTCATCTGTTAACAGCTAACTTTGTTTTTCTTACATGCCTCTCAGTAGAAATCATCATAAAAATTATAATCTAGTGCTGAATTGAGCAACAGTTATGCAACAGTTATAGCAACTGTTAGGACAGAGTATGGAATGACGGAGTGGTTTGGAATAGGAAAAGGAATAAGGCAAGGCTGCATTTTGTCACCCTGCTTATTCAACTTATACACAGAGCACATAATGCGCAATGCAGGGATGGAGGAATCACAATATGGGATCAAAATTGCTGGGAGAAACATCAACAATTTGAGTTATGCAGATGATACCACCCTAATGGCAGAAAGTGAGGAAGACCTAAAGAAGCTCCTGCTTAGGTTGAAAGAAGAGAGTGCAAAAGCTGGCCTGAGACTCAACATAAAGAAAACCAAGATAATGGCAACAGGCCATATCAGTCCCTGGAAAATAGATGGGGAAGAAGTAGAAGCAGTAACAGATTTTACTTTCTTAGGATCCAAGGTCTCTGTAGATGGAGATTGTAGCCATGAAATAAAAAGGCGACTGATTCTTGGGAGACAAGCTATGAGAAACCTGGGGAACATAGTGAAAAGTAGAGACATCTCACTGCAAACAAAGGTCCGCATAGTCAAAGCCATTGGTATTTCCGATGGTAATGTATGGCTGTGAGAGCTGGACCATTAGAAATGCTGAGCGAAGAAAAATAGATGCCTTTGAGATGTGGTGCTGGAGGAGAGTTTTGAGAGTCCCCTGGACAGCGAGGAGAACAAATAGGTCAATCTTAGAAGAGATTAGCCCTGAGTGCTCCTTAGAAGGACAAATAACAAAGCTGAAGCTGAAGTATTTTGGACATCAAATGAGAAGAGAGGATTCACTTGAGAAGGCCTTGATGCTGGGCAAAAGAAGAAGGGGATGGCCAAAGATGAGATGGCTAGATGGTATTGTAGACACAATGGGCACGGGGCTGTGTGGACTAAGGAGGATGGTGGAGGACAGGGGTTCCTGGAGAGCGATGGTCCATGGGGTTGCAAAGAGTCGGAATCGACTGTGCGACTGAACAACAACAAAGTGCTGAATTTATATGGAAAATCAGTTATTAGCAGAGTGCATTGCATTTGATGGAGAGATTGAGAAGAGTAGACCCAGTGAAATCACCAGAATCTACACGATCAATGACTATCTTGTCAATTTCATTTTAATATATTTACTTTAGCTCCTAAATATACATTCTCTTAACATTAGTTTCAGGGACTGCAGTGGCTCAAGTGGATAAGACGCTGATTGGGAGGCGGAAGGTCAGCAGTTCAATTCCTGACTACTGCAGGACGGATTGAGCTCCTGTCTTTGTCCCAGCTCCTGCCAACCTAGTAGTTCAAAAGCAAGAAATTGCAAGTAGATAAATAGGGACCACTTTGGTGGGAAGGTAACAGCGTTCCATGCGCTCCGGTGTCTAGTCATGCCTGCCACATGACCATGGAAACGTCTGCAGAAGCAGACAACGCTGGCTTTTTGGCTTTGAAACAGAGATGAGCATTGCACCCTAGAGTCGGATACGACTGGCTTTCGAGCAAGGGAAACCTTTACCTTTAACATTAGTTTCAGCTCCTTAACTGTTAAACAAAGCAAAGTAAATGCTACATATATGGAAATGTATGATTAGACCTTTCCCTCAGTTTATAAATATAACTGGTGGCATGAATAGTTACTTGTAATGCAACCACATAGATGCCATATTTCATTTTTCTTGATATTAGGACAAAATACAAACTGCCTCAGTACTCAGCCCCACTTTATTCAATGAACAGGTGAATTAAGAAGCATAACAATCATATCCATGTTTTCTTTAGAGATGGCAAATGAATTCTGACATCACACCAGACCTATTGATTTTTTAAAGTCTAAACTGTCTCATTTGATGACTGCCTACCTATTTAATGTGTCATCCAATTTCCTGACTTAGTACTGTGAGGTTGATTTCTCTCAGATATTATCATATCACAGGAATCACTCATGTGTCACTTATTGTCTATATCCAGCTGCACTTACTATTTTCTCACTTTCAACAAAGCTCCTAATCTAATTTGTGTAGTAAGTGCTTTGGACCATGTAATGGATGTCATGTAACATTTGATAACATGCCAAATGACAGATGAGCCACATGGTGTGAAACCTTATATAGGCCTCTCTCAAATTTCACTGTCCATGTCTTGTATGGTGGGGAAATACTGTACCCAGCATCACACTACTTTCTTATCCTGATGTTTGGAAGCTCTTCGGGATTTCTCAAGAGGTCTAACAACCTTCAAGAAAATTTATTGGGCATTAAGACCCATGAAAACCTTAAAAAGGGGAAGAGTAGAAAGGAAGACAGTTGCATCCTCTGACCTGACAACTTTCTACTCAAAGCTAGAAAAAGTTACAATTTTTGTACTTGTTGCTCAGTCACACAGTCGATTCCGACCCTTTGTGACCCCATGGACCACTGCCCGCCAGGCACCTCTGTCCTCCACCATCCTCCTCAACCTGTCCAGATCTGTGCGCATTGCATCTACAATACCATCCAGCCATCTCATTTCTGGCCGCACCCTTCTTTTGCCCTCCACCTTTCCCAGCATCAAGGATTTATCAAGTGAATCCTCTCTTCTCATTTGATGTCCAAAGTACTTTAGCTTCATCTTTACTATTTGACCTTCTAAGGAGCAGTCAGGGTTGATTTCGTCTAAGATTAATCTATTTGTTCTCCTCGCTGTCCAGGGGACTCTCAAAACTCTTCTTCGACACCACATTTCAAAGGCATCTATTCTTCTGCGCTCAGCTTTCCTAATGGTCCAGTTCTCACAACCATACATTACCACCAGAAATACCATTGCTTTGACTATGCAAATTTTTGTTTGCAAGGTGATGTCTCTACTTTTTACTATGTTCCCCAGGTTTCTCATGGCTTGTCTCCTAAGCATCAGTCGCCTTTTTATTTCATGGCTGCAATCACCATCTGCAGTGATCTTTGATTCTAAGAATGTAAAATCTGTCACTGCTTCTACTTCTTCTCCATCTATTTTCCAGGGACTGATAGGGCCTGTTGCCATTATCTTGGTTTTCTTGATGTTGAGTCTCAAGCCAGCTTTTGCACTCTCTTCTTTCAACCTAAGCAGGAGTTTCTTTAGGTTTTCCCCACTTTCTGCCATTAAGGTAGTATCATCTGCGTATCTTGAATTGTTGATGTTTCTCCCAGCAATTTTGATCACAAATTGTGATTCAGCCATCCCTGCATTGCGCATTATGTGCTCTGTGTATAAGTTGAATAAGCAGGGTGACAAAATGCAGCCTTGTCTTACTCCTTTTCCTATTCCAAACCACTCCGCCAGTCCATATTCTGTCCTAACTGTTTCTTTTTGACTCGTATACAGATTTCTCATGTCCTGGTATCCCCATCTCTTTAATTACTTTATCTTTAGTTCATGCAAAAAGATTCAGGATCTTAGCCAATAATAATGTTTACAACTGGACAATCTGAGAAGTTTGACCTAGTGAGTAGCTTAGAATTTAGAATCTATTTTTCATTCTTATTTCATCAGTTTGCAATGATTTAACACATTATCAAATGGTGGCATCACCATTCAATACAGTGCTATAGAGATTTCAGTTCAAGAGAGAAATATGTTGAAATTAGGTTATGTTTCCCATGAAGCGAGGTAATTATTCATATGCACTTTTAAACAATGTGATTTATGGTGAACTTATGAATGAGTGACCTTCAAAATGTTCTGTCCTCAAAGGCTCTGCTTAGCTCTGGCAAACTCAATGCTATGGCTTCATTTATAGAGTCAATCCATCTCATGTTTAGTCTTCCTCTTTTCCCACTGCCCTCAATTTTTCCTAGCATTATTGTCTTCTCCTGGGAGTCAAAAGTTGTTGGACAAACAAAAGTTGGTGAGACAAAAGTTACTGACCAGAATATTTTTGGCAATTTACGTGTGCATAAATGAAGTTGTGGGGGCAGCAAATTGGCTCTAATTAGTAAAGGTAAAGGTCACCCTTGCTCAAAAGCCAGTCGTATCTGACTCTAGGGTTCAGTGCTCATCTCTGTCTATAGCCAAAGAGCCAGCACTGTCTGCTTTTGCAGACATTTCTGTGGACATATAGCAGGCATGCCTAAACACCAAAGTGCATGGAAAGCTGTTTACCTTCCCACTGAAGTGGTCCCTATTTATCTACTTGCAATGTCAGAGACAGGTGCTCATTCTGTCATGCAGTACTCAGGTTTTGAACTGCTGACTTTCTGCATACCAGTCAGTGTCTTAATCACTTGAACCACTGCAATCCCTTGGCTCTAATTAAGAAGGTGCCTATTGGATCCCCAGCCATGTGACAGGTGCATAATCAAGTATGTGACTAGCATCTCATTAATTAGTACTATGTTGCCACTATGACTTAACGCAGTTTTGATCATGCACAAACAAATCATCATTATCCATTATTATCCAAGTCCAGTGAAAAGAAGTTCAAGACTTGATCTTGGCAGACTGGGATTAAACCACAACTAAGTGGTGGCCCTAGGCTAGCATTCAGAGAATTGTGTCTTCACCTGTAACAAGAACAGACCTACACAAATAAAGTTGCTTCCGGTCTCTACTTAGTCTGCCATTTAAGTGATATGCTGATTATACAAATACACTGACAACATTTTGTTGTATTTTGACCCAGTGAATGGGATCCTTTCAGACATTTCATCACTGTGGATACTGAGCAATTTACTTCTTTTCTGTATGGTTGTAATGTTCCCAGTATGTAAAGCATCTCACATCTAGTTGCTAACTTTCTTGTACCTATATTATTTTTTCTCTTGGCATCTTTGTGAAATTCATTTATCTCTGTCATTAAAGGCACTCCAACAAGAGCCTCATATAAGTTGTGGAAAAGATTCAAGTTTTCCTTGATCAGGGAAACAATTTTTGCCTTTGTAGTGACTGGGATAGTGAACATTCATTTTTGGATACGATTTGCTTTTAATGAAAGCCAAAAATTGCTGGCTCTCTATTTTGTTTAGAAGTGTATTCAAAGCTCAACAACTGTTCACAGAACAAACATGGTGGAGAGAAGCTAAGAAAGGATTTGAAAACAAAAGATTCTAAGGGAATTTGTTGAAAGAAAAAGCATGATGATGCTACAAATAACCAGATGCAATGGTAGTAATGAAAAGCTTGCAGTTAAGTACAGATCTGATACCCATTCAGCACAGTGAATCCAATGGCTGGATTAATATATTTGGGGAGGGATTCTGGGGTGATTTCCCCCTGTACCCTCTGTGGAACAGTCTTCCTTTTTCTTTTCAAATATTGTGTTGTCTGAGTGAAGATTTGTTTATAATAATGACTATTATTATATCCATCAAGTCAATTCTGAATTGGTGATTCTTTCAAGGATATTCTCGGTAAAGAATTCTTAGAGGAAGTTTATCCTTCCTTTTTTTCTAGGGGTTCCCTGGGACTTTGCAGCTTCCACAGGGCTAAACAGGTTGGTTTTTTCCTTGGGAGGCACAGTGGGGAATCATATTTCCAACTTCCAAGCTCTGCAGCCAGGGACCTAACTTACTGAGCTATCCGGCAAGCTTTATGAATTATAGCTATATTAATTTATTTAATAAATTTATATCCCGCTCTTCTAGCGCAAGCGCCACCCAGAGCGGCTGAAAGCATAAAGTGAGAAAGCTTTTTAAAACAGAAAACATATAAAGAGCTTGGTACAATCAAGCTACTTATACAAAGAAAAGGATATAATCAAAAAACATCTAAAACCCAGCCAAAAAAACCAAAAACCATCCCTAGCCCCTTAAGAAGATAAAACAATAGAAGGTAAAAGGATAAAACCATACTAAAAACAGCATAAAAACAGTCACATAAAACAATCTGACAACTCCAGCAGTAATTTATAACCTGAGGAAACTAGACTAGTCAGCGGACCTGGGATGTTCCACAAGATGGGTCCCAGACCCACTGGCACAGCCAGGTCTTGAGTGCCTTTCTAAAGGGGAACAGCTCTGTCTGGAGGCACAGTTCCGGTGGTAAGAGGTTCCACAGGGCCAGGGCAGACACAGAAAAGGCTCTTCTCCTGGTCCCAGTAAAATGTACTTCTTTCGCTGATGGGACCACTGCAGAGTCTTTCTGGTCCGCCCTCATAGGATGGGTAGACTGCCTTGGGGTGACGTGGTCCCGTAGATGGTCCAATGCCATGAAGGCAGTGATGGGCAACCAAATTTTTTTACTATCACACTGTGGGGTGTGGCCTAACTGCTGGGCGGGGCGTAACTGCTGGGTGTGGCCTAGCTAGTTGGTGTGGCCTAATTGGTGGCCGTGGCCTAATCGGTCTTTAAGGTGCCACAACATTTTTTGTTTACTCTCTGATATGCTTGCACAGAATAAAATGGCACCAATTCTAAAGTTTTATTCTGTGCAAGCAGATCAGGAGGTAAACAAAACAAAAACACAAAAATGTTGTGGCACCTTAAAGACTCACTGCCACCCCACCCCCACCCTGGGAAATCCCTTTAGCCTCTGCTCCCCTTTACACACACACACACACACACACACACACACACACACACACACACACACACACACACACGGGGGGGGGGGGAAGGAACAATATATTTTTAAAAGATGGAACATTTATTAAAATAATATGTCTATAATTTAAATCAATACAATGACCTTGTATCTTCAATACTGTGTACAATACATATTTCGGCTTTTATTTCTTCCAGCAGTTGTTAAATATGCTAATGGAAAAGTAAGCCTGTATAAATTCATAATTAAATCCATTGCTCTAAGACAGGGGTGGGCAAACTTTTTGACTCGAGGGCCATGTAATAGATGAAGTTGAAGAATGGAAGTGCTGGGTGATTAGCAAGAAATGATTAATGGTTTTTATTCTTTGGCTTTCCCTCTGAAAAAATCTTAATAAGGGCTCCTCGCTATACATCAGTTAACAAGTCAACAAACTGTGGCTCATTATACAGTCTTCAGAAGATACAAAGAGAATTAAGAAATGAGAGATTCGTCTCTGATCCAAACTAAATCAAAAACATTTTAATCACACACACACACACACACACACACACACACACACACACACACACACACACACACACACACACACACACACACCGGGGGGGGGGGGAGGAAACAAAAGACACACTTACCCAGAAAGCGACACGTCGGGGTGTTCCTTCCTCCCATGGGGGGCGGTGGCGAAGGAGTGCTCATGTGACATGATTTGGCATTTCCCTCCTCCTTTAGTCCTCCAGGACCAGTGAGTCCAGACCTGCTGCTGCTTGCAGAGTGGCTGCTGCTGGTGGAGGTAGCGGCGAGTGCGTGTCTGGCCCTGGAGGAAGAGGAGGGGGAGCTGATGTCACGCGCCAGCCAGGAGAGCTCACCTGCGCCCCCCGGCGCCCCCGCCGCCACTTTTTGCTGCCTCCTTCTAGCAGCAGCAGCAACTTTCGCAATGCCTGTACCTATTCCTGCAGGAAGAGAACTTCCTGCAGGATGTTTGTCTGGGCATTGTGAGAGGTGTCCAGGAAGGACAACTCTCGCAAAGCCCAGAGTCAGACAGACATTGCGAAAGTTGCTGCTGCTGCTACTAGAAGGAGGTAGCAAAGAGTGGCACCGGGGCATGCAGGCGAGCTCTCCTGGGTGGCATGTGATGTCAGCTCCCCCTCCTCTTCCCCCAGGGCCAGGCGCGCACTCGCCACCACCTCCACCACCACCCGAGCGGCACCCGCAGCCGCTCCGGAGGAGAATGAAGCGCCAAAGCCATCGGGTTGCCCGCTCTCCCGGGAAGAGGTGGGTGGGGTGGGGAGGGGCCATGATCAGCCAGGTTTCCTACCGGTCCACTCGGACCGGGGCAGACTGGCTGATGCCTGACACTGCATGAAGGGCTTTAAATGTCAAAACCAGCACGTTGAATTGCATCCGGAGGCACACTGGCAACCAGTGCAGCTCCCGGAGCAGCAGTGAGGTGTGAGCATAACACCCATACCCCGTCACCACCCGGGCAGCCGCATTCTGGACCAGCTGTAGCCTCCGAATGGTTGTCAAGGGCAGTCCCATGTAGAGCACGTTACAGTAATCCAATCTGGAGATGACCAGGCTGTGAGTGACCGTGAGCAAAGAGTCCCAGTCCAGGAGCGGGCGTAATTGGTAGATGACACGAAGCTGTGCAAAGGCCCTCCTAGCCATGGCTGCCACGTGCTCTTCGAGCAGTAGCCATGAGTACAGGAGGCCCCCCCAAATTATACACCGGATCTGTCTGAATCAAAGCTGCCCCATCCAGGACCAAAGCTGGTATCTCCTGAGATAATGCGGGGCCCTGAATCCACAGCCACTCAGTCTTGCCGGGATTCAGCTGAAGCCCGTTGTCTCCCATCCAGACCCGGACAGCCTCCAGACACCTGGTTAGGACTTTGACTGCATCACTTGGGTCCCCACGGGCCGAGATGGACTATAGATGATAAAATGACATGCTGTTTCACCTTTGGTAGGTTGTCAGGTGTACAATTAATTTCACAATGAGTACACAACCAGTCACATGACAGACACCCTGCCAAAAGAGGGAGTCACTATGCTATTTTGCCCCTCATGTTAAAAAACATTCCCTCAAATGCCTGGAGGCTTAGGGAACTGTAGTTACTTTCAAAACCATGCTTTATCTGAACTTTTTTGTAGCACTCACAGTTAAACTAAGCACAGCTTCCTTAAGTTTTCATGTACCAAGAGATTGTAGCCACCTTAAAAGTACATTTAAAGCTTCCTATTTCTTTATGGCTGTGCTAATGAAAGAAAGGAAAGGAGGTTTATGTCATACCACACAACAGTTTGGCACTACATCCCAAAGATCCCAAATGTAGTCGGAGTTTTCACGCTAGAAAAAGCCAAAGAAGGGAGATGGATGATACCTGGGATTAGACAGAACTAGGGACACAAAGTATATCTAATGGCTTTTTGAGAGAGGACAAGTAGGGAAGGGGCAAAAGTTAGAGGACCACCATAGAAGCTACAAAGGCAAGCCAGCATGGGGAAAACATATCAAAGTTAAGAGACACAAAGAGATGCTCAGACGGAGAGATAGTGGCATCTCCCAGGATGGCGGATTCATTATCTGTCCAGTATTTTGGGATAACATTCCATCTTACCTAAGCTGCAACTAATGTTCTTCAATAGTTGCCAGAAAAGGGAAGAGTAGACATTTTTATTGCAGATGTTTCTATTATTTCCAACACTCTGTTCCAACTTCTCTTATAAACCTTGCACTCCTTTCCAAACTGAACATTTAAGCATTTAGGAGGTTCATACATGAGGGTGATTTTTGAAGCACTTGGAATATTCTTGCATGAAAAGATAGAGGTGCAGCTGCTTTTATGCAACTCAAGTAAAACCATTATCAATGTGCTTGAACCACTCTATTGTCACCAAGCCATGCCAAATCAACTAATTAGGTCAACTATCCTTTGCTGTTCAGTAACACAGTTGAGTCAGACCCTTTGTGACTCCATGGACCACAGCATGCCAGGCTCCTCTACCATCCTCCAGAGTCTGTCCAGTGGGCGTAGTGGGCGTAGGCCCACTATGTCAGTGATGCTATCTAACCATCTCATCCTCTGCTGACCCCTTCTCCTTTTGCCTTCAATGTTTCGAAGCATGAGGGGCTTGTCCAATGAGTCCTCTCTTCTCATTTGGTGGCCAAAGTACTTGAGCTTCAGTATTAGTCATTCCAAGGAGCAGTCAGGGTTGATTTCCTTAAAAATTGACTGATTTAATCTCCTTGCAATCCCAGGAAATCTCAAAAGTTTTCTCCAGCACCACAGTTCAAAGGCATCCTAGAGGGATAGAAATCTTCACTTATCTCACCATGGCACATGAGCATGGAGAATAGCAAACATCTCCTTCTTGCTCTGTAGGAGAGTAAGACATTTTGTACCACTTTTGACAAGGAAAGAGAAACACAATGTTTCTTTTTGTAATGCCTAACACAAGTTGGGCTTTAATGTAAATTAAGCAAATTACATAAAATGAAAATGGTTGTTACTTTATGGTACGGGCTTTGAAGCATTAAGACGATCAGATGACGTTCTGGTGTGTTGCTTAATCAGCCAGCTAGCCATTCTATCCATGAGAAATGTGGTTTGCTTCTTACACGGAACAGAGTTTAGTTCTGCACCAAGGCAGATTCCATAAATTATAGAGAGATTGAGAAGAAAATAACTATTTAATTTATTTTTGTTTTTCATTAAAAACACTGCCCACCTTTTAGCTCTTGCAAAATAACTAATTTGCCTCAGTATTTTTCTTTTCCCAGTTTCCTCTGTTGACCATTCCTTCAGCAAACAAGATGCTTGGAAGCTTAACATTAAATGTTGACGTCTGAATAGCTCATGTCTTAAGGGGTAGTCGCAAGAAATGGTTAAGATGTTAGCAATTACAAGAATAATCATTAAAATTATTTGTTCCAAATGATTTATGTTGTCTTGATTTGGTAAAACATCTCACAGAGAAATTTTCAAGCCTCACAGCATCCATCATTTCCAGGCGAGAAGGAGAGAAAAACTATAGTTGCTTTATCAACCTCATGTTGTATGAGGCAAGTGCTTTATCTTATACATGTAGAGTTTTCTGAACAAGAGGAGCAAGTAGTTCATTTTCCATCTGGACCCAATTCTATTAAATGTCACAGATGATAAATACCAGACATTTGATACAAATAGGATTAAGAGAGATTTGTGTTTGTGTGTTTAATCACAGACAAGTTCTGTAACCTAACAATCCCTTGTAACACATAACATCTGTTTTACTGTAGATCAACATGAGAAAGTATTCAAGGGCCTGTGAATAGGTGAATAATGCATAGTGTTTGCATTGGCCCACAAACAATAACCTTTGCCTTTGTAACATTCAATAAGTAATCATTTCTGGAATAATAACAGAAACCATCTATAGTAGGTAACATAAATATGTTTCCAGCCCTTGGAATTAAAGTAGACCAGTAATTGTTAATGACACACGGTTTAATACAGGGGTTCCCAACCTTTTCGTGCCATGGGCTTACTACGTCCCCTGGACAGCTGAGCGGGCCAGGCTCGTGGTTTCTCCCACTGTAAATGCTGCCATAAAACACATCCACAGCTGTCGTAAATGTGTTTACTACAGCCATAGGTGCAATTACAGCAGTGTTTACAGCAGGCGCAGGGACATTTATGCATGTGCGGGCACATTTTACAGCTGTCATAAATGTGTCCACTTCCGCTAGTGGTGAGGGTAGTGGCGGGCCACATGAAATGGTGCCGCAGGGCAGGTGCAGCCCACAGGCCATAGGTTGGACACCCCTGGTTTAATAGGAGTGCTGCCACCATTTCTATAGACCTTAAATTATCCACTTTGTTATTTTGCAGTGATGTGAGTGTTAAAAACATTTCACATATTGGCAGCATTGTGTCTCAGGTCCAAGAGGTGCACTAAGGTTACCATTGCTGTAGGGAAGGGATGCCCAAACTTTTCAGGCCATGAGCTGGTCACGTGGTTCAGGGAGCTGGTCACTACAGCCTGGGGGTTGGATCCAGCCCCCAACACCAATTCATCTGGCCCATGAAGCCCTTGTTGCTCCTGGAAGCGGAAGTAAAACGCGCTCATACGGGTGTGTTTTACTTCCGTTTCCAGAAGCGACAAGGTCTTTGTGAGCTGGATGAATTGGCATCAGGGGCCGGATCTGGCCCCCAGACCATAGTTAAGTTAGGGTAACCCCTGCTGTTGGGCTTTCTCTACCTTTACTAGACCAATCACAGGAAAGATTTTCTCTCCTGGGTTGTGGCCCATATATTTCATTATTCTACCCTGAGGCTCCCTTTTGCCTTGGGGAAACCTTTGGATAGAGGAAGCTCAAAAACTGCAGCAGGTCATGAGTGGTGGTCTCAATCCATCAGGGGGTAGGTATCAATTTTTGAATACTGAAGTCTCTCCCCTGCCCCGTTCCATACAATTGTTTTGAAAATTGCAGATCTACTTCCTTTGAAAAGTGCAAGAACAAGGATTTTTGTATCTCCTCAACACCCCAAGTGGTACAAGAGGAAGCAAAGAAGATTTCCTTTGAGAATATTTAAGTCACGTATAGACATACCTGTCAAGTTTTGGATTTGGAAATAAGGGAAATTTCCCGGCCAATAAGGGATACTTGACAGCTATGCTTATCCTGTGCTGCCCTCCAATGGCGGCAATAGGGCATTGCATTCTAATTAATAAGGGATGACGGTGGGAAAGAGGGTAAAATAAGGGGTTTTCCCGGCCAATAAGCGATACTTGACAGCTATGCGTATAGAGAGGGCCAGTTAAATAGTGTGCATTGCACAGAAACAACTGGTAAAATTACAATCTGGATCTGCCCGTTTCTTTTTAGTAATTCTAAATTTTAATGTTGGCTAAGAGTATCTCTTCTCTGTTTGACATGAAGTAATTAGTACTGAACATGTAAGGGAGTAATAAAAATCTTGGGATTTGCAGCTCCTCCTCCAAGTCTTGCAGAACTGGACCCTCATGCTGCTGCAGCTGCTAAGCCCCACCTGAGAGCCCTGGGGAAGGTTCTGGACTTTCATAGGCTCCATCTGGAGACCCTGGGTGGCTTAGCTATATAAGAATCAGCCCTTCCTCCCAATAGCTGCTTCAGCAATGAATGCCAGCAGGGTTGCTGTGGCTTGGCTCCTGGATTGCTTGCATTGCTTCCGATTCCTGCTACAGAAGATCTCCTGTCTTGTTCCTGCTTTTGAAGGCTCCCTGCCTTGTTCCTGTGGATGGTTGTTATGGATTGCCTGGATCTTTGCTTCTGGAATTCCATCCTTGCCTTGCTCCATCTCTTGAGTGTCCTCTGTCATGCCTGTTCTACTGTTCAACTGACTTCTGGCTCATTTGGTTACTGTTTGGCTTATTACCTGGTTGCCCTGGGGCCAGTAAAATGAGCATCCAGCATGCTGGGAGCAAAAATGCTAACTACCTTGTGAACCAACACGAAGCACTACAGGGCGGTATATAAGTATAATAGTTATTGCTAAGATGAAGCAGAATTGGCTGCTCCTGTCCTTTTACACTGTTGTTTGCATTTGGAGTCCAGAAACAGGCTGATTCCTCCTTTATGAAGAACTTTCCCAGAAAGACCTGCTGAAAACATTGATATTTTTATGTTTAATTGCTGCACTTATGGTACTTCCACACATGTTTAATTGGTGTGAAGACACAAGCTGTTCTTTTCAGTAGTTCTGCTTGTAAGGAAAGAAAGATATGGGCGTGTTTTGAATTGGCCTTTCAGCATTTTTGTCAGCAGTTCGAGACCTGTGTGCTGTGCAACTGAGTGATCACCCATTGTCTATCCCAGCTCATGCCAACCTAGCAGTTGGAAAAGTAGCAGCATTCTATGAGTCCTGACATCTAGTCATGCCTGCCTCATGACCTCAGAAATGTCTGGAGATGCACACAGTGCTGGCTATTTGGCTGTAAACAGAGACATGACTGGCTTTCAAGCAAGGAAGGCCTTTACCTTTAGTTAAAGTAAAAACAAAGGCAACCAAGAAGAAGATTAGAGGGAAAAACAAGACAGGATATATATTTCAATTAATTGCATGATTTTGAGAGGGGGGGGGAGTAGGAATTTGCAGCTGTTAAACTGCATTAAACAGCGTTCCGTGCGCTCCAGTGTCTAGTCATGCCTGCCACATGACCATGGAAATGTCTGCAGAAGCAGACAGCACTGGCTCTTCGGCTTCGAAACAGAGATGAGCACTGTACCCTAGAGTCGGATACGACTGGCTTTTGAGCAAGGGAAACCTTTACCTTTACCTAAACTGCATATTCACTGCTTCTTTTCCTCTTCCGTGTCTAGGCCTTTTGGTGAATTCATTGTGCAGTTCCTTTTACCTGACCTAGTGAGAGAAAGATTAATTGGCAACACAAGGTTACCGTTACCAGTGGACGTCCGATTGTGGTTCAATAATACCACAGTCTTTGAGGAGGGTCTTTCTGTGTACCCCATATTCACTGCTAATGGAAGTTTTCTAATTTGCACAGCTCCTGCCAACCTAGTAGTTTGAAAGCAAGAAATTACAAGTAGATAAATAGGGACCATTTTGGTGGGAAGGTAAACAGATGCAGACAGTGTTGGCTCTTTGGCTATATATAGGGATGAGCACTGAACCCTAGAGTCAGATACGACTGGCTTTCAAGCAAGGGTAACCTTTACCTTTACCATGTCAGGAAATATTGTTAAATCACACCACATAAATGTGTGGGTAGAAGGATGTTAGATTTACTAGAATAATGAAGATACTCTGAAGAGTAGGGACTGGGTCTGAAAATAAAATAAATTACTTTGAAGAAATAGAATAAGTGGGTAGCCCCAAATGAGTATGCATGAAAAACTCAAGAGACCAATATTCATTTGTAATCAGAACAGATTCAAACAAAATCACAGGGATGAGTGTTAATTTCATTTAGTCTGCATTGTAAAGCAAAGTAATCTACTTTGCATTTTGCAGAATATACTGCAGATCAAAACAGAATTATCCCTTGAAACTAAGATTTTTCTGAATATTGTAGTGTGAGTTGCAGTTCTAAAATGACAAAGAAAAATGCATGTATTACTCAAAACTGTGTAGTATTAGGGAGAAATGCACACAACACAACATATACAGGATTAGTAGGGAAAGTTACATAAAAAGAAAAACTTTCTGAGTTTGTATATTGGGGGTGTTGCTCCCTCGACACCTGGCGGTGGGGTGGTGGTGGTGGTTGAGGAGGAGATGTTGCATATGAAAATAAATGTGTATTTATTTAATGTGTAGACTGATGCAGATATTGTATTAAATGAGTGTATAACTGAAACAAAATGCAAAATTGATATAGCCCTGAAGCAAAATGCAATATTGATATAGCCCTGAAACAGAGCAGTGCATCCTTTCGTAAGAAATATTGGATGCCACTTAGCAATATTTATGCCTAAAATGATGGGTACAGTTAAAATCACCATGTAATGAATGGAATATACACTACCAACAGAAAATAAAGTTTATATGATACAAAAGTCAAATTTGTTATAAGGGATAAAAAGAGCACAAATAACTTTGTTATATTTTGGGTAATAGCTTTTTCACTAAGAAAATCACAAGTAATTACAGCCAGAGCAGGAATGTTATTTCTCAAAATGGACAAAGCTGTCTCACATTTTAATATTGGTTTCCAATTCATAAAATGACAGCATAAAGATTCTAAAAGCACTTAGTAGACCTCTTTGAATTCTCACTTTCAGCAACTTGGATATTAATCTGTGGTAGGTTTATACTCTCAGGTATATCATCTGATGCAGTATATCTGTGCATAGTCTGATGCATGAATATCTGTTCCTAGGATCTTTCTACAATACTTTTTATGGCAGTTTTTTAAAAAAAGATATTATATATGTACAAAGTTATACAGTATGTCACATGCAATATTGCTCAATACTGCAGGGCTGTCTTTACCATTAGGCCACATTAGGCAGCTTCTCGGGCATTAAGGGTTGGCACAACAGCCCCAGACTTTCTGTCACTACTCCAACCCTTCTCAGCTAGCTTGCCCTCAGTTAGAACATCACTGTACTATTGCCACGGTTGACTTAAATTACAACAGTTAGTCTGGTTGGATGCTGTCCATGAACAAGCTCTGTTATAGCCTTTGCTGCAGGCATCAACATGTCTCTGGTACTATCTTGTCACAGCTGTAACATCGGCAGTTTCCCCATTTTTCCAGCAGGCACTAACAATGCAGTACAAGTAGTAAGCAGCAATATTAGTAGTTGCTACAAGTAAGGTAGACACAATTATGTTTTGTTTTGCATCTCTATTTCTCTTGGGCCATACAGCTATAAGCTATTTTAGAGTTATGACATTTTACATTCTTAATGCTGAATAGTGAGGTGTACAACAGCTTGGCAAAACCAAAAGAAAACATGGAGTCATTTTACTTGAAATGCACCTTGACCCTTTGGTACCCAGTTATACAGAAGTGCTGCCAAAATTTAGTTATGATAAAACCAATGAACAGTTTGACCCCCCCCGCCCCCCAAATCCAAAAACAATTCACAATATATTATTTTCAATTGCCCAAGTCTTATGCATGTTTGACAAATGAGGAAACTGGCACTCAAAGTAAACTTGGCAGCAGAAAGTTCTGAATTTATTAAGCTTTCACCTTTTGGAGAGGAAAGAATGCCTTACATTGTGGTTAATGAAATCAATGGCACATTTGTAGTGACACCTATTAAAACATAGCACCTAATATGGCACTAATTTAGCTCCCAGACTTCTTCAATTTCACTTAAATGGTTTTGTTTGTCCTTTAGATAAATACTTCCTTATAAAGCACATATTCCTTGGAATATGTCCCAGATGTGTCTGCTAGAAAAGGCTTTCAAGCTGCTATGTCCCAATATTAGCTTATATCGGTGATACATAAACAATTAATGGTTCTATCTATCATGTATCTTGCATGGGCATAAACCTGCCTTTGCAAATATAGCAGGCACTTGAATGCATTTAAGAGGTTATGCTCCCTGGAATACTGAAGTTTTGTGGTTTTTACTCACAGTGTTGGCATTGTTCATTGGTCATTAATAAATCTGGAGAGAAGGGCAATAAAGTTTTCTTTTTTTTGGTTCATGAGACTTAGTATAAAAGAATCACACTAGCAGCCTATGTAATACAGCTGTATCTAAATTTTAATGTTGCATGAAAATGGTTTCCCAGATGCTTCAGAACACAATCCAAGGCTAAAGTGGGTAGAATTCTCCAAAAACAGCAAAGCAATGAACAAGAAAAATGTTCAGAAAATTCAGTCCTAAAAAATATCTATTCCACTTAAGGTGAATAAATCTCTAGCTTAAATCCTGTTGCTTGGTTATACATGGGGAAGACAAGTGGCATAATGTTCATTCACTTCTAGCTGCAATAATTGATGAGTCACTGCTGAGATGCTTGAGGAAGCATTTGCCTTGCAGGGGCCAGGGGTGTGCAGGCCACATTGAAAGGACTCTGGACAGGGGTGATGAAGGTGCCTATGGGGGTGGGGATTGGGAGGATCCTGGGCTCAGACAGATGGCATTGAGGGTCAGGCTTGCCCTGGGTCTGTCTGTCTCCCCCCACCCAAAGCTGTCATGATGTGGTGAGGGGATGCTCTGCATGTGGCCAGCCCCCATCCCACCCCCACTGGGCTCCCCAAAACACACTGGCCTCTCCTTGGGCAATGGTGGAGGTGAAAGAGCTGGAGAGGCCATGGCCTCACTCTCACTCCCGCACCCTTGGGAAGTTTGCTGTGGCTTCGGCCGCGGGGAGGGAGGGGCCCCACGGGCAGTCCCGAATTGATAGTGAATTGCTGCTTAGGGGATTTCTGGGAGAATGTCCTTCAAGCCCTGGATGGAGTTAATGGGGTGGTGGTGGTGCTAGTTTAACAGGTCTGAAGGACATTAAGTTGGGGAAGATGGAACAATTCTGAAAAATCTTGAGGAGTCTGTGGTAAAACAATCAGGAAGTACATTTGTGTGCCCTTTTTAAACTTGAGATGATGTATCTTTTCCTAAAACAGTGAAAATAATGGCTAGGTTCCATTTGGATATGCTTACTGAGTGTTGTTAATTAGTTGTTAATTGCTCTCCCTGGTGGTGATGGGGAGCCTGAACAAAATACAGTTTCATGAATGACTTACTTCCCTTTGGATTTACATCTTGTCATACCCACAGAGTTTCCAGTTACTTATAGATTCTTGCTGATGAGTCTCTTCTAAAGCATAACACTGAAAAGACAGCAAAAATAACTGTTGGTGGATTGCTGTTGCTATTTTACGTGTGACATAATTTCTTTCACAAGACATTTCAAATTGCTTACTGGATGCGTATGAACTTGCCAATAGGAAAAGCAAAGGTAAAATCCCTCAGACAGATTTGCTAACAGGTTGGGGTGAGATATTTTATGGTGATTTTAATTGCAAATTGAAATCCAACTGTTTCCCAAAACTTCTGGTCACATTTAAAAAAATCCAAGCAAAAAACAAATCACAGGCAGGCCTGAAGATGATTATGCAAGAACAGAATCCTTAAGACACTGTATTCACACATTTGATTAGGACCTATCAAAGAAAAGCATTATGCACTCCCAGCAGATGACACTGAAGTTGAGACTTTGAACTCTCTGGAAGGAAATTTCACTGAGACATTCTTTTGAGAAGTTACAGTGCAGTTCTGTACATATGCTGGCTGGATTCAGGCTCATTGGGCTTCCACTGGAAGCATATGTGTAAAAATACATTCACTGGAGCAGAAATATTTCTTGAAGACCTAAGCAAATCATAAACAAAAATGCGATTGCCTCCATACTTAATTCTTTGCTATATGGCTGCCATTCTACAGCCTTGCAGCACAAGCTGCATTGATAAAGTTCTGGCCAGTCTTGAAACTCTGCTGCCATAGAGGGAACAGGGAACTGTTTTCCGTCCTTTTAGGGAGAGAGTGCTTAGAAGAAGCTCTGAAAAGCTAAGGAAAGGTTCAAAAGGGAAATATGTAACTGGGTGCAGTTTGTTGAAAAAGCTTTTTCTTTGGAGATGGAGCCAGGTATATTGCCAAACCGTGAGCTTTCTCCTTTTTGAGGGCCAAAAAACTGAATTTATGAAGCATGACTATCTCTTGCTTTGGAACAGTGAAATGAAAAAGCTAAAAGAGGAACACTTAATACCAGAGAGAAGCTGTATTAAGCCCATTCTCCCCACCAACTGTTTCTGTAATACATTTATATCTTCTAAATAAGTTGTTTAGATTTATTCAGGATCAACTGGCAAAGGCATCCATAAAATTGTTATGAGTCTCAGGCTAAAGTGGTATATACAATTTTCCTGGATAATGGCTATTTCCTTTTATAATCTGAAAAATAAAAGAAAACTGCATTCTTTTAAATGTCGACCCATGATATATTGTTCAGTTACCGTGAATTATGTAAGGTTATAGAATTTCATATGATGCAAAGCACAAACATCCAACTGGCAATGTAGTGGATTAAACTGGGGAACCAATTTCCCTCTGAAGAGCAATAGCTGGCTTAATGTTATTGCAAATAAGTATGATGTTTGCAACTTTGCATTAGCTGTGGATGGACAGGTGGTTAATTTCTGACTTGTGCTTGATTCATTCATTAGGTAATAACAGGAATAATGGGCAATGGACACAAGTAATTTAATTCATAATGTGAAAACATGCATGGTTATAAAAGGACAAAAATGCTGAACAGAATTGAACTTTTTGTACAACAATGGAAAGTTTGCTCCCGATTAAGGAGATGCTTCTTTTGCTTTACAACACCTTCAATTTCTGTGTGCTTTAGCTCTGCATCAGGGCAGCCTCCTGGTCTGGGAGAGGTGGACCCTCAACCTGAAATAGCCCTGTTCTGCACCTTAAATGACCCTTGTCATCATACCTTCTGGCTGCAAGAGTGGAAAAATTCTCCAAAGACATATGGATTCTGAGGTACTTATCTTTTTGCTGGATATGATCCTCTCTATATTATCATCACAATTTGTAGCTCCTGCAGAACAGGACCTTCACCCTGCTGCAGCAGCTAAGCCCCACCTAAGAGTCATGGGGAAGGTTCCAGACTATCATATGCTCCACCTGGAGCATAGGAGTAAAATGGAGGAATATGTGACAGAGGAGATAATAGAGGTTATAAATAAATTAAAATTAGGGAAATCTCCAGAAGAAGATGGTTTGCCTGCTGAGTTTTATAAAGAATTTAAATCAAGTATTGCCCCAAAATTTAAAAGGTTATATAATCATATAATTGGAATGGGGAACATCACCAAATTCTTGGCTCAGATCAATAATAGTACTAATGCAAGCGCGGCGCCAAAATGGCCGCCGCGCTCTTTGCGGGCCCCCCCCACAGGACGAAGAATCCGGGTAGTTTAGGGCGTGGCCAGCTCCCTTATAAAAGGGGTGGCCACGAGGCAGCCGTGCTGCCATTTTAGCTAAAGCGACGGAGCGGAGAAGTTTTTCCCCTGTGTCTCCGTCGCTCCTTACCTTGCGGGAAGCCTTTTGGCGGCGAATCTTCTTTTCGGCTTCCCTCTCCTGCGGTTGAGATGCCTTCGAAGAAGAAGGCAGCTTCGAGTGCGGCTCGAGCTGTGAGGAGGCGCAACCCGGGTCGGAGGACCACGGTCGCGCCTCCCCAGCAGCCGCCTGTCCAGGCCCCCGCTGGGCCCGGCGGAATGGGGTCCATCGCCCCTTGGCCGGACGCGGGGGATCGGAATGCGGGCGCGACAGGGGCTCCGGCCCGCGGCCCGCGAGCGGTGGACACCACTACTCTCTCTGCTCCTGCCTCTCTTCCTCCTGGGCCTTCTAGCCTGGGCGGGTGGTGTGGTCCCCTACCTTGGCAGGTTCCTGCACCGACCCTGCCGGGCTTCGGTGTTGGGCAATGGCCCTATTCGGGTCCTGGGGTACAGGGACCTGTACCCGCGCCTGGACTTGGCGGGCCGGCCGGCCCTTGGCCCCAGATCGACGTGCAGGCCTTACTGGCCCACCTTGCGGCCCTCGAAGCGTCTTTAGCTCGGGCCAGCCAGGCTGGGGCTCCCTTTGGTGTCCCTTTTGCGTCGGCGTCGGCGGGAGGACAACAGGCGGGCAGGGTTGAGCTGCCTCAGGCGGGTGGCGTGGCTTCGGCCACTGCCCCGCAGCTCCCCAGCCAACAGACGAGTGCAGGTCAGGCCCCGATGACGAGCTCTACGTCGGTCGTGAGCTCCGACGCCCCCAGTGGGCCGGAACCCCCGGTGGGGGCGGCCCACGGGGGTGCAGCATGTGAGTATGCGGTCCAAGCCAGTACACCTACACACATTGCTTCTATGGGGGGAGCTTTTCAATGGCCTTGGCCTCGCTCGGGTGGTGTGGTGGCACAGCAGCCGGCACTCCACTCGGCAACGGTAACTGCCACCCAGGGCACCGGGGTGGGTAGTTTTTCTCACACTGCGGGGAATGTACTGGGGGTAGCTGGGTTAGCTCAGGCCCCTTTCCCGGTGTCTGTGGTGCCTTTTTCGGCCTTACCAACTGCGGGGTACTCCTTACCACTGGGTGACCACTTGGCACAGGCCACCAAAGAAAAGATTTGGCGGGGGGAGTATGTAGATATCTTCTCACTCCTGAACAGAGAGCCCACCAAGGAGGAAAGGGAGGGACAGGATGAGAAGGATAAGGAGCAGGCGCGTCGTCGTAAGCCGCCACGTACCTGGGCCAACTGGCTGCCGGCTTATTTAATTTACATGGCAGTGTATCTGAGGGCGCGGCCGGAGTTGGCTATTCCGATGGTTCAATATTTGGACAACATATACAGGGCAATGGTTGATTTCCTGGGCCCTTTGTGGCTTGCTTATGACGAGGAATTCCGTATGCGGATTCCCCTCCACCCGGAGATGAGGTGGGACGAGCCGTGCCAGAGGCTTTGGCTTCTGTACATGACGCCCACGCGCCCCGCGCCAGGGGACAGATACCATTGCGGACATGCGGTCCAGCGAGCTGTCCCAGCACAGGTTACCCGCCAAGTGGCGGGGCAGGGGGTTCCAGCCCACCTGCTGTGCTGGGCTTTCTCGTCCAATGGTTCCTGTAATAAGAAGAATTGCAAATACAGGCATGAGTGTCCCACCTGTTCGGGCCCCCACGCAGCCTCCGCCTGTCCCAGGCCTGGGGGGACACGGGGCAGAGGAAGGGGCGGACAGTGGGCTGGCAAGGCTGCCACAGATGGAGCTGGTTCACCAAAAGGCCCCCTCCCCAATTAAGGTGGACATGTTGGAGCGTTGGCTCACAGCGTACCCGAAGGGAGAGGATGGGGAGTATCTCCTTCAAGGCTTTAAGTACGGGTTCCGCATCCCTTTCATGGGTGATAGGTCCCCTCAGGATGCCCCCAATCTTTTGTCCCTCAAGGGGAGGGAGGAGGTGGCTGCTGCCAGTATTAGGAAGGAGTTAGATGCGGGCAGGGTCGCTGGCCCTTTCCCTTCACCCCCGTTTCCCAACCTTAAGGTGTCGCCCCTAGGCTTGGTTCCCAAAAAGTCTCAAGGCGAGTTTCGCCTTATTCATCATTTATCCTACCCAGCCGGCCGGTCGGTCAATGATGCTATCCCTGATGACCTTTGTTCAGTCAGGTATACGTCTTTTGACCACGCGCTGCGCATGGTGCGCTCATGTGGCCCGGGTGCCCTGCTGGCCAAGTGCGACATTAAGTCGGCCTTTCGCCTCCTGCCGGTGCATCCGGGTGACTTTGAGTTGCTGGGTTTCAAATTTCGGGGCGAATATTATTTTGATAAGGCCATGTCTTTTGGCTGTTCCATATCATGCTCGGCCTTTGAGCGTTTTAGTACCTTCTTAGAGTGGGCTTTCGTCCGCAGGTCAGGGTCCCGGTCTGTAGCCCATTACCTGGATGACTTTTTATTCGGGGGTGAACGGGGCTGGGACACGTGCACACGTCTCCTTAACACATTTCAGACGCTAATGGAGGAACTCGGTGTCCCTTTAGCGCCCGAAAAGACCGAGGGCCCATCTACCAAGTTAGTATTCCTGGGGGTGGAGATTGACACGTTAGCGCAGGCTTCTAGGTTACCGGAGGATAAGGTGTCCAGGATAGTGGCCCTTATCTCGGAGTTGATGGCCAAGCGCAAGGCATCACTGAGGGAACTGCAGGTGCTACATGGTCACCTAAATTTCGCTTGCAGGGTGGTCGCTCCGGGCAGGGCTTTCGCTCGACGCTTATGCGACGCCATGGCAGGGTTAACCAGGCCTCACCACAGAGTTAGACTTACCCGGGGTATCAGGGCAGACATGTTTGTCTGGTTACAGTTCCTGAGGGAGTTTAATGGGGTCTCATTTTGGAGGTCTGACCTCCTGGCATCCCCCGATTTTCAGATCCAGTCTGATGCCTCAGGATCCCTGGGTTATGGGATGTACTTCAATGGGAAGTGGGCCTATGGTGGGTGACCACCGGCCTGGGCAGGCACTGATCGCCTGCGTGATCTCACATACCTTGAATTTTTTCCTATACTAGGGGCTTTGATGCTATGGGGCGAGGAATGGGCCAACTCGGTCGTGCATTTCTGGTGTGACAACGCTGCTGTTGTCCACATTGTTAATGCACAGACTTCCAAATCGCCCAGGGTTATGGACCTAGTGCGCCATTTTGTGCTGCGCTGCCTGCGCCTCAACGTTTTGTTCAGAGCCAGGCATGTCCCAGGGATTAATAATGATATTGCTGACGCTTTGTCCCGCCTGCAGATCTCCCGGTTCCGTGCCTTGGCCCCGGATGCGGAGGAATTTCCCTCGCCACTCCCGGACGAGATATGGACCATTGGCAAGGAGAGGTGAACCGGGCGATTGGCCTGTCACTAGCGCCACGCACGCGTAAGGCGTATCAACAAGCATTTAATTCTTACAGGGCATTTGCTGCTCAATTTCACCTGCCAGAGACCTGGCCTATCCCGGTTGACCATGTTCTGCGGTTCATGGTCCACCTGCATGCTCTCGGCCTCGCACCTCGCACCATAGCATCCAAGCTCTCGGCGCTGGCTTTTATGGCCAAAGTAGGGGGTCATGTGGACAGCACCTCTGACTTCCGTGTGAGACATGTTTTGGAGGGGTGGGTGCGCGAGCGCGGGCGTTGCCCGGACGATCGGCACCCTATTTCCCCAGGGGTTCTTACCCAGTTGGCCCGGGGCTGGCCAAGCCTCTGTTTTGATCATTATGAGGCAGCCCTTTTTCATGCAGCCACAACGGTGGCATTTTTTGGAGCGCTCCGCATCAGCGAACTTGTGATGCTGTCTAAGGCGGATGCAAGTTGTAGGGCACTGGAACTCGAGGATGTCTATGTTGCCAAAGACTGGGCCCAGTTGAGGATACGTTCCTCCAAGTCAGATCAGCATGGCGTAGGCAGTGGTGTAAGACTGCTACGGTGTTCTTTGGCAGACATCTGTCCGGTTGGTGCCCTACAGGAGTTCCTGGCACTGCGTGGCATGCACCATGGCCCGTTTTTCTGTCACCAAGATGGGTCTCCCCTTACTAAATTTCAGTTTTGGAAGGTGACAGGCAGAGCCCTCGCCAGGGTGGGCCTACCAGGTGCCCGTTATGGCACACATTCATTTCGTATTGGGGCAGCCTCTACAGCAGCTGCTTTTGGGTACTCCGGGGCTGACATACGCAGCATGGGGAGGTGGGGCTCGCAATGTTTTCAGTTTTATGTGCGCCCACTTCCACCGTGAGTACCAATCCGATCACCTTACCTTCCTTTTTTCTTAATTTTTTCTTACAGACCCTGGGTGTCGTGTTACACCGGTGACAGTATGGCTGGTGGGCCACAGCTATGTGCACAGGGCAGCGCGTTACGCTGCGGCGACAGAGTGGGGACCCCGACTGGGACTGGGTGAACACGCCAGTCTCACATGGCATGGTAAGCCTGGGATGTTGTGGCGGGAGCTGCTCCCTTTCCTGTTTTCAAGCAGGAGTGCTGACCCGCCTGACATTCTCATCATACACCTTGGGGGCAATGATTTGGGTCAGGTCACCGGCTTATCGCTCAAGCATGCGATTTGCGGGGACCTTGCTTACTTGCACTACGTCTGGCCTGCCACAACCCTGGTTTGGTCGGACATGATCCCGCGCCATTCTTACAGAGGGGGCATTGACCTCCTGGCCCTTGACCGCGCTAGGCGCGCGGTCAACGGGGCGGTGGCGCGGTTCCTTGCCGACAAGGCTTGGGGACGGGTCAGTCGTCACCCCGCTATTAGCCTACGAAATTATGACTTGTATGCAGGGGATGGGGTCCATCTGTCGCGAGGAGGTATGGACCTCCTGTTGGGTGATTGGCGAGCAGGCCTGTTGACCGAGCTGACGGTCTGGGGGGGCGTCAGGCCTTCTTTGAAGCCCCTCCGTGTGGCGGGTAGCACTGGTAAGGTAAACAGTATGACCCACAGGTATCCGGCAGGTTCGCAATTGACTGGACAACACTAGACAGGAACAAATTAGTTAAACGTTGTCCGGTCAACGACGAACCAGGCGACGGGGTGATGGCGATAGCTAGCCAGCATGCATCACCCCGTGATTTTACGGATACGAGTCAGAGGGTGGGGTCATGAGTTAGATATTGACTACGGTCAACAATTTGTTTGTTGTCAACAAACAAATTGATACAAATTGATACATTGTAACCAATTGCCGTTGGCAATTTTGGGGTGGTACCTTACCAGTGTTACTTCGGCCTGCTTGCCTTAAGAATTATGATTGGTCGTTTTACCAATACAAATTTATAATTCGGATTAGGGCATTGAATCAATAAATGTGGCCCGATGCTGTTATCCACTTTCAATGTTGTCTGAGTCCGTTATTGGGGGGGTGCGCCTGCAATGCAAGCGCGGCGCCAAAATGGCCGCCGCGCTCTTTGCGGGCCCCCCCCACAGGACGAAGAATCCGGGTAGTTTAGGGCGTGGCCAGCTCCCTTATAAAAGGGGTGGCCACGAGGCAGCCGTGCTGCCATTTTAGCTAAAGCGACGGAGCGGAGAAGTTTTTCCCCTCCACCCCCTCCCTAGTTAACAGTGTGATATTTTGGTCGCTTCGGGGCCGGGTGGGAATTTTTGGTTGGGACCCACATTGGCTTTCGGGTCCTGGCTTTTTTGCCCATCCCACACTGTTGCTATGGTTTGATATAGGGGTTCCTTTCGTTTCTACTGTTGACTCCGGTCACATTGGCGGGTAGCACTGGTAAGGTAAACAGTATGACCCACAGGTATCCGGCAGGTTCGCAATTGACTGGACAACACTAGACAGGAACAAATTAGTTAAACGTTGTCCGGTCAATGACGAACCAGGCGACGGGGTGATGGCGATAGCTAGCCAGCATGCCTCACCCCGTGATTTTATGGATACGAGTCAGAGGGTGGGGTCATGAGTTAGATATTGACTACGGTCAACAATTTGTTTGTTGTCAACAAACAAATTGATACAAATTGATACATTGTAACCAATTGCCGTTGGCAATTTTGGGGTGGTACCTTACCAGTGTTACTTCGGCCTGCTTGCCTTAAGAATTATGATTGGTCGTTTTACCAATACAAATTTATAATTCGGATTAGGGCATTGAATCAATAAATGTGGCCCGATGCTGTTATCCACTTTCAATGTTGTCTGAGTCCGTTATTGGGGGGGTGCGCCTGCAATACCAAAGCCAGGGAAAAATTTGGAACTTGTGGATTCATACCGCCCAATAGCCTTGATAAATCAAGATGCAAATATTTTTACAGCAATCATGGCAAATAGGTTAAATAGCTTTATGGGTGATTATATACACAGAGATCAAGTAAGTTTTTTTAAAGGGCAGACACATGGCCGACCTAACAAGAAGGGTATTAGTTTTGTTCGATATAAATAGCAGGGGGAAAAGGGAAAACAGGTTTACTATCATTAGATGTTTTTAAAGCATTTGATTCTTTACAATGGGTAACGGTCAAGGAAAATTATTGCAGAAAGTGGATTTGGGGAAAAATTCAAAAATGTACTAAATCAGCTTTACAAATATAGTTATGCTAAGGTAAAAGTAAATGACATGGAAGATATTGAACTTAGAACATGTATGAGGCAAGGGTGCCCGCTTTTCCCCATTTTATTTATCATGGCTATGGAACTAATGGCTAGAGTGATAAGGAGTGATTCAAATATAGAGGGTATAGAAGGATGATACCTTGATTGTAATGAAAGATCCAATTAAAAATATGGAGAGAATTCAAGCTCATTTGTGTTGGAGTATTGGGGGGGGGCATGTGGGGATCTGATAGGGATGAACCATAAGCCAAGTTCATGAGAGTGCAAACACTCCTGTTTGCCTTATGAGTTCCTCCCGAGAGATGTCCTGCATCCCTTTACTATGTTTCAATACCGGTATTTCCCTGAAAGAATGTCAGTAATCAAGATCTAAGTTTCTGCTATAGAGAGACTGATCACGCAAGTTTCACGAGGCTAGCATGCTATCTTAGCTGTTCTAACCAATCAGGCACGTACTGTAACTTGCATGATTCTCACACGGTACCCTAATGTTAGAAACAATGTATGCCGAATGTACCTATGGCTGAATACTCTCTATTGTTCACTATGTAACCCATTTTGCTACCTTTCTTCTGAATACACTATTGTTCCTGTATTCTTATCTGCTGCTGAATTTTGGCAATAAAAGATACTGGTTGGGGTTGTTCGTGAGAGCTCTCCTCAAGCAGATGGCTGTACCGTATCTCTGTTTGGGCATTTTCATGGTATCAGGATTTCCCCCCACACATTTGCATCAATTTGAGGAGGTGACAGCAATATTTTGTAATCTTAACAGTGAGGAATTAGGAACAATCAAGGAAAAATATAAAATACAAATTAAGAAAATATAAAATATTTGGGGGTACAGATTACAGATAACATTGAAGACTTTAAAAAGTTACATTTCAGTAAGGTGAAAAATGAAATTAAGAAGAAAATTATACAATATCAGAAATTGAGGATCTCTTGGTTTGGAAGGATTGCCATCTGCAAGATGAGTTTGCTCCCAAAAGTAAATTTTTTGTTCAAGGTTTTTACCAATCAAACAAATAGAGAAAGCAACTGGAATTTTTCAAAACTTATTGAATAATTATTGTAATGATGGGAAAAGAGCAAGAATCCTTCAAAGTTTATGGTACAGATCACAGAAAGAGGGTGGTTTAAGGTTACCCAATATTAAAAATTATTATAGGGCATTCCAGCTTAAAGGTATTGTAAAATTAATGACAACAAATGATCTTATTTGGAAAGAAATAGAAACGAAGGATAGCAATGTGTGTGGAATTGCAGATTTATTGGAAAAAGAAAAGTTAAATTTAAAATAAAAAACAATGTGTTAAAAGCAATGATGAGTGTATGGATATGAATGAAATACAGATTGGCACCAAATATCTCACCAATTATAGAATTACAAGACATAAAGACATTTTGGATTAAAAATTCGGACCTGCTAAAAAGGTATATTGCAGAAACATGATATAGTCCTATTAAAGGATTGGTTAAGTGTATGTGAGGACAATAGAATTAGGATGGAGATTTACAAAGAATTAAAGTTGAATTGGCTTCAAATGCTATCCGTTGATGGGTGGAACAAAGGTTATAAAGAGAAGTTATGATCAGTAAGGCAGCTGAGCTTTCATGGATCAAGTCCATTTCCTCTTTATTATCACTGTTTTAAAAGTTTTCTTCAAATGCCCCATAATGTTCAATGGAGTTTTATCCCAGTTAAATATGATTATGGCCTTAGCAATTGTGTAGGCCTGGAGTGAGACACTTAACGTCTTAAGTGATCAATCCATATCTATAAAGCCGGAATGTGGGTTCGAGTGTCCGGTATGCATTTCTGCACCCCACCAAAGACCACCCTGCCCTTCAACACCTGCCTACCTTCCCCGTCCCAGCATCCAAAGGTACAGGTGTGGGGATCGCAGGAGGCCCCCAGGCCCCACAAAACAGGAACAAGGAACTGTGCATGCAGGAATAGTGAATGGTTGCGTACCAGCCATTTGGTGACTGGCTGGGGCAAGGGCCACACACTCGAAGAGCAGTGAGAAATGGTTGGAACACATGTGCACACATAAAACACAAGAAGCCAATGCACAAATAGCAGCACAACGGGTGCCGGGGAAACAAAAAGTCAAAGGAGGAAGAACTGTGGCCGAGGACCCGATAGCCCAGGATGCTTCCCTGCCTCAGCCCGGGCCAGCCCAGACGGCGGCTGAGCGGGGATGGTGGCCCAGACACCGAAATGGCCCCGGGAGGAATCGCTAGATGCCTAGAAACCATTCTTCCTACCATCACCCCTCCCCTCCCTCCCTCCCCTCCTTTACTCTCCATTTGCCCTCCATTCCCACTTTTCTCCTACCCTCCTTCCTTCCCTAACTCCCTCCAGTCCTTCTCCCCGTCCTTCTAACATTCCTTCCCTCCTTCTCTCCCTCCCTTCTTTCACCCCCCATGAATTCCTTCCTTCCCTCCCTCCTTCTTTCCATCCCTTCCTCCTACCTTCTCCACTTTCCTCCAGGACGTTACCTCGCCGTGCCTTCTGTTTTGGGAGGAACACCTGCCCCCCAGGACAAGGAGGCTGACAACGCATCAACGACATACCTGTCAAGTTTTAGATTTGAAAATAAGGGAAATTTTGGGCACACCCCTCTGTGGGTGTGGCCAAATATGTGGGCATGGCCAAATATAACCATGTGACTTGCTGGGCTCTAGTCATGCCTGCCACATGGCCATGAAAATGTCTGCAAACACAGACAGCACAGGCTCTTTGGCTGTAAATGGAGATGAGCACTGCACCCTAGAGTTGGATACGACTGGCAGATTTTACTTTCTTATGATCAAAGATCTCTGCAGATGGTGATTGCAGCCGTGAAATAAAAAGGCGACTGATGCTAGGGAAACAAGCTATGATAAACCTGCGGAACATAGTTAAAAGTAGAGGTATCACCTTGCAAAGAAAAAATTGCATAGTCAAAGCAATGGTATTCCCGGTGGTAATGTATGGGTGTGAGAGCTGGACCATTAGGAAAGCTGAGCCCAGAAAAATAGATGCCTTTGAAATGTGGTGTTAGAAATAGGTCGGTCCTAGAAGAAATCAACCACGACTGCTCATTAAAGGTCAAATAGTAAAGATGACACTAAAGTACTTTGGACATCAAATGAGAAGAGAGGATTCACTTGAGAAGGCCTTGATGCTGGAAAAGGTGGAGGGCCAAAAATAAGATGGCTAGATGGTATTGTAGATGCAATGGGCACAAAACTTTCCCCATCTTCTTGGGGAACTTTTGTTTTGTTTTCTTTCTTGTTTACTCATTTTTAATTTAAAAAATTTCCCTGGGAGACAAAGTGCAGAATAGTAAACCAGCCCCCTAGGGTTACCAACTGCTTGTAAGCAGCTTGGCTTTAATGAACTAGCCCTGCACATGGCTAGACACCCACCCTCCCATTAGGGTGGAGGAGCAAGGGATTAATTTCCCCAAATTAACCAATCTATTTGTTCATCACTGCAACCAATTGAAGCACCAACACCCGAGAATGTCGGATCCAGCTTAAGGAAGGGAATTAGTAAAGTAAAAAGCAACCTCTGTAGTTTCCAAGCCTCCCAGCAGCTGAGGAGTTAATCTCCCTCCAGATGGTTTGTTAGAAGGTGGGGTGCCTGTTGGGCAGGGTGGGGAAACCTTCGGTGGCAGCTTTTCCTACTGTAAAAGGAACCCAGCCAGGCAACTGCAAGCAAAATAAACCTCATCTCTCTTTCTCTTTCTCTCTCTCTCATATAGTGATCAAGCAACACCCCCCTCCCAAGTTAACTCTAGAACAGAAACGAAAGCCTCCAGGAGGCAGGGCAGAAACAGCTCAATAAACCATGAGAGTGAGAGAGAAGTCTCTGCCCCAGACCAAGAGCTGATTTGCCCCTGCATATATGAAATATCGCTCACCTTGAGTAGACTCCCGTCCCATGGTGGCTCCGACCAGCAGCAGCAAAACCGAAGCCTCCATGACCATGTGGCAGGGAAACGAAAGAGAACAGAAACCCTCCCTTCTCTCTAACCACAAGCGAAAAGCCACAGTACAGCGGCCTCTGGTGGCAGGAAAAACATAATGCAGCTTCACCTGTGAGGGCTCCGGTCAGGATTTTTTTTTAAAAAAAATAAGGGATATTACGGGGAAATTAATAAAATGGAAGGGGGTGGGAAGAGGGGTAAAAATAAGGGGTTTTCCTGGGAAAAACAGGATACTTGACAGGTATGGTTAATAAGAGGAAATGCTCCGGAGAAGGAGCCCCCCCCAAAGCCACAGCCTGGAGACCTCAACAAGCGACTTTATCTGTGTGTCTGAAAGGGAATGGGCGAGAGAGACAATACAGGGTATGTCGCAGATTTGTGTTTGTAACTGTGTGATCGAGTGTGTGTGTTCAAGTGAGAGGTAGGTGGGGGGGGGATAGAAAGTCTCTGTGTGTATGAGAGAAAGTGCCTGGAAGAGTGGCAGCAGGATAAGCCACTGGTGTATGTTTGTGTGTGTGTGTGAGAGAGAGTGAGTGAGTTAGTGAGTGAGTGAGTGAGTGAGTGAGAGAGTGAGAGTGTGTGTGTGTGTGTGTGTGAGAGAGAGAGAGACAGACAGACAGATTGTGTGTGTGTGTGTCAGTGTGTGTCTCTGTATGTGTGTGTGTGTGACAAAGTGAATTTGCAGTCAGTTGCTGGTATACCTGTGTGTCAGAGTGAGTGAGTGTGACACAGAAACCTCACCAGAAACTCCATGCACCCATGAGCCTCCTCAGGCCCATTTATGTCCCTCCGGCCAAGGCCGGGCAAAAAAGCTAGTGGATACTAAAAGAGGATCAAAGATCATATTTCATTTTTGTCTTGCCCTAAATGGTTTTCATTCCCAGTCTTTGTCATTTTCTACAGTAGTCTTTCACATTTGATGAATCCTCCCAGTCTCTTTTCTTTATGATATTAAGCAGAAAGGATTGGAAGAGCTCTCTTTGCATGTGAAATATGTTTGCTTTTATAATATCAGTGTAAATGATAGCTCTGAGAGAAGCCTTCAGATTATTGAAGTTTGCCATTCCAGGAAAGAAATTAGGAGATACTTGTATGGACAAGATACAAGGAACCATGGCTTGAATAGAAACAGAAAGCAGCTCCAAAACCAACAGTGATTTGGCTCTCAAAAATTCATCTTGTAAATTCCTGGACCTAAATTCTTATACATAAATTTACTGTTGTTTAAATGCATGCAGATTGTTGATGTCAGCTCATGTCATATCTGATGCAAAATATTCCTATATGCTTGGGGAAAAAATAGTCTTGGCTCTGCCAGCCTAGAAAGGCGTATCCAAACCAATCACTTATTTGCAATGTTGTCAGACAGATGTCAGAAAAGAAATGCTTTTCAACTCTGCCAGATGTTCTTGTTTTCCAGGGATGTTCGTTACCTAATCTTGCTCATGAGTTTTATGAACAGATCACTATGTATCCAAGACCAGAAGTAGTTCTGGAATTATATATTTATTTTAAAAATGAGAATTCAAACATTTGGTAATATGGATGTACTTTATGAAAATCAGCACAGCATTTTCCAAGACATACCTTTGAAACTCAGATCAAAACTTTGACTGGTGTTCATATAAATATATCATTGTCTCATGTGTTAAGGATTTAATCCTATACTTACGTATTAGGGAAAAGGCTGCTCTGACATCCTGACTATACGGATCTGTGCCACTTAAAATGGGTATTTTTTTACTGAATGCATGACACAAAGGCTGAATCGAATCCTTCCAACTCATTTTGTTCTCAGTCAAACATTTTTGTGTGTGCTCGGGGTGGTGGTGATGGTGGTGGTTCCTACTGTTTCATTCTGAAAACTTCAAATAAACCTCTTCCCCATGTAGTAAGTTAGCCTTCTTTTAGTTCAGATAGCTGGAGGGGTCTTTATGTTATAAAGCAGGGGTGTTGTAGCTTTTTGGGCCATGGGCCGGTCATGTGGTTTCTCCCACTGGAAGCAAAACACGCATATGCAGAACACTGCCATAAATGCACCTGTGTGGTCATAAAGGTGTTTACGACAGCAGTGGGTGCATTCACAGCAGCGTTCTGCGCATGGGCAGGTGTGTTTTACTTCCAGGAGCGGCAAGGGTGGTGTGGGCCAGATGAATTGGCATTGGGGGCCAGATCTGGCCCACGGGTCATAGTTTGGGCACCCCTATTATAAAGCATGAACTCTTGCGCGGGAGGCAAAAGGCAGAAAGGGGGGGGGGGAGGACGTCTTTTTATGTAAATAAGCCTTTTCTCTTTTCTAGATTTTTATAAGTAGCCACTGCTATAATCTACTACATATTGTTCATGTCTCCTTGACTTTGCAAGAGATCAGAAGAGAGATCCTTTGCAGTTGGTGATTCTCTATCAATGTGTGAAACACATCATTGCAGTAGGAGGGAGGTGAGCAGGGCGGGTGGGTGAGAACGATCTAGGCCCCTGTAGCAGGCTAATGACAAACAGCCCACTTGTGTATGCATATTCACCCATTGCTTACGCATACAAGATGTTGTTAATAAATCCCCAAGATTCTAACCCTGCTCATCCAACTCTTCTTCACCCAATGAACAGCAGATTGTCAAAATTCAATCTTTCCTGATAATCTATTCTCCTCCCTTGTCTGGCCTGTTAACAATTAAAACAAATAGAACATTTCTGATATGTCACCACCTCTTCCTTCTTATGATCACCGCAGAGAGGGCTGTGCTTTGGCTTCTAATCTCGTTCCTCTTCATTAGATGCACATGCACAGACACATCCACTTCTTGAATGACTCGCATGGAGGGAAGCCAGAGTCACAGGCTGAATTGATCTTGACAACCCAATGGAGGAATAGAGGCGCCTCTTCCATCTCTCCCTCTGTGTCAATATTGCTTACAATTTAAATTATAATGCAGACTTTGAGTCAAATTGAGGCAAGGCTGAAGTCTTCTGAGGTAGGGAAGGAATGATGAGAGCTAATTGTATGTTTAGGTTTTTCGGACCCTGATACACCCCAACACAGAGTCTCATTCAGGCACACCCACAAACACAAGTGACTGTCTCTGTCTCTCTCTCACACAGTATTGATGTACATTGAAAGTGTCTCGTTCCAGGCCTGTAGAGGCTTAAATGGAATGGGTTTTTCTATCCGTATCAGAACCAATTGCAGTTCAACATCCAAATCAGCTCTCCAACATTCTGTTTCCAGGCCTGGCTAGATTTTCTCTCAACCAATCACAGTCCAACATGCAAATCAGCTCTCTCCAACGTTCTGTTTCCAGGCCTGGCTGTTAAACTGCTGTTTTTCTCCCATGGCACCATGGGAGTTTTAGTTTCCATTCTTTTCCCCATTTTGTGTGGCTTAGGCCCCACTTTCAGGCCCCAGACCCTCACGGCAATAGTCCCAGTTTGGCAAGGTAAGTGTGGCTGGCTAATTACAGGATAGGCTGGACGTGTGCAGACACGCAATTCTGGACACGCATGGCCCAACCCATTCTTATAGGTATAGATTGATGTCTGCCTAGAGATGTTAATGGGATTGCACAGTTAATAATAGGAATATTTAAGGTAAAGGTAAAGGTAACCCTTGCTCGAAAGCCAATCATATCCAATTCTAGGGTTCAATGCTCATCTCTCTTTATAGCTAAACAGCCAATGCTTTCTGAGGACACATGGCAGACATGCCTCAATAGACTCAATTAAATCAGTAGGTCTCAAATACATTTGTCTCACTGATTTTAAACAATATCTTATTTTCTTAATGGATGAACTATTAATCCTTTTAAATCTTGCATGTATCTCAACTAATGTTGAACACGTGTTGGTAAAATGATATGCATAGTTTGCATGTGAGAGAGAATTGCCATGTTGTGTTAGATCAATAGTTCTTGCAGCACCAGGACAATAATAGTGATAATGATAATTTCATGTCAGAAATTATTCTGGGTTGAAAGGATTTTTGTGGAAGAAACTCCAAATGAGGCTCCTTTCATGTCCACAAGAGCTGGGACAGAGACAGGCTCTCAATCAATCATGCAGTACCTAGGTCTTGAACTGCTGACTTGTCAGCCTTGCAGATATCAGGGCGAGCTTCTTAATATAAGGAAAATTTCATGAGGTGTGTAACAAGAAAACGTTCCCCTCTTTCCACCTAACTGCTTACCACCCATCACCCTGAGTTGCCAACTATGATGGGTGGAGTTCTGAACAACACTCCTCTTTGAGGCAGGGGGTAAACTGCAAGATTTTCTGGCAGGTCCCCATTTGCTTTTTTATAGTGCTTAATGAGCAATGAAGATAATTCAAACAGAGGGAATTATCTTGCCTTGGGAAATGATAAATGAGATTGAGTTATCAAGTGTCATAGCAAAGATGTAAGGCTTCAGCCAGTCATTTATTTATGGCTCCACTAATAACAAAAATGAAGTACAGTACATTCTATTCTGTTGCTTAAATTCTGGCCTTCTTTTGAAACCCTCTTTCAGTTACTTGGAAATTGGGATCTTTTTGAAGGCAGTGAACTGGTGATGGAATGACCTCCCACAGAAAGTCAGACTAACCACATATATGTTTTTTTACAAGTACCTATGATACTGTGTGCTTTAAGCCTATCTAAGTATGTTTGCCTGCTGTTTTTATCCTGGATTAACTGTTCTCTTTCAACACACTAAGGTTTATTTTAAATTGATTTGGGAGATCCTTTCAGAATCAAATGGTGGTGTACAAATATTTCTAAGAATAAAAAATAAATGAATAAAAGTGAAATACAGTACCGTATTTTCCGGCGTATAAGATGACTGGGCATATAAGACAACCCCCAACTTTTCCAGTTAAAATATAGAGTTTGGAATATACTTGCCGTATAAGACTACCTCTCTTCCAATGCACACCAAATAAAAATTAACCCACACTCAACCCGAAGACACGCAGCCCTCCGAGTCGAATGGGCAGGTTCTGGTGGAGAGCCAATCCACGCTCACGTTCTCCTCCTCGAGGTACAGGAAGATGTGTGCAGCTTGCTTCCCCTTGCTTCATACTCCCCGCACAGAGCAGGGACTCGGCCGCGGCACCCCCCACCATATGCGCCGGACATATGAAGCAAGGGGAAACAAGCTGCAGTTAAGTACCTGTCCTATAAGACGACCCCCGACTTTGGCACAGATTTTTCGGGGTTAAAAAGTAGTCTTATACGCCAGAAAATACAGTATTTCAATTTATTGTCATCTCCATGGTAAAGTATGCTAACAAAGGCTTGGAAGAAGGGTAGGCAGAGCTCATTTTTTCAGGGGCTTGAAAGAGTATCCAGATTGTTCTGTTGAATGCTATATAGTAGGGGTTCTCAACCTTTTTAAGTAGGGGGAGGGTCACAGTCCCTCAGACAGCTGAGCAGGCCGGACTGGTGGTTCCCTCGCTGTAAATGCTGCTGTAAAACATGTCCACGGCTGTTATAAATGTGTTTGCTTCTGCCATACAGGAAGACTCTGGGTAGGCAGCAATGAGTTATTCAAAAGCTAATCAGCAAATGTTGTTCCACAGTTCTCTGCCATGTTTCTGCACAATTTGTGTGGCGTTCAGTTTGGAGGTGGCTTTCCTGGCAGCCGACAAAGAAACTCAAAGGAAATGTTAAACAGGAGTAGAACAAGGACATTTCACAGGACATGCTGAAGGAAGCTGGAAAAAATGCTTTTATCATGGCGAGAAGTCACCACATAGGAAAATATAACTGATTCACTAGATTCCTACTGTTTATGCCTCTGCTAGTCTTCTTCCTTTGACAAAAATAGATTGGAAGAAGATTGCTTTGGTAGGGATATAAAAATGTCAGTCACAGATGCACCAAACTGTAGGGATCATGGCCAATTGGGGCTGCTCGCGGGGACGAATGAAGACACAAACGCAGGTCAAGATGCAAGGGAGGCGACCATGAGGGGCGCGGAGTGACCTCCTTTTATTGACTAGCCGAAAATACCTGGACTATGCATGCCTGGCATAACTGCATGTCAGCAACGGATCAGCGGGAAGTGGGTTCAAACAATGGGCTTTGTGTGTGCTGGTAACAGATAAACAGATGTTTGTGCCAGAGGGTGACTTAATTGAGGTAAACAGCGGTGGAATGGGGATTTTTGGTGGGGAAGATAAAGGGGCTCCGTGACTTGGGGAGCTATCCTGCTGGGTCCGATAAAGACCCGCTTATCTAAGCTTCTGCCAGGGAGCGTCCTTGATGGATGTTGTGGCTGTATCCTGTTGATACGACCCCAGGTTGCACGACCCGCGCGATCTGGCCTCCCCCTTCCGGAAGCTGATAGGAGCTGTGGTGCTATGGGCATTTCTTGCGGCAGACTTGGGGTGTTTTTGGGTCGAATGCTGGGTCATCCCTACACCAAACAAATTCCTGCAAATGAAATATTGGTGCATTCATCCTTTTAGCCATGTAATAAAGAAAATAACTGCTTCCATTTGCAAAATATGTTAACATAATCAAATTAACCCCCTGCCCCAGTGATGTGTCTTTTTCTACTTACTGTATTTAGATTTCAGGAAAAAATAGTTCTATCTGGATGGAATGTTTCTCTTCTATATTTATTCTATAGGAACAGTCTAGCATATTTTCTTTCGTACATATTTTAAAGCTACCAAGAGCTGCACAACAAATAATATTAAAGTCTTTGGATACAATGATTTATGTTTTTTGTAGTTCAAAATATTTTCTATCAAGGCATGAATGTGTAAGAGTTACAATGAGGATCAAGCTGTGTACTTAGGAAAATATGTCAGTGTATCTGTGCCAGTTATCTTTGTTTCAGTTCTCTGCTTGTGAAAATTCATGCAACTAGGTTGATATCCTCATGGCATGGCAGTCTTCTACAAACCATTGCTATGCAATGGAAAGCAGCCAGGCAAGTCCTTAAACTGTGGTTTTATTTTAATATTTTACAAGTGGTAGATAATCACACGCGGTTTTATTTACTCTGGTTAATTATTCATGTTGGCAATGCTGGGGAAAAAAGACAGGTGAAAATTTAATGTTGGTTCAGTTGCTTTGTTTTCCTTGTTTGATTTTTTAAAAAAGAAACATTTGATATGAAAATGTCAGTAGTAATGCATGGCTGTGAAGTTGAGACCAGAAGAATAGATGCCTTTGAACTATGGTGCAGGAGAAGACTTCAGAGCAAGTAAGTATACTCCAACATACACAATAAATTAGTAGAGAAGTCTTTAAAACATGATAGTGGTGTTGAGTCAGATGAACTTTAATATAAATGGTTTACCACAAAAACAACAATGTTGAGGGAAATCTTTGCTTGATTTAATACAATCTGACAGCATGAGGGTTGGCAGACACATGTTTTCTTTTAAAAAAATAGTGGCTAGTTAAATTCTTTTCTATTATATCTTATTCTTGCTTAAAATATCAACATAATCACAGAAAACATTCTGTAACAGCTACTTTCCATTTAATTGTCTAAACCTGGTCAATTAAGGATAAAATAATGCAGATATTAAAATTTAAAAACAACACAATGAAATAATTTTAATTTAATTTAATTTAATAGTCATATTTATATATGCTGCCCACTCAGGTAGAACCCAACTCAGGGCGGCATTACAACAAGTTCTAAAAACACATAAAAACACTTCAAAAAGATCCATATTCCACCCACTTTAAAAGACCCATATACCACCCACCCATCCCGCCCACTATAAAAAAGAAGAGAGAGTTCTTAATTGTTTACATAAGCCAGCAGGCGGGGACCGTGTTCCCATTAGGGCCCCACATCTGCCAGCCAGGTCTTCAATCCTCTCCTGAAGGGCAGCAAATCTCTTTGAAGTCTTAGATCTGTTGGCAGGAGGTTCCGGAGGGTTGGTGCGGACACGGAGAAGGCCCTTCTTTGGGTGCTGGATAGATGTGCTCCCCTAATTGATGGCACTATTAGAGAGCCTCTCCGGTCTACTCTGGTTGGATGGGCAGACACTCTTGGGATGATGCGGTCTCTAAGGTATCCCGGCCCATTGCCATATAGGGTTTTAAAGGTCAAAAACAGCACCTTGAATTGCACCCGGAGGCAAACTGGTAACCAGAGCAGCTCCCGAAGTAGCGGTGAGGCTCGGGCATATCGTCCGCACCCCATCACCACCCTGGTCGCTGCATACTGGACCAACTGCAGCCTCCGAATGGTCGTCAAGGGCAGCCCCATGTAGAGTGCATTACAGTAATCTAGTCGGGAAGTGACCAGAGCGTGAGTGACCATAAGCAAAGAGCCCCAGTCCAGGAGCGTGCGCAACTGGCGAATCACCTGAAGTTGGGCAAAAGCCCTCTTGGCCACAGCCGCTACCTGTTCTTCTAGCAGCAGCCACGAGTCCAGAAGGACCCCCAAGTTGCGCACCGGGTCTGTCTGGGGCAAAACAGCCCCATCCAGAACCAAAGATGGTAGCTCCTGGGATAACACGGGGGCCCTTATCCATAGCCACTCTGTCTTGCTGGGATTCAGCCGAAGCCCATTTGGCCCCCATCCAGTCCCCAACGGCCTCCAGGCATCTGGATAGGATTTCAACAGCATCACCACGGGCTGAGATGTACAACTGAGTGTCATCCATGTACTGTTGGTACCGCACCCCATGGGAATGAATGATCTCACCCAGTGGCTTCATGTAAATGTTAAATAGGAGAGGAGAGAGCATCAAATCCCGAGGCACCCCATACTTGAGAAGCCTAGGGCTGGACCTCTCACTCTCCAACCACACCAACTGGGTACGACCCTCCAGAAAAGAGGAAAAACAGGACAACACAGTTCCCTGGATCCACAGTCCTTTGAGCCATTCCAGAAGGATACCGTGATCGGCGGTATCAAAAGTTGCTGAGAGGTCAAGAAGAGCAAGGACGGATGGATAACTCCCGTCCCGCTCCCACCAGAGATCATCCATCAGTGCGACCAATGCTGTCTCCGTACCATACCCGGGCCTGAATCCTGATTGAAAGGCGTCTAGATAATCCGCTTCCTCCAGGACACTCTGCAGCTGGCGCGCCACCACCTTCTCCAATACCTTACCCAGAAAGGGAAGGTTGGAAACCAGCCTGTAGTTGTTATATATGAAACTCAAGACCAGAGATGCAAGCAAAACATATTTCTGTTATAATGGCTAAATTCATGTAAAATACCAAATGTCTTGTTAATAAAAAAAATTAAATGGAAGCCATAAGAAGGAAAATATACAGGTGAGTTTTGATAACATCAAAGAAATATTACAAGAACACCAAATAACACCAGTAGAGACCCCTAGAAGTGCCAGAACAAGAACCTTGCATCTCCCTCAACACACTATAGGATAAAAGAGGAAGCAAAGATGAAGAGTTGTAGTGGCAGTCTGCGGCGGCAGTGTCAGCATTATCGTTGGTGTCGTCATCATCATGAAAATTAACTGTGAAGATTGTCCTGGGAGCAACGTAATGCAGTGTCCTTCCATTTGCCTGCCACATCACAGCATGACACTCATACCACTAATCCCGTTCCATGAGTCACTTTCTGGTCCTGAGCCCTTTTGTCACAAAAAGTCCTCATCAACCACAAGCCAGTATTGGTGAAGCTGCTGCCATCCATCAAGATGGATTCAAGTGGGATTTAATCCACTTGGGGACCATCACCCTTCCCTGTGGACCTCTCCATCCAAGTCAGGGTTGCCTGGTTAGTTAACCATTGTTTGATGATCAGTGTTGAGTCACTGGCTGTATTGTTTCCTCTATTACCATAGCAGAATAACTTGACCAGAATTCCTGTAGTCAAAAGAAAAGAAAAACCTAAATGGATAATGGAAAAAGCTCATCAGAATAATAATAGATACATGCTTATTCAATGGTTAATAATAATGTACTTATTGCATAGGCAAATTACAGAAAAGAGATTAGAGCAAATAATTAATCTTAACTTCACTGGCACATGGGAGTGTCATATGACAAAGCATATGAAATTAAGTTTGCATTATTCATTAATATGCAATAAGCTCTTTTGAGTATTTCTGTCTCTTAAGTTATAAAGACTGACTGAAATAATTCAATATATGCTTCTATTCACTCATATGCACACATGAAGTTAAATAAATGGAGAAAAGGAACTTTGTGAAGTTCATTGCCTCTCACTAGCTACCATACAAGGGTGTGCACCTACAGATTAGTTTATGTATGCAAGCTAGGATGTACATTTTCTTGAGAATTTTGGATTTTTGGCAAGAACCTAGAATTGATGGTTTCAAAGGTGAAGGGCAAATGTTTACTGTGCCTAGGCATAGGGGACAGATCCTTCATCAGGGTACAGGAGTGCCATGACAGAAATCCTTAAATCTGACAATGCAAAAAATCAAAGGGAAATTTATGCCTAGATTAGGAATGCTGCAAGACAAACTTTTGTGTTCAGGGAATGAAGAAGCAGACGAGTAAAGTAGTGAAATTCAGCTCTTTAATAGTGGGGTTTGAACTCACTTTGGATGGGGCAAAACTCGGACTTATATACACTATAAACAGTAACAGTAACAATAATACAACAAGCCCATTGGCTAACAGAGTGTGCACATTTTTGATCCACTTATTTGCATAAGAATAGATACATGAGAAAAGATACATTCTGCGCCTGTCAGAAAAAACAGTTAACATACATAACATCCCCCCCCCCCCCGGTAAAAACAAAATCCTTTAACCAGGATGGCGGTCTAGCTTCCCTTCTGGGTCGGACGTTTGGCTGAGCCGGCTCAGGGGCTCGTAGGATGGGCAACCTGACTGGAGTGAGGGATTGACTAGAGGGGGATTGAAAACCCAAATTAAAGTCCCGTTTGTCAGATGGAGGAGCAGGGGATCGCTCAAAACCAAAATCTAATTCTGTGGAGGAATAAGACAACTCAGGGTCCCTCCTGTGTGTACTAAGAGTGGAGGGTGACTCAGAACAAAATTGGTCATCATCAATAAAGGAATCCAGAGTGCTAGGCTGGGACAGTGTAGGGGTACACATGGTTGGAGTAGGGGAGCATTCCACAATTTCCCCTTCAAATCAGTTCCTAGAAGACACTTCTGGGTCAATGTTGGTTGGCTGCTGACTATTACCTCTGTCCCCTGGGTTTAAACAGGTGGGGGCCAACCCTAGTGTTGAGTGTCTATGTTCGTCTTGTGGGTCCAGTACTCTGGGTCTCAATTGATCCGCGTGCCACCTCCATATCAGACCAGTGGCTGTTTCGATTCTGTAAGAAACAGGACCAGTTTTATCAATCACAAACCCGGGCACCCACGTAGGGCCACCAGCTGCATAATTGCTGCAATGTACAGGGTCTCCGGATGAGAAACCCTTCTGGTGTTGGATTGCTATATTTGCCTCTACCCTAGAGGGATACAATCTGTCCAGCAAGGATGATAGTTTCCTTCGGTGGAGCAATTCAGCAGGGGACAGCCCTGAGGCATACCTGTCAACCCGCGGCTCTGGAAAAATGGTACCTGCGCACATTGTTTGTGCGCAGGTCGCTTTCCATGCATGTGTGGAAGGGTTTTACCCCTTCCACGCATGCGCGGAAGTGCTACGCCACTTGTGCAGCTCCCGCTCTGCCCTCATCCCAAGGAACGTCCGAGCAGACGACGACCGGGCACCGCCACAATGGGGTGGTGGCGGCATCTCTCTCTCTCTCTCTCTCTGCCCGGGCCTTTCGGAGCCGGCGGGGCTGACTGTTGGTGGAGGGCACCAACCGACCTTCCCTCTTTCGGCCTGCCATCCCCGCCCCCCGTCTCAAACACACATACACCCTTTGCAGGCACCTGGCAGCCGTACAGTTGTCCCAGCTGAGCTGCTCCACGATCCACTCTTCCAGCACCAGCCTCTTCCACAGCTCCTTGCGGTCATACTTGATGGTCACTTTGCCCTGTGGGTGGCGCCTCGGTGGCTGCAGCACCAACACCGGCACCAGCAGGGCCACCGAGTGGTCCTCCTCCTCCTCCCGGGATGCGCCTCTGCCCCTGCAAGGGCTCAGCATCTGGAAAAAAACCCAGTGGTTGCCTCTGCCACCGCCACCCATGGGAGCCACCGGCAGCGGGGCCAGGCTCGCTGCTCCCGGCCACCACCGACATGGTCCTGGCATGGCGGGCAGGACAGGGGGCTTGGCCACTAGTAGGGCTGCCTGAGAAGCCACCTCTCCTCCCCCTTCGACTCCCAGGCGAAGGCGCGCTCCTCCCCCCGCGGTGGCGTGGAGCAGCTGGGGCAACTCTACGGCTGCCAGGTGCCTGCAAAGGATGTGTGTGTGTTTGAGACGGGGGTGGGGATGGCGGGCCGAGAGAGCGAGGGTCGGTCGGTGCCCTCCGCCGACAGTCAGCCCCGCCGGCTCCGAAAGGCCCAGGCAGAGAGAGAGAGGGGTAAAACCCTTCCAAGCATCCGCGGAAAGCACTACGCTGCTTACGTAGGGGCTGCACAAGCAGCATAGCGCTTCCGTGCATGCACGAAAAGTGTTTTTTCCCCCGCTGCCAAATTACGGGGTTTTGGCAGTGCAGGGCGGGTTATGACGTCAATCAATGTCAAATTACGTGGTTTTCCCAGCCAAATCGGGAAGGTTGACAGGTATGCCCTGAGGCATGGGGGGTGAGCCTATATGTGAAAAGAAAATGGCATAACTGGAGCTCCAAATCCCCTTCACCCATACGCCAAAGTGCGTCTTTAGTTATATGCACCTGCCACTCCACTTGACCATTGGTGGCTGGGTGGAATGGGGCGGCAGTGATGTGCCTAATTGCATTCATTTCCATGAAGGATTGGAATTCTGCAGATGTGAACGTAGATGTGTTGTCGGACACCAGCACATCTCGAAGTCCAAATGCTGCAAACAGCCTTCTTAGGTGCATTATCGTGGTGGGTGAAGTGGTATTAGGCACACTAATCACTTCCAGCCACTTAGAGAATGAATCCACAACCAACAAAAATAGGGCATCCCAAATGGACCTGCAAAAACTATGTGCAACCTGGACCACAGGCTCCGAGCAGAATCCCATTCCCGAGAGGGAAGGTGGGATTGCTCTGGGCAAGAGGATTGAAAAACTGGCACAAGTGCCGACCATTTGTTCTATGTCTTGGTTCAGTTGAGGCCACCAAAAGTAGCTACGGGCAAGGGCTTTGGAACGGACAATTCCCGGGTGACTTGTGTGAAGTAGATGTAAAACCTTTTTCCTGAGAGTGACAGGAATGACCACCTGCTGGCCCCATAGAAGACAACCTCATTCCACTGACTGTTCCAAATGCTTGCAGTGGAATGTTCTGAATTCCTCGGCTAGAGGAGAGACAGGCCAGGCTTTTTTGTACCCAAGACATTACTTTAGTCAACGTTACATCCTTGGCCGTAGCCTTGGCTATATCTGAGGGGACGACTGGGGGCGAGTCAAAAGCCTCAATCATAAGGACCTGGTGGTCGCTTTCGATCTCGCAATCAGCTTCCCCGACCCCTGGCAGTGGAGAACGTGACAGCGCATCAGCGTGGCTGATTTTCTTGCCGGGCCTGTGCACCAAAGTAAAATCGTATGCATTTAGGAAAATTGCCCAACGCAACATCCTTGGGGACAGAATTTGAGGTGTGGGCTTCCCGTTCACAAAGATTCCAAGGAGGGGCTTGTGGTCATTTACGATGGTAAAAGGTCTTCCGTAAAGGTAATCGTGGAATTTCTTAGTGCCAGCCATGATTGCCAATGCCTCCCTGTCTGTCTGAGCATAAATTTTCTCAGGCTTTGAGAGTGAACGGGAATAGAATGGTACGGGGGCTTCCCTCCCGTCATTTAGTACATGGCATAGCATAGCTCCCACCCCCACAGGGGATGTATCACACACAAGTACAACTTCCTTGTTAGGATCAAAATGAGTTAATACAGCATCTGAAGATAGCAGCCTTTTAAGTTCTAGGAGCGCTTTCTCCTGGCAATGGCCCCAGTGCTAAACAGTATCTTTCTTAAGAAGTCGATGTAATGGTTCGTCATCTGAGGCTTTGCGATGGAGAAAAGTGTGATAGAAGTTTAACAATCCTAGAAATGATTGCAATTTGGCTTTACATTTTGGCCTGGGTGCATTTTGCACGGCCGCCACCTTGGAGTCAGAGGGCATGATACCTTGGGGTGTAATTTGGTACCCCAGGAACTCCACTTCCTGTGCCAAAACACACATTTGTCTCTTCTGAGATATAGCAATGAAGGAGGAAACAACACTCCCAGAGTAGAAGGTGGTGAAAACAATGATTTAATAAAAGAACACTGTAGATATATGTCCTGTGTTGGGATGAGCTGTATAAAGTGTAATAATCAAACGCTTGGCGCTAAGATAAGACTGTGAGATGGTGTATCTCAATAGAAATAAGCAATAGTGCAGAAGTTATAAGCGCAAGCGAATATAAAAGTAAGTAACAAGAATACAAAAATACAGTCACCCCAACATGCAAACAAGACTAACTGGTACCCCCGGCCCGACCCTCAGAGCACGGCGCTCCTGAGTTCAAAAGTAATCTGACCCGACTGAAGAACACCAAAGTCTTGTTACCAAGACTTTGGTGTTCTTCAGTCGGGTCAGATTACTTTTGAACTCAGGAGCGCCGTGCTCTGAGGGTCGGGCCGGGGGTACCAGTTAGTCTTGTTTGCATGTTGGGGTGACTGTATTTTTGTATTCTTGTTACTTACTTTTATATTCGCTTGCGCTTATAACTTCTGCACTATTGCTTATTTCTATTGAGATACACCATCTCACAGTCTTATCTTAGCGCCAAGCGTTTGATTATTACACTTTATACAGCTCATCCCAACACAGGACATATATCTACAGTGTTCTTTTATTAAATCATTGTTTTCACCACCTTCTACTCTGGGAGTGTTGTTTCCTCCTTCATTGCCATTTCTACACCCCAGCCGTCTCTCCTATCTACAAGTTTTGACTACGGCATGACGGACAAAGGGTTTTCCTTTTCGTCCGCTGAAAGGGACAGGATTTTGAATAGAGCAACCCCACTCAATCTAGATACGCATACGCATAATGAAGACATTAATAAATTAGAACAACTTGAAAAAAAGCGAATACGAATGGATTTACACTCCTCATACCTGTTGGAATATTATAATGCATCCATCCTTCCCCGGGGCTTACGTATACCCAAAGGGCCCACTTTATTCGCCAACAAGAAGGAATTTTTAGAAAAATGGACATCGATCTTGGATCGATGCTCATTTGATCTAATATTACTCATTATTGATCAATGCCACCAAGAAACGGCCAATTTGGATAACGAGATCGATGTCCTTAAAACCGCACTTTCTACAATCTCGACAGGGGAATCTCAAGCCGCACTGAGAGAGCTAGAAAACAAATTAGGCAACTTCAAGGAAGAGATAGTGGCGTTTAAGAACAAGAAGCTCCAAAGAGACCGGTACGATTACCAAAATCAACGGGTATATCGGTGGCTTTTCGACAAACGGAAGATTCAAAAGCAAGTATCTTGGAGACAACCCGTGGAAACCTCCGATTTTGAAACAACTGACTCCGAGGGACCTGATTCATCAGCTGACGAAAGACGTAGAGACCCATACAATTTTCGGCACAATAGATATAAGAATAGCTCAGCCATGGCTGGAGGATCAACAACTAAGAAACAAGGGGATTTTTTAGGACGGAGACCCCAAAAAAGAACAAAGAAGACATGACTCCCTCCCTCGTCTTCAATCTGTCGAACCGGGTACTTACGGTAAGAGAATTACAGTTATTAAACTTAGGTCTGGGCTTCGTACCCACCCCCCACTACTCACCTTTCAAAACGAAGGTTGATCTCTTCAAACTGGTCAGATTGTTGAAATTACGGGCATTTTTTAAGGAAGATAATGATCCAACACACGCTTCGAGTGCATTCACTCCTCCTTCTACATTCACTCCGAACATAGAAAATCCCTCTATTGAGGTCTTTAAAAGATTAGTGATTCGGGATATAACATCAGCTGAATCTCAGTTCAATAGGAAGTTCAATCTTTCTCGCAATGACATCTTATTACTGAGGAATTTGGGAGAGGATCCCAACATCATAATTAAACCAGCTGATAAAGGAGGAGGGATTGTTGTCCTTAACAAGCAAGATTATCTCGCAGCAGCTCATTCTCAGTTGTCTAACACCAATCATTATCGCAAGCTGGAACACAACCCCACTGCACACGTGATGAACATCATCACAGTGGTGCTACAGGGTGCGCTAGCCATGGAAGAAATTGATAATAAGACTTACCGGTTCTTGCTTAATAAACATCCTAGAGTACCTATTTTTTACCTCCTACCGAAGGTACATAAATTTTCCAGCAACAATCACATTGTTCCATGTAGACCAATAATATCCGCCAACAACTCCCTGCTAGAACCAGTGGCTAAATTCATAGATCATCACATTAGAACATTTGCCACTCGCTCCCCCTCATATGTCCAAGATTCGACACACTTTATCCAGATGATGGAGGAGTTCATAGTACCTGAGGACGCAGTACTACTCACACTAGATGTCACGTCACTCTATACTAACATCCCACTTGAGGAAGCGCGGACACTAATTGCTTACCATCTTGACAGCCGCAGTGAGAGCATCCCCTCCACCGCTTTTTTACTGGATTTATTGGACATATGTTTCGAGAACAATTTTTTTCGTTTTGAAGACTCTTTCTTTTTGCAAACTCAAGGGGTAGCCATGGGTTCGAATTTTGCGCCCTCGGTGGCCAACATCTTTATGTGCCATTTTGACACAACTTTCATTTTAGATCCACGTGTCAACCCATTCTTTTCCAATATCTTGGTTTATAAAAGATATATAGATGATCTCTTTTTCTTATTTAAAGATTGCACATCCATTGACAATTTTTGCACCTGGCTCAACATGCAACATCAGCAGCTTAAATTTACTTATATTACACATGCATCCTCCATTCCGTTTTTAGATTTGACCATCTTTATAGATGACCACCGATTGAAGACAACCCTCTACCATAAACCCACCGACAGATTTGCTTACTTGCAATACAATTCTTTCCATCCCCATCACCTTAAAGCTAACATCCCATACAGTTTACTAGTGAGGGCCAAAAGAAATTCATCTCGTGCCCATGATTACAGGTTAGCAGCGGACAAGATTACCACCATACTACAGCGCAGAGGATATCCTAATGATGTGATTAGATCCGCCCAACACAGAACGAACGCACGGAACAGACAGTCTTTATTAAATTATCAAACAAACAGGACACAGACACGACCAGGCTTATACTGGTCAGTGGACTATACACCCATGGCTCATCACATCAAACAAGTGATTCTTAAGCACTGGCATATTCTGGATTCGGTGCCTGGTTGCCAATATAAACCAACCATTGGGTTTAGAAGAACAAAAACCATAGGCAACATTGTTTCACGCACAGACCATACTTACACACATCAAAAACATGTGTCAACCATCCGCGGGCACTACTCCTGCGGCCACTGTAAGTATTGTAGCCATATGTGGTCCACTAACAGTGTTAACATTCCCAGCAGCAATTTCACCCTGGACTTAAAGGATCATACTAATTGCAACTCCAAAGAGATTATATATATGTTGGTATGTACCTGCCAATTGGCATATGTGGGGATGTCCAGGCGCCCACTCAAAGTGCGCTTAGGGGAACATGTATCTCGCGTAAGAAATAAGATCCCCAACGCTCCACTTGTAAGCCATTTCTTACAAGTTAGACACTCAGTAAAAGATATAAAAGCAGTGGTATTGGAAACATTCAAACAGAGTAGATATGAGAATATCGACATAGATCGGTTTCTCCTCAAACAGGAGGCATATTATATCCATCGATTCAATACCCTGACCCCCCACGGGCTTAACACTGAGTGGGACCTATCAGCTTTCCTATAAATATCAACATACCAAATATTTTTGATCTGTAGGCTATGGGTCACTTTAAGCTCTGGGGATCAATCTGGTAAAGATCCAGTATCATTATTCGAATTACTCTCACATGTCCCTTTTTCACTCTCATGTGGTGCATATATAGAGACCGAAGCTAGAATTAAATTAACGCGTGCACACAAGAAGGAGTCATACCAATAGAGGTGCGATACGCGCAAGTCACCATCCTTTGTAATAAGGTATGTTATCTTTTCCTGTATCTTTCTAGGCACATAGACGCTGCTAGATTTACTGTTGCTTATGCGTAATTGGTGCAGTTGAATTACTAAGTATTGCACGTTGTCTTAGTTGTATATATTTGTATATATTTATTGCTGTAGACACACTGAGGAAGAAGTTCGAAATGTCCGTATACCGGAAGGGCATCGTTGTTGCTTGTCTACACTACTGTACCTACCATCACGGTTGATGCTCATCACCTGGACACCTCCGTTGCCGTTCTCCACCCGCCTCCTCGGCGCCCTGTCGCGAATTGAACTCACCTCATATGACCACAGACTTTTTCCATCTTTTTGTTACCAAGACTTTGGTGTTCTTCAGTCGGGTCAGATTACTTTTGAACTCAGGAGCGCCGTGCTCTGAGGGTCGGGCCGGGGGTACCAGTTAGTCTTGTTTGCATGTTGGGGTGACTGTATTTTTGTATTCTTGTTACTTACTTTTATATTCGCTTGCGCTTATAACTTCTGCACTATTGCTTATTTCTATTGAGATACACCATCTCACAGTCTTATCTTAGCGCCAAGCGTTTGATTATTACACTTTATACAGCTCATCCCAACACAGGACATATATCTACAGTGTTCTTTTATTAAATCATTGTTTTCACCACCTTCTACTCTGGGAGTGTTGTTTCCTCCTTCATTGCCATTTCTACACCCCAGCCGTCTCTCCTATCTTCTGAGATATAGACTGGCCCTCTCAAAACGTGACAGGACTCGATCGAGCCTTGCCGCTAGTTTGACGGTGTCCTTAGTGGTGATCAGAATATCATCAAAATATGGCAGGACACCGGGCAAACCTTTTAAAATACGTTCTACAAGAGACTGAAATATTCCGGGGGCCGCATTCACCCCAAATTGTAGTTGAGTTACCTTAAATGCCCCCTTATGCATTACTATGGTTTGGGCTATGGCAGCAGCAGGAGACACAGTCAATTGTTGGCAAGCCTGGGCAAGGTCAAGTTTTGTGAAGCAATTTCCTCCATGCAAGGAGGTGGCTTACCATGGGCACAGGATATCGTTCAGTCAAATAGCTTTATTGATGGTACACTTGTAGTCAGCACATATCCTGACTTCCCCATTACTTTTCAAAGCAGTCACTATTGGTGTCTCCCACTCTGTGGAGTCCACTGGCACTAGGATGCCCTGCCCCACCAGTTTGTCCAGCTCGGCTTTAATCTTCTGCTTTAAAGCAAAGGGTACCCGGCGTGGCTTCATCCGTATGGCCTGGACGGTTGGGTCAAGCTCAAAGTCCACAGGGGGTCCTTTGTATAACCCTAAACCCTTTTTGAACACCTCAGGATGTGCAGCACAAACATCCTGGATTGGGTCAGCATCTATTGCGTGAATGCCAGAAGCCGGATTCCCACGGGCCTAAACCATTGGGTCCCAATAAGACAGTTAGTGCCCTGCTTAACTACAACCAATGGCAAGGAGGTGCGAATGTTTTTGAATTTGACCAAGAAATTTCCCACCCCCAGGACCGGAATCTGGCAACCTTGCACATCCCGGAAGGAAGTTTTAAAAGATTTGAGCTTGGACAATTAAGGAACATAATTATAAGGTGTTGTGGAGGTGGTATTTGACCCAGGTGAGATTGAATCAAATTGATAGAACTAAGAACAATTTATGTTGGAGATGTAAGAAAACTGTTGGGACTTACTTACACATATGGTGGCATTGCAAGATAATAAAGGGGTTTTGGGATGATATTGAAAAAAGAATTGGTGGGAATATTTGAAGAGGAAATCAAGTTGGGTTCGAGTACCGTCATGCTAATAAATATGAAATAAGTTAATTTTGACAAAGATAAAAACGATTTGTTATCAAATATGATGACAATAGGGAGATTGTGCATTGCAAGGAAGTGGAAGAATGATGTGAGTATTAAGTTGGAGGAATAGTATAAAGAAATGTGGCAATTGGCTCTCAATGATAAATTAACATGGGAAATGAAGGAAAAGAAAGGGCTAATTAAAGAAAATAGATTTTGGAAAATCTGGAAACCATTTGTGGAGTATGCACTTACAAAAGGAGGTGGTAGCCATCCAGTACCAGATCAAAGGAAATTTTGGATGAAATAAAGTATGTCTGCGATGTGCCGTATCCCCCCAGGGCTTTGTACATATCACAGGGTGGAGTTAATTGTGATGATATGTTTTGTCATAAAAGATGTATACTTCAAATATTATAGATATATTGTATAAAGTTTAGAATACATTATTTTAAAAAATGGGGAATTTAATATAACGAGGTCGAGCTTATTAAAAAACATTTTCCCTCTATTTTCACTTTCCTTCCCCAATGAAAAAGAATATAGTATTACTATAATGTGGATAATAATTGTTTGGATGAGGTTATATGTCTTTTATACGCTTTTCTTTCTTTTGTATCTATGTATTTTTTATTTTATATTTCTGTGTATGTATTGTTTTACATGTTTATTTTTTGCAAAATTTAATAAAAATATTTTTTAAAAAAGATTTGAGCTTGGGCCGAGAGGCAGCGGGAATTCTCAAAAACTCCAGCTCTGGGATTATGGAAAAGGTAGTACCTGAATCCACCTCCATCTTGAAGGGGACGGCCTGCAGGCTCAGGTCTGCAAAGAAATGCTCGCTGACGATGCCCACTTGGCACGGCTCAGGCTCTGGTGACACTTTGGACATTTTATGGTGATGACTCTTCTTGGACTCAGGTGCTGGAGTTCTTTGCTTTCACTGTCGGCATACTTTAGCAATGTGCCCTCGTTGCCCGCAGATGTAGCATTGTGCAGTGCGGAAGGGGCACTTCCTGTGGTCATGCCGGGCTCCGCAGCCACACTTGCAAAGGAATTTCTTCTTCCAATCGTCACAGTGCTATCAGTGCTTTCGTCAGACCACTTGGACTTCTCCCTCTGCATCGCTGGACTCCGATGAAGAGGTGGAACCAGGTGAAGCTGAGGAGGATGAAGATGAATTTTGCTGAGCTTGCACAGCTGAGTTGGTCACGCTGGTGGTGGAGTGGTGATGCCGGAAAAGCTTGATGCCGGACCGTGCGGCCTCAGACGCTCCCGCCTCTTCTAGGACAGCCTTGAAAGTTAGCGTCTTCCTGATCATGAGGCGACATTGAGCATCTTCGTCCCTCATGCTGGCCAGCAAACGGTCCCAGAGTGCTTCTTCGATGTTGTCTCACTTGCACGGGGCGGCAGCAAGGCGCAGAGCCGTGGCGTAGTCTGCAATGGACTCCCCAGTCGCTGCTCCCTTCTGTGGAAGGCCACCCTGGCCAGGAAGATTGAGACCTCTGGCTGCAGGTGTTTCCTCAGTGCGGACATGATTTCTGAGAGCGGCACCACATCCACGTCCCTTGTGAGAACGAGGTGGGTTGCCAGCTCAAGTGTCTCAGAACCGCACTGAGCGAGGAAACAGGAGCGCTTCAGGTCTTCGTTGGTGATCTTCTGCGAGGCCATTGCGTGGCGGAATTGGCATTCGTATATTGCCCATTTCTCTGGATGTGCTGGGTCAAATAGGCCGATGTTGCTGCTGTGTGGGGACACCATCCCATCCTCGTCACCAGTTTCGTGTTCAGGGAATGAAGAAGCAGATGAGTGAAGTAGTGAAATTCAGCTCTTTAATAGTGGGGTTTGAACACACTTTGGATGGGTCAAAACTCGGACTTATATACAATATAAACAGTAACAGTAACAATAATACAACAAGCCTATTGGCTAGCAGAGTGTGCACATTTTTGATCCACTTATTTGCATAAGAATAGATACATGAGAAAAGAGTTAACATACATAACACAAACAGAAACACATTCTCTGTCCAAAAGAAATACAGTATACTGAAGACCAATACAGAAGAGATAAAGGGATGATAGATTCCTTTGAAGAAAAACCCTATGATAAAGTACCTGTCATTCTTTAAAGTGAAGTGAAAGGCCCTCTAAAAGCACTGGAAATAAACAAATCCCCAGAAATAGAGGAGACACAAACAGAACCATTTCAAGCCACAGAGACTGAATTTGTTAAAACCCTAACAAGAATATGTGAACAACTATTAAAAAACAAAAAATGGCTCACAGATTGGCAGTATTCAATATAATTCCAATCCTCCAGAAAGGATATGCCAAGGACTGCAGTAACTACCATACCATTGTTTTAATTTCCCATGCAAACAAGGTGACATTTAAGATTTTGCAACACTTTATTCCTATATGGAATGAGAAATATCTGATGTTCAAACTAAATTCCAAAAAGGAAGAGGCACTAAAGATCATTGCAAATATTCACTGAATACTAGAGTGTACTAAATAATTTTAGATTAGTCTATACTTTGTAGACTACAGCAAAAACTTTGATAGTTTCCTATAGCCAAAGGTATGCCTGTTCAATATATATGCAGAATATATCATAGAGAAAGGCAGATTAGATTCAGATGAAGGAGAAGTGAAAATTGGTGGAAGCAATATCAATGACATAAGATATGCATCTTGTTGGCAGAGAAAAAGCAATTGCATTAAAACCTCGGGTTATGACAGAGGTTTGTTCCAGCAGCCTCCATCGTAACGTGAACAAATAACCAAAGCATGTTTTCTCATAGGAATGCATTGAAAATAAAAAAGTCCTGACCGGACCAAAAACAATAACCCCCCCCCCCCAAAAAAAACAAAACACCAAAAAATGCCAGACATGATCGTCTCACCTCCCCCCAAGGGAAACAGTCCCAACCAGACCTAAATAAATAAATAAATAAAATTATACAAAAATGCCAGAAATTATTGTGCCCTACCTCCACAAAAGCGATAAAGTGATCTCCCTACTTTTCCCATGCTGTTTGGGGACCTTATCCACTCTGTTCTGACCTGGGGGAGGTGCATGTTGAGCCCATTTTTCGCCCCTTACCGGTATCAGGAGTGTCTGGGGACCTTATCTGCTCTGCTCCCCTCTTCCTCTGAGCTCCCTGGGCAGTGCTACATCCAAAAATGTGCACCTCCCCCAGGCTGCATTGGGACTTTGGGTGGATGGGGTGGTGGCCATTTTAAACTCTAAAAGGGTGGCAGCCATTTTAGAGATTAAAATAGCACAATTTTCAGTCGTAAACTGAGAAAAGGTCGTAACCTGGGGAATTATTTTAATTAAATTTGCCATCTTAAACTGAGGCAAACATAACCCGGGACACTTGTAACCTGGGGTTTTACTTTATTTGAAATGACTTTAGGTAAAAGTGAAAGAAGAAACTGTCAAAGCAGGACTGCATTTGAACATTAAGAAGACAAAAATCATGACTACAGAAGAACTATGGCGATACAGAAATTGAAATAGTGAAAAATTTTGTATACCTTGTTTTAGTCATCTACCAAATGTGGTCTGTAGTAAGAAATAAATAGAAAACTAACCCTCAGAAGGGTATCAGTGAAGGAATTAGAAAAGATCATCAAGTGTAAGAATGTGTCATTGGAGATCAAGACCATTCATACTCTTGCATTTCTGATCACCATGTATGGGTGCAAAAGCTGGCCAGTAAAGCTGACAAGAAAAAAAAACTGATTCATTTGAAATACAGTATGGTGTTTTAGGAGAGCTTTGTGAATGCCCTGGATTGCCAGAAAAATGAACAAGTAGGTCCTAGAACAAATCAACTTGAACTATCTTTGGGGGCAAAAATGATTAAACTCAGACTGTTGTGTTCTTAATACTATGCCTTTGCAACAATGTAACACCCATCAACTGTAACACTGTAACCTTCTGTAATAGGATGCGAGCTAGCAACCACTAGGTGGCAATAGCGAGCGTCCAACTCATATGGTTCCAATTACGCAACAACTCCAGCGCGGGAAGATTCCCGCCACTACCTCACCTGGACAAGAAGGGCGTGACCAGGGATGTCGTCACGCGGGCGGTAGCCAATGGGCTATCATGGAGCCACATTCAAATGTATAGCCACTGTATATATTGAGCTGTTCGTCCACCATTACCACATGTTCCCCCGGACCACCATGCAATAAAGATGTGTTAAGCCAACCCTTCGGCTGTTCCTGTGTCTTGGTTCTCATACACCAAATTGGCGACGAAGGTGGGATATGGCTTCCCACGAGATCAAGACACATGCCGGTTTCGACATCAACAAGCCGGAAGACTGGGAGCTCTTTGAAATGGACTTCCAAGATGCTCTGGTGGTGTCCGACATTACGGACGAGGGAAAGAAGAGGGCCATCCTCACTCGGATGCTTGGGAATTCCGCCAAAAGAGTATTGGTGGACCTAGTATCACCGAAGAAAGTGAGCGAGCTGACGGCCAAACAGCTTCTAAAGGTGATGCGCGACCATTTCCAGCCCTCGGTTTCAATGTTTTCGGCTCGGGACGTGTTCTGGAAGAGAGTTCAAGCGCCTGGCGAGTCCATCGCCGCCTTTGCAGCGGCCCTGCGGTTGGCCACCGGCCCATGTAAGTGGGAAAACTTGGAAATCGCCCTCAGGGACCGCATGCTGTGCGGCCTGTGGGATGAGGAGGTCCAGCGAAAGTTGATGAACCAGGAGCCACCCCCGACGCTGCGCGAGGTCGTGAAGGTGGCACAGGCCGCGGAGGCCACGAGGGCCGGAGTCAACGGGTTCCGAGAAAGGCCCCCACAGCCCGACAAGGCAGCGGGCTCGGTGCAGGCGGCCAGGCGCACGCCGAAATCATCCACGGAGAGCAGCGGCGACGAGGACGTCCGGAGGGTTCGAAAGGACGGCCGATGCTGCGACAGCTGTGGAGCGGCCCATGACCGCATCAAGTGCCCGTTCCGGAAGGCCGAGTGCCACAACTGCGGACGCCGGGGGCACATCGCCAAGGTCTGCAGACGGCGGCGCAAAGACCAGAAAAGCCCGTCAGACCGCTCGCTGAAGACCGAGGAGGGCGCCCGGCCCGCGAGGAAGCAGGACGGCGTGGGCCGCATCTCCGGCGACAGTAGCGACGACGCCCCCGTGTACAGCGTGTCCTTGGGACACCCACGTTATTTTGTTGAGGTACTGATGCAAGGGGCCCCTGTTAGGATGGAGATAGACTCGGGTTCCTCCTACTCAATCATGTCCCAGCGGGAGTTCTTGGGAATTTCCCCCCACGTGCGCCCTAAGCTCAAAGTGTTGAGGTCCACGCTGCGGGACGTACAGGGTAATAGCATTCCGGTGTTGGGGGTTGGAAAATTCAAGGTCCAATACAAACAACACGCCGCAGAACTTCCCCTGGTTGTTCTCAAAGGGGGAAGTTGCAGCCTCCTCGGGACACAATGGTTTAAGCCCCTGGGTTTGTTCATTGGGGGGGGGGGTGCATGCCGTTGGGACTGACCCAATACAGGAGGTGTGTGACGCACACCCCGAAGTCTTCAAGAAAGGACTCGGAAAATTCAAGGGACCCCCAGTAGCGTTCGACCTGGACCCGGAGGTCCGCCCTATAAGACTCAAGCCGCGCAGGGTGCCTTTCGCACTAAAGGACAAGATAGAGGCGGAACTGGACAAATTGGTGGGCCAGGGGATTCTTGTTCCTGTTGATTCCGCGGAGTGGGAAACTCCGATTGTAACTGCGCTAACGGCCAACGGGGAGGTTCGCATATGCGCTGATTATAAGTGCACCATTAATAAGGCGATCCGCCCAAATGCGTATCCGGTGCCGGTAGTCAGCCACCTGTTGGCCAGGTTACATGGGGGAAAGTGTTTCGCAAAACTTGATCTAGCGCAAGCCTATCAGCAACTCTCAGTAACCCCAGCTGCAGCTGCTGCGCAAACGATAGTCACTCATAAGGGGGCGTTCCAGGTGACGCGCCTACAGTTCGGCGTGAACTCGGCGCCGGGTATTTTCCAGTCGCTCGTGGAACGCCTCTTAAAGGGGCTGGAGGGGGTCTTGCCATACTTTGATGACGTGTTGATAACGGGGGGAGCGAGGCAGAGTTGGCTGAAAGGCTGGACAAAGTGCTGGCGGTGTTTGAAAAGGTGGGGTTGAGGTTGCGAAAAGACAAATGCGTTTTCTTCGCAAAAGAGGTTGCGTTCTTGGGTTTCCGGGTAACACCTGCGGGAATCAAACCCTCCAAATCAAAGGTAGCTGCCATTCAAAATGCCCCTCGCCCCACCTCCAAGCCCGAATTGCAGTCATTCCTAGGGCTCTTAAACTTTTACCACTCCTTCCTGCCTCGGAAGGCATCAGTAGCAGAGCCACTTCACAAGCTACTCAAGAAGGACGAGGCGTGGAAGTGGGGCGAGAGCCAGGAGAGGGCATTCAGTGAACTGAAACACCTCCTAGCGTCTGACGTCATTCTCACCCATTTTGACCCCAAGAGACCGGTGGTTCTGATATGTGATGCATCCCCAGTGGGGGTGGGGGTGGGGGCGGTGCTGTGCCACGTGTTGGAGAACGGGAGAGAGGCCCCGGTAGCATTCTACTCCAGATCCCTGTCCCAGGCAGAGCGAAACTACGCCCAAACAGACAGGGAAGCGCTAGCAATAATCGCGGGAACGAAAAAGTTCCACGATTTCCTCTATGGCCACCCCTTCACCATAGTGACCGACCACAAGCCCCTGCTAGGCATTTTCACTGCAGACAAACCCACGCCTCAAATCCTGTCCCCTAGGATGTTATGGTGGGCCATTTTCTTGAACGCGTATCAGCACGCGTTGGTGTACCAGCCAGGAAAGGAAATAAGCCACGCGGACGCCCTGTCGAGGTCTCCCCTCCCCCACGTTAGCAGCGTCGTGGGCGAGGAAGAACAAGACCGCCAAGTGCTCCTAATAGAGGTCTTAGATTCACCCCCCATTGTACCTGCAGACATCGCCAAGGCGACCGGCAAGGACAAAATGCTAGCTCTAGTCAGCTCCTGGGTGCAGAAAGGGTGGCCAGCGTCCTCCCCGGCGGCAGAGTTCGCCCCGTTTTTCAGGAAGAGGCTAGAGTTGTCCATAGAGAGGGGGTGCCTTCTGTGGGGCCAGCGGGTGGTAGTCCCCGAATCCCTGAGACCTAGGGTGCTCAAACTGCTGCACGTCAGCCACCCTGGGATTGTCCGCTCCAAGGCTCTGGCCAGGAGCTACTTCTGGTGGCCCCAATTAGATGCTGACATCGAGCACATGGTGGGCACTTGCGAGAGCTGCCAATGCTCCCGACCCGAAGAAGCGCGTCTGCCGCACAGGGATTGGGACGCGGCAAAGGGGCCATGGTCCCGTGTGCACATCGATTTTGCGGGCCCATTTAGAGGGACACTTTTTCTCCTCGTGGTGGATGCTTACTCCAAGTGGTTGGAAGTAATCCCAGTTACGAGCACCTCTTCAGCAACGACAGTAAAGCAACTGCGGAGGGTTTTTAGCACGTTCGGTATACCCGACACCCTAATTAGCGATAACGCTAGTTGTTTCACGTCCGCCGAGTTCAGGGCATTCACCAAGATCAACGCCATTCGGCACATCACCTCCGCCCCTTTCCACCTGGCGACAAACGGCCAGGTAGAGCGCCTCGTGCGCACCACCAAAGACGCGCTGAGGCGCATGGGCCCCGGGGACCTTAACCTGCAACTGTGTCAGTTCTTGCTGGGCTACAGGGTGACTCCACTAGCTTCAGGGTATTCACCCGCGGAGCTCTTAATGCGTAGGAAGCTGACCACGATTCTGACCAGGCTAGACCCAACGAGGGTGGAGGACACTGGGAGGAACATAGGGTTAGCGGACACCAAGAGTTTCGAAGTAGGTGCCCCGGTGCATTGCAGGAACTACGCTAGCGCGGGGCCAGCATGGGTCCCGGGCGTCATCATTGGCCAGACGGGTCCCGTGTCATATTGTGTAGAGACCAGTGCGGGTCTACTCTGGAGACGGCACGCAGATCAACTCCGGCGCCGGGTTCCGGACAGCCAAAGCGTGGACGGCACGCAGAAGGATTCAACGTTAGGGTTCTCCCCCACCCGTTCAGCCCAAGGGGGAGGAGAAGGGGGCCAGTGGCCCCCACCAAGGGGGGAGAGGAAGGAGTCTGTCCTCATAGATAGCCTGTGGGATGTCCCCAATGACCCAGTAGATGATTTTGAGTTTCAGTTACAAAACCGGGGGGTTTTTTCGGAGTGGTCCCCCACCCATCCAAGCGAGAAGCGGTGTTTTTCGTTAGCCCCCAGTGCCCCCGGTTTTTCCACAATGGAGTTTGTCCCTTCCCCAAAAGCCGCAGAACCGCGGCAAGTCACTAACGAGTCTCCCTCTCCCGTTGCAGGACAAGAGACCAGAGGACAGAGAAGCAGTAGTGCCCCCGGGACAAGCCAGCCAGCAGAACGCCCAAAACGCGCCTGCAATAAGCCATATTGGATGAGAGACTTCGTCTCATCCTAGGGGGGAGGGATGTTGTGTTCTTAATACTATGCCTTTGCAACAATGTAACACCCATCAACTGTAACACTGTAACCTTCTGTAATAGGACGCGAGCTAGCAACCACTAGGTGGCAATAGCGAGCGTCCAGCTCATATGGTTCCAATTACGCAACAACTCCAGCGCGGGAAGATTCCCGCCACTACCTCACCTGGACAAGAAGGGCGTGACCAGGGATGTCGTCACGCGGGTGGTAGCCAATGGGCTATCGTGGAGCCACATTCAAATGTATAGCCACTGTATATATTGAGCTGTTCGTCCACCATTACCACATGTTCCCCCGGACCACCATGCAATAAAGATGTGTTAAGCCAACCCTTCGGCTGTTCCTGTGTCTTGGTTCTCATACACCAAACAGACAATCATATTTTGGCACATCATGAGAAAGCAAGATTCTCTGGAAAAGACAATAAGGCAGGGAAAGGTTGAAAGCAGCAGTAAAAGAGGAAGACTAAATATGTGATGGATTGACTCCTTAAAGGAACCACAGGCGCATATATATCAAAGAAGAGGAGAGGATTCACTTGAGAAAGCCTTGATGCTGGGAAAGGTGGAGGGCAAAAGAAGAAGGGGCGGCCAAAAATGAGATGGCTAGATGGTATTGTAGATGCAATGGGTACAAAGCTGGGCAGGCTGAGGAGGATGGTGGAAGACAGAGGTGCTTGGCAGGCAATGGTCCATAGGGTTGCAAAGGGTCGGAATCGACTGTGCGACTGAACAACAAATATACAGGTGTATACAATTCGCTTAAAGAGCAATCCTGTGGAACACTGTATAAGTGTTGCAAATAAAAGTAGTACAGTACATACAATATTTAACAGGCTAATTATTGTATTTAGCACTTCTCTTCCTAGACCAGCATGGGGCAGCATTATCAAAGGTAACTACTTTAATGCATGATCTATATCTTGTAATTGATCTAAGAGTTAGTACTAATAAACTTGAGGAGATTATATTTTGAGCACAAGAGGAGAAGGCAAGATGAAAGTGAAGACTTAACATGTCCTAAGAAAGATGTTATGCAATCTGTGGAAAAAGTTAAAATCTCAGGGTGGTGTAACCTCTCTGTTTGCAGGCACTTACTTCTGGAAGCTCTCTAGCAACAGATAGAAATGTATAGCAGCAAGTAAGCTTCTACTAGATCAGTGTTTCCCAATCTTTGGTTTTTGGGCTTTAATTCCCAGAAGCGTAAATCAATTCCCCAAAGCAATGATCAGCCAATGTACTGACTTAGGCTTCTGGGAATTGATGTCCACCAGTGTTCTGTGGAACATAGTTTGGGAAATGATGCACTAGATTGGTCTACATGCAACATTGTGCTATATAGTGGTTCTCTACTATGTTGTTGGTTTTGAGCTCCCAGAATTCCTGACGAGTGGCCAGTTGCCTTGGGTTTCTTGATGCTGAAGCCCAACAGTATCTGGAGATATAAGAATGAGAACTCTGTACTAAGGATCGCCCACTAATAAAACAATTTTCTGAAGTCCTCTACCCCCCAACTGTTGCGGACCGTCCTGGTCGAAGGGATGTCCAGAACTGGGCTGCAGGGGTGGGTGGCACTGGGAGCCCTGATGGCAGCCTTCTTCCCTCAATGTGCTCCACCGGGTCTGCCTGGCGAACAGAGTGAGAGCATGGACTTCAGACACAGCAGATAGGCAAGTAGCTTAACTACAGCGGGGCTCTGCCTGTGTGCAGTGTGATATCTCACTTTCCAAGTTGAACAGTGTGTCTGGCAGGTAGCTGGGCCCCTCCTCCTTGCTTTTGAGCTACAGTGGTGCTCCCCCCCCTTGTCTGTGCACAGTGAGATATCACACTGCCCATATTCAAGCTGTGGCTAGAAGACGGGAGAGATTTAAAATCTCACCCCCCACTTACAAGTCTGTCGAAAAATTGTTTAGCATGAAACTGGTCTGTAGTGCAAAAAAAGGTTGTGGGCCCCTGCTTTAGGAGCTTGTGGTGGATTTTAGGAGGCAGAGAACTGATGTCCAGACACTTTTGATTGATGGAACCTGTGCGGAGAGGGTAGCGATGTTCAGATTTCTGGGCATTGAGATACAAGAGGATCTGTCCTGGAGTGCCAACACAAGGGGGCTTGCGAAGAAAGCGTAGCAGAGACTGTATTTTTTGAGAACTAAGGAAAAACCATCTTCCGCAAAAGTTGCTGCTTGCCTTCTATTGCTGCGCTATTGAGAGTGTGCTCACTTATGGCTTATGTGTGTGGTATGGGAGTAGTACTCATCGGGATAGGATAAAGTTGCACAGAATTATTAAAACAGCAGAGAGTATTATCGTCTGTCCACTCTCCACTTTAGAACAAATTTACACCATCAGGTGCCACATAAAAGCATTAGATATAGTAGGAGATCACTGCAGATGGGGATTGTAGCCATGAAATAAAAAGGCAACTGATTCTTGGGAGACAAGCAATGAGAAACCTGGGGAACATAGTGAAAAGCAGAGACATCACACTGAAAACAAAAATTAGAATAGTCAAAGCAATGGTCTTCCCAGTAGTAATGTACGGATGTGAGAGCTGGACAATTAGGAAGGCTGAACGCAGAAGAATAGATGCCTTTGAAATGTGGTGTTGGAGGAGGGTTTTGAGAGTACCCTGGACAGCGAGGAGAACAAATAGGTCAATCTTAGAAGAAATTAACCCTGAATGCTCACTGGAAGGTCAAATAGTAAAGATGAAGCTAAAATACTTTGGACATCAAATGAGAAGGGAGGATTCACTTGAGAAGGCATTGATGTTGGGAAAGGTGGAGGGCAAAAGAAGAAGGGGGAGGCCAAGGATGAGATGGCTAGATGGCATTGTAGACACAATGGGCACAGAGCTGGGAGGGCTGAGGGGGATGGTGGAGGACAGAGGCGCCTGGAGAGCAATGGTCCATAGGGTCGCAAAGGGTCGGAACCGACTGTGCGACTGAACAACAAGAACAACATAGTAGGAGACCCATTGCATCCTGGCCACTGCTTCTTTGAGCTTCTGCCATTGGGACGGAGATATAGAACAATGAAGCTAAAAATGAGCCGTCTCAAGAACAGTTTCTTCTCCAGATCAATTTTGGCCTTAAATGGAAACTCTGGACTCTGAAGTCATCTTATCTTATTTTAAAATTTTAATTTTTTTTGAGGGCGCGTGGCTTGGATGTTGCCTGAGTAGCATGTTTCTCGATCAGCTCGTGCCTGAAATGTGGTATTAAATGTGATTTTTTAAAATCAAAAGTGGGATCTAAACTTTCGGAAAAGTATTATTTTGGATCCTCGGACATAACGTCTTAACATTTGGAACTTTTGGAACTTTATTAGAGTCGGAGTCTGAAGAACGAGCGGTAAGTGCAGTGCGGCATAAGCTGTGCTAAACGAGCCGCTTGGGGATGGACGGAACTCGGTTTTTCTCTTAAAAGAAAGCGAGGCTCCGAGAAAAAAAAAAGAGGATTACCAAATATTTCGGCGGCGGAGGACGGGAACTGTGAAATGAGTTTGGAGGGTGTGTGACGGGATAAGCAAACGTGGAAAGGAGATCGAAAGTTGTGTTGGAAGAGGAGGCGGTGAAGGAGGAAAAGAGTAATGGCGGCGAGGCAAAATAGAATCAAAACTTAAGAGTTTCTATGAAGTAATGGTTGGATAAGGCCGGGAACTGGGAAAAGCCGAAAGAGAGAAAGTTTGCGGAGAAAGTGGTCGATAAGGAGGAAGGAAGAAAAAGAAGGTAACGAGAACTTTATTCTGTATTTTTGGAAGTCTATGCCTGAAAAGAGGAAGAAGTGTGGAGGATTCTCGTCAGATACCGCCGCCGCGGTTTGGAATATATTGGTTTTTTGCTTTGTGATTTTCTTCTTTTTAAATTTTAAATTTTTGGCTCCGAATGATTTAGATTTTTATTTGTCTGCTGGGTGACCATGGAATTACAGTACTTTTTTTTTCTCTCTCTCTTCTACATTTGTTGGATTATAAAATAAGAAGGAGGAAGGGTGGTGCAGAGTGAAAGTAAAGAGGAGAAGAAAGAGGAAGAAGAAGAAAAGGGGTACTTTGAGGATTGTGGTTTATGAAGGACTGTTTCCTTTCCCCCCTCTTTGTTGTGAAAATAAACAATATATTGTTCATAGTGTGAAATTGCGGGAAAGGTATTATGAAAAAAATAATGGATGATCAAGTTAAGAAGGATGATGGGAAAAAGGTGGGAGATGATGACCCTGTGGTGAAACCAAAATAAAAACAGAAGGGAAAAAAGAAAAGTAAAAGAGAGAAAACAGAGAAAGGGCAGGTAGTTCTCCACTACAATTTGATGAAGTTGTGCTGATGACTGAATTTGGAAAATTGGGTAATAGATTGGAGAGGACATGAAATTATTATTATCTTTCCACTCCAGTCCAGACAGATATCTTAGGCCACAACACCAGAAGGATGTTTGTAGGTTCCCCCCCTAAAGACTAGTAGAGATTTCTTCTTGTGGCTTTCTGGATGGTGCCTTGGAAACCCAGGAATCTAGTGTAATGTAAGAACTACAGCAGTTTAAACCTTGGCAGTACTTTTTCTAGATGCAGTGGAAGTACACTTTGTTCATGTTGAGGAACACATTTTTCTCTAACCAATTTCGAAACAAAACACTCAGGTGTGTGTGTGTGTGTGTGTGTGTGTGTGTGTGTGTGTGAGAGAGAGAGAGAGAGAGAGAGAGAGAGAGAGAGAGAGAGAGAGAGAGAGAGAGAGAGAGAGAGAGAGAGAGATTATTATTGTAATTTGAAGAAGTAAACAGGGTGAGAGGAGGAATCTCCAGAATTTATCCAGCAACATGAAAGAAAGCAGAAAAGTGCTCATTCACTGAGCAAAAGATGTTACTCTCCCCATTATTTCCAATGTACTTTTTGACAGTTGCTTTTGATGAGTAAGTGAGGATAGGTTTCTACTCATAAGTAATCTTTCTCATCTAAGAAAGTGTTCAGATAAAAAGCTTAGTACAGTATAGAACTTTTAAAGCCTTTAATGGGCCAAGTTGTATAGAAAATAATTTTTAAAATTACAAAGTAGTTTAAACTGGAGTCACTCCAGATCTTAAGAACTTCTCACTATAGCAGCAGAGATGCTATTGAAAGGAAAAAACACAGAATACTAAAGACAGAGTAAAAACCAATTTTGCCCTGAGACCCTAAGGAACCAGTCCTTGATAGAATTACATCTCTGCTCTGAACACAAGTTTCTGGAATTAAATGCTACCATTTTACCAACCTCCAGAGAGAGAGAGAGAGAAATCACACACACTCATTTTAAGGAAGCCAAAGAAGAACAGAGAATGAGACAAGGGAAAGAAGAGTCTGCTGTGTCAGGAAGGAAAATTTGTGGCCCAGCTTTTGAGGGTAAAACATCTTGTCGCATGCCTGTGGTGCATATTTTCAGCTTGGCTCAAATTACTTTTGCAGAGTTGCCCTGGTCCATCCATTTATTTTAAGGCACATCATTTGGTTAAGCTACAGTCTTAAGGCTTATTTGGAAGAAGGCACAGAAAAGTGTGGAGGAATGTAATTTATTGTAAGTGTGCTTAGGCAGTTTATGCTAGGAATTATGCACTCTGAATAACATCAGAACAAAGGCATATAAATACTGGATAGTGATTATAAGGGCACTGTAAAGATTGAAGAAAATATTATTTCTGCAGCAGCAAATACTCACTTTGGCTACTCTATAGAATTTAAAATGGCCTGTCCCCACTCCCCCCCCCCAATTTCCTTATGAATTTGGTTCTCCCTAGCAGTTTAACAGGAATAAATCAGTCCTCCCTTCTTATTTTCCCACCACTTTCTGGCTCAGCTCTCAAAGTCAGCCTAGCTTTCCTACAGGTGATGGAAAAGGGCCAAGGATGTCTGTTTCACTGTACCTTATGTCACCTGCAGAAATGAAGAACATTATGCTATGGACAGATGTTTTGTCCCATACCTCATTCTCATTTACAGAAGTAAAAGCCAAAATCTTTTCTTTGGAAAGAAAAGAAATGCTGAGCTCTAAATTTATATGATAAATCAGTACATTACTGTCTCACTGGGTTATTTGGATATGATGAAGAGGTAGTAGAAAGCAAACAGGCCAAAGTGGATGATAAAATCAATATTTTGTGTCATTTCCAACTACATGCTGTCATCAGTATAGTTTGTCAGAAAGGAAATATTCCTGAATCTGCAAGATAAATGAATCTGGCAGCTAGTCATGGTTCTTGTTCTTAGGTCTTCCCTGCACATACCCGTTGATTGCTTCTTTCTTTCTTTCTTATTCTCTTTCTCTTCTCCTTTTCCTTGTTCTGGCACTTCTAGCGGCCTCCACTGGTGTTATTTGGTGTTCTTGTAATATTTCTCTGATGCTATCTGTCCACTTTCCTCTGGATCTGCTGTGTGGTCTTTGTCCTTCTCTTTCCACATATGCCTTGTAAGGTATGAAATTCCAAGATATTCTTTCCAAATGGGCAAACCACTTTCTTTGTTGTCTCTGTATGTAGTGCAGGATTTGTTCTGTTCCAACAGGAATCAGAAACCCATTGATTTCTGATTCCCAAATTCTCCTTGGACAATCAGTTGCAGGACACAAGAGCAGCATGAATGAGAATGTTTCACCTATGGCACTGCACCTGAGCATGGAGGAATATCCCAGGAAGTGAAATGAAAGAACATTAGAAGAGGCTTTTTAGAGCAGAACAAAGATTCTTCTAGTCCAATATCCTGTTTCCCACAGTCGCAAACCACAGGCCAAAAGGAAGATGACCTGCAGGACATGGGCTGAGGGCAACATCCTCCTCAGGCGGCTGTTTCCCAGCAATACCTCTGATATTGCAATTAACCTACAATGTGCAACAGAGCAAATCAACATTCTACAAAGGCCATTCTAAAAATGGGGACAACCAAACCAAAAGAAAAATACACTCCTCTCTTTAACAATGCTGGGGTTAGGGGCACTAGATCCCCATTTAGGTCAAAATTCACGAATAATTCTTATGTTCCCAAAGCACAATTATAAAATGTAATACACACACACACACACACACACACACACACACACACACACACACACACACACACACACACACACACACACACACACACACACACAATTACAAATTCATGAATAATTCTTATGTACCCAAAGCACAATTATAAAATGTAATATGTACAGAGAGAGAGAGAGAGAGAGAGAGAATAGATGCGTGTACTATATTAACTGTATGGATTGGATAATGATTAAAATATTGTACTTAATTTACAAATCACATTTTAGCACCACAGCAAAACTGAGGGGAAGCCAGCAGAGCTCGGTGAAGCCTAGATAATGAGAAATGTCAAGTTCTCTTAAGAAGAGTCTACTCCATAGTTTATGAGTGCATGGTTGGTACCTAGCCTTTAGCATCTCTGACAGCTACTTTTATTCATCTTAGTTAACATAATTCACCTGAGTCTTAATTAACATCAATCATTATACAAGAGTAGGAGACATAGTAATAAGTCACCCAGGAACATATAAGATACATGCAAGAGTAAGAAATCTCAACTAAATATATTACAGCTTATGCTGTCGAGGCCCAGAGAGGGAGAAAGAGAAGGAGGAGGAGGAGGAGCCAGTTGTGTCCTTCTGACCCAGAAGGATTTGTTCCTCACTGGGGAAAGGGCACATACCAGACTCCTACACAGAGAAAAGGAGATGGCAGTAGTGTCTATCTGCATTTCAGATCACATCTTGGCACTCTACTGTAACATCTCCAATCCCTGTAAGTCTTCCAGTATGCCCCAGCATCCTTCTGGCCACCACATGGCACTATCATGCAAAAGAGGGAGCCATCTGGGCTGCTGCCATCCAATTGAGGTCCACTACACATCCAACAACAGAAGCCTTATTAAATACAAGACTCGCCTTTCTCAAGCCATTTACTTGAGACAAATAGCAGTGCAGTATGCACTGAAACATTTATCTATTTATTGAAAAAAACATACACAACTAAAATTGTACTCCTTGGACCTATTCAATAGCAATAAGTAATTAGAATTATATATCGCCCCATAGTGCTTAATGCACTCTTGGGGTGGTTCACACGTTAATTAGCATTTTGCGCTAACATGCTGGGTACTCATTTTACCAACCTCAGAGGGATGGAAGACTGAGACAACCTTGTGTCCCATCAGGATCAAACTCACAATGTTTTGGCTGCAGTACAGCAGTTTAACCACGGTGCCACCAGGGCTCCATATTCACAAGAGGAGTCTATATCTTTGAAACTGAGATTTAGATCAGCAACAAATTTGGCATAGGTGTAGCAGAAAGCCTTCTCTTGCTCTGTGCTAAATATGGGGATGTTTAGACAAAGAGTGCTTGAGTTACGAGTTTTAACAAAGAAAACTGTTTTTGCAACCATTGAGAAATAGCTGACCACAAATGACCCTAGATTTAAGACAAATCAAATAAATTGAAAGGCATAATCTTGCTTATCTTGAAAGAGAATACTTGTCCGCACCCACTTTTTAAAAAAATTGTGAAAGATTGCAGGTTGCAGGGGCTAAAATATTGAAAAAGACCTTTCAAAAAGGAAAAACAGAAATTTTATTATAAGACTGGGAATGCATTGTAGAGGTTTGCTTGGTGAAATGAAACGTATGCAAAAATAGGTAGGAGAGGGGGATATTTGGAAAGAAAGGCCAGAGAAGTAAAGACAGGATTGTTTTAAAGAAAGTTGTAGAGTAATAGTCCTTCAGGAAGAGGGACATTTTGCCATGTATCTTCAAGTAATTAGAATATACTTTTGTAAGGTATATTCAAACGATTCTCTGTTCCTTTAAAACTGATTCAGTTATGTTTTGTTCTAACACTTTCAATAAAAAATATCTTGGGATTTCTGAGAACAGTCTCCTCACATAAATTTTCAAAGGGGAAATCAGCTCCATGTCTGGCCTAATCTGAATTTTTGAGCCTGTCCAATCTGGACTCAATCGATTGATTCTTGGTAAAAAATTTAATTCCCTCCTGGCCAAACAGGCTAATCAGAATCATACCTGCAAGAGGAGTCTGTGCCTATTTGTAAAAATGGACTCTCTCTCTCTTAAAATGCAGATACTGAAAATATGTATTAAACATATTAAAAATAAAGAACAAATATTCAGAAGTGTACTTTTTTTTTTGCTTTAATGTCTCCATGTGAACAATAGTGAGCACTCATTTGCCTGTTGAGTGGCGGGGAGGTGGTGGATAATTCTAGCCATGGGGTCCTTGAATTTACAATAATTTGTGGCAATCCAGGAAAATTTTCAATAAAGCACTTTCATATGAATAGAGCCTTCTTGTTGGTCAGTACAAGTATCTTCATAATTCTGTCAGCAGGACACCAATTTTTCTAAGCACTGTTGGCAGCTGTTAAATTGTTTTGAATTAAGAAATTCATTCTAGTTCCACAAATGTTTGGTTTTCCAGTGGCAAACTATATTGGCCTGCCGTTATGACTTGACTGATTTGTCTATGGATGAGGAGCATGGCTCAGGTCAAGATTCATGCACATAGTACACAAATATTAAAATTATCATATAAATACATCAAAACCCAAGAAACCCTAAAGAAAATATATTTGTGACGTAGAGAGACAGAATAAAATCATCTTTAATGTTTTCCTGGAGCCAGAGAGAACACTCCCCTCTCTCATACAGGAATTCAGGGAAGGCAGTGCATTACAGATACAAAATTTATTGACAATGAGACCTCCAAATGTAATGTTTGGAGCATTTGAGAATGATGAGAAGACTGACTGCTAAAGGGTTGTGCTGGATTTTCTCAGAAGATATTTTTTCTGAGAAATGGTCCAGATTTTTCTTTTTCTTGTTCTCTTAAAGATAGATTGGGGTTCTCAAGGTTTACGCACCATGCAAACCCCTGATATAGATAATATATTTAGATAATACAAATAATAAGATTCTCTTTGAACATTGTTTCTAAAAACATCTCCATTATTTGGGAGTTATCTGCCCCCAAACATCCAGCTGGGCAATTATCCACCTCTAGCTATTTTTCTTCCTTCTGTTTATAAGCATACATACCTCCATTCCTCTATTCATTTGTAGCCTTCTTACATAAATGCCAGAATGTGAAAGGAACACATTGTATGTGATAATATTACCTATAATGTTGGGTAATAAGAGCATAACTGTGTTGCAGGCGCACCCCCCAATAACGGACTCAGACAACATTGAAAGTGGATAACAGCATAGGGCCACATTTATTGATTCAATGCCCTAATCCGAATTATAAATTTGTATTGGTAAAACGACCAATCATAATTCTTAAGGCAAGCAGGCCGAAGTAACACTGGTAAGGTACCACCCCAAAATTGCCAACGGCAATTGGTTACAATGTATCAATTTGTATCAATTTGTTTGTTGACAACAAACAAATTGTTGACCGTAGTCAATATCTAACTCATGACCCCACCCTCTGACTCGTATCCGTAAAATCACGGGGTGATGCATGCTGGCTAGCTATCGCCATCACCCCGTCGCCTGGTTCGTCGTTGACCGGACAACGTTTAACTAATTTGTTCCTGTCTAGTGTTGTCCAGTCAATTGCGAACCTGCCGGATACCTGTGGGTCATACTGTTTACCTTACCAGTGCTACCCGCCACACGGAGGGGCTTCAAAGAAGGCCTGACGCCCCCCCCCAGACCGTCAGCTCGGTCAACAGGCCTGCTCGCCAATCACCCAACAGGAGGTCCATACCTCCTCGCGACAGATGGACCCCATCCCCTGCATACAAGTCGTAATTTCGTAGGCTAATAGCGGGGTGACGACTGACCCGTCCCCAAGCCTTGTTGGCAAGGAACCGCGCCACCGCCCCGTTGACCGCACGCCTAGCGCGGTCAAGGGCCAAGAGGTCAATGCCTCCTCTATAAGAATGGCGCGGGATCATGTCCGACCAAACCAGGGTTGTGGCAGGCCAGACGTAGTGCAAGTAAGCAAGGTCCCCGCAAATCGCATGCTTGAGCGATAAGCCGGTGACCTGACCCAAATCATTGCCCCCAAGGTGTATGATGAGAATGTCAGGCGGGTCAGCACTTCTGCTGGAAAACAGGAAAGGCAGCAGCTCCCGCCACAACATCCCAGGCTTACCATGCCATGTGAGACTGGCGTGTTCACCCAGTCCCAGTCGGGGTCCCCACTCTGTCGCCGCAGCGTAACGTGCTGCCCTGTGCACATAGCTGTGGCCCACCAGCCATACTGTCACCGGTGTCACACGACACCCAGGGTCTGTAAGAAAATTAAGAAAAAGGGGGAAGGTAAGGAGATAGGATTGGTACTCACGGTGGAAGTGGGCGCACATAAAACTGAAAACATTGCGAGCCCCACCTCCCCATGCTGCGTATGTCAGCCCCGGAGTACCCAAAAGCAGCTGCTGTAGAGGCTGCCCCAATACGAAACGAATGTGTGCCATAACGGGCACCCGGTAGGCCCACCCTGGCGAGGGCTCTGCCTGTCACCTTCCAAAACTGAAATTTAGTAAGGGGAGACCCATCTTGGTGACAGAAAAACGGGCCATGGTGCATGCCACGCAGTGCCAGGAACTCCTGTAGGGCACCAACCGGACAGATGTCTGCCAAAGAACACCGTAGCAGTCTTACACCACTGCCTACGCCATGCTGATCAGACTTGGAGGAACGTATCCTCAACTGGGCCCAGTCTTTGGCAACATATACATCTCCGAGTTCCAGTGCCCTACAACTTGCATCCGCCTTAGACAGCATCACAAGTTCGCTGATGCGGAGCGCTCCAAAAAATGCCACCGTTGTGGCTGCATGAAAAAGGGCTGCCTCATAATGATCAAAACAGAGGCTCGGCCAGCCCCGGGCCAACTGGGTAAGAACCCCTGGGGAAATAGGGTGCCGATCGTCCGGGCAACGCCCACGCTCGCGCACCCACCCCTCCAAAACATGTCTCACACGGAAGTCAGAGGTGTTGTCCACATGACCCCCCACTTTGGCCATAAAAGCCAGCGCCGAGAGCTTGGATGCTATGGTGCGAGGTGCGAGGCCGAGAGCGTGCAGGTGGACCATGAACCGCAGAACATGGTCAACCGGGATAGGCCAGGTCTCTGGCAGTTGAAATTGAGCAGCAAATGCCCTGAAAGAATTAAATGCTTGTTGATACGCCTTACGCGTGCGTGGCGCTAGTGACAGGCCAATCGCCCGGTTCACCTCTCCTTGCCAATGGTCCATATCTCGTCCGGGAGTGGCGAGGGAAATTCCTCTGCATCCGGGGCCAAGGCACGGAACCGGGAGATCTGCAGGCGGGACAAAGCGTCAGCAATATCATTATTAATCCCTGGGACATGCCTGGCTCTGAACAAAACGTTGAGGCGTAGGCAGCGCAGCACAAAATGGCGCACTAGGTCCATAACCCTGGGCGATTTGGAAGTCTGTGCATTAACAATGTGGACAACAGCAGCGTTGTCACACCAGAAATGCACGACCGAGTTGGCCCATTCCTCGCCCCATAGCATCAAAGCCCCTAGTATAGGAAAAAATTCAAGGTATGTGAGATCACGCAGGCGATCCGTGCCTGCCCAGGCCGGTGGCCACCCACCATAGGCCCACTTCCCATTGAAGTACATCCGATAACCCAGGGATCCTGAGGCATCAGACTGGATCTGGAAATTGGGGGATGCCAGGAGGTCAGACCTCCAAAATGAGACCCCATTGAACTCCCTCAGGAACTGTAACCAGACAAACATGTCTGCCCTGATACCCCGGGTAAGTCTAACTCTGTGGTGAGGCCTGGATAACCCTGCCATGGCGTCGCATAAGCGTCGAGCAAAAGCCCTGCCCGGAGCGACCACCCTGCAAGCGAAATTCAGGTGACCATGTAGCACCTGCAGTTCCCTCAGTGATGCCTTGCGCTTGGCCATCAACTCCGAGATAAGGGCCACTATCCTGGACACCTTATCCTCCGGTAACCTAGAAGCCTGCGCTAACGTGTCAATCTCCACCCCCAGGAATACTAACTTGGTAGATGGGCCCTCGGTCTTTTCGGGCGCTAAAGGGACACCGAGTTCCTCCATTAGCGTCTGAAATGTGTTAAGGAGACGTGCGCACGTGTCCCAGCCCCGTTCACCCCCGAATAAAAAGTCATCCAGGTAATGGGCTACAGACCGGGACCCTGACCTGCGGACGAAAGCCCACTCTAAGAAGGTACTAAAGCGCTCAAAGGCCGAGCATGATATGGAACAGCCAAAAGGCATGGCCTTATCGAAATAATATTCACCCCGAAATTTGAAACCCAGCAACTCAAAGTCGCCCGGGTGCACCGGCAGGAGGCGAAAAGCCGACTTAATGTCACACTTGGCCAGCAGGGCACCCGGGCCACACGAGCGCACCATGCGCAGCGCGTGGTCAAAAGACGTATACCTGACTGAACAAAGGTCATCAGGGATAGCGTCATTGACCGACCGGCCGGCTGGGTAGGATAAATGATGAATAAGGCGAAACTCGCCTTGAGACTTTTTGGGAACCAAACCTAGGGGCGACACCTTAAGGTTGGGAAACGGGGGTGAAGGGAAAGGGCCGGCGACCCTGCCCGCATCCAACTCCTTCCTGATACTGGCAGCAGCCACCTCCTCCCTCCCCTTGAGGGACAAAAGATTGGGGGCATCCTGAGGGGACCTATCACCCATGAAAGGGATGCGGAACCCGTACTTAAAGCCTTGAAGGAGATACTCCCCATCCTCCCCCTTCGGGTACACTGTGAGCCAACGCTCCAACATGTCCACCTTAATTGGGGAGGGGGCCTTTCGGTGAACCAGCTCCATCTGTGGCAGCCTTGCCAGCCCACTGTCCGCCCCTTCCTCTGCCCCGTGTCCCCCCAGGCCTGGGACAGGCAGAGGCTGCGTGGGGGCCCGAACATGTGGGACACTCATGCCGGTATTTGCAATTCTTCTTATTGCAGGAACCATTGGACGAGAAAGCCCAGCACAGCAGGCGGGCTGGAACCCCCTGCCCCGCCGCTTGGCGGGTAGCCTGTGCTGGGACAGCTCACTGGACCGCATGTCCGCAATGGTATCTGTCTCCTGGGACGGGGCGCGTGGGTGTCATGTACAGAAGCCAAAGCCTCTGGCACGGCTCGTCCCACCTCATCTCCGGGTGGAGTGGAATCCGCATACGGAATTCCTCGTCATAAGCAAGCCACGAAGGGCCCGGGAAATCAACCATTGCCCTGTATATGTTGTCCAAATATTGGACCATCGGAATAGCCAACTCCGGCCGCGCCCTCAGATACACTGCCATGTAAATTAAATAAGCCGGCAGCCAGTTGGCCCAGGTACGTGGCGGCTTACGACGACGCGCCTGCTCCTTATCCTTCTCATCCAGTCCCTCCCTTTCCTCCTTGGTGGGCTCTCTATTCAGGAGTGAGAAGATATCTACATACTCCCCCCGCCAAATCTTTTCTTTGGTTGTCTGTGCCAAGTGGTCACCCAGTGGCAAGGAGTACCCCGCAGTTGGCAAGGCCGAAAAAGGCACCACAGACACCGGGAAAGGGGTCTGAGCTAACCCAGCCACCCCCAGTACATTCCCCGGATTGTGAGAAAAACTACCCACCCCAGTGCCCTGGGTGGCAGTTACCGTCGCCGAGTGGAGTGCCGGCTGCTGTGCCACCGCACCACCCGAGCGAGGCCAAGGCCATTGAAAAGCTCCCCCCATAGAATGAATGTGTGTAGGTGTACTGGCTTGGACCGCATACTCACATGCTGCACCCCCGCGGGCCGCCCCCACCGGGGGTTCCGGCCCACTGGGGGCGTCGGAGCTCACGACCGACATAGAGCTCATCATCGGGGTCTGACCTGGACTCGTATGCTGGCTGGGGAGCTGCGGGGCAATGGCCGGAGCCACGCCACCCGCCTGAGGCAGCTCAACCCTGGCTGCCGCCTGTTGTCCTCCCGCCGACGGCGCCGCAAAATGGACGCCAAAAGGAGCCCCAGCCTGGCTGGCCTGAGCTAAAGATGCTTCAAGGGCCGCAAGGCGGGCCAGTAATGCCTGCACGTCGATCTGGGGCCAAGGGCCGGCCGGCCCACCAAGTCCGGGCGCGGGTACAGGTCCCTGTACCCCAGGACCCGAATAGGGCCATTGCCCAATACCGAAGCCCGGTAGGGTCGGTGCAGGAACCTGCCAAGGTGGGGGGCCACACCACCCACCCAGGCTAGAAGGCCCAGGAGGAATAGGGGCAGGCCCAACAGGATAAGCAGAGGGAGTAGCGGTGTCCACCGCTCGCGGGCCGCGGGCCGAAGCCCCTGCCGCGCCCGCATTCTGGTCCCCCGCATTCGGCCAAGGGGCGATAGACCCCATTCCGCCGGGGGCCTGGACAGGCGGCTGCTGGGGAGGTGCAGCTGTGGTCCTCCGACCCGGGTTGCGCCTCCTCACAGCTCGCGCCGCACTCGAAGCTGCCTTCTTCTTCGAAGGCATCTCAACGCAGGAGAGGGAAGCCGAAAAGAAGATTCGCCGCCAAAAGGCTTCCCGTAAGGAGCGACGGAGACACAGGGGAAAAACTCCTCCGCTCCGTCGCTGAGGTAAAATGGCAGCGCGGCTGCCTCGTGGCCACCCCTTTTATAAGGGAGCTGGCCACGCCCTAAACTACCCGGATTCTTCATCCTGTGGGGGGGGGGGCCCGCAAAGAGCGCGGCGGCCATTTTGGCGCCGCGCTTGCATTCTTTTTAGAAATAACGTGTCAAGTGAGGAAGGGGTTATATTGTGTATTTTTTTACAAGTTAAGGAGTATGCAACAGATTTGCCTTGTTACTTTTTATGGGCTAGAAAGCTGTGCTATGGAATTAAGAGGGAACCATCCCAAATTTTGCCTCATTTCCTTACTTGGTAAGATTGATTTTCTCCCCAGAAAGGGGAATAGAAGGTTGTAAGTAATAAAAAAAGTAATGCATTTTTTAAAAAAGCCCAAACTTTGTAGTTTCAATGGCAACAAGTTACTTTTTTGTCCTTTGCAATACCTTATGTATCCACTCTTATGTCTGATGAAGTGGACTTGATCCACGAAAGTTAACATTAAAATACAGGAGTTATTATTTAAGGTGCCATGTGGTTTTTTTGACCTTTTTTTGTTTACTTTCTGATATGCTTGCACAGACTAACATGGCTACCACTTCAAAAAATTATGTAATGAAATCACTTGGTTCAATCAAAGAGCTAAATGGGCTTGTATGCGCATGGAAGCATGTCCTAAAAGCATTTGATATATCTGTCATGTATTAATCTGTCTAGGAATTTTGAGAGCTGTGGCAACAGGCCTTGGTCTGCCCTTGATTTAGATGTAATCATGTTAGTTTGAAGGACACTCCTGGACACCCAACATTAATGCAATTTTGGAAAAGGACCTATTTACATGCTAGAGAATTTTCTAGCCTCATCATACTTTGGATGTGATTGCCAGAGGCAAAAGTGGCAACTGAGAGACAGATGGAGAGTTCTGGATGCTGATGATGTCCTCAGGTTTAAGCTTTTAGATGAACAGGTAATTTGTTACTGTTGGCTATGCTGGCTAGGGTTGATGGATGCAGTAGTCTAACAAGGTTTGGAGGGAACCAGTAGCTCAACTTTTAGATTATATTATCCAGAGATTTCATGAACCCTGGGAACTGCAAGTGCAACAATGATCTTGGAATTAAGCCTGAGGAATATTGCACCCCTGTACCAGGTTCTCTGGCTCTGGACTAATCTGAAATGGAACAAAATGTGTCCTTCTGAGTACTTACGTACCACTTAATTTCATATACTGTAGTTGGGGAAAGAGGAATCAGAGATTTTTTTTATAAAAAAAGAAGACCTCTAGATGAATTCTTGATCACCTCAAAATTGGGTGAGGCCTTACACATAAATGAGATTGATCCTGAGATGCATAGATTTCAGAAATACCAGCTTTTGCACTGTCACTAATTCCATAAGATTATGTGCTATTGTACAAAGTTTGTTGATTTGAATTTTTGCCTAATATTGTGAACCTGATGGAAATCTATGCATTAAAAAGATGCTTGGTCATTCTTTTCCTCATTTCTTAGGTTTAGTGAAGGGTTTGTGGGATCAAGGAGACAACGGAGGCTTGATTTCATCAAACAGGCATCAGAGCAAGGCAGTCCAGTTGGACTTTATTAGGAACAAGACAAAGAACATTCCAGAGAGAGTATGCAATATATTTTCATTGGTTACCTGCGATAACATAAGACTGCTTAATTGGTTAAATATCAGCATGTCTGCCTCGTGCTCACCTTGCTAATTGGCCAGAAAGCTGCATGATAGCTATATGACTGCGTGCCATCTCCAAAAGCGAGTTAGAGGCCCAAAAGGGGCCTCTAGGTTGCTGTGTTAAAAACAGATGAGGTAAGGAAAGTGATCACCCACGATTTATGACTCATGGCGTGCCAATAAGTCACAGCGATCGCGCTGTGAAACTCCTCACATCTTCCCCCTTCTGTTTTTAAGAAGCTTATAAGCATAATAAATCTGGTCCTTGCGTGCACGAGGCCGGAAGCGAAATACTTGCAGGCAGGTGGCTAGCAACGAAGGTATGCATTGAATAAAGCAGCAAACAGTTATCAGAATGGCGAGAATAATTAAACCATACTGTAGGATGATTCGTACCCAAGCTCCATTGGGAAGCCAGGACCAAAGAGTGCTCCACCACGAAGGCAAAGGGTTTTGCTTAATATCAGAAACAATTTTGGTTAAAGAATCCAATTGGTTTTGTACCTTATTAGAATTATCAGATAAGTTAAAGCAACACATATTATGCACAGACTCGCCCCTTGATGATGCAACATAAGCAAATAGTCGATTGCAGCACGGTTATCCAAAATGGCATTGCGAAGCTGAAATTGCTCCCTGTTCAGGAGGCTAATAGCTTGGGAAGTGTGATTTATGGCTTTTACAAATGCACAAGCAAGCTTTCCAAGCTGCCTTGCATTTCCGGCTGCCAGGCCAGGCACGCCAACGAGACTGATGGCTAAGGATGTGTACTCGGCCTGGGAAAGCACCTTAACAGTGCTATCGCAATCAGAGGGTAACTGCTCAGCGGCAGTACCTCGGGCGATGCGCTTGCGGGCCGGATGCTGATGAACCAGCGTAGTGCGGTTGGGCAAAGCAACAATCATACGACTAAGGCAACAAATGGTTGTAGAGAGGTTAGCAGGAATATAGTTCCAAGTGCGTGACCCACAGGTCCAGAACCACCCAGAAGGCAACAGAATGTGCTGAAAGTTAAAATGAAGGTCCTCTGTTTCTCTCCCGGTGCAATTTAGACCGCGACCGGGCTGGAAACAGCGGGGCTTTGACTTATGTCGAGTACAGTTCACAACCCTGGCACATTTACTGGCATCACTAACAGCTACAATAGGAGTATAGAGAGACAGGGCATCAAAGGGTAGCCTTTTGGTTGCCTGGCCCCAAAAGGGGCTAAGAGCATATTTGTTTTTAACCTGGTCATTGAAGTTGGCCATATCGTAACCCAACACTGACCTACTGACGTTTTGGGGACTGTAGCAAATGGGAATAAGACAGGTGCTTAACAGGTGATAGGAGTCAACGCTTTGCTTAAGGCAAAACTCAGTTTGATTAGAAATGCGGGCAAGCTTATACCACAGGTTATACTCAAAGCGTTGGGACAGCTCATCTTGGACAGCAAGCACTCCTGGGAAGAGAAGCATGTAGCAACAAAGAATCATTATAGAATTAGCATTTAGACAAGCTATGATAGCAACAACAAAGTTCTCAGGAGTCTTTTCCACCCGCATTTCGTCCAGCACGGACTGGGCTTCAGCTGACAACGCTTTCACCTGGCCCCAGGTTATCGGCGGGTTCTGCCCCCTTCGCCTTTCCCCGCGGTTCCGTCTCCTCTCCGGGGGCTCGTCCAGGTGAAGGTCGAAGTTTGGAATGGGGTTGCTGAGACCCTGATGCCATGCCATGCTTCCACGGCCGAACAAACCGGGCAGGGACCCAAAGGGGACCTTCAGGCGTAGACACTGCGGCGTAGCCCCTCCCCCAGGTGATGAGAGGAACAGGCCCTTTCCACTCCGGGTCCGGCAGGCGTCTGTACTGGACCTGGGGGGCAGGCAGGACCTCAAGCTGGCGGTAGTGACGCTGAGCCCTGGATAAGAATTGAGAATTAAATTGAGACAAGTTAAGGTGGTTTAGCGTGAACAGTACACTAGCAAGCCACTCCTCCTTTTCCGGAAGTGAGAGGGGGATAGCTCCCCCTTTCCTTTTTTGGCGATCCAGTGCCTCTTTCAGAGTTCTATTAGCCCGCTCAACCACGGCCTGTCCCTGAGAATTATAAGGGATGCCGAATGTGTGGACAATTTGCCAGCGGGTGCAAAACTCTGCTAGGGCAGTAGAACAATAGGCGGGGCCGTTATCGGTTTTCAAATGGTCAGTTTTTCCCATGACCGCGAAGCAGCGGACCAGGTGATTGCAAACGTGTTTGACCTTTTCTCCCTTCTGGGGCGTGACCCAGATATAGCCAGAGTAGGTGTCAACACAAACATGCAAATATTTCCATGGTGCAAAAGGTGCAAAATGGGTAACATCCATCTGCCAAAGCTGATTAGCGCCCAGACCGCGAGGATTTACTCCTGCAGCAGGATTCTGGGGCTGTTGTGAACATTGTGGACATTGCTGAATTATGGCCCTTGCATCCGCAAGGGGAATGTGAAACTCTTTAGCAAGAGCTTTGGCATTTTGATGATGTAAGGCATGGCTTTCAATGGGGGAACAGTACATGGCACGTAATGCGCCATCTGCGCGGTCATTCCCTTCGGTCAAAGGGCCGGGGAATGGCTGATGACTACGAATGTGCGCAATGAAAAAGGGTACTGTTCTCCGTTGGAGCAGCATCTGTAAAGACAGGAACAGTGACAGCAAGTTGCTATCCACTGAAGGTGACACATAACTTCCCACAATGTTGGACACGACATTGGTGACATATAGGCTATCAGAGATCAAATTAACAGGTTGATCCTGAAACAGACTAAAGGCAAGGACAACCGCCGCAAGCTCTGCGCGCTGAGGCGAGCGCTGCGGCAGCGTAAATTGACTTTTCCATGTCCCCTGCTCCTGCCAAGCAACCACCCCACGGCTCGGGCTACCATCAGTGAAGACAGTGAGAGCCGGCAAAAGGGGTGTGGGAGAGAGGAGGTGGAAAAGCTTCAAAGGTATATGCTGAGCAACTTGGAGCCGAGGATCCTTAGGAGAGCGGTACACTACCTGGCCTGTAAAATCTGCCATAGCAAGTTGCAGCTCGATAGAAGAGCGCAGTCCCGCCTCCCAAACTGCGAGGGGGACGGGGACCACAATCTCCATGGGATCCAGAGCAAACAGGGCGAGACAGCGGCGGCGGCCTTTAGAGATGACCTGCGCCAGCATGCTCAAAAAGGGGGTAATGGTATTCTTTGTGGTGTGTGAAAGATACAACCATTCTAAAATACGAATTTTCCCATCCGAAGGCTCCTGATGTATGACAGCATATAATTGTTTCACATCTCCCAAGCAAAGGAGCTTGGGAGGGCAATTTGGCTCAGCCCTATCAACCCAAACCTTGGCCATGGCAGAATTAACCATGGAAAGGACCTCCCGTTGCGGGGCGGTAAGGGTGATCAGATCTCCTGGATTCTTCCCTGCTCTAAGAGCATCAAAGAGGGGGCTGAGCGCAGCGGTGGTAAGCTTAAAATAAGGGCGGAGCCAATTGATAGCTCCAAGTATCTGCTGCAGGGTGACATAACTAACAGTAGGTGGAATTTCAATCCGTGGCAATGCTGGCATAGAATACGCAGCCATCATGCGGTGCCCTAGATAGGAGAAAGGTTCGGCCAACTGAACCTTTTCCTGGGCGATTATTAGGCCATAAAGGCTCAGGGTCTCCTTAAGGCGAGGGAGCCACCCTTCTGGGAGGGAGGTCCCGGCCACCAAGATGTCATCCATGTAATGATATATGATCAAATTAGGGTAAGCCTTTCTGTATGGCATGAGAGCTGTATTTACATAAAACTGACACATGGTGGGGCTATTGAGCATTCCCATTGGCAATACCTTCCAATGGTAGCGGACTGTGGGCTGGGAGTTATTCAACACTGGGACCGTGAAAGCAAAGTACTTCCGGTCCTTTTCCTGAAGGGGAATGGTATAAAAACAATCCTTGAGGTCAATGACAGCCATTTCATAATCATGGGGTATCAAATTTGGGTTTGGGGTTCCACACTGAAGCGAGCCCATCGGCTCAATTATCTTGTTGATCTCCCGCAGGTCATGGAGCAACCGCCACTTCCCAGACTTCTTTTTGATGACAAATACCAGGGTATTGAACGGACTACTAGTCGGCTCAATGTGACCGGCGTCCAGCTGTTCCTGGACAAGCTGCTTAAGCGCAGTCAACTTCTCTTGCGGAAGTGGCCATTGCTCCACCCACACGGCTTGATCAGTCTTCCACGAGAGGGGAAGAGCACAATGTTGATGGCTATTCATGAGTTATGAGGGTGGCGCCAACTTGGGCCAGCAAATCCCTCCCCCACAAGTTGAGATCAATTTGCAAAATACAGGGCTTGATGCGAGCGATCTCAGGCCCACCAGATTGGAGGCTGACAGATAACCACTGAGCACTTTTCCGGGAGGCCTGGCTACCACCGATGCCCCAAACTGAGGGAGCGGTTTCGGTTGGCCACAAGGGATCCCAGTGCCCAGCGGCTATCACAGAAATATCTGCCCCCGTATCTAACAGGCCTTCCAACAACTTACCGTTTACCCAATACTTACGGGTCGGCTTCTGTTGTCCTATCTGTTCTCGAAGGGCGGCAACCTGTGGATGATAGGTGTCTCCATCGGCCCCGGCACGGGTAGAACCAAACCCCCCTCTGCGAAGGGCGGGCTCCGCTCCCCCTGGGGTCTCATAAGAAACAATGATCAATTGTGCCCAGGAGTCCCCCTTGCGCAGTTGCAATGGGAGATGACTCCAAAATTGTACATAAATGACGCCTGTGTAGTCTGCGTCTATCACGCCAGGAACTATCATGATGCCATGTTTGGGCGCTGATGAACGTGGCAGTACCAGACCAACGGTCCCTTTTGGCAAGGGGCCAGTAAGGTCGGCAGGCATCAGGATAAGCTCCCCAGGCAACGCAGTTGTCATGTCCTGTGTGTTAACGAGATCGAGACCAGCGCTGCCAGCAGTAGCAGCCTTGCGCTGATCGACCCGTGTCCCCTTATTTTTCCCGGGGCCCGGGGAGGGCCCGGTATCTAGTTTCCCTGTGGTGAGGGGTTGGTTTTGCACTGGCTAGCCCAATGGTATCCTTTGCCACACCGGGGGCACTTCTTGTAGGGGCGCTTGACATCCTTCCCACCCCCCTTGTGCGCTCCCCCTCCGGGGGCGCGACAGTCTTTCTTGAAGTGGCCCGGTTTCTGACAATTGAAACAGTTGCCAGTAGGCTTGTTTCCGGTACGAATAGCTCCAGCCAGAAGGGCCATTGCATGTGTTTGAGTGCCCACCTCCATACAGGCTTGAATCATGTCAGCTAAACTGTACTCGGGGCGGTGAATGACATTTTGCAAAATCTTCTTGCAATCGGCATTGGCCTGCTCAAAAGCCAGCCGTTTCAGGAGTTCTCCTTGGGCATCAGGGTTGTCTATCTGTCTTTGTATGGCTTCCTTCAATCTATCAATGAACTGTGGATAGGGTTCAGTGGGCTGCTGCCGGGTGGAAGTAAAGGAGCGTGTGGGTTTCCCAGAGACGGGGACCCTTTTAAAGGCTCTCATGACACACATGAATGTGCGGTGGAAAGACTCCCGAGGGAGTTGCATCTGCTGTTGGAGGTCAGCAAATGCACCCGCTCCATAAATCTGCTCAGGGGTGTTTTGTGGCGTACCAGCCGCCACTGCAGCCGCTCGGAATTCACTATCCCAGACAACATACTGTGAAGCAGTCAAAATCATTCGAAACAAATCCTTCCAGTCTTGAGGCATCATTGTGTACCCGTTTCCTATTCCCTCAAGCAACCCTTGCACAAAATGTGAACGGACACCAGACTCTCTAACAGCTTTATTAAGTTCCCTAATTACTGTATAGGACAGAGCTTGCCAGTGGATACGTTCCTCTGGATTCCCATCTGCCCCCACCCCCATCTCAACCGTAATGGGAAAAGCAGAAGGACTCTCCCCTAGCCACTCCTCCCCCTCCTCCAGCGACAAGACCCCATCGCTCTTGGCTCGATGTATAGCAGAGCGAATATTTCCCATCACACTGCCAGGGCAGGCAGGCGGCGCCTGGAGAACCAAGCTCGGGAGGGGCGGCATCAAGGGTGCCGTAGGTGGTAAAAGAGCAGGCAGCAGTTTCGGATAAGGAGATGGTGGATCCTCGGGTGGATGAGTCAGAGGATTGGTCAGGGATGCCTCTGCTGGCACTAGCTTTCTGACTGCCTCATTAACCCTGTGCCAAATCAATAAATGATGAACCGCTGCCCTCGGTTCTTCCAATAAAATTGTTCCAATTCTGTGCCAATCATCCCGTTTGAGTGATCCAATTTCTGGGTACCAAGGACATTGGCATTCGACTTCCTTAACGAAGTCTTCTAAACTACTAAGCGTGATGTCTGGACATCCGCTCTCCTTGATGAGTTTCTGCAATTCTTTTGCATGGGTCTTCTGCCCTAATGAAAGTTCCCCCCCCATACTCACAATCGGGAGCTCGAAAGCTGAAAGGTGCACCAGGGGGCTATGCCAGCCGGTAAGTAGGGGAGTTGGGATCCGGTAATCACGGCGCGGGTCACCAGATGAAGGGTTTGTGGGATCAAGGAGACAACGGAGGCTTGATTTCATCAAACAGGCATCAGAGCAAGGCAGTCCAGTTGGACTTTATTAGGAACAAGACAAAGAACATTCCAGAGAGAGTATGCAATATATTTTCATTGGTTACCTGCGATAACATAAGACTGCTTAATTGGTTAAATATCAGCATGTCTGCCTCGTGCTCACCTTGCTAATTGGCCAGAAAGCTGCATGATAGCTATATGACTGCGTGCCATCTCCAAAAGCGAGTTAGAGGCCCAAAAGGGGCCTCTAGGTTGCTGTGTTAAAAACAGATGAGGTAAGGAAAGTGATCACCCACGATTTATGACTCATGGCGTGCCAATAAGTCACAGCGATCGCGCTGTGAAACTCCTCACAGTTTAGTGCAGGAGTTCTCAACCTTTTAAAGCTGGGGACCAGATCACACTCCCTCAGACAGCTTCAGTGGCTGGATGGCCATTTTGCCCTTCCTCCACAACATGACACTTCATAGTGTAGTGGAGGCAGGGGTGTGTGTCACATGAAATGGTGCCACAGGCCACATCTGGCCCATGGACCACAGTTTGAGAATCCCTGGTTTACAGTATGCATAACAAAACAGGGCTGAAATATTATTTCCTTGGAAAGAGAACAAAGAAAAAACTGCTTTTTGAGCTAAATTTTGCTACTCAGAGACCTCTTGCCATTGCTTGTACCTTTGCAGCTGAAACAAAATCCAACAAGATTTGTTGATTGATGAAGAGATTTTATGATCTATGAGCATGTACACTTAGTGTTAGGCCTCTAGTAGCATCTACTTCATATTTGCACAAGAATTTATACACTGGAAATGAAAATATCCTGATGGTATAAATTAGTGCTGTCTTTGTTACTTCAAGCAGAGAATTTGGCATAGGGTTGCATAGCAATCTGATTTTCTAACTTGTCACATTCTGTCAGTGTATTATTTTTAAAGTCTTCAGATCATATTGTGTTGCTGCTGAAAGCAAATGGATCAAAATGTTTTAAATTAGTTGTTGAAAACCGGCACAAATTTTAGCTCTTGATTTGGTGGCAAAACTATGAATTCAGTTTTGGGAGATAAACACCCTTCTTCTTCTTCCACCTCCTCCTCCTCTTCTTCTGGTGCCGTATCCATTCTGGATATTGGCTATCATCATGGCAATAGTCTTCCTGTTATTAACTCCTTGAAACGGTTATTCCAAGAACATTCCATACCAGTCCCTCAGGTTCTTCAGCCATGAAGTCCATCTATGTCCAGGGCCTCTCTTCCTAGGGATCTTCCCTAGCAGAGCGAGTTGGAGTATTCTATATTTCATGTTGTTTCTCATGATATGCCCAAGGTATGGGAACACCCACTGAATATTAACCAGAGCTTGGACAAATAAACTATTAAAAAGCATTGCTTTGACCTTTGCAGTAAAATAAGTATATAGGGTCGTAGTGGTTGCAGAAAGTAGTACACATATTGTCGTCGGCCGTAACTCGATCCGAGCCTATGGTTTTTTCCCTGCCCCAGGGCACTGGGAAGCCTGGTCTTGGAGGCCAGCTGGTTCTGGGCCACCTTCACTCTCTGAGGCAATCAGGAAAAATGCCACTGGCATGAATTTGTTTAAAGTGGATTCCAGCTTACCGTGAAGTGACCCACACACTATGATCTCGGAGCCATCTCCTGCAGCACATATGAAATGAGACATGCAGGATTTGACACCGGGACCACAATGGACTGCTGCAACCTTGAGGATATGGACAAGGTGCACCTTCACAGCCAGTCCATCTGGCATGGCCTCTTCTGCCTCCATGGCCGTTGGGAATCAGAGTTCCTCTTCCACTCATTTAAACTGGATGGAACAAATCTCCATGCAAAGACCTTGGCTTTATCCTCTTTGGCTTATGAAGCAAAGAAGTCCAGTGCCACATTTGTGGAATCTACTAGGATCTGATTAATTTGTAAAGAAGGGGAAGGTGGAAAAGCCAGGAATGTCACTTCTGTTTATTTTTTAAAAAGTCTCTATAGCAAATGCTCCCAAGATAAGCAGGACTGCTGGCAGAAAGTACCCTGTAAGGCAGAAAATGTAACCAGAGATATTGGATATCCTTTAGGAAAGGAAAATTAAGGTTTGAAGCCAAGTAGAAGTGTTTGGGATAGAGGTAGAGCCAGTGATCTGTTAGTGTCTATGGTGAGAAAATTGTGGAATTATTTAGGACTGAGTGCTGTTGCGACAGCGTGGTAGTGGAAAAGAAAGACTTAGTAGAGCAAAGAAAACCACAGAGTTGCTGACTCTGAGACTGTTCTCAAAAAGGAAAAAGAAAGTGGATATTTCTGGTGCACATAATGGTTACCAGTTCTCATCTCATGCTACTGAAGATCTGAGTCCTTCATCTGCAAAAATCAGTGGCCTGCAGGACTTCTTTCTTTGATGTTTTTAGAAGAGATAAGTAGCTAGTTTATCATCCCAACCAACATCAAAAACATGCAAATCCTTTGGCCCTTCTGATGTTGTTGAACCTTGTGTTCCATGATCGTTTCTCATAGTTGCTATGTTGACTAAGGCTAATGGGAATTGTAGTTCATTCAATATCTGAAGGGCCACACATTGTCGATCCCTGGTGTATGTGATAAACTCAATCTGTGCACTTTGAATAGCTCCCTGGTTCCAAATTTAGTAAAGTATCTTTCATTTGCCATCATGAAGCGGCTTCTCTGGAAAAATTAGAATAGCAGTGCCCAGCTCTGGTAATGTGACATGGAATATAATAATAATAATTTCATGTCTGAGTTTACTCTGGGTTGAAAGGGTTTTTTCTGGAGAAACTTTGCTCAGGGGATGCCTGAATGAGGCTCCTTTCATGTCCCCAAGTGCAGTTCTTGGGTATCGAAACCTGACCTTCTAGTCTCCAGCTCAGCATCTTAACCACTAAGCCACTGGGGTAGCTGCACAATATTATCTATTTCTGAGATTTTTCACTGAATATTTTCAGGTTGCAGATAACTGAAACTGTGGATGCCAAACCCACACATATAGGGCCCCTACTGTAATTCAACAGAGCTGTAATTCAAAAGATAAGACTATTCCCATGACTGCTGTAAGAAACTGAAGAATGGATACTATATTATGTTTCTGCCTGCTGTGGATATCTTACTGAAGACATGGAAGACTTACCAGTAATAATAGTAATTTCATGTCAGAAATTATTATGGGTTGAAAGGATTTTTGCTGGAGAAGCTCCACTCAGGGGATGCCCGAATGAAGCTCCTTTCATGTCCCCAAGATCTTTTTCCCACCAAAGTGGCCCCTATTTAGCTACTTGCAATTTCTTGCTTTTGATCTGCTAGGTTGGCAGGAGCTGGGACAGAGATAGGTGCTCAATCACTTCCAAGATTTACATTTTGCTGATTTCCAGCATAGTGGCTGTCATTCTATAGACAGTGTACTTTATGCACAAAGAGAGAGCAGCTCACTGAGGAATATTTAAAAAGTCATGAACCATGAAATTGCATTTGAATGATGTTCTCATTTGAGGCTCTGAAATGCCTCAACATATCTCAAGCAGAAAACCAAAAATCATTAAACTGGCCCATATCTTCTTTTGTAGATCTACCTATGCAAGAGGAATGATCCTGCAGTCTCAGATTGCTGCTAACTAGAATCCCAGCTTTAATGTAGTGGTGTGATTTAAAAGCATGAAAACCAAAAATTTGATTTTTTTTAAAATGAATCTGGATGGACAGCTGTAGCGCTGTTAAAATTTACCAGTTTTGTGTTATAGCCTTGTATTTCAAAGCAAGAATCCATAAGGGAGCAGGGATCATATTTCACCAAATTTGAAATGGTCATGGAGACTCCATACTATCTCCTTCTCTCATGAACTATCAGGACCAAGAAGGAAGCCAGCCTAGAGCTGACATCTTTAATCATGTATGCTGCAAGATTTCTCAACAGAACATTTCCAAGCTCTTCTGTAGACATTTATATAAGATAAGCATAGGTTGTCCGGTATTGCCGGGCTGTTATAAACTGTGATAAGCTTTTTTGGTTTTTTTGTGGATTAAAATAAAGAACAAAGGATGATATAATTGTTTAAAATGGTTTTATTTAACCTAATAACGTTTTAGTATGTGACCTTTTTTTTGTTAATAGTTGTACCGTAGGTAATATTTTAAAAAATGTGAAAGTACTTGTTTTTTACATTCAGTGTTTTTAAACTGTGTTTAGATGTTTTGGGTTTTATTTGAGTTAAAACTCAACAGAGGATGCTATAAATCTTTTTATTTTATTTATTTAACATATGCTTGTTATTTGTGTAAACCTTTGATTTGTTGTTATGTTTTTGACTTGTTTTTACTCTTGTGGCCTCTAGGTGGGGCTTTATTGTTTTTGAGTTGTTTTTACTATTCCGCCCTGCAGGTGGGGCTGTTAGTGGTTTTGTTTTCATTTCACGTGTTTTTTCTCTCCTGGCCTCTAGGTGGGGCTTCCTCTGGTAAGTAGTCTTTGTTTCTTCATTTCTGTTCTGATCTCGTGGAGGGAGGATGTGCTGGTGAGTTCTCTGTTTTTTATTTATTTATTTTATTGCTCAAATTTCTATGCCACCCAATCAGGTGAACCCGACTCAGGTTGGCTCACCTATTAAAATTAACCACATTAAAACTGCCTGCATTCAAAAGATGGGGAGGCTTCATTTTATAAGACAACAGAACATTTTATAAGCCAACAGAACACTCTTCCATCTGGGCCCCACACCTTCCCCGCCAACCAGGTTTTTAATTCTCTTCTGAAAGGCAGCAGCTCCGTCTGCTCCCGCAACTCTACAGGCAGGAGGTTCCACAAGGCCGGTGCGGACACAGAAAAGGCCCTCCTTTGTGTGCCAGAGAGACGAGCCCCTCTGGCAGATGGAACAATTAGAGAGCCCCTCTGGTCCGCTCTGGTTGGACGGACAGACACTCTTGGGATGATGCGGTCTCTTAGGTATCCTGGCCCACTACCATGTGGGGCTTTAACGGTCAAAACCAGCACCTTGAATTGCACCTGGAGACAAACTGGTAACCAGTGCAGCTCCCGAAGCAATGGTGAGGCGCAAGCATAACGCCCACACCCCATCACCACCTGGGCTGCTGCATTTTGCACCAGCTGTAGCCTCCGAATGGTCATCAAGGGCAGCCCCATGTAGAGCGCATTGCAATAATCTAGCCTGGAGGTCACCAGAGCATGTGTGACCATGAGCAGGGAGTCCCGGTCCAGGAGCAAATGCAACTGACGGATGATGCGAAGCTGTGCGAAAGCCCTCCTGGCTACGGCTTCCACCTGATCTACAAGTAGCAGTCCCAAATCCAGGAGGACCCCTAAGTTGTGTACCGGGTCTTTCTGGGGTAAAGCAGCCCCATGCAAGACCAAATTTGGCAGCTCCCTGGATAACGCGCCCCCCCCCTATCCATAGCCACTCAGTCTTGGGTTTTCTTTCATCTGGGGTTTTTGTTTGTTTTGTTTTTGTGGTTGTGGGCTGGGAGGTGTTTCTGTTTGTTCTTTTTTGTTTTGGTTGGGCATTAGATGTGTGTAATTGGTTTGTTTATTTCTGGTGTTGTTTATTTTTGTTATTTTGTTGTTGTTTATTTGTGTAATTTGTGGTAGTTGTGTTGTTAGAGTTAGGTATTTTCGTGTTGTAGTTAGGTGTTTTGTATGTGCTTTTGTGGTATTGTGGATGTTTTTGTTTGTGGATTTTGTGGTTTACTTTTTTGTTTATTAATGGGTTTTTTAATTATTGATTTATTTTTGTTTTATTATTTTTTTATTAATTTTGGTGTTTGTTGTTGGTGTGTACTTTAGCATGAAGAACGGGCTGCCTGTCGGTTCCTCTTCTCCCCATTGCTGCTTCGAATTTTGGTTTCGATGCAGCAATGGGGGAAAGGTGGAGCCGGCAGTCAACCCGCTCTTCCCCTGGTAAGGTTTGTTAGGTAGGTCAGGGGAGAAGGAGGCAGAGAAGAGCTATCTGCCTGATGATGGTTCTCTCCTCTCTGTCTCCTTTCTCTCCTGGCTTACCTAACTGGAGATTGGCAGGCAGCGATCTGTAAGGGGTGGTGCTCTTCCTTGCAGATTGCTGGCTGCTGCTTTTGTATTACCTCCATCAGAAGTACAAAGGCAGCAGCCAGTCATTTGCCAGGGAGGATGCTTCCCCTGACGAACTGCTGCCTGTTTTTGGTTTTTTTCCAACCCGGTTCAACTTTCCTTGAGGCCTGCAGTGGTTTTGCCGTGTCTTCAGTGGGGTAGCGTGGAAGAGAGGGAGTCCCTCTTCTCCCTGTTGCTCTGGGAAAGAAGGCCAGCGGGTGTCTCGCGGTGGATTCTTGTGGCCTTTTGTTTTGCAAGGCTGTGAGGCGCTGCGTCTGCCTGCTGCGGACTTGCTCTCCCGTTGCATTTTTAAATTTTATTTTTCACACACTGGCTTTCTCAGCATTCTGAATGCTCATGGTGCGCAGGACGCTGGGACTTGTAGTTTTGCATTTTTGGTTTGCGTTCATGCGGCAGTTTTTTCTGCTGCTCAATTTTAATTGGCCGTGCTGCGTTTCCCAATGTTCTTTTTACTTGCGCCTCTCAACCTGATAGGCTGTGGTGCAGCACAGAGAACGTTGGGAAGTGAAGTTCTTTTCCTTTTTCGCGTTCATGGGGCTCTTGCCCCACTGGCGCCTTTCTCAACCCTGCAATAACCTCCGGACCGGTTTCGGGCGAGTGCAGGAAGCTCAGTACAGGATAGGATGGATGGGTGCAGAAACGTATAGCAAGTTCCAACGGTTAACCCTTGGATTTATAGGTATAGATTGCTTGGATCCTTGATCCTGGCAAATGTATAGTGCCATAATTGCAAAGACTCTCCATTTGCTTTTTTAGTCTAATGAGAAAAGACAGTCGACATAAAAACAATTGTGTAGGAAATGTTTGAACTGTGGCCAGAATGCCATCATCATCATCATCATCATCATCATCATCATCATCATCATCATCATCATCATCATCATTATTATTATTATTATTATTATTATTATTATTATTATTATTATTATTATTATTATTATTATTATTATTATTATTATTATTATTATTATTATTATTATTATTCATTCATTCATTCATTCATTCATTCATTCATTCATTCATTTAGACTTGTTCAGCCACCCCCTCACCGAGGCAACTCTGGGTGGCTTACAACACAAGAAACACTCCTAATATAAACACACTGTGACAAGCGTGTGTCAAGTACCAGCAAAACTGTTTATCATTTCTCTAGTTTTTCTGAATTTCATGGGACAAATTCAAGGTATCTTTTAGCTTAGGTTAGTGACTCTTCAGCTCTCTAGAAGACAAGCAGCCATCACTCCCTTTATATTCCATTGTTAGCTAGGCTGACTAGGAATGAAGTGAACAGAATCTCAGCAATAGCTAGAAGGTCACAAGGGAATCCAGAATTGTATTAAGCCATCATTACTATTTTGGGAGTTGTGTCAGTAATTTACTATATGATGACTATACTAACGATCATTCATGTTTAATGAGGAACACTGTTTTATACTGCTATAACACTGTTTGAAAAGGAAGAACCAAATGCCAAAATACTTTGAGAATATTATAAGCATTAACTTCATGTTACCTTTCATCCAAATATAGGATTAGCTTCATCGTAAAAAAAAAAAAAGACAGATGAGGAAAACAGCTACTGTTTTAAATAGTCTGCTTATCTATTTTCCAGGCAGAAAAACAAACTAGCTATAAATCATGGTTGCTTAGTTCATTGTGGCTTTCACTGTTCCATTAGATTAAATTTAATCTGTGGAATTTCAGGATGTAACATTTTCCATGAAGTTAAGTGGTAACTCAATCAAGTGGACAGATGAACACACGGTATGTTCCTTTTAGCTGTACTAAAGAACTAAAGGAAGATCTACTTAGTTCAAACACACTAATACTCAAGTACACTTATTCAATCCACTACGGAGAGGCTGTAGTGGAGCGATTTCATCCAGGGCCGCCATCGTCATCCTGTTCCACAGGTAGACCAGCTCCTCAGGTGAATCGCTTAACCGATCCAGAGGAAACTCCCCCAGTTCCCGCTGGAATCCATCTGGATCCATAAGTTGCCGGGGGCGGGCAAGATTAACAGGCCCTGCTTCCCTACAATGAAACATTGCCCCCAGAAAGTCTAGAGTCACCAGAAGCTGCCTAGAAGCAGCTGCTAAGCACCCACCTGTATCATCACAATACAAAAAAACATTTCAGCATATCATCACAGAAAGCAAAAACAAGAAACATCATTTGCAAAAACCACCACACTCATATGAGAAAGTCTGACAACAAGAACAAAAGTCAAAAAGTTGCCACACATCTCCTGGCCAGTGGAAAGGGCCAAGAGGGCGCAGCAGCACAGCTGTTTTTCATTCCCTCAAGGCCAGGCCGGCCAAGAGAAGGGCGTCCGGTAGCAGTGGCGCTGCCGGGGTCGGTGTTCTTATAGTCGGCAACCGTGCTGCTCAGCTGATCCTCATCCCCTCGAGGCCAAGCCAGCCGAGGGAAGGGTGGCCGCTGCCGCGGCCGCAGTAGTTGCTTTTAAACATGCTTTTCCTTTAATTTACTATTTTAGTATGGTATTGTTTATTCTCCTTCTATATTGTACTAACCTTTTTAAAGCTTTTATTTGGTTTTTAAAAATAATGTTAGTCACCTTGGGTTATTTTATGAGAGAAAGACAGTGTGAAAAATTTGTAAACCAACAAATACCTTGCTGATGCTGCAGTCATAAACTATGATGGTTGGACAAAATGTTTGTTTTATATATAAAAAAGTGTGCAAATGCATACATGTACAGATACAGACATACACATAAAAATAAATAATGGTTCTTCTCCTGCCCTTTAATACTTTTCCTGCCTTTTTATACTGAAAAACATTGCTAGGCTGAAATGGTTAAATGTAAAAGGAAACCCCAGTCACAGTCAATTCCAGAGCATTTTATTATGCCCTCAGGAATGCAAAATCCATTTCGTTTATGCAAGTGGAAAATAAGCACATGAAGTTTAAGGGGAAAAGTCATATATGTCTACCATGTTTATACAAACTTTTAGTCAAGTGTCAGATTGTTTTATTATATATTTCATTTTAAAGAAGAAAATCTCAGCTTGTTTCGTGTTCAGGGAATGAAGAAGCAGACGAGTGAAGTAGTGAAAATTAGCTCTTTAATAGTGGGGTTTGAACACAGTTTGAATGGGGCAAACCTTCTAGGGAAGGTGGGATTGCTCTGGGCGAGAGGATTGACAACTGGCACAAGTGCCGACCATTTGTTTTATTTCTTGGTCCAGTTGAGGCGACCAAAAGTAGCTACGGGCAAGGGCTTTGGAACGGACAATTCCCGAGTGACTTGTGTGAAGTAGATGTAAAACCTTTTTCCTGAGAGTGACAGGAATGACCACACGCTGGCCCCATAGAAGGCAACCTCGTTCCACTGACAGTTCCAAACGCTTGTGGTGGAATGTTCTGAATTCCTCGGCTAGAGGAGAGACAGGCCAGCCTTTTGGTCCCCAAGACATTACTTTAGTCAATGTTACATCCTTGGCCGTAGCCTTGGCTATATCTGAGGGGATGACTGGGGGCGAATCGAAAGCCTCAATCATAAGGACCTGGTGGTCACTTTTGATCTCGCAATCAGCTTCCCCGACCCCTGGCAGTGGAGAACGTGACAGGGCATCAGCGTGGCTGATGTTCTAGCCGGCCCTGTGCACCAAAGTAAAATCATATGCATTTAGGAAAACTGCCCAACGCAACATCCTCGGGGACATAATTTGAGGTGTGGGCTTCTCGTTCACAAAGATTCCAAGGAGGGGCTTGTGGTCAGTTATGATGGTAAAAGGTCTTTCGTAAAGGTAATCGTGGAATTTCTTAGTGCCAGCCATGATTGCCAACACCTCCCTATCTGTCTGAGCGTAACGGGAATAGAATGCTATGGGGGCTTCCCTCCCGTCATTTAGTACATGGCATAACACAGCTCCCACCCCCACAGGGGATGCATCACACACAAGTACAACTTCCTTGTTAGGATCAAAATGAGTTAATACAGCATCCAAAGATAGCAGCCTTTTAAGTTCTAGGAATGCTTTCTCCTGGCAATGGCCCCAGTGCCAAACAGTATCTTTCTTAAGAAGCCGATGTAATGGTTCGGCAACTGAGGCTTTGTGATGGAGAAAAGTGTGATAGAAGTTTAACAATCCTAGAAATGATTGCAATTCAGCTTTACATTTTGGCCTGGGTGCATTTCGCACGGCCGCCACCTTGGAGTCAGAGGGCATGATACCTTGAAGTGTAATTCGGTACCCCAGGAACTCCACTTCCTGTACCAAAAACACACATCTGTCTCTTCTGAGACGTAAACCGGCCCTCTCGAAACGTGAGAGGACTCGATCAAGCCTGGCCGCTAGTTAGACAGTGTCCTTAGAGGTGATCAGGACATCGTCAAAATAAGGCAGGACACCAGGCAAACCTTTTAAAATACATTCTACAAGAGATTGAAATATTTCGGGGGCCACATTCACCCTGAATTGTAGTCGAGTTACCTTAAATGCCTCCTTATGCGTTACTATGGTCTGGGCTATGGTAGCAGCAGGAAACACAGTCAATTGTTGGTAAGCCTGGGCAAGGTCAAGTTTTGTGAAGCAATTTCCTCCATGCAAGGAGGCAAGAAGGTGGCCTACCACGGGCACAGGATATGCGTTCGGGTGAATAGCTTTATTGATGGTACACTTGGAGTCAGCGCATATCCTGACCTCCCCGTTACTTTTCAAAGCAGTCACTATTGGTGTCTCCCACTCTGCAGAGTCCACTGGCACTAGGATGCCCTGCCCCACCAGTTTGTCCAGCTCGGCTTCTATCTTCTCCTTTAAAGCAAAGGGTACCCAGTGTGGCTTTATCCGGATGGGCCGGATGGTTGGGTCAAGCTCAAAGTCCACAGGGCTTTGTATAACCCTTGTATAACCCTAAACCCTTTTTGAACACCTCAGGATGTGCAGCACAAACGTCCCGGATTGGGTCAGCGTCTATTGCGTGAATGCCAGAAAGCCGGATTCCCAGGGGCCTAAACCATTGTGCCCCAATAAGACAGTTAGTGCCCTGCTTAACTACAACCAATGGCAAGGAGGTGCGAATGTTTTTGAATTTGACCAAGAAATTTCCCACCCCCAGGATGGGAATCTGGCAACCTTGCACATCCTGGAGGGAAGTTTTAAAAGATTTGAGCTTGGGCCGAGAGGCAGCGGGAATTCTCAAAAACTCCCGCTCTGTGATTATGGAAAAGGTAGTACCTGAATCCATCTCCATCTTGAAGGGGACGTCCTGCAGGCTCAGGTTTGCGAAGAAATGCTCGCTGACGATGCCCACTTGGCATGGTACAGGCTCTGGTGACACTTTGGCGGTGGACGTTTTGTGGTGATGACTCTTCTTGGACTCAGGTGCTGGAGTTCTTTGCTTTCGCTGTTGGCATACTTTAGCAACATGCCCTTGTTGCCCGCAATTGTAGCATTCTGTAGTGCGGAAGGGGCACTTCCTGCGGTCATGCCAGGCTCTGCAGCCATCACACTTGCAAAGGAATGTCTTCTCCCAATCATCACGGTGCTCTCGGTGCTTTCATTGGACCGCTTGGACTTCTCCCTCTGCGTCGCTGGACTCCGATGAAGAGGTGGAACCAGGCGAAGCTGAGGAGGATGAAGATGAATTTTGCTGAGCTTGCACAACTGAGTCGGTGGCACTGATGGTGGAGTGGCGATGCCGGAAAAGCTTGATGCCGGACCGTGCGGCCTCAGACGCTACCACCTCTTCTAGGACAGCCTTGAAAGTTAGCGTCTTCCTGATTATGAGGTGACATTGAGCATCTTCATCCCTCATGCCGGCCAGCAGAGGGTCACAGAGTGCTTCTTCGATGTTGTCCCACTTGCACGGGGCAGCAGCAATGCGCAGAGCGGCGGCATAGTCTGCAATGAACTCCCCAGGTCACTGCTCCCTTCTGTGGAAGGCCACCCTGGCCGGGAAGATCGAGACCTCTGGCTGCAGGTGTTTCCTCAGTGCTGACATAATTTCTGCGAGTGGCACCACATCCATGTCCCTTGGGAGAATGAGGTGGGTTGCCAGCTCAAACGTCTCAGAACCACACTGAGCAAGGAACAGGAGCGCTTCTTGTCTTCATCGGTGATCTTCTGCAAAGCCATTGCATGGCAGAATCGGCGTTCATATGTTGCCCATTTCTCTGGACGTGCAGGGTCAAATGGGCCGATGTTGCTACCATGTGGGGACGCCATCCCACCTTCGTCGCCAGTTTCATGTTCAGGGAATGAAGAAGCAGACTAGTGAAGTAGTGAAATTCAGCTCTTTAATAGTGGGGTTTGAACACACTTTGGATGGGGCAATACTCTGACTTATATACACTATAAACAGTAACAATAATACAACAAGCCCATTGGCTAACAGAATATGCACATTTTTGATCCACTTATTTGCATAAGAATAGATACATGAGAAAAGATACATTCTGCTCCTGTCAGAAAACACAGTTAACATACATAACAGCCTGACAATATGCTTGAGAAAAAATTGAATTTGCAAATGTATTCATTTAAATAATACAAGAAACCTTGGGGACAAATTAGATACTACATAAACATGCAGCTGCAGCAGCTGAAAACAGCTACAGCAACCCCTTCTTGTCATATCTGGTTTAATAATAATAATAATAATAATAATAATAATAATAATAATAATAATAATAATAATAATAATAATAATAATAATAATAATAATAAAAACAAGGTTTTATAACATCTTGTTTTCCTTCCCTACTCCATGTTATTCACTGCTGACTGCTGGAGGCTACTGGGTGCTATTTACCTTACCTTTGAGAAGATGTATGCCTTTGCAAGGAAAAGAGGAAGGGGGGCGGGGGCGGAGGTGAGAGCTGCATTGATTGAATTTCTCCACAAGCACAGAAAATTTCTCCTGTATCTAAGTAGTGATTTTCAGAAGTTTTTTTTTGTTATTTTAGCATCAGACTTTGATCACCTAAGAACCAAAAGCAGAATCATTTTGCAGTTTTCACAAAACAGGATGTACTGTTTTGTTGCTTTCTTTCTTACACAGCTTATGTGGTCTGTGAATGGGGACATTGCCTTTAGCTCCCTTTTCCTTCTTGATGGGTAGTCTCAGTATTGAAAGAACTGAATGTACCAAATCATTATATCTTAGCTCTTTCCCACACACCATTCTGGAAATTTTATCCATTCTAGCGGCCTACTCTGGCTTGTTGACATTTGGACTTAAGCTTCCAGAAATCTCCCAAGTGTGATGCATGCCAGCAGAAAATTTTGCAAACTATTTCTCCTTCTGATAGATTATTTGAAGTGGCACAGCTGGAACCGATTAAATCAAAAGCTAATCTCTCACATTTGCAAAAGGACACCCGACAAAAAAAAACATTTTATTGATTCCACCAAGTGACCCAAATAGACATTTAACGGCACACTTACCTCTATCATTTTTTGTGGGGTGGGGAATACATTCTAGATGTTTTTAGCAAATATCAAAACAATGTAAATGCAAACTTTCATAAGCTAGGGCAATATGTTACATTCAGTGGGGGACTCTCCTCGCCCTTTGCTAAACAGAAGCTTCATCTGTTTTCTCAGGCATTTTGCATGATGTCCCTATTTTTCATGATCTCCACTCCAGAGGAAGATCCTAATTACAGCCTGCAATGTAATGAAAGATGTCCCTGGCTTTTTTCTTCTTCTGCTGTGTCTGAATATTAGCGATCCTCATGGCAATCAGCCATGAAGACTGTCCTGAGAATATAATGCAGTGGCCTTTCATCTGCCTTCTGCATTGCAGCATGACCCCTGTACCACTGATCCAGTTCAACGAGTCACTTTCTGGTCCTGAGCCCTTTTGGCACGCAAAGTCCTGAGCCCTTTTGGCATGCAATACTGGCCCCAGGCCAGTATTGAGGAAGCTGCTGCCCTCCATCAAGATGATTCAAGTGGAATTTAATCCACTTGGAGACCATCACCCTTTGCTGTGCATTCGGCACCCAAGGCCATTAGTTCTCAGGGTGGTCTGGTTAGTTAACCACCACCTGACACTCGGTGTTGAGTCACTGGCAGTATGGTCTACTCTATTACCATAGTAGGATAGCCTAGACAGACAACAATGTGATGGATGATGTCCCTGGCTACTGATTTTAAAAGTAAATGCTTCATCTAACTTCTCAAAAATAATGTGGTATAATTTTAATCTGTAAATCTGTTGTACAGAAGGAGACATGTTTTCTAAAGGATGCTTTCTTAAAAATTCTCCAGGGAGCATCTCAATAGTAAATATATGCAGATATTTACCAACTGTGCAGTGGTTCAGTGAATTTTCGAGCTTTAGCATCACTATACGGCAGGGATTAGTTTCATTTTAAAAAATCACCAAACACCCCCCCCCCCCCATTAATTTAATTTAATTTTAATTTTTAATTTAATTATCACATTTATATACCGCTCACTCGGCCAAAGCCAACTCAGGGCGGTTCACAATAAAAATTAAAAACACAAGTTAAAACAGTTAAAACAGTTAAAACTACCCACCCCCTAAAAACAAGGGCTGCAGGATCCAAAGGCACCATGGGGAAGAGTTCTTCTACACCAACCACCCAATGGCGGTTACCCTTCCACCTGCACCCCACACTTGACCCGCCAGCCAGGTTTTAAGATCTTTTCTGAAAGGCAGCAATTCCGTCCGGAGACGTAGCTCTGTTGGCAGGAGGTTCCAGAGGGCCGGTGCAGACACGGAGAAGGCTCTCCTCCTTGTGCCAGAGAGGCGAGCCCCTCTGGCTGATGGAACAATTAGAGAGCCCCTCCGGTCCACTCTGGTTGGACGGACAGACGTCCTCAGGGCGATGCGGTCTCTTAGGTAACCCGGCCCACTACCATATAGGGCTTTAAAGGTCAAAACCAGCACCTTGAATTGCACCCGGAGACAAACTGGCAACCAGTGCAGCTCCCGGAGCAGTGGCAAAGCACGGGCATAACGCCCACACCCCATCACCACCCGGGCTGCCGCATTTTGGACCAGCTGTAGCCTCCGAATGGTCGTCAAGGGCAGCCCCATGTAGAGCGCATTGCAATAATCTAGTCTGGAGGTAACCAGAGCGTGAGTGACCATGAGCAAGGAGTCCCGGTCCAGGAGTGGGCGCAACTGGCGGATCACCCGAAGTTGGGCGAAAGCCCTCCTGGTCACAGCCGCCACCTGTTCCTCTAGCAGTAGCCGTGAATCCAGGAGGACCCCCAAGTTGCGCACCGGGTCTGTCTGGGGCAAAATAGCCCCATCCAGAACCAACGATGGTAGCTCCCGGGTTAACGCAGGTCCCCCTATCCATAGCCACTCAGTCTTGCTGGGATTCAGTTGTAGCCCGTTAGCCCCCATCCAGACCCCCACAGCTTCCAGGCATCTGGAAAGGACTTTGACGGCATCACTGGGGTCCCCATGGGCCGAGATGTACAACTGAGTGTCATCCGCGTACTGATGGTACCGCACCCCATGGGAACGAATGATCTCACCCAGCGGCTTCATGTAGATGTTAAATAGGAGGGGAGAGAGCACCGAGCCCTGAGGCACCCCCCATTTGAGGGGCCTAGGACTGGACCTCTCACTCTCCAACCACACCGACTGGGTACGACCCCTCAGAAATGAGGAAAACCAGGACCACACATTACCCTGGATTCCCAATCCTCGGAGCCGTCCCAGAAGGATACCGTGGTCAACGGTAAAATTAACAATTTGTTCTTATGTGGTATATAAAAAAAGTTGTTCAAAGTTCTGTGTGAAAGATGGTAAAAACAAGCTTTTAGAAGTTCTCTTTGTAAACTAAGGTGACAGTCTTTGGATTTCTTGTCAGGATAGTGCAGTTCCCATCTGCTAAGTAAAGAAGGAATAGCTGACAATTGCATTTCTCTGTCTTGAAGGTAATTAGAACCAAAGACTAATGTGAATGCTTCATTTTCCATTTGCTCCCTTTAAGAATAAATAGATTGCATCCATCCAATATTTTTCATTCATTTGGGGCTTGTTTTAGGTATATCTTTGACCACAGCTATCGATTCACTTTGACCTCCCATTTGTCCGAGACTTCTAGTTTCTTGATTTCAACAACATGTCTATCAAACCCTTTTAAAATTCATACTGTAGAACTGGTCCCATACATTAAGAAAACAAAAGAAGACCTTCTCATTTCTTTTCTCATTCTGTGGAAGCAAACACCCACACTTTTCTATATGTGTTCATTAAAACATTTAAGAGTAGCCACTTTATTTTGGACAGATCCAAAGCAACATGGGGTAACCGGTATCATAATTCTATCCATTTTACTCTGGAACTGCAGTTTAGTGTAGTTTGAAGGAAGAGTGAAAGAATTCTAATATAATCACCCACATTCTTTGTGGAAAGCCAAAGAAAACAGATTTTAAGTCAGTAGTTTGATACAACCCAAGACCTAGAAAGCCTGCCTAACTGGCCATGTTCCATACATTTTTTGTGAATAAAATATTAGTTTGAATGTCTTGGAGTTGATTATTTCAGAACATTTACTGTAGCCCATCTTGGTTTATGTTAAATGAGGATTTTATCACTTCCTTCTTCTGGGGACTGTGCAGTGTGGATTCCGCATACACAATTGGCGCAGCTGTCCCTGACAGAACCACAGTTATGGGAGAACACTCCTTTGAGCCGTTGGTTTCGAGGGGACAGAAATTGGGGAACAGAATATTAGATATAGTTTGATTCACCGATTGCTGACCTGACAGGCAGCTGGGACAACAGAGGGCCAAAGATCGCCAGATGGTTAACTCGATAGGCACGTAATGAGTAATCTCGCATCCGCAGAAGCTCTAAGCCTTAGAGTCAACCTCAGCCCCTTGTTTGCTCCCGATAACAATGAACAATGCATGCCCCCGGTAGTTAATTAGCTAAATAAGGAAGTTCCCCTGGTAAAGTAATCCCTAATTAGTAACTTGTGTAATCATGATGTGCAGACTCAGGGCTTTCCTGTAATGGCTATGCGCAACGTATGCACGCAGCCAAGCCAGGCAGGTATAAAGTCTTTTGCTTTCTGATCAATAAACACTGGTCTTCGCTCCATCTTGCCTCATGTGTCTTGCTTGACCAGTCTTCTCTGGGACCCTCTGGCCCACATCGGGCCCCGATCCAACAGTGCAGCTTGCCCAGATCTCCACAGGGCTAGCTCTTCTCCTGGGATGGACAATGGGGAATCAAACTCCCAACCTCTGGCTCTACAGCCACGTACCTAACTCACTGAGCTAACAGAATGAGCTCCCGTCTTTGTCCCAGCTCCTGCCAACCTAGCAGTTCGAAAGCAAGAAATTGCAAGTAGATAAATAAAGACCACTTTGGTGGGAAGGTAACAGCGTTCCGTGTGCTCTGATATCTAGTCATGCCTGCCACATGACCACAGAAACGTGTGCAGAAGCAGACAACGCTGGCCCTTCGGCTTTGAAACAGAGATGAGCACTGTACCCTAGAGTCAGATACGACTGGCTTTTGAGCAAGGGCAACCTTTACTTACCTTTACTTACCTTTACTAAAGACAACCAAGAATGTTTGTACATTGAGACTTTTGTATAGGGATCTAATTCAGTTTGGCTCAAAGCAATTTACAATAAGAAGTTGTAGTAAAATACCATTATGCCATTAAAATGTTTCCAAGAGCACAATTAAATCAAAAATAGTTTCTAACATCTCTATAAATGACAGAAGCAATTATGACATGAAAAGGGACATCTCAGTTACATGATTTACGATCTAGACTCCTTTTTCATCACATCTTTTAAACATTTTTATTTAATTTTATTTAAAACATCTGAGACAACAGAAATGTCTTAACCTGCTACTTGAAAAGCAACAGCATGTGCATCATTTGAACTTTCCTAGGGAGCAAATACTGTAACTGCAGTACCACCAATGGAAACATTTTTGTTTTTGCTTTGCTGTGCCCTCCTTTGCAAGATCATTAAAACCTGATATAGGTCACAGTTTGTCTTATTCCTCTTAAGAATCCCTTTGCTACAGTTTAAAATTACATTACATTGTAGAATCCTGGTTAGCATTCTGTGAAACAACATGGGAGGCAAATCGCATTGTACTATAATTTGCATACAAAGCTTTGTTGCTCTGAATTTTCTAGTCAATTCATGAACATTTATGAAGTAGTAAGGTGAAATACACAATCCTCTTTCTGGGCTCAATCTGAAAAAGTGATCAATCTGTGTTGTGGAGAATTAAAGATGCTGCTATAGGTTCCTGGTTTGCTGGTGGTGGACGAATTCCTACTGCTAAAGAGACAAGACAGGGTTCTGTTCTTTCAAAACCTAACAGTCTTTTAGGCCAAAATCCCAAGATGCCATACACATTATTCTAGTATGCAATACTACAACAATGTTGTCCTTTGAACACTGCAACAGAATCAGCTTTAGGATGCCCTATAATGTTAGAGGCTAATTTCCAAATACACAGAGACAATGTTGTTGTGTTGGTCCACATTAGTAACAAGGATCTGAGAAATTGGCCTCACCTATTTAATGAAGAGAGAAAAACACCATTTGAAGCAACTGTTCCTTGTAATACATTTTTAAGTTTAACTGTAGTGTCTAGTTCCAACAGGATGTATTCAAATATTCGATGTTACATCTTCAACATAAACAGAATATACTCCAGGTACTCAATGTTTCGTCTTCAATTTTAACAAAATATATTCTCAAATACTCAATATTTCATCTTCAACATTAACAAGAAATACTCCAAGTATTCAGTGTTTCATCTTCAAATCCAACATATAACCACTCAAAGCCAATCCAGTAATAAGCTTTTCAAAAAATTATTTCTTCATCAGGATATTTCTTCTGCACAATGTTCTGTGAAATAACAAAGAACCAATATATAAATACAATAACATGAAACAAGACTCTATAATATCATATTACAGTCCCTAAACCATATCAGCAGGCAGCCCAGAGCATGATCCTAAATACCATACATACCACAGAATTATCCACATTCTATTATCTATGTACGTTTTGTTTGTTCTTTCGCATCTGATAGCCCTTGTAAATGCTACTTTTCTTATCAGGCTCAAGACGTTAAAACAGTCTCTAAACACAGAAAATATATACTATCTAGCCTGTGAGTCATTTCTCTAACCACTTATTCATTGTCTTCCCCTCTTAAAGAGAGCAGCACAAAAGAGAGGACTAAAGGGAAACAATCATAAGAAACAGGAGAGATCTTGCTCCTGATTAAGACCCAAAAGGGCCAAAGTTTTAAGACGATGGATATAAAATGCTTCCCTCTGTAAAAGTAATCTCTCAATATCTACTTTCTCATAGAGTCTTGACTGAATCACCTCAAGGGCCATGAATCTAAATTGTTGATCTGTATGTTGTTTTTCCATATAATGCATGACCAGGGGTGCCTGCAAAATTTGATTTCTGATCCTTGTTCTAAGTTCACCAATCTGTGTTTTTATGGGTCTTGTGGATTTACCAACATATTTCTTCTTACATGGTCACACCCATAGATACACGCAGTTGACACTGTTACAATTAGAGAAGTTCTTCATGTTCAGTGTAAAATGAATCTCAGGAAAAGACACTATCTTGGTCTCCCAAGCAAATTTACAATTAACACAGTTGTAACACTTGTGATGACCCAAAATAACCATTCTTAAAGGTGCCTGCTGAGTAATACATTCGGTGTGGGAAACTAAATTACCCAATGTCCTAGTCCTCCTAAAACCAATGATTGGTTTGTTACTACAGCCTGGAATATCCCCTATGATGTGCCATTGTTTGATGTAACATTGAGTATTTGAATACATCCTGTTGGAACTAGACAATACAGTTAAATTTAAAAATTTATTACAAGGAACAGTTGCCTCAAATGTTTTTTTCTCTCCTCATTTCCCCACCCATTTAATGTCAGACCTTTACATGTTATAATAGTATAATTAAATCAATTTATGGAAAAGAAGCTGTCTTAAAGGCACTCAAACGAGGAGTTTCAATGTCAAACACTGTATATTGAAATTGCATTGAGTCCCATTTACATAGATTTATTTTCAATTCATATCACTTATTTTGCCAGTCTGATGGAACTGTGGGCTTGAATTGTTTCATGTGTGTCCAGATCACAATTTCCATCACAAGTGTTCTAGGTAGAGTTGCCATAATTCCCTCCCACAAAACCAGGACAGAAGTAAAGGTTGCCCTTGCTCAAAAGCCAGTCGTATCCGACTCTAGGGTTCAGTGCTCATCTCTGTTTCTTTTTAAATAAATTTTTATTAAATTTTTAACAATAATACAACTTAAAAAGAACATCAACTATAAATGAAAATACAAACATCATACTTACAAATACAATATATATAACAAAAATAAAAGAAAAAAGCATAAGAATATAATTAAACTATGACTTAATAATATACTACCTTCCTCTTTCTTCTATACATCTTTAGTTATATTTCAAAAAAAATTTAATACATTATAATACTCTTATAACTATCCTAATATACATATTCAAACTGTATTCTTAAACTCATCAATTTGATACAACTATTAAGTCAAAGTAAAAATACAATAATTAAAATACAATTTTCACATAATACACCCAGTGTTATTTACAATGCCCTGGAGAAAATGGAGTGTCACAGTTGTTTTCTAACCCCAGAAACTCATTTGTTCTGGTACTGGTCTGTTCCCTTCATCCCCCTTCAATGAGTAATCCACGAATAGTTGCCATATTTTCCAAAATCTATTTTCTTTAACTATACCCTTTTTCTTATTCATTTCCCATGTTAGCTTATCGTTCAGCGCAAGATCCCACATCTCCTTATACCATTCTTCTATTTTCAGAGTTGCTTCATTTTTCCAATTCCTGGCTATACACTGTCTGTCCGTTGTCAACATTATCGACAATAGCTCTTTTTTATCCTTATTTAAATCCATATTATCCACATCTGTCAAGAAAACAGTACTTGGCACCAATTTAAGTCTCATACCCATAACAGCACAAATCTCTTTCTCAATTTCCCCCCAAAAATGCTTTGCCACATTACAACCCCACCACGTGTTCATATGTTCCCAGTGTATCCTTACATTTCCAACACATTTTATCTTTATTATTATCTATTTGATGTAACCTCACTGGGGTCAAGTACCATTTCCACAACATTTTATAATTATGTTCTTTCACTCTAATAGACATTGTTCTCATGATCCTTTTCTTCCATTTATTTCTCCAAACCTCATCTACTTTATTTTCAACTAGCATATTTTGCCCAGCGGGGCTGGGCTTTTTAAAATTGTATTGGATAGTAAAGGGTTTCATTTTTTTTCTTGAACCAATGGTGCTGGGCTGTTTTATATGGTGTTGTAAGATTTTGTGATTTTGTGGCTTCAAGGCGCTGCGTCTGCCTGTGGCGGACTTGCGCTCCCAGTGTTTGTTTGTTGTTGTTTTTTTGCGCACCAGCTTCCTCAGTGCCGTGCTCTTTAAATTGGTTTTTGAAGGTTTTTGTTTTATGTTTATGCAAATTTAATTTAATTTTAATTTATTTAATGTAAATTAATTTTTTTAGTTTAAAATTTAATTTTGGTTTTTTAAATCTTTATTTTTACGCTTTTTTATTTTTTATTTTGGTTTTTTTGAGTGAAAAGTGATTTCTGGTTTTTTTGGTATTTTTTGAGATTAGTGTGATTATTTTTGAATGTTTTTATAACTTATTTGATTAATTTTGGAATTAATCTTATTAGTTTCAATATTTTTGAATGTTTTTTCTCTTGTGGCCTCTGGGTGGGGGTGGAGAGCTTTTCTTCCTCTTTACAATTTTTCTCTTCTGTCCTCTGGATGTCGCTTCTAGTAAGTATTTTCTTTATTATCTCATTTGAGTTCCGGTCCTCATGGATAGAAGACATCTTATGGTAAGCTCTCTGGTTTTTTTGGGGGGGTTGGGTTTTTTTTTGGGTGGTGGTGTCTGTGTGTTTTTTTCTTGTTTGTTTTTGGCTGTTTTTGTGTTTCCTTTTTGGATTTTGGATTTTTGTTTTTGAGTGTTTTTGATTTGTGTTTTTGTGTTTACTTTTTTAGGGGGTGGTGGCTTTCTTTCCCGCGGGCCATGCTGGCTGGCCTGTGGGAAGGAAGGGCAGTGGCGGTGGGGGCAGGCCTTTCCCACGGGCCATGCTGGCTGGCCCATGGAAAGGAAGGGCAATGGCAGGGGGCTTTCTTTTCCACGGGCCATGCTGGCTGGCCCGTGGGAAGGAAGCGCAATGGCAGGGGGGCCCCTTTCTTTTCCACAGGCCATGCTGGCTGGCCCGTTGTAAGGAAGGGCAGCGGCAGCAGGGGGGGGTGTTTCCCGCAGGCCATGCTGGCTGACCCGTGGGAAAGAAGGGCATTGGCGGCAGGGTTTTTTTTACTTTTATTTTTCGCGTGCCGGCTGGCCCATTGAAAGGAAGGGCAGCGGTGGCAGGTTTTTTTCCTTTTTTTCCCCCATGGGCCATGCTGGCTGGCCCGTGGGGAAGAAGGGCAGCAGCGGTGGGTGTTTTTTACTTTTATTTTTCGTGCGCTGGCTGGCCCATCAAAAGGAAGGGCAGTGGCGGCGGGGTAGGTTTCTTTTTTTTCCTGCGGGCCATGCTGGCTGGCCCATGGGGAAGAAGGGCAGTGGCGGCGGGTGTTTTTTTAACTTTTATTTTTCGCGCGCTGGCTGCCTCAGTGTTCTGTGCGCTAATGGCGCGCAGGACACTGGGGCTTGTAGTTTTGCCTGTGCGTGTTTGCTTACTGCAGCGGTTTTTTTCCTGCGGCTTTTTTTTGATTGGTCGTGGCGCATTTCCGAACGTTCCTTTTGCCGCGCTGCCCAGCCTGATTGGCTCTGGCGTGGCACAGCACAAGGAACGTTGGGAATTGAAGATCCCTTTTTTTGTTTGCATCAGGGGGGCTCCTGTGCCCCGGCCGAAAATTTCAACCCGACAGTTACCTGTGAACCGGGTTCGGGAAGTGAACGGAGGCCCATTACGGGCTAGTGGGGCCTGGTGCAACATCCTTTGTCACATTCCAATGGTTAACGCACCATTTTATAGGTATAGATTCTTGTTCCCAATTGATTTTCAATGCTTCTTGTGGATTACCATCTTTATTTAAAATTATATATATTTTACTTACTAAGCCCTTAATACCCCTTTCTCCCTTTCTTATCTTTGATATCAATTCCTCAAACTCAGTCATACCTCTTTCCAAACTGTCTTCTGTCAAATATTTACTATTCCATTTATTTACCAACACAATCTGGAGCCAGTTCAACCTCAATTGTGCAAAGATATCTGCTTTTCTCTCTCCATCTTTACAAAGCCATATCTAGTCTTTCAACAGGAAAACATCATTTCTAAATAAAACTTCTTTCACCCTTTTGTCAATTTGTATTGGAAAAATTTTTATATCCTCTATTTAGGACTTTTCATAAATTTGCATCCATCCTAAAAAATCTTATTTGTATCCCCCGATTTTTGATGAGTTTCTTGCAAAAAGACTATATCCGGTTTATCTTTCCTCAGGGCTGATTCTATTCTTCTCCTCTTCACTTGAGAACCAGTACCTTTCACATTCCAAGATAACACCTTAATATTTCCTCATACCTTAATCTTAAAAACCATCTTCTATGATCTTCTCTTCCTCCTATGGACGTGTTTCCCTCTACCACACATAAACAATAACAACAACAACAACTATTACAATAAACATTCATACCTACCCTCCCCACTTCTTTCTACAAAAAGTAGCCCTTGACTATCAAAGAGAGGAGGGGGGAACATGCAAGATGTGCCTACTATCTAATGCTCCAGCGCACAATCTTATTTTTTAAAACACACACACACATTTATAAAGATTATTTCTTTCCCCTGCATCATCCCATTTTCTTCTCCATCCCCTAAATCCTGATTCACCCTTCATCAACCAGTGTCAATGCTTTAATATCCACAATCTGTTCCTCCTGTAGCACCCCTCTCTTCAGCATTTCCATAGTCTCTTTTTATTCCCTCCGATTCTATTAAAGCTTTTCTTAATCCAAGCCATTCTTGGTCTTGGTCTTGGTCTTAACCAGACCAATCAAGCACAAATATTCCAAAGCATCCATCCCTGCATCAATTGTATCCATTTTCTTGTCATAAAAAAACCTCAATTGTTGTGGAAATCTCCAATTGTATTTTATCCCACATTCCATCAATTTTTTTGTTGCTGGTTTCATCTTATAATGCCAACCACATTCTTCCACTGATATATTGTTGTAAACCTCCATGTCATTCCCATCAATTTTTAAAATGCCAGACCCAGCTTGTTTTATAAAAGCCATCACCTTTAATTTATCCCCCAATTTGCAAACTTAACCAAAACATTTCTTTGAATACTTTTCCCTTTCCTTGCACCCAATCTATAAACATTTGCAATATCTTCATTCTCAAAATCTTTCCCCATTTTCAAACTGTTTAGCCAATTAACTATTCTTTCCTTCAGCTGGTCTGGCATTTTCCCATAAGATTACGAATTATTATGTTCTGTTTTCTCATCATCTCTTCCATCATGTCTACCCTTTTCTCCTGCACTTCTACTTTCATTTTAGTATCCTTTTGTTCCTCATGTAACCCTTTCATGTCATCCTGCATCAATTTCATATCTTTTTGCATCGACTTAACACTTATATCCATCCTCTGAAAATTAAAATCAAACTTCTTAGAAAAATCAGTGAACATTGCAACCATCTTATTCTGTTTTTCCATAATTTCATCTTTGTTTTTTACCTTTGTTTCCTTAATTTAATGAAAACCCTTCACATTTGCCTCCTCCATCCTCTCAAATTTCTTAAACAATTTACCCAACTCAAACATAATTTGTGTTTGATCCATTGGTGCAGGTTCTGGTGCTGCTGTTGATGGGGGTGCTTCTTCAGTTGCTAATTTATCCTTCTTCTTATCCTTCTTCACATCCATCTTCTTAGGCTTTACCACCTCTTCATCCTTTCCCTTTCCTTTTCCAAGTTTTTCCATTGTAACTTCAAATAATAATCTCAATGCAGCAACCCCTTTATTTCCTCCAAATCCATCTTCCTGATCAAATTCCAGATTCAATTAAATATAGTTTAACTCATAAAGTTATGACTTCTATTAATTGTTCAAGATCCGAAACAAAAGTTTAGCTGATCCTTATTATAATCCAACTGTAATATTGCTTCAAAATGTCCTAAACTCAGTTAAATATTCCCAGCAACTATATATAAAATTAATTTCTTAGTAACAATTTCTTTTTCTTTCTGTGTATAATTTTACAATTTTAATCAATTAACTTTTAAACAATCAAAATACTTAACTAAAAAACTTATATATAATTTTTGGTATTGTCCTTATTATAACCAACTTATCAATTAATCATACCCAGTCAGTTAAATCAAGTGTAGTATATGTAGTATACATTCAGTTTAATTTATCAATTTATTATTTTAAAATTTTGATTTGTAATTAATACCCAATCAAGCCAAATTGTTCTACAATTGATGATTAACCAAATAATCTATATATAAACCAATTAAATACTGGATCAATTTATAATAGTTAAAATGAAAAAATAAAAAATATCCAAAAAAGAAAAAAGAGAAAAAGAATTGCCTCTTTATATGTATAAAAAAAATTAAGAGAGAAGAAGGGGGAGGAGGGAATTTTCATCATCTGTCCTCTGTATATGTCAGGAGAGAGAAGAGGGATCAGAAAAGAAAAAAACTACGTTAAAGAAAAAGAAAAAACCCAATCTCCAAACTTCATCCAATTTATATCAGTCCGTCAGTCCATCTTATTATTAAAAAAGCCCAACTAACTCCAACATGCAACAAAAACAAAAAAGAAAAAAGAAAAAATCTCACTGCAGCCTCCAAGACCAGTCTGCTTTCTTCTTCGTCCTCCTCCTCCTCCTGCCCGAACTCGCCAAAACCGTCTCTTCCAATCTTTACTTCTTTCTTTAATTCCTTCTTCCTTCGTTCTTCCCTCTTCCTTCTCCGTCTTTTTCCTCCTCTCTCTCTCACCTCTCTCCACACTTCTTCCCAAAATCCACCACCTCCACAACTACTCCGCCATTGCTTCCCCTTCACTCTTTCACTTTCGTTTTCTTCTTCAGCCGCCATTAACCACCATCCACTCACTCACTCTCACTTTCTTTTGACTTCCACCCTCCTCTTTCCTCCTCACCATTTCCTTCACCGGGCACCCACAATCAGCTCACCAGTCTTGTCCGCCACCAACACAACATTCGTGCTTCCACTTAGGCTTTCTCTTCGCCTTTCTCTCCCTTCGGTCTCCTCTCAGAAGTCTCGCCCACTTGCGACTCACGATCAGCCTGCTTGACCCCCAGCTTTTGCTGCAAGCCTCACCCACTGCCGCCGCCGCTCCTCGGACTTCGACTCCCAGCACCGATGACCAAAGGTAACTTTTCCCGGACACTTAAAATCCTTGCTGCTGGGGTTTTTCCGGGTTTTTTTAGTAAGAAAATTTCATTTAAAAACACATTGTAGAGCACACAGCATTAAAACAGATGTTAATCTTTTGCCATCTTGGCCACACACCCCTCATCTCTGTTTCAAAGCCAAAGAGCCAGTGCTGTCTGCTTCTGCAGACGTTTCCGTGGTCATGTGGCAGGCATGACTAGACACTGAGGTGCATGGAATGCTGTTTACCTCCCCCCCCAAGTGGTCCCTATCTATCCACTTGCAATTTCTTTCTTTTGAACTGCTAGGTTTGCAGGAGCAGGGACAAAAACAGGAACTCATTCTGTCCTGCAGTATTTGGGTATTGAATTGCTGACCTGCCGCCTTCTAGGCAGTGTCTTAGCCACTTGAGCAGGCACAACTAAGGTGCAAAGACCATTTTTCAGCAATTGGTTAAATCTTTTGGATTAATCACATCTTTTCCTCCATGTTATAAATTCCAGCTCCCACCAGTTTTAAAAACAAAGCTGCAGTATCAAAACATTAAAGAATATAAAACAAGATCCACCTACCTATATTAATTTCAGGAATTGGAGTAATTCAGTTTACCCGATCCCTTTCTTTGGCCACCATCCAAGCTGCTGCTACTGCGACTGTGCGGCTGCTGCTACAGATGCCACCTACCTGTGCTTCAATAGAGGTGCCGCTCTAAGGAGGCAAGAAAAAGGTACGGGTTTTTCCCTTCAAACCAAGCATGCCCCTTGATTTGAAAACTGGGAGTTTTCAATGTATTTTTTTTTAAACTGAGCCAGGACAGTTACAACCCGGGAAATTCCCGGTTTTCTGTGATGTATGGCAACCCTAGTTCTAGGGAATTCTTCACAGTGACATCTTAAACCAGAACCTAGCTACCTTTACCCTGCTGAAATGCATGCTTGGGAAGTTCCAGAAGTATAGAATGTGTGGTGGGGTAGTGAAATGTTGAAGTACTTTGTTATTTTTTGACATCCCTATGCAATGCAAAAAACAAAAACAAAACTGTGTGACTTAAAGTTTAAAAAATGAGTGTAACAGTTCCTATGGTGTTCATGATCTGTTTGATGCTTTCCTTGAACCCTAGCTACTGAATTTTGCATGATTTGGCCAGTACAAACAATAAAATCTTCTGGGCAGCCACATGCTTTCAATAAGCAATCTAGTACTTCATTGCTATTATTTGCATGTCCACACCACAAAGCATCCGCTATGTGCAGATGTGTTGTAATTGCTTCCAGAATTCATATGCAAAATATGCTTTATTGTTCAATAAGAAGATAGTGCAAAAGTTTTAAACAATGATTTGGAGTCAGTATGGTACAAAACATTCTTTAGAAGGAAGGCGCTCCTGCAAAAGCCAATGATCTTTTGGATAGGGAGACTAACGTCACCACAGTAACTGATTAACCTTTCTTTTTCTTTCCCCCCACAACACGTTTGATATTGTTTTCTTTACATCCTTCCAGTTGACTGCATGCTGGTGGAAACAAATGGAAGCACATCATCAGTCTCTGGTTTCAGAAGGTACATTTTTGTCTCGCCTTTTAGTAGCAAAGTTGTGTTAGCATGGAGTTCTAATGTAATTGGATCCAGATGCCATATTTGGGACAGCTGCTCTTGTTTCATTACAGAAGTGAAATTTCTAGATTGTGAAATGGGGTTGATATTGTGGTTGATATTGTGATCTTTTAGTTTCGAATCATATTGTTGCAGAATTCTGAATGACAAGCCTAGGAGCTGGACCCCTGAGTTTAATATGAGCTAACGACAAAAAGCTCAAATCCTTATAAAGTCCCAGTAATGCCACTCATCAGTGTCTGCAGGAGTATGTGTGTGCGTGCATGTGTGTGTGAGCCGCATAGTGGTGTGTTAGCAAAATCTACATGCATAGAACATGCTATGCACAGCATGTTACTGTCTTTGCTCCCCAACTCCCGAGTAAAGAGACGGACACATTGTATGGAATTAACTCAGTTCCACTTTATTAACATTTAACTTCAATAACTGTAGCTCAAAACCCTACTTCCAAGGGCCTGAGTAGTGCAGGTCTGTGATGGAGCAAAGGCATGATCTTAAACCTTCTCCACTCATGTACAGGTGAATGCCTGCTTCCTGGGATTGTCCTGTTCTTCAACAGTCTCCATCCTGGTTCAAATTTTGGTGCAATAACCAATGCTACAGCCTCAGGGCTGTAGGCCACTAGTACAGTCAACAGGCCATCAGTGTACCCCCCAGCCATGAGCGGAAACATAGGTTTCTGGCATCCTGGCTGTTGGCCACACCGTGACACATTCCCGAATGATCCTGGGCCATTACCTACCTTCTTACCCCGCACTACCCACCATAGTGACCAAAATTTAATACTACCAGACCGAATTATACCCTGTCCACCGCAGTGTGGAATGGGCAAAAATACCACCACCTTAAAGGCCAATCAGAGATGAGTGCAAAATTCCCATTCAGCCCAAAGTGACCAGCTAGTCCCACACTACGATTTGAGGGAGGGAGGGTGGGCTTCTGTTTGCCAACTGCAAAAAGAGGCCTGGGCTGGGAGGATCCACCTTATAAGGCAACCTGACTCCCCCCCCCCCCAGGCCCAGCAAGCCCCTGGGCATGCTGCCTTCTGTCTCCTCCCAGGAGAGGGAGGCAAAGCCACGCCCTGAGGCAAGGTGCCTTCAGGCATGGTCTCAAATACAGTACATAAAGGATTCCAGAGGGGTCAACTGCTCCTCTTTAAGGTATCAATGGTGCCATTCAAACCTAGGGGAGGAAGAAATGTCTATCATGTGTGTGTGTTGTGTGGGAAAAGTGAGTATATTGGGAGGTGTCATAGTATTCATGGGTGCTGGAAAGCCAGCTAATTATACTTTTATAATTAAACTAGCAGAGGTTGCCCGGCGTTGCCGGGCTGTTTTAAATGGTGTTGGAAAGTTTTTGTTGTTGTTGTTAATGTTTGTAAAGAAGAGGTTAGTCTATAATTAAATTTTTTATTTATACACTTTTTTTGGTGGCCTGTTATAAACTGTGATGAGTCTTGTTTGGTGTTTTGGTTTTGTGGATGAAAAAAAGAACAAAGGATGATATACTTTTCCCATAAAATTTATTTAACCCAATAATTTTTTAGTATATATTTTTAATAGTTTTACCGTAGGTAATAATTTAAAAAATGTGAAAGTACATGTTTTTCACAATAAATGTTTTTAAACTGTGTATTGATGTTTTTGTTTTTTATTTGAGTAAAAATTCAGCACAGGATTTTTGAATAGTTTTTATTTTATTTTATTGACATATGTTTTTGATTTGTGTAAAATTGTGATTTTGTGTGATTTGTTTTTACTTGTTTTTACTCTTGGGGCCTTTTGTGTGGGGCTGTTGTGTCTTTTTGAATTATTTTTTTACTATTGTGGGCAGCAAGTGCTGCTGGTAGGGGTTATCTTGAATTTTGACTGTTTTTTCTCTCGTGGCCTCTGGGTGGAGCTTCTTCCAGTAAGTAGTCTCTTTCTTTATTCATTTCTTTTCCAGTCATTGTGGAGTGAGGTCATGTGGTGGTGAGTTGGCTGTTTTTCTTTATTTGGGGTGGTGGTGGTGTTTTGGATTTTGTGGTGTTTTGCTGGGTGCTGGGTGTGTTTGGAAATTTTTGTTTTTGTTTACTTTGTATTGTTTGTTGGTGTTATTTTTGTTTGTTTTTGTATATTTTTGGATGTTTTTGATTGTTTTTGTGTTTTTTGGTGTCCTATGGGGGGATCCCCTCTCTGCCGTCTCCCCTGGCTCTGGAAGGCTTGGGGGAGGGACAGACCCCTTTTGTCCCCCCAAACCTTCCAGACTCATGGGATCCAGGAGAAGGGATCGAATCCAGGCCACCCTCTGATATTAAAAGGGAAATCTCAATTGGGGTTTCCCCTTTAATATCAGTGTGTGTGTGGGGTTGTGATCCCCCTCTCTGCTGGCATCCTTGGGTTTGGGAAGGTTGGGTGGACAAAAGGGGTCTGTCTCCCCAACCCTTCCAGACCCAGGAGAGCCATCGGAGAGGGGGATTCCCCCCACTCCGTTTTTAAAGAGAAGTAACCGCTTGGTTTCTTCTCTTTAATATGGGGTGTGGGTGTGTGTGTGGAGGGGAATCCCCTCTCTGCCAGGTCCCCTGGGGTCAGGAGGGTTGGGGAGACAGACTCCTTTTGTCGCCGCAACCCTCCCAACCCCAGGGGAGCCAGTAGAGAGGGGGAGCACAACACCCCCCCAGTGATATTAAAGGGGAAACTCCGATAGGGAGCTTTAGGCGCCATTGGGGAGGGGGGCTTTGGTTCCAGCGGCTTGGCGGACTTGCTCTCCCAGTGTTTTTATTTTTTGCGCGCCGGCTTCCTCAGCATTCTGCGCGCTCATGGCGCGCAGGACACTGGGGCTTGTAGTTATGGGTTTGTGCTTTGTGTTTGTGCTGTGTTTTTTAAAAAATGGTTTACTTTTGATTGGCCGCAGCATGTTTGGTGCGGCGCGGCGCAAGGAATGTTGGGAAGTGAAGTTGTTTCCCTTTTTTTGCATTTGTGGGGATGTTGCCCCACTGCCAGTTTTCTCAATCCTTCGTTGACCTGTGGACCCAGATCGGCCGTGTGCACGAAGGGTGAGTGCAGGCAAGTAGGGCGAGGCATAGCAACCTATAGCCAGTTCCAACGGTTAACCTTTGGTTTTATAGGTTAAGATTAAACAGACTGGAATTGACATTTTAGAACAAATTATTACTTTTGAACAAATTATTACTTTTTCAAAACTTTGGTAATAACAAATTCAGAATGAACTGTATGACTCTAATAGTGATGTGAGACATAACAGAAACACTTGGGAGCTATAATGTAAAATCTGACTGAATAACTAAGTGGGCCAGGATACCTAAGAGACCGTGTCGCCCCGTGAGTGTCTGCCCGTCCAGCCAGAGCAGACCAGAGGGGCTCCCTCAATGTGCCATTAAAAAAAATTAAAACCTCAAGGAGTTTTTGGAAAATTGAAATACTGGTTATGAAATTTGATGGTAACCACACTTTGTAATTTCTTTGTGTTGTGAGATGGATGGAACAACAGTAGAAAGGATCAAGAAGTTTATAATGGCACAGAAAACTTTAGCAAAATTTATTTGACCCAAGAAGGAAGGAAATCTTTTGAGTATGCACAGGACACATTTCAAAATGTGGAGTTAGCCATGCTGGCTGGCTAACCAGTCAGTTCACTTGCCTACCTGTCTGCCTGGAGTGTGTCAAGTTGCCTTCTGCAGTTAGTTACTCCATGTGCACTTGTTGAAAAACAGCCATGACAAATGTTTTGTGTTGGGTGAGAACTGGTCAACTGATTAAAAAGTAGTTCATTTCTAAAAAAAATTCTTTGCTTTCTGTCTCTGTGTGAATGGTAGTAAGCACAAGAGGGTATCCAATCACTCCACCTGCTGGTGTGGTCAACATTAAGGCTGCCCTTTGCTAGGCAAAGCTTGGTATTCTTTTACTTGCTAGCAATGCTGGCATGATATTGTGCTGCATTATCAAGCCATTTCCTAATATTTTAAATCATTAATACAGTAGCTCAATGACCCAAATTCACAAACATGAAGTTTTTTTTAGAATTGAATTATATCTGCGTCTGTATTTGTGTTGTGTTTATAAAGAGGTAATGAGGACTAAGGTAAAGGTCATCCTTGCTCAAAACCCAGTTGTATCTGACTCTAGGGCTCAGTGCTCATCTCCGTTTCATAGTTGAAGAGCCAGTACTGCCTGCTTCTGCGGATGTTTCCATGGACATGTAGCAGGCATGCCTAGACACTGGAGTGAACAGAATGCTGTTTACCTTACCACCAAAGTGGTCTTAAAAACACCAAAGTGGTCTAAACACTTCAATCAAGGTTTCTCTAGATCCAATCTGAGGGATGTAGTTCATCACTAAAATATTTTGTTGTTGTTGTTCAGTCGCACAGTCAATTCCGACCGTTCGCAACCCAATGGACCACTGTACGCCAGGCACCGCTATCCTCCACCATCCTCCTCAGCCCACCCAGCTTTGTGCCCATTGCATCAACAATGCCATCTAGCCATCTCATTTTCTGCCACCCCCTTCTTCTTTCCCAGCATCAAGGCCTTTTCAAGTGAATCCTCTCTTCTCATTTGATGTCCAAAGTACTTTAACTTCATCTTCATTATTTGAAGGAGCAGTCAGGGTTTATTTCTTTTAAGATCGATCTATTTGTTTATTGCTTCCATATTCTTCAATTGTTGTTGAGCAACTGAAGAAGGCAAAAATTGAAATGTTTTGCTTAAATACTGCTGTCTTACGTCATTTTTGTTTGTGTGTGTGTTTTTAGAATACAATCACAATAATATTGTTTCACAGAACTTGAGCCCCCAAATTAAACGTGTTTACATATATTATGGAGTTTAAAAGGTGAGAGATTTAGAAGACATGTTTTATTGACTGACATGTTTGATTTAATTTTCCTTCTCTGCTAAATCATTCAGTTTTTAAATTCCTTAATATAAATGTATACATTTAAATTTGGGCTCAAGTTTTGTGGAACAGTATTACCGTAATTGTATCCTTAAAACATACACAATGTTTTTTCCATATGTGCTTTCACATCCTACCCATTTTCAGACTCCATAAAACTTCAGTTCCATATAGTTCAGAGAGGGAGTTTTACATTTAAACAATACTGTAATTGAAAATATAAAAATGGGTAAAGGGATATTTCATCTCCAGAGTCATCCATCATGTGTGATATATCTTTACAGAATTTGTAAATTTAATTTCCTTTCCATTTTTATTCAGATCTTATTTTTTTTAAAAAACAACAACCCCTTTCAGTTTATGAATTTGTGATATTGTGCTTTTCTATCCATGATTCCAAATACCATGAAATGGCTTGCTATAGATGTGCTATTTCATGCCCACATTGCTAGCTAGTAAAAGGATGCCAGATCTTGCATACTAAGTGACAGCCAGAATGTTGATGACATAGGTGTCAGCAATCAAGATAGTTTACTAGGTGCCTTCTTGTGTTCACTACCATTCACAAGGAAACACGAAGCATGGAAACATCCCAGAAGCTGACTGCTTTTTTTCTTCATCCATTACCTCTTCTTATCCAGACACTAAGCACTTGTCAAAGTTGTTTTCCAAAAGTTCTCTACTAGACTCTATCAATTTGATGTCAATCTAAGTCCCAGTTTTAAAGTTTTTTATTTGTTTGGGCTGTCCAAATTTTTTAAATTGCCTTGCAGAATGTTTATTTACTCTGTTGCACAATATCACATCACTCTCATGCAGCTATAATGTACAAAGCAATTTAAAATAACATAAAAGAAAGTAGGAGGAACATTGGAAACTACCTTGCATTGATTCAGATTCTTGGCCCATCTACTCCAAGATTATTGACAATGACTGGCGATGTTTCCCTATAGTATAATTTCTTCTAGCTTTATGTATTATCACAAAATGGAAAATAATGTTTACTATATTTAAATTATGTTCTTTTCATAGAAATGTATCCTTCCTGTTTAATTTTTACAGTGCAATGATATACAGCAGAACTGGGCCACATGCAGCTTTTGGAGACCGAAAGCAGGCCCCCAGTGCCTGAAAAATTGGGCTCAGCCAGTGTGTAGGGTATGGGATGCAATTTTGCAATTGTTTTGATGGGCCTTCATATTTTTGATATTTAAAAATAATTTTCATTTTACAATGAACTCCATTTTCAGGTAGGTGAAAATATCATTGTTGCTCAGGTACACATAAAGAGCCTCCTCAAAGATTGTGGTATTTTTAAATCATAATCGGGCATATCCTGGTAACAGCTGGCTAATCTTTCTCAATATAGGTCGGGCGAAAGGAACTCCAGAATGAACTCACTGAAAGGTCTCTTCATTTTTCCAGTTTCACTTCTGGCCTAGACACAGAAGAAAAAAATTACCTGTTTACTTGAGATTAAGTCTCCACAGAGTTTACTTCTGAGCAGGTTTGCAGAATGTTGCATTTTGAGAAATATGAAACAAGTGGTTTCACACAAATATATGTTCTTGGGAACTCTTGAGAGTTAGGATGCTCAAAGCTGAAGTGGAAATTGTGCAGGCTGTGGGACATATGCTAAGGCTCCCAGTGTTACCCTCAGAGTTTCTGGACTGCCCCCATAATCCTCAGAATGCCAATAAAATGTGAGTCTCAAAACAGAGAAGTATATTTCAAGTAGAATCCAGCTCCATTTTAAGCCTGCCATCTAATACCATTTTTTAAAAAACTGAGGATGTTCCCGCCTGCTGCCCTCCAGGTCCCACCATCGCCTGGAGGAGGAGGACTGGACCAGCTGTGGCCACACTCCCGCTTGCTGCCCTCCGGACTCCCCACCCTGGAGGAGGATAAAGGCTGCCACAGCCCCAGAATGGTTGAGGATGCTCCCGCCCACTGCCCTCCAGCCCACACCTTCCCTGGAGGAGGATAAGGAGGTGCTATTGTCAGGACTCTCTCTGAAATTTTGTGAGGACTTTTTTGAACTCTCTTCTTTGTGATATTGTGCATAGTTTTGTTATTTGTTACTTTGTTTAATGTTTGTTTCATGGAATGTTAGCCGCTCTGAGTCTCATCATCAAGTAGGATGGCATACAAGTCTAATAAATGAAATGATTTTTTTTTAAAAAATGGCACAAACCTGTCTCAAATCAACTTGCAACTATGGGACTACTGGTAGATGTAGGCTACAGAGGTTTAGATGTGGCAAATAGGGTGGGTGCGGGAAAGAGGGCATGTGTAGCCCCCTGGACACTCTGTGGCTGCCCATTCCATTATAAAATGTCCCTGCGAGAAAGGTACTGTGATCATTGTAGTCAGCTCTTCATAATACTGCATTATCTGTGTTCATAGATGGGTAGAATTGTAAAATCTATGCAGTGCTGTCTGTGGGATGGTTCCCTACTCCAGCCCCATTCTTATGTTTTCAAGTCTACAAGATTAACAGATCTTGTTCCAAAGACTCCATCTGGTCTTCTTGTCCTTGTTTTGCATGCAGCTGTTCCCAGATTCGCTCTATTTGTCACTTTTTCTCCCAAATATTTTACTGACTCCTGGGGGTGGGGAGAGAAAAATGCACAATTATTGCTATTACTGTTGCCTCTGTTATTTGCCTTTCACATAAGTGACTGTAAAACAGCCTGCTGGGAGGAGGGACTTTACCTCCCTTCCGTTGTGGATGCAGAGGGAGTAGGGACACTCTGGCATCCTTCCTTGGATCCTGGGGGGGGGGGAGGGGGGCAGGGCTCAAAGTCTATTTAGACTGGCCCTGTCCTGCCACAGTCCCCTCTTTTTGCTTGATTGTGATGATTTGCCCTCTCTCCCATGGGCTAGAGCAGGGGTTCCCTAACTTTATGGGCCATGGGCCAGTCACATGGTTGAGCAGGCTGGTCATGTGGCTCCTCTCACTGGAAGCGAAAGTAAAATGTGCCCACGCATGTGAAAAATGCTGCCATAAATGCACATGTGGTTGTTGTAAATGTGTTTACGACAGTCATGGGTAATTTACATCAGCGTTTCGCACATGCGTGGGTGCATGTTACTTCCACTTCTGGGGGTGCCAATGGTGGTGCAGGTTGTCGTGAGAATCCCAACAGATGTTATTATCATTTGAATTTCTTTATATTCATGTACTGTAGTTACATTATAGTTTTGGTACACTCTCTTAAGGTTGAATAAGGCTAACTTTGGAAGAGACACTTATGTAATTTGCATTCCAATACACATTCCAGAAGGAATACACTATGAGGCATCTTGGTTGCTAAGCAGCATTGTCAAGCAGTTAGGCACCTGTGAGGTTTCCACGATGGCACATTTGCATTTGAACAGGGATGAACCCTAGGTAACGATGGGTCATTCAAGTCAAAGGAGGAGAGAGGAACTCCACCAAAGTCCTTAACAGGAAGAAGACACTTTCACCTGTCAGTTACTCTTTGATATTCACACTTTCAACCATCACCCAAGAAGAGAGGGGAAAGGTAAAACTCTCATGCAGTATCATGGGACACCTGAACACCTGTTAGAAGGGTTACATCACGTGTCTGGGAAAACACCTGTTAGACACAACATTCCCACATAACTCACATCCTAGAGGGAGGTGTGAGTTAGCCCAAATTAGATAAAGACCCCATTTATTTAGGGGAGAAAAGAACGTTTTTCCAGATAAGTGAGAGCCTACGCCAGTCTCGACATCAAGATGATTCTCTAGGAAGAGATGGGTGCCTTCTGGCCCATTTGCAGCTCTAAGTCTTTGCCAAAACCAGCTGGGCATACGGACTTAGTTTCTGACACAATGACTTCTTAGAAAAGTTAGTTCTTTGTTATTTTGATTAGATGTCTTAAGTTTAAACATCTGATTTAATATAGGACACACGGATTAGACCAAGTAGCAGACAATATTTATTTTTTGTGATGCAGTGTATTGGACCAGCCACTTCATATGACAGGAAGGAGTTGGAGATCCAGGTAGTACCTGTAGTTATTACAATTGTTGTTCTAATTTAAATTGTAATGACAAAGTCTGCTTTTTAGAAAAGCTTATGAAGAAATTGGGGTAAATGTTATCACCTGAAAAGAATCAGTATTGTAGAGAATCTCTACTGAAATCATTAGAAATTAAAAGGCATCGTCTGGTCAAGTCTTTTGAAACATAGTCTTCAAGTCACTTGTTACTTAATCCCACTCAAAGTTCAAGCAAAATGACTGGAAGTTCTCCATAAGATAAATGGGAAAGTCTATTATTTCTTGTCCCATGTATGATGTAAATTAAACAATATCTGTTTTAGAGGCAGGTCTCCTAGAGTGTGACTCCCCCCAAAGTGGACTTGGCCCAACAACTATCAATGGTAAACCCAAACTAGTACGAACATGATAAACTACCTATGTTTGCTTCTAGTCTAGAAGAGCAAAAAGGGAGCTTGGCAAGCATGACAAACATATGGTGGATTGTGGTCACGCCTGTTCTAGACAGAAAAGGGTGGGATCTTGATTGCTGTTTAATAGTGATTTATTATTTATTTATTTATTTAGTCTATTTATATATGCCGCCCACTCAGGCAGAACCCGACTCAGGGCGGCATTACAACAAATTCTAAAAACATATAAAAACACTTAAAAAACCCCATATCCCACCCACTTAAAAAACCCCTTATCCCACCCATCCATCCCACCCACTCTAAAAAAGGAAGAGAGAGTTCTTAATTCTTTACGTAAGCCAGCAGGCGGGGACCGTGATCCCATTCGGGCCCCACACCTGCCCTGCCAGCCAGGTCTTCAATCCTTTCCTGAAGGGCAGCAATTCTCTTTGAAGTCTTAGATCTGTTGGCAGGAGGTTCCAGAGAGTTGGTGCGGCCACGGAGAAGGCCCTCCTTCGGGTGCTAGACAGATGTGCACCCCTAACTGATGGCACCATTAGAGAGCCCCTCCGGTCCACTCTGGTTGGACGGGCAGACACTCTTGGGACGATGCGGTCTCTAAGGTATCCTGGCCCACTGCCATATAGGGCTTTAAAGGTCAAAACCAGCACCTTGAATTGCACCCGGAGACAAACTGGTAACCAGTGCAGCTCCCGAAGTAGCGGTGAGGCATGGGCATATCGCCCACATCCCATCACCACCTGGGCTGCCGCATTCTGGACCAGCTGCAGCCTCCGAATGGTCGTCAAGGGCAGCCCCATGTAGAGCGCATTACAATAATCTAGTCGGGAAGTAACCAGAGCATGGGTGACCATAAGCAAGGAGCCCCGGTCCAGGAGCGTGCGCAATTGGCGAATCACCCGAAGTTGGGCAAAAGCCCTCCTGGCCACAGCCGCCACTTGTTCTTCCAGCAGCAGCCGTGAATCCAGAAGGACCCCCAAGTTGCGCACTGGGTCTGTCTGGGGCAAAACCGCCCCATCCAGTACCAAAGGTGGTGGTTCTTACCTTTTAAGATTAAAATGATTTTACCAGCTAATCCTATGTGAGTTTACTCAGAAGTAAGTCACAATGATTCAATAAGGTTCATACATCAGACTGCAGTCTTAGTCAAATAGGATCTTGAAGTTTTCAATAATGTGAGCAAGAAGTAGTTTTTTTATTTGTAGGGCCTGGAAATGATGACATTAACTGGACATGAAGTGAGATGAACAGTGTCAGGGAAAACCCCCATTCTAACTGTGCTTTTCCCTTTTCCCTGATCCCTGTAGTCACTTAATTACCTAGTGCTTCAAGATGGAGAATATCATGTGTAGGAGTCCCTGTATATGAAACTCCAATGAGAGTCAGAAGAATGTAAATTAATTTCAATTGACTAGAAGCCCCCATGTGGGAAGACTGATCCCCGGATAATAAAACCACTGTGCAAGGAACTGCTCTTTCTCTTTCACCACGGACAGCTGTGGGGGAGTCTCACATGAGATAGTTGTGAGTCAGACAAAGCCAGAGGGCCTAGGTAACCAGTTAAGCTTTCATTATTTTTTATATTAACTTTGAATGACTGCTTTTAGTGTTCAAGAACCAAGACAATAGAAACAGCCGAAGTCTGACTTAACTCATCTTTATTGCATGATGGTCAGGGGGAACATGTGGTAATGGCGGACTAACAGCTCATTATATACAGTGGCTATACATTTGAATGTGGCTCCTCGGTAGCTCATTGGCTACAGTCTGCGTGACGTCATCCTTAGTCACGCCCTTCTTGTCCAGGTGAGGCAGTGGCGGGAATCTTCTCGCAGCTGTAGGTATTTGGAGAATTTGTACCATGTGAGCTGGACGCTCGCTACTGCCCCCAGTGATCACTAGCTCGCGTCCTAATACAGAAGGTTACAATGTTACTTTTAGAGATTGTTACATTCACTCATTCGTGCGGTTGCATTACTTAAAGGCACATTACAATCCATACACAACACTGCTCTTGCAGGTTTGCTCCTTTATGCTATACTCATCTTCTTAAATTACTTAATAAACTTTATTAATCTGAGACCCTTTGTGTCTTTTGAATTGGGACTGGGGGATGACTGGACCATGATGAGAAGCCACATCTATGCTACCTAATTCTGATGCCCTGCCCAGTCACCAGCCTAGGCCAAGCGGAGCCAAGGGGAACTCAGAATGGGGGTTGCCCCACAGAGTAGGAGGCAGATGCTGCTGGTAAGAAGGCAAATGGTGAGGCATGACAGGAAGGCATGATAAAACTCCCCTGAAAGAGGGAAATTTTTCATGACATAGTATGTCTGAAAAACATTTGGCACAAACCCTCCTTCATATGCCTGTTAAGGCCTTGCACAGAAGAACATTGGCTCAGTTAATGAAAATAGTTGGAAAGATAGATTTATGACTTCCTATCATGTACAAGTGTAAAAATCTCCAATGAGCAGACAAACTGTGTAGAAACAAATTTCAAGTTGATGCATGATAAAACATTGGGTCTCTCAAAACATGTCTGTGAAAGTGTTTGTATCTCTCTAATTCACACACCTAATTTATTATTTCAGTGTTTCAGCGAATATGGTTCATATGCAGTCCTCATGCACTCAATATTAGCCATTTGATTCACTTTCCCACTATAAATATGGAGCTCATTCAGGGCTGCATATCTCTTGCAAAGGTCCATAATCTGGGGGCTCTCTTTTATAGACACTTAAGAGCACTACCCATCTTTTGGGATGGGTGAGCCCAAGAGTGGATCAGCTGTGATGACAACTGTTACTCTTTGATTGGCACCGTATTCTCCCAGCACCTTGGACTTTGTAATGTTGCTCTCTGTCCTGATCATTTGTCCTCTGTATATTGAATATCCTTTAATTAACCTTCATCTGGCTGAGGGATTCTCAACCTGCATCCCACAGCACCATTTCATGTGGCCCCCCACCACCTCCACCACACCAGGAAGTGCCATGTGGTGGAGGAAGGACAAAATGGCCGTCAGGCCCCCGAAGCTGTCTGAGGGAGCGTGACCCAGACCCTGGCGTAAAAACATTGGGAACTCCTTATCTAGCTCATTAGGCTCAAAGGAAGGGAGAATGAGAGCTTTCAGTATAAAAACAGAAAAGTGTCTGGATGGATTTATTCTTACCATCTTTGTTTCCTGGCTATATTTGAGCCTGATGCTAGCATATGGCTGCACTACAGACATTTCATCACTAAAATAAAATGCCAATTCTGATGTAAGGTTTTTCATTTCCATGTTCTTATTTGTACGCATAAATGACATGCCAATTTTCTTTCAGCTTTCGAATCCACCAAAAAACCCCTTCACTGCCATAAAGCTTCCCTTTGATCAAAATAGAATCATAGTTTGGATTCGCTTCTGGTATTATTATCTGTTGATGAAACAGTTCTTTCTTTTATTTCTCATTCTATACATGTTGCATATAGCTTATCTGCCCATGCAGAAGAATTGTGTGGAGGGGCATTTCTTGGATTTTGCCACTTCCAAAATTAAATGGAAGTGTTTCTTGATATTAAAAATAAACAAGAAAATCCCTGAACACTAGAAATAAGTGTTTATGATACTATGACTTTTATGTTTATCCAGGGAGATGAGGGGTGGAGGAGAGGAGGAAGAGAAAGTGAAAGTTAAGAGGAATTCTTTGTTGTCCAAACTGCCTACATCTCCCTATTAAAACAGTATAGTCCTGGGCTGACTCTTGTTCTTCTAACACCTAACTAATAATGCATTTTCAGAATATTGAAATGTTGTTTACTAGATACTCTAACATTGCACACAAAAAGATGAACCAAAATAAAATCTCATTGAATATGCACATCATTTATCTTCATTACTTTGAGTTTATTTATTTATTGTTATATTTATATACTGCCTTCCTCACCCTAAGGGGCGACCCAAGGCGGTTTACAAGTAATAAGATATTACTAGAGTGGGGGGGGGGTAGATGTCAAAGCCACCCCCTCTCCCCAACAGTGCCTCTTCTGACCTCTCAGGCCCCAGATGTCAAAGCCACCCCCTCTCCCCAACGGCGCCTCTTATGCCCTTCCAGGTGCCGAGGGCTAGAGTCCTGGGGTGGCGGGCCAGATGTCAAAGCCACCCCCTCTCCCCAACAGCACCTCTTCTGCCCTCCCAGGCCCCGAGGGGCTGAGGGCTAGAGTCCGGGGGGGGGCAGATGTCAAAGCCACCCTATTGCTTGTTTTCCACTCTGCAATAGTTATGACCCACAGAACTTTTACTTGGTTCACATAAGCTCCTCATTGTTGCCATTCACACAGAAATGTTTAATACATCTGGGAAGGTGTATTTCATGCATCCACATATTAATCTTGTTCTCTCCTATTTCTTTGCCATTACCACCACCTACGTACCCGCGACTTTCACTTTTTGGAAATTTCCCCCCCTTTTTTTCTCATTTGTTTTGGTATGAGTACATCTGCCCATACCCCGAATACATGGAGGTGTGCTAGTCTAGGCTTGCATTTATACATTGCCTCATATGGAGTTTTGTCTAGTACGCTCGTCCAAACGCTATTTATTGTATAGTTTGAGTATAGGAGAGCTCCCCCCCAATAAGTATGATTAAGGTTGGCATCTTCTAGTATGCACCTTACCATTGTCTGCAATACTCCATTTCTCCTTTCAGCTATTCCATTTTGGAATGCTGAGAATGGACATGTAGTGTAATGAATTATGCCTAGCTTAGCTATCCAGTTTTTGAATTCACTAGATAGGAATTCTGATCCCCTATCTGTCATGATTTGTTTGATCTTTGTGTTGTGTTGTGTTACAACTCTTTTGTGAAATTCCTTAAATTTAGATAACGTTTCTCCCTTGTTTTTAAGTGTATATACAAATCCACACCTACTAAAATCTTCCACAATTGTAAGAAAATACTTGTTTTGACCTAATGATGGTTTGACCGGTCCTATTAAGTCTAAATGTACAAGTTGAAATATTTCTGAAGTACTTCTATTTGAAGATTTAGGCCTGGAACATGTTTTTATCTTTGAAGATTTACATATTGAACACTCTAGATAATTTTCACAACCTTTTATCTTTAAACCTCCAGAACATTTCAACATTTTTTCAAAAACAGGAAAATGTACATGACCAAATTTTCTATGGAGCAGATGGTCACAGCCATCATGCATCAGTACACCTATAGACATTCTAATAACATCATTCTCATTATTTGTAAATTACCTTTCATCCTGTTCAGTACTTTCTATATTTGTTTCCTCTTCTAGAGTCTCACCACCCTCATTTATATTATGTTTTCTTCTCTCAGATCTAATACAGCATCATTTTCATTGTTCACCAAATTAACACTTTCTATATCTCTAGTTTCTGCCATGGGTAAAATGTATGGTGACCCATTTATTATTTCTACCCCTTCTAAAACCCTGCCGTTGATGGTGAGTTTTGTGTTATTATTATTGAACCAAACCTCTATATTTGCATTTTTACACAGTGCTACAATAGCTAACACATTAAACAGTATTTCAGGAATATACAGTACATTTTCAAGTTCTCCTATTCCTGGAATGTATATATTCCCTACTCCTAGCACCTTAGCAAAACTCTGATTTGCAACCTTTACCATAAAATTCTTTTTTTACAAATGAACTAAAAACTTCTCTATTATTTGATGTATGTGCAGTAGCTCCTGAATCCAGTAACCAATATCCATCTATATTAACTAATACTGTTTCTGTAAAATTATATTTGAATCCATTGACTGAATTATATTCAAGTTTGTCATTTTCTTTAATTACTCTGATGTTTCTATTTGTGCTAGACAATTGCATATTCCTTGTTTGATAGTTGCAACTACTGTAATTAGAAGGCAGTCTATTTTGGTAATTGTATCCAAGTGTGAAATTATAATCATTTTCATCATTGTTCTTGGTAATTTTTGGACAGTTTTTCTTAAAATGGTATTTGGAACTGCATATAGCAAGTGGGGGTGAGAGTATAATTTATCATCAATTTCGACCTTTTTTGTCACTTTTATTTCTTTATGTAAATGTGCCCAATCTTTCCTGAGATTATCCTCCGCTATTAAACAACTAGATAGTGATTCCAATGACATATTTTCATAACTTAAATTTTCTAGTTGGCTTACAAAACTATTCCAACTTCGGTCAAGTGTGAATTTATTATCACACTTATCAAACTTTCAACAGTTATTGTTTCCCCTTGTTGAATAAGTTGTGACCTCATGCTATTTAGTTTTAATAGGTGCTCACCCATAGCCATCCCTGTTCTTAGTTTTGCTGAATGAAATTCTCTAGAAATTTTACTTGTTGTGCTTCTATTTTTACTATAAAATAAATTACACAATTTATCCCAAATTTCTGAAATTGTGAGACCGTTTGAAATACTGTGATAGAATGCTGGGTCAATGGAACTTAGTAATAGATACAAGGCTTTGTGGTGCAAGCAATCTAATTCTAGTGACTAAGGGTTGTTTTTGTGGATCTGATATCAGAAACAATGCATTGTCCCTCATGAGTAAAATTTGAAATTTCTGTGCCCAAGATAATATATTGTTACCCGATTTATTTAGTTTTTCAAAATCCTTGGGTAATTCATTTTGTTGTGAATAACCAAAGTTATTTATTCTTAGTCCCTGGTATTCCGGATCATTGGCAAATTGACAGTATGGTTTAGGTATCCATCCTGTCAAATTCAACAGTCCCGCTGTGTTTCCTTGAGTGGAATTGTAGTAGTGAGATTACGCATGTCCGATGTCTAGCGCATGTGCATGGTTCATTTTCTCTTGGCTTTTGATGTGGAAGGAGCTCCTGGAGGCTCACTGATTTGGCGATGATCCGAAAGCTGACCATGGATCTTGGAATTTACTTCGGGCATCCTGGAGAGGAGTTTCTGTAGGTCGTGCAACAACATGGGTTTTTGAGTGCGCTGATTGTTTCCTTTCACTTTCGTAGGAAGCTTGTATTTCTGTTTGTGATCCTTTTTTCCCCTATCATGCCGATCAAAGGAAAATAGATTCCCTAGCTGTGCATTCCCTAATGCTGCTGATAGTATGCTTATTGCTTTCTGAATTTCCAGTCCTGATGGTCTCCTTTTGATCATTTCTTTATGTTATGAGTCTTGTAAATAGTCCAATTCTGTTGATCCCTTTTCTTCCCACTCTGAGTTATTTATCATCCAGCAGCATTGATTAGATTTGTCACTGATATTAATATAGTTGGTTTCATTGTTTCTCTGCCATTCTCCTGCCTCTCTGTTTGTATTTTGTGGTAACATTGTACTCTGTCCCTCCATTTTTCTATGAGGGAGTTTCAAATTCTGAGGTACTGAAGAAGATTTTATCAAGAATTTCTCTGTTCTTATTTTTTCACACTCCGCTTCATTCCATCCCACCGGGTTTATTTTTTTAAAATTGTCTCTGTCCCTAGTTGTAGATTTTCCCCCAATAAAATTCTGGTTATCTAATAATAGTTCTCTTAATCCAGCAATAGGGTTACTACTCCTTTTGTCTGGGTCCATAATACATAGTATGGCTGACCATAAAATTTTATCTTCATTTGTTATACAACTCTCTTGTTCACTTTGCAATCAATTTTCATTATTTGGGGTGGACATCGGATATTTAATAATATGGAATATTTCACTTGCCTTTCCTTTGTTTTCAGCAATCCCCCTTTTTGATTTCCCTTCATCATTTGTGCTGTATGGCATTAGCTGTGCTGCCATTCTTCTGGTTTTGACTCTTGTGTCATTTTTCTTCATTTTTTAAATATTATTTTTCAATTAATATTTAATTTGGCCAAAACCATCCTCTGCTACTATTTTGTGATGGATTAATAGAGGATCAGGACAAATATCATCAGATATTAAAGACATAATAATATATTTTCATTTCTTACAATACAGTAACCATATCAAGAAAGAATGACCATCAAAGCAACAGCTAGTAGTTACAATTGGAACTGAGGTAAGTAAAAAAATCCAGGTGGGAGGGGTTAGTCCCAGAACAGTGGGAGGAGCTATGATTACAGAGCATAATGATATTATACTGTATTTTTTGGACCATAAGATGCACTTTTTCTCCCCCAAAAGTGGGGAGAAAATGAGGGTGCGTCTTATAGTCCAAAAGCTGTTCTTCGGTCAGCTGTGGCTGTTGTACATAAGAACATAAGAACAGCCATGCTGGAACAGGCCACAGCCCATCCAGTCCAGCATTCTGTCTCACACAGTGGCTCACCATTTCCTTCAGGGTATTCCCAAGGAGATGCCTTTACCTGCTTAGGATTCCCTGGAAATGGCATTGAGAGATATCCTGCCTATCTCTCCAACCCCGAGGTTGTCCTTAAGTATCCATAATTATAGCCATTGATACCCTTGTCCTCCATGAACTTGTCTAATCCTTTCTTAAAGCTGTCAAGACTGACAGCTGTCACCACTTCTTCTGGCAGGGAGTTCCATAGACCAGTGATCCTCTGGGTGAAAAAGTACTTTCTCTTATTGGTTTGAGAACTAGTACCCAAAAGTTTCATCGAGTGACCCCTAGTTCTAGTGTTGTGCGATAGGGAAAACAGGTTTTCCTTATCTACTTTGTCCACACTGTGCATGATTTTATAAACTTCAATCAGGTCACCTCTTAGACGCCGTCGTTCAAGAGTGAAAAGGCCCAACCGTTGCAGCCTCAGATGGTAAAGAAGGTGTTCCAGTCCCCTAATCATTCTGGTTGCCCTCCTCTGCATTTTCTCCAACTCCATAATATCCTTCTGGAGGTATGGCGACCAGAACTGTACACAGTATTCCAGATGGGGCCTCACCATAGATTTATAAAGAGGCAAAATGACACTTGCTGACTTATTTTCTATACCCTTCCTAATGATCCCTAGCATTGAGTTTGCTTTTTTCACTGCTGAGGCACACTGGGTTGACACCTTCATTGAGTTGTCCACCAGGACACCAAGGTCCCTTTCCTGGTTTGTCGCAGAGAGTTCAGACCCCATCAGTTTATAAATGTAATTGGGTTTTTTTGCCCCAACATGCATCACTCTGCACTTACTAATGTTGAAGCTCATTTGCCACTGTTTTGCCCATTCCCCCAGTGTCAAGAGATCCCTCTGGAGCTCCTCACAATCTCTCACAGTTTTCACTACCCTGTACAATTTAGTGTCATCAGCAAATTTGGCTACCTTGCTTTTTACTCCTACCTCTAGATCATTTATGAAGAGGTTGAAAAGCAGGGGTCCCAGCACTGAACCTTGGGGGACCCCACTCTTTACTTCCCTCCACTTGGAGAAGTGTCCATTTAGTGCTACCCTCTGTTTCCTGTCCCTTAGCCAGTTGCTGATCCAGGACAAGACCTGTCCCTTTATTCCATGACTGGTAAGTTTATTCAAGAGCCTTTGGTGTGGGACCTTGTCAAAAGCCTTCTGAAAGTCCAGATAAACAATGTCAACTGGATCCCCCTTATCCACATGCTTGTTGACACTCTCAAAAAATTCCAACAGATTAGTGAGGCATGATTTGCCCTTGTAAAAGCCATGTTGGCTCTCCTTTAGCAGCGCCTTCTCTTCTATGTGCCTATTAATTCTATCTTTTAGGATGGTTTCCATCACTTTACCTGGGATACATGTCAAACTGACAGGTCAGTAATTTCCTGGATCACCCCTGGATCCTTTTTTGAAAATTGGTGTTATATTTGCTACCTTCCAGTCATCAGGCACAAAGCCTGATTTGAGGGAAATATTATATATTTTGGCTAGGAGATCAGCAATTTCATCTTTAAGTTCCCTGAGAACTCGTGGATGGATGCCATCTGGTACTGGTGATTTGTTAGTGTTTAGCTTAACAAGACATGCAAGGACCTCCTCCCTGGTTATTTCTATCTGGCTTAATTCTTCAGTTTCCCTCCCTACGAAGATAGGCTCTGTTTTGGGCATGTGGTCTCTGTCTTCTTCAGTGAATACTGAAGCAAAGAATTCATTGAGTCTCTCTGCAATCTCTGTTTCCTCTTTAATAATCCCTTGCCTTCCATTGTCATCTAATGGTCCAATGGCCTTCCTAGTTGGGTTCTTACCTCTAATGTACTTAAAGAAGTCTTTGTTATTTCTCTGAGTATTTTTAGCTATACGCTCCTCAAAGTCTTGCTTTCCTTTCCTGATTGTTGCCTTGCATTTGTTCTGCCAGAATTTATGTTTCTGCCTGCTGTCCTCATTCGGACAAGCCTTCCATCTTCTAAATGAGCTTTTCTTGCTCTTGATCACTTCCTGAACAGCTCCGGTAAGCCACATCGGAGTCCTCTTGGACCTGGCAGTGCCCTTTGTCCTTTTGGGTATGCATTCCAATTGGGCTTCTGTTATTGTTTTTGTAAACAGCATCAATGCTTCTTGGAGTGTTTGGACTCTCTCAATTTTCCCTTTCAGCTTCTTTTTTACTAGTTTCCTCGTCTTTGGGAAATTTCCTTTTTGAAAATTTAAGGTCTCTGTGTTAGATTTTATCAGTGACTTGCAGTCTATGATCAAGTTAAACATAATTGAGTTGTGGTCACTTTTCCCTATTGGATCAGTCACATTAACATCTTGCACCAGATCCTGAGTATTAGGATCAAGTCAAGGATTCTTGTACCTCTAGTTGGGTCTTCAACCATCTGTCCCAGGGAACAATCATTTAGCATATCTAGGAACTTTATCTCTTTATCATGTGCTGAACAACAGTTCACCCAGTCTATGTGAGGGTAATTGAAGTCCCCCATTATAACCAGGCTTCCCTTCTTGGATGCCTTCTTTACAACATTCTCCAACTGCCAGTCTCCTTCAAGAGTTTGGGTCGGAGGCCGATAGTATATGCCTACTGTTAGACCATCCTTGTGGCCTGGTACTCTTACCCACAGAGCTTCTAATGGTGACTCCAAATCACCTAGATATTCCAATTCATACGATTTTATCACTTCTTTGACATACAAGGCTACACCACCTCCCGTTTGCCCCTTCCTATCCTTCCTGTACAGTTTGTAGCCTGGGATAACTGTATCCCATTGGTTATCATCTGTTCACCAGGTTTCAGTGATACCAATAATATCAATATTCTTATATATTGCTAAGTATTCCCTCTCCCCTATTTTGTTCCGGAGGCTTCTGGCATTTGTATACAAGCATTTATATATGCTTTCCTGATATAGTCTTTTGAGTCCAGTTGCATTGTTAGACTGCCTTTTGCATCCTTCTGCTAGAGAGCTGGTGACTAGCTCCTTGCTCTGCTCAGTAATTTTTGCATTCTCCTCACTACACAAGTACACATTTTCCCGAACCGGATGCTGCCCAGCTCCTGTCAGCTTCCCCCCAGTTATCAGTTTAAAAGGTGCTCTGCAGCCTTTTTGATGTTGAGTGCCAGCAATCTGGTCCCATCATGGTTCAAATGCAACCCATCCCTCCTGAACAGATTTGGCTTGTCCCAAAATGTTCTCCAGTTCCTGACAAATCTGAAGCCCTCCTCTCGACACCACCGCCTCATCCACGCATTGAGGCTTCTGAGCTCTGCCTGCCTGGTAGGTCCTGCACGAGTCACAGGCAGCACTTCTGAAAATGCTACCTTGGAAGTCCGGGACTTCAATCTTCTTCCTAACAACCTAAATTTGGCTTCCAGGACAGACCGCTTGGCCTTCCCAACATCATTGGTACCAACGTGTACCATGACAACTGGCTTGTTCCCAGTTCTCTCTAACAATCTATCTAGATTTCTTGTGATGTCTGCAACTTTTGCACCTGGCAGGCAAGTCACCATACGGTTATCATGTGCATCACAAATCCAATTCTCTGTATTTCTAATTATTGAATCGCCTAGTACAAGGAGCCTCTCTCCTGCAATTTGTTCATCTACATGCACCTCATCAACCATATTAAGGGAGAGAACCTCAGTTTGTTCCTGTTGTTTATCTTCCTGGATCTCATCAAGTGTGATGAAGGAGAGATCATCAGGTGGAACCAGTTGTTCCTCTGTGTGTTTCCATGAGGGAAAGAGCCTCAAATTTATTCTGTAATTTCAGACTCTCAGAGTGATCCCCTACTCTTCTCCCCCTTTGAGTCACATTCCTCCAAACATCTCCCTCCTGAGTTAGTGAAGGGCCTTCTCCCTCAGAACTGTGCCCTGTCTCTTCTTTGTCCAGCATAGTCTGCTCCGCTCTGTCCAAGAACAGCTCAAGCTCCTTAATTTGTTGATGGTTAGATATGCAGACCTCTAGATGCTGGACCTTCTCTTCTAGTAGTGCAACCAGCTTACACTTGCTGCAAGTGTAGTTCTCCATATGCTTTGGCAAGAACACAAACATGGCACAAGTATTGCAGGTAACTACAGCTGTTCCCTCAGAATCCATTTTAACAAGTGCAGTATTCTGGGCCTCAAAAATGTACACGTTTACTACCTTTCTACCTAGTAAGACTATATTCTTCCTTTGTTACTAGTTTGCAATCTCGTGTGCCGTTAGGCGCGCGTGCCTCTAAAGCAGCTCTACTCCAACTGCAAAACTTACCAGTGCTCACTTCCTTTGTTTGGCTCTCCTCAGCAGCAGCTCTGCTTAAGAGCACATGCAGATTCAAAAGGGCTGACCCTGAAAGAGCTCAGAGCTTTTAAAGGCTAGTTTGGCTCCGCCCCTATGAGTCAGAGTTCAGGGAAGGGCCTGGTGTGGCTCTGCCCCCTGCTTTTGGAAGCTTCTAACTGCTTCCTCTGTTTGAACAGAGGTGGCTCTCAGCAGTTTAAATTATCAATTTAAATTAGTGGAGGCCTCTAAAGCAGCTCTACTCCAACTGCAAAACTTACCAGTGCTCACTTCCTTTGTTTTGCTCTCCCCAGCAGCAGCTCTGCTTAAGAGCACATGCAGATTCAAAAGGGCTAACCCTGAAAGAGCTCAGAGCTTTTAAAGGCTAGTGTGGCTCTGCCCCTATGAGTTAGAGTTCAGGGAAGGGCCTGGTGTGGCTCTGCCCCCCTGCTTCTGGAAGCTTCTAACTGCTTCCTCTGTTTGAACAGAGGTGGCTCTCAGCAGTTTAAATTATCAATTTAAATTAGTGGAGGCCTCTAAAGCAGCTCTACCCCAACTGCAAAACTTACCAGTGCTCACTTCCTTTGTTTGGCTCTCCTCAGCAGCAGCTCTGCTTAAGACCACATGCAGATTCAGAAGGGCTGACCCTGAAAGAGCTCAGAGTTTTTAAAGGCTAGTGTGGCTCTGCCCCTATGAGTCACAGTTCAGGGAAGGGCCTGGTGTGGCTCTGCCCCCCTGCTTCTGGAAGCTTCTAACTGCTTCCTGTGTTTGAACAGAGGTGGCTCTCAGCAGTTTAAATTATCGATTTAAATTAGTGGAGGCCTCTAAAGCAGCTCTACTCCAACTGCAAAACTTTCCAGTGGTCACTTCCTTTGTTTGGCTCTCCTCAGCAGCAGCTCTGCTTAAGAGCACATGCAGATTCAAAAGGGCTAACCCTGAAAGAGCTCAGAGCTTTTAAAGGCTAGTGTGGCTCCGCCCCTATGAGTCACAGTTCAGGGAAGGGCCTGGTGTGGCTCTGGATATTTTACAAGAGCCGCAGCTGGCCAAAGGCTACTACTGCCGCCTCTCAGCTGTTCAGCTGTTCAGGGCAGGAGAAAAAACATATGAAAAACAAGTGACCACTAGAGGGCAAAAATCGCAATTTCCCATTTAAATGCATTGGAAATAAATTTATTGTATTCAAACGTTTTCTGTTTGTATGTTCCCAATGCATTTAAGTGGGAAACCAAACCTGTGCTTAAAAAGAAAGGGTTTCACTTACCTTGATGCCTTTGTCTCTACTCCACGTGGACAAAATGGAGGGGGAAAACATGCTTCCTGGTTGAAAGGAGAGCAAGAGGCTAGGCTGGAGTATCACTTCCTTCCTCAGTGCAATTGGCCTGACCTGCCCATTTCCCCTGCAGCGCCACCACTGGTTGCTGGTGCAAAATACAGTATTAATTTTTTGTTTTGTTTTCCTGCTTGAAAACATCATATGGTCAGGTGCGTCTTATGGTCCAAAAATACGGTATAGTACAAGAAATGTTTGATGTTATATCTTGACACATTCAGATATTTTCTCTTTTTAATGTTTAGCGATCGAAATAGCAGTGAACTGACAAGGCACAGTGAGGATTTGAATTAGTGCTGTATCAATTCTGTGCTATAAGGCAAACCTAGGAGAAAAAATATTTTAGCAATAGCAATAACAATAACAGTTATATACCACCCCATAGTACTTAGTGCACTCTCCGGGTGGTTCACAAGTTAATTAGCATTTTGCCTCAATATGTTGAGTACTCCTTTTACCAACCTTGGAAGGATGGAAAGCTGAATCAACCTTGGTTCCCTGTCAGGATCGAACTCACAACATTTTGGCTACAGTACAGCAGATTAACCACTGGCCCACCAGGGCTCCTTTATTTTAAAAAATACAGTTGCAGCATAAATTGTAGTCCTTACCAGCATGAGCAGAAGGAAGGCTAAAGGAGTAGAATTCACTTTAATGGGATGCCCCACTCTGTTCATAATAAATTATATCATCTGGATGTGCTCAGTAACTGCTCCAAAGGATCAGTCGAGTTGATAAGACAAGCCATAGGCAAGACAAAATAATGCAACTAGAAATGCTAGAACAATAATGTGCGTGTACACGTACACACACAAGAACTGTCAGTTGAGCAAAATAAACCGCATCTTCCTGCTAAAAGTTTAGATCTACTCATATGATCAATAAAATAAATATCTAAAGAAATAATAAGGATCACAGCACAAACATTGGGACAAATGCTCATTTAGTTACTCTCTGAATGTTCTCTCAACAATCTCTAACAGGAAGACAAGGGTAAAGGTAGATGTCACCCTTGCTCAAAAGCCAGTCAAATCCGACTCTAGGGTTCAGAGCTCATCCCTGTTTCATAGCTGAAGAGCCAGCGCTGTCTGCTTCTGCAGACATTTCTGTTGTAATGTGGCAGGCATGACTAGACACCAGAGCACATGGAAGTTGTCCCTATTTATCTACTTGCAATTTCTTGCTTTCAAACTGCTAGGTTGGCAGGAGCTGGGACAAAGATGGGAGCTCATTCCATCCTGCAGTACTCAGAAATCGAACTGCTGACCTGCTGCCTTCCATTAGCATCTTACCCACTTGACCCACTGCAGTCCCTAACAGGAAGACTCCAGCTGCTTAATTAGCAGTATTATCGGCTGCAACTCCTATCCAAGAATGCATTTTCCCCCTGAAGCAGGAAAAATGCCACTGGCATGAATTTTTTAAAAGTGGATTTCAGTTTGCTATGAAGTGACCCACACACTATGATCACAGAGTCTTATGTTGCTGCACTTATGAAATGAGACATGCAGGATTTAACACCGGGGCTGCAACGGTCTTCCATAGCCTTCAGATATCCGATATCCATATCGGACATGGTGCACCTTCATTGCCAGTTCATCTGGTATGGCCTCTTCTGCTTCTGTGACCATTGGGAATCAGAAAGTGGTTCCTCCTCTGCTCATTTCACTGTTAGGCCCAATATTATGGTTTCCAGTGGCATTTCTTCCACTGAGGGGACCATCACCCCACCTATAGGGGCTCATCCGCCCATAGCCATTGGCCCTTTAGGAAGTCAGTTTTTTTACCACTCCCCGACACTTGGTGTTGAGTTGCAGGCTATACGGTCTATCTACTCCATTACTGTAGTGGGATGTCCGACCAGACATAATTAGCAGCATAAGAGTTGAGAAAGTATAAGAGTATAAGAGTTGAGAAAATAGATAATCATTGGGTACCAATGACAACAATGGCATTATTTAACCCAATGATTACTAGGAATATTTCTTATGGGGGTCAGGCATGCAGAAATGCTCAGCATCAGAAGAGAGCTTGGAATAAAGTTGTGGTGTTTGAAAGCACCTCCACATTGAGTATCACATTGAGTTCCAGTATAGTTTATTATAGGCAGAATCTATTTGGAACAACCAATGATGAAACTGTTTCCATCAGTGGAATTAAAAGTGGTGAGCTCCATTCCCCATGTCAGCTTTCTGTGAATCCCAAACATCTGGTCTAAGGGGCTTGGGAAACCTTGACAGCTGTTTTTTTGGGTGGTGCCGATGACTATAGTGGGGTGGGGAATAGATTTAAGGAAACAATGTCCACTGGTGCTACAAGATCATGAAAACTTAGGCCAACATTACAAAAAGACAAGGAGAAAACTACTTTACATTTCCCATCCTCCGTCAAAAGGAAACAATAAACCTGACTGAGTCCAATTTTGCTTGGAAATGGAATCTAAATTTAAGCTCTCCCAAGACCACATGGGGCCCACTAATGGAAAACTGATAGAAAATAGGAACAGTGTCTTAATTCATGGCCATTCTAGAAATGAGTAGAGACTGTTAGTAGTTACTTCATGATCTCTGTTTTATGTAACAAAGGGGGAAAGTGGTATGAGAAATTGACATGTGCCGAAGCTAACTGCCCAACTTAATTTCCTGTACAGAGCATTAAAGACACTTTGACAACTTCTGGTGGTAAGAAGATTGCATGGTCAGATACAAACCTGCTTTTTATTTTATCTTATACAGCTTGGAAATAATCTCTGAAACCCCTCAGTTGTGAAAAGTGTCCTATTATTTCCAAAAAGTGAAAAGGAAAGGGGAAAACAGGCTCCACATTTTCTCCCCATAGAATGTATTTACTGTGCTTAAACATTCCAGCTCTATTTTAAAATGTGGGAAATAATTCCTCAGCAAGCAATCTTTATTTCTGAAAGACAAGGAAAAAAAACTTCAATGTAAAGCAAATTGTTGTGGTTTAGACCCCAGAACAGTCCCCTTCAAAATATGATCACATGAATCCCTCTTATTCCACTGTGGGATCCGCATTCACAATTGGCCAACTGTCCCTGACAGAACCCCGGTTTGGGAGATCACTCCTTCGAGCTGTAAGGTTTCGAGGGGACAGAAATTGGGGAGCAGATATTAGATATAGCTCAATTCACCTATTGCTGACCTGACAGGCAGCTAGGACAATGGAGAACAAGAAATCACAGATGGTTAACCCGATATACATGTAATGGATAATCTTGCATCCGCAGATGTCCTAAAGTCCCAGAGTAAACTTCAGCCAACTGTTTGCCCCTGATAACAAGGAACAATGCTTGTCCCCGGTAGTTGATTAAGCTAGATAAGAAACTTCCCCTGGTGAAGACTTCCCCAATTAACTTGTGTAAACATGATGTGCAGACTCAGGTTTTCCTTTGTATCGCTACGCACAGCATATGCACGCAGCAAGGATATAAGCTTGAGAATTGTCTTCATTAAACACTGGTCTTCGCTCCATCTTGCCTCCCATGTTTTGCTTGACCAGTCTCCTCTGGGACCCTCTGGCCCACATCGGGCCCCGATCCAACATTCCACCTCAGGTAAGCACAAGAAGAAACCTCTGTTGTTTAATTCCTCAAGGAGAGACTAGAGCCATCAAGGTACCACTGCAATAGTGGTTTCGTCCCTTATTGCACCTTGCCAGCTATGGAGCACCCAATTTAATAACTGAGATAGGCTTCAGCATCCTGAGGAGCTCATCTTTGTGCATGCACATGCTCGTGTGTGCATGTGTTTATTTGCTTAATGAACAGCTTTTGTGAGGGCAGAATTTAAATTGACAGAACTTGTACAGTCTCCAGTGAAAGCTTGACAGCCTCACCAATCAGGGTTTTCCTGAGGTCAGAGGTTGGCTTTAGTGCTTTACCTCAGTCTTTCCCATGATGATCAAGGAAGGCAAAATAAATTTACACAAATATGAGCAAATAGGGATTGCACACTTCTGCTCTTTGGAATTCAATTTGATCTATACTAGAGTGGCTAACGACTGTTGAGCAAGTATGCATGTTACCTGCCTAACAAACATGCTGGAGAAGGTTGCAGAATGTGGGTTTGGATGAATTTGGGGCTTAGAAAATCTCATCTCAATGGAAGAATGATCTTTACAAGTATGAATATTTTTGCTCAAATCACATTAAGTTGCCAATACTTTTTATTTCACTCCCTACTACAAAAGACCCAGAAGAGTAAGGGTGGAAAATAGGCACCGTTGGTCATTGTAATGAAGCAAGAACTCACATGGGGTTTTTCAGCAATATATAAAATTCAGGGTATACTTTCAGAGTAACACTCCCTCCTCCCTGTTAAAAATTTGAAAACTAGTACAGTAAAATCTCACATAAAGAGCACCTTGCTTAGAGACTAACTTGCTTAAAGAGCAAATTTTCTCTAAATGGTCGCTTCGCTTAATAACTAAACCCAACCAAAACCTCGCTTAACTAAAACAGGGCTCACAATCTCCCCCCCCCCCACCATAAGTCATAATTGGTCACTTACAATGGTGTTTTGCTTAAAAGAGTAAACTCACTTAAAAAGCAATCCCATGGAACGCATTATGCTCTTTAAGCGAGGTACCACTGAATTGTCTTAAACTCTTTGTATACACTTGATTTGAAAGTGGCTCTATTGGTCTGAGTAACACTTTGGAACATATGTTTTCTTGAGATGTGTGTGCTAAGAACTACAGTCTGTTCCCAGAAAGACAGTCCCTGAACGATCATAATCAATGCCTGCCAAGCCAGAACTACTGAATTAATATCCAATATGACAGTATTTTGACTGACTTCTACAGTCATCTGTGAGAGCCCTTCTCAAGCTGAGTCCTTCTCGCTGTGGTGGACTGTAGCTTCTGTCATTTTCTGCCAGTACAGCCATGTGACACTGGAATGAAGCAAGTGGAATCCCACACATCTGGAAAGAGAACTTGGAAAGGTTACATTGTTCTTGGATCCTAGAATCCCTGCAGAGTCAGCAAGTGGGGATTTGGAAGCTGTATTCCAAAGAAATAAATTGTATTTAGTAGGAATAAAGTTGAAGAATTACTGTTCTGTAAGGAACAACCAAACCTGAAATGATAGAAGATAATGGCCCAAATCCTCTTGTATAGCTAAGCAAATTGTGTAAATTTTGGAGGCAAACTGTTGTTATGAAATTAATGTAGATGTTATTGGTTGCATGCTGAGTCACACAGCTCTGTATGAAACAGGTGATGTCTACATTGATTTCTTCATTTGGGGCAATTTGCCTCCAAAAGATACTTAATCTTACGACTGGCGAGCTGCTTTTAACAACAACAACAACAACAGGTTTATTTATATGCCACTCAGAGCGGCTTTACAGAAAAGAAAAAAGAAAGCTTTCTACAACAAAAAGGAAGCTTTCTCAACAATATACAGTAATACCTCATACAAAGTCCGCTTCGTACAACATCAAATTCATACAACATCACCTAATTCCTTGAAAAAAGTTGCCTCATACAAAGTTGCTGCAACTTTGTATGAGGCATTGGGGTTTTTCCCAGGTTGCATTGTGCCTGGGCAGTATAAAAGGCAGGACACATGCACGCATTGCTCCTGTGGGTTTGCATGAGGCGAAGAGTGTTTTGGAGTGGTTTTGAGCGTGATTTTGGATTTTTTGAATTTTTTCGTAAGAATTTTTGGATGCATTCCTGGGATTTTTGCAGCATTCTTCAGGTTCTTGGACCATTCGTTGGCACAGTGGAAAGGAAGGTAAATGAGGTTTTCTGTTTCCGATTGGCTTGGGGTGGGGAGGTGGATGGGGGAGGGCAATTTTTTGGTGGGGTGGGCAATTGTTTGGTGTTTGCTACTGTTTGGATGATTAACACTGTGCTGCATGATGGGGCATATCCTTGGCGTTCTTTGCTTCATTTCGTTGAGCCCTTCATTTTTCGTGGGACTATGGGAGGTATCATTCTCCCCTTCTGAGTCCTCATCTCCATGTTCCCTGGAGTCATCCGTGGTGCACTCTTGCATTGCTTCGTCATCATTGCTATCAAGTAATCCTATCATGACTTGCCTGTTGTTGGCTTCCTCGGCTATGAAGTATGGTAGGCCGCCTATGAACTCTATGCTCCCTATTTCTTCTCCCCTTCTTTTGATGGATGCCTTCTTATTTCTGAAGATTATTCTCAGGCTAGGGTCCTCCATGAGTCTGGTGGTGGCCAGCACGTTGTAAGGAATTCCTGGGACATAAAGGACGTCTTTGGCCAGTCTAATTCTAGGGATGAGATGTTGCCCCTGCCAGCTACCTTTGCATGTTCCTGGTTGGCAACTTTGATTCTGAAGGAGTCTTCCTCGAAGGAACTGAATATCTCCCTGTGGCATGATGTGGTGGTGGCCCCAGAGTCAATCAGCCATTGTTGCAGGTGAGCGTCTGTGGGTCTGTCTGCCCTATGGCATCTGGCCCCTTTGCCGTATTTGACTATGTTTACAGAGTCTGATTTGTGCTTCTCTTGTTCTCTCTGTGGCCTAGGCTCTCTTCCTGGGCTGGGCGATCTCCATCGCCTGTCTTCTCTGTTCTTGTCATCTCTGTGCCTGCGTGTCCGATCACATGAGGGGTTGTGCTCTGCGGCCCTCCTATCCTAGTGGAATCTTGGGCAGTCCCTCCTAATGTGTTTTCTTGACCCGCATGTGTAACATTCTGGGGTTGAGCTTGCTTGCTCAGTGAAACTAACCTTCTTGCGTAGCCTGTCTTCTCTGCGCATGATGGCCCTGTCTCTTCTAAGGTTACCCTCAGCTATGAGCTTTCTAGTGATGCATTCCAATGTGGCATTGTCACTGCCTATATTGTCTAACTGAGTCAGAAAGTAGTCCCAACTTGGATCAAGAGAGTTGTAAATAACACTAATCAGGTGTTGTTCTGTGATGCTTTCACCTCTTCTTAAGAGGTCAGACCTCATATTGTTTAGTGTCATCAAGTGTTCACTCATGGTTGTTCCTTCCTTAAGTTTGTATGCAAACAACTCTCTTAATAGCAAGCAGGTCGTACTTCTGTTTCTGCAATAAAACATATTGTACAATTTTCCCCAAACATCATAAACAGTTAGCCCATTCGGGATACTCCCATACATAGCAGTGTCGATAGAGCCCAAAAGTAAACAGAATACCTTGTGGTGCAGTCTGTCCACCTCTAGGGTCCATGGTCTCATTGGTGGGTTTTGACTCAGGTGCAAAGCCCCTTCCCTCATCAAGATTACCTGGAATTGCTGAGCCCAGTCAATGAGGTTCTTCCCAGTCATCCAAAGGATTGGGAAGATGTTTGGTAGTTGGCTCTGCTGGCTGGCATTGCTTCCATTGCTGGAGTAGGTCTGGTGTCCTGGGCTGTCTTCAAACTGGCAGTAAGGGATGGGGACACAGACTGTTGTATTTGAAAGTCCCGCTTGTTCCTTTCTTTCTTGCCTGCAGGGGGAGCTTGCTTGTCTCCCGGCTTCAGGGTGACCTGTCATGACCTGTTCTACCTCCTCTTCACCAGAGGGGGAGTTCTGCTGCCTCATCTGCACCTGCGCATCCCTCATTCTTTGCCACCTGTTGAGGTGAGCGGACCTCCGCTCTGGAGGGCCTGCCTGTTCGGGCTGGAGCGTCGCTGAGGGGTCAGCTTCATTGCTGGAGCTGCTTTCTTCTTCAGAGGATTCCGTGATGTCACCATGAGGAGGCTGCCATCTCTGCCGGGTCGAAGGAGTCCCATGTCGTCGGGGCTCTGCTTCTTCGGACCGTGGCCTTGCATGGAGATTGGCTTCCTCGCTTGAGCTTCCCTTGCAATCGAGCCAGACAGGCGATGGGTCATGGTAGGTTTCTGTCTTCCATTTTCCCTTGGTGTGCGTCTCCGGTTCTTCCGCGCAGGTGTGGGTTTTGCGGCATTCGTACCCTTCGCGTCTGCAGCTGGGTCTCTCACGGTGGTCTGTTTCTGCATGGTGGTTGCATTCCCTTTGGTCGTGGTAGCTTGCCTCTGGGGAGGGGCTGCGTACCCTTTGGCTTTTAGTTGGTTTGTGGTGATTTGTTTCGGGGGATCTGCCTCGCTCTTTTTGCCTGTGGTGGCTTGCTTCCGGGGAAAGGTCACTTCCCCTTCGGCCTCTGGATGTGGGGAGGGCCTCTGGCCCGTGGGGAAGCTTGGTCTGTTCATTGACGGCATCCCTTTCAGGTGCCCTTTATCTGTCTGGGGCTTCCCACTCCCCTCCTGACTCCTGAGGGGTGAGGGTCGGCATGGTCCGCATGTACGGCCCCCAGGGTCCCAGGGCTTTTTCTCTTTTTCGTGTGGTCGGGGTGCATGAGTCATCTTTGGGCATTGTTGGCTCAATGGGGTTTCGTGCCTGTGAGATTGGTCTGCCATCTTGGCTAGATTCAAAACCGGCATGATGCTTGGGGTTCCCGCCATGGAAGTTCCCGGGGTAGAGCTTACCGCACAATTGGTGAGAGGTTCACCTACGTTGTTCATCAATGCTAGTAGCTCTGCCATGGAAATCATTCCTTTCCCCATTCGCTCTATCGCCTTGTAGATTTTGGTTACCGGGATTGCGCCTTGGTCGTCCATTTGGGTCCATCTCCACGATGGTTCAGTTGGGGTTAGCCTGTTCCATTACCGATTGGGGTCGTACGGTCACTGGTTCTGGAGTTTCGGGTCCTCCTTTGGATCTTGTGGATCTGGCCCATGTCTTGGCCCCCCCTTTGTTCGACCGGGTCTTCCTTTTGGTCATTTTTGTTTGTTTTGGAGTTAATTATGGGCAAACCAAACCTCTGCTACCATTTTGTTAGAGAGTTTCAGATGGTTTGGCCCAATAACTCCAGGATCAATCATTTACATTTAAAGTCTTTTATTTCCACTGCCTGCATGGCAGTCAGTGGTGGTCTCAAGGGTCAGGGATGGAAGTGAGGTCAGCGGGTAAGCAAGGGTCCTTTAATAGGGTTAGGTGAGGTCAAATAAATAGGGGTCGGAGGAGTAGGGTTACATAGGCAAAGCATTGTGGTAAATATAGTTCAGGGCAGAGTGATATTACATCGGACACTGATTTCATTATAAAACTCATTAAAATCAACTAAGTGCACAATTTAAAACAACAGAGAAGATTAAATATTATATGCCAGTTTTACAAGATGTGTTTTTGTGCTCAGCAGCAGTGAGAATAGCAACTGATCGCAGCTCTGAAAGAAGTCTGGGAGACGCACCAGAAAGAGCCTTTTCCACATGCCTATGGAAAGAAAGACTTTTAAGAAAGTCTCTTCTGAAGATCTTAACATCTGGACAGATTCATAAGGATAAAAATGGTCACCTGGACAGCCAGGGCTCAATATCTTTATGACTTTAAAAGTTAAAACCAGTACCTTGGATTGCACCTGGGAAGCAATTGCCAACCAGTTTCAGAAAGGATTTCACCCCTTGACAGGGTCATCTGATTGTGTTACTATGTACTAGTTAACAACCTCATTGTGACATATTGCTGAAGATACCAGGCCCATTTCAAGGGTAGCCTCCTGTATAGCACATGATGGTAGTAAAGATGACAATGTAACCAAACCATGGATGACAGTTGCTAAATCAGGGAGTGGTTAATCCTGTACAGGCCAGGTAATTTCCCCCCTAACCAGTCATACACTCCTCCTGTCAATAAGATAGCCATCTTATCTGGATTCAGTTTCAATATATTGGCCCTCATCCAGTCCAATATCAATACCTGTGTTGGATCTGGGCCGCGAAGCGGGTTGCGCAAACTGGATCAGGGCTGCGATGCGGCCATTGGGTCCTGGAAGAGACTGGTCAAGCAAAGACACACGAGGCAAGATGGCGCGAAGACCAGTAATTTAATGATCACAAATCATGAGTATTTATGCTGTTCTGGCTGCGTGCATAATCATAGCGATCCAGTGCAAAACCAGACTTCACACATCATGTTTACACAAGTTAATTGGGGAAGTCTAACTTAATTAACTGCAGGGGACACACATTGTTCTACATTATCGGAAGTAAACAAGTGGCCAACATTGACTCTAGGGCTTAAAGGAATCCGCAGACGCAAGATTACCTATTACATGCCTAGTGAGTTAGTCATTAGCTCTCCATTGTCTGAGCTGCGTGTCAGATCAGCTATTGATGAATTAAACTATTTAATATTCCACTCCCCCAATTTCTGTCCCCTCAGGAACCTGTGGCAACGAGGTGATCTCCCATCACCGGGGTTCTGTCAGGGACAGTATGCCAATTGTACTCGCGGAACCCACATACCTGGCCATGCACTGCTCAAGGACCTGGCTAGTATTCTCTGCAGATGAGGCAAAGGAGAGATAGAGCTTCATGCCATCAGCATATTGGTGTCCTCCTACTCCAAAATTCTGAATGACTTCTCCTAGTGGCTTCATACAGATGTTGAAAATCAATGGGGAAATAATAAACCCCCCAGTTATCCCACTTTTTATTTTCATCCAATGAAATAAACTGGTTGAGGGCAAGAGAAAGAGAAGAAGAGGGCAGCCACAAATGAGATGGCTAGATGGTATTGTAGATGCAATGGGCACCATACCTGTCAAGTGTCCCAGATTGGCCGGGATTTCCCGTATTTCGGTGCTGATTGTCTCCATTTTCCACCCGGAGCTGCCGCTATCCCAGAATTTGGCAGTGGGGGGGGGGAGGAGTTCCTGCACATCCCTTCTGCACAGGTCCTTTCTACGCATGCATAGAACCCTGTCTGGAGAGGAGACTGTCTGGGGAGGGGGAGGAGACTGTCTGGGGAGACTGTCTGGGGAGGGGGGAGGGGGCGGCGGGTGGTGGTGTGGTGCTCCCCGGGAAGAGCTACAGCTGGGGAGGGGGCAGCCCACGGGTGTAGCGCCCTCCAGCCGGCTCCCTCTCCCCTCAGCATGAAAAAACCCACCCACCCCCGAGAGAGGAGAGGAACAGCCAGGCTTAGCCCACCCTAATTTCCCTGCCTGCCTCCTTTATTCCCCGCGGGGAGGCAGGAGGGGGAGGCTGGACTGAGGCAGCCTCACTCCCGGGAGCGCCAGAGGGAGCTGGCTGCTGCCTGGAGTTGGTGGCAGAGAGGAAGGAGGAGAAGTGGAGGCAGAAGCAGCCCCACCAGAAAGTCAGGGTGAGGGGAAAGCCACGGCAATTCCGTGGCAATTCCTCCTACCGTAGGCTCCCTTTCTCTCTCACACACACACACACGCACGCAGCCTTTCTTCAAGCCGGGTCTACTGGGCCTTGCTTTCCTCTGACGGCATGCCTGCAGTCCCCGGGGAGGCCGCAGCGGAGCACAGGCAAAAGGGGGGGGCGACGGTTGCGCTCCTGCCTCGGCCACCCCGGGGGGTCCCACATGGAACTGAATCCACGGGCAGAGTGTCCAGGTGGCCAAGGCGCGGGGTAGCACAGAGAGCCAGCAGGGCCTGAAGAGACGGAGCCAGGGAAGGGGCTCCTGAGCCCGCGCAGTCCTTTCTCTGCTCCTCCTGGCCCATACCTGTCAAGAGCAGCTCCGGAGATTATGAAACCTGTGAAGAACGTTTCTGCGCAGGTTGCTTCTATGCATGCATAGAAGGCTTTTACGCATGCATAGAACGGACCTGTGCAGAAATGTTCTGCGCAGGTCCCGTAATCTCCGGAGCTGCGCTTGACAGGTATGATGGGCACAGAGTTGGGCACGTTGAGAGGGATGGTGGAGGACAGAGGTGTGTGGAAGACAATGGTCCATGGGGTCACAAAGGGTTGGACTTGATTGTGTGACTCAACAACAACAGCAACAGCAACAGCAACAAACTTTATATCTCACTGATATCCATTTTGTGGGAAATCAATTAGGTAAGGGGGGAAACCCTTAAAGATAGAGTCATTTGTTACATAACAAGACTTGCTTTATGTGGTACTACTTGTTTTCATTGCTGTCAAATGCACTGTATGCTTGGCCTGTATTACACCCTATCCAGAGGCAAACACATGTCCTTCTCTCTTCTTTCCTTTAATGCAATTTTCATAGGAATGGTCACCTCATATATCAGACAATTCTTTCACCACATTTGGAAAGCAACTTATCTCTGTCATTGAGTGAAGTTCCTCCAAAGAGAAGTCAGATTACTATTCTGTAAGGAAATGACTTCATTGAGATTCTCTTTTTACACTAAGTTGCTTGGTAGACTGTAAAACACAGCAGTACAAACCATTACAAGCAATATAACCTTTGGCCGTATGTAAATACGACAAGTCAGAATACAAATGTGTGAGTAGTTTGTTTGGTTCACACTTTAAGGTAACATGTTTCAAATTTGTACTTCCTGAACTGGCATTACAGTCTGAAAGCAGAGACGGCTGATAACTGTGAAAAGAATGGAGGTGTACATATAAGCCTCTTCCTCAACATTTCCTGTCATGCATTTAGCACAAGGGTCTGAAGAGGGGCGGGGCTAAAAGCCTTAGCAAAATGTTAGTTGTGCTAAAGGAATTAGCACAAAGGTTACATATGGGAGCTCTGCTCTGTCAGAAGATAAAGGTAAAGGTTTCCCTTGCTTGAAAGCCAGTCGTATCCGACTCTAGGGTTCAGTGCTCATCTCTTTTTCAAAGCCAAAGAGCCAGCGCTGCCTGCTTGTGTAGACATTTCTGTGATCATGTGGCAGGCATGACTAGACACTGGAGCGCATGGAGCATTGTTAACTTCCCACCAAAGTGGTCCCTATTTATCTACTTGCAATTTCTTGCTTTTGAGGGGTTTTACACCCAGACTGAAGGGACACTGCATAAATCTGTTTGTCTATGACACTCTGCTTTTGAAAGTTACTACTGCACTGTATTAAAAAATTATCACTGGGATAATAGGGTGATTGTGCTAGTTGCTTTCTAGTAGCAATATTTGAACAGGGCATTTTGAATCCATACATCTCCAAAAGCTCACCCATTCTTGAACAAATTTGTCCCCTCTACCACACATTTCACTGTATGGGCTAAGCAATTCATCTATGCAAGAAGGTTTGCATCCACACCCAACATTTCTTTTTGCAATTACTACAGTCTACAGTTTTGACTGACAATATTTTTTTGTGTTATATTTCTTTATGGACTGTTTGTTTACAGTTCCCTAATCTACAGAGGTTATCTAGAGGTTATTCCTCTCTCTTCATATGTCTAATATTTTAGTCCTACAAAGAATTTCATCAACATAAAAGTGTAAATCTGCTTATCTCTGCTAAGATGTATTTGCCACTTACAACTATGTTAAATATGTTGTGTGCTGTCAAGTTGAATCTGACTTATGGTGATGCTTAATAGAGTTTTCAAAGGGGGGTGGGTGTATAATAAGTTTCCAAGACTCAATGGAGATTTGAACCTAGGTCTCCTGGATCCTACTCTGTCATTCTTTCTACTGTGCCACATTGCTTCCACCTCCCACTTCTGGTTTTTAAAAAACCAAAAACAATTAATTACAAGGAATGTGACTGGAAGGCAGGAGGTCAGCAGTTTGATTCTTGAGTACTGCAAGACGGCATGAGCGCCCATCTCTGTCCCAGTTCCTGCCAACCTAGCAGTTCGAAAGCAAAAAAATTGCAAGTAGATACATAGAGATCACTTCGGTGGGAAGGTAAATAGTGCTCCGTGTGCTCTGGTGTCTAGTCATGCCTGCCACGTGACCACGGAAACGTCTGCAGAAGCAGACAGTGCTGGCTCGTCAGCTTTGAAGCAGAGATAAGCAGTGAACCTTAGAGTCGGATACAACTGGCTTTCGAGCAAGGGAAACCCTTACAGTAAGACCCTGGTTTATGACTTTGGTCTGTTCTGACTGCCTTTGTCGGAAACCAGATTAATCATGAACCCAAACACAGATTCCTATAGGAATGCATTGAAAAATAAAAAAATTGGTCCTGACCTGACCAAAAATAATTTAAAAAAAATTAAAAAACCTCCCAAAAATCAAAAATAATAATAATGCCAGACACATTTGTCACTCACCCTGATTTATTACCTCCTTGGAATTGTTTTACAAATTAAAAATCATTGTACAATAAATATTTTATACGATAGCCTCCCAATAAGTAAGCAAGGTCAATTGGTTTTTTAAAATATGATATCCTTAAAGGTCTCTGGATACTTCAGTTCAGCCAGGATGTATGGCCAGAATCAATATATTAACTGACTTATATATAAATCAATTTCAATTTTGCTTCTTTAAACTTATGTGGAATGTGGAAGGTTCTCATTTGGCAGAAACTGAGGTGGTCAAGGAAAGCAAGTAACGAATTACCCTTACAGCATTATTCAAACAGAAATAAAAGATAACGATTCTTTTATGAAAATATGTGAGAGCAGAAGTTCATAGTTGCATCTGAATGTCTATACCCCATTATTGGTATTTCTCTGAAAAGTGATGGTAAAATAAAGTATATTACTGATGGCTTTATATATTTCTCACTAAAATAATCGCAGCACTATCAGATTTAAACATTGGCATTAAAGTTAATGGGGAATACCTGAATAACAACCGATATGCTGATGACATAGTATTGTTTGTCACAAATCTTGCAGATCTTCAGTTAATGCTGGATCAAGTTAGAGCTTCAAGCTCAGAATATGGTTTGGATTTCAACACCAAGAAGACTAAATATCTGGTTATAAGCCGAGCAACAACTCACCGCAAACTAATGGCAGGAACACAAACAATTGAAAGAGTGGATAAAATTATCTATTTGGAATGTAGGCTAAATGAAAATTAGGATCCTGAGGTAGAGATTTGAATACCGTATATATTCGAGTATAAGTTGAGTTTTTCAGGCCCCAAAATGAGGTCCAAAAAGGTGACTAGACTTATATACAGGTCAACAACCAGGAGGGTCACAAAACCGTGCTGGATTTGGTGCAGTTTGGGACCTTAAAAGGGGCTTTCAACTTCAGGAGAGGGGAAAAGGAAAACATATGATCGATGGGCCATTACCACAGATGGCCACAAGAGGGCGCAAATTGCAAATTCCAATTTAAATGGATTACCTGGAAAAGACCTGGCCAAGGGGGTCTGATGAGGTTGTGACAGGCCCAGCAAGCTGGCAATGAATAACCCATTGCTATAAAACTACAAAAAAATGAGCGAATATATAAGTTAAATTACAAGTAACTTTAGCTGCCCATTGTGACAGGTAATATGGATTTTGAGGAACTGGATAGTTGTCAGTGGTGGCAGTGCTACTCGCATCCAAGTATACATTTCCTGGAAATCATTTTCACATTTGATGGATGTGTGAAAGAAGAATGACAAACAGGAAAAATCCACTGGCATGAACTTGTTTAAGGTGGATCTCAGCATGCCATGGAGTGATCATAGAGTCACCTCCCGTGGCACATGCAGAATTTAACACCAGGACTGCAATGGACTCCTGTAGCCTTGAGGATATGAACAAGGTGCACCTGCAATGTCAGTCCATCTGGAATGGCCTCTTCTGCCTCCATGATTGTTTGGAATCAGAATAGTGAAGTGGTTCCTCCTCCGCTCATTTTGCCATTGGGCCCACTGGATAGTATTGCTGTGCTAATTCATGCCTTCATCCTAATCAATGAAATCTTTCATATGATCCTAAATATTAAATAGCTGAAAGAGAAATAGAACAATTGCCAAAAAGCTACACAAACAAACAAGCAATGTTATGATACACCAGGGATTCTCAACCTGCGGCCCATGGGCCAGATGCAGCCCACAGCATCATTTCATATGGCCCACCATCACCTCCACCACACCAGGAAGTGTCATGTGGTGGAGAAAGGGCAAAATGGCCATCCAGCCCCCAAAGCTATCTGAGGTAGCATGACCCAGCCCCTGGCTTAAAAAGGTTGGGAACTCCTGTGCTTCACTGTTGGATTTTCATTTTTGTCATGAAATAAAGTATGGTACTATTGTAAATCTGCTACTCAGGGAAATCTGAGATGCCATTGTGAAGACAATTATTCTGGTTGTAGGGAGAGAGAGAAAGGAAGATACCATTCATCTTGGGTCATCTTACGATGAGGAAGGTGAGATACAAATTCTGTAAGTAAATAACTAAATAAAATAGCAGGACAAAAAGGCATGTGAACAGAGAAAGAATGGGGCAGAACCAAGGGTATGGAAGGCCTAAGAAATTCTGATATGATTAGTACATATAACAGAGAATAGCAGATTTGCTTACCCCATATTCCCTGTGATTCTGTTTTCCCTACCTCAATTTTTCCTTAGTTTGTATTGGCCTGACATATGGGAATAAAGCCCCCTGAATTAATGATGCTATATTAAGTAAACATGCATACTGTCAGAATGTAGAATATGGCAGCAAATATGTGCACAGCAGTGACAGGGTAAGATGATAAATTATAATGGTCAGAAGTACAGAGAGGCAGCCTTACTGTTAAGTCACAGTTAAGTCACAGTATTTGGATAGCACAGCCCAACAGGAAGCCTTCCTCCCACATTCATCTGACCAAACAGAATCAAGAGGAGGGACTATGGCTCTAGAAAGGTGAAAAAGACTGAAGAAACATGCTTGCATTAGTGCTATGGCCATTAAAGATTTCAGGCACAAAGAAAAAAAGACTATTGGCAGACAACTTGCCCAGGGATAAGCATCCATGCCTAGAAGTGAAGACAAGTCTAACAACAAAATATTAAATCGTATGAGAGTCTGAGAATTCATTTTTGAATGAATATGTGTCTACAATAATCAGCTGGTACAAGATAGAAAGAAACATTCAGTATCATATTAAAAGAGAAAATTTCAATTTCTGGGACTAACGTCATCCATCTGCTTCAAAAGTTGCTTGAATTACCATTTGTTTCCAAAACAAAATTATGCTAATGCTCTGATATATGAAGGTATCAAAGGTAACTCAATTTATCTCACAGAATTCTATTAGTAAATACTTACTCCCCACAGGGTACATAAGGTGGAAAAGTGAAAACAGTCAATGGTTGGAGAGTGGGCAAAAAACATTTTGACAGCCATTAGACAGTACAGGTATCTCCTTTTGAGTTAATTGGTGTGACACAATGGAATCCGAAGCCAGGAGAACCATCTTCCATACCAGGAGAAAAAGAGAAAACATCATGCACATACTATGTAATGATTAAAACAGAGCTATGGTGTAAACTGTTTGATGTGTGTAGTTGGGCAATGCTTTGCTGCTCTTCATTAGACTAGCTGGAATAGAGTGGATATTTTCAGCAGGGATCACTGGAAAGAAACAAGCTCCTTTAGGTATGAATTCACAAGTCAGACAAGGCCACTTGGATGTTGGTTGGCAATTACACAGTTTCTGCTCATACCAGATGACCCTTTTGTACCAAGTAAAGTCTAATGTAAAAAATTGTAAAAAAGGAAGCTGGAGAACCTGCCGATTTTCCAGTAAACAGTTTTGGTGTAGTAATCATGAGCCATAAGCACAAAAGGCTTCTGAGAATAAATTACATTTTCTGATTCGATTCTACATGTGCAAAATGCATCAGTATGTCTATATCCAGTACTTCAAGGCATTTTGTACCCAGAGAGGATACCTCTGATCATGACTGCTTTGGCACAGGAGCATTCTTTAATCTTCCAAAATTTTTGAAATTCTTGATATTTGAGACCGAAGGAATTTGAGAGTCAAAATAAGAACAGATTTTTCTATTCAGGCACAAGGCTTTGAATGCTAAGGTCTTAACAGTGGCTTTAACTTGCTATATTCAAACAAAGATTTTTCTTAGGAAAACTGTTAGTTATACCGGAGACAGGTCCTACATTGCCCTTTCCATGCTGGAAATAGCTGTACCTGTTGAAGATGGATGAATTTCATTTTCATTTTATTTTTTTATTTGTTATATTTGTATACCGCCTTACTCACACAAGGTGACTCAAGGATGTTCACATACAGAATAACAAGTACAAGACACAATATTTAGAACTACAATAATAATACAAAAATACAATAATTCATGAAGCAAAATAGTGAAAAACAAAATGAGAAAGTTACAAAATACAATATAAATACAACACAACATTCCATGAAAAGAGACCGGAACAATACCGGCTCAGCAATACCCTACTTTTCTCACCCAGCCCCAGGCAAGTCCAAGCTCAGAGGACAGAAACATACAAGGTGTGACGGGTCCTGGGAGAGGCGGTGCATCAGCGGCATCTTTTCAGAGCCCTCTGGTGACTCGGCGGGAGCGCATCTCCACTGCCCAGCCTCCACAACTGTCACCGCTTCCTTCTCTTCTCTGGCGATGTTGGGGCCAGAGATGGCAGCAGGAACTTCTCGGCATCGGGCTGGGTTCAGCTTTTTATCCCCTTCAGGGCAGGCAGGGCCCAGAGTGGGAGGGTGGGAGCGCATCTCCACCACCCAGCCTCCACAGCTGTCACCGCTTCCTTCTCTCCTCTGGCGTTGTTGGGGCCAGAGGTGGCGTCGGGAACTTCTCTGCGTTGGGCTGGGTTTGGTTTTTTATCCCCCTCGGGGCAGGCAGGGTCCAGAGAGGGAGGGCAGGAGCGCATCTCCACTGCCCAGCCTCCGCAGCTGTCACCGCTTCCTTCTCTCCTCTGGCGTTGTTGGGGCCAGAGGCGGTGGTGGGAACTTCTTAATAAGAATTGGCAAAAAGTGGCAAATTTCTTTATATTTGAGACAGAATGAACCAGTCCAACAATCCAAATGGAGGGGAAAAAATGAAACTCCTACATTTTCTCCCATTTACTGTATTCTTTTGATATCCTTCCTTTCTTTGAATTGAACACATAATCACAGCAGATATTTTTAATTCCAGTGACACTACATCAATCATCTTCTTATAGTTAGAAATGAATCCAAGCTCTCTTATATACCCTCCCCTAGTCCACTTCCAGTCAGTACTGCAATGCCAACCTACATATAAGAAGCGCATCTTTTGTGATAAAATGGATGAAATAGATACCAAAGCTCTGCTAACATCAATTAAGACCATTAAGACCCAGTCAGAAAGCAAAAAACAGTAATTTTACAGCTTAAATGAGAAAGCTTCTGTGTATTTGCTCTCTATACTTAAAAATGTTTTTACAACTTGTTGTGTTTGAATACAATTTCTGCTGTAACGTTTGTGAACTATTAGGATCATTATGATCCACCATTTGTCTCCTTCTTCTAGCCTTGTAAATATCGCGGGACTGAGTTCCCGCCTAAACTAAGTAGTTTGTACAGTTTTCACTTCGGTCTGATAACCTCCATGTTACCCCTTCCCTTCCTGCCGCTTCCCGCCTAAATGTATCCATTTCTCAGTGTATATAAGGAGCAGTTCTGTGCCACTGTTCTCCATGTTCTGACTAGCCAATAAACGGTTTAGTCCTGTTATGCTGGCTGCTTCATACTTCTTGCAGAGCATCAAATTGGTGATGAAGGTGGGATAATGGCATCCCATGCACCTACCCTCGCTCCTTTCAGTGTTGCTGCTCTGGAGAAATGGCTCCTATATGAGTGGCAGTTCCGCCATGCCATGGCGGCGCAGGACATCACCGATGAGGACAAGAAGCACTCCTGCTTCTTGTCGCAGTGCAGCCTGGCCACCCTCAAACTGGCCGCACACCTCGCCTTGCCCAAGGATATTGACACTGTCCCACTGGCTGAGATCTTGGCGGTGCACCGGACACACTTTCAGCCAAGGGTGTCCATCTTCCTGGCCCAGGTGGCATTCCACAGAAGGGACCAGCACCCCGGGGAGTCTTTGGTTGACTACACCACAGTGCTGAGGCTGGCTGCCGCTCCCTGCCATTGGGACCACTTGGAGGAGGCAGTGCGGGATCATCTCCTGGCTGGGTTGCGTGATGAGGAGATGCAGCACCGGCTCATGGTCAGGGACATCCTGACCTTCAAGTCGGTCCTCTGGCAGCCTCTGGCGTCCGAGGCTGCCAGATTGGGCATCAAGTCCTTCAAGCAGAGCCTGCTGCCTCTGGTGTCGCAGAGTCCACCATGCAGGCCCACTGCTGCTTGTCCCCCCGCTCCACCACCTCTTCAGCATCACCAGCATCCTTCTCCATGTCCAGGTCTGGGTCCAGCGACGAGGACGGCGAGGTCCGAAAGGTCCATAGGAAGGTGATGGACAAGCAGACCACAGAGAAGGCCCTCCACAGATGCGTCGGCTGTGGAGCTAGGCACGACTGCTGTCAATGCCCCTTCAGGAACGCTGAATGCCATCATTGTGGTAAGATGGGCCACATTGCCAAGGTTTGCAGACAACGGTGGAAGCAAGCCCCAGAGCCACACAGCCAACCCAGGCGGAAGGGTGCCCAAGCATCAAAGATTTCAGCTGATGTGCCATCCATCTGCCGAGTGTCCAGCATCACCCATCGGTTCTTCACGGAGGTCCAACTGCATGGTATTCCAGTCAGGATGGAGGTAGACTCGGGGACATCCTACTCCATCCTCCCCCAGAGGGAATTTCTGAGAATCCCCCCAAAGCTTCGCCCGAAACTCCAGGCTCTGAAGACGTCTCTTTGAGACGTGCAAGGTTCCCTGATTCCAGTCCTGGGGGTGGGGGATTTCTCCATTGTCTTCAAAAACATTAAAACTAAACTGCCCCTAGTTGTGGTCAAATGCGGGACAAACTGTTTGCTGGGGGTGCAGGGGTTTGACCCACTAGGAATCAAACTGTCTGGCCTCAATGCCGTCCACACTGACCCGGTGCAGGACGTCTGTAATGCGCACCCGGCAGTCTTTGAAAAGGGTCTAGAATAGTACAGAGGTCCCCCAGTGTCCTTCGACCTTGATCCAGCCATGTGGCCAATCCGCCTCAAGCCCCATAGAGTGCCATTTGCTTTAAAGGACAAAATTGAGGCTGAACTGGACAAACTGGTGGGCCAGGGGATTTTGGTCTCAGTGGACTCAGCAGAGTGGGAGACTCCTATCATGACTGCGATCAAATCCAATGGGGTGGTGAGGATTTGCGCAGATTATAAATGGACCATTAACAAGGCTATTAGGCCTAATACTTATCCAGTGCTGGTGGTTAGCCATCTATTGGCTACTTTACATGGGGACAAATGCTTTGCCAAATTAGACCTAGTGCAAGCTTATCAACAATTATTAGTCACATCTGCTGCTGCAGCAGCACAAACAATTGTTACACACAAGGGGGCTTTCAAGGTAACGCGCCTTCAAATCGGGGTGAATGCAGCCCTGGGAATTTTTCAGTCACTTGTTGAACGTTTACTGAAGGGTATTCCCCAGGGTCCTCCCATACTTTGATGATGTCCTTATAGCTGCTGGGAGCGAGTCCGAGCTCGCCGGCCACTTAGATAAGGTGTTGCAAGTTTTCGAAAATGCGGGGTTACGTCTTAGGAGGGACAAATGTGTTTTTCATGCAAGGGAAGTCGAATTCCTGGGGTTTAAGGTCAGTCCTGAGGGAGTTAAACCCTCTGATTGAAAGGTTGCTGCTGTTCACAATGCCCCCGTCCAACCACTAAGTCAGAGCTGCAGTCCTTCCTGGGTCTGCTCAACTTTTATCATTCATTTTTGCCAAGGAAAGCTTCCATGGCGGAGCCGCTACACCGGTTGTTAAAAAAGGATGCGGTCTGGCAGTGGGGGCAAGCTCAGGATTGAGCATTCACTGAGTTGAAAGAGCTTCTTTCATGTGAAGCGGTCTTAACCAGTGCTGGGAATCAGCTGGTCCGCCCCGGTCAGAGCAGACCGGTAGTAGACCCGGCTGGCCACGGCCCCTCCCCACCCCTCCCCGCCCACCTCTTCCCGGGAGAGCGGGCGACCCGACGGCTCTTCCTTCTCCTCCAGAGCGGCAGCTGCTGCCTCCTTAATAGGCTGTGGGGGCTGCTCAGGGGTGGTGGAGGTGGTGGCGTGTGCGTGCCTGGCCCTGGGGGAAGGGGAGGGGGAGCTGATGTCATGTGCCACCCAGAGGAGCTCACCTGCCCCCCCTTCCCCCACCCCCACTGCTCCTTGCCTCCTTCTAGCAGCAGCAGCAGCAACTTTCACGATGCCTGGACCTAGTCCTGCAGGAAGAGAACTTCCTGCAGGATGTCTGTCTGACTCTGGGCATTGCAAGAGTTGCCCTGCTTGTGCCATGCTGCCTGGACACCTCTCAAAATGCCCAGACAGACATCCTGCAGGAAGTTCTCTTCCTGCAGGACTAGGTCCAGGCGTCGCGGAAGTTGCTGCTACTGCTAGAAGGAGGCAAGAAGCGGCAGCGGGGGCGCGGGGTGGGCAGGCAAGTTGCTCTGGATGGTGCATGACATCAGCTCCCCCTCCCCTTCCCCCAGGGCCAGGCATGCACACGCCACCACCCGAGTGGCACCCGCAGCCTATTAAGGAGGCAGCAGCAGCCACTCTGGAGGAGAAGGAAGAGCCAAAGCTGATACTGTTGGGTGGGGTGGGTGGGGTGGGGAGGGGGCGTGGCCAGCCAGGTCTACTACCAGTCTGCTTAGACCGGGGTGGACTGGCTGAGGCCCAGCACTTCCTCTACAAGAGAGAGTTCACCATTGTAATGGACCACAAGCCTTTGCTGGGGATTTTTGTAACTTCCAAACTGACTCCCCAGATTCTTTCCCCCCGCATGTTACGTTGGGCCATTTTCTTGAATGCTTATCAGTTTACCCTGGTGCACCATCCGGGTAAGGATATCAGCCACACTGACGCTTTGTCACAGTCTCCATTACCAGAGCTGGGGGAGGTGGATTGTGAAATTATATATATCCACAATGGCCAAGCAGTACTGATATCCAAAGTCAGAAAAACTGCTTGAGGCAAATCAAAGGCTAATAGTCTCTTTAATCAACTTCCAAAATAATGCTCTTCAAATAATTCATATTGTTTCATAAGTCATGTTCTCATCACAGACAAAGCAAAATTTTCAAAACGTCAATATAAATGCTTTCTATATCTATATCTATCTATCTATCTATCTATATGTTTATCTTCTTTGAATTTCTCTATGAATATACAAGTTCCTTTAGTTTCCAAAAATTCAGTTTCCAAAAATAATGTACTTAGTTCCAAAATCTACCCGGTATATAAATATTTTTCAAATATTCTTCATCAGGAAATATAATTCTGTGTAGGGTTAAAATAATAACATCATTGATTAACATTAAAGAAATTTACAATGTGACAGTAAGTATAAACATTTTTACCCATTCACGGAACTCACCTAACTTCGCGTACGGATGGCCTCATTCATTTATTCTTTTAGTGCCAGAGAACGTTAACTAGACTGATTTACAAGTCCTAAAATACTACTCTTGATTATAATTAATCCCTCCTGTGTTATTTGCCCGACTTATGGTTCTGATTCTGCATATACTGTAGAACAAATCATGAGAAAGCACCTCCCTTCTCCTTCTCCACTGAATTCATTCTGGAAGTATCTCATATTACAAGAAACATTTGTACTCAATCTCCTAATTAAGTCCTCTAGGAAAAAGTGTTTGAAATCTATGTATGTAATTTGATTCTCTTCTTAGTAGCAACTTATCCAAATCCACCCTATTATACTGTTCAGATTTCACCGTCTCAATAATTACGAATTTAAATTCACTGTCAGTGTGATCTTTTTCAATGTAATGCTGAACCAGGGGCACGAGTGTGTTACAGTTTCTTATTCTACTTCTATGTTCCGCCAACCTAGTCCTGATTGGCCATGACGTCTTTCCCACATAGAACAGACCACACCCACATATCCATAGATATATACAGAACGCTGTTTTGCAATTGGAAAATGAATGAAGCTTATGTGTCAAACCCAATCTAGGTATATGTATTTCTTTGGTCTCCCAGGCAAATTTACAATACGAGCAATTCTGACACTTGTAATGCCTTACTACAAGATCTGTTGCCGGAGCCCTAACTAGACTATCACTGCGCATTACCATATTTCCTATGGTGCGTGTTCTCCTGAATCCTATCCTTGGATATTGTTCACAACCGGGAATATCCACCACTAAATGCCAGTGTATTATAATAGATTTTTTTAATCTGATGGGCTAAAGGAGTATAGTCTAGAGACCAGAATAACTGTCTTCTTTCCGTAGTTCCTTTTCTTACGAAAACATTATTCCTGGGGGTACTTTCCACCTTCCGTTGGGCTTCACTGATAATATCCATGGGATAGCCCCTGGAAACTAATCTATTACGTATTTCTATAGCAGACTTCTCAAAATCTTTTTTCAATGTTGAATTTCGTTTGGCCCTAGCTAAGAGACTGTAAGGTATATTTCTTCTAAGATGGCATGGGTGAAATGATCTAAAGTCCAGGTACGCATTGTGATCTGTGGGCTTCTTAAACAGTCGCATGTTAATCTTGTGTTTAGTATCAATGAACACCCATAAATCTAAGAATGGTATAGACAACCTGTCAGCCTGTTGTGTGAAGCACAAATGCTGGTTTACCCCTCCCAACCAGGACACAAAGTCTATTATGATTCTGAAGTTGCTAACAATGAAAAATAAATCATCTATAAATCTTCTATAGACCACAATATATTTGTAAAATGGATTAACCATGTGATTTAGAATAGTCATGATTTCAAATTCTGCCACATATATATTCACCACAGATGGTGCTATTGGACTCCCCATAGCCATCCCACTCACTTACAGATACAATTCCCATTCGAACCTGAAATAATTCTTCTCTAAACATAGATCTAATATAAAATGCGTGGGGGGTGGTGGTTGTCTTTGAACAGTACTAGTATCCAAGGCTTTCTGCACCATCCTTCTTGCCTCCTCTGTCAGGATATTGGAATACAAAGATTCTACATCCAGAGATAGCAAACCCCCATTCTCTGGTACCACCATACCTTCTGCTTGAGTTATAAAATCACTGGAATCCCGGATATATATAGGCGTAGCTTTGGCAAATGCATTAATATAATGATCTACAAACTTAGCAATATTTTCCAAAATTGAATTAATGCCTGCTACGATGAGACATCCAGGTGGGGGTTGCCCTGGCACCCTGGGCTTGTGTATCTTTGGTAAGACATGAAACAAGGGCACTTTAGGGTGTTCATTGTACAAGTATTCAAAAGTCTTATTGGATATGTAATTCAATGCCACCCCCTCATATAATACAGTGCGGATAATGGAGGCAAAGTGTGTAGTGGGGTCACCCGCAAATTTTTGGTAATATTTACTATCACTTAGTTGTCTGAATAACTCCTGCCTATAATCTTCCTTGTTTAGAATCACAATCCCACCCCACCCGCTTATCTGCCTGTTTAATCACAATAGAATCATCCCTGCCCAGATCCTCCAAAATAAGTCTGTCTGTTCTCGATAAGCTCTGTGCCATCCTCCCCCATTGAACTATATACAACAATGCATAAAGACATGTCTATTGGAAAGTACGATATATTAAACATAGTATTGTAGAGCTCTCTATAGAGGAATTACCTTATAAAGCGTTCTTAGAGCCTCCACTATCTAGTTTCTTTCGGTGCTCATAGACGTTAACTAAGCCCTGAATGAGCCACCATTTAAAACACTAGTATAATTGACCACCTGAATGTGATTACCAAATGCAGTAACTGGTCGGAGTTCATGCACCTGAAGACCTGTAAGTATCTACAGAAAACAGGCTAAATCTGTTTCATGGTTTAAACCATGGGGGTGCATGGTATTGAGGCAGAATATAAAGAATGCCTCCCTCTGTAACAGAATGATGTCGTAATGGTTTCTTCTCCCCTGGAGGATTGGGGCCGCTAGGTGCAAGGAAGGCACGGGATACGGAAGTGTGGTGGAAAAGTCAGTCCCGATCAAGTCGGGTGATCTGTATTTATTCACTTGCATTCTCGAGCGTGCATGACCCCTATTACAGAAAGCTTGCTTATGTAGCATGTTGCTGGCCAAGGTACATTTGCCAGCCTAAGAAGTTGCTAAGAAAGTATTGCGTGCCAAGGTTCCCCATAGGCAGATTAATCAGCAGATGTAGCGAGACTCACTGTTCCCATCCTATCTCAGAGTCCTTGTAAACTCCGGGCTTCTACATCTAATTGTTTGGTCTAGCAACAGCTTGGTGTCTCCGTGGATGTGAGTGAGATACTGTGAGCTGTTTACTAGGCATTATGACATTTGGGTGACTTTTGTCCCACTCCTTTCAGTGCTCTCAGCCAAGGCAATATGGAGTCTCTACTGCTAACTATCACTATTAGCGTTTACCCAATTTCCCTTCCTGCATAGCCAGGTTGGTCTCCAGCCCGTGTTCTAGCCAGACAGACCAATCGGGAAAGGTTATAACCAATTAATAACGCGTCCCATCCACAGAATTTTATTAATATCTCTTTCATATGTGCCACTAACTAACACTAACAGCTCTACAATACAATGTTTAATATATCATGCTTTCCAATAGACATATCTTTATGCATTGTTGTATATAGTGTATGGATAACTTATTCTTGTTTATTAATTCCACAGATATAAAACAATATATTCCCATGAGGAAATTACAGTGAAAAGTCTTCACACCGGGTAGACTTCGGGATTTTTTGTATTAACTTGATTACGGATACCCCATTTGTGAACAGTTTGGAGCCTTACAGAGGACAGTTTATTTGTATGGAGATACCTTGATTAATGCGAAACTAGGACTATCATTTTCTGTGGATTACAGTACTTGTGGTTTTTTGTTTATTCCATGAAGATACAGTTACAATTACTCAGAGACTTCATCTGCTTTTCAGTTCATTTATAGAGAAGATATCTATTTTTTGTTACACAATATGCGATGAATAAATCGTTTATTTGACTCTTTTGGAATACAGACACATTTTTTTCTTCATTGTTTGTGCCTCAAATGATTATTCTTGCTTGTGATATAGATTACTTGGCATTTTTATAATGACACCATTGTGTTTTATATCAGTTTCCAGTGACTTCCATTGATTTCTATCACGATCGGTCCCGTTAAGTTCCTTGTCATTTGTTCGGACTTTCAGGTGTTCCTCATTACATACGATTCTCTTTCTCTTCCATTCTCAGCCTTTAAATGCTTACTTTACATAGTCACATTAACGCTCCAGCCCAATAGGAATTTTTCGTAAGAGGTATTCGAGCGCATTTAGTCTTATAAGTGGTAAGGTATTTTGTATTAAATTGTATATTTGTGTTGTTCCCAGTTTCGGGCATATATCAAAGTCATGCTAATTTATTTCACAGACGTTACAATTTCTGATGAAGAATTGCATGAAATATCCCATTTTACCAGATGGATATCAAACTGTGAACTACTTGTTACATATATCTCTAGGATTTTGTCTTCTACATCGTTATGACTGTATCTTGGATTTGTTTATTGAATATTACTTCTAGGACTTTGTCCTCCACTTCGTTATAACCAGGACTGTATTCTCATTAGTGATATTTTCCTAGAACCTTGAACATTGTACTGTTTATGTATGTTATTGCTTCCACTTTGGGGGTTGGATTACTTTGTATGTTATTATCTCTTATGGATTTATTTTGCCTATTTACGATACCATATGATTCTTGTTATTCCATCATGATACGTGTTCATAACATTTTTGTGGCATCTATGCTCTGGTAAATGATCCTGTAAGAACTTGCTCTGTCCCACCCATTAGTTTCTGCATACTGAGAAATTCACTTTTAATTATTAAATACTTGTTACACTTTTATTGTGCTCTGCCCGCCTTTCTGGGACTATTTTCTCCTTATGGGTGGTTCTCCTCCTTCTCATTGCCCCCCCCCCCAGTCTCTCGTTTTTGATCCCAAAGTGTTTGTCAGTGTAGTTGCAACCATCATTTTGAATAACACAATATCAAAACACAATGGCGGCTCATCTAAAAGATCAAGTGAGACACTCCCACAACCCCAGGCTCAAGCAATTCATGGCCAGTCCCAAACTGTCTGCCTCCTTCTCAGCAGAGGAGGGGTCAGGATCCCTAGGTATTTTCCTCCACCCTCTGTGTGGATGCTAGCCAGCTCTCCTTTCTCTCTGTGTGTATCTTTGTGTGGATATCAGTTTTCTTTTTTGTTCTATTTTTGTCACTTTGGCTCTGCCCATCACACCTTTCACAAAAGATATCCATCGTCACTGCCAAAATGCATATAAAAGTGTATGGTATATGTTAATGTGATCACAAAAATGTGAATTTCAAGATAACTAGCCTATAACATTCCATATTTTAGGGTAACATTAGCATGAAATGTGTCTTTTGTAGAAAGCCCCATTTAAAATAATGTACCATTTCCTTATTTCCACCACACACCCAAATGGAGATTGGAATAATAATATAATTTTGTTTCAGAAATTATTCTGGGTTGAAAGATTTTTGCTGGAGAAACTCTGCTCAGGGTATGCCTGAATGAGACTCCTTTGCTGTCCCCAAGATCTTTCACCACTGAAGTGGTCCCTATATATCTACTTGCAATTTCTTGCTTTCAAACTGCTAGGTTGGCAGGAGCTGGGACAGAGATGGGTGCTAAAACTGTCATGCAATACCCAGGTCTTGAACTGCTGACTTGCCAGCCTTCCATCCAGGGGTGTGCTGGGCACCTTGGGAGGGCGGTGGACAGGAAGTGATGGGTGTGCCTATTGGGGAGGTGGGGGGGGGAGAAATCCCATACATTCCCATTACCTCTGCCTGCCTCTGGGGGGTGCCAGTCACTGGGGCGCACTGGGATGAGTCCCTGTAGGCCAACATACCACTGCTTCTAGCTAACAAGGTGAGCTTCTTAACCACTGAGCCACCGCAGCCCATCCAGGGAGACAGTAGACTTATGAATGAACTCATGAAACTGAACTGGATGAGAAATAGATGGATCTATCCCACAGTATTTTTGTCCTAAGTAATGAAAGTTACTTTAACAGCACAAGTGATTCCTTGGAGTGCACTGTCTATCATTGTATACAATGTTCAACACCACTGAAATGTATGTGAACTTTATACCTGTGGCTCTGAAGTGTCATTCAGCACAATGGCATGTGGTACTGACTGCAGCTTTACACTGGGGATTCAACAGTGTTGGCTGGCATTCCAGCACTAGAATCAAGACATTCCTTTCTTGTGCCACAGCAGTAGTGAGACAGGCATCCCTGGAGTTTCATCCAAATAGTTTTCCATCACTGTACTTCCACTGTGAACTATCCATTAGCCAACAAAAGCAAACTTAAACCACAAGTACCAACACTTTTATAGCTCCTGGTAAATGAATCTTTACAGCCACATAAAAAATTCCTCTGTCAACATTCTGGAAAGGACAGTCCAGAAACTGAAGCCACATGTGTCCAGGAGGCTTGTGTAGGACTTGCTCATCCACTGACTTTTATCTTTAAAAAAGATAATTCAGTTTTGGTTGTTGCAAAGGATATTATTTAGACTGACCTTGCCTCACAGGCAGAGTATGCAAAGAGAGAGACTACCATAATTAATGAAGAGATGTGTTTCCCACATGTATGTGTTCAGTGGCCTGACTCCAATAACCCTCAGAGAATTTAATTCCATTTAAATCTATGTATTTTGAGCATGCCTAACTTTATACTGAATTGCATTCTTTACGTGTGAGTTCCTACACCTGAACCAAACGCATCTTCTTAATTTGGCTCAAATGTAGGTGTTCCAGTCACAAAGGCTTGGGATTTATAAAAATGTGCTTTATTGCAGTTAAAATCTATTTACAGTAGACCCTCGCATAATAATGTTACTTGGTTCCCCAAGTAGCGCTGCTAAGCTATTTTTGTTGTTATGCGGGTTTCTATGGAGTTTCCCACATAACAACATTTTTAGCGTTGTTGTCCGGTTATTTTAGCATTGTTGTCCGGACAACGACACTAAAAATGTTGTTATGCGGGGGAACACGTGGTGCATAACGACGCGGTTTTTATGCAAAAATGATGTTATCCGAACGCGAGGGTTGACTGTAATACGGTGTTTCCCAACCTCTGGTTTTTGGACTTCAATTCTCAGAAGCTTAAGCCAATCCCCCAAAACAATGATCAGCCAATGTACTGAATTAGGTTTGTGGGAATTGAAGTCCTCCTGCGGATAAATCAGTGGGAAGGTAACAGTGTTCTATGTCTAATCATGCCTGCCACATGACCACGGAAAATTTTTCAGATGCAGACAGCGCTGGCTTTTTGGCTGTAAACAGAGATCAGCACTGAATCCTAGAGTTGGATATGATTGGCTTTCAAGCAAGGGTGACTTTTATCCTTTACTTTTATAAAAATCAGATAATTCCCAATGACCTCACTGGTGGAATATCATCGTCCAGAAGAATTAGGAGATGATCTCTTCTTCTCACCTCAGTTTGCTATGCAACCCTAAAATCTGCTCTGGAGGCTGGGATATTTTGGATTTTAGGTGACATTGTGGGATGTCAGAAGTAGGCAATGGGAAGAACTTTTCGGTGCTCTTCCTTGCGGATTGCTGGCTGCTGCTTTTCTATTGCCTCCTCCGCTGTTTCGTGCTAGTTCTTGAAATAGCGGTGTGGGTAGTAGAAGGGCAACATTCAGTCATCCGCCAGTGAGGGTGCTTCCCCTGGCAAATTGCTGCCTGCTGTTTTTTTCCCACTCCGGCGAAACTTACCTTGAGGCCGGCAGTGGTCTCGCCATGTCTTTGCGGGGTAGCAGGTAGGAGAGGGAGTCCCTCTTTTCCCTGTTGCTCCGGAAAAGAAGGGCGGCATTTGTCTCGTCATGATTGTTTGTGGGTTTTTTTGTTTGCGAGGCCGTGAGGTGCTGCGTCCTCCTGCAGCGGCTTGCGCTCCCATTGCATGAGGCGGTTTTTATTTTATTTTTCGCACGCTGCCTTTTTTTTTTAGTATTCTGCATGCTCGCACCCTTCAGCCAGATTGGCTGAAGTGGTCACGGCGCGGAGGACTCTGGGACTTGGAGTTTTGTTCATTTTGTTTGTGTTCGTGCAGTGGCTTTTTTCTGTGGCTCGGTTTCAATAGGGTGTGTCGCGTTTCCCAACGTTCTCTTTGCTCGTGCCTGTCAGCCTGATTGGCTGAGGCGTGGCACAGAGGATGTTGGGAATTGAAGTTGTTTTCCTTTGTTTGCGTTCGTGGGGCTGTTGCCCCACTGTCGACTGCGGGACCATTGCGGCGCTCTGCGGTCCAGGTTAAGGCGAGTGCAGGCGGCTCGGTATGGGATACTATGGATGGGTGCAGGAGCATATGCCGGAGTCCAACGGTTAACATCCCTCTTTATAGGTATAGATTGTGCATTATATATTGTGATATTGTGTTAAATTTTCTCTTTATATTATAAGCCACCCTGAGTGGTGCTTGCACCAGGAGGGCGGGGTATAAATAAAGTTTCTATTCTATTCTATTATGTGGGCAGTGTACTTGAATGATATTAGATTTAGGCCAACACTGTGTTCATTGGTGTCATATTCAAATGAGTAGAATTATGGTAAAAACATATTATAAGCTACATAACTGAATATCATTGATGCGAGTAGCTTGCAGAACGTCTAAGATTAAAAAAATAACTGTAAGGATGGGTAGGTATTGATCAAATGGGAAACACTGAAGAGTGTGAATGTGTATCACCATGAGATTTGGCTATTGAAGATGACAAGTTTAATGTATCTGGGGAATCTTTCAGTGTCAAAAAAAAATGTGACAGGGAGGCTGTCATTAGAAGCATAGATCCATTAAGAGGCTAAATTCATTATTTTATCCTGGAAAGAAATTTGTGAACTCTGGAAGTTGCAAATTAACTTACCTTTGCTTGGTGATCATCACTCAATAAACATTTTCTTTGCTTACATGCTGCTCATGCAAACTTGGAAGTTTACAGAACAGTGTTTTTAGAAGAAAAATGTTTTTCACATAATTGTTTCTCAACTAGTTTGGCCTTCATCTAGTTCTGGCTTTGAATGCAGTAAAATGCAGTCTATGAGGGAGCTTCTGTATATAGTTTTTAGAGTTTCTAGAGTTTTAGAGTATTAGAGTTTTAAACCTTTTATGCGTTAAATGTGTATATGTGGGGCCAGAGTATGTTGATAATTTTGTATAGTTGTATTTTGTTTAGGTTTTGTTGGGTTGATAAGTGGTTTTTTCAATCTCGTTGTTCTGTTCAGGACAATGACAATAAAGATCTATCTATCTATCTATCTATCTATCTATCTATCTATCTATCTATCTATCTATCTATCTATCTATCTATCTATCTATATGAAGGCACAATGCAAAATCCAGAGGTTGCAGCACCAATTCCCTCAGGTGATCTGTTGTGCTTTCAATGTGGCTCTTTAATTACTTTCATAAGATTTTAAATGCTCTTCTTACATAGCTGTACAAATTCCTTTCTCTCTGTACAGTACTTTAATATGTCTGCTAAACCACAAGCTCAGCATGCATAACACGTTCTTGCTTCTTTAGGACAGATGTGTTAAGCCTAGCTTCAGTCTCTGGATGGTTTTAATGCTCAGTGGGAGACTCTTAATAAGTGAATCTCTCTTAAGCTAGCCTACTTACTTTGCTTGTTCTCGTCAGTCTACAACTTATTCTCAACTACACAAAGGAAAGTTTGGATGTAGAAAACTGCTTTTCTTTCATTTCCTGAACCTAAATACCTTAGCAGTCCTTAGACATCAGGGATTCTAAAAGATAGGTTCTAAAAGAAAACAGAAGAGAAGAAATTGATTTTGGATGTACTGAACTCTTGTGCATGTCATATCTTTTAACTTTATTAAATAGCAGTTAAATGGAAACACCTTCTGGTGTCTGACAGGGTCTGGACCATGGCTCTACATTAAGTTTATATTTGGCTATAGAGCAATGGTGAATTCATAGGGTCAGTTTCAGATCAGGGATATAATTGAAGCATAGCTGCTCACATCTCAAGATTCTCAAATCCCACACTGCCTCATGTGTCAAAATACACTGTTTATGACAGACTGGGAAAATAGTTTTTCACTTCACATCCAACTGTTTCTATCTAACGCATATTCCATGACTCACTATCTGTATACTTTAAATCCTTAATGTCCATTTTGATCAGGCATTTTTCATTCTCTTATTAACTGTCATAATAGTTTGAGAAGCCAGTTAGCAGTAATGGTGTATTTGGCAGCTTGTGTTCATTGCATAATCAGCCTTCTTTCTACGGCTTTTTGGCCTCAGTGAATGAGAAACAAAAACCCAGAGACCAGTTGTTTTATTACAAGATTTTACTTATAACTAGTAACTACTTGCTCATCAGTATAGATAGAATGGTTGCAGTTTCCCTGGTGACTTAGTGGTTAAGATGCTGAGCTTGAAGACTGGAATATCGGGTTTTGATACCTGAGGGACACTTGGGGACATGAAAGGAGCCTCATTCGGGCATCCCCTAAGTGGAGTTTCTCCAGCAAAAATCCTTTCAACCCAGAGTAATCTCTGACATGAAATTATTATTATTATATTCCATGTCACATTACCAGAGCTGGGCACTAGAGGCCACTATCTAAAATGTAATGTAATTTGTGCTTTATTATTGTTATTATTGTTATTATTGAATGGTTTTAGAACAAAATAGAAAAGAAGTGGTAGGCCAGGTCCTAATTGACATTCTTTTACATACAAAAGAAATAAAAAGGAGAGCTGGTAGAATAGGCAAATCACAGTTAGTGGCATCATTACACTCATCATTATGAGAAGCCACTAATATTCATTCCTTTCATTTATGGTGTAATTGTCTTTAAAGGTATTGGAAGAACTTTTTTTTTGTTATTTTCTCTAGTTAGTATATTATGAAGTAGAAAATATAACAACAGCACAGAGGGATCAGTTCAGTCTTACTAGCCTCCTCTTTGTGCTTTTTTTGGCACATAAACAAACACTTGGTATGATAAAATCACTCTAGAAACATTTAAAATACAGTCTGCAGATGCATACAGCACTGGCTCTTTTGCTATAAACAGAGATGAGCACTGAACTGTAGAGTCAGATATGACTGGCTTTCGAGCAAGGGCGACCTTTAAAGAATCTTTACTTACAGTTACTCTCTGTAGTTACAGTTGGAAGGAAAAAAAAGTTGAGTCTCTAGCATGTGGAGAGAACATGCTTGATGTTTAGAGCAATGTCGGATAAAAAAGAGCTTCCAATAAAAACAAAGGAAGCAAGAAAAAAAACGAGAAGAGGGGGAAGGGTTTGCCTCAAATGCCATAGATGGGGGGGGGCAGGGGGACTTTAGCAACATGTTAGTGGCAAAGAACAATAACATTAAGTTGGAAAGACTCCTTTCTCTGATACTCAGTATTAGTGCATGTAAGATTGCTATTATCACAACATAAAGCTACTCAGATCGGTTGAATTCTTTTACCACACTTGTTTAGTGCATATATCTGCACACTGGCATTTCTATGGAATAAGGGAAATTATCAGGGAATGTTTATTATGTATGCTGGGAGATCATTTCTCACCATAACTCTGATTTTATTCTGTTAGAAAACAGGCTGTCTGGAAATGATAGACTTCATTCGCAAATTAGCATGTTTCCATATACACAGAAGCACAGTGCTTTGGGGCCATAGTCTGGATAGTAGAATGCCTTCATCGTGGTCTCAACAAGAGTAAAATGGTAGTTTGTCTTAATATAGAAAGCTCTCTTAGGAGCAAAGAGAGAAGAGGAGGGCAATAATACAATGACAGCTAAATCCTGGTTCTGCATAGAGATTGTTTGAAATAGAAGGAGAGAAGGAGAATGTTACTGGGGATTGAAAAGCTGGAGGAAGAAGGAATATTGTAAAAAAATTATAGTTTCAGGTGATTTTCCAAGTCTCACTATGCTGAAAATTCCCAATGAAGCTTTCCATTGTAGCAGTGACATATCTCAATTTCCCATGAAATCAAGACTATAGTCTGGTTTCCCTCATTCATCCTCTATGCACCCCTTAATCCTGTGTTTCTCTTCCAGGGGATATTGACAATGAAATATAGGGGGAAATTAATTTCTTTTTATTTATTTTTTGGTGGAGAGTGGAAAAATGTTCATACAAAAATCTTGCTCTGAGGGAAAACTGATTCTCTCTCTCTCTCTCTCACTCACACACACACACACACCACTGTCAGTAAAGGGTATGAAATTTACATCCCCAATTTTATTTTTTCTTCTTTATTCTCTGTCCAAACACCACCACCACCACCACCACCACCACCACCACCACCACCACCACTACTACTACTGCTACTACTGCTGCTGCTGCTGCTACTACTACTACTACTACTACTACTACTACTACTTCAAGCCCTAACCAAGGACCTAAGAACTGTTAAGGTATCATCATTATCATCATCAAAGCAATTGGCAGATTCACATATCTGCCAGCAGTACTTTAAAAAATAATGCAGCTATTACATTGCTAATCCTTGAGCTACCTACTATATGTGAGGGGACAATTAGCAGGTAGCTCAAAATTCAACTGAAGACCATGTACATTTGCCCTGTAAATTATTTGCTGTTTAAATTATGAAGTTAAGAAAAGGGTGGGAGGAAGCTACAAGAGATAGAGAGCTTGGGATGATTTATTCAACGTTGTATTCAGTCTTCAACAACAACAACAAAAACCCCACATTTCCATGGAATTTCTGCTTGCCACTAAACTATCTACCTTTAAATCTGGCATAGATATAATAGCCTGGGAAGATGTACAGAGAAGAGCTTATTGATCTAAACCAGGGTTTCTCAATATTTTTCAGCCATGAGCCAGACCACATCCCCTCTGACAGCTGAGTGGGCCTGACTAGTGCCATAAAATGCATCTGCAGCTGTCATAAATGCATTTATAACAGCTGCAGACTCATTTACGGCTGTAGTTAACAAGTTTACGTGGCCATAAATGAGACTGCAGCCGATTCTGGTGGTGGCAGCAGTGGTGGTGTCGGTGTCTGGAGCGAGGTTATTATTTGGCTCTGTGGGCTGGATCGGGCCCATGTGCCATAGGTTGCGAACCCCTGATCTAAACATAAAAAAATGATGCTGGGGAATGTGTGGATGTCATGATGAACCAGACTTCTTCCATTTTGTCTCTGTCTCCATTTTAAGCCACCTAGCCAGAGAATAAACCCTCTGTCCTTGAGTCAAGGCCAGGGCAAAGGTGGGGGCCAGGAGCACTTTGGAAAGTCCTCAGTCTTTATCTTCGTCCTTAACCGATATAATAGAATTCCACCTATACGTAAAGGGAGGGGTAAGAGTCAGACCCTCAGTCAATCCTAATTGGACTCTATGAAAGGATAATTTCGATTAGACTCACTTATCTAAGATAGGAGTGGTCCTGTTTCATAGGTCCCTCTTATCTAGACCAAACCGCTAAGGTGGGGCATTTCTCCTATTTAAGGGGCTCCTTTGAGCTCCCAAATCGGGCTCCTCAGCTTGAGACTACCTAGTTTCACTGATACGATGCCCCAATCTCTTAGGAAACTAAATATCTAACGGAGCTAGCCCTGCCAGCGGCTATGCCAAAGGGAGAATCTAACTAATTGTCTTTCTTTCTTTATCCTGTCTTTGTTCTTTGTTACAGATGCTTACTTAATAAAATTGCTGCTAAAGGATTGGATGAGTGGAACTCAATCATTCAGGCTAACCCAGGTGTTTTCTTAAGCTCTCTGCTATACACGTTACCATCTCAATAACCGCATGCTCCCTGATGTCCTGGGGAAAGTAATCCACCATGCAGGTTATGGTTCCGGCTAGAGGAGGTAACGGTAAAGGTTGCATTGGGAGTGTGTGTGCTGGAAGGAAAGGTGTGGAGCAGTCTGCTGGTCGCTACACGCCTCCCTTTCCCATGTCCTAGCCTAGCATGAGCGCGATAGTGGAAAGGGGAGAAAAAGGGGGGAAATAAAAATGTAAAAAAAGTTAGACAAAAAAAATTGAGATGCTATCTGATTCAATTGTAAATTTTAATACCAATGTAAAACACTGTATCAGATATATAACACAAGTACAAAGAAACAGAATTTTTGCCTAAAGCTGGAAAAGGAACATCAAAGAATTGTTAGAGAAAGCATGGCAGGAGGAAAGGATAACCAAATAACAGGGCACATGGGCAGCACATTGCATCAGTAAAGGTGAGACATAAATGAAGAGGAAAGCATGAAAATATTTAAAACATTTCTCTTGGCCAAAGCATGGTGCTATATGTTATACCCATTAACAGTCAAGAAAAGTGTTATATAACCCAGGAAGTTAACTGTGGTTAACTCAAATAATCTCAGTCCAAGAAAGCAATGAAAAGGAAAAAAAATGAACTTTCTCCTCAATTTATGATTTCCAAAACCACAATATGCAACTATTAAAAAAATCGCCACATTATTTTCTGCTTCTGTATGCAAGCATTTGATGGGAGGAATCTATTGTCTTTTTTTAAACCTAACGTTACCACTGCCAACATATTTGGAGAAGGCAAAACATTTTCTTATTTATTATTAACTCATAATAAATAATAAACCAAACTATGCCTCCAGGCATTGCTATTGATCTTTAGGAAAGGCCTTAAAACTTGGCTGGCCCAGCAGGTGTGGGTTGCTGCTGGTGTGGCAGCCCCCCCTGCTGTGTTATATGAAAGGCCATTCAAGTGGCTCAAGTTGCTAAGACGGTGACTGGGAAGCGGAAGGTCAGCAGTTCGATTCCCGAGTACTGCAGGACGGAAATGAGCTCCCGTCTTCATCCCAGCTCCTGCCAACCTAGCAGTTCGAAAGCAAGAAATTGCAAGTAGATAAATAGGGACCACTTTGGTGGGGAGGTAACAGTGTTCCGTGTGCTCCGATGTCTACTCATGCCTGCCACATGACCACGGAAATGTCTGCAGAAGCAGACAGCGCTGGCTCTTCGGCTTAGAAACAGAGATGAGCACTGCACCCTAGAGTCGGATACGACTGGCTTTCGAGCAAGGGAAACCTTTACCTTTACTATTCAGGTTTTAGTTTTAACCTATTGTGAATGTTGGGAGGGCGTTTTAATGGCTTTTAGATAATAAATGTTTTTATGATTTTAATTGCTGTAGGGATGTTTTTATACTTGAGTATTTTTTATGGTTGATTGTAAGCCACCCAGAGTTGCTTTGGCGAGGAAGCGGAAGTGGAAATAGAATAAATATAAATATAAATAAATTATATTGTTCATGCCTATCACTATGATGAGTCAATATTAGAAATGGGATACAACACTTAAAGAAGGAGACCCAAATTTATTTATTTATTTATTTATTACATATACAGGTATATGTCCATTGCTGTTTATCTGCTGTTGCTGAAGGTGAAATGAATATGCATGAATACAAAGTTTCACAGACTGGCAACCAGATTTGCTCTGCAGACCATCTTCATGAGGAATATTGGTGTAAAATGCCTGTATATCCCTCATACCTATAAATTATCCCGGATTGGCCAGGATTTCCCATATTTCCGTGCTGCTTCCACCACCATCCCGTAATTTCTGCATGCGCAGAAGTGTTCTGCGCAGGTCCCGTATTTTCCTGAGCTGCGTTTGATGGGTATGATATCCATGGTGGCCTGGAACAGGTCCTCCAAGACTTCCTCAGGAAGCTTTAGTCTATCTACAGTCTTTGAAAGCACATCATCCTTGCCATAGGGCAGAGATAAAACATTTTTTCTCCCCTCCTTTTATTTTCTTTTTGCCCCTCCTAGTTTTGACAAGATACTGAGGCAGACAAACATGTATTAATTAATTACTTCTTTGGAAATTGCCAGAGGCAGGTTAAAACTTCTGACAGAGTCTTCAAACATTTCACTTGGTTAGTAGGAACATCAGAACAGCTGGGATAGTTCCTTGTTGTTGAGCAATCCAGCAGATGTGTTGTTGTGACTGAATTATTCTCAAAAACTGAAGATTGTGTGTTTCTGTTCTGTCACATTTTTGAAACGAGAACTAGAAGACAAACATTTAGCAGCAACATCTGTGCATACTTTAAAAATGTTTAATAGGCTCCTTAAGATTTTATTGGTGACTAGCAGAGGTTGCCCAGCATTGCCGGGCTGTTTTAAATTGTGTTGGAAGGTTAAATTGTGTTAATGTTTTTTTAAAAATTGCTTAGTCTGTAATTTTAAATTTTTAAATGTTATTTATGTAAAAAATTTTTGGCTTGCCTGTTATTAACTGTGATCTGCTTTTTTTGGTTTTTTTTGAGGATTAATAAAAGAACAAAGTATGATATAATTTTTTCAAATTGTTTTATGTAAGCGAATAATGTTTTAGTTTTTTGAATTTTTTTTAATTAGTTGTACTGTAGGTCATAATTTTAATAATGTAAAAGTAAATGTTTTTTACATTCAATGTTTTTAAAATGTGTTTAGATGTTTTGGGTTTAAATTTGAGTTAAAACTCAGCACAGGATTTTTAAAGGTTTCTATTGTATTTTATTGACATATGTTTGTGATTTGTGTTAAAGTGTGTTTTAGTGTAATGTTTTTGACTTTTTATTGGTGTGACCTTTTGTGTAAAATTGTGAATTTGTGTTATGTTTTTGATTTGTTTTTACTCTTGTGGCCTTTTGTTTGGAGCTGTTGTGTGTTTTTGAATTGTTTTTACTATTGTGGCCAGCAGGTGGTGCTGGTAGGGGTTATTGTATTTTGACTCTTTTTTCTTTCCTGGCCTCTGGGTGGAGCTTCTTCTGGTAAGTAGTCTCTTTCTTTATTCATTTCTTTTCCAGTCCTGGTGGAGGTAGGACATATTTTGGTAAGTTTGCTTGTTTTCTTTCTTTTGTGTGTGTGTGTGGGCGGGGGTGGGTGGGTGGGTTGGAATTTGTATTTGTTGTCTGTTTGTTTTGTTTTTGATTGTGTTTTTGTTTACTTCGTATTGTTTTTGGTGTTTTTGTGTATTTTTGGATGTTTTTGTCTGTGTTTTTAGTAATTTAAAAAATATTTATTTGGTGGTGGGGAGAGGGGCATGGTCGTTGGGGGTTAGGAAGGGTGGGCTAGGTGGTGGGGAGAGGGGCATGGTCGTTGGGGGTTAGGAAGGGTGGGCTAGGTGGTGGGGAGAGGGGCGTGGTCATTGGGGGTTAGGAAGGGTGGGCTAGGTGGTGGGGAGGGGGGCTTTATTGTGTTATGGTGCTTTGAGTGTGTGGACTTATGAAAGTAGATCGGGGTTTCCCCTTTAATATCAGTGGGTGAGGGGTTGCGACCCCCCTCTCCGCTGGCTCCCCTGGGGTTGGGAGGTTTGGGGGGACAAAAGTGGTATGTCCCCCCAACCCTTCTGGACCCAGGAGACCAGGGAGAGTGGATCGATTCCACCCCCTCCTTAAAACAACTCCGTTTTTAAAGAGAAGAAACTGCTTGGTTTCTTCTCTTTAAAGACGGAGTTTTTTTAGGAGGGGGGGAATCGATCCACTCTCCCTGGTCTCCTGGGTCCAGAATGGTTGGGGTGGGGGGCATACCCCTTTTGTCCCCACAAACCTCCCAACCCTAGGGTAGCCAGCGGAGAGGGGGATCGCAACCCCCCCACCCACTGATGTTAAAGGGGAAACTCCAGTCGGGTCCTTCAGGCGCTGTTGGTGAGGGAAAGAAAGCCAGCTGGTGTTTGCTTGGCTGTGAGGGGGTGAGGAGTTGTTTTTCGTTGGGGTTATGAAGGGTGGGCTAGGTGGTGGGGAGGGGGCATGGTCGTTGGGGTTAGGAAGGGTGGGGAGGTGGTGGGGAGGGGGCATGGTCGTTGGGGTTAGGAAGGGTGGGCTAGGTGGTGGGGAGGGGGGCATGGTCGTTGGGGTTAGGAAGGGTGGGCTACGTGGTGGGGAGGGGGGCATGGTCATTGGGGTTAGGAAGGGTGGTCTAGGTGGTGGAGAGGGGGGCATGGTCGTTGGGGTTAGGAAGGGTGGGCTAGGTGGTGGGGAGGGGGCATGGTCGTTGGGGTTAGGAAGGGTGGGGAGGTGGTGGGGAGGGGGCATGGTCGTTGGGGTTAGGAAGGGTGGGCTAGGTGGTGGGGAGGGGGGCATGGTCGTTGGGGTTAGGAAGGGTGGGCTACGTGGTGGGGAGGGGGGCATGGTCATTGGGGTTAGGAAGGGTGGTCTAGGTGGTGGAGAGGGGGGCATGGTCGTTGGGGTTAGGAAGGGTGGGCTAGGTGGTGGGGAGGGGGCATGGTCGTTGGGGTTAGGAAGGGTGGGGAGGTGGTGGGGAGGGGGCATGGTCGTTGGGGTTAGGAAGGGTGGGCTAGGTGGTGGGGAGGGGGGCATGGTCATTGGGGTTAGGAAGGGTGGGCTAGGTGTTCGGGAGGGGGGCTTTATTGTGTTATGGTGCTTTGTTTGTGTGGAGTTGTGAAAGTAGATCGGGTTTCCCCTTTAATATCAGTGGGTGGGGCTTGCGACCCCCCTCTCCGCTGGCTCCCCTGGAATTGGGAGGTTTGGGGGGGACAAAAGGGGTATGTCCTCTCCCCAACCCTTCTGGAACCAGGGGACCAGGGAGAGCGGATCGATTCCCCCCCCCTCTCCTTAAAACAACTCCGTTTTTAAAGAGAAGAAAAGACGGAGTTGTTTTAAGGAGGGGGGGATCGATCCCCTCTCCCTGGTCTCCTGGGTCCAGAAGGGTTTGGGCAACATACCCCTTTTGTTCCCACAAACCTCCCAACCCTAGGGTAGCCAGCGGAGAGGGGGATCGCAACCCCCCCCCCTACTGATATTAAAGGGGAAACTCCAGTCGGGACCTTCAGGCGCCGTTGGTGAGGGAAAGAAAGCCGGCTGGTGTTTGCTTGGCTGTGAGGCGGCGAGTTGTTTTTCTTTTTCATTTTTCGGGCGCCGGTTTCCTCAGCGTTCTGCTGGGGCTTGTAGTTATGGGTTGGTGCTTTGTGTTTGTGCTGCGGTTTTTTAAAAATGCTTTTCTTTTGATTGGCTGCAGCGCGTTTCCGAACGCTGCACCGTGCAAGAGCCTCTCAGCCTGATTGGCTCTGGTGCGGCGCGGCGCAAGGAATGTTGGGAAGTGAAGTTGTTTCCCTTTCTTCGCGTTTGTGGGGCTGTTGCCCCACTGCCGGTTTTCTCAGTCCTTCGTTGACCTGCGTACCCAGATCGGCCGTGTGTACGAAGGGTGAGTGCAGGCAAGTAGGGCGAGGCAGAGCAACCTATAGCCAGTTCCAACGGTTAACCCTTGGATTTATAGGTTAAGATGAATGGAAGTATATTGGGTGATTTGTGAATGATGGTTATGGGCAATAAATTGAGGAATAAGAAAAACAAAACACCACATTGCTAATGGAAAGCTTCCTGGAGATCCTGGAGGTAGGGGCCCCTGAAGGCAGGATCAGAGCCCCATCTAGGAATGCAGAGGTAAATAATAAGCCATACCTGACAGGTAGGACCAGAGTTGAGGCCAGACAGTGAGAGTCAGACTTAAAGGCAGATGAGGAGGAGAAGGAAGACTCATAGTCAACTCAGATGTGGAACACTGGGTTGAGGCATCTAATGAAACCCATCACATCAACTCTGCCTTCAGGGAAGATTAGCTGCAACAGCTGCAGAACCCATAGACAGGAGGATGGATCTGCTGATCGGGTACAGTATGCCAGGGAGCAATACTGGTTGTTGCTCCTCTTAGGCCTTCACAATATCTGCCTAGGTGCCAATCCACTGGTCCCACCCCAACCAAGAAATGATGCTGATAGAAGAAGTGGAATAACCAGTGGCTATAGCAGATTCTCTGGGAATGAGATGGGTTGCTGGGACTCAGGGGGCTGCTGAAGGTAACTGTCCCTCCTGGACAGATGGTACTGGAGGTATTGGATAGTGATAAAAATAGGTATAACTGAATGTTATACCCATTTCTCCTATGCTAATACAGAACACCAGAATGTAATCAATGGAGGCTATGGTTGAGGGGACCCAACCTGCCACCCATAATTTGGGAAGGAGTGGTGTGTAGTCACATATGCCAACAGTTAAATTAAACTCAACATTAAAAATGCCATTTGCAATCATGTTTCGCCATAACATTAGCCTGACCATGTCATAGGCCTGTGATGGCGAACCTTGGCACTTCAGGTGTTCTTGGACTTCAATTACCAGAGGCCAAAGTCAGCATTCCTGCTGACCAGGGCTTCTGGGAATTGAAGTTCAAGAACAGCTGGAGTGCCAAGATTCACCATCACTGCCATAGGCTGATGTTGGCCCTATATCTATATATAGCCTATTTTGTGCATCTACTTCAAAATGAACAGAGGTGAGAGATGACTGGAAATATGTTTAGGCTATAAACAGAACAGCAAAACCTGGTTTCTGACACCATGCACCCAGATATTAATGTTGAGCATAAAGGTGGGATGGTGTTCACCTTTCTGATTTAGGTTATGACATTTTTCTCCAGGATCTGCAGTGGGGCCTTCATGCAGAGTTGAACAGCATGGTTGGGGGCTATGAGCTTAAACAGGTTTAGCCCATTGCCATGGTAGGTAGTGTGGAGGAAAAGTTCCCAACTAAATTGGGAGGTTTATTCACATGCACACCATTTTGGTTACGTAGATCCCGAGATTCAGTGGCAGAGATGCTGTTGCATGGGTGGCAGCACAAGGACATGATCTGATGAAGGTCACAGGGCTTTTCACTGCCTTGCGCTGTTCTGTGTCACCTTAATTTTGCCAGCCAGTAACAATCTGTCTAGAAGACAGCTAGCTCATTAATGGGCTTTGGGATTCGCCCATAGGAAGCTGGGGCAGGGGTCTGCTGGGTCCCCTGGCCTCGGTCTCAGAATCCCACACTACGCGGCAGGGAGGGGTGGTTTCCAGTTAACAGTTAGCAAAGTTGTGGCCCTAGTTTAATCCAATTACTGAAGCCTGTGGGTTTATTCCTGGCTGTGGGGGTGCAAAAGCAATTGATCCCTGAACAGGCAGACAAAAGATACTTAAGAAGTATCTACAGTAAAAATGATTGCAAATTCTGGTGAACAAAGGAACAAAACACTCAGAAATGGCTTACCGGTCCTCCCCTTCTGGTGGTGCTGTGGGATTGTGCAGCTTGCTCAAGTAAGACAGGGCACGGAATCCCACCAACCACATACACACATTGAGTGATCTCAACTGCCCCTCTCCTGGGAGGATTGGTGAGCAATTGAATGCCAACCCACTGAGCCATACCAGCATGAGGAGAGAAAAAATGCTCACCTTTTTCTTACCACACTTTACATTTCTTCTTGGTTATAGGATTTTCCTTTGCCCACTTCTTCCATCTCCTACTTCATATAACAAATCACTGAGTATGACTACCCACAACCTTGGTTGTGTAACAAGTAAAATGAAAAAGATGGTAATTTGCATGCTTGGATTAGTGGGTACTAGTGTTTGGCAGATAAAATTTCTTTGAGGCATCTGGAAGAAGCTGAAATACCCACAAAATATTTCCTTTTGTTGTCTTGCTTTATGGAAAATATAATTTAAAAAAGAAACAGCAGCAGTAGTTTTGCAATTTGTGGCCTGTGGACCCAGCTATTTATTACAATTTAGCATCTCCTGAGAAGAGGGAAATCTTAAAGAGGCGATTATAATCTTCTCGCCTCCTGTAATTTGCAAATTACCCATGCTTTGTTTTGGGCTTGCTCTTTGGGCCATCAGCACATTTCTTCCTTTGTAAGTCTGATTTCTCAGAGATGAAAGACTGCTTCGATTACACTCTTTCCCACACAAATATACTGCTTGGCTGCAACAGTAAATCTTGCCGTGAAAGGTTGCATTTCTGTATGACTACTAATGTTTTATTAACAGCCTGGATTAAGCTGCTGTATAAAAGTAGGTCTCTCTTTCTCTCTTGCTCAAAAGCTAGGCATATCCGATTCTAGGATGTAGTGCTCATCTCCTTATACAACCAAGGGAACCAGTGCTGCCTGCATCTGAAGATGTTTCCATGGTTGTGTGGCAAGCATGACTACAGACAGGAATGTATTACACACCTTCCCACTGAAGTGGCACCTATTTATCTACTTGCAATTTCTTGCTTTTGGACTCCTAGGTTGGCAGGACCTGAGACAGAGACAAGAGCAGCACTCAGGTCTCAGATTGCTGACCTGCTGACCTTCCAGTCATCAAGTTCAGTGTCTTAACTACTAAGCCACCACAGTTTCTGCTGCATAAAAGTACTACCCTGCAATTGTTGGGGGGTTTCCTGTGAGGCAAATGAGGAAACAGGGATTCAGTGGGTTGCATGGGATGGAGCTGTTTCCCCCTCAAGACACAGGGTGCATCAATAAGAATGGACCCACAAAATGAAAGAGAAGAATCTCTAAAACACACATGATTTGAATGAGCGAAGGAGAGGTTCACATAAAATATGCATTTCCTTTGGTTTCCCCCTCTTTCTGTCACCTTGACTTCAAAGACAGCACTGGTTTATGTTATCGTGATTGAAATCCTATTGCTTAGCATGGTGAGTTGCACTGGAGTAGGCTCATTGAACCAGTGCAGATTTTCTAAATTCCATGGATTCAAATGGACCTACTCTGATTGCAATTTACTTTAGCATAGTAAATCACAACTAGAGTAGGCCCATTGGAATCTATGGAGGAATTGACTCACCATATCCTCACTGATTCCGTGGGCCTACATTACTGCAACTTACTATGCTAAGCAACAGGATTTCAGTCAGAGTGTGCATATGTTTTTGTGATCACACTTTCTGAACAGCTGGTTTTTTCCTAGGTTATCACAACCTGAGACTGGAGGTGAGGGAGGCCTTGTGATGTTACAAAAGCAAAGTTTGAAATGGTTTCTGTAGCATGTCAGGATATTTTTTTACTAATATCAGCAAAAATTCTCATACTTGTGAGAATTATTTTGTGTTCACTTTGTACAGACAGTTGTAGAAAATTACAACAATTGCTGCCTTGTTGCATGAACTCTAAAAAACAGAAAGATCAACTGGATTGTTTGAGCCTGTTTTAATCAGTTAGGCAGTCCTTCTGTGTGTACTTTCTATTAGTAAGTAGTTTGTTTCACCAAAGACACTAGTTTTGTGCAGAGATATTTTGCACAGAATGAAGATATCTCAGTAAAAGAGCTGGGGAGGGGGATAGTGTTCCTGTTTCAGTTGCAAAGTCAATTCCAACCCTTTGCGGCCACATGAACCATTGCCAGCCAGGCACTTCTGTCCTCCACCCTCCTCCTCAACCCGCCCAGTTCTGTGCCCATTGCATCTACAATACCATCTAGCCATCTCATTTTTGGCCGCCCCCTTCTTCTTTTGCCCTCCACCTTTCCCAGCATCAAGGCTTTCTCAAGTGAATCCACTCTTCTCATTTGATGTCCAAAATACTTTAGCTTCATCTTTACTATTTGACATTCTAAGGAGCAGTCAGGGTTGATTTCTTCTATCAGTATCACATAGGAGGGGAGAAATTATGCAGGTATCAGCAACTTCTGGGCAGGCCAAGACAGCCTTTCTGAATGAGAATGAATCACTTTTCAGGAATTTTTCCCACCCATATATAACTACAAACATGTTTTTGGAGCTATGCAGGGGACTTCACCCTCATCAGTGAGCAACTACTGTTTGCTACTTCCTTTCACACCCACATCATGCAATAATGATATAACTCCTTTGATGGGTTTGACTGTTTTCTTGATTCTCACCTACTTGACAGAACTGGGAAATGGCAGATTCAGTGGAGATGACCTAGGGAAATGTTATATGACTTACAGTGCTTCAGTCCTTTGATGTGCTTCCCACAGTTCTGATCAAATATGCAGATGACACTGTCTGGGATGCTCCCATGCCTGGCTTGCCCTAGCAATCGGAGGCCATGAAGGCACAGAAAGTTACAATGTAATTTCAATCTCATTTGGGGCTGAAGGGTGAATGGAGCTAAAACAGCCCCAAGACACTTTTTTTGCTGCCTTTTGAGAGCCAGAAATGAAAACAAAATCAATGAAGGGCATATTATGCAACTCTTTACATAAAATATTGCTTTGTGTCATCTGTGGAAGATCTGTCAACTCTTGTGGAGAAACTGGAAAATCAGCTAGAATTGGCTCATTTATAGAGGTTATATGATCCAAGTTGTACTCCGGTGCATCAAGACCGCATAAATATTGCATTCAGGACATTTAGAACTGGGTTTCTCTTGTGGTTATAAAGATGACATGTTTTTCTATGTTTGTCAAGGCAAAGTGGCTTTGGTGATCTCATTTTGGTTCCCAATAGATATTTATGTTTTCTTTTTTCTTCCCTTTCTCCCCCTCTTTTAAAATCATCACTCTGTGATGTTCAGAATGTTTGTGACAGCCACTTTTAAACAGAAGCCCAGTAGTGGGTTGTGGCAATCATGCCCACAAATTTTGGTCTGGTTATAGGCATGTTGAGGAAATGTACTCTGTCAAAATAACTATTGGTATATTTATGCAAACATTCCACCACAACCTAATATGAAACAACACAAGAGATAAAGGACAAAAATGTCAAGTGTCATTTGTTGTTGAGTCAATTCCAACCTCCTGTGACCCCATGGACCATTGCCCACCAGGCACCACCATTCTTCATCATCCTTCTCAACCTGCCAACTCTGTGCCCATTGCATCAACAATACCATCTAGCCATCTCATTTTCTGCATCATCCTGTGTGTCAGATTTTCATCTTGGTGCCATTATTTAGCTAAGTCACTATAAGCCAATGTCATATTTTCTAGCTTTTAAAAAAATCATAATCAATTTTTCATTTGCTCAACCTTATGTTTACTGAAGTAACATGTAGGAAACTATTACAAAAGGGACAAACTACAAATTATTTGTCTTAGATTAATTTATGTATCTAGAGCATCATCCTGGGCTACAAATGGTCCTGGAAGCCAGCCATTCATTTCTGTGGTATTAAGATGGATGCGTGTCAGGCATTTCCATCTAATATCCTGCATGGAAATGCATTTTGAGATAGTGTATGAGAAGACACCACAGGCTCTTTTAAACAGAGCTTGGTAAAATACATAAAATGGAAGAATGTTCAACTAAACTTTTTGTGATTGGGTTGCCAGTTAACAACATGTTATAGGAACAGATCTCATGATCAAAGTCGGAGACCATTGCAGTAGTGTTATGGGGACGGAGTAGGAATTAGGATACAAACAAATGAATCAGGTAATATAATACAGCCATAATTAGGGTAAAGCCAGACCACCCGTGTAAAACATAATTTTTCCAGTCCTTGCATTGCAGCTGAGGCTTGTGGAAAGTCCACTGCCATTCCACATGGATTTTCTCTTCAGGGTCTGTGGCACTGTTGACAATTAGTGCGACATACACCAAGTAGCCCTTCCCATCCTTCATGGTACTTTGGTGAACCAAATTTGAATAAACAGCCTAAATGCACTTCTCTGTTAAACTAGTGAGCCCTAATGCAACCTGAGGAATATATATATATATATATATATATATATATATATATATATATATATATATATATATATATATATATATATATATATATATATATATATATATATATATATATATATATATATATATATATATGATCTTATAGCTGCGGAGCCGCAGCACAGCTGCTCCAACTCCCCCCGGCCGGCCGGCCGAAGGGAAGGATCCTGGCGTGTCATCGTCGGCATCAGTGTCAATCTTATAGCCGTGGGGCCATGGCACAGATACTCCCACTCCCCCCGGCCGGCCAGCTGGACCAAAGGAAGGAGTCTGGCATGTCAGCGTCGGTGTTGGCGGCAGGTCTTATAGCTGTGGGGCACAGCTGCTACTCCCCCTGGCTGGCTGGACCAAGAGAAGGAGCCCAGCTTTTCAGCGTCAGTGGCAGGTCTTATAGCTGTGGGGCCATGACACAGCTGCTCTCATTCCCCCGGCTGGCCAGACCGAGGGAAGGAACCCGGAGTGTCAGTGTCATTGGTGACGGCAGGTCTTATAGCCATGGGGCTGGAGCACAGCTGCTCCCACTCTCTCCAGCTGGCCAGACCAAGGGAAGGGGCCCGGCATGTCAGTGTCGTCGTTGTTGGCAGGTCTTATAGCCGTGGGGCCATGGCACAGCTGCTCTCACTCCCCCTGGCCTGCTGGACAGAGGGACACCTGGTTCAGCACCCCTTGCTGGCTGCTTCCGCCCACCAATTGGTGGGCCAGGCGGTTCAACCCTGGTTGGTTTGCTGGGAGTTTTCTGGCCAGAGGCATTGTTCCAAAAAAAGTGTGCAAATACCACCATGAGTACACAATGTGCGGCGGGGGTCATCCGGCATCCACCTGTACAAAAAGTGGCCCTCAGAGGCATAAGGGCTGGGATTCCTGGGTTGCAAAAGAGTTATTCCTGAGTAACTGCAGTCTGCAAAAAGCATTCAGCCCAATCAAGCTTGATACTTTAGTTTCTTGGCTCACCAGTTACCCCTTTCTGGAGGAAGCATGCTATTTGCAGGAGGGTTTCACCGTTGGTTTTTGGATCCCTGCCTTGGGGGCCCATTCTCCGCAACTGGCGCCAAACCTGTGTTTGGTGATTGGATTGGAGTCTGTAGTCTGGCAAAGCATTGCCAAAGAACCGACAGCAGGATGGGAGGCTGGCCCATTTGACCAACCACCTAAATTTGAAGTTGTCTCTCATGGGTTTGGTCCCCAAGAAGGGTTCATAGGAATTTTGTTTGATCCACCATTTATCCTACCTGATGGGTGGGTCAGTAAATGACTCAATCCCTCATGATTTATGCAGGGTTAAGTATTCCTCCTTTGATCAGGTGGTGCAGATGGTACGATCGTATGACAAGGATGCCCTTATGGCCAAGTGTGACATCAAATCTGCTTTTCGACTCTTGCCTGTTCACCCTGAGAAAACAATCTCTATAGCAAAGTAGGCTACAAGTGGCTTTCCAGCTGTTGTTGAACAGCAGTTCCCAGTGATCCTCACCATTGACTGGTGGGTGAGACTGATGGGATGGTGTAGGCCAACAAAATCTGTACAGTCATACTTGGCTCACTGCTTCTTTAAATGATCTTTCTTATTCAACAGCTGGCATAGAATAATAGAGAACAGTAAAACAATCTGACAGAGAAATAATGCATATTCTGATGTACCAACTCTGGGCATATTTGTAAAGCACTAGAATATTTTTCCCTCCAGTACATTGATGTTTCATCCCCTCCTCCTCCTCCTTCTTCTTCCATGTCTAGGCCAGATGTGAAACTGCCAAAATGAAGACACCTTTTGGTGAGTTCATTCTGCAGTTCCTTTCACCTGACCAAGTGTGAGAAAGATTAGCTGGCAACACAAGGTTGTCATTACCAGGGTACGCCAGACTGCGGTTAAAAAATACCATAATCACCAACGAGTCTCTTTCTGCGTAACCTGTTTCAGCCCCTGAATATAGTAAATAGAAGGCATTTTAATTTCTTGTGGGTGTCTGTTTGTTCCATTATGGAATTAATTCATTTTAATGTTTAATTGTAATTATGGAATTACAATTATAGATTCCATTCATTTAAAAAAATATTAGAATTTACTTTGAGTGGGCCAAAATCCAGCTTAAATAAGTATATAAAGGTCTAGGGGTAGCCTTTGGCACTAGAAACACCAGCAACAATACAACCTCAAGTTTGCCTTTGTACTTTGGACCTCCATTTGCTTCTGGGAATGTACTCCACTTAGTCTAACTCACATTCCACTCCGGTTTCTTCTCTGTGACTCTTTACTGAACAATGTCTCTCCCCACCACCTTCTCCTGGCTTTATTACATTTGCACTCTTTATAATGGAGTAAGCTCAGGGCTGACAAAATCATTCAGGCTGTGTCAGCAACTTCACAAAGCCAAACGTCAGATTGATTTCTCTGTAAAAAATGTAGTCTTAAAAATAAAATATCAAGCAAACTTTCATCTGCTTTAAAAATAAATAAATGCAACATCCAGGCCTATTGCCAGAAGTGTAACATTATCTTGTGGCGTAGCTGAGGTGCTAAGAAAGCCACACTTCCCCCAATCTAACAAGGAGGTTGCAATGTGGAAATTATTTGGGCTTATCAAATTATTTTTGGACAACCATTGAATACAAGCTGTTTTTAGAAATATCATGAATGTTGTTGCCTTGAGGAAGGGTTGTAGTTAAGAGTTATGCTTTCTTCTAAATTTATATTTTTAAAGTCTCAGGTTTTTCTGCCTTGAGTATGAAATTCAATTCAATTCAATCCAAGTTTAATTTATATCCCACCTTTCTCTACCCAATGGGTGACTCAAGGCGGCTAACAACATACAAAATATACAATGAAATACAGAAGCAATACCAACAGAGCAATACAGAAATAAATATGGCATAAGTAATACATAATATACAGTGCAAACAAATACAGCATAATATCATATAATATCCAGATACAAAATACACAATACACAAGGCAATAAAAATGCAATTACAAGGTTACCCAATCACAATGAAAAATACTGTGAATGTTTTTAAATACTTTTAAAAATTACTGAACTGAAATCAACTTCTCATTTATTGTGTCCAAACTCAATGAGTACAGATAATCATGATATGGAAGGGCATGACAATAGCTCAGTGGTTTAGGTTATGGTTGAGAGTTTGATTCTCCATTGTGCCTCCAAGGAGAATCGTCAACCTGTGTTGTCTTGGGCAAACTGCACAGTTCCAGGATGTCACCTGAAGGGAGTAACAAATGACTTCTGAGTATTCTCCATCTAGAAAACTCTGAAAAGAGTTGCTATAATTAAGAATTGACTCAACAGCATGCACCGCCGCCGCCGCCGCCGCCACCACCACCACCACCACCACCACCCTAGATGATGATGATGATGATGATGATGTGGAGAAAAAAAGTCCTTGACTGTGACCCAAATGGTTGATTTGTATTTATATAGCAGCAGCAGCAGCAACAGCAGCAGCAGCAACAACAACAACAATAACAACAACAAGAACAGTTAGAATTGAGTCATGTTTGCATGGCCACAGATTGACTGAACATCAAGCAGAGGATGGACATAGCTTTCATATAGCTAAAAAAGGAAGCAACTGGTTTTATAAACCTTTGCTTTGAGGTAAATGAAAGATTATTTTTAGCCGTGTGTCCTTGAAATATAGCAGAAATGTTACAGAAATAACCTCTGGGGCAGAACACAGCTTAAAAGAGGTAGACTATACAAAGAGTAATTAAAAATTTCAAGCTGTAAAATGTTGCCTGTTTGACCAGTAGAGTTGACAGCAAATAATTTCCGTTTTATTTGTTTTATGGCTGAGTAGAAAGGATTCAGCACCTGGTCAACATATTCCACATATATATACTTTCAACATCTGATGTTTGACTTATAAGAAGTACATCTGTGGTTCATGTTGAACACATTAGCATGGAAATCTGAAAGCTGCAGAGGGGGAGGTAACTTCTGACTATATTATGTGAAATGTGTGACAGCATTTAAAGATGTGCATTTCACGTAACTTTTGAGAAATATCAAATAAAGTTAACAGACAGACTGCTGGGAAGTAATGGGAAGACTGTGTTTGGCCACAACATGAATATTTTCATCAGGAAGACTGATGAAAGAGGAGGAAGTTGCAAGCTCAGAGGTAAAGATAGTTGCAAGCTAAAAGAGGTAGAGACAGTTAAAAGTTTATGCACAAGAAGAGGAACAGAACAAACAGCTCTAATGAGAACAGAACAGTTCTAATGGGGCCCAATAATAGTCTTCATAAAAATGTACAAAGGAAAACAGGCCACAAAAGCACACAATTTCCAGAGCCTACACATGAATGCCAGAAGTATTGGAAATAAATAAGAACTGGAAATCTTAGTTCAGAAGGGATAGCAATAGCTTCAACTTGGTGGGATAATTCTCATGACTGGAATACAACAACTGAAAGATATAAATTGTTCAAAGAAAAAGAAAAGACAAAGGATGGAGTTGTACCACATGTTAAAAATGCACATCCCGCCACAGAAATATAGGAGGATGAGCTCCTATATCCAGAGAGCATTTGGATTGGTTATCCCATTGAGAGCATCTGGGTGAAAAATAAAAGAAATACTGTAGTTGGCCATGTAGTTGAAGAACATGTTTTAAAGAAACCTTTGAAAAACAAGTTGCAAGAATGTCAAAGAGATATGATGCAGTAGTAATGGGAGACTTCATTTATCTTGATATCTCTTGGAAGGCAAATACTCCCAAACAAGACCCTTCAAAGAAACTCTTGATTTCTGTGGCTGATAATTTTCTCCTACAAAAAGTGAAGGAAGATACTAGAGGAACAGTTATCCTTTACTTGATTCTATCTATTGATTATGCTTCTTCTTCTTCTTCTTCTTCTTTGAGTGTCATATCCAATTTTGAACATTGGCTATCATCATGGTGATCAGCCATGAAGATTGTTATGGGAACAATATAATGCAGTAACCTTCCATTTGCCGCCCACATCGCAGCATGATACCAGTACCACTGATAGAGTTCTGTGAGTCACTTTTTGTTCCTGAGCCCTTTTGGTACACAAAGGCCTCATCGGCTCCAGACCAGTATTGGTAAAGCTGCTGCCCTCCATCAAGATGGATTTAAGTGGGTTTTAATCCACCTGAGGACCATCATCCTTCCCTGTGGACTTTGCCACCCAAGGCCGCTAATCCTCAGGGTTGTCAGGTTAGTTAACTGCCGCTTGAAGATCAGCGTTGAGTTGCTGGCAGTATGGTCTACTCCATTACCATAGCAGGACAACCTGGCCAGACTTTTGATTGTGCTTGTATCTGCAATATTAATGCCACTCTTGAGAGTACAACCAGCCTGTGTGACTTTGGCCACACAGCCCCAGGGCATCCCTAGAAGAAGGGAGTGGTAAACCACTTAATTTTAATTCACTTACGTTTAATTCCCCTCTATTCATCACATGTTAGGCCTTATCTTTCTTTATTAAGCAAAATTTGAACTTGGAACCTTTGTTTCATTCTTTAAGAAGAAACGCCTTTATGCATCTTCTATTCATATGAACAGATTTCAGTTTCCTCACAATATATGCCTCTTGATTTCTTATACAGAGTTAGGACTTCATTACGTTAACCTATAAGAATTTTAATTTCAGTTTTAGAAACAGTGAAATCAACATTAAGTTTAACAGCAAACCTTTTGCAGAAAAGGTCATTAAAACTATGTATAAAAATAATCATTTGAGAGAAAAGACAAACAGTCATGGGCTTTATGGTTTTCTAAGAAGGATACTCTAAATTAATTTCAAAGGGCAGTGACATTTGGATAAGAATAAAAGACCAATCTTGCTGAATATTATAATTTCCATAAGCAGGGAGGTAAGTGCATTCATATGGAATGATGGAACAAGGTTTGTTTCCAGCCTTCCTGCCTAATAAGGTAAATATCAGACAAGTTGTTAGGTTACTCTGAATCCAACAATGATATTCTGTGAAGCTTATTTTGTTAGGCAGTGCAAGCAAACCACATCCGCAATCTCTCTTAAATCACTAATATGTTACAGATCCATGAAGAAATACGATGTTCTCATTGCCCGGAAGGAAAATGTGATGTCACTTTCAAATGACTATCTCTGTATTTGTAATGTGACTTTTAAGATCCAACTAAAACCACATTTGCTGAGACAACCATCAATCAACAATTAAAATAGTATTTCTTTTAGTCTCTAGTCTTAATTTTCTTTCAGAAAACAGTCAAAGTTCTGTGTCTGCTTTTGAAATACCAGGGTGACTGCATTTGTTCCCAGTACTTCAGCCTTTTTAGGCGTCAGTAATGGTACCAGGTGGTTGTACTGGCCAAATGCTTTTTTGATACCTAAACCAAATAGCTATTGCCACCTCCCAGGTTCCCTCTCTCAAAATGAAAAACCATAGTACTAAAAACTGGTCATTTTTTTACCCTATATTGAGGCTTTGTAGCCTGGCAAAAGAGAATGTTGACAGTTGATGGGAGATGATAAGAGTATATTAACAACAGCTAGAAAGGTGGCAGGGCAAGGAACAAAGGATGAGAGGAGAGCACCAATAGAGTGGAGAAAAATACGCTGTAGGCACTTCTTCAAGTGTCATATCCAGTTCCGAATATTGGCTATCATTATAGCAATCAACCATGAAGATTGTCCTGAGAATATAATACAGTGGCCTTCCATTTGTCTTTCCCATCACTGCATGACATCCATACCACTGATCCAGTTCTGTGAGTCACTTTCTGGTCCTGAGTCCTTTTGGCACACAAAGGCCTCATCAGCCCCAGGCCATTATTGATGAAGCTGCTGTGCTCCATCAAGATGTATTCAAGTGGGATTTCATCTCCAAGGCTGTTATACCTCAGAGTGTTCATGTTAGTTAACCGCTGCCTGACGATCAGTGTTGAGTTGCTGGCAGTATGGTCAACTCTATTATCCTAGTAGGATAACCTGGCCAGACTGAGGTAGGGAGGGTTAAGAATTTGTACCATTTGCTGATGTGATTCTGTAATTGCTTATATTTTAGTCTATTAATTACATAATATGCTAAAATACTTACATAGATGTGACTTAACACAATACGTTTTGTTAGCATACTTACTTACAGCTTTCATTAGGTTTGTTAAGATCCCATAATTATATTCCTAAAACATTGTTTTTGTACTTATATTCCTTGAATAGTTAATAGAAAACAATATAACACATAATATCTCCTTGCATATGCCAGCTTAATAAAAATATATTTTCCTTGGACATTCAGTTCATCTGTCTTGCATAATGCAAAGGAGTTAAGGGATGTGCAGAAGAAGAGAGTAAATTATACAGGGTGCAAAATATTCCTCTGATTTATAGCTGGCTCAACCTTTTTTGCGATAATGCCAGCTGTGATGAAGACACACCTGAAATTTTTTTTTAGAGGTCTATAACATTCTGTAGGCTTCTTGGGGGAATTCTCAGATACCAGATTCTCTGAACTGATAGGCAAAATTGCCAGATGTTTTGTTTTTCAGTCACAATCCTTGACAGTAGGCTATCTTGTCCAGAACTGACAGGTACTGAAACCAAAATAACTAGTAATCTACCTTCTGCCTCAGTTTTGTTTAGGATTGCCTTCCCTGAAGTCAAGCCCTATGAATAACTTTGACTGCAACTCCCATCATCTCCAGTAAGCATGACCAATGATCAAGAATGAAGAAAGCCAAAGTACAAAATATCTCAAAGGCAACAGCTAGGGTCAGAGAAAGCTAGTTCAGTCCAATAAAGGACTCTTCTGTTTATTTGTGTTCGCAGCTTTATCTGTAGATTGAATGCATGTGGGTAGTCCACTTCAGATGGGGGCAAAGTGCTCTAATTAGTGTGTCTCCTATAGGTTAGATTTTTGGATGCAACTCTGTTAGAAAAACAAAGAAGCAAGCCAAATCAGACAGTTAATAATTCAATGACTAATCCAAAAATATCTCCTGTGACAAATTATTAATTGTCAATGGATTTATAGCTGCAGGGCAAAATTTATATCAGCTGTTTAATGACTTAAAGGATCATATTTCACAGACTTCTGTAGAAAAACTAGATTTCATTTAATCTGATCCTGTTTTTCTAACATTTCACAGATAAAAATAGAGAAACATTCATCATGGATCTATTTTAATGTTGAGGATTACTTCTGGAACTACCCTTCTGTTAAACTTTGGGACGCCTCTATTTTATCTGCTGTTTATTCTTTTATGGTAGCCTGCTTTTCAGAGATATAAAAGCCAAAACCCCTGATTTTTCTTGGAACGAAAGATAAGCTGACTGCCTATAATTTATTATTCAGACAATGTAATATATGCACATAGGGGACAAATGAGAATTTCATTTTCAGTTTGGATTTGGAAAGAATTTACCATAATTTGCAAATTATTTCACATTTTGGATTCAGAACCTCCTCCTACCTTTTCTGAATTATGGATGGCTTCAGCACATCATTATATTCACTTTTTTTTAGAAATAAACTTTCCAAGCTTTCAGACTGAAGCAGGCTGAGAAGAAGAAAAATAATTAACTTCTTATGGAAGAGATCAAAATTTCAGAACAATTTAAGAAAACACAAAAATGTCATCATATTTGAAAGAGAAGAAGGTTGCCATTAAAAAAACACATATGGTCAAACGTGAAATGAACATACTTCTCCATCTATACCTATAAATCTGTGCGTTAACCGTTGGAATGTGACAAAGGATGTTGCACCAGGCCCCACTAGCCCCGACCGAGCCTCCGTGCACTCGCCCGACCAGGGTTCGTAGGTAACTGTCAGGTTGAATTTGGCGCCAGTGGGGCAGGAGCCCCCTGGACGCAAACAAAAAGAAAGGACTCCATTTTTCAACGTTCCTTGGGCCGTGCTGTGCCACAGCCAATCAGGCTGAGAGGTGCGAGCAAAAGGAACGTTCAGAAACGCGCCGCAGCCAATCAAAATGAAGCCGCAGGAAAAAAAACCGCAGCACAAACGGTAAACACAAACCCAAAACTACAAGCCCCAGCAAAAGTTGAGCCGGGGTGGAAAAAAACCACAACAACAGAGGAAGTTCAAGAGGGGGGAGGGATTGATGCCTTCGCCCCTCCTGAAAGCAAAACAATTCCTCTGGAAAGGAAAGGCACCGGACGGCACTCTGCCCGGTACCTTTACTTGCCGAGTAAGTGTTTCGCTTTCAAGGGAGGGCAAAGGCATCATTGCCTCCCCCCCTTTGAAAGCGAAACAATTCCTCCTCTGTAGCATGGAGGGTAGGGAAAGAGGATACCCCTCTCTTCCACCCCACCACCCATGTTTCGGTGAGGCAACGGGGAAAAACTGTTTTCCCCCACAGCCTTGGAGGCCTGCCCAAGCCAGCCCATAGCTTGGGGGGAGGGGATACCCCCCTCTTCCCCCCCAAACCCAGGCTACGGCAAGGGTTTGGCCAGCCTCCCTGTAAAAAAAAAAATACATATAAATAAATAAAAGAATCCCCACCCCCACCCCCACCCCCACCCCCACCCCAACACAAGGATTTAACGTGGCCTGGCCAGCAAGGCAAGGTCACATTAAACCCTCCCAACCCCCCCAACACACACATTGAACCCATTCCCAGGTAAGGAAAGCCAGCAGACAGTGCTCCACCTGCTGACTTTACTTACCCCAAAAATAAAACACAAAAATCAGAATCAAAAACATTCAAAAATAATCAAAATCATACCCAAAAATAAGAACAAGACAGAACACACAGAACCCCCCCCCCCAAAAAAAAAAACCCCAGAGAGATTAAACAAGAGAACTCACCCCCACGTCCTCACTCCACGATGTCTGGAAATGAAATGAGGAAAGAAAGAGACTACTTACCAGAAGAAGTGACAATGAGAGGCCAGTAGAGGAAAACAGTCAAAGCAAAAGAAAACCTGAACAGCACCACCCAGAGGCCACAGGAGAAAAAACAGTCAAAAATATTCACATAAATGATTCACACATTTCTAAAATCCTGTGTTCAGTTTTCACTCAAAAAACCACAACATTTCAAAATATTTTAAAAATATTAAATTTGAAAAAAACATATACTTACACATTTTTAAATTTTTTTCTCCAAAGTACAACTATTTTTTAAAGATTCACATAGTAAAACATTATTTGGTTAAAAAAAATTAATTGTAAAAAATTATATCATCCTTTCCTAGTTTTTTTAATCCAAAAAAACAAACCAAAAAAGCTGATCACAGTTTATAACAGCCCGTGCATATAAATAAACATTTTAAAAATCACAAAACCTTTCAACACCATTTAAAACAGCCCGGCATCATTTGTTCAAGAAAAGAAAACCAAACCCTTTACTATCCAACACAATTTAAAACAGCCCAGCACCGCCGGGCATAATCTGCTAGTTTTGTATAAAATAACAAATGTTGCATTACATGATGCTTAATGTTTTTAAAATTAATTTAACAATATACAGTGGCACCTCGGTTAACGTAATTAATGCGTTCTCTGGGACGTTTCTCACAGCAAAAAATTACTTTAACCGAATTTCCCATAGGAATGCATTGAATGCAATTAAACCAAAATACATTAACCAGTCGTATCCGACTCTAGGGTTCAGTGCTCATGTCTGTTTCAAAGCTGAAGAACCAGCGCTGTCTGCTTCTGCTGACGTTTTCGTGGTCATGTGGCAGGCATGACTAGACACCGCAGAATCCCCAACCAGCAGGGGATTGAAATTGCCCTTCCTCTCCCTGAGGTAACCCTACTCTACCCTTCACACACACACATTGAGTTGGATTCACCTTCAAACCCCACACGAGGATCTCTTGGAAGAAAGTCTGGAATGGAAAAGTCTGGAACGGGAATGCAGCCCTTGGAAGTCCCTGTTTCCCTCCGGAAGGAGAAAATGAAGGGACTTGTTTTGGAAGAGGTCTTTTGTTAAATGCATAGTCAGCATTTCTAGAGAGGAAGGAAACACTGTAGATAGGAAGTGAGACAACTCTTCACTTCACTTCTGCTCTAGGAATGCTGACTCTATGCATCTAATCCTTTGCAGTCTGAAGGAATTCTCCATAGCTTTGAACCGGGATTTTTATATGTTTTTTACATGAACCTGACAGGACAGCTTGAATCCATTAAAATCATGGGAAAATGGGAATTATGGCATCCCTATTCCAGCACAGAGTTCACCCTGCCTCTCTTAGAAGCCCAATGGAAGTGCTTCCTCCCTCCCCCCAGCAAAGAGTTCACCTCGCCCCTCTATAGTGCAGATGGCAGCCTGATGAGTTTGAGCACTGGGTCTCTAAAAGGTTCGCCATCACTGTAACAGTAAATACATTCAGGCTGTTAGTTCCACATCATTCCACTTCTCTCTATGTCTTCTTCCTCTAGCTCAATGACTATCTTTTCCCTCCTTCTTCACTTCAGAACTTACATTAAAGTAAGACCTCCCTCTTTAGAAATCTGGGGATATCAGTCTCACAATTATACTCACCGAATATACAGTTACAAGAAGAATAATTTCAGCCTATACTTTTTGTAAGGTCTATTTGCATAGTAATGTATCACTAACCATTGTTTTGAAATATCAATTAAAATATGTTATTCTGTATAACAAAGGAAAGACAGACAGAAGACTATGTAGTGGGAGAAGATCTTCTATCTGCAGTTTGCATGACACACCTAACAGAAGAAACCACTAAACACTTATAATCCAGTGTTACTAAAAGCTAACTACCAATGGACACAATTGATTCCTAGTGAACCAAGATTCAGTACAACAATCCAAGAACTGGAAAATCATTAGTACCTCTGCAAATATATGTGTTCCTAGTTATTTCCACTTCCAAACAATTACTAGCAGGCTAGTAATTTCAAAATAAATGAGCAAGTAACCTTTTCATAATATTTATACCCACCTAGTTCATAGCTATAGAGAATGAAAGCGCAGCGGCAAAATGGCTGCCGCGCTCTTTGCGCCCCCCCCACCCGGACTCAGACATCTGGGTGAGTTAGGGGGCGTGGCCACCCCTTTATAAAAGGGGTGGCCACGAGGCAGACGAGCTGCCATTTTAGAAAGAGCGACGGAGAGGAGAAGTTTTCTCCGTCGCAGTTTCTCCGTAGTCTTCGGCTGTTTAGCCCTTGATCCTTCCCGGCTGGGAAGGGAGGATTAGCACAGAGCCTTTAGCTTGCTGGCTGCTCTGTGCTTTTGGCACTAGGTTTTCAATCCCTCGAAAGGGATCCTGCTCTTTCTTCGAAGATATGCCTCCCAAACGGAAGGCCCCGGCGATGAAACCGCGGCCAACGGGGAGGACTTTTTCGGGCCCTGCACAGGACGGAGGGCAGCCATCAGGTCGGAAGACCAGGGCTGCGCCCCCGCGGCAGGGCACTAACCCAGCCTGCTCACCGATACCGGTGGGGTGATTCAGGCTGGCACTTGGCAGCCGGGCTCCAGCTTGGTGGCTGGCCAGCTTACAGGCTGGCCCCTCAGGGGCTTCGGCCCCCGGCCCGCCGTTACCAGCCATGGGTCAGGGCAGCGTGGGAGGGCCTGGTGTGGGCATACAACCCGTTCCCCCTCTGGCCCCTCATGGGCCGGAGTTTTGGGCATGGCCCTATTCTGGCCCTGGCTCGCCATTTTGGGTTACCTTTCCAACTGCCTAGTGGGCCATCCGGCCCACCCAGCCCGCCTTATGTTGGGGGCTCTGTGCCAGTGGATGCTCTGTCAGCACGTTTAGCAGTGCTGGAAGCATCCTTGGGCATTGCACAGCCTCCTGGGGAGCAGGGGGCCCTTCTCTTTTTTCAACAGGGGCCCCTTCATCGACCCGGCTACCTTGCCGGCTGCTATGCTTCAGCGGGCGGCCAACCGGGTCGAGCTGCATGAGACGGTCCGGCCGGCCCAGCTGGTGTCTCGCAGCTCCCCGTTCTACCTGATGTCCAGGCTGGGAGCAGCCGGGGGTGATCCCAGAGCTCGATTCTGGTCGCAAGTTCCGACGCCCGCCGTAGGCCGGAACCCCCGGTGGGGGCGGCTCACGGGGGTGCACCTAGTGAGTATCAGGTTCAATTTAAGTGCACCAATACCACAGCCCACTTACGGTGGTGGGGTTCAGTGGCCCTGGCCTCGTCAAGTTGATGCGAGCGGGCATCAGTTACCATCTTATCCCAGTATCCCATGGTTGATAAATGGTCCCTCGTTAAGGGCGGGGGTGTCCACCCCTGGGGCAGTGCCGAGCATCTCAGGGGCTGTCCAGGTCCTGCTGCGTATGCCCTTTATACAGAATGTGCCGTCGATGGCTTTGCCGACGGCTGGTTATTCCTTGCCCCTGGGTGATCATTTGTCGCAGGTCATGAGGGATAAGATCTGGAGGGGGATACGTGGATATTCTCCCTGTGAGCCCACTGAGGAGGAGAGAGAGGGACAGGACGACAGAGACAAAGAGCTGTCCCGTCGTCATAAGCCACCGCGCACCTGGGCCAACTGGTTGCTGGCATACCTTATATATATGGTGGTATGCCTCAGGGCCCGGCCTGATTGGGCCATCCCGATGGTTCAATCCTTTGATAATATTTACAGGGCGATGGTTGATTTGATGGGCCCATCGCAGTTGGCTTACGATGAGGAATTTGGATGAGGGTGGCCCTACACCCTGAGAGGAGGTGGGATGAGCCCTGTCAGCAATTGTGCTCGTGTACATGACTCCCACGTGACTGGCGCCTGGTGATAGGTACCATTGTGGTCATGCTGTGCAGTGGGCTGCTCAGACACAGGCTCCACGCTAACTGGTCGGGCAGGGGGTTCCAGCCTGCCTGCTGTGTTTGACCTGCTCAGCTAGCGACATGTGTAATAAGCGCCAGTGTCGTTACCGACTTGGGTGCCCCTTTTTGCGCTGGCCCCTACACCGCCTCCGCGTACCCGCGGGTTGGTGGGTTACGGGGCAGAGGTAGGGGTGCACAGGGGACGATCAGAGCCCCGTCTGAAGGAACTAGCCTTGTCAAAGCCCCCCCTCCCCAATTAGTGTACTCATGCTGGAGCGATGGCACTCAGCTCATCCAAGAAGGGATGATGCGGGGTACCTGCTGGAGGGTTTCCAATGAGGCTTTTGTATTCCATTCGGGGGTGTTAGGGGCCCCAAGATGCTACTAATCCAGTTCCCTTGAAAGGTGACAAAGAGGTTGCTCCACTGAGCACAGCTAAGGGAGTTGAGGCTGTGAAAGTAGCGGGCCTCTTCTTGGAACCACCTTTCCTAAATTGAAAGTCTCCCCTATGAGACTAGTACCGAGGTAGAACCTCCATTTAGCTTACCCTGTGGGTTCTCCGGTCAGGGATGCCATTCCCGATGACCTTGTTCAGTCAGGTACACGTAGTTTGTTCAGCCCCTATGGGTGGTACGCTCATGCAGTCCCGGTGCTTTCCTGGCACAGTGTGATATGCACTCGGCTTTCCGATTACTGCCAGTGCACCCAATGGATTTTGAGCTATTGGGTTTTTTAGGTTCCAAGGGAAATTTTACTTAGATAAGGCCAACCCCTTCTGACTGAGTTATTTCATGTTCGGCATTCGAACGATTCGGTACTTTCATTCAGTGGGCCTTTGCTCCCAGGTCTCTAGCCCATTACCTCGACGACTTTTGGTTCGGGGGTGAACGGGGCTCGGACATGTGCACGCATCTCCTCACTACATTTCAGACACTCAGGTGGGAACTGGGTGTCCCCTTGGCGCCTGAAAAGACCGAGGGCCCAGCTACTAAGCTCACATTTCTAAATTGACTCTGTCGCACAGGCATCCGGGTTAACCATGAATAAAGTGTTTCCTGTGAGCTGCAGTTACTTCATGGCCACCTTAATTTTGCCTGCAGGGTGGTTCCACCCGGCAGAGCATTGGCCAGGCGCCTGTGTGACGCCATGGCTGGCCTGTTAAAACGTCACCACAGGGTCCGGCTGATCAGGGGCATACGGGTGGACCTTCCGGTCTGGCTCAAATTACTCCTGGGTTTTAATGGGGTCTCTTCCTGGAGATCAGACCTTATGGTCTGCCCTAGATTTCAAGTACGGTCGGATGCCTCCGGCTCCCTGACTTATGGGGGTTTACTCTGAGGGTAGGTGGACTTACGGCCAATGGCATCACGCATGGCTTGGCACAGATCGCCTCCACGATCTTACTTTCCTTGAGTTTCTTCCCAATTTGGGGAGCACTGATGCTATGGGGCGATGAGTGGGCCTACTCAGTGGTCCATTTTTGGTGTGATAATGCGGCAGTGGTGCACATTGTCAACACCCAGACATGCAAATCCCCCAGGGTCATGACATTAGTTTGTCTATTCTTTTTGAGAAGTCTATGCCTAAATGTGCTGTTCAGGGCCAGACATGTTCCAGGTATTAATAACGACATTGCTGCTGCTTTATCCCGCCTGCAGATCCCCTGGTTCCGTGCCTTACTCCGGAAGCAGATGAATTCCACTCGCCACTCCCGGCCGATATTTGGACGTTTGGCGAGGAGAGGTGAACTGGGCATGTCATTGGCACCTCGCACGCGTAAGGCGTATCAACATGCTTTCATGCGATTTAGAACTTTTTGCGAGTAACTACAGTTACCTCAAGTGTAGTCAATATCAGTGGACCAGGTTTTACAATGCATGTTTATCTTCGCAGTCAGGGATTGGCCCCCCCCCATACTATAGCCTTCAGGCTTTTGGCACTGGCATTTATGGCCAACGTGGGGGGGTTTAAATGACTGCGTGAGTTACTTCCATATGCATCGTGTCTTGGAGGGGTGGACACGTGAACGTGTCTGCCGCCCGGACGCGCATCACCCCAGTTCGCCAGAGTTTCTGACCCACCTTGCACGAGGCTGGCATTACTTATGTTCAGATAGGTGTGTAGTGGCTCTTGGTCACGCAGCTACCACGGTAGCCTTTTTGGAGCGCTCCGCTTCAGTGAGTGGGTGCCAGAGTTGGTACCATCTGTGTAAGGCGGATGCGTCTCGTAGGGCACTGGAACTCGACGATGTCTCTGTCACACTTGAGTGGGCTCAGTTGGGGATACGGTCCTCAAAGGTTGTTCAGCACGGCGTAGGTAGTGGAGTCTGACTGCTACGAAGTTTTATTGGAGACATCTGTCCGGTTGGTGCCCTACATGAATTTTCGGCAGTGCCTGCTGCGCGCCCCAGCCTGTTTTTCTGCCACCAGGATGTTGTTGTTCAGTCGCACAGTCGATTCCGACCCTTTGCGACCCTATAGACCATTTTTCTCCAGGCGCCTCTGTCCTCCACCATCCCCCTCAGCACTCCCAGTTCTGTACCCATTGTGTCTACAATCCCATCTAGCCATCTCATCTTTGGCCTCCCCCTTCTTCTTTTGCCCTCCACCTTTCCCAACATCAAGGCCTTCTCAAGGGTAGACCACCAGGATAGGTCTACCCTTACCAAAGTAAAGTTAATGAGGGTGACCGGTGCCGCGCTTCGCGGTGTGGGGCCCGTTTTGGCACCCATTTATTTAGGATAGGCCTTGCGTTGATCGCGGCTACGTTTGGGGTACTCGGAGGTGGATATATGTGTACGCGTAATTTCTTATATGTACGTCCCCTCACTGTATGAGTACCTAGTTATGTCCTTCACCTCTTCTCCTCTTTTACAGATCCTGTGTGTCTCTGCACACCGGTGGCAGTGGGGCTGCGGCGACAGAGAGTGGACCCCGACTTGGGCTGTGTGCATCCACACGTATGCGATGGTATGGTATGCGCGGCACAAGGGGGCGGGAACTGTGGCCATTCCTGATGTCAGTCAGGGATGCTGGACCGCCCGATGTTCTTAATAGGCACCTCGGCGGCGGCGATCTTATACGGATCACTGCTGTTCCTAAACTGTCGAGGGGCTGTGACCTGGCGTTTTATATCATGTATGGCTTACACACAGTCGCTATGGTCTAACATCGTGCCGAGACACCAATTTAGGGGAGACCTGGATCTCCGTGGTTCGGACTGTTCCGGCAGTCAGTGGACAGGGCTGTTGCTCGGTCCCTTGCTGAGCATGGCTGGGAGACAGCCATTGGACACCTGAGGATAGGCTTACAAAAATTTTGCTGGTAGGCAGGAGAAGGGGTCCACCTGTTGGCTGGAGGTATGTACCTCTTTCTGGGTGTGTTGCAAGCAGGCCTTGCGACCGAGCTGACGGTCTGGGGGGGCGGCAGTGAGTCATCATGGACACCTCCCCGTGTGGCGGGTAGCACTGGTAAGGTAAAGATTTATGACCCAGAGGTATCCGGCAGGTTCGCAATTGACTGGCCAACACTTAGACAGGTACAGGTGTAATAGCTTTGACCGGTCAACGACGAACCAGGCAAGGGGTGATGGCAGGAACTTTTCAGCATGCATCACCCCGTGATTTGATGGATAAACGTCATAGGGTGGGGTCAGTAGATAGTTTATTGACTCCGGTCAACAATTTGTTTGTATCAACAAACAAATTGATACAAATGGATACATTGTAGCCAATTGCCATTGGCAATTTTGGGAGTAACCTTACCAGTGTTACTGCGGCCTGCTTGCCTTAAGAATTACAATTGGATGAATACACCAATTGAAAGTTATAATTCGGACTAGGGCATTATTCAATAAAAGTGGCCCAATGCCTTTATCCATATACCGGTGTCTGAGTCTTTCTTTGGGGGGTGCGCCTGCAAAGAGTGTTATGTTTGTTAATGTTCTGTTAAGTCGACACTATGAATGAGAGATGTTCAAAATGTTCTGTTCTCAACAGCCCTACTCAGCTCTTGTAAACTCAAAGCGGGAGTTTCCTTTAGGGAGACAATCCACCTTGTTTTTGGTCTTTCCCTTTTCCTGCTGCCTTCAGCCTTTCCCAGCATTAGCTTCTCCAGAGAATCTTGCCTTCTCATGACAGCATCAATTTCATCATTTTTCCCCTCCAGAGATAGTTCATGCTTGATTTGCTCTAGGATCCATTTGTTTATCTTTCTGGCAGTCTAAGGTGTCCGCAAAGCTCTCCTCCAGCACCATATTACAAATGAATCAATTCTTTTTTCCTTTCAGTTTTCTTTACTGTTCAGTTTTCACACCCATATATAGTGATTGGGAATATAAAAGTGTGGATTATTTTGAGCTTGACCTCCAGTGACCCATTCTTATACTTGATGATATTTTCTAATTTCTCCATTGCTTCCATTTCAAGTCTCAGTCTTCTGATTTATTGGCTGTAGTCTCTACCTAGACTGATAATTGAATCTAGGTATACAAATTATTTCACTATTTTCAATTTTTTTTCAACCCCTTTAGCAACATTTTGATTGTATAGGCAATCAAACCAATGGTCTCACAGTTAATGGTAACTGTTTTCTTTGGGAATGGAATGTATATTGAGCCTTCCCATTCTGAGAACCATTGTCCTGATTTCCATATTTGTTGCCATATACTTGTTATGTTTTTGACAGATTCAGTCTCTGTGTCCTAAAAGAGATTGATTGGCACCCCATTTACCCCTGGTGATTTAATTTTTCCCAATGCTTACAGAGCAGCTTTTTGTTAAATATTTAGAAGCCCAGGTTATTTATCATAGATTTCTCTTCATTAAAAAAAAATCTGCATATTTCTTCAGTATTTCTTCTCCACCTTCTCTTCATTTTTCATTTTTCAGATGGTATGCTTCTCTGTAGGTCATTCAACATTTTAATTTCCCTTTGATTTCCTGGAACTTCTGGACGAGATCTCTTGTTTCCCCCATTTTCTTGTTCCCCATTTCTTTGTACTGGTTATTGTAACAGTTTTCTTTGTCACTATATGACAGATGCTGAAAAGCTGCATTCAGGATTCTGATCCTACTTCCATCATCTTTTACTTCTGCTTCTCGCTTGTCCTTTACAATTCTAAGTGTTTCTTCTGTCATGCATCTAGGTTTTTCTTTTCTTTTTACAATAGGAATTATCTTTTATTATCAATTCTCATAATAAATTTACACTTTATGAAATGTCTGTGTCCTTACACTATTGAAAATTGATTATATGTGGGCCCAATTTGGACATAAAGGAGTAGATTTTGAGACATAACAAATCCAGTTAATTAGGCAAAGGAATCAGTAGAAAACATACAACATTTAAAATTTGTAGCTTTCTGATTTTTTACAGTTGTCAAGATCTTTTCGGACAAACAAGCAAACTGTCATTGTTAAAGATAAATAATGACATGTTGGAAATAATGCATTGTTTTTATCCAACAGATAGTGACTTTTACAATCATAATTTTATCCCCAATTCCAATTATGCAAAGAATCAGATAATAAGTTCTGGTTAAAATGAGGAGATTCCAGCTGTTTTGATTCTGGTCTTATGAATACCATTCCAGAGCTCAATGTGATGATCAGGTGGATTTCAAAATGTCAAGACATTGTCTATCAGTTAAAGAAGCTGAGGTTGAGCTTCAGTCAACGTATATATCTTTCTTGAGTCCTTTATAAAACTGATTCTTGTGCTTTCATATTCCCATTAGTTATTATTGCCACACTCTTTCCAGCTAAATAATAATGCTAATTATCTGGATAGTAAAGTGGATAGACCAATAGACTAAGACTCAGGAGATATGGATTTAAATCCCCACTCAAAACTGGAAATTCACTGGGTGGTGATTCTGGTAAAACCACTCCTTAAATACTGCAAATACAGTGAAACAGGGCCGGATTTAAGCATAGGCTACCTAGGCTGCAGCCTATGGGCCTGTACCATGTGGGGGCCCGCACCACAACCCCCCAAAAAATGAAGACAGACATCAGGCAAGAAAGAGGCGCGCAGGCAAAGGAGGGAGCAAAGGAGGGAGCAAAGGAGGGACGGGAGCGAGAGTGACAGCCACCCATCTGACTCAGGGGATTGGCTGGCACATTGTCCCGGCAATGGAGGGGAGGAGGCAGGAGCCGCGCTCGTCCCCTCCCTCCTGCCTCCCCCCCCCCCCCCGGCGCTCCGCAGGCCCATTCGGAAGACTGAGGCTCTGAGACTCGCCCGCGAAAAGCCAAGCGCGCACACGCACAGCAACAACGACTTTCTGCTCAAGCAATAGGGAGCAGAGCAGCGTTTGCTGGCTTCCTTTCTCGCCACAGCGACCCAGGCGAGCGGGGCAGGGATGAGGGGGAACTGGTGTTCACCTTTTCCCGCTCCTATTGCCTGGGCATCATGCATGCACACAAAACGCAGGCGTTCCTTTACTGGCATGCGCATGCGTGTGTGTGTGTGTGTGGAGTGAGCTCCCATCTGTGTTTCAGCTCCTGCCAGGCTACCAGTTGGAAAGCAATAAATTTCAAGTAGACAAATAGGAACCACTTTGGTGGGAAGGTAAACAGTGTTCTGTGTACTCCAGTGCCTAGTCATGCCTGCCACATGAACACAAAAAACAGCACTAGCTCTTCAGCCTTGAAACAGAGATGAGCACTGAATTGGATATGACTGGTTTTCACACAAGGGTAAGCTTTACCTTTACTAAGATGCTGACAGGGAGGCGGAAAGTCAGCAGTTCAATTCCCGAGTACTGCAGGATGGAATGAGCTCCCATCTTTGTCCTAGCTCCTGCCAGGCTAGCAGTTCGAAAGCAAGAAATTGCAAGTAGATAAATAGGGACCACTTTGGTGGGAAGGTAATGGCGTTTCATGTGCTCCGGTGTCTAGTCATGCTTGCCACATGACCATGGAAATGTCTGTAGAAGCAGACAGCGCTGGCTCTTTGGCTTTGATACAGAGATGAGCACTGAACCCTAGAGTCAGGTACAACTGGCTTCCGAGCAAGGGAAACCTTTACCTTACTAATATATTATGTATGTTGTATAGGTTAAGTAAATTTTGCTTGTTCATTACATTCCTTTTTGTTATCTTGCATTTTACATTTTAACATGTTTACTTAAAATTACGATATGTTATTTTTAAAACTGTAATACTCATATTTGCATATTTAGAAACAGACTTGAATCTCAACTTTGTATTCTTTTTTAATAATATAGTTGTTTGTAGCAATGTTAATTAATCATGCTAAATACCATTAAGATATATTACCTTAATAGTGTTCAGTTCTTTTCATTTTTATCGTCTCATGAATTCTTCAAATTCTAAATAATGTATAGGAATGTCATACGTAAAATTTCTATAATTTAATAATAAACTTTAAACGTTTATTTCTCAGTTTTTAATTGGATAATTGCTGAAAATGCAGTTTTTGTAGGTTAATTTTAGAAAAATACTTTCCCCAGTAGGGCCTGCACCACAGGTTCAGCCTAGGGGTCCACAGATCCTAAATACGGCCTTGCAGTGAAAGCCCTATTAGAGTCACCATAAATGAAATGCAACTTGACAGCACATAAAAACAACACAAAGTTAAAAGCTTCCAGATATTTCCGTACTCTATTCCAACTATTTCTGTTCTTGCTGCACCAGTGAAGAAGGAGACAAGCTCAATATGCAGCAAATTAGTGCTGCTGATACAGAATTGATAGAAACAGTATTTTTTTAAAATTTATTTATTTATGTTTACACTTGTATTTACACTTGCAGCACGACTCAAGGCAGCTAACAAAGTATCACACAAACATCAAATATAGTAAAGTCCACAAACCACACAGAAAAAGTTCACAAACAACCAGCAAGAAAGTCCGAGGCCCAGACTGGCCATGAGGCAGTGTCCGGCACCCCAGCCACAATGGCCAATCCCAACATCAACAGAGTAACCCCTGGTTATTAATGGGGCCCGGGGTCAGTGGCGGGCTGTCTTCTGCCACTCAAAGTCGGTACAGCTTTTCAACCCCCAGCCAGTTGGAGGCCTGGGGGTGGGGTGGCATGATTCCACATCATGTTCATTTTTGTCCTGTTGTTTTCCATGTTTTAACTATCCCCTGCTTCGAAAGCTTGATGTATGTAAGTTATTCTAATACCATATGAAACAGAGCATCCCTGCTTCTACAAACCTTCCAACAAAAAGGGGACTAACTCTTTATGAAGTCTAGTTTTTGTAGACTAGCTTAGTAGGACGTTATGCCATGTATGTAGCACTTTAATTGTGTTATCTTTCAGAACTTCTGTTTTGGATCTAAATATTGCAGCCTCACAACCACTGCACTCATTCATGGGCCCAACATCTAAAAACCCTATTGTCACCTGAAAAATGACAAAATGGCCACAACCCATTCTAACAATATTGGAGGAAGGCATCCCTAAGAGACAGAAACAGATTAATAATGGGACGGTAATGTACTAGCTGCATTACAAGGCAAAACACATCAAAACTGATGCAGTATGGAAAGTGGCAACCAAAACTGATGGGTTATTCTAAAAAGCACATAAAACTACTGCAGTGGGAAAAACAACCACCACGTATTTCCTAGTTTTACTTTAAGCATGGTTGACAGATCAAAACTGAGAAATACACAACACTTTGGCTGTGTGAACAAAAAAAGGGGGAGCACCAATTATTTTGTTATGTACAGGTAGTATGCAAATAAAAGACACTCAAATGATTTTACTGCCTTTCCATTTGGAAGAGAAGGATATCCTTTCCCTCCCATTCCATTGTGAAAGTAGCTCCTTTTTCATGAAGCCTGGGCAGGTCTGCAAGTCTCCTCTTCCAGACTGCCTGGAAACCTGAACAGGACTAGCCCTTTCAGAAACTGAGGAAATGCTGGAAAATTTGGTTGCAGGTCTCACTTGCCTTTTAAAATAACAAAACATCTGGCAATGATTGTATACATGTACAGGATAGGGTATGTAACATGATTTTCTCACAGTTATAAGTGGTCAACTGGAAATTATGTTTTCCCCCTTTGGTAATTGCATGGTTTCATCTTCTGTATATTAGATCATATGCTGAGACCACATACAATTCATTTTTATTACTTTCTGCCTTAAATATGTACTATATTATCCTGAGGATTACTGCTACTTTTAACAACTGTATTTTTTTTTAAAAAAAGAAATTGCTTACATCTGTTTCAGAGCTTCATTCTATATAGATCAAGTGTTAGGACTTTTGTGACTTGTTCGGAAACTCAGTGGTAACTTGCAACTACAGAAGGCCTGCTGAATCAATTAAACTTACGGAAGAGTTGATTCATCAAATCCCCACTGATTCATGGGCCTACTCTAGCTGTGACTTACTACTGGATTTAAGTCTAATGTCATTTTATGCTGTCCTATTGTAGGTGGTGCAGTACCCAAAGATATAAAGGGAAGAGAATGAGTTTGCTAGTGTCATTCTGTCAACAATTCAGTCAGTATAATGTCTCCAAATGGTCCTACAGATAACACCATACTCAGAGAAGGCTCTTGTTACTCAGGTCCTATCCTAAAGACACCTGGATGTCAGGAACAGAGAGCTCAAAAGGGAAATGAACCAGACAAAGGGGCAAGAAGATGGATGCTTCCCATAAAGGGCAGAGAACCATGGCTGTCTGGAAAATGGGAAGCTGAGAACAACTGCATGGTGCTGATGCAGCTTTGTTGAGGCCAAAACAATGGGCCAATATGAAGATGGATACATAAGGCATTCATTCATTTTCATGTCAGAGATAACTCTGAGTTGAAAGGATTTTTGCTGGAGAAATTCCGCTTAGGGGATGCCTGAATGAGGCTCCTTTCATGAACCCAAGTGCAGCTCTCGGGTATTAAAACCTGACCTTCCAGTGTCCAGCTCAGTGCCTTAACCACTAAGTCACCATAAGGCATAAGACCTCTGGAAGGATGTTATCCCATAAGCCTGGGATGTTCGTCATACTGTAGTACAGTGCCTAGGGTTACATCAACCCCTGAATGGTGAGATTCTTTTTGTGTGTCTGAGAAAGATCTGTTTTCTCCATCAACTCAACAGGGATGGCATAAATGAAGGAGGCTTCCCTAGAGGATGCAAAGTGCAAGGGACAGGATAAATACAAAGTTATGCATGTGCACGCAGAAGTAAATCCCATTCAATTTTATGACTCTTGCCTCCAGGTAAGGGTGCTTAACTTTAAAACTACAATAAGTGAAAGAAAAGACCAATACAAACTAAATATATTGTAGGCTGGAATTAACCTAGCAGTTTGAAAGCAAGAAATTGCAAGTAGATAAATAGGGACCACTTTATTGGGAAGGTAAACAGCGTTCTGTGCACTCCAGTGTCTAGTCATGCCTGCCACATGACCACAGAAATGTCTGCAGAAACAGACAGTGCTGGCTCTTTGGCTTTGAAACAGAGATGAGCACTGAACCCTAAAGTTGGATACGACTGGCTTTCAAGCAAGGGTGACCTTTACCTTTACCTAACCCTAGCAATAATCTGGAATGAAGATATTTACTGCAGATTACTGTATCTGCAAATAGGCAAGAAGCTGCTGGTAATTCACTCTCTGTTTTAATGCATATGATATGGCTGCAGAGCCAGAGACTGGGAATTAGATTCCTCAATGTGCTTGCTTAACAAGGGTTGGACTCTGTGATCCATAGGGGTGCTTCCAGTTCTGCAGTTCTAAAAATGTTGTTGTTGTTGTTGTTGTTGTTGTATTATGCCTCTTTTCTGTGCCCCCCACCCCAGTGACAGTTGACATCCTTTTTCAGCTATTGCCCCCATGTTAACCATTTCCCACTCCTTTTTACTTTGCTCTGGAGCACGTTCTTCTTCTTTGAAGGTAAATGTAAAAGCTGGAGCATTAAAGTATGGATTGGATGCCAAGGCAACTGAGAATTCAACAATAACTGGACTACGGAAAGAAAAATAAACCAAACCTACACACATGTCACATAAATTGAAAAGTGGTATAAGCTTACTGCCATGAAAGGAAAATGTTAGGAAGCAATGTCTTCTGCATTGCTCAGGGATTTTTGTCTCCACTTTCCCCCTTCTCGTTCCTCCTTGTTTTCTTACTCCTGGGAGCAAATCATCAGAGAGATGATTAGTGGATTAGTCAGGGAGTGTTATTTGATAGCAGAAACCAGCATTTCTTTTAGTAAGAGAGGGCACCATGCCCACATAAAAAAGTGTTATTCCAGTTTATGTTCCACTTTGTACTGGGATTCCTTTTCTCGTGGAAAGTAAACATAGTTTTTGAAGATATTTCCAAAAAGGACAACAGTGCCGAGGGACTCAAGAAAAGCCACCCATACTGCTACCCAATAGGGATGTGTGCAATGAAAAACATTTGTGCTTCTTTTGTGCTCTCTTTCAGTTTTTGTGTATGTTTTTCGTGTAGCAATCCTTTTGTTTTAACATGACAGGGAAACCTTATTTTGGTTATTTAACTGCAGAAAGGCACGAAAACTGAGAATCTGTCTACTCCTAAAGAAGGCAAGAGAAAGAAAAGAAAAAGATCTGTGTGGGGACAAGGTTACAGAGGGGTCCTCAGCCAATGCCCCTCTCAACAATGCACATACCACCAGAGGTGAACAAAGATGCTCCTACAGCCAAGATATCCGCCATCACCCATCGTACCATGGGCAACAGATACCTCACTGACTCACAAAACAATTCCAAAGAAGTAAAGCATCCAAAAATTAGGAAAGAGAAAACAGCAGCTTGAGTTCAGTCCCATCCACCCTTAACAATGGACATTCATTCATTCATTCATTCATTCATTCATTCATTCATTCATTCATTCATTTAAATTTATATGCCACCCCCTCGCCCTAGGGCGGCTTTGGGTGGCTCACAACAAGTATAAAACATATAAAATCATCTCATAAAATCATTAAAAAGACAACCCCGTAAAAACCCATTAAAAGACAGTTAAAAAGCCTACCCACCCACATCAATACAAGAGAGGCACTTTATCTTAGAAGAGCCAACGGGCAGGGACCACTTCCCCATCAGCCCCCCACACTTGCCCTGCCAGCCAGGTTTTTAGCCCTTTCCTAAAGGGCAGCAATTCCGTCTGCTGCCGTAATTCACCTGGCAGGAAGTTCCACAGAGTTGGAGCAGACACGGAGAAGGCCCTCCTCCTTGTGCTAGAGAGGTGTGCCCTTCTAGCCAATGGAACAATAAGAGAGCCCCTCTGGTCCACTCTGGTTGGGCGGGCAGACACTCTTGGGGCGACATGGTCTCTTAGGTATCCTGGCCCACTTCTATGTAGGGCTTTAAAGGTCAAAACAAGCACCTTGAATTGCACCAGAAGGCACACCGGTAACCAGTGCAGCTCCTGGAGCAGAGGTGAGGCATGGGCATAATGACTGCACCCCATCACTACCAGGGCAGCCGCATTCTGGACCAGCTGCAGCCTCCGAATGGTCATCAAGGACAGCCCCATGTAGAGCGCATTGCAGTAATCCAGTCTGGAAGTGACCAGAGCATGTGTGACTGTGAGCAAGGAGTCCCGATCCAGGAGCGGGTGCAACTGGTCAATTACACGGAGTTGTGCAAAAGCCCTCCTGGCCATGGCCACCACCTGTTCTTCTAGCAGCAGTCGTGAGTCCAGGAGGACCCCCAACTTGCACACTGGGTCCGTCTGGGGCAGAATAGCCTCATCCAAGACCAAGGATGGCAGCTGCCGGGATAACACAGGACCCCCAAACTCACAGTCACTCAGTCTTGCCGGGATTCAGCTGAAGCCCATTGACCCCCATCCAGACCCCCACAGCCTCCAGACACCCGGATAGGACTTTGACAGCATCGCTTGGATCACCACAGGCCGAGATGTACAACTGAGTGTCATCCGCGTACTGATGGTACCGCACCCCGTGGGAATGGATGATCTTGCCCAGCGGCTTCATGTAGATGTTAAATAGGAGAGGAGAGAGCACAAAACCCTGAGGCACCCCATATTGGAGGGGCCTAGGGCTGGACCTCTCACTTTCCAACCATACCGACTAGGTCCGGCCCTTCAGAAATGCGGACAAACAGGACAACACAGTGCCCTGGATCCCCAATCCTCGGAGCCGTCCCAGAAGGATACAGTGGTCGATGGTATTGAAGGCTGCTGAGAGGCCTGGGCAGCACAAGAGAAAAAGAAAGGATAAGGGAACAGCCAGTTAACCAGACACAGGCTACTTGACACACAGAGACATCCACTCATCAAAGTAACCAACAAGAACCTGTAACACATATCCCCCTTAAATATGAGATCATATACACAGTTAACAGAATAGATGCACAGTATGTTAGCTAAATACCATGCTCCACCCAGGGGAAAAAGGTGTGCATGGAGTGATGATCCCATGACCAAGGCACATGGGCAACCCAAGAACTAGTCTGAGTGCTAGAAGTTGTGCAGCTGGGAAGGACAGAGTGGCCTCTCCTTGCTACCCCCATGTAGTCTCTTGACAGAGACTACTGAGCTACTAATTTTCTGAGACTAATACATTTTGAATCAGAAGGAAACTGACCTGTGCTGAACAACTGAACCACTTAGATTAACAGACAGACTGAATTACATACCATCCACCCACAGAACTCAACACTGTACAGTATATATAAATTAAAATACAGGAGTTAGTCTTTATGGTGCCACAATGTTTTTTGTCTTTGTTTTGTTTACTCTCTGATATGTTTAGATTCAAAACAGCCAATGACTGTTAAATGCTAGCCCTTCTCGTTTCCATCTTAGTATACAAAAACACAGACACCATAAAGCATGATGGGATTGCTTATGTAAACTCCACAAGTACTTCCCACTCCTACAATGTCACCTTTCAACACATGGATGTGAGAGACTATTGTATCCGTATAGGCCAAATTCAGAGCTTTTGGGGATTTTTGGAAAATATTACAAAATTCTCATGTTTCCGCCTTTTTTACATTTATGTGAGTATTTTTGCTGTACAGAATAAAAGTATGCATGCATTGGCCATTGATAGGGCCCTAAATATATGAACTAATCTTATATCAGGCTTGTGTAGATTTTTTTTCTTGTTGTGTCTAAATCCTTAATGTGTTTCAGCACAACTTATGCATAAGAGAGTATGTGCCCTTTTCCATTACAAGGATCTCTCATTTAGTCACAGGAGGAATCCATTTAATTTTTTTTAATTTTATACATATTATTGCTCATGTCTTTGTTTTATTGATGTTTTATTGATGTCATGTATTGCATTTTCATGATGAAAAATATCTCTGAATCCCTAGAAAATTTCCTCCTTGTTATTCTCCATCTCCTTAAAAAGCATGTTGCAAAATCCTTAAAATGGTGTTAATTTCACAGTATAATAGCTATGCCACAGCCAAGCATGATTTTCATATGGTTTCTATTATATGAACCTAATATAACCTAGTCTAAATCCGCATGTGTGGTCCCTGTCTATGGAATGGTCTTTCTTCTGACATTATATTTATATTTTTGTGTTTTCATTTGAAGTTTGTTCAAGAAAGTCATTTTAAAAAAGGACAAACTACAAGTTACAAGAAGGTGTATCCAGCAATCAAGTCTCAGGTGATAACTGGATCACTAAAAAAGTACAAATTAGGTGAGTTTTAAGGCAAAGAAGGTATAAAAATTGTCAAATAGTCCAAAGCATGCATCAGGAGTGATGCCTTTGGTTATTAAAACCAGCTAGCCATGAAGGTCTAGTTTTGTGGACTCCACATGAGGTAGCGATGCCCAAAATATCGATTTATATATTGCCTCCCCACCCCACTCCTCAAAAAGCAAAATAATATAGTATTTCAGAGTGACCATTCATGGATCAAAATCCACTTCCTTAGGCAAAGCAAGAATTTGGATTTTCCTTTGTAGCCTCCCCTGTTTTTGTCAACAGATTAACATGGCACCTTTGGAAATTAGATCAATTTAGAGTCTTCCTTCCAATTAAATTTTCCAGCCTCACTGATTTCTAAGAGAGAATTAAACAAATGTTGTTAGATACACCAACTGTTTCCTGGCTTGGATTTGGGACTTGTGCATCTCAAGAATCTTCTGCACCACATTCAGAGTAATTTCTTTTCTGCACACAACAAGAAATGCATTGTATGTTTTCAAGATATCCCAGAGCTTGCCAGACACAGTTTAAACCTGCCCAATGATTGATCAGAAAGGGGCAATTGCCTCAGGTGGTAGAAGCTGATGGATAGCGTTCTGACTTTCTCTGGGTTTGGCTTCTGTTGGATGGTATGGAAGACCCAGCTGCTTCATGCTTGCCCAAGGAGGTTATTTATATCTCATTCAGTATATGAAGGAAAATGTCAAACTGCACTGTCAGTTAAAATCTCTCTTTTAAAAATTTGAGAGTCTTCTCAAAGCTGGTTCAGAGACAAAAATAATATTTGCTGAGAGTGCTTGGAGGAGAAAGATTTATTAAAATCACTGCATGCAATGGGTGGCCAAGCAATTATAGAGACAAATATGAATCACCTCAGCTTAATTTTTAGACAGATTAAAAAAAGTTTTACGTGACATTCCATAGCAGTCTCTCTGTAAATTTTCTACATTTTACCAAGCATATCTATTTCAAAGTACATGCGCAGATACAGTAAAACCCTGTACAAAGATTGCATTGCACAACGACTAAATCGTACAACGACTGCCTTTTGAGAATTTTTTTTTGCATCGTACAACAATTTAGTCGTTGTATGATGCAATGCTTTTCAGCAGCCTAGTGGCTTTTAGGGCAGCATGGAGGAGCCTTTCCCCCACTGCCCCAAAGCCCCTTTGTGAACAGAAAGTGTGGGGCTGCCTTTTGAATTGAATTGAATTGAATTGATTTTTTATATACTGCTTTCTTCGTTTTGCAACGACCCAAAGCAGTTCATAGCATTCAAAAATACGATAATACAAAGAAATACAATAATACAAAGTTACAAGTCCCCGGGAAGTGTGTTCTCAGGGCAAAGGCAGCCCCATGGGATTTGGGGAAGGGATCTATGGAGGTCCCCTTGCCTGGAAATAACAAACGGGCCTCTGTAGATCTCTTCCCTGAACCCACAGGGCTGCTTTTGCCCTAGGAACACGCTGCCCAGGGGGAAAGCAGCACAGTGCTTTTCAAGGAAGGGATCTACGGAGGTCCCCTTGCCTGGAAACAACAAGCGGACATCTGTAGATCCCTTCCCCGAACCCTGCGGGGCTGCTTTGTCCTGGGAAGTGTGTTCCCAGGCAAAAGGCATCCCAGCGCACTACAGGGTAGAGATCTATGGAGGTTGGCTTGTTGTTTCCAGGCAAGGGGACCTCTGTAGATCCCTTCCCCAAACCCTGCAGGGCTGCTTTTGCCCTGGGAAGCATGTTCCCAGGCAAAAGGCAGCCCAGCGCTCTTTGGGGAAGCATCTATGGAGGTCAGTTTGTCTGGAAACACAGTTCCCAGGCAAGCGGGCCCCATAGTCTGAAAATTGTGGGGCCACAATGCTGCCTTTGAGGCTGGCATTTGGGGGAAATTTCCCCCTGCAACCCTGACCCCAATGGCAACATCGCATGTCTGTAGGCACCACGAGTAAGTGCAGGGAAACTAGGCTTTTTTCACTGCACTGACCGGTGCTGCAATGCTGCCTTTGGGGTAGGATTTGGGGGGAAATTCCCCCTCCAACTCTGGCTGCAAACATGGCTGGCTTGTGGAGGAGTTGGGGGCTCTCCGCAGCTGCTCCAACCTCCCTGCACATCATGCGCATGTGCGTCCCATACAACAATTTTATCGTACAATGATTTGCACGGAGGTATGAATTAAAATTGTTGTACAGGGTACCACTGTACATGCATCCTTATTTGTGAAGCTAGCTGATTATTGGTCAGGTCCCATCTTATATTGACCTGTGGTTAAGTATTGCATTGCGTTGTGGACAGGGATCCCAGATAGGCATCCTGTTCTCAGACAAAACAACCATTGCCCATTGCTCAAATGGCTAACTAGTTGACCCCAGATAGGAATTTGTTAATAAAGATATTTAGGAGATTTCCAGCTTGCTGTGGCAGGGGTTATGAGGTAAACATTTGACTTTCCTGCTATTGCTGGGCTTCAACACCCATAGTCTTTTAGTAGTCTTTATAGCTATGCTAGCTATATCTGATCAGAATTGCAGTGCATCTACTGCCATAGTTGCCCAGACCTGCACTATTGTTCTCAACTAATACTATGTCAAGGAATCAAAGACTTCCCAGAACTGATGGACCGCAATTCAAGGATCCAAACATTAAACTACATTGTTCAACACTTAGAAATCTGTTCCAGGGATGATAACTGTACTCTTGATATAATAAACTATTTTCTTGGAAACAGTGGATTTCAAACAAATGCTATCAATTAGCCTAGAAGGTGATCATGATTGCCTTGTCTTTTCCTTGTTGTCTAATTTGCAGGAAGTAATTCCTCAAGTTCTTTAGAAATAAGTTAAGTGAGGCAGAAGAAGACAGAATAAACATAAAGCAAGGCCTTGACCGCACGCCGGGAAAATCTTTGGTCATCTGGCAGTGCTCAGCTTTCCAACAGTTTACACAATTCTTTGTAAATTATATGTCACAACAGAAAACTACATCACAGGAACTGCCTCAATGGTCAATGAAAAAGAAAGAAAGAAAAATCTGCTGAGATCCAATCATCTTTATTCTGTCATAAGATGTCTAAGAGACATTCTTGACCTATTAAGTACTAATAGCTGACAGCCTCTTCCTTCTCCGGAACCAACTCATATTGGAAATGCTAAAGGGGCCAGTTGACGAATGAGGAACCTGGAATATAGAAGTGGGAAAAAGAAGCATCTGTTTCTTATTTAACATTTTTCTGTTCCCTGTCACCCTTCCAAACCTATCTGCATTTCTAAATCTCCTTTTTTTGCTACAGGCCATACAAAAATCATAAATAATTTGAACAACTACTTTACCCATCTACCTACCTCTGATCACATTGGAATAAGAATCCTAAATGCTCAAGTTTAATTTGATTGAGCAAATCAATTCATGAAAGTCTGGCCAAGTTTTCCTGCTATGGTAATAGAGTAGACCATACTGCCAGAGACTCAACGCCGAGCGTCAGGTGGTGGTTAACTAACCTTTCCACCCTCAGGACTAGCAGCCTTGGATAGCAGAGTCCACAGGAAAGGGTGATGGTCCCCAAGTAGATTAAGTCCCACTTGAATCCATCTTGATCGAGGGCAGTAGCTTCATCAATATTGGCCTGGGGCTGATGAGGACTTTGCATGCCAAAAGGGCTCAGGACCAGAAAGTGAGTCGTGGAACTAGATGAGTAGTACAGGTGTCACACTGCGATGCAGAAGGATGGAAGGCCACAGCATTTTATTCTCAGGACAGTCTTCAAGGCTGATTGCCATGATAATCGCCTATATTTGGATCCTGATATGGCAGAAGAAGAAAGCAATTCTTAAGCTTTCATATTGGAGGAGAAACAAGAACAGTTGTATTTGAACAAAAGCTCTGGAGTGCATGAACTGAGGCAAGAGAGAGGGATAATATTATGGTCTGGGATTGAATTCTAACCTGGGGTTTTGAAGGGTGGATTCTAGCAGTGACTGGGGTTAGAGATGGGGACAGGAACAAGGTCACTGTAGGCTGAGCCAACATATAGCAAATATAGCTGGATATAATATTTATTCATGTGGATATTTTTTCAGCAAGCATGCAATCCGCACCTCACTTCTATGGACATCTATAGATGTCTGGTCAGGAACAACTTACAGCACAAGGATTTTTCTGCCTTCAAAATACAACTCAGGCACATGCAAGACTGCTCTTACATATGGCCACAGTTGTCTTTTCTTTGTTTCTCTTTGTGTGTGTTTGTGAGGGCAAGGTATTGACCAATACATGGCAGTGTTCAAGAGGGAAGCATAATATATTCAGTGTACTGGAATTCTAATCTTACATACCCTGAAGGGTCACAAAATAAAGGAGTGGTAGCAATGGCTCAAGTGGCTAAGATGCTGACTGGAAGGTGGGAGGCCAGAGGTTCGATTCCTGAGTACTGCAGGACAGAATGAGCTCCCATCTTTGTCCCAGCTCCTGCCAACCTAGCAGTTCGAAAGCAAGACATTGCAAGTAGATAAATAGGGACCACTTCGGTGGGAAGATAAACAGCGTTAAGTGCACTCTGGTATCTAGTCATGCCTGCCACATGACCACAGAAACGTCTGCAGAAGCAGACAGAACTGGCTCTTGAGCTTTGAAACAGAGATGAGCACTGAACCCTAGAGTCAGATACGACTGGCTTTCGAGCAAAGGAAAACTTTACCTAGAGCTTTAAATATAATATTTTAAAATAAAATAATGCTTTTCATTGCTTCTTGGCAGCCACGGTGCTTTTATCATTGCTCTTACCACACAACTAATTTGTAGTGCTGCATGCTATTAACAGCATGTGCAACTGGAAGGCAGGGGAAAAAATTACAGGGAAAATGTTATTTAGCTCCACCTGGTGTCCCATTCTGATATCACCCCCACCAGTGTTTATGAAAATAATAGTGGACAAAACCAAACACTATTCCCTTGTCATGCAAGAAAGGTAAGAGAATGGCAGAACTGGTTTGGATTACTGCTCCTGTCAGCCCCACTAGCATGGTCAGCAGTAAGTCGGGCAAATCATCTGGAGGGAAATACAACCTTATACAAGGTTATACAACCTTATACAAGGTTGTATAACCATTATATTAATAGGAAAATAAGTATCGATCTGAGGAAAGGGAAAATCTTCTGAGATGCCTGTTTGTTTTTCATATAATAATTCAGATACTGTTTGAATTCTCAACGTAGGAGACAGAACAAAAAAAGAAGGTGGGGTTTTCCCCTTTCACTGCAATACATCATTTCAAAGCTTCAATCCAAACCTCCTCCTCATTTCAAAATAATAAAAAAAAATTATGCAGGGTTTTCCTAAGATCTGAGTCAGAAAAAGCAGATAAGGCCAAACAAAAAGTATGATCTTGACATTGGGAGGGGGGGAGAGGATTACATGGGGTTTTTTTCCCTGAGAGAAGACAAAGCAGTTACTTCATCCAACAAGATAATCAAAGGCAGAAAGGGAGCAAAATCACCAGAGAATGAAAACAACACACTTATGCGCAAGTTATAAACTATTTGCTAAGCAGACAAGAATTCAAATAAAAATGAATTATGTGTTATCTTTTCCTACACGTGTCAGTGCTTTCCAGTGAGTGGGATCTATAAGGAGATGATTTTTAGGGTGAATTATTGCATAATGTTTAAAAAATGTTTAGAAACCAAGGACAGACGACAGTGAATAAGCCTCTTATGGGATGGAAATGTATACAGAATACAGCTTTGTTTTGGAGAATTGATGTTGTCCTTAACCCTAGCAGAGATCTGGCCAGGAGAAACTCTTGAACCCAGATGTTCCCAGAATTTGAGTTCACCTAAATTCTCATTTGACTCCAATGAAATGAAATAACATAAGGAAGGCATAAGGTAAAATGGCAATGTTATTTTCATCACTACATTAGATTTTCTAGGGGGCATTTGTCAGTTAAGTGGAACATTATTTAAAGCCATGAGGGAGATGTGTTGGAAATACAGTGTAGAGCTTTAGGTTAAAATCTCAAACTAATTCTGGTCAAATTACTTTTGTACCATGGTCCAAATAATATATTTGCTTTCAAGGGCTTTGAGGAATTACATCATTATAATGATCCAGATGTGGTTTCTGGCCCAATTGCAGGAGGGAGAACAGTAGTGAAATCAAGTGATAACTGAGGAATAGTAAGATTTTATACTATGCCAAGAAATGAGTTGATTTCCTCCCCATGCTTGACACACACATGGATTTAACTTCTTGAAACTAAAAGCAGTACTGTGCGACAATTGATGAGAACAGTCTTAATGCTTCAATGTTTCCGTTAAAAATAATCTTGAGCCAGATTTCTAGATCACTCTTCACATCTGTAGCACAAATTGTCAAAAAATATATGCTACTCCATGACTCCCTGCCATCTGGGGGCAGAGTCAAGTCAGCAGGTATCTGAGCTAGGTCAGATAGTCCTGCTCCCAGCTCCCCCATAAGGGGAAACTCCTTTAAAGAGTCCTGGTGGTGCAGTGGTTGTACTGCAGCCAGAATGTTGTGAGTTCGATCCTGATGGGGATCAAGGTTGACTAAGCCTTCCATCCTTCTGAGGTTGGTAAAATTAGGGCCCAGCATGTTAGGAGCAAAATGCTAATTAACTTGTGAACTGCCCAGAAAGTGCACTAAGCACTATGGGGCAGTAGATAAGTATAACTGCTATTGCTATTGTTTTTACCACCTGGAATTTGCTCCTGCTTGCCACCCTCATACTGCCGGGATCGAACTCCAATGTTTCAAACTACCAACAAAGTTTTGTGTTTCAAAATGAAGCTGCTTGTAAAACTGTCCTGCTTTACTGTTGCATAAACATAATACAGAAAGTGGGTGGGGGGGGAGGGAAAAGCCAGCAAGTTGTGATCTGGCCAGAATGATCTCTTGCTCTCCTTAGTGATGCTAGGCAGGTGGGCTGGACTGAAAATTGTTGCTCTGGGTCTGCCCATCCCATGGTCTTAATATTTGAATTTTCCACCCACCAATGTAGACCCAGCAAGGATCCCCCTCCTCCTGCACACCAATGGGTGGCCAGTGGGAAGGATCTCCCTGCCATTTCACTGGTCTAGTAAAGCTGTGTAACTTTACCCCTACATGACTCACTGCCAGCCCCGGTTCTGCTGCTGCATCAGTAACGGAGGAGCCCATGGAAAGCCAGGATCCCCATTATTTTTTAACTAAATAAAGGTTTCAGTAAGCTCAGTTATGACAAACTACATTCAAATGGCAAAGCATAGAGCTTTCTGATATTATAGGGCATATTTAAAAATAGCAGCAAAAGATAAAGTCCAGCATTAGAACGGAGACAGCTGCCAAATATAATTCTCACAACGGAAAGGAATAAGCAATGCTGCTAAAGCACCCTGTTGAAAAATGGGTTGTATACAGCTCTATGTGTGTGGGAAACCATGAGGATTGTGTGGGGATTTTTTAGGATGGAAAAGCAGCTAAAAATTGCTAGAACTGCATATTCTGAAAAATTGCTGCGACGCTGAAAAATATGTGCTATCTCTACAATGTACACTATTCAAGGAATGCTGCAGAATGAACTTCTCATAGTCTCATGAAATGATCATTATCAGTATATATTGCAAACATCCCTTAAGTTCTGAGTTGGGGGCATTGTCAAGACTGCTAAGTTGCAAATTACCTGGTCAGGAAAGGAGGTCAGTTGGATGATGATTCACCTTATTAAGATCACCCAACTACCTATGTTAAATAGATGCACAACTGATATCACATCCAGAATGCCATTATTATTATTATTATTATTATTATTATTATTATTATTATTATTATTATTATTATTATTATTATTATTATTATCATCGTCATCATCGTCATTATTAATTTGGACTTATATGCCATGCTCTATATACATTAACAGATATTCCCCAGTGAATCTATGTAGCCATAGCTAGGACTCTTGGTGCCCTTGAAAACAAACAAAACAAGGAACCCCCATCACATGCCACCCCAAGAACAACAAGATGAGGCAGAACCCAGATGACTTCAGAGACTACATTTCGCATCATGCTTTAGATCTGAGGACTTCTCCTGGGGACTAGTATTCAAGAAAATGTGCTAACGCTTTGAGAGGAAAATAAGCTGTTTGATTGAAGAAGTTCAGAACCTGTCTCCTCTTTTCCTCTGGTGCTACCTGCTGAGGGTTTGTTTGTTTTCAAGCATTCCGAAATGCACAGTGGTGGCGGCTGAGCAATTTGTGGTCGCAGTGAAGTCTCTGGGCTCCAGAGAATGGCGGGGACCAAGGGGATCGCTTTCCCAGAGCCTTCTAGAGGCAGCAGGGGTGGCAGACACGCCGGACACAGCAGCAGATACAGCCACGGGGACATTTTTTACGATATCCCCATGGCTGTTTCTGCCACTGTTGCTAGCCCATCCACCCCCCCCCTGCTGCCTCCAGAAGGTGCTGGGAAAGGGATCACCATGGTCCCCACCATTCTCCGAAGCCCAGAAACTTTGCTGCGACCACAAAAGCCCCCCCTTTTTCGGTCACAGCAAAAGTCTCCACTACTGCCAAGGTAAATGATTTTTTTTACACTTCCAGCAATGAGGGTGGGTAAAGCGGGGTGATTTTTAGTGCGCAGACTGGTGGTGCCACCATTTTGAGTGCTAAATTTTTAATTACAGTACAATACTGTACAGTAAAACCCCTTTCGTAAGTCTGTTTTTTGCGTAAATTGGGACACCAATTTACCCAAAAAATCCTTTCATAACTTGAGTTTTTCGTAACTCAAGGCATTCGTAAATCGGGGTTTTACTGTATGAAGCCCTCTCTCTCCTGGGAAAGAGGGTGTTAAAGGGAAGTCAATGAGCCAATCAGCTTCAAGTATATTTGCATACAGCATAAACAGGATACTTCCATGGTTGTCTCTTAAACACAGAGTTTTTAAAAAATGAAATTGATGCAGAAAAGACTAAGACAGTAGACATTTAACTGATTAAAATGTAAAAAAACAGTTCCATGAAAAATCACCATAATGTGAAATGCAGCCGAATAGGGAGAGAATAGGTAAGTAAGCCTAGCTAACTGCAGTCATGCTAAGGTGTGGTTCTTCCTCCACCAGGGGGAGCCCAACACTCCTCTGCTCTGGTATAAGGCACACAACTCATGAATAAAGATATAGAACAATAATATATGGGAGATTTACATGTCCCTGTTTTTTTAAAAAAAATACGGGAAATTATAAAAAAATATGTGATTGGGGAAAGAGGGGCTCTAAATTATAGTGTTTTCCTGGGCAAAATGGGATACTTGACAGGTATGTGAAACAAACCCATAGGGAAATGAATTTTTATGTAACTCGAAGCAAACCCATAGGAAAAAGAATCTTTATGTAACTCAAAGCAAGCGCATAGGAAATTGTATAAATCGGGACATGGCTTTAGCACAAAATCATTATGTAAGTCGAATTTTATGTAACTCGAGGCATTTGTAAGTCAGGGTTTTACTGTACTACTTCTTCCTGCATGGGTTTATCTGTCTGAATATTGCTTATGATTTTAAATCAGCAGTATTTCATTCATCGTGGCTTTCAATGAGCAGACTAGAACCCACATGAAAAAAGCAATTTCAATATCCACTCTTTTCTGTAAACAAACAAACAAACCTGAGGTGATTAATTGATTAATTCTAGTTAGAACACATGGTTGAATGAGTTTTAGGGGACTGTTCATGTCATAGAACTCAAAGAAACCACTTTACTCCTTATAATCAAAAGCCCCTATTTTAATTCATTTAATTCATAGACCTGCAGGGACATCAAAGCATTTCATGTTCGGTCTGTCAAAGAAAAATAACAAAAATCCTGAGAGGTACGAGTCATTATTTTCCAGCATTTTACCTTCTATGGCTGTGCTAGCTAGAAAAGTTATTTTAATTTAAAAATAATCAACATCTGATGTTTCCATATGTGACATAAATATCCCCCACCCCTGCATTGTATTAATTTAGACTCAATAATAGCCATGAAGACTGAACAATATGCTCATTTGTGTTTTGGGTTTTCTCTAAATGAGAACACATAATTCCCAAGAGTTTCAAGATGAGTTGACATAGCCTAAACATACAAAACTTGGAATGTGCTTGGAATATTTTCAAGCCTCTGTGAAAGATCTAGTGATAATGATCTCGATTTGTCAATTTTTCCACTTGATAACAAAGCAGTAGCCTTTGAACTAGATTTTTTCACTTAGATTCACCTTTAGTTTCATTGTGTGCCTCTTCCTCCCCAAATTCCAAGCAGAACTAGAGCATCAAAGCCATCTGGATTGAGGCTTACCACATACAGGACACACTCATGTTCTTTGGCTCTGTTTAGGTATCTAGTTGCATAAGCCATCTGAGTTTTTATTACAGACAAGGTCACAGTGAGCATTATGAGTATCCAAATGAAGTACAGGTATGGGGTGGGAAAAGGCAATGCAGTCTTTTTATGGAATGCAGAATTGAGCCATTCATTGAAATTTGCTATTAGATAGTACAGACATTGGTCATCAAAAAAATAACTAAATGTAACACTTGCCTCCCCCTTACAAAAAAAAAAACACAAGGAAGGAAGGGATAAAGAAAATAAGTAGAAAAATAAAATCCAGTGCCGAAACTCAAAATACCTGTATTTGAGGAGGAAATGCTTGCACATTTACCTTTTCAAAATTTGTGCCAGACTTATGTCATGTCATTCAAACTCTTCCTGTCAAATCGTTTAACTTGGAAGTGTGATTGTCAGGGACACCTTGGATCTGAAGTAATTTAGCTGACAGCTGTAAACATGTAGCTACTGGTTAAGGTAAAGGTCATCCTTGCTTGAAAGCAAGTCATATCTGACTCTAGGGTTCAGTGCTCATCTCTGTTTCATAGCCAATTAGTCAGCACTTTCTGCTTCTGCAGACATTTCCATGGTCATGTGGCAGGCATGACTAGACACCGGAGCGCACAGAATGCTGTTTTCCTTCCCACTGAAGTGGTCCCTATTTATCTATTTGCAATTTCTTGCTTTCAAACTGCTAGGTTGGCAGGAGCTGGGACAAAGACGGGAGCTCATTCCGTCCTGCAGTATTCGGGTATCGAACTGCTTTTCAGTCAGCGTCTTAGCCACTTGAGCCACTGCAGTCCCTTGTAGCTACTAGTTAAGACTGAACTAAAACACAAATTTCTCCATGTGTAATACTGACTGAAGCTGGATGGATAGCTCAGTGGTTTAGGTATCCTTGATTCCCTGTTGTATGTCCAGGAAGAAGAGCCAGTCTGTGGGGCTTTGGGCAAGCTGCACAGTCCCAGGATGCCCCCAGAAGAAGCGAATTGTAAACCACTTTTGAGTATTCTTTACATAGAATACTCTGGAAAAGGTCACCATAAATCAGAATTGACAATGTCTCACAATTATTATTGTTAATGCTAACTGATGGTGAGACACCTTTACAAGGAATTCTGCAGCTCCCTATGTTTCAAACCAAAGAGACAAAGAGCTTTCTCCTCCCACCATCTCCATAATCTAATGACAATGTCTTAAGTGCCCTGTACAGCAAGCATAGGGCTACTTGATAAATATAAAAAACACAAGCAACCTGTCTGATGCTTCAGATTCTGAAACAAAGCAAAAGGCACATGAATTTTGGGAAATTGGTCCAACTCACGCACAATCACATGAATTGCCCGAATTACACAACTTTGTGCCCCAATGAGCAAATTGTATAAGAGCACCATTGAGGTGAGAGAAATTCCTCATCATACTGGCCCATGTGGGCAAGAGTGTTAAACAAAATTTTAAAAATATTGGAGTTTGTCCTTGCATGTCAAGACAAGATGGTGTGTGTGTGTTATGTTAGCATTTTCATGAGAATAGCCCTAGATTGCAAAATTTTCTTTCATAAGTAGCAAGTTGTAAACAGGTGTGTATGCCAAGAACTTTTGCGGCCATGGCATGTACATTTTTTCAACTCTTCCTCCATTATCCTAATCTGCTTCAATTCCAAACACCTGCTGTTTTGAGAAGGACAATAATTTCCACCAACTGTAGAGAGAGCTCTCTCCAGCAAATAGCTGAGACATATCCTGCAGTCCTAATTGAGACTGTGGTGTGAAACAGCAAACTGTTCCTCTCTCTGTGTGCTTTCATCCCATTCTATCTTGATCCCTTCTTGGGTTGCTTATTGGTGACAGAAAGAACCTTGCACCTAAAGGCAAACCATATGGAAATTATCATGTGTAGTGCAGCTGTAGGTGAATATCTCCCCATCTCAATGACCCATTTTTGGGCCCTGATACTTGGTTGTAAAATTTATAGTTACCAACCTTAATCACATATCTGTATCCTATGGGTTTCTCATTAGTTTGGAAATAAAACCTTAAGTTAATTGCATTAACAATTTTGGCAAACAAGACAAACTACTAATAAATCTAATTTCTTCTTCTTTTTCTTCATCATCATCATCCATATCTGATTCCGAATATTGGTGATCATCATGGTGATCAGCCATGAAAACTGTCCTGCGAATATAATGCAATGGCCTTTCATCTGCCTTCTGCATCACAGCATGACACCCGTACCACTGATCCAGCTCCACAAGTCACTTTCTGGTCCTGAGCCCTTTTGGCACACAAAGTCCTCCTCAGCCTCAGGCCAGTATTGATGAAGCTTCTGCCATCCATCAAGATGGATTCAAGTGGGATTTAATCCACTTGGGGACCATCATCCTTTGCTGTGGACTTTGCCAAAGCCACTAGTCCTCAGGGTGGTCAGGTTAGTTAACCGCTTCCTGATGATCGGCGTTGAGTCACTGGCAGTATGGTCTACTCTATTACCAAAGCAGGATAACCTGGCCAGACTAAAATAATATTTTAAATGCAGCACTGGTGACCTTTCCCATTAAATATCATTAACACAAGAAACCCTTGTCAACACAGTAATGACTTCTGGGAGAGTACATCCAAGTTTCTCCTCTACACAAAGAAAATGAAGAACTGCCACAGCTGCTGGCCTTCCTTGCTCATGTGGCTAGGTTGGTCACTGTGGCCAATTTCATACCAACTCTACTATGTTGTGCACTTGCACAACTGAAAACTACTGATTTCCAGTCTCCTGTGCATAAATTAGCTATTACAAAGAGAATTGCACATTATGGGAAGAAAAAATGTAGGGATTTCAAAGCAAGTGTCCATATGTTATTTCAAAGTACACAATACAATGCTGAAATTGATGGAACAACTTATGACAGAATACATGTGAAAGTGCTAAATATGCAAATATACTTGAAGCCGATTGGCTCATTGTCTCTTCTCTCTCCTGGGAAAGAGGGTGTTAAAGGGAAGAGACAATGAGCCAATCGGCTTCAAGTATATTGCATAAAACATAAAGAGGATATTTCTGTGGTCCTGTCTCAAACACAGATTTTAAAAAATGAAATTGAGGTACACAAGGCTAAGACAGTAAACAATTAACTGATATAAGTGTAAAAAACAGTTCCATGAAAAATCACCATATTATGAAATTATGTTGGAGCGAGTGGGGAGAGGGACTTAAAATTACAGTATTTATCTCTTCCACTGCAGCTGAGGCTTGTCTTCTCCTTGCTTCACATGAGCGGCAGCAGTGGTGCTAAGGGGAGTGTCTAGGTGGGTGCTTCCTCCTCCCCTGGGAGAGCCCAACACCCCTCCTCCATGGCTCTGTTATGAGGAACATACCTCATGACAGCGCTGGCTCTTTGGCTTTGAAACAGAGATGAGCACTGAACCCTAGAGTTGGATACGACTGGCTTTCGAGCAAGGGTGGCAGGAAAGAGGGGTAAAATATGGTAATTTCCCAGCCAATACAGGATACTTGACAGGTATGCCTGGTGGACATCAGCGAGGAAGCTGTGCCTGACACTGATCCACAGGAAGAAGCACCAGAGCCCAGGAAAGTAGTGGTGGAAAAGGTAGGGAGCTTAGCTGTGTCTTTCCCATTCCCTTTTACTGTGTGTTCTGTATCATTATTTATTTATCTTGTTTTTTTGGGGAGGTTGGGACCTTTTTAAAATTTTCAGTGCATTTCTATGGGAAAATGTGCTTTGACCAAGGAAAAACCGACTTAAGGAAAAAGTCCCGGAATGGATTAATTCCGTAACCCAGGGTTTTACTGTACTTAAAAATATTGGCAAGGATTCTTTTTAACCTACTTGAACAAATCAGAATCTTACATTTCTCAGACCATAGATAATTCAAACTTAAGTAATGGGCCATCTGACTCCTATAGCCAGGAAATTAACTTAAAAAGTAGTTATATCTATAGTCCCTCTGCAGAAAGAGTGAATTTTATCCTTCTTTATATTACAATCACAAAATGACTTACTTAATGTGAGCTTTTGTGGCTCAAGTCCACTTCATCAGACATGGGAGACATCATAGCATCAAGTTATATACATCAGATACAAAGGCACAGATTAACTGGTCAGCATGACAAATAAGTATGCAAACCAATATGGCTTTTTACACCTGGCAGTAGCAGATGACCTCTAGCTGTTATTCAGATTAGCTCTAAATACTGTGTTATTCTGAAACTTTGTTCAATTTGTGATTTTTCCCCACCAAAATGACTTAATTGCATTACATGATATTTCCTGAATGGAGTGTAAGTGCAGCATTCAGACACAGAAGAGTAAAGTAAAAGAGAAAATTGTATTTATAAATCTGATCTTTTATCTATGTGTATCATTTCAATGAGGTAACCTAGTCCACACAAACATTGCTTTTCTCTGTGTACATTCCTCACACTCCGGAACACTTATGACAGGACAAACAGATATTCTTGCATCTTAAAAAACGTACTGCTTCTAAACGTAGAGCGAGCATGTCATGCAGTTTATCCCTAAAATGGGCTGACATACTTGAACTATTTGACTTGATTTGAGTATACACAATGCTGAATGTCAGGCAGCAATTAACTAACCTGACAACCCTGAGGACTAACGGGTGCCAAAGTCCACAGGGAAGGGTCATGGTCCCTAAATGGATTAAATCCCACTTGAATCCATCTTGATGGAGGACAGCAGGTTCATCAATACTGGCCTGGGGCTGATTAGGACTTTGCGTGCCAAAAGGGCTCAGGACCAGAAAATGACTTGCGGAACTGGATCAGTGGTATGGGTGTCATGCTGTGATGTGGAAGGCAGATGAAGAGCTACTGTATTATATTCTCAGGACAGTCTTCATGGCTGATTGCCATGATGATCACCTATATTCGGATTTGAATACCACCCCACCCACCCCCACCTTTTGAAATGAATGTAAATGCCTCCCAGCCTTCATCTTTCATACACATCTCTGTTGTTGTTGTTTTATTTACCTTAGTGCAAATTGTTTGAAGTTATACTGTCTTTTGTTGTTGCATAAGGCATTCCCTGATAAATAAGAACATCCTGTGTCTTTGAAGCTTGAAATACTTCACTCTAGACCAGCTTTATCTCAGCTGTTCTCTTCTTCTTTTGATTTGTTGTACACTCCCTAAAAGGAAATTTGAGGAAATAAAGTAGTTTGCAATTGGCAGGCAGTTTTCTGCACCATACACATTGCCTTTATAAATTCACAGAGGCATTTTTAAAAAATGTGTGTGCCTGTTTTTAGAGGGGTAAGCAGTCTTTTAAAAAAAAACACCCATTGATCTTTGCAAATCTGTTGCTTATTATTTCAGGCTCAAGCTTCTTGGTTTGGGGCGGTTCTGCCCCTCATGGCTGAGTGTTAGCCCCAAAGAGTCATGTTGAAGAATTGTCGGACAAAAGCTCCCGCTGAAATCAAGATCATGGTGTTCAGAGACAAGGGTTTCACCCTTGCTCCAGAAGTGCCCCCTGAGTGCTCAGATTGGGCTCCTTTTATTGAGAAAAGGTGCTTTGGAATGTGGTGATCTAATGAGAAAGCACCTGTGTTCCCATGGGAATGGGACGTGCTGTCCTCGTGGACAATTTGCAGGTGCAAGTGCCATCTGTTTGGCATGTGGCCCCCACCTTTGCATTCCCTGGGAAAATTCCGTTCTGCAGGTGTCCTGGAAATTAGAGTTTGATTGACATGAGTGGAGACGTCGTCTCCCTCGTGGTGTGGTCAGCTGACCTAGCTGTCAATCAGTAACCTCGTGGGACTGCAGGTGTTTCTTGGAATGTGTCCAATCCTGGACACTCACTTTTCCCTCCTCCCTTTGGGGAGGCAACTATTCTAACTATGCATCATTGTCATGTCAGACTAACAGCCTGGCATTCCAACATGCTTTAAAATGAGAGCTGGCTTTCTAAGCCTAAGAAAACTACAATATGTGTCTTAACACTACATGGATCAAATGTCACCTTAAAATCAAAACAAGGTTGCATGTGGAAACCATGACAATTAGGACTGATTGTTGTATGGTGAACTTAGTTATGAGTAAATTTAAACATGGTTTGGGAAGTGATTATATGATAAAAGGTTGTATTTCTGTACAAACTCTAGTGTCCAACATACACATGCCTAACATCTATTCAGCGGGTACAGAATTGTTTCAAAATCTAAGGAACTCCTTTTTTATTCATCACCTCTGATTCTTTCTCATGGTTTATTATGTAAATCAAAATTTCTACTGAATACAAAAAGTATCCATTGATAACTTTCATATTTGTTTTTGTCTTACTTTTAAACAATTTGGTATTTCAAAGATGTTATTAAATGCTTGGTTCTTCCTCCAATAGGCATTCTCTCTCTCTTTCTTTTATGTTATTAAATGTAAATCAAGATACATAAAAATAACAACAATAACTTTATGTGCCCCTCTCCACCCTTGGAACCTTGAATATATAATTATTAATACACTTCTCCTTTAAAAGCCACACACTCCCATGTCTCTCGAAAAACACATTGCCTCATTTGCAGGCCATCAACTGATCCATCGCAATAGGACAAATTCTATAAAATCTCCCCATATCTTTTAGAATCTATTCACTTTCATCAACCATTTTCTTACCTAGATGTTACATACAGATTTATCATTAATAGTTACTCCAAATTTCTTTATGCCATTCAGTAAGTTGAAAATCAAATCTTACTTTCTGTGGGTTTTTTTTGCTGAATGTCAACTTAAGACAATAAAGTACAAGATGTTTTCGGCAATATACACATTGCCTCTATAAATTCACAGAGACATTTTTAAAATGTGTGCGCCTGTTTTTAGAGGAGTGAGCAGTTTTTTAAAAAAAGAACATATTTGCAAAAGGTCAACAGCAGGGTTTGAGAACAACATGGGGAATTGATTTAGTTTGGGAAATAAATTTGTTATTTAAACCCTTTTTTGCTATAACAGTTGGATTTCATCGAAACTGGATAATAAGGCTATTTTGGGCAAAGTTTCATTGATAAAATTTCACTAATCACCATTTCTAAATTTTCTTAATGTCCCCAGATTCCCTGCATAAATGGAAATAGGTACTGACCTCTTGCTTACACCTCTGATACATATCTGGTTAATTGGCGTTACAACAATTCAACTTTATTGGTTGTTCAATATCATTTTCATAGGTTTTTTAAAATAACAATTTCCTTTACTCCTTATTGGCACATTCTTCAATTGGTTTTCTTCCAGGGCATTTTTTCAAGGACACAAATGATGCTTTTGGTTTTTTAAAAAATCATTCCTGTAATACAATTGATAGAACAACAATGGAGACTGCAATTTGCCAGAAAGGTAACCCCATAGTTTCCCAGTAGAATTTTTCATTAGTCAACAACAATTCCAGTGATCTTCTAGCACCCATCTTGGGGGGGGGGGGGGATGGAGGTCTGTGAAGGTGGGTGTCCTTAGGGGTTCAAGGAGACCCTATGAATGGCTGAGTTAATGCTTCTTCCTGTCCCATGGGAAGGCTTCAAGCTACCACAACGCTTCAGGCAAAAGGAAAACTCACTCCTTCTCCATCCTGCTTTCTGCTCCCAGGATTGGAGCATGCCATAGAAAGGGGCAAAATCCAGGTAAGATGGGACTTCCTGCCCTTACTCTCTGGTAGTTTCGATCATAAAATCCCCTGTACCCATTAACTGGTGGGGAGAATAAGGCCACTAGATAGAGGTCCTCCAGAACAGCCAGTAATGCCTCAGGAATCAGCTTTTGGCTTGCAAAAGAAAACTATATTTTAATAACAAAAACAAAATAGAACAATAAGACAACACACACACACACACACACACACACACACACACACACACACACACACACACACACACACACACAAAAGGGATCCACGCCCAAACAAGGAGTCCTAGGTGGATAATAAAATGGCCTTCATCAGTGTTGAGTATTATAGTGCAGCCCCAGCATGCAGTGGATGTTAGCATAATAACCATAGAGACAGAAAAACTAGCCTAAACTAAAGGAAGTTATTTTATGTATTGTTTGTCCCTAAGTAACCAATTGGAAAGTTTCCTGCCTTTATGGGTTATCTGACCTATTTGCATGTATTAAGGCTTTGCATGTTTTCTCTCTCTCTCTCTTTGCCTTTTGAAGAAGAAAGATGTCTATTTGAGCTCCTCCATTTTGCGGGCCACATGGCAGGCCTAAAAGACTTAAAAGACCTAAAGACTTAAACTTTACTTCTTTCTAAAATAATCTCACCAAGAATTTTGAGCACATGTATATTTCTCTGACCTAATTGTGAGTAAATGATATTTTGTTCTTTTTCTAAGCATTTAGTGCAAGTTTATTCATTGGCTGGGTTAAATAGGGAGAAAGCTTGGGAGAACTTGCATTCAAACTAAGATTTGCTTAAAAACCTTTCCCGCTTTACTGTGCTGCTGCTAAATATAACTTAGCAACCAGCAAGCCAAAAAGAATGTCGAAGCAGTCCTGAGATTTACAAGGAACTCTGTCCTTCCGACAAGGAGCAAAAGAGCAGGCTAAAAATAGCCCTATGGCTGCTCAGCAAAAGGTAGCGCACCGACCTCTCCCTGCTTCATGACACACCATGAGATCCTAGGCTTCCTGCAGTTGGAACAACAGGCTGCACTGCCCCACCAGTGCTTAAGCATCATCAGCTGAGCTCTCCCTAAACTAAGCCAACCCCATGTTGTTCCTCAGGGCAATTATCCTTTCCCTCGTTTCTCCTGATGCCCCACAGACCACAGACCTTTGGGATGCAGGGTCACATGGGAGCTCTTCTGCCCAGTGACAGCCCTCTCCTCGGATTAGCTAACTTCCACAAGTGTTCCTCAGACGTCTGTCCTCAGCTGTAGCAATTGCAACCGAGGCTGGAGATGGGGATTGGACAGAAAGAGAATCATGTACCCAGCACTGCTGGGACATTGTTTAAATTATATTTTGACATTACAATTCTTTTAGTTTTCTTTTTCAACTTTAATGCTGGATATTAACAGATCATGATCAGTGCCACATTCTTCTCCTGGTCTTGTTTTACCAGAAAGAATATAGTTTATTTATTTCCTCCTCTAGTTACACAGTCTGAGTTCTTGAATGAACATCTGGTGATGCCCTAATGTACAAACAGATGTTTGATTGTTTGAAGCATGTATTGCAATAAACAGATAATTATCTTTGTAGAATTCTATGAGACATCCTCCTACTTCTTTTCTATCCTCAAGGTCAATTGTTCCAAGGGAGGAAAAGAACAGTGAGGTGGGGAGAGAACATTACTTTCTCCAGTGGGACTCATAATGTAGAGTGACTGAGAGGCCCTGTGGTAAAATGAATGTATCTCAGGCCTGAGTGTAGCTTTCTAATTGCTGGTTAGAGAGACTAAGGAACTCTTCCCCCTAGTGACTGAAGATGGTATGGAAACATACATATTTATATTCTATTAAGAATTTTAATGGCAAAATAATTTCAAGATCCAGTTAGTAGTAAGATTTAGATCTGAGTTTCACGTTCTTAGTGCTATAATGGAGAGAGAGAGAAGCAAACACACTTACAATTCACTCCATCTTTATTCTTATTATTTTATACTTCTTTGGCTGAGATGATGATATTGTGCTGTAAATAATAATAAAAAATCATAGTGTGTCTGTTGGATTACTGGTTTTAAGGAAAGCAACGAAGTTCTCTACAAAACTTCTAAGGCTTTCTAAAGTAGATTCTCCTTTCTTCTTTTCTCAGCCATCTCTCCAGGTTATCTGTTTATATGATTTCATATCTTGGCTGCATAAATAGCATTGTTCCTGTAAAACAATCAGGAATAAACAGGGTGCAGAACTTCTTCTCAGTGATTTTATGGGATATGGGCCGTGTGAAGTTTAGCTGGAGGTGGGGAATGCTGTCAACTACAAAGTAAAGCCATGTTTTCTTTTTTGCACAAAGCTGCCAAGGTGGCCAGCATATTTGTACTTTTTGATTATGCACACCTGATAGTGTCCTCAGGCTCATAAAACAATGTATTAAAAATCACCAAAGAGGGGTTAAAAAGAACAAGAATAGAAATAACAGGCATGGAGTTCCAGAACACCAGTTTTGCATTCAGAACTGGAAGAAAGAGATGTTTAAGAGAGAGAGAGAGAAATGGAAAAATGGAATTTATTTATTTTATTTTTGCTTAATAGGAGAAAACAGACTTGCCAGATTGTCAGAGGTCCTAACCAGATGACTGGTCTTTTTTCCTTCTCCATTCCAAAGACAGAAAGTGTGCATGTTGTTTCCAATTGACATGCTACTCCAAGTTTCTCACTGGAAGTGTTTACAATGTCGCTGTCTTATTCTCATTAGCTTTTGGCTATTCTCATTGGCCTTCGAAAAACAATGCTTAGAATTAGTGATGGGTGAAGTGCACTTGATTGGACTTAAAAGTGACCTCCAAAACAACCTAAATTCAGAAACTGCTTTATTTTCCAAATAAATATAACAATGATCAGTGAGTTTTAAAATGAAGGAGAAATTGGGAATGTTCGGTTCCATTTAAACTGTGGAATGAACCATAGAATCCGGAACAGCTTCCAGACAATGTTTTGGTCATGCACAAAGAGTCACAACTCCCGCATTATACCAACCCTGCTTTTGCATGATGCCAAAGATCCAGGTGAATATGAAGTAGGCCTAGTATAGTCTGTGAACAGAAATATTCCAGAAATATGATCAGAAGAAGAAAAACTTCAGAAGTAGCTTTGGAGAGAACTCTGTTCAAGCCCGCTTCACAGTTTAATGCAATAATGGCAGTAAGAACAACAATTTGTTTTAGCTTTCAAGCACTCTAAAGCAGCTTGTGCACACTACTTTCCTCGCTCAAACAGAAAACAGGGAGTGGAGCGGGAATATTTCTTTAGAAGAAGGGTCAACAAAAACACATCTTGACGGGGTGGATGCAGTGCCTATATGGACTGTGGCCTGCACTTCTCAATCAACCTCCTCCAATTCATCCCTCACTCCCAAAAGTGCGTCAAAATCACTTGGGTTTAATGAGTAATAAATCTGCACTGATATTATTTGTGTATTGCCTTTTACAAATAACCAAGGGCAACAGGACATTTAAAATAATTATGATACAGCTATGCTGTGTTAAAGCTACCTCCATGTGACAAATCAAACAAAAAGAACTCTAAACTTGTCACCCACAGAGCCAAGGGTCCCCTGACCTGCCGGTCTTCTAACAGTTTCTGAAAGTGTCCCTATGTATTCCACAATGAACAAGTAGGGAATGACCATCAAAGGGACAGATGCAGTGCCTATAAAAATTGTGATCAGCAATTCTGAATTAATAAGCTCCAATTCAGTGGTGGGCATCAGCAGGTTCACACCAGTTCAACAGAACTGGTAGCAGAAATTCTGGTTGGCCCCACCCAGCCAAGTTTTGAAATAAAGTAGTCCTAATCATAGCTGTCAAGTATCCCTTATTGGCCAGGAAAACCCCTTATTTTACCCTCTTTCCCGCCGCCATCCCTTATTAATTAGACTGCAATGCCCTATTGTCACCATTGGAGGGCAGTACAGGATAAGCATAGCTGTCAAGTATCCTGTATTTGCCAGGAAATTTCCCTTATTTCCAAATCCAAAACTTGACAGGTATGGTCCTAATTCGGGTGCAACGTAGGGCTTTCCCCCTGGCCACGCCCACCATACCATGCCCACAGTGTGGTAATCAATTTTTGGGGAGCCCACCACTGCTCTAACTCATCTTTCATTCCCCAAAGTGTCTCAGAATCACTGAGGTTTGATAAATATTGGATCTGTATGGAAATTATTTGTACGCCACCTTTCACTACAATACTGTATATTTATGAGACAGTTATACTGAGTGAAAGCTATTTCCATGCTACAAATTAAACAAAGTTTTTTATTAAGCAGTGTAGGAAAAGCAGAAGAAATTTGTTTTTCTTTAATCATTGGGCATCACAGATGTGCTGTGTCACTCTCTTCTCAGTTCTGCTTTCGGCTGTTTCCAAAGCACTTGTTCCAAATGAAGAAGAGGTGAGAGCCAAGATATTGATGGCACAGTTTGAAAAACAGTTTTAGCAACATGCACGATTGGTGTTCACTCAGCAGCAACATCATCCTAGCCAGCGCAACAAATATGGGAGATAACTTTAGCAGATGTGTTGGGTTTTTGCACAGAAAAGAAGGTGGGAGAGACTTTGGAATGCTCTGTAGCAAAAAAAAAAAGGCAGCAGAAATTGCCAAGAAGTGAGAGGAACTGAAGCATATCTCCTAAGTTTGTTAACTCCAGAAGAAGTGGTGGAAGGACAGTGGCAAAACTGGTGAGGTCCACCGTTGTGAAAAAGAAGGAAGGAGCAGGTTGAAACAGAACTATGTTAAACAGGATGCAGGTCTAGCAGCTCTTCAGGCTCCAAGGTTGTATTTATGAAATTGCTTCATTTCCTTAATGGAATAATTGAGGACTTTTTAAGTCTGCAACAAAACATGTGCACCTTATTATCTGTTCATCGATGGAAAGGTGACAATGATAATATCACCTCCAATATCTGATAAACTTAATAAAACCTATTAGACTACCATAAATTAAAATCATTGTGATTACATATATACTGCAAGAGTTGCTTTCAGTTCTTTATGATATACCAGATATTCATGTGTTTTCAACTGTATTTATAGATACAGTGATACCTCATACAACGTCCAAACTTGGTTCCATAAGTTTGGACTTTATACGAATTTGGACTTTGCATGAGGCATGCAAAACCCTAGCCGCAATGCCTCATACAACGTCCAAATCCTTGCCATGATGCCTCGTATAACGTCATTTCCATAGAGATACATTGTACTGTAACAGCAGCACAGACATCAGGGCAAAGTCAAGGAAACAGACAGGAAACTGACAGAACTTTAAGAAATCATTGTCTAAAGGCTAAATACATTACAAAAACATGTCAAACAACTCTGATTTTAGGAGGCAAACCATACAACAAGTTTTTAACTTTTGAAAACTTTATAATGAGAAAGTTTAAAAGTTAACATGTCCCATCATGCAGCACAGTGTTAATCTGCAGCCAGGTGACCGATCATCCATTTTTTACAAGCTACTGTAAACAATTATTGGATGGAAGCAAGGACAAAATGGATGCCAACATGTCCCATCATGCAGCACAGTGTTAATCATCCAAACAGCAGCAAACACCAAACAATTGCCCACCTCACCAAACAGTGCTCCCCCAAAAAAGACCAACATAAGAAAAATTATGGAGCATGCAATCTGTTTTTAAAAACCACAGCAGCAAACACCAAACAATTGCCTACCCCACCAAAAAATTGCCCTTCCCCATCCACCTCCCCACCCCAAGCCAATCGGAAACAGAAAACCTCATTTACCTACCTTTCCACTGTGCCAAAGAATGGTCCAAGAACCTGAAGAATACTGCAAAAATCCCAGGAATGCTTCCAAAAATTCTGGCAAAAAAATCAAAAAAATCCAAAATTGCACTCAAAACCACTCCTAAACACTCTTTGCCTCATGCAAAACCCACGCAATGCACGCATGCGTCCTTTTATACTGCCCAGGCACATTGCAACCTGGGAAAAACCCCAATGCCTCATACAAAGTCACAGCGACTTTGTATGAGGAAACTTTTTTCAAGGAATTAGGCAATGTTGTATGAATTCAATGTTGTATGAAGCAGACTTTGTATGAGGTATTACTGAATATCCATAGGGTTAAAAATGCATGCGTATCTGGGATATTATGAAGAATTTAAACTAACACATGCAATAGCTCTGCAGCTTTATAAAGTAGAGGTGCATCTCTGCCACATACTACTTGTTGGACAGGTAATTTTCTTGTGCATTGGTGCAGCAGAGGGATCAGCTGGTGTCTTTCTCATACATATTACTGCATTATCCTCTGGGAACTTAATTCTAAATTCTGAAATATGATTAAATCTCTAGCATCAACAAACACTGACATTTTCTCTTGCCTAAATACACATAGCTGTCACCATTTTGTAATCAGACCTGTAAACAATAATTTCCAACTGTGTAACATATGTGGACAGAAAACAAGGACAAATTAAACCCATTCAATATCTACTCTACTAGCATGGCGTGGAGGCTCTTGGAAGATGCTGTTACTTCACATGGAGATAGAAGAGGAAAACTCATACCAAAATAAGAGACAGAGATAATAATGTGTCCCAACTCAATGTGCATATGGTAGGAGATGACTTTCAGAAAGAAAATGTAAAAGACCTCTAGACCGGTAATCTTAAATAAGCTTTGTTTTCCATTTGTAACGTGGCATCAAGTTGAAACCAACTTATAGCAACCCTAACAGAGTTGTCAATGTAATTGAGGTATTTACCAGTTTCACAGCTCCACTGGTGGCTTAGTGGTTTAGGTGCTGAGCTTGGAGACTGGAAGGTTGGGTTTCGATACTCAAGAGCTTCACTTGGGGACATGAAAGGAGCCTCATTCAGGTGTCCCCGAGCGGTGTTTCTCCAGAAAAAATCCTTTCAACCCAGAGTAATCTCTGACATGATATTATTATTAGTGGTTTTACACCCCAGTAAGTTCTCATAGCTAAGTGAAGATTTAAACCCTGGCCTCTGAAGTCCTAATCTGTCACTCTATCCACTGGTTGGTTGCAACTCATATCCGAGAATGCATTTTTTCCTGAAGCAGGAAAAATGCCATTGGCGTGAATTTGTTTAAGGTGGATCCCAGCTTAAGGGATGTGGGGACAGGATCTGTTCTCAATCATCCCAAAGTGTAGGACACATAATACTGGGTTCACACTACAGGAAATCTGAGGTAGAAACTCCTCTTGTTTCCTTCTCTCATCACTACTGGTAGCTTTCTGAAGCAATCTATCTTTAGGATGGCTGTCTTCAAGGAATCTTTTCTATTATTTCTAAGTCTTGAGCATTCCTTGGAGCTAGCCATTCCAAAGATAGTGATGAGAGAAATCTTTCCCTGGACTCTCTTCCCATTTTGTGTAGCTCTGAGTTAGATATTCTTTGCCTCTTCTTGTAGTTTGTGGTCTGCAGCTGAATCTATCCTCTTCAATGCCTCCTGGTTATCGAGCAGTGGAAAAAGCAGAGATACCACCAGAGCCACTGCCTTGCTCTCTGTCACATGTAGGGTACAGCTGAGATGTTCATGTGTGGTTTTGGCAGTAGAGACAGTACTTCACTTGCTCTTTCAAGTAGCAGGAGATCTGAAGCCAAGTTTATGAGACAAGGCTTCCATGGGAAAGTCATCCAGCACATGGGCATACAGGTATGTATTTCTCCTTACCTGAACTTGGATTTTAAAAATCTTGAGCTTGAGGAAGTTACTTTTGTTTTTACCACAACTGCCACAATCCATCACCAAACAGTTTGTAAATGTCAGAAGTGTAGTTCAAACCACCTATCTCCATTACATAATTTCACCACAGCTTCAGAATGCAGGACGACTGTGAAATTCAAAGCTGGGTTTACAATGTGAATTTAGTCATTGAGGGAACATTGGCTCTAAGATGTTACTAGATATTGAAGTCATAAGGCCTCTGAGGTAACGGAACATGTGTTCCTTATTATGTAATACGTGATCAGTGAATTGTTTGTTTGATGCAAAACCTTCCTCATTCCTGAAGTATTGGAGTAAACAGTAAAATCTATACATCAGATCAAATGCTACAATGTGTAAGATGGAATTAATTATTTTCTCCCGTCCTGCTGATTTCAATGTGAGATTTAACAGTACTTTGCAGTGGCTCAAGTGGCTAAGATGCTGACTCAAAGGCAGGAGGTCAGCAGTTTGATTCCTGAGTACTGTAGGACAGAATGAGCTCCCATCTTTGTCCCAGCTCCTGCCAACCTAACAGTTCGAAAGCAAGAAATTGCAAGTAGATAAATAGGAACCACTTCAGTGAGAAGGTAACAGCATTCCATGTGCTCTGGTGTCTAGTCATGCCTGCCACATGACCATGGAAACATCTGCAGAAGCAGACAGTGCTGGATCTTCAGCTTTGAAACAGAGATGAGCACTGAACCATAGAGTCAGATATGACTTGATTTCAAGCAAGGGAAACCTTTACCTTTACCTTTCTATTGCTACCACACACTCGCCTCCATCTGCATCTCAGCACACAGGCTGAATTGAACTGAGGTTGGACAACATCTTTGGAGAGTCACAGGCCTGCATCAAACTGTGAGGAAAAAATTTCCTTGCACAACTGGAAGCATTTTGCCATCCCGTTATTAATATGTTTAATGGTTTCTGTTTCTCTGTCAAGATAAAGAGGTCTTATTTCTTCACGAATAATGCCAATGTGCAATGTAATTGAAGTAGAAAGGTCTTATGACAGGTTGCTAATGGTAGTTCAACAGCGTTTTGTGTATACTGAAGCTATATTCTATGAGTCGGAAGAAGACAACTGTAGCTTATGGAAAGGCCAAATTAAAAAAATCTCAAAGTCTGCAAGATTCTTTGCTGGTGTTGCTCTAAAGGGCACCAGATTTATATGGTTATGCTTCTACAGATGTAATTGATTTATGTATTTTGTTGCATTCTGCCTCATTTCTAAAGCAATCTGGAAATTCCAGAGCTTTCCAATTGATCACTCAAGTAGATTCTAATCTAGGCCAACTAACTTATTTGCCAATCATCTGGTAAAACAACAGTCTTGGATAATAAATGTCAGATGACTAGTTTGCATTTTCTTGGCGACTCAGCTCCAGCCAGCAAAACTAAGCAACATTGAGTAGAACATTTAAGGTCTGCATGACTAGGCAGGCTAGAAAGAAATAAAAGGGAAAGCAAGGGAAAAATAACTTCACAGGCAGAGGGTCAGAATGACATTGATGGAATTCAGCCAGGAGAAGAAATGTCTGAAAGGTGATATGCCTAGTCATCTTCAAATACAGGGGAGACTGAGTAATCTTGATCTGTGCAGTTTTGGAGGATAACACTGCACTGGCTTCCAATTTGCCTCCGGGTGCAATTCAAGGTGCTGGCCATTACCTTTAAAGCCCTAGATGGTAGTGGGCCAGGATACCTAAGAGACCGCATCGCCCCAAGAACGTCTGTCCGTCCAACCAGAGTGGACCGGAGGGGCTCTCTGCTTGTACCATCTGCTAGAGGGGCCCGTCTCTCTAGCACAAGAAGGAGGGCCTTCTCTCTGTCCGCTCTGGCCCTATGGAACCTCCTGCCAGTAGAACTAAGGCTGTAGATGGAATTGCTGCCCTTTAGGAAAGATCTGAAAACATGGCTAGCGGGACAGGTGTGGGGTCCTGAAGATGTCGTGACCCCCACCTGCTGGTTGGGTTAATATCAAAGCAATTTTCCTCTTTTTAATATGTGTGGGGTTTTTAGCGGGGTAATTTGTTTTAATGGGGTGGTTCTTTTTAAAGGTTTTTAAGACTGTAAGCCGCCCAGAGTCTTTGTGAGTTGGGCGGCTATATAAATTTGAATATAAATAAAAATTAAAAATAAAACACAAGGACTGATGAATTCCAATCGCAAGAAAGGAGACTTCCAAGAAACTTAAGGAACTTTCTCACAACAAAGAGCTACTTGGCAATGGCTACCTTGAAAGTGACAGACTCTTCTTCATTGGACGTTTTTAAAGAGCAGCTTTTGGTTTCCTGCTTCAGCAGAGGGTTGGAATAGATTATCTTTAGCAGCCATTCCATCTGTACAGTTCCATGATTCTATTATTTTATAAGTGGTTAGCATTCATTTTTTTTAATGTCAAAATTCCAGACAGCCAGGAGTTGATCATTTACTGAAATCTTTTATGATCTCAGTGTGAAAGAATTGATTACTTCATTTTCAAGGTAATTTGGTGAGAAGCAAGGCCACTAAATTCAATGGTTTTAAAATAGCCATTAATCTTTGTGTGTATGTGTGTGTGTGTGTGTGTGTGTTTGTGGGGAATACACTATGAACTGTGGAATGCACTGAATCTGTTGTCTCTGAAACCTCATCTTTGTTCCTAGTAGTTACCATCTGGTTCTAATTTTAGCCTGGCTGATTCAGTGGCAGACATTAACTGAGCTTCTGTATTCATAAGGTTGTGGAGTTTATTCCCTGCCCAACAAATCAATACCCAGAAGTCTAATTTAGAAGTGAAATGGATGTTAAAGAGCCTATAAACCAGACTGTCAAATGCCAGTTTAACAGAAATATAAAACAGAAATAGAAGTAAAGAAGATAAGTTTTATCTGAGTAATTAATGTGGGCTGCAGTCACATGTTCTTCTAAATCTGGCTAAATCAAGAGAAGCAAACCTTAATGACTCCTTGTCAATTTAGTTAAATTTTGAAGTAACTATCTTATTAGAAAAACTGCACTGGCAGGTCAAATACACCTTAAGAGATACTGGAAGATTTGCCCACATGAATTATTTCCAGATCTTTCAGCTAACTGTCTTTTCTTTCAAAATTCTTGTTGGCTAACACTTCATAACTATAGGACAGGTTGAAATCCTCTGAAGAGAATTGCCTCTTTATTTCTTTGGAAGGTTTCCCATAAGAATGTAATACAGTAAAACCCCGACTTGCAAATGCCTCGAGTTACATAAATTTTGGCTTACATAATGATTTTATGCTAAAATCATGTCCCGGTTTACATAATTTCCTATGGGTTTGCTTCGAGTTACATAAAGATTCTTTTTCCTATGGGTTTGCTTGGCTTTATATAAAAATTTCATTTTTCCTATGGGTTTGCTTCAAGTTGTGTAAAAGAATAATTTTTCCTATGGGTTTGTTTCAAATTACAAAAAAAAATTCAATTTTAGCAAAAGGCTACGGAACAGACTTTTTTTTTTGATAAGTAGGGGTTTTACTGTAGAGTGTTTAGCAGGTGGCCTTCACCTATAGAAATATTTTTACTTTAAATTTATGTACTTAAATGGCTTTAGCAAAATTTGATATGACTCGTTAAAAAAGGGCATTCCATAAATTTTACAATTTTCCCAGCCCTTGATACTGTTTCACTGAAAAGGGAAAGTAAAATCCTTAGGAATAACAAAGATTCACTGTGGTTAGTTTGAATTTATTATGCTTTATTTCAACAAGCCAATGTTTGAAATGTGATTTCTGACCCTTAGTTTAAACTGGCTGCAATTCCCAGACCATATCAGAGAAGAGGAAGGCTTTAGAGTGATTGCCTAAGAAGGCCTATTTTCCTCAGAGGAGGGGTTCCACATCCAGGACTGAGTCCCTCTCTTGGCCAGTACATCAGCAGCTATATCAGCCTGGAAAAGAGATGAGAGAATGCAGATGTTTAGGCATGGGAGCCCCCCCCCCCCCATTTACCATTTTGTTGACAGTGAAAAAATTGAAATAATGAAAGATTTCATATACCTCGCTTCAATAATCAATTTAAATTGGGACTGCATCCAAGAAATCAGAAGAAGACTTAGAGTCAGGAAGATAGCAATGAAGTAATTAGAAAAGATCATCAAGCATATGGATGTCACTGGAGACCAAGACCAAAATCATCCATGCTATTGTATTCCCAATCACCACATATGACTGTGAAAGCTGACAGGTGGGAAACCAGCCTGATTTGTTTGAAATATGGTGCTGAACAAGAGCTTTGCAGATACCCTGGACTGCCAGAAAGATTAGCAAGTGAGTCCTGGAACAAATCAAGCCTGAACTATTTCTGGAGGGAAAATAATTAAATTGAGGCTGTCCAACTTTGGGCAAATCATGAGAAAGCAAGATTTTGTGGAAAAGACAATAATGCTGGGAAAGATGAGTGCTGCAGGATAAGAGAAAGAAAAAATGTAAAATGGATTAATTTCCTAAGGGACATCACAAGCTATCACTGGCTCCTGCAAGCTGAGCAGGAGATCTGTCATTCATAGGGTTGCCATAAGTTGGAGACAACTTCATGGCACATAACAAGAACAACCACAATTCACCAAAACTCACCCCAGCTAGAATCATGGTATCTGTAGGCAAAAATAAATAAAAATCCAAGTAAAGTTTCAGTGCAAACACTTGAGGCCCAGCACTTTCTTTTCTGTGGCCACTTGCAGAAGGAGAGAGTGTGGGTTCAACTTACTAAGCTAAGCTTCATGGGAGCTTTAAGGGTACATACAACTGACAGAGGGTTATCCCCTTCCTATGGAATATTTAAACATTTCACTATAGTACTATAATTTTTCTTTTGGGGTAATAGGAAGAGTGTGCCTTGGATCTCAAAAAACTAAAATCTGGCACAAATACCAAAGGTTTAGGGGGGAAACATGTGATATTATTCATTACATTACAAAACAGAAAAGAAACACAGGATTCAAGACCAAGGGTGAAAATACCTTCATTGGATCACCAAAATGCCATAAGCAGGTGAGATTCCAAACTTTCATATACCTCGCAGAGATAGAGGGGTAGGGAGGCAAAAAGTGATGGTGAACAGCATGTACAGTAAACCCATTTGTGTGGAATCACAGAGACTTGGGCTTCTGGGAATTGTAGTCCAAGAACAGCTGGAGTGCCAAGGTTTGCCATCATGGGTCTAGAACATTATCCATCCATTGTACACAGAAAATAGTAATGGAAAAAGATAATTGATTCTGGATCCCCAGATATTAAACTTGTTATTACCGGGGGGTGGGGAGGAGAGCTAGCCGGGCGAGCGAGCGAGCGAGCGGCGGAAGGGCCAGCCACGCCGCTGACGGGCAACCACCCCCAGCCGGGGGGGTGGGGAGGAGAGCCAGCCGGGCGAGCGAGCGAGCGAGCGGCGGAAGGGCCAGCCACGCCGCCGCCGGGCAACCACCCCCAGCCGGGGGGTGGGGAGGAGAGCCAGCCGGGCGAGCGAGCGAGCGAGCGGCGGAAGGGCCAGCCACGCCGCTGACGGGCAACCACCCCCAGCCAAGGGGTGAGGAGGAGAGCCAGCCAGCCGCGGACGCCGCCAGGCAAACACCCTCAGGGGGGGGGAGAGGAGGAGGAGGAGAGCCGGTTGAGCAGCGGAAAGGCCAAGAGAAGACCAACTGAAAGACGGGAAGAGGGCAGAGAAGGAAAAGCAAGGGGAGAGACTCAGAGCCCCAGGCAAAGGATAAGTACCTGATATGCAGATGTAGAAGACTTAACATAGAAACTGACATAGAGACTTTATACTAACTAAATACAGAAATTGACATAGAGACTGTATATAAAGTGTGATAATATGCATGATAATATGTTGTCTAAAATGTTTTAAACTTTTAAAAACTGTGATAAAATGTATGAGGAGGGAAAAATGGTGTAGACACCAGCAAACCACGCCACAAATCTTGCCAAGAGAACCCTATGGACCAAAACAAAAGGCAAAACAAAAGGGCAGGCTAGGTGATACAGGATGCTTAACACCACAGAGGGGAGAAAGGGGAGGGACAGGAAGGGGGGAGGGGAAATGCAATGTTGTAAGGAGCAATACTGCATAGGGACATGGAATGTGAGATCAATGAACCAAGGTAAACTGGAAGTGGTAAAAAATGAGATGGAAAGAATAAGCATTGACATCTTGGGCATCAGTGAGCTCAAATGGACAGGGATGGGTGAATTCAGCTCTGGAAACCATCATATCTACTACTGTGGGCAAGAAAACCTTAGAAGAAATGGAGTAGCCATAATTGTCAATAAAAGAGTGAGAAAAGCAGTAATGGGATACAACCTTAAAAATGACAGAATGATGTCAGTCAGATTTCAAGGCAAACCTTTCAATGTCACTGTGATCCAAATATACGCACCAACCACTGGTGCAGATGAAGCCACAATGGACCAGTTCTATGAGGACTTACAACACCTCATAGAACAGACACCAAGAAATGATGTCCAAATTATATTAGGAGACTGGAATGCCAAAGTAGGAAATCAAAAAGTGGAGGGAATAACAGGCAAATTTGGTCTTGGAACACAGAATGAAGCAGGGCAAAGATTGATAGAGTTCTGCCAAGAGAACGCACTGGTCATAGCAAACACTCTCTTCCAGCAACACAAGAGGCGACTTTACACATGGACATCACCAGATGGCCAACACCGAAACCAGATTGACTACATACTCTGCAGCCAAAGATGGAGAACCTCCATACAGTCAGCAAAAACAAGACCTGGAGCAGACTGCGGCTCAGATCACAACCTACTGATTGCAAAATTCAGGCTTAGACTAAAGAAAATAGGGAAAACACGGAGACCAGAAAGATATCACCTAGACAGCATCCCTAAAGAATACGCGGTAGAGGTGATGAACAGATTTAATGGCCTAGACTCGGTAGACAGAGTACCAGAAGAATTATGGACGGAGATGAGGGACATCATGCAGGAAGCAGCAAAGAAAATCATACCAAAAGAAAAGAAGAGTAAGAAAGCAAAGTGGTTGTCTGATGAGGCTCTTAAAATAGCAGAGGAAAGAAGGAACGCCAAAGTCAAAGGAGAAAGGAAAAACTACAACCATTTGAACACAGAATTTCAAAGAAAAGCAAGGAGAGATAAGGAAAACTACCTAAAAGAACAGTGCAGAGAAATGGAGGAAAACAACAAAATAGGCAGAACCAGAGATCTCTTCAAAAAAATCGGCGAAATCAAGGGAACATTTAAAGCAAAAATGACCATGATAAGGGACAAAGACGGAAAGGAGCTAGCTGATGCAGAAGAAATTAAGAAAAGATGGAAAGAGTACACAGAGGAACTTTACAAAAAGGACCTCAACACTCCTGACAATCACAATGATGAAGAAATTGAACTTGAGCCAGACATCCTGGAGAGCGAAGTCATAAAGGCCCTAAAGAGCACTGCAAACAACAAAGCTAGTGGAGATGATGGTATCCCAGTTGAATTCTTCAAAGCGCTAAAAGATGATGGCGTCAAATTACTGCATTCAATATGCCAGCAGATTTGGAAAACAAAACAGTGGCCACAGGATTGGAAAAGATCAGTATACGTCCCAATCCCAAAAAAGGGCAATGCCAAAGAATGTTCAAATTATCGAACAATCGCGCTCATCCCACATGCCAGCAAGGTGATGCTCAAGATAATACAGGATAGACTTCAGCAACATGTGGAGAGAGAATTACCAGAGGTGCAGGCTGGTTTCAGAAGAGGCAGGGGGACTAGAGACCACATTGCCAACATACGCTGGATCATGGAGAAAACAAAGGAATACCAGAAACAAGTTTACTTTTGTTTTATTGACTACACTAAGGCATTTGACTGTGTGGACCACAACAAGATGTGGCAAGTAATTAAAGAGATGGGAATCCCAGAGCACCTCATATGTCTCCTGAGAAATCTGTACATGAACCAAGAAGCAACAGTTAGGACAGAACATGGAATAACAGAGTGGTTTGGAATAGGAAAAGGAGTAAGACAAGGCTGCATTTTGTCACCATGCTTATTCAACCTATACACAGAGCACATAATGCGCAGTGCAGGGATGGAGGAATCACAATATGGGATCAAAATTGCTGGGAGAAACATCAACAATCTGAGATATGCAGACGATACCACCCTAATGGCAGAAAGTGAGGAAGACCTAAAGAATCTCTTGATTGGGCTGAAGGAGGAAAGTGCAAAAGCTGGCTTGAGACTCAATATCAAGAAAACCAAGATAATGGCAACAGGCCCAATCAGTTCCTGGAAAATAGACGGGGAAGAAGTAGAAGCAGTGACAGATTTTACTTTCTTAGGATCAAAGATCACTGCAGATGGGGATTGTAGCCATGAAATAAAAAGGCGACTGATTCTTGGGAGACAAGCGATGAGAAACCTGGGGAACATAGTGAAAAGCAGAGACATCACATTGCAAACAAAAATTAGAATAGTCAAAGCAATGGTTTTCCCGGTAGTAATGTATGGATGTGAGAGCTGGACAATTAGGAAGGCTGAACGTAGAAGAATAGATGCCTTTGAAATGTGGTGTTGGAGGAGGGTTTTGAGAGTCCCCTGGACAGCGAGGAGAACAAATAGGTCAATCTTAGAAGAAATTAACCCTGACTGCTCATTGGAAGGTCAAATAGTAAAGATGAAGCTAAAGTACTTTGGACATCAAATGAGAAGGGAGGATTCACTTGAGAAGGCATTGATGTTGGGAAAGGTGGAGGGCAAAAGAAGAAGGGGGAGGCCAAGGATGAGATGGCTAGATGGCATTGTAGACACAATGGGCACAGAGCTGGGGGGGCTGAGGGGGATGGTAGAGGACAGAGGCGCCTGGAGGAAAATGGTCCATGGGGTCGCAAAGGGTCGGAGTCGACTGTGCGACTGAACAACAACAACAACATTACCACCTCACCTTGGCATGATTATTTAAGATTGAAGCTTTCATCTTGGAACTTTAACTATAGATTTTAAAGGTTCTGCATCAGGATGGATTATTTTTGGATTATTCTATTCACTGTAAGCATTCCAATGTCCAGCTTGGTAAAAGAGCCCTTTGAGACTCAAGCGTTCACTTATTTACAATATTTTATTGGTACTATAATTGTATTATTTTTCCATTTTCATTAAAAAGAAAGCATAGAGAAGTATAACTATATGGTGTATGTCTTTCCCCTCTCTTTATGAGCAGTGTAGCAAAATTATTTTCTCATTCCAAAGTACTGTATAAAAATTTCCAGATTAAAAGTACTTCATTTACCCAGCTTGTTTAAAAACACTGTCATTCTGGCATGTCAGGAAATTTGGGAGACAGTCCAAAGCCTACTGAGGTAAATTGAAATAATCCATGCACCTTCAGTGGACTCTATTAGACAACATCTTTGGTAAATTTAGCCAGCCTGCCCAGATGAGTATTTCTAGCAATCTCAAAGCTGTTATTAATCCTCAACTTGTTTGAGAAATGTACTAGTCAACAGCTGAATTCCAAACAATTTCTAGGAAAGCTTGGGTGGGCCTATGAATTCACGTATATAAAGGAGCAGTTCATAGATACATTTGATTCCTATGAGAGGAAAAGGGAAACATCTTTTGGATTCCATGGGAAATACAGTAAAACCCCTACTTATGAAAAAAGTCCATTCCGTAGGCTTTTGCTTAAATTATTTTTTTATGTAACTCGAAGCAAACCCATAGTAAAAATATTTTTTATGTAACTCGAAGCAAACCCATAGGGAAATGAATTTTTACGTAACTCAAAGCAAACCCATAGGAAAAAGAATCTTTATGTAACTTGAAGCAAACCCATAGGAAATCATGTAAATCGGGACATGATATTAGCACACAATTTTATTTATTTATTTTTATTTATTTCGATTTCTATACCGCCCACTTGGCCAAGGCCAACTCAGGGCGGTTCACAGTCAAAATAAAAACATGATTAAAAACTGCTTTAAAACTACCCTCCCCCTAAAAAAGGTACAGGGACTGAGGGGGCCAGAATTTCACAATACCAGCCACCCAAAAGAAGTCATCCTTCCACCTGCACCCCATACTTGGCCTGCCAGCCAGGTTTTAAGTTTCTGAAAATTGAATCAGCGATTAATGAATCAACTATCAATAAAAGAAAGAGAACATAACTTTAAATTGATTTGGAAATGGTATTTGACCCCGATTATCCTACACCATATAGATAGAACAAGTTCAAATAGGTGTTGGAGATGTAATAAAGAGTTGGGCACCTATTTACATATGTGGTGGAGCTGTGAATATACTTTAGAAATGTTGGAAGATGGTTGAACAAGAGATAGGAAACATTTTTGGGAAAAGTATAGTACTAAATCCAAAAATAGCTTTACTGGGGCTGTGTGAAGATATAAAGCTGGAGGACAATAAGAGAGAGTTATTGGCAATAATATTATCCGCCACAAGGCAGATAATTGCTGTGGAGTGGAAGAATAAGTTCAAGATAAGTAGAGGTAGATGGTATAAACAGATATGGCGGTTGGCTCTAAATGATAAATTAACCAGAAATGAAAGTGGAAAGATGAGAAGTTAAAAGTAATTTATTTTGGCAAATTTGGAGATCTTGGATAGAATATGGTCTGGCGGCCAAAGATGGAATAAAGCCAGTACAGGATGAAAGTAGTTTCTGGACAAATTTGTAAATATTTGGTTGGTAGTAGGATTGACAGTTTTCAACTTGTTTAGCATGGGGTGTGGGATTGTAAATTGGGGGGAGGTTGGTGGTGTGGGTTTTATGTCAATTGTTTGTTGAATTGTATGTTTTGTTTTATGTATGTATGTATGTATGTATTTTAAGAAAACCAATAATTTTTTTTTAAAAAAAGTTCTTTTCTGAAGGGCAGCAATTCCGTCTGGAGATGTAACTCTGTTGGTAAGAGGTTCCAGAGTGCCGGTGAGGACACAGAGAAGGCCCTCCTCCTTGTGCTAGAGAGGCGAGCCCCTCTAGTGGATGGTACAATAAAAGAGCCCCTCCGGTCCACCCTGGTTGGATGGACAGATGTCCTTAGGGCAATGCGGTCTCTTAGGTATTCTGGCCCACTGTCATGTAGGGCTTTAAAGGTCAAAACCAGCACCTTGAATTGCACCTGGAGGCAAACTGGTAACCAGTGCAGCTCCCGAAGCAGTGGTGAGGCATGGGTGTGACGTTCACACCCCATCACCACCCAGGCTGCCGCATTCTGGACCAGCTGTAGCCTCTGAATGGTCGTCAGTGGCAGCCCCATGTAGAGCACATTGCAGTAATCTAGTCTGGAGGTAACCAGAGCATGAGTGACCATGTCCAGGGAGTCCCTGTCCAGGAACAGGTACAACTGGTGAATTAATCGCAGCTGTGCAAAAGTCCTCCTGGCCATGGCCACCACCGGTTCTTCTAGCAGCAGCCGTGAGTCCAGGAGGCCCCCCAAGTTGCACACCGGGTTTGTCTGGGGCAAAACAGCCCCATCCAAAACCAAAGATGGTAATTCCCTGGGCAGCACAGGGCCCCCAATCCATAGCCACTCAGTCTTGCTGGGATTCAGTTGTAGCCCGTTGGCCCCCATCCAGACCCCCACAGCTTTCAGACACCCAGACAGGACTTCAATAGCATCGCTGGGATCACCATGGGCCGAGATGTACAACTGAGTGTCATCTGCATACTGATGGTACCACACCCCGTGGGAACGGATGATCTCACCCAGCAGCTTCATGTAGATGTTAAATAGGAGAGGGGAGAGCACCAAACCCTAAGGCACCCCATATTTGAGGGGCCTACGGCTTGACCTCCCACTCTCCAACCACACAGACTGGGTCTGGCCCTTCAGAAATGAGGAAAACAAGGACCACACAGTGCCCTGGGTCCCCAATCCTTGGAGCTGTTCCAGATGGACACTGTGGTCGATGGTATCGAAAGCCACAGAGAGGTCAAGGAGAGCAAGAATGGATGGGCAACCTCCATCTCGCTCCCGCCAGAGATCATTCATCAGCACGACCAATGCCGTTTCAGTACCATATCTGGGCCTGAAACCAGACTGAAAGGGGTCTAGATAATCTGCTCCATCCAGTACCCCCTGCAGCTGATACGCCACTGCCTTCTTGTTGTGTATGGAAACACTATATCTTTAAGAATGAATGTAACCATTTCAATGTAAGAATGTAACCTTGTAATGAATACAATGTTTCTCAGCTGCAATGGAAAGCAAGCTAGCTACCCATAGAGGGCAGCTGCAAGCGTTCAGCTCACATGGTACAAATTCCCCAATTACTGTCAGCCGCGGGAACATTCCTGCCATACTACACCTGGTGAAGAAGGGCGTGACTCAGAATGACATCACGCAGGCAGTGGCCAATGGGCTACTGTGTATCCATATTCAAATGTGTTGTTGCTGTATAAAAGGAGCTGTACCTCCGCCACTACCACATGTTCAGATTGCATACCACTGAATAAAGATGTGTTTAGCTTTGTAACTGCTGACTGCTGCGTATCAATCTGCCAACATCAAATTGGCGATGAAGGTGGGATATGGCATCCCAGAAGGTACATGTACCTCTATTCGACATCAAGTACCCCGAAAAATGGGGGTTGTTCGAGATGTATTTTCAGCATGCAATGGATGTTGCCGACATCACCGATGAGGGGAAAAAGTAGTCGCATCTCCTCACAAGCGTGGGGTTCCCCACACTAGAGCTCCTGGTAAACCTGCTGGCACCGAGGAGGGTGGAGGCGGTTCCACTCAAACAGATCCTAACGACGCTGCGGGAACATTTCCAGCCGACGGTGTCCATTTTTCCAGCCCGGACGGCATTCCTGAGGAGAAACCAGCAACCGGGTGAGTCCGTGGCTTAATATGTGGTGGCCCTACGACTGGCGGCAGGCCTGTGCAACTGGGAAACTTTGGAGATAACCCTCAGAGATCGGTTACTCTGCAGTCTACGGGACGAGGAGACCCAGAGAAAACTAATGACCCGGGGCCGCGACCTGATGCTCCAAGACGTGATGAAGGAGGCTCAGGCGGCTGAGGCAGCGAGGAGCGGAGTCAAGATGTTTAAAGCTCGACCCCTGGCTCTCGAAGGGCCAGCGGTCGCGGTGAAGGTGGCCTGGCGAACACAGCGGCCCCCAAAGAGTCCGATATCCTCATCAGAGGCCTCTGCAACCATGGGTTCGGGCTCTAGCAAAGACGACGATGTCCAAAACGTGCGGGGAAAAATCAGCGGAGAGCCACGCTCGCTTGAAAGGGAGCCACCAATGCGATGGCTGTGGAGCATCTCACGAGCGGAGAAGGTGCCCTTTTCGGAAAGTGGAGTGCCACAACTGTGGGCGGCGAGGCCACATCGCCAAGGTGTGCAGGTGACGGTGAACGGAGGACAAGGGCTCAGCAGAATGACCTCGACGGAAGGCGGCCGGGATTGGCAAGGTCTCCGATGATGACGACACACCGGCGGTGAACCGCGTGTCCCTGGAGCACTGGTGTTTTTTTGTTGAGGTACTGTTACAAGGGGTCCCGGTTAGGATGGAAATAGACTCGGGGTCATCATACTCCATCCTTTCACAGAAAGAGTTCCTGCGCATTCCCCCTAATGAGCGGCCCAAGTTGAGGGCCTTGAAGTCAAATTTACGGGATGTACAGGTTTATGGGATCCTGGTGTTGGGGGTGGGAAACTTCATGGTGAAGTTTAAAAGGTTCACGGAGAAACTGCCCCTAGTAGTTCTTAAACAAGGCTCTTGTTGCCTCCTGGGGACGCAGTGGTTTGCTCCCCTGGGAATCGAACTGTCTGGCATAAACGCCATCGAGACTGATCCAACACGAGATGTGTGCGATGCACACCCAGTGGTTTTCAAAAGGGGGCTCGGAAAGTACAGGGCCCCCCCAGTTTCATTTGACTTGGACCCAGAAATCCGACCCATATGGCTCAAGCCAAGAAGAGTTCCCTTCGCCCTCAAGGACAAGATTGAGATGGAACTGGACAAATTGGTGTGTCAGGGAATTTTGGTTCCAGTGGGTTCTGCAGAGTGGGAAACTCCAATTGTTACAGCATTGAAATCTAATGGGGAGGTTAGGATTTCTGCTGATTATAAGTGTACGATTAACTAGGTCATTCAGCCCAATGCATATGCAGTGCCGGTGGTTAGCCATTTTCTAGCCACTTTATACGGGGGTAAAGTTTTCGCTAAGTTAGATTTGGCGCAGGCGTACCAGTAGCTCACTGTAACTCCAGCTGCCGCTGCTGCGCAGACCATCATCACGCACAAAGGGGCATTTAAGGTAACGCGCCTACAGTTCATCGTGAATTTGGCCCCCGGGATTTTCCAGTCCCTCGTGGAACGCCTTTTAAAGGGGCTTACAGGTGTTCTCCCCTACTTCGACGATGTTTTGATTACTGGGGGGAGCGAATCAGAACTAGCGAAAAAGTTAGACAAGGTCCTAACAGTATTCGAGAAAGTGGGACTGAGATTGAGAAGAGACAAATGTGTGTTTTTGCGAGGGAATTTGATTTTCTGGGATTCAAGATAACCCCCGATGGTATTAAGCCCTCCGAGTCAAAGGTTGCGGCTGTTCGAAATGCCCCTTGTCCCACTGCGAAACCGGAGCTGCAGTCATTTCTAGGGCTCCTAAATTTTTACCAAGGAAAGCATCCGTTGCGGAGCCACTGCACGGGTTACTAAAGAAAGACGCAGTTTGGAGGTGGGGAGATACCCAGGAAAAAGTGTTCAAAGAGCTCAAGAGGCTCCTATCCTCAGATGCTGTTCTGACCCATTTCGACCCGAGGAAACCTGTAGTCCTGGTCTGTGATGCCTCACCAGTAAGGGTGGGGGCTGTGCTGTGCCACGTGTTAGAGAATGGGCGGGAAGCCCCGGTTGCCTTTTATTCTAGGTCACTTTCAAAGGTAGAGCGTAATTACGCGCAAACAGATAGAGAAGCCCTAGCCATAATAGCGGGGATGAAGAAGTTCCATGATTTCCTGTATGGTCGACAGTTCACTATCGTGACTGACCACAAGCCTCTTTTGGGGATTTTCACCACAGGCAAGCCCACACCACAGATTCTGTCTCCCAGAATGCTATGGTGGGCAATCTTCCTCAACACCTACCAATTCACACTGGTCCACCGCCTGGGGATGGAGATCTCCCATGCGGATGCGCTTTCCCAGTCCCCCCTCCAACAGCTGGGAGACCCAGATTGCGAGGTAGAACAGGAGCACCAGGTCCTGCTGATTGAGTCTCTCGACTCACCCCCCATAGTACCCGCAGACCTTGCCACTGCCACAGCAGTGGACAAAGCCCTGTCCCTAGTCAGTTCCTGGGTTAAGAAAGGGTGGCCCACGACTCCCCCCGCGGAGGACTTCAAAGCATTTTTTAAATGGAGGGTTGAGCTCTCCATAGAGAGGGGCTGCCTCCTCTGGGGCCAATAGGTGGTCATTCCCGAAAAGCTACGACCGAAAGTGCTCAAGCTAATGCATACCAGCCACCCAGGGATCGTATGCTCTAAGGCTCTGGCCAGAAGCTATTTCTGGTGGCCCCAAATAGATGCTGATATAGAACACATGGTGGGTACTTGTGAGAGTTGCCAGAGCTCTCAACCCGAGGAATCCCAGCTTCCCCCAGAGCATGGGACACGGCCCACAGCCCATGGTCCCGAGTGCACATCGACTTCGCTGGCCCATTCTGGGGTTCCCTTTTCCTGTTGATAGTAGATTCGTACTCCAAGTGGTTGGAGGTCATCCCAATGTCCAACACCTCATCAGCTGCAACAATAAAGCAGTTGCGCAGGGTGTTTAGTTGCTTCGGTTTACCCGATTTATTGGTCTCCGATAACGCCAGTACTTTCACATCTGCCGAATTTCAGGCATTCATTGAGAGGAACGCCATTCGGCACGTCACCTCCGCTCCGTTCCATTCCGTCACAAACGGTCAGGTAGAATGCCAGGTGCGGACTACAAAGGACGCACTGTGGCGAAATGGCCCCGGGGAGTTGAACCTCCAGCTGTGCCAGTTCCTGATATGCTATAGGGCAACTCTCCTGGTGTCCGGGCTCTCACCTGCAGAGCTCTTAATGCGTAGGAAACCCGTAACACTTTTTGATCGGTTGGATCCGACCAGGGTGGAGGATGTGGGGAGGAATATAGAAATCAGGAGCACAAAAATTTTTGCAGTAGGGGAACCAGTGCATTGTAGAAATTACGCGGCCTCAGGACCAACATGGGTCCCAGGAGTGGTAGTTGAGCAGACGGGGCCGGTATCATACAGGGTAGAAACCAGTACAGGTCTACTGTGGAGAAGACATGCTGACCAACTCAGGCGTCGGGTCACCAGCAGCCAGGGTGAGGAGAGCCAACAAGGAGAGTCAATGTTAGGGTCCTCCCCCACCTGCTTATCACAAGGGGGAGACACAGGGTACCCTTCGAATACAAACCCATATCCTTTGGACCCCCCAAATACAAATGCATATCTCGCCTCCCACCAAGAGGAGGGAGGGATGATACAAATCCGTATTGTTTGGAGGCATCACGGGGGGAAGGGGATGATGAAGTGGTTGAGGAGTTTGATTTTGATTTTCGAAACCGGGGTGGTGGTGTTTGCGGAGTGGTCCCCCACCCATCCGAGCGAAAAGCGGGGTTTTTGTTTAGTCCCTGGTGCCCCCGGTTTCTCAGGATTAGAATTTACCCCTACCCCTCGACAGGAACCATTGAGGACAGCGAGTCCAGAGCAGATCGCTAATGAGTCTCATTCTCCCCTTGCAGGGCGAGAATCCGTGGAACACGGAACTCTTAGTTCCCCCGAGATCGGCCAAGCTGCCGTACGCCCCAAGCGCACATGCGGAAAACCACAATGGTTGAGGGACTTCATTCCATCCTAGGGGGGAGGGGTGTTGTGGATGGAAACACTATATCTTTAAGAATGAATGTAACCACTTCAATGTAAGAATGTAACCTTGTAATGAATACAATGTTTCTCAGCTGCAATGGAAAGCAAGCTAGCTACCCATAGAGGGCAGCTGCGAGCATTCAGCTCACATGGTACAAATTCCCCAATTACTGTCAGCCGCAGGAACATTCCCGCCATACTACACCTGGTGAAGAAGGGCGTGACTCAGAATGATGTCATGCAGGCAGTGGCCAATGGGCTACCGTGTATCCATATTCAAATGTATTGTTGCTGTATAAAAGGAGCTGTACCTCCACCATTACCACATGTTCAGATTGCATACCACTGAATAAAGATGTGTTTAGCTTTGTAACTGCTGACTGCTGTGTATCAATCTGCCAACATCAAACTTCTCCAGTACCTTCCCCATAAAGGGGAGGTTGGAGACGGGCCTATAATTGGACAGGACGGCTGGATCTAGGGACAGTTTTTTCAGGAGGGAGCGCACCAAGGCATGTTTTAGTGGTGCAGGAAACACCCCCTCCCACAGAGATGCGTTAATTATCGCCTCGACCCAGCCACCAGTCACCGTCTTGGACGCTTTCACCAGCCAAGAGGGACAGGGGTCCAATGGACAAGCAGTGGCACGAACAGCTGCAACGGTTGGGCCTCTTCACTCTTGAACGATGACGTCTAAGAGGTGACCTGATTGAAGTTTATAAAATCATGCACGGTGTGGACAAAGTAGATAAGGAAAAACTGTTTTCCCTATCGCATAACACTAGAACTAGGGGACACTCGATGAAACTTTTGGGTACTAGTTCTCAAACAAATAAGAGAAAGTACTTTTTCACCCAGAGGATTACTGGTCTATGGAACTCCCTGCCAGAAGAAGTGGTGACAGCTGTCAGTCTTGACAGCTTTAAGAAAGGATTAGACAAGTTCATGGAGGACAAGAGTATCAATGGCTATAATTATGGATACTTAAGGACAACCTGCGGGTTGGAGAGATAGGCAGGATATCTCTCAATATCATTTCCAGGGAATCCTAAGCAGGTGAAGGCATCTGCTTGGGAATACCCTGAAGGAAATGGTGAGCCACTGTGTGAGACAGAATGCTGGACTGGATGGGCTGTGGCCTGTTCCAGCAAGGCTGTTCTTATGTTCTTATGTAAGGAGTCTGTCCACTTCATCAGGGCCAACTGGATCAAACCAATCCCAGATGACATGGCAAGACTGTGCTCCAGTTTCCTCCAGACCCTCCCCATCCACGCCAGGATTAAACCCCGAGTGAATCCAATCGATTTTCTCCACCAGATGGTCAAGAAAGTCCTCAGCCGACCCCTGCCAACTGGGCACCGCCCCCCCCCCCCCGCCAAGGAGGGACATGGTCACCCGGAACAGGGTGGCTGGGCGATTATCAGCAGAGGCAATAAGGGTGGTGAAATATTGCCGCCTCACCACCCCCATCGCCACTAGGTGGGCCCTAATAGCGGCTCTAGCTAGTGAATTACAATCATTATGTAAGTTAAATTATATGTAACTCGAGGCATATGTAAGACGAGGTTTTACTGTATCTACTTTGCATTGATTTTCTGTTGTGACTCCTGAAATAATAATATGAAAACTTTTCTCCATTCAAACTTAAGAGTACTGTTCAGGCATTAAATTTGAAAATATGTTAGGCTGTAATCATGGGGGTGGGCATGCAAGACCTATTACATCTGTCATGTCACCACCATACCTGCATGCTTTTAGGCTTACTACCTGAATACAGCTATGGTTACTTTACAGATTGTAAGTAGCACTCTCCTGGAAAATTCAGACTTCTCTGTCAGTGCCTGGGAAAGGCTAGTTAGAACTGGGGAGGGTCGCATCTGCCAGTAATAAGAAAGGAGTAACACCTGCTGTAGTCCCCTCCCCTAAAGTCTTCAAGGCTGAGTCAGCTTGTTCCCTGGTACCCTGCTAATTGGAAAATGACTTCAGCTGTGTGAAGGAGGGGGGCAGAAAGTGTTCTTGTTTTCCTGAACATTCAAGGGAATTCAAAGCCGAATTGACAGACCATCTGGAAAAGTCCAGAATATGAAGTTTAATGTATAAAAAGGGCTTCAGAAGTTATGTCACATGCCTCACCATATCTCTTATGAGAAACTATGCTCAGTTGCTGTTTTGTTCTGTTGTGCCTCAAAGAATGTACTCTGTACACTTCAGAGCTATGTAGATGCTACGCTAATGTGTGAAATATTAGGTAGGTTGACTAGCTTTCTTATTTTCTCTTAATTACTTCTACCTTTGTTTCAAATTGTCTTTTTTTTGCTCCAAATGCTTTTTGGAACTTTTGTTTTTTACCTTTTTATTAAAGCATATGTGTTTGTAGCTAAGAAGGTTTATGGTACTGTAACCAGGTCTGGCTTTTTACTGGGAGTTTTGATATATTTGTGGCTATGATGGCAGTTCTTCCTTGCAAAGGTTGTGTAATGGTTCTAGGTGCTTAGCTTTGTGTATACAGTATTTATAACTCCCTAAAAACACTGTTGAGTTGGAATAGACCACGGAAACATCTGCAGAAGCAGACAGTGCTGGCTCTTCAGCTTTGAAACAGAGATGAGCACTGAACCCTAGAGTCAGATATGACTGGCTTTCGAGCAACAGAAACCTTTACCTTATTACCTGAACTCAGCATACCATTACAATATAGTCCTTCAACCTGGACTCAAATAATATAGGGCTTTATAGGTCATAACTAGCACTTTGAATTGGACCTGGAACTGGGTAGGCAGCCAATGAAACTGGTAAATAGGTACATTATACAGGGAGGAAAAAAAGTATTTGATCCCCTGGTGATTTTGTCCGTGTGTCCTCTGACAAAGAAATCACCAGGCCATAATTGTAATGGGTGTGTTGTAGCTGTGAGAGACAGAATAACAACAAACCAACCCTCAAAAACCCAGTGCCCAAAAGTCAGAGATGGATTTGCAGTGTAGTGAGGGAAATAAGTATTCGATCCCCTATGACCACTAAGTCCAAGACCAAAGAGTTGTCAAAGGATATCAGGGACAAGGTTGTAGACCTGCACAAGGCTGGACTGGGCTACAAGACTATCGCCAAGCAGCTTGGTGAGAAGGTGACAACAGTTGGCACGATAATTCGCAAATGGAAGAAACACAAAATAACTGTCAATCTCCCTCGCTCTGGGGCTCCATGCAAAATCTCACCTAGTGGAGTTACAATGATCATGAGAACCACAAAGCAGCCCAGAACTACATGAGGGGAACTTGCCAATGATCTCAGGGCAGTTGGAACCATAGTCACCAAGAAAACAATTGGTAACACACTACGCCGTGAATGACTGAAATCTTGCAGTGACAAATACAAGGGCCAAATGGATTTTATAAATGAGAAAACAGGAAAACTCCATTTGAGGCACAGGAATGGTAATGTGTTGTTAATTGTTGATTTTAATATCACAATATAAAATAGTAGACAGTCATCCAGTAATGCTATGTTGTGAAAGTTGACTGGTAAACTTCCCTTCTTCAGACAACTTATTAGCTTTACTTTCCAACTTCTGTAAAAACAATTAATACATACTAAATTGAATGACATTAAATTTGAAGTATAATATTCTTATTAACAATTATGATAACAATTATAATAACAACTCACCTGGTTACATCATATACATATGCATAGTAGCATCATTCTTATATTGGATCCTAACCTCACATCGTGTTTTCTTTCTGGGCTACGGACTTACTGTATCTAAATGCTATATCCTTTTATATGGTGATGAACCAGGTGAGTATAATGAGAGTGTCCTCCCAATGCAGCTCCATGTGTATACAGCATACTAATCACAGTTTAAGGGCTAAAAGTTCTAACACTAGCTATATATGTCAGGATATATCTATATAAGTACATATCACCACAATATAATTAGTTACAAGACTTCAAAAAGATTAAGCCAGAAAACAATGGCAATAAATGTACAAAACAACAGTGGGAAGAGGTCTCTTTATCTCTAAATCCTGGCTGAATAAGTGTATATCAATTGGGAAAGCCTTGCTTATTCTTATAGAGCGAGTCAAAACAGAATATTCTTATATTTAGCCCTTAAACTATACTAAGTATGCAGCTCTGTTTTGTACATTTATTGCCATTGTTTTCTGGCTTAATCTTTTTGAAGTCTTGTAACTAATTATATTGTGGTGATATGTACTTATATAGATATTTCCAGAAAGAAAACATGATGTGAGGTTAGGACCCAATATAAGAATGATGCTACTATGCATATGTATATGATGTAACCAGGTGAGTTGTTATTATATTTGGTATTATAATTGTTAATAAGAATATTATATTTCAAATTTAATGTCATTCAATTTAGTATGTATTAATTATAGGGCACTGGGTTTTTGAGGATTTGTTTGTTGTTATTCTGTTTCTCACAGTTACAATAAACCTACCATTAAAATTATGGCCTGGTCATTTCTTTATCAGAGGGTACACGGACAAAATCACCAGGGGATCAATACAGTACTTATTTCCCTCACTGTATGTTCTCTGCAACCAGCACCAGTAAACAGTCCAGCTGCCACATTCTGAACCAGCTGAAGTTTCCAAACACTCTACAAGGGTGGCTCCACACAGAGGATTTCAGTAATTTAGATAGAAAGTAACTAAGGCATGTGCTATTGTAGCCAGATAAGATATCTGGTTGCAGTAATATATGGGTGCATAACAGATTTAACTGTGCAAACCGACTCCTGGTCATCACTGAAATTTGTGCATCCAGGCTGAAGGTTGAATTTAAGAGCAAGGGGACCAAACCCCATCTGCTATAAATTGAGTCCCTTTTAATTTACTAGGATTACTGTACTTCTGTTTTCTCTGGATTAAGATTCTATTTTTAATCTGCTCTATTACTGACATTAGGCCCAGATATCAAGACCCAGAACAGTTTTCTTGGGATCATATGAAAAGGAGATATAAATTTGGGTAACAGACTAAAAATTTGGAGACCTGTGTTTGACTTCCTACTCAGCCCATGGAAGCTCACTGGGGGCATGGAACTGGCACAACCATTCATTAAATATTTCATTTATCTTGAAAGCCTTTTTAAATTTGCTATAAACCATTTCCGACTTGGTAGCATATAGCAAATGTCTGGAAAATTTGTCACCTGTCAAATTTCTGATCACCAAACTACAAATTGTTAGGAAAGAACTTGGCATGAAAAATAGAAAACTGACCCAGCAATAAGTGCCCCCTGAAATTCATTAGATTTTTTTTCCAACTTGCCATATTTATCTAAACTCTTTGATATAAAGTAACTGAAAGGTTGAAAGACACTTCTATTTCCTCTTTCCAAGAGTGAACATCATTCACAGCGCTCTACATGGGGCTGCCCTTGATGACCATTCAGAGGCTGCAGCTGGTCCTGAATGCGGTGGCCCGGGTAGTAATGGGGTGCGGGCATTATGTCCGTGCCTTGCCTCTGCTTCGGGAGTTGCACTGGTTACCAGTTTGTCTCCGGGTGCAATTCAAGGTGCTGGTTCTGACCTTTAAAGTCCTTCATGGCAGTGGGCTAGGTTACCTAAGAGATCGCATCGCTCCAAGAGAGTCTGCCCAACCCACAAAGGCGGACCGGAGGGGCTCCCTCAGTGTTCCATCGGCTAGAGAGGCTCGCCTCTCTAGCACTAGGAGGAGGGCCTTCTCTGTGTCCGCCCCAACCCTATGGAATCTCTCTGTCTGCGGCTACAGACAGAATTCCTGCCCTTTAGGAAAGGGTTGAAAACTGGCTGGCAGGGCAAATATGGGGGACCGATGGGGTCGTTGCTCCTCCTTGTTGGCTTTATTAGTGGATTGGTCCCTCTACTGATAGGGTGGGGAAGGGAGGGGTATTTTAAATTGGGGATGTTTTTATAGAGTTCTTAATGCATTTTTATTATTTTAATTGGATTTTTAGGGGTGTATGTATAGTGTTTGTGTGTTGTGAGCTGCCCTGGGTTGCCTTAGGGCAAGTGGGTGGGATATAAGTTTAATAAATAAATAAATAAATAAAAATCGTCAGTAGGAGATCAGATTATCCTCCTCCTTGTATCTTGGGTTACCACCTTTGTTAATCCCTCCACTCCATTCCCTATATGTCTCACAAAGTTGACAAGTTTAATTAAGCAAATTAATTGCTTCCTATTACATTATTTCCACGACACACAAAAAAACTTCAATTGCTTTTCCAGTGTTACTGCAGTGCCAGTTCCCAGGACTTCTTGATCTGCAGGGGAAGTTGTATCATTAGTCACCCTGATAAGATTTCTTCTGAGTTAACTAAAAGTAGATTGAGTGAAAATATATTTTCATAGCTAGAAAATATTATTATGAGCTATTGTCAAGCATGTGGGGACAGCTTGGTTTTGAACAGACAATTGAATACCTTTGTAGAATACCTACTCCTGGTGATGATGAAAACTGCTAAAAATCACTTCTGGCTTGAGAACATATAACATCCACAAGAGAAAGAAAGAACTGTATTAAGCCCATTCTTTTGCTATACAGGAAAGGATGTTTTTTTACAGGGGGCTATTGACCTTGGGGACTGTGGGGGATCAAGTGGTTAAAACACTGAACTTGACGACTGGCAGCTTGGCAGGTCAGCAGTTCAAGTACTGCATGACAGAATGAGCTCCCATCTCTGTCCCAGTTCCTGCCAACCAAGGAGTTTGAAAGCAAGAAATTGCAAGTAGATAAATAGGCACCACTTCGGTGGGAAGGTAAAAAGTGTTACATCCAGTGTCAAGGCATGCCTGCCACATGTCCATGGAAATGTCTGCAGACTCAGTTAAGCTAATAAACTGATCAGATAACATCCATTTGTCGAGATTCCATAAATAGGGATGCCTTAAATTTAAAGTAATTTAAACATGATGTTTTATATGTATTCATATTGCAATGCTTTGCTTAGCTTTAGGCATAAATGTGGTTCATTTCTAGCAGCCAGCTAGATTCCATTTTGAATAGTCTGCCTCAAATCAGCAGACGCTGGATTTCTCTTTTCCAGATAAATTAGTCTCACTAGTAAGCAGAAAAACATCTTGCTTCGCAAGAACAATAACAAGTTGGAATGCAAACAGTTGCACCCATGTTTGGGTTATTGGGGTAAAATCTCACCACAAGGGGATTTCCAAGTCAAGATATGGAGCCAGGTGCAGACCTGGGCCATATTCTTGGGGTGCTTTGTTAACTGTCAATCACAGCATTGACGCACATTGAATTTCCATGGTTCCCATGAAAACCCTATAAGAAGTGTTGTTAATGTAAACAATGATGCTTCATGAATTTGAATCATGAATTGCTTAGGATTCCGTTAGCTAGGCTGTCTAACTAAACCCACACCCATAAATCTTTATGGGCAGCTGAGGCTGCTGATATTTATTGGACTCTCATTCTATGCTTTGAAATATTCAATCTATCTTTCCATCTATATGCTCTAGCTAAACTAGAGAGCTAGGAAGCATTAGCTATTTTTATATATTCTGGAGTCGTGCTTTTTCTAAGCAATAAAACTACAAAAGAAGATCTTTTGTTAGTAGTTTTTAAGAACTCCCCAAATCTACCTGGGAAGTCTAAATGGGTAGAATTGCTAACACGCACACACTGAGCAAATGTCTCAGCAACGCAGAGGGAGGAAACCAGCTCCAGGAATTCCATCAGCTTTGCAACGCGGAAGGAGCCATCCCAAGATGAGGAGTGAATGTATGCTGATACCCACACAGACCCTCCTTAACAATTCAAGGCCACTGTGCCTACCCCATCTTAGAAGGGAAACAATGGGCCCTGTTCTCACAGGAAGGAATGTCCAGCAAGGAGTGGCCATCCTTAATCTACACTCGGACATTAAATTGCCACCAGGGCAAGCTGAGAACCAGCCATCGTACTCTCATCCACTTGAGAGAGTATTGCTCACCCATTCCTCCTTAAAGGAGAACCCTTTACAAGGCCACACTTGGAAGAGCAAATTAATCGCACTGGGGACCCTGGGTGCGCTCCATGAGCTACCCACGGTTGATCTCAGGACCCCCAGCCTGCAACACCATTCTCTTATTGTATCATGGGACTGGTAAGGTTAGAGAACTGCAAAGAAGGCAAACATGATAAATGGACACATTACTTTTAAAACTACAGCTCCCAATATTCTCTAGCTAGCATGATCATTGACTGTGCTGATTAAGGAATTCTGGGTGATGTAGTCCAAAACAGTAACAATTATCCAAGCGCTGCAATTCTCTGTTTCCAACTGCATTTTCAGAAACAAAAAAAAGTTTGAAAATGTGCCTTATTGGCAAGAATAGTTGGTAATTCATGGAAAATGATATGTAGATGGTGAGCATTCAATACCAGCATCAACATTCTTTCTTTTCCTAGAAGCTGGAGATTTAAAGATTTCCCCATCAAATGGATTTATGAAAGGATTTATGTCTCTTGCAGAACTTGGCTTGACCTATATTATTCCCCTTTGGAAATTGTGGGTTGCCCAGGTCACTGATTGGACCTTTCCCAATGGGTTTGTCAGGCTATGCAAACAAGCTCAAGACCAACCTGGCTCGACTGGAAAGGAAATTGGGTATGGGCTAATAGTAATAGGGAGCAACAGTGACTCCATGTTTCCTTGGCTGAGGGCACTGAGAGGAGTAGGACAAATGTCCTAAGGTGAAACACCCAGTAGAGACTCAAGGTCTAGCAAACATGACATGTTGTCCAGCTCACGTCCATGGACTGAGCTGGGCAAAGGCAAACCGCAGCTAGACCAAACATGCTAAACATAGATGCCCAGAGTTACAAGGACTCTGAGATAAGGCAGGAACAGTGAGTCTCACTACATCTGCTGATTAGTCTGCCTATGGCGAACCTAGGCACGCAGTACTTTCTTTGGCTGGCAAATGTACCTTAGCCAGCAACATGCTACGTAAGCAAGCCTTCTGTAATAGGGGTCATGTGCAGTCTGTGCGCAAGTGATCCAGAATGCAAGCTAATAAATATAGACCACCTGAGGACTCGGGACTGGCTTTTACCATCATACTTCAGTGTCGCGTACCTTCCTTGAGCTCAGCACCTCGACTCCCATGGACCATTACAACAGGAAATTTATATAGGTTGTTGGGGTTTTTTTTTTTAAAAAAATAATCCACAAATATGTCATAAAATTGAAAAGCAAGACTCAGTTAATGAAATGTATTGAATTCCTTTTACTGAGATGACTTTTATTTATTAAAGATGTTATGAGCATAACTAATTCTCATATCATAGGGTTCTTTTAGCCCCCCAGAGTGGGAAAATATTCTGCATGGGTGGGATATAAAGGTAATAAATAAATACTTTTAAAAAATAATGAAAAGTCACTTGTTTTGGTCCGGCAGATCTATTCAGCATAAATTGTGACTAAAGATAGAAATACTGATTAATGCTACAAAATATTATTAGTTTCAAAACTAGGAATCCTCAGGGAAGAGTGCGCTTGGGAGAGTAAAGCAGCTGGTGCAACGATCTGACAACCTGAAATCCTGATACATGTATGATGGAGCTACTGCAAGTAGAGCTAGAATTAGGAATGTTATATTTTAAAAGGTAATTAGATATACTGATAATTTAAAGCCCCAAGTTAGTTACTGTTGTAGTTATAGCTCTATAAATTAATTGTATATTTTTCTATTCCTCAGAAGCAAGAAAGTTACTTTTCAACTCCTCAAATTGCAATACAGTCAACCCTCATATAACAATGTGTTCGGATAGCATCATTTTCACTTAACAACGCATCGTTATTGTTGTGTTCTAAAGCCTGTGCCTTTAAACAATGTACCTATCCATGTGTATCCAATATAACCTTTCTACGTGTAACATTGTAACCTTCAGCTGCATCACTGTAACCCTAATAGGACGCGAGCTAGTGACCACCAGATGGCAATAGCGAGCGTCCAGCTCAATGGTCCAGACTCACCTAAGAACAGCAGCGCGGGAAGATTCCCGCCACCACCTTCACCTGGACAAGAAGGGCGCGACCTGCAATGACGTCACGCAGACAGTAGCCAATAGACTGTCAAGGAGCCACATTCAAATGTTTAGCCACTGTATATATTGAGCTGTTCGTCCGCCATTACCGCATGTTCCCTCTGACCAGTATGCAATAAAGTTGTGTTAAGCCAGCTCTTCGGCTGTCCCGGTGTCTTGGTTCCCATACACTAAATTGGCGACGAAGGTGGGATATGGCTTCCCACGGGACCAAGACATACGCCGGTTTCGACGTCAGCAAACCGGAAGATTGGGAACTCTTCGAAATGGATTTCCAAGGCGCACTGGTGGAGTTCGAGGTCACGGACGAGGGAAAGAAGAGGGCCATCCTCACCAGAATGCTCGGGCACGCCGGCAAGAGAGTGCTGGTCGACCTCATCGCACCAAAAAAGGTGGGCGAGTTGAAGGCAACAGAGCTCCTGAAGGCGATGCGTGACCATTTCCAGCCCTCGGTGTCAATGTTTCCAGCCCGGGACGCGTTCTGGAGGAGAGTCCAAGCGCCGGGTGAGTTGGTCGCCGCTTTCGCAGCGGCCCTGCGGCTGGCCGCCGGCCCATGCAAATGGGAGAACCTGGAAATCACCCTCAAGGACCGCATGCTGTGTGGCCTGCGGGACGAGGCGGTTCAGTGGAAGCTGATGAACCAGGAGCCGCCCCCGACACTGCATGAGGTCGTGAAGGCAGCACAGGCCGCGGAAGCCACGAGGGCCGGAGTGAAAGAGCTCCAGGGCAGGCTCCCACAGACCGACCAAGCAGCATGCTCGGTGCACGCAGCTCGGCGAGCGTCGAAATCTTCCGCAGAGAGCAGCGACGAGGAGGATGTCCGGAAGGTCCGGAAAGGCGGCCGACGTTGCGACGGCTGTGGAGCGGCCCACGACCGCGCCAAGTGCCCGTTTAGGAAGGCCGAGTGCCACAACTGTGGGCGCCGCGGGCACATCGCTAAAGTCTGCAGACGACGGCGCGAGGACCGGAGGAGCTCGCCAGACCGTTCGACGAGACCGGACCGCTCGACCAGACCAAAGGATGGCGCCCGGCCCACGAGGAAACAGGACGGCGTGGGCCGCGTCTCCGACAACAGTGACGACGACGCCCCAGTTTTCAGCGTGTCAATGGGACACCCCCGTTACTTTGTTGAGGTACTGGTGCAAGGGGCCCCTGTTAGGATGGAGATTGACTCAGGCTCCTCATATTCAATCATTTCCCAGAGGGAGTTTTTGAGAATTGCCCCCCGCGTACGGCCCAAGCTCAAAGCGTTGAGGTCCACGCTTCGGGACGTGCAAGGGAACAGTATCCCGGTGTTGGGGGTTGGGACATTCCAGGTCCAATATAAACAGCACGCAGCGGAGCTCCCCCTAGTCGTCCTTAAGGGGGGAAATTGCAGCCTCCTCGGGACTCAATGGTTTCAGCCCCTGGGTCTGTTCATTGGGGGGGTGCACGCAGTGGGGGCTGACCCAATACAGGAGGTGTGCGACGCGCACCCTGAAGTCTTCAAAAAGGGACTTGGGAAGTTCAAGGGACCCCCAGTAGCTTTCGACCTGGACCCGGAGGTCCGCCCAATAAGACTCAAACCGCGCAGAGTGCCTTTTGCACTAAAGGACAAAATAGAGGCGGAACTGGACAAATTGGTGGGCCAGGGGATTCTTGTTCCTGTTGATTCTGTGGAGTGGGAAACTCCCATTGTCACGGCGTTGAAGGCCAATGGGGAGGTTCGCATTTGCGCCAACTATAAGTGCACCATTAATAAGGTAATTCGCCCTAATGCGTATCCGGTGCCGGTGGTCAGCCATTTGCTAGCCAGGTTACATGGGGGGAAGTGTTTCACTAAGCTCGACCTGGCGCAAGCCTATCAGCAACTCTTGGTAACCCCTGCTGCAGCTGCTGCACAGACCATAGTCACGCATAAGGGGGCGTTCCAGGTAACGCGCCTACAATTCGGCGTGAACTCGGCGCCTGGAATTTTCCAGTCGCTCGTGGAACGCCTCTTAAAAGGGCTGGACGGGGTTTTGCCATATTTTGATGACGTATTGATAACGGGGGGGGGAGCGAGGTCGAGTTGGCCGAAAGGCTGGACAAGGTTCTGGCGGCATTCGAACAGGCGGGGTTGAGGTTGCGAAAAGACAAATGCGTCTTCTTCGCGAATGAGGTTGAATTCTTAGGGTTCCGAGTAACACCTGAGGGGATCAAACCGTCCAAATCCAAGGTGGCCGCCATCAAGAAAGCCCCTCACCCCACCTCCAAGCCCGAGTTACAGTCATTCCTAGGGCTCTTGAATTTCTACCACTCCTTTCTTCCCCGGAAGGCGGCGGTGGCTGAGCCGCTTCATAAGTTGCTCAAGAAGGACGCGGCATGGAAGTGGGGCGACGACCAGGAGAGGGCATTCACTGAACTGAAACAACTCGTGGCGTCAGACGCCATCCTGACCCATTTCGACCCCAAACGGCCGGTGGTACTGATTTGTGATGCATCCCCGGTGGGGGTGGGGGCAGTGTTATGCCACATGCTGGAAAACGGGAGAGAGGCCCCAATAGCGTTTTACTCCAGGTCCCTGTCCCAAGCGGAGAGAAATTACGCCCAGACAGACAGGGAAGTGCTAGCGATAATTGCGGGGACCAAAAAATTTCACGATTTTCTGTATGGCCGCCCCTTCACCATCGTGACTGACCACAAGCCCCTACTAGGCATTTTTACCACAGATAAGCCCACGCCACAGATCCTGTCCCCGAGGATGCTTAGGTGGGCCATTTTTCTCAACGCCTACCAGCACGCGTTGGTGTACCGGCCCGGGAAAGAGATCAGCCATGCGGACGCTCTGTCGAGGTCCCCCCTTCCTCAGACACACAGCCACGTGGGCGAGGAGGAGCGAGACCGCCAGGTGCTCATGATAGAGGTCTTGGATTCGCCCCCCATAGTACCCGCCGACATCGCTAAAGCGACAGGCAGGGACAGGACGTTGGCGGCGGTTAGCTCCTGGGTACAGAAAGGGTGGCCAGCGTCGTCCCCAGCGGAGGAATTCGCCCCATTTTTCAGGAAAAAGCTGGAGCTGTCCCTAGAGAGGGGGTGTCTCTTGTGGGGGCAGCGGGTGGTGATCCCTACATCCCTTCGGCCGCGGGTGCTTAAACTGCTGCACGTCAGCCACCCTGGAATTGTGCGCTCCAAAGCGCTGGCCCGGAGCTACTTCTGGTGGCCCCAGTTAGACACCGACATCGAGCACATGGTCAGCACTTGTGAGAGTTGCCAATGCTCCAGACCAGAGGAGGCCCGCCTCCCCCACAGGGAGTGGGACGCGGCTAAGGGGCCGTGGTCCCGGGTGCACATAGATTTCGCGGGCCCGTTCCGAGGAACTCTGTTTCTCCTTGTGGTGGACGCTTTCTCCAAGTGGTTGGAGGTCATTCCAGTCACGAGCACCTCCTCGGCCACGACAATAAAGCATTTGCGGAGGGTTTTTTCTACGTTCGGCATACCCGACACCCTAATCAGCGATAACGCTAGTTGTTTCACGTCCGCTGAGTTCAGGGCATTCACAGAGATTAACGCCATCCGGCACATCACCTCCGCCCCCTTTCACCCGGCCACCAATGGCCAAGTGGAGCGCCTCGTACGCACCACAAAGGACGCGCTGCGGCGCATGGGCCCCGGGGATCTCAACCTGCAAGTGTGTCAGTTTCTGCTAGGGTACAGGGTGACCCCGTTGGCGTCAGGATACTCCCCCGCGGAGCTTTTAATGCGCAGGAAACTGACCACCATACTCACTAGGCTAGACCCCACGAGAGTCGAGGACAAGGGGAGGAACATCGGGTTAGAAGCCACCAAAAGTTTCAGCGTGGGCACCCCGGTGCATTGCAGGAACTACGCCAGTGCGGGGCCAGCCTGGGTACTGGGGGTGGTCGTGGAGCAGACCGGTCCCGTATCGTACCGCGTGGAGACCAACACAGGTCTACTTTGGCGGCGGCACGCGGACCAGCTACGGAGCCGGGTCCCAGGAAGGCAGGGCGCCGAAAGCACAGACACGAATTCAGCGTTAGGGTTCTCCCCCACCCGTTTAGCCCAAGGGGGAGGAGAGGGGGGTCGAGGGTCCCCACCGAGGGGGGAGGAGAAGGAATTTGTCCTCATAGATATTCCGCGGGATCCCCCAGCAGAGTTTGATTTTGAGTTACAGAACCGGGGGGGGGGTGTTTCGGAGTGGTCCCCCACCCATCCAAGCGAGAAGAGGGGTTTTACGTTAGCCCCTAGTGCCCCCGGTCTGCCCACAATGGAGTTTGTCCCTTCCCCTAAAGCTGCAAAACCGCAGCAAGCCACTAACGAATCTTCCTCTCCCGTTACAGGACAAGGGACCAGGGAACAAGGAAGCGGTAGCGCCCCCCTGGTGGGCCAGCCCACATCGCGGCCCAAACGCGTGTGCAATAAGCCATCTTGGTTAAGAGACTTCGTCTCATCCTAGGGGGGAGGGATGTTGTGTTCTAAAGCCTGTGCCTTTAAACAATGTACCTATCCATGTGTATCCAATATAACCTTTCTACGTGTAACATTGTAACCTTCAGCTGCATCACTGTAACCCTAATAGGACGCGAGCTAGTGACCACCAGATGGCAATAGCGAGCGTCCAGCTCAATGGTCCAGACTCACCTAAGAACAGCAGCGCGGGAAGATTCCCGCCACCACCTTCACCTGGACAAGAAGGGCGTGACCTGCAATGACGTCACGCGGACAGTAGCCAATAGACTGTCAAGGAGCCACATTCAAATGTTTAGCCACTGTATATATTGAGCTGTTCGCCCGCCATTACTGCATGTTCCCTCTGACCAGTATGCAATAAAGTTGTGTTAAGCCAGCTCTTCGGCTGTCCCGGTGTCTTGGTTCCCATACACTAAAGTTATGCACCACATGTTCCCCTGCATAACAACATTTTTAGTGTCATTGTCTGGACAATGTTAGGCCACATGGGCCTCTGTAAACTGTATAGGGAAATGTGCATCACTTAAAGGATTAGTCACAGGTGATGGTTGTTACAGAGTGAGTCAGCAAACTCATAGTAATATAAGCAATGGGTCCAAGAGCACTCTTTGAGGAGAGAAAGGAGAGTGTGAGAAGAGACTGAATACGAGACTGTTGGAGAGAGCAAAGAGAACAAGAGCAACAGAAGAGCAGTAAAGAATCTCTGCACCAGGTCTACTGAGACTGAAGGCTTCTGAAGGAGCAGCAGCAGAGAGAAAAGGAATCTGAAGTCTGGACTGGATTTCTGAGTAAGCATTCAATCTCTAACTGTTCAGATAAGAGGCCGAGCCCTGCTGGGCCAGTGTTGGCTTATCTGCTGTTTGTGGGACTGTTGCCAAGTTCTGTACCACTCAGTTGTGGGTTGCTAACCGCTACAGAGAGACTGTTATTATGCTTGTGTTGGTGGAAGATATCTTTATTTAAGTTATGGTTTATAGATGGATCTTTTCTATAAACAAGTTGTGTGCCTGCGTGTATCTTGAACCCATGCCCTGCTGTGTCCTGCTTGACCGCATGCTCTGCTAACACACACACACACAGGCACAAAATCCTATCAGACAACAACGCTAAAATAACCAGACAATGATGCTAAAAATGTCGTTATGCAGGAAACTCAATAGAAACCTGCATAACAACAAAAATCGCTTAGCAATGCTACTTGGGGAACCAAGTAACGTCGTTATGCGAGGGTCTACTGTACATTGCTGCAGATTAATGGCCTATAATAGAAAACACATTCATTTCCTGTTCATCTCATTTCCACATTAAGGCACAAAGCGCAGCACAATCCAGCATTTGGACATGTATTTCCCCTTCGCCATGTGATGAATCCACTCCCAATAACTATTAAAGTTATCATAAAAGGTACAGTCCTGAAAAGGCTTCTATTTTGATAGCTTTATAGCAAAGAGCCCCCTCTGAAGCCATTCCCCCCCTTTGTCCAAGGCTTTTCCTGGGCTCCGTTTCACCCCAAAGTGCTTCCTCAACCATTCCGGAGTGGCTGGGGAGGTGCTTTGGGGTGAAATGGAGCCCAGGAAAAGCCTTTGATGAAGGGGGAAATGCAGCCAGCCCTCTCCGAAGCCTCTTCTAGGAGGAGGAGGTGGAGGTGGGAGGGGTGGGTAGGTGGGGCCAGCCATTTTTACTACTGGTACACATGTACTGGTGCAAACCTGCTGATGCCCACCACTGATATTATCAAGGTACACCTTCACAGCCAGTCCATCTGGCATGGCCTCTTCTGCCTCCATCACAGTTGGGAATCAGAATAGTGAAGTGATTCCACCTCCACTCATTTTGCCTTTAGGCCCAATATCGTGTTTTCCAGTGGCATTTCTTCCACTGAGGTGGCCATCACCCCACCTAAAGGGGTTCACCTGCCCATAGCCATTGGTCCTTTTAGGGTTTCAGTTTATCTACCGCCACCCAACACTCGATGTTGAGTCACTGGCTGTACAGTCTACTCCATTAACGTAGCGGGATGTCCAACCAGACAACCTCGGACAGTTATTAAAGTATTTTCTTCACTTTCTGCTTCTTTTTTGGGGTGACAGAAAAGCATGTTACAAATTTCCAAAGAAAGAAATGCAGATTGGTAGAGAAAAAGCAAGAAGTGCTATATCTCACTAGAAAAGCATCTGCACATTCCCAAAGACTGACAGAAAAACAAGTTATAAATAATAAATAAAATTAAACTAAGCTAAAGGCTAAAAAGATTTAGCTTCTCTGAAGCTCCTGAAATGCTATAAACAATCAACAAAGTATGTCAACTGATAGCCCACCAAAAATTCTGTGGTAAGGGTTGTCACTGTATGCTGGGAGTTGGTCTTTCCCAGAACTATTCGTATGATTTCACTGTGGTCTGAGAGTGTTTGCATTAGTATCTGAGGAGTAACTGAACCAGCCTTGAGTTTAGTTAGGGATGGATACATCTGACAATTTAAGTTTTCCTTTGTCAGATTTTCCAGTCATAACTTCAGCTCATTCCTTGTGCTGAAATTATAATAGCACTTGCATTTTGATGTGCACTTATGCCTAGGATGTTTTCTGTAAGGAATGAATTAATCTGTTATGTCTGGAACTCACTAGCCCAACTGCTAAGTCTCACCAGAGATTTTATAAATGTGGGTATAAGACAGGGATTCACAACCTGCGGCCCGTGGGCCAGATGCATCCCGCAGCACCATTTAATGTGCCCCCCCCACTGCCTCCATCACACCAGTAAGTGCCATGTGGTGAAGGAAAGGTAAAATGGCCATCCAGCCCATGAAGCTGTCTGAGGGAGCGTGACCCGGCCCCCGGCTTTAAAAGGTTGAATACTCCTGGTATAAGATATGTTTGTTTGGAGTAATGGTAGGTATATGCACTGAAATAGCTCTAAATTAGATTACCAGATTCTCTGTGAAGACAGTGTCTATATCCTTTAATGAGGAATGGGTAAACATGGGCCACAGGCCATGTTTGCCCCCTAAAGCAGCCCCTAAGCACTTCCCCTTTTATATTTTCCCCAGGAACTGTTTTGGGAGTCTTCTTTCAACATGGAAGCAGTGGAAAGTCACTTCCAGTTTAGCAAATGTCCTCCTCCTAATGAAACAAGGCAAGAAAGTCCAAAATGGAGCAAGCACTTCTCCTCTCATAATTACAAGGAACCTTTTCTTCTACTCCTCAAAAAAAAATACTTTACAGTATTTTAAAAATATGCCCAAACTTTCTTTTTATGACTGATACAGTAACTGGCTTTGAATACTCTGTTCTAAATTCCTAGTGCGATTTTTGCTGGAGAAACTCTGCTCAGGGGACGTCCAGATGTGGCTCATTTCATGTCCCCAAGATGTTTCCCCACTGAAGTGTTCCCTATTTATCTACTTGCAATTTCTTGCTTTTGAACTGCTAGGTTGGCAGGGCTGAGACAGAAAAGGGCACTCAATCCATCATGCAATATGGATTGAGGTATGAAATAATCATCGTCATAACATTTGGGGACCCAAGTTTGGAACCACTGCTCTGGAGTCCTCCAAATTAGCCTACTGTTGCTTTTGGGAGGAATCAGCTGTTAGTGCCTTAAGAACTGGACAAAAAAGCATAGAGCAACTTTGGACTTCCTTCTGTTTTGTTCACAACAACAACTGGAGAAAATAATAAAATATTGTGATTTGCAAATTGAAGTAGAGCGTTTATGAAGGAAGAAATCTGAGCCTTTGGAGGAATACCTAAAGGATTCAATAGATATTTGAAAATTTTGGATTTATTGGATTTGAACATCCTAACTCTACCAAAAAACAAACAAAAAAAAACATCAGCTTTACTAGGAACTGCCTCTATCCTCAAATGATACATTAACAGTTCTTAGGTCCTTGGTTAGGTATTGAACTGCTAATTTTATACCAGTCTTTAACTGTGAATCTAATGAATTTTTTTTGTAATAATAATATTAACAATAAATATCCTTGCAAGCAAATCAGTTCTGACTTATAGTGACCCTTTTCAGAATTTTCTAGTTAGAGAGTGGTTAACCATTCCCTTCTTCTTGGGGGTGCCCTGGGACTGTGCAGCTTGCCCAAGGCCACATAGAATGACTCTTCTACTAGGAGACACAGTGAGGGAATCAAACTCCCAACTTCTGACACCGCAACCAGACACCAAACTCATTGAGCTATGAAATTAATACAAACCTTGATTTGTGTCTGTAAAAATCAGCGTGTTTTTGTATGCTGACAGTGGCTGCTCTTGTAGTCTAGTTTCACTGAAATGCATAATCTGAAATGCACAATATGTCGAATCCAACACCACAATTCACACTCAAGAGATTATGACATCTTGCATCCCCTTTCAAAACTTGCTAGGCCAGACTTAAAAGGCAAAAAGCACTGTGTTCCCTGTCTAAAAGAGTACAGTACAGTACATAGTTTGTTATTTTATCCATTAAGAATGATGATTTCCACTCACATCTTTCACATTGAAGTTAGTTATGGGTAACCACAACCTGTGGCTATGGGATAACTTTCCACAAGAACAGCAGCAGAAGCATAATGGCATCCTCTGAAGCAATGTCCCAAAACTGTTTTTAATAACTGGTCTTAATTAACTAACGGTTTTGGCTTTTTCTAATATTGAAAAAATATCTAACATTGTTTATTTTTAATGATCATTTCAGAAATATTGCTGTGTGTGATTCTAAAGGGCACGCTGAATTTTCCCCCCAAAAAACATTCATAATAAAACACAGATCCATTGTTTACAGAAAGAACTATTCCAACTTCAGTCCCAGGATGACTCCCACTGGCATTTCCATTTTGTAGTTTGCCTACGAAAAGCTGCTTTAAGGAAATTTTAATGAAATAATTGATTCAATTAGCTTTCAAATTATTTTTCCCCTGTAGAGTACATTTTTTGTGGCAATTCAGTAAGCAAAGTATGGGAGCAAGACCTTATGGAAGGCTAAATCCATTATAAGAATTCTATGACCTAAGAGATTTATATATAAATCCCTATTTTTTTTTACAGATTTGTTGTCTAGCCTCGGCCATGTCATTGTCTCTTGGCTCCAATTATCTACAAATTGGTTTTCTTGTATTTCATAGTTTTGTGACTGAGCTCCTGTGATGGGACCTTGTATTTGCATATATTTTTCTTTTTTTCTTTTTTAAATTAATTATTCAGCTATGAAATTAATTATGGAGACACTATTGAACAACAAGTGAGAATGTTGAGCCCTTCATCCCATTAATGTCAGTGACACAGATATTTGCTGCTGTTTGAAAGTCAAGAGGAAAGAGAAAATCCACTTGTTCTGACAGGTACATTTCTTACCACGTAAAGGAGCAGCTCTGGAAAGGAAAGGAAAAAGATAATAAGCAAGCATGAGCAGGATTATTCTGTGCTAGATTCCATTCACTGATTGGCAATCATCACAAAATTGTATGTGCTTTGTCAGAACTGTAAACTGATACTGATATACTTCTATTTATGTTACAAAGGGGAACATCTTGTAGGAGATGCAGGGCACTGTGACTGCCTATATCTTTGGTGAAGTTTGGAATGAATATTTCTCAGACTGTAACTTAGGATGGCTATATGTCCTCTTCTTTTTGGTTAATTTTTTTTTTGGGGGGGGGGTGATGATTAAGTGGTCACTCAACCATCCCACCCACTTGTAAATTTCCCTGGCTAAGCAGGGAAAATATAACTTTTGATTTGATAAATGCAACTAACCAGGCCTCTCGTTTTTCTAGTAAAATGATTAAACTGGGTGGGGGAGTCATTTTATAAGAAAAGACACAAGCCACACATGCGCATATAACTGTTGATGAACTGCAGGAAGTATGTGATGTAGCAGGTCAATTCCTTAAGAACGTCTGTGGTGAGTTCAGTCCAAGGAGTGGACATTTTGAAAAACATTATTCTGATAAGTTTCTGTAGTAACTAATTGTTGTCTACCTAGATATTTCAGCAAAACTATAGAGATCTCTGTTTTTTATATGTATATTCCTTTTTCATAAACTGCAGAATATACATGGCAGATGGTATTTCAGAGAGTTATGTGTTTATGTATTTATTTGATATATATGCCATCTTTGTGTCAATGCCATTTCCTCAGGACCGAATCACCGTCTTATGCAAGATGACAAGCAGTAGAGAATTTCCATTTAAATTATAATCATAATGTCTAATTAGGGTGATATTTGCATAGATTAGTTCAAATTAGCATATGCAAAAATGTTCTATATTTTGGTGAAGAATATCTTCTTTTCTTGTGATTCCTGTCTCCCATGCTGTCCTTTTGGATGATGTCGGGCCTCCTTTTTGTTGATGGAACCAAGGCTAACCAACTATAATTCCCCAAACCTCCCTAGTCAGCATGGCCAATGATTTGTGGTCCTCTTTCCTGGTAGGTTTTGGCAACTGTTGTATGTTTTCTCAAGCTCCAGTCCTCTGAGAATTTTAGCAGTAAATGTGGACACAGACTAATTATCTGAGTCACAAAACAATGTGACAAGGAAAGTGTTGTGTGTGCGGGTGGGTGGGTGGGTGCGGGCTGTGTTTTTACTAGTATAACTGTTAACATTATTTCCTAGTTGAAGGAGGAAGTCGCTGATCTTCATGGAGCTGCACTCTAGACGGCACTATTGCTGCAGGCATTCATTATTCAAATATGGGAAAGCAGGCAACTATTTACAGGAATCTGAACTGTGTAATTTTGGCTTTTACTGAAGTACTGGTTTTTTCACATTGACTTCTTTGATGGTGTAATGTACATTTAATGTTTTTCTCAGTTAAGATAAAAAGCTGTCTTCCCCCCCATTTCCCCCCCCCCCCTGATATTGGCATACAAGTATTTTCCTTTCAAATCCTACTCCTTTCCCAAATAAGAGCATGGGTGGGTGGGTTTTAATGGGTTATATGTGTTTTAATGGGGTTTTATGCATTTTAGTGGTTTGATATTATCCATTTCTGTAAGCCGCCCAGAGTCGTTGTCAAGTTGGGCGGCGATAGAAGTACAATAAATAAATAAATAAATAAATAAATGCACTTAATTTTCCATGTTTCGCCAAGAAGTGCTGGAATACAATGTCATGGTATAACTTTTTCAAAACCCCTTTTTCTCTCTACCCCTCTAAATTGGGGTGGCTGAAATATAGTCCCAAAGTTTCACATGTCTCTGGTCCCTTTGAGGGTGTGACCCCTGCCTCTAGATTCCTGCTTCTCTTTCTCAAGCCGATAGATTCTATGTGTTCTACTTATTTATTTATTTGAATTTATATTGCCACCCGCCCCCCCTAAGGAGACTCCCATATTATGTTCCCATATTGTGTTTGCACATTTGAATTTCTCTCCTGTGAACTGCTTAATTTTTAGCAAAGGAAAACAGCATTTGAACAGTGATATGGAATTTGGATTATAATTTTAAAAAGTACTTTCTGTTCTTTTTGGATTACCCTTCCTTCCTGATTTAACATAGATTTAACATATGATGGTGCCAGAAAGACATAGAAGATTTGGGGGCTTGCTCTTCACATCTCTCCCATCTCCTTGAAGAGAAGATTCAGAGTAAAATAGCATAGCACACTCAAGACCAGGGGTGAGCAAACGTGGCTCTTCAGGTGTTCTTGGACTTCAATTCCCAGTAGCCGAAGTCAGTACACCTGCTGATCAGGGCTTCTGGGAATTGAAGTCCAAAACATCTGGAGAGCCAGGTTTGCTGATCCTTGCTCTAGTAACCACTCAGTAACAAAAGGGAAAAACAAGAGGGAAAGGAGCAATTCTCCATTTTAACATTATTTCTAACATGTCATATTCTCCTGCTACATAAAGTTCATCAGAAATGAGGCCATCACCAGTAATGATGTCTACCTAAGTGTGTCCTCACTAATTTTTATGAAAGAAAATTAGACCTGTGCTGTTAAAATCCATTCCCAGGCCTCTTGGGTGACATATCAAACTGTGAATTCTCGCAAATCACAATATAAGCTACATTTCCCCATTAATTATGCCTTTTGTAACATGTCTTTTCACAGGGCAAGTGCAAACGATTTCAATCTGGAATTAAAATTCTTAAACAGATGGAGTATATCTATGCTACACAGTTGTTAACATTTTATTCCATTGTAATTGTCTGTGACACAAACCTCTCATGTCATTTCTTTCTGACTATACAGAATACTGTGAAGGGGTGACTGAAGGGTAAAGATGCAAAGTGAAAGTTTAGACAAAAAGTTGTCTGATTCAGAAAAGTTTGAAAGAATTGAACTGTTGAGAATGATATTTCAGGGGGGTTGAGTTTGATATGAAGGTAAAATTTGCTGTGAAAGAAGTCAGGGAAAGTTTAATTTAATTTAAATTAAATATAAATGTAATAGTTACTTCAAGTACTATGGACATCTCAGTTTAGCACATCACCTTATATGACCTGATGAATAAAGTATTCTGCTGTTACATTATCTACTTGGATTGATTAATGTGGGTTACTGTACCATAATGCTTTGGAAGCACACACACAAGCTTCTTCTTCTGATGGTATTCTTTTCTTTCATAAGCTTCTCTGTGGATGTTTAGAACATGGAATAACTATTGATCTATGGCCCTGGGAAATAAGAAGTGGAAACTAGAGAGGACATGCAACTGTCTTGCCACATTGCCATCACAACATCTTGATTCATATCTGCAATTTGATGAAGTGTTTTTAATTCTTCATTATTATTATTATTATCATCATCATCACTACCACCACCATTATCACATTCATATGCCGCCCACTTGACTATGCGACTCAGGGCCATTATGGTGTAGTGATGGAATGTCAACTAGGTCTCTGGAAACCTGGGTTCAAATCATTGGTAGGCATCAGCAGGTTCGCACCAGTTTGCCAGAACCAGTAGCAGAAATTCTGACTGGCCCCGCCCATCCAAGTTTTGAAATAAAGTAGTCCTAATTTGGGTGCAATGCAGGGCTTTCCCTTGGCCACACCCACCATACCATGCCCACAGTGTGGTAGTAACAAATTTTGAAGCCCACCACTGGTTCAAATGCTTGCTCAGTTATGGAAGTTCATTGCGCGAGCTGACAACCTCTCCTTGAACATCTGAAATAGTTTGAAATTTCTATGTAGAGTTATCATAACTTGAAAGCAATTTCTTATAGACACGTGTTCTCTCAAAGAGGGCCATGGCATTGAAAGCAACTGAAGGCCTGTCTACACAGGGGAATTCAGAGCAGTCTGTTTCATACTGGAAGATGTCTGTATTGTAATACATTTTATCTTTCACTTGCATGACCCTTTCTTTCTTTCATTCATTCATTCATTTGCCTAGCATGGTACACCTAGAATTGTTATGTTTCAGTTAGGGAATTAATATTAAAGATTAGGCTCAACTAAATTATATGAAGGATTTCTTCATCCTGTTTGTCTGTTTCAATGTCACAACCCACATCTCTATTTGGCTGTGCACTAACTGTCAACACAGGCTAGAGCAAGAGTTCTCAACCTTTTAAAGCCAGGGCCCGGATCACTCACCTTCAGACAGCTTTGGAAGCTGGACAGCCATTTCCCCCTTCCTCCACCACATGGTCACTTCCAGGTGTGGTGGAGGTGGTGGTGGGCCAAATGAAATGGTGTCGTGGGCCACATCTGGCCCTCAGGCCACAGTTTGAGAATCCCTGGGCTAGAGAATGGGATAATTAGCAGTATGCCAAAATAAGTGCAGCTGTATTGCTGCACTAGAAAGTAACGAGAGAGCAGTAAAAAGAGGTGGGACAGAGCTCTTTAACTGAACACACATGGAGATGCCATACCTTGAGTCAACCCAAACCACAGCAAAAATGATCAAAAAAGCTGAATATATTCCAGTGTAGATAGGCTCTGAGTCTTTGTTCTGGGCTTTGCTGCTTCTCATCATTATCTTCTGCCTTTCTTATTTCTAATGGTGCTTGCAAATCATTTTGTTCTACAAGGAAGCAAAACTGAGGTGGGGAAAGCAGAACTAGTGGTTTCTGTCAGTTACTCTTTTGAAGGCAGCTATATTTTAGCTTAGCATCTCCTACTTCTGACCATGACTGCTGCTGTGTTGAATCAATGTTCAATATGCTTCAGTTCTCTGTATTTGCAAGCAGGGCGTCAGTGAAGTTCCCTCACACATTTGGCCTTTGGTGATGTGTCATTAGTGTTGGCTGCAATTTACCAGAAGGATTGCTGCTTTTCAAAATGTCAGCCCAGTCTGTGGTGGAAGATTTTGACAATAAATCAATCAATCAAGATTCTGAACATTTTAGAAATCTGAGCTAAAAGAGATGCAGCTGTTGCTTGGCTCTGTAGGGCCAAAAGAACACAAACAGATATTTCATAGGGATCTAAGGTGTTTAAGGAAGTATCTTGGTATGGTAGTTTTTAATGCACTATAAATTATTGTCCATCATTCACAGACCACAACATACAGTAGTTGTGTACATAAGACCAAGAGGCTGCTCTCTAGTTCCTGCCACAACAATCCAGACAGCCACAAAATAAGTGAAATCATCATCATCATGTTTAATTTTTATGCCTCCCACTCAACAGTGTGACTCAGGGCGGCTAACAAAAAAAAACAGAGCATAACACAATGAAATACAATAGCATAAAAACATTACAATAGAGAAAAAGAAAACCATTCATTTAGAAATTCAAGGCTGCGTGGACCACAATAAAATGTGGCAAGTAATTAAAGAGATGGGAATACCAGAACACATTATATGTCTCATGAGAAATCTGTACATGAGTCAAGAAGCAACAGTTAGGATAGAATACAGAATGAGGGAGTGGTTTGGAATAGGAAAAGGAGTAAGACAAGGCTGCATTTTTGTCACCCTGCTTATTTAACTTATACACAGAGCACATAATGTGCAACACAGGGCTGGTAGAATCAAAAGTTGGAATTAAAATCGCTGGGAGAAACATCAACAATTTGAGATTTGCAGATGACACTACCCTAATTGCAGAAAGTGAAGAAGACCTAAAGAAGCTCTTGCTTAGGTTGAAGGAGGAGAGTGCAAAAGCTGGCTTGAGACTTAATATCAAAAGAACCAAGATAATGGCAACAGGTCCCATCAGTCCCTGGAAAATAGATGGGGAAGAAGTAGAAGCAGTGACAGATTTTACATTCTTAGGATCCAAGATCACTGCAGATGGAGATTGCAGCCATGAAATAAAAAGACAACTAATTCTTGGGAAGCAAGCTATGAGAGATTTGGGCAACATAGTTAAAAGTAGAGACATCAGCTTGCAAACAAAGGTTTGCATAGTCAAAGCAATGGTATTTCTGGTATTGATGTATGGTTGTGAGAGCTGGACCATAAGGAAGTCTGAGTGCAGAAAAATAAATGCCTTTGAGATGTGGTGTTGGAGGAGGAGAGTTTTTGAGAGTACCCTGGACAGCAAATCAATCCTGACTGCTCCTTAGAAGGACAAATTGTAATTGTTAAAAAATTGATCATTGCTTTCAAAATAAACTTTGTGGCTACTCATTATACTGCTTCTGAAATGTGTATTAGTGTGAGAGTAGGCAGCCAGATTGTCCCAGGTTGGAACAGTCTAGTTCATGCTTAAACAGGTATGTCATTTGGGGCAGTCCCTGTATCCACATGCAAGGATAGACCATATCATACCTCAGATGACCTTGTTTAGCACAATCTAGACTGACCCAGGGCAGGAAAACTTCCCCTATGCAGGCAAGCAGAAAGTCTTCTTTCATTGCTCAATATCATTCAGTCGCTCAGGCAAAGAATGAAACAGGAGATAGGGGAGATATCTCTCCCCCCATTTCAGTTCTTTAGCCAGTCAACAACTTTGGTTCAATCCCAGCAATTACATACGCTGGAACTGAACTAAAATGAAACGATATTGCCTACACAGAAAAAACACAAAACAGTCATCCCTGACAGGGACACAAAAAGGTCCAGGTAGGCATAGATCAGGTTTAGTCTGGTTTGCAACAGCACATATATCATGTAGGCAGCAGGAAAGGGAGGTAAACAGCTTGCCTCTCACCTGGACCGAACTGCGAGGAAAGTACCCATTAGATTGTTCCCTTTGTTCCGTTCTTGCTGCCCCTAAAAGTAATTCATTCTAGATAACTTGTTACAACTAGTTACCTCCAAACTACAGTTCAAACGTCAGAGCTGTTAGTGAGCTGAAAAATGTATTTACATTTAATTTGGGAAGGGCAGATTTTTATTGTCAAACTGATGCTAAGCAGAGAAGAGCTTTCTTCATTTTCTTGGCCAAGTTATCCTACTATGGTAATAGGGTAGACAATACTGCAAGCAACTCAATGCCGATTCTCAAGCAGCGGTTAATTAACCTGAGGACTAATGGCCTTGGACAGCAGAGTCCACAGGCAAAGGTGATGGCCCCCAAGTGGATTAAATCCCACTTGAATCCATCTTGATCGAGGGCAGCAGTTTCATCAATACTGGTCTGGAGCTGATGAGGACTTTGTTTGCTAAAAGAGCTGAGGACCAGAAAGTGAGTAATGGAACAGAATCAGTGGTTAAGGTGTCATGCTGCAATGTGGAATGCAAATGGTAGGCCACTGCATTATATCTTTCCAAGGAAAATCTTTATGGCTTCTTGCCATGATGATAGCCAATATTTGGAATTGGATACAGCACTTGGAGAAGACTTTTTGATTGTTAAGATGTAGTGTACCAACCCAGAGTGCAATCATGATGGTCCACATTAGTCAAAAACTTGGATATGAAGCAGAACAGTAGATGAGCTTGGAAACTCTTTAAAAAATTAGGTGGAAATTTAACCTAGACACAGCAAAACTATACTGGAGTAACAGCAGACCAAATAGTTAGTCAGTTCCTAAAGAATGGAAAAACGCAAGAAAAAAGGTATGGGAAAACGCCATCCTACCAAAGCCTCTTTGTGGAATCTGAATTGGAGGAAGCTATAAAAAGCATGAAACCAAATAAAGGGGCAGGTATTGATGACATATGAACAGAGCAGATAAAGCAGTTTGGTCCTCACACATTGGAATGGCTCCTGCAATTAATGAACAATTGCATAGATATACTTAAGGTTCCTAAATTGTGGAGACAGGTTAGAGTTGTTGCTTTATAGAAACCTGGCAAAGAACCAGATAACATGAAAAGCTACCAACCAGTATCATTCCTTTGCCATCTTTATAAGGCACTGGAACAGATGATTCACAATCACATCTCTGAATTTATTGATGGAAAGATCATGAAGGAGCAAGCAGACGTCAGGCCTGGCAGATCATGTTGTGGTCAAATCCTTAACCTAATGCAACACATTGAGGATGGCTTTGTGGTGGTGGTGGGAGGGGGAAGCTTATTATGGGAGTGGCTTTCATTGACCTAACTGCAGCATACGATATGGTCAATCAGAAGATTTTGTTGCATATCAGATTCTGATATTTGATAAAATAAATATGGAGAAGCCACAGGGCAGCTTATTACTGGTTTGTTCACTTTTGATACACATCTACACATAAGATGAGTTTTTAATTTCTTAAAAATTCTTCACCAGACAGAAAAGATGTAAAAATGAACCTCGAATTTTATACTATCTTTGCCTGGTGAAGAGCTTTTGAGAACTAAAATTTCATCTTATTTATAAATATTTAGCATTTCAAGAAAATTGTTGCCCAACCTTTGACTTTTTTGCTATGAATGGGCTGTGTGGCCTCAGGGCTATAGTCAAGATTTTAGATGAGTGGGCAAATATTTTTCAGAATGGGCAACAAAGCCTCTTTTCAATGCATTCCTATGGGAAACCATGATTTGCCAAGGTGGGCAAAGTGCTAACTCAGAGTGGGCCAAGCCCAAACTGGCTACCCCCTGGATACAGCCCTGTGTGGCCTTTATTTTATATTTACTGCTGAAAATATCAAAATTAGAGATCTGAGAATTCTACATAAACAGAAAATAGTAAAGATGCATGTTGAACGCTGATGTCCTGATGCAGATACCTTCACATGTGCATATTATCTATCTATCTATCTATCTATCTATCTATCTATCTATCTATCTATCTATCTATCTATCTATCTATTTATTAATCTAATTTCTGTACTTTCTCCACTTCAAATAATTGATAAAAATAGGATATTCAAATTAAGTTATTGATTACAAGCAAATTTTTTAAAATATATCTTTAATTCCGAAATTTGTAGTTCTTCAATATAATAATAATAATTTTGTGCCAGAAATTATTCTGGGTTGAAAGAATTTTTGTGGAAGAAACTCCACTCAGGGGATGCCCAAATGAGGCTCCTTTCATGATGTCCCCAAGAGTTGGCACAGAGACTGGTGCTCAATCCGTCATGCAGTACCTGAGTCTCGAACTGCCAATTTGCTAGCCTTCCAGCTAGCAAGGTGAGCTTCTTAACCACTGAGCCACACAGCCCCTGTTCTTCAATATTCTCCACATATACTGAAGACTGCAATCCTCCTCATGTCTCCTTAGAAGTCAGTCTTATGATGTTCAATAGCCCTGACTCACAGATAATTGGTTTTAGGAAACTTCAAAACATTTCAACATCTTGAGGTAACAAATGCAGATTTGTTTTGACCCCAAGAATGATGTATGTGGTCAGCCAATAGAACAAAACAGACATTAGCCAAAAACACACACAACAGTATACAATATTTACATTTCATTGTTTGTCTGACATTCTTCTTCATAGATTAATGTATTTTCCTTCAAGTCACCCCAGCTGTATCTTCTAAACTTGGTCATGTCTAAAGACTGGCAAGAGAAACAGCTATTCTCTTTACTTCATCAATTTGATGTCTACATTAAGCAGGTATTTAAAAGAATTATGTTTACTGTATGAGAAGACAAATAGCAGGCTAGCCTAGACTGTCTTTTGATATAATTCTAACTTTAACCTACCATTTCAATGCAATGCTTTGCTAGGTTTCATTACAGCTGAGGTTTAAAAAATATTTAAAATTATTTGATCAAACAACCATGGAATCAAGACAGTAAAAGTTGAGGAACAATCATTTTATTGATATTTCAGCATGTATCTTGGGAAGGAATTTATTAAACTCAGTGTCTCTGAATAGATATGCAGAAGATGGCACTGTTAACCTCTTAACTCTCCTCCATTTACCCAAAATGTGGCACAGGCTTTTAAAATGCTTTGACATAAATTCTTATTAATTTCTTCATTCATAATCACCATCAACAAGCTGACTCGATAAATTTTAATGTAAATGGACACTTTGAAATCTTACTGTGACACTGTGAATACCTAGTGCTCATCACTTGGTAGAACCCTAACATTCTCTCAGGACAAATCCTGGCTTCCTGCCTTTGGATTGTAAAAAGATGTAAGATGCTGTCTGTTTTCCCATATATTTTTATTTATTTATTAATTTCAATTTTTATGCTGCTCACTCAGGTAAAAACCCGACTCAGGGCGGCGTACAACAGTTAAAACATATAAAAACATGTTAGAACACCATCATCCTCCCCTCCATCCACCCTCATTACACCCACCCCATTTAAAAGCTAAGAAGGAGGGGGGGGGGGAAATGCAAAGACACAGAGGAGGGCACAGCTGGACTAGTTGAGGATGAGCCAGCAGGCTGGGGTCGTATTCCCATTAGGGCCCCACACCTACCCCGCCAGCCAGGTTTTCAAACCTTTCCTGAAAGGCAGCAATTCCATCTGTAGCCTCAATTCTATAACATCTAAGAATAAACCCGGCTGGGATTCCATGCCATGATGAAGCCTGAAGAGTTACGAAAGCTTGCAAAGTTTGGAATGTTTAAAGTGACCTAAAAATGATATCATCTCTCTCCTGCATTTGTTTTATTTTATGGATGGGACACATAGTTTAATTTTGCTTACTCAATTCTTATTTGTATCCCTAAGAATAGAAATGGTTCTTATTATATTTTTGCCATGAGAGCAAGTAAAGACTCACGTAATGTGGTTACTGAGGAATCATATTGAGCTAACTGGGTCAATAGAAATGACCCCTTCTTTCTAAACACTTTAAAATCCTCATTCTTTTGGTAGAAGAATTAAGTGTGTGGTTAGATTTCCCCATCTGAAAAATGTCTATGTGGGTTGGATCTGTTTCTCAACTCTCTTTAGATTTACATAATAAAAACCTCATTCTATCTTTTCAGTTCCCATTTACCCCATCATTTGACCCTCAACAATGTTTAAAATGATAATTATATGTTGTGGTCCTTCATTAGAGGAACTAAGTAGTTCATGATCATGAGAAACTGCTTTCTTATTATCTTGTTTTCATTTCTGTTTGGCTTCCTTTTTGTTCCTTTTGCTCAGACAGCAGGAGTGATGACAACTAGAAAGAAAAAGCCTTATAGACAGAAATATACAACAGTGATGGTATTATGCCTCAACCCAATGTAAACTCCACTGGCTTCAGCAGAATTTACAATTACATATATATGTCTATGCCAATGGTTATGAACCTTTCTCCCTACATATATTGACTGGCTTTTTAAATGTTTCAGTTGTTGTACCACAGCATGGATGATTAGCAGAATGTTTCATGCTAGGCAAGGTTTATAACAGGGCTGGATTTAAGCATAGGCTACCTAGGCTGCAGCCTATGGGCCCGCACCACAAAGGGGGGCTGGCACCATGTGAAAATGCGGTTTTTGTAGGTTAATTTTTTAAAAAATACTTTCTCCGGTAGGGCCCGTGCTACAGGTTCAGCCTAGGGGCTCACAGATCCTAAATACGGCACTGGTTTATAAATAAGGTGATTTAATTAGCCTGTTAATATTTGTTTGCTATTTAGATTGTAATGTCTTTATGTTATTGTTACATATTGTTATGTCTTTTAATTGTTGGTTAAAATTAATTGTTAAATTTTGTAATGTTGCTTATTGTTTAAAACTTCTGATGTTGTTAGGAGCAAATGAAGAGTCAGTATCTAAGAATTGCTCCATTGTTGTTATGTATGTTAACTGTGTTTTCTGAACATGAAACTGGCGACGAAGGTGGAATGGCATCCCCACATGGCAGCAACATCGGCCCATTTGACCCAGCGCATCCAGAGAAATGGGCAACATATGAACACCAATTCCGCCACACATTGCAGGCGCATCCCCCAAAAAAGGACTCAGACACTGGTGAAAGTGGATAACGGCATTGGGCCACATTTATTGATTCATGCCCTATTCCGAATTATAAATTTCGTTTGATACTCAACCAATTATAATTCTTAAGGCAAGCAGGCCGCAGTAACACTGGTAAGGTACCTCCCAAAATTGCCAACGGCAATTGGTTACAATGTATCCATTTGTATCAATTTGTTTGTTGGCAACAAACAAATTGTTGACCGTAGTCAATAAACTAACTACTGACCCCACCCTCTGACGCGTATCCGTAAAACAACGGGGTGATGCATGCTGCCTAGCACGTGCCGTCACCCCATTGCCTGGTTCGTCGTTGACCGGACAACGTTAACCAACTTGTGCCTATCTAGTGTTGTCCAGTCAATTGCGAACCTGCCGGATACCTGTGGGTCATAAATATTTACCTTACCAGTGCTACCCGCCACACGGGGAGGCTTCAATAAAGGCTCACCGACCCCCCCCCCCCCAGACCGTCAGCTCGGTCAACAGGCCTGCTTGCAGATCTTCTAAAAAGAGGTTCATACCTCCTGGCAACAGATGGACCCCATCCCCTGCGTAAAGTTCACAATTTTGAAGACTAATATCGGGGTGTCGGACGACGTGCCCCCAACCCTTGTCTACCACGAACCGGGCTACTGCCCTGTTCACCGAGCGGCGAGCACGGTCAAGGGCCTGGAGATTAATGCCCCCCCTGTAAGTGTGACACGGTATGATGTCCGACCAAATCAGGGTTGTGGCAGGCCACACATAATGCAAGTAAGCCAGGTCACCGCAGATTGCATGTTTCAACGACAGGCCGGTGACCTGGCCTAAATCATTGCCCCCGAGGTGTATAACCAGGACATCAGGCGGGTCAGCATCCCTGATGGAAAAAAGGAATGGCAACAGTTCCCGCCATAACATCCCACGCTTACCGTACCACCTTAGACATGCGGACGCACGTAGTCCCAGCTGGGGTCCCCACTCTGTCGCCGCAGCATACTGCGCTGCCCTGTGCACGTAGCTATGGCCCACCAGCCATACTGCCACCGGTGTAAGTCGACACCCAGGGTCTGTCAAAGAAAAAGGAAACAGGACAGTGACTTAACTGGTACTCACAATTGAAGAGGGCGAACATATAACTGAAAACACTGTGATCCCCACCTTCCCATCTGGCGTATCTCAGCCCCAGAGTACCCGAATGCAGCTGCAGTAGAAGCAGCTCCTATTCTAAAAGAATGGGTGCCGTAACGAGCCCCGGGGAGGCCAACACTGGATAGTGCCTTACCGGTCACCTTCCAAAATTGAAATTTAGTAAGGGGAGACCCATCTTGGTGGCAGAAAAACGGGCCAGGGTGCGTACCACGCAGTGCAAGGAACTCTTGTAGGGCACCAACCAGACAGATGTCTGCCATGGAACATCGTAGCAGTCTTACACCACTGCCTACACCGTGCTGATCAACTTTTGAGGAGCGTATCCTCAACTGAGCCCACTCATCAGAAACATAGACATCTTCGAGTTCCAATGCCCTACGCGTCGCATCCGCCTTAGACAGTAGCACCAGCTCACTGATGCGGAGCGCTCCAAAAAAGGCCACCGTGGTAGCCGCATGAAACAGGGCTGCCTCATACCTGTCAAAACACAGGTCATGCCAGCCCCGTGCAAGATGGGTAAGTACCCCTGGAGAGATTGGGTGGCGGTTGTCCGGGCAGCGTCCACGCTCCCGTGCCCACCCTTCCAAAACATGTCGTATACGGAAGTCAGCTGTGCTGTCAGCATAACCCCCCACCTTGGCCATGAATGCCAGTGCTGACAGCCTGGATGCTATGGTGCGGGGAGCTAGGCCCTGGCTGTGTAGGTAAAGCATGAATTGAAGAATCTGTGCCACTGGGATAGGCCAGATCCCGGGCAATCGAAATTGGGCACAAAAGGCCTGGAATGTACTGAATGCGTGGAGATACGCCTTACGCGTGCGGGGCGCCAGCGACATGCCGATCGCCCGGTTCACCTCTCCTTGCCAAACATCCATATGTTGTCCGGGAGCGGCGAGGGAAATTCCTCTGCGTCCGGGGCCAAGGCACGGAACCGGGAGATCTGCAGGCGGGACAAAGCATCAGCGATGTCATTATTAATACCTGGTATATGCCTAGCCCGAAATAGCACATTGAGGCGTAGGCTGCGCAAGACAAACTGGCGCACCAATTCCATAACCCTGGGTGATTTAGATGTCTGAGAGTTAACAATGTGCACAACCGCAGCATTGTCACACCAGAAATGGACGACCGAATTGGCCCACTCCGCACCCCATAGCATCAAAGCTCCCAGAATGGGAAAGAACTCAAGGAACGTGAGATCGCGTAAATGATCCGTGCCCCTCCAAGCTGGTGGCCATTGACCATATGCCCACTTCCCCTCGAAGTAAATCCCATAACCCAGGGACCCTGATGCATCCGACTGAACCTGGAAGCGAGGGGACACCAGAAGGTCAGATCTCCAAAATGACACCCCATTGAACTCTTTAAGGAATTGAAGCCATATCAGCAGATCAGCCCTCGTGCCCCTGCTCAGTCGGACCCTATGGTAGGGCCTGGACAAGCCAGCCATGGCGTCGCACAAGTGTCGAGCAAAAGCTCTGCCAGGTGCAACCACCCTGCAAGCGAAGTTAAGGTGACCATGCAGTACCTGGAGCTCACGGAGTGACACCTTGCGTTTGGCCAGCAAGGCCAAGATCAATGCAGTGATCCGGGAAACCTTGTCGATGGGTAACCTGGATGCCTGCACAACTGTGTCAATTTCCACACCCAGGAACGTGAGCTTGGTGGATGGGCCCTCGGTCTTTTCGGGCGCTAAAGGGACACCAAGTTCCTGCATTAGCGTCTGAAATGTGTTGAGGAGACGCGTACACGTGTCCCAGCCCCGTTCACCCCCGAACAAGAAATCATCGAGGTAATGGGCTACAGACCGAGATCCCGACCTGCGAACAATGGCCCACTGGAGAAAGGTGCTAAAGCGTTCAAATGCCGAGCATGAGATGGAGCAGCCAAAAGGCATGGCTTTATCAAAATAAAATTTGCCCTGGAATTTGAAACCTAACAACTCAAAGTCGCCCGGGTGCACAGGCAGCAGACGGAACACGGACTTAATGTCACACTTCGCTAATAGTGCACCCGGGCCACAAGAGCGCACCATGCGCAGGGCCTGGTCAAATGATGTATACCTGACCGAACAAAGGTCATCAGGGATGGCATCATTGACCGAATGGCCAGCCGGGTATGACAGGTGGTGGATCAAACGAAACTCTCCCAGTGTCTTTTTGGGCACCAACCCCAAAGGGGAAACCTTCAGATTGGGAAAGGGCGGGGCGTGAAAGGGGCCAGCGACCCTACCTGCATTAACCTCCTTAGCGATACTGAGGGCGGCCACCTCCTCCCTGCCCTTAAGAGAAAATAAGTTGGGCGCATCTTGGGGGGACCTATCCCCTGTAAACGGAATGCGAAACCCCCGCTGGAAACCTTCCAGTAGGTAAGCTGCGTCTCCCCTCCTCGGGTATGTTGCGAGCCAACACTCCAACATGACCACATTAACTGGGGAGGGGGCCTTTTGAGTGACCAGCGCCCTCAGCGGCAGGTCTGCCCGCTCCCTGTCCACCTCTACACCTGCCCCGAAACCCGCCCGCTCGCGGGCACGCAGCAGCGGTGTGGGGGCCAGTGCAAGAGGGACACTTGTGCTTATATCGGCACTGTTTTCTATTGCACGCACCATTGGCCGAGAAGCTCCAGCACAGCAGGCGGGCTGGAACCCCCTACCCCGCCACTTGGCGGGGTGCCTGCGCCGGAGCGGCTCGCTGGGCCGCATGTCCACAATGATACCTCTCCCCAGGCGCGTGGCGCGTGGGGGTCATATACAGAAGCCACAGCTTCTGACTGGGCTCATCCCACCTCATCTCTGGGTGTAGGGGCACTCTCATTCGAAATTCCTCGTCGTAAGCCAACCACGACGGGCCAGGGAAATCAACAATTGCCCTGTAAATGTTGTCCAAATACTGGACCATCGGAATGGCCAGATCAGGCCGGGTCCTAAGGTACACCGCCATGTATATGAGATATGTTGGCAACCAGTTGGCCCACGTGCGTGGTGGCTTGCGACGGCGGGACTGCTCCTTGTCCTTTTCGTCCTGCCCCTCCCTCTCTTCCTTGGTGGGTTCCCTGTTTAATAGGGAGAAAATGTCTACATACTCTCCCCGCCAAATTTTTTCTTTTGTGGCTTGTGCCAAATGATCCCCGAGGGGCAAAGAGTACCCAGCCGTCGGGAGTGCCGACACCGGCACGTTAACAGTACGGGGCATCAAAAAAGGGGCCGCAACCTGCCCTGTAACCCCCGCTGCATTCCCTGTAACATGAGGCCCCCCACCCCATGTGGGGCCTGCAATCGGCAAAGCCGCACCTGGGTACGCAGGGGGTTGCTGTCCTCCAGTCCCAACCTGACGTGGCCACGGCCACTGTAGACCCTCCCCCGCAGTGGATGGTGGTGTGGGTGCATTAGTTTGAACCGGATACTCACAAGTTGCACCCCCATGGGCCGCCCCCACTGGGGGTTCCGGCCCACGGCGGGCGTCGGAGCTCGCGACCGCAATCGAGCTCGGCGGACACACCTGACCACTACCTGCTGGTGGTATCTGCTGCGTGGGGAGCTGCGAGGCCGCGGCGGGTGCCGGCCTGTGGGCCTCAAGCAGCTCAACCCGGCCGGCCGCCTGCTGAAGATTGGCCGCCGCCGCGGTGAACTGTAGGCCAAAAGGTGCCCCCGATGGGGTGGATATCCCCATGGATGCCTCCAAGGCCGCTACGCGGGCCAGAAGGGCGTCCACGTTCATAGAGCCCCCGACACAAAGGGGGCCAAGAGGTGCGTGCGGCCCACTGGTTGCAACGCCTGGGTCCGGTGCAGAGGCACTTGGGCCCGAGTATGGCCATGCCCGAAGCTCTGGCCCTTGAGGTGCCAGGGGCATACCCTGCCAAGGAAGTGACCCCAGCCCACCCTCCTGGGTAAAACCAATGGCCGGGGTATGCAGGCCAGGGGCCGGAGGCCCAGCGGCGCTATGCCCACCCACCTGTCCCGGGCCCATGGCCGAGAATTGCCGGCCGGGGGCCGCAGCCCCCGCTGGGCCGGCCTGGGGCTGTGCAGCCTCAGGCCATGGACTAATCTGCCCCATTCCACCGGTCCCGGTGGGTGCCCCCGCGAAGGGAGCCAGCTGAGAGGGCGCAGTCGTGGTCCTCCGACCCGGCTGCTGCCTCCTTGTTGGGCGAACCGAATTCGCCATAGCCTTCTTTCTGGAAGGCATCGCTGATCCTGGGTGGGAAGCCTAATAAGCAGGCGAAGAAAAGCTGACTGCTGCCAAAAGGAGGCTTCCCTGGAACGCGAAGAGCGACGGAGCTAAAAACTTCTCCTCTCTGTCGCTTTCGCAAAATGGCAGCTCGGCTGCCTCGTGGCCACCCCTTTTAAAGGGTGCTGGCCACGCCCCCTAACTACCCGGATGTCCAAGTCCGGTGGGGGGGGCCCGCAAAGAGCGCGGCGGCCATTTTGGCGCCGCGCTTGCAATGGCCTCGCAGAAGATCACCGACGGAAACCAGAAGCACTCCTGCTTCCTTGCTCAGTGTGGTTCTGAGACACTTGAGCTGGCAACCCACCTCGTTCTTCCATGGGACGTGGATGTGGTGCCGCTCGTGGAGATCATGTCCATACTGAGGAAACACCTGCAGCCAGAGGTCTCGATCTTCCCGGCCAGGGTGGCCTTCCACAGAAGGGAGCAGTGACTTGGGGAGTCCATTGCAGACTATGCCGCTGCTCTGCACCTTGCTGCCGCCCCGTGCAAGTGGGACAACATCGAAGAAGCACTCCGGGACCGTCTGCTGGCCAGCATGAGGGACGAAGATGCTCAATGTCGCCTCATGATCAGGAAGACGCTAACTTTCAAGGCTGTATTAGAAGAGGTGGTAGCGTCTGAGGCCACATGGTCCAGCATCAAGGTTTTCCAGCGTCACCACTCCACCACCAGTGCCACCGACTCAGCTGTGCAAGCTCAGCAAAATTCATCTGCATTCTCCTCAGCATCACCTGGTTCCACCTCTTCATCGGAGTCTAGCAATGCAGAGGGAGAAGTCCGAGCGGTCCAACGAAAGCACCGAGAGCACCGTGACGATCGGGAGAAAAAATTCCTTTGCAAGTGTGATGACTGCGGAGCCCAACATGACCACGGGAAGTGCCCCTTCTGCACTGCAGAATGCCACAACTGCAGGCGACGAGGGCACATTGCTAAAGTATGCTGACAGCGAAAGCAAAGAACTCCAGCACCTGAGTCCAAGAAGAGTCATCACCACAAAACGTCCATCACCAAAGTGTCACCAGAGCCTGAGCCATGCCAAGTGGGCATCGTCAGCAAGCGTTTCTTTGCAGACCTGAGCCTGCAGGACATCCCATTCAAGATGGAGGTGGATTCATAATCCCACAGCAGGAGTTTTTGAGAATTCTCCCTGCCTCTCGGCCCAAGCACAAATCTTTTAAAACTTCCCTCTGGGATGTGCAAGGTTGCCAGATTCCAGTCCTGGGGGTGGGAAATTTCTTGGTCAAATTCAAAAACATTCGCACCTCCTCCTTGGTTGTAGTTAAGAAGGGCACTAACTGTCTTATTGGGACCCAATGGTTTAGGCCCCTGGGAATCCGGCTTTCTGGCATTCACACAATAGACGCTGACCCAATCCGGGATGTTTGTGCTGCACATCCTGAGGTATTCAAACCCCACTAATAAAGAGCTGAATTTCACTACTTCACTTGTCTGCTTCTTCATTCCCTGAACACGAAAATTGTGTAAATAAAATACTGATCTAATCTAGTTTTTGTAACCTCCATTTTCAATAAGCAAGTGACCTAGAAAAGAAAGATGCTAGTATCTCAAAATATGCAAACTCCGTTTATACCTTAATAATAAGTGTCCTTCCCTCCAAAACTCAGAACATGAGTTACCACAATGAATGACTGCACGTAAAATGGATCCCAGCTTCCGAAAACATACTGTTATTGGTCCCACTGATATATAATGAAGGAATCTAGACTTTGCTGAAAATCTGTAGTGTTAAAGAGAGGGAGGGAGGGAGGGAGAGGGGGGGGAGAGAAATTACTTTGAGTCTCTAAACTAAGAAACTTTTGAAAAGATAACAGACTTTAAAAATGTTCAAACAACTGAGCTTGAAAAGTTAACCGCAATGTGTTGAAGGAGCTAACAAGCATATAGACTTCCTTTTCCTCCCCCACCCATGTGGTCTTAATTGACCATCTGGAAAGACAGCCTTTTTGCTGAACTCTTTCTGAAAGGGTTGTAACATTTGCAGACTTTTACTCACTCACTAAGAGTTTTTAAAATGGAAAATCTGTGTCTCTGTGCATCAAAAATGTGTGAAGACAAAAGAATGCTGTATGGGCTATTTCGAGCCCTTATAACAGACATTTTCCTATTACCTTCTGGTTTATATATATTATTGAATTCTTCTTGATTATGGACACACTCTTCTATCAAGTTTGGGCATATTGCCAAGCAATTGATGGAAATGCAAGAATTGTCCTCGGCATGATTATGAACAGTGGGAATGCAATTAGGAATTTCTTAAACACCACAGTGTTATCACAGGTTACTGTTTTGCTTGCAGTCCAATCTGACACTAAATTATCATTATTAGTCCAATCCCAGGCACTTTTACTGAGAATTAAGGTCCTCTGTAGACTTTGGGCCTTACTCCCCTTTTTTTAAGGTTGAAGCTTTAGCTTAGTTTTCTCTTTCGACGAGCAGCTGGTGCTTTACTTTGCTCTTGAAGATCAAGAAATAATATAATACATCTGTCAATTTTTTCCTGTTGGAGACAGTTTGTGTAAAAATAATAACATACCAAGTAAGTTTTGATTCTTATTTATTCTGCAGAAAAGCTGTAAACTAAACTGCATTTTAAAAGCCTCTGAGACCATGCCTTATCTGTGACCCTTTTTCTGTGGCAATAGATTCTTCACTTTGAATATTTGGCACAGAAGAACATGCTGGTTAGTGGTGGCATATCAGGAGCTTATTATTCTCTCAGATTTTAGGGCTAAACCCTAAGACTGGGGTGAGACCTTTGTCATGGGAGGGTCCCTGAAACATAAAAAAAGCAAAGTGGGGCACCATCCCCATGTATTCTCAGAGGGCACAAAACACAATTGGCTTCATGCTCAGCTATTGAGCTCCCCTCCCCCCTTTCTGGGAATGAGTGGAGATGAATGCCGAGCTTGAAATGCACTTCCTGCACACACAAAAACATTCTCCTTCTCCATTGGCACTTGCATTGAGATCTTGCCTGGTTTCCTTGGTTGGGGACATGGAAAAGTGTAGCAATTCCCTGAGATTTTAGTAGAAGCCTGGAAACTTTACAACACTATGCTTGGATATGCCTTGGCTAGACAATTATGGTTCTCTTGTTCTTTTGTGTGGAAATGAAATGGATGTGATAACTGATGGAAGAAATAGATACTCATTTATTTATGTTGTAATTTCTTGTTGAGATGTACTGTTTAGAATTGCTGTCTTCCCTGAGATAGACATTGAATGTATATTGTAATTGTAATTATTGCAACAAAAAGAGAGAGGATTGAAGGCTATTGATTTAAAATGAGTCAAAATATCAGAGTTAGGTCAAGATTACTTGAAGACTATCCTGCAAATTCCAGTGAGCTGCTGATGAATAGAAATCAAGCCATAACAGACCGATTGTGACCCTTTTGTTATTGTTGTTCAGTCACACAGTCAAGTCCAACCCTTTGCGACCCCATGGACCATTGAACACCAGGCACCGCTATCCTCCACCATCCTCCATGCCCATTACATCAGCTCCATGCCCATTACATCAACAATGCCGTCTAGCCATCTTATCCTCTGCTGCCCCCATTTCCTTTTGCCTTCCATCTTTCCCAGCATCAAGGCCTTCTCAAGCGAGTCCACTCTTTTCATTTGGGGTCCAAAGTACTTTAGCTTCATCTTAAATATTTGTCCTTCCAAGGAGCAGTCAGGGATGATTTCCATCAGGATCGACTGATTTGATCTCTTTTCTGTCGAGGGTATTCTCAGAATTCTCGTCCAGCACCACATTTCAAAGGCATCTATTCTTCTGTGCTCAGTAATGTTTAAAATTGCTGTCTACTGGGAATACCATTGCTTTGACTATAAATGGGAAAACAAATTAGGAGACTAGGGCTTAAACCAACCTTCTGGTGATATCTTCTCTCCTTCCTTCCTTCCCCTGATGGCAGCTACCCAAGCCACACCAGACACTACTGGAATAGTTTGCAATGTGTGCACAAGCAGGGGAAACTACAGACTGAGGAACATCATCTCCAAGCCCCCATCACTATGTGAGACTGGTTGAAGCTCTGTGCTTCTTATTTAGCTGGTGCCAAGAGTTCAATTTTGCCTTAGTGGAACAGTATAAGCTAAGTTTACTTATCAGGTCAAATTGTGAAGAAGAGATAAGTTCTTAGTTATACCTTTTGCAAGTACTTAAGTTGAGTTGTGCTGAAATCTTGGTGATGATGCGTTCATCAAGGGCAATTTCCTGTATGCCTTTCCTCTGAAAGCGAGACTGTTATGTTTGGCCTTATATACAGCCATCTGGACCTATACTAAGTAACAAAATATTGCTTCTGTCACTTTAAGTTGGGTGGTAGGACTTCCTGCATCTAAAGTATGTTAGACATAACATTAATTAAAAGTCCAAAGTCTGTATTAAAGTAAGGGTCATATTAGACAGGCTATTCATTGTGACGTTGGTGTTTCATTTCAGTCTCAGAAGAAGAAGAAAAATCTCTGTTTGTTTATATGCTGACTTTGTTGGAAAACCCTCCTACGGCCACATAGATTCCATACAATAGCATTATGGAATGATGAAGCTTTCTAAGTCATAGGAAAACATTAACTGAAGAATAGGTCCAAATATTTACATTAACCCAATGTGATATTAATTAAACGTAGCTTGTTTCCTCACTAGTCTATGAGATACTGTCAAATATACTGAGGTTAAAACATAGCTATCCTGGCATTTCTTTGCATGCTCCATCCATAGCTTTATGAGCAAAAAGCAGTGGTGGGATTCAGCCAGTTCACACTGGTTCGGCAGCTGTTCATCATCTACAGCCAATGGTGTGGGCTGCGGAAAGAGGCAGCGAAGTCCTCCTGGCCAGGGAGGGGCTGGACCCAGGAACAGCTGTGGTGGTGGCAGCGGTCTTTGGGTCGGCCACAAACCTGGCAGCTTTTCTCCACTCCCAGACAAAGAGGGGTGGCCCCAGGAGCAGCTGTGGCGGTGGCGGTCTTCTACTGTAAGTAGAACAGAACATCTGTGACAAAACCCAGGGAGCAAGTGACCAAGGTTTTGATGGGGGAGAAGCAATAAGGAAAAAAGTCTACTGGGGGAAGAGACAAAAAGAAAAGGGAGACCAAGAAGACAAAGGCAGAGATTTATATTTTAATTGACTTTCCTAGCATCCTTTAAGGCATGGAAGACAAAACAATAGGCTCTTATGGACAAACTGAAGAAAGTAAAAAGGTAACCGGGATCATTGAGATAAGAGACAGTTCTGAGGTGGTGACCTGCTTGTCTTTCTGCCTCAGAACAACTTTGCATTTACATGCAGAAAGTACAAACCAGTTGCACCAATGGAGGAGAAAGTGAGCAGTGGGTGACCATAGTAAAGCTAAAGGTTTCCCTTGCTCGAAAGCTAGTTGTATCCGACTCTAGGGTTCAGTGCTCATCTCTGTTTCAAAGCTGAAGAGCCAGTGCTGTCTGCAGATATTTCCGTGGTCATGTGGCAGGCATGACTAGACATCAGAGCGCACAGAATGCTGTTACCTTCCCACCAAAATGGTCCCTATTTATCTACTTGCAATTTCTTGCTTTCGAACTGCTAGGTTGGCAGGAGCTGGGACAAAGACGGGAGCTCATTCCGTCGTGCAGTACTCAGGAATCGAACTGCTGACCTTCCGCATCCCAGTCAGCATCTTAGACACTTGAGCCACTGCAGTCCCTACGTGGGTGACCATGCTTTAGGATAAAAGAGAAGATGAAGAGTACATAGAGCTGTTGAGCAGGAGAAGCCGAGAGAGGTCATGGAAGTGGAAGAAATGAAAGACAAAACAGAGGAGAATGCTATGGAGAGCATAAACATAGTGGAGAAAGCACCATGAAAGAGGGCCACAGTTAGGAGCAAAAGAAGGGGACATCACCCTTCACCCTTCAAATATGTTAAGAAGATCCTAGATCCAACAGGTACGCTGTCTCCCATATCAGGGATGTGATGGAAGGATTGGTGTTATACAATGGTGGGATTCAAAAAAAATTACTACCTGCTCTGTGGGTGTGGTATGGTGGGTGTGGCCAGGGGGAAAGCCACAAATTAGGACTACTTTATTTGAAAACTTGGATGGGCGGGGCCAGCCAGAATTTCTGCTACTGGTTCTGGTGAACTGGGGCGAACCTGATGAATCTCACCACTGGTGTTGCTCATAAAACCCATGAAAGCTTATCTCTTTCTTCTCATTCATGTGTTAACAAACGATTCAGCCAAGAGGGACTATGATTCATAGAAGACTTTGGGTGATGGTCACTTTCCTTTGGGAAGGAAACTCAAGGATTTGGGGACCCAGATAGTATTTTCATCCATCCTACAAGTAATCAAAAGAGGAAGCGTGATGCTGTCATGAGTAGTTTGAATATTGAAATTACACTCTTTGCATCCTGGGTGATTGGCTGTATCTCACAAGAACTGGGAAGAATGTGTTTGGCCACAACATGAAGAACTTCAAGAAGGCTTTAAACTGAATTGGAAGAGGGAGGGAGGCATAAACTCAAAGGTAAAGACAGGTGAATGAATGCACTAAAAGAGGAAGAGAGCAAGTAGCTCTAATATGACAGTGCCCCAGTAGTCTTCATAAAAATGTACAAAGGAAAGCAGTCCACAAATCACACAATCTCCATTACATATACACAAATGCCAGGAATATGGGAAACAAACAAGAAGAAATGGAGATTTTTTTACCCCCAGAAAGGTAAATATGACTTGGTAGGGATGACTGAAACTTGTGAGGGGGACTCCCATGACTGGAATATAGCAATTGAAAGATATAAATTGCTCAAAGAGAACTGTTTGTTAAAAATGCAAATTCCTGCATAGAAATACAGGAGGATGAACTTGGTTGTCCAATTAAGAGCATCTGGATTAGGAGACGATGAAGATGAAATTTTTGAAACACAAATTGCATGCATTTCAAAGAGATATGATGTAGTAGTAAATGGGAGATTTCAATCCTTTTGATACCTGTTGGGAGGCAAAGTTTGCCAAACATGACCCTTTCAAGAAATTCCTGGTTTATGTGGCTCACAATTTTCTCCTACAAGCTGTTGTGTTTGGAATATTATGCCTTTAAGTAATGTAACACTCGAATGAGTGGATATAATAACTACCAGCTGTAACACTGTAACCTTCTGTATCAGGACGCGAGCTAGTGACCACTAGGGGCAATAGCGAGCGCCCAGCTCACATGGTTCCAATTCCCCAAATACCTACAGCGCGGGAAGATTCCCGCCACCACCTCACCTGGACAAGAAGGGCGTGACGGGGAATGACGTCACGCAGACAGTAGCCAATGGGCTATCGAGGAGCCACATTCAAATGTATAGCCACAGTATATATTGAGCTGTTCATCCGCCATTACCACATGTTCCCCCGGACCATCATGCAATAAAGATGTGTTAAGCCAACCTTTCGGCTGTTTCAATTGTCTTGGTTCTCATACACTAAATTGGCGACGAAGGTGGGATAATGGGTCCCCACGGAATCAAGACAACGCAGGCCGGTTTCAACATCAACAAACCGGAAGAATGGGAGCTCTTCGAGATGGACACTGATGGTGTCCGACATCTCAGACGAGGGGAAGAAGAGGGCCATTCTCATCAGGATGCTCGGGTTCCCCGCCATGAAGGTATTGGTGGACCTGGTGTCTCCGAAGAAGGTGAACGAAGTGCCGGTCAAGCAGCTCCTGAAAGCGATGTGCGATCATTTCCAGCCCTCGGTTTCAATGTTTTCGGCTCGGGACGCGTTCTGGAAGAGAGTCCAGGTGCCTGGTGAGTCCGTGGCTGCCTTTGCAGCGGCCCTCCGGTTGGCCGCCGGCCCATGCAAGTGGGAGAACCTGGAAATCGCCCTCAGGGACCGCATGCTGTGCGGCCTGTGGGACGAGGAGGTTCAGTGAAAGCTGATGAACCAGGAGCCGCCCCCGACGCTGCAAGAGGTCGTGAAGGAGGCGCAGGCAGCGGAAGCCATGAGGGCCGGGGTTAAGGGGTTCAGAGCAAGGCCCCCACAACCTGACAAGGCAGCGGGCTCGGTGCAAGCGGCCAGGCGGGCACCACACTCCTCCACGGAGAGCAGCGAGGACGAGGACATCCGGAAGGTGCGGAAGGATGGCCGGCGTTGCGACGGCTGCGGGGCGGCCCATGACCGCATCAAGTGCCCATTCAGGAAGGCCGAGTGCCACAACTGCGGGCGCCGAGGCCACATAGCCAAGGTTTGCAGACGGCGGTGCAGAGACCAGAAAGGCTCAACAGACCGCTCACCGAAAAACCAGGAAGGCGTCCGGCCCTCGAGGAAGCAGGACAGCGTGGGCCGCATCTCCGACGACAGCGACGACGACACGGCAGTCCACAGCGTGTCCTTAAGACACCCACGATATTTTGTTGAGGTACTGGTGCAAGGGGTCCCCGTTAAGATGGAGATAGACTCGGGTTCCTCATATTCAATCATTTCCCAGAGGGAGTTTTTGGGAATTTTCCCCAACGTGCGGCCCAAGCTCAGAGCACTGAGGTCTACGCTGCGGGACGTGAAGGGAAATAGCATTCCGGTGTTGGGGGTTGGAAAATTCAAGGTCCAATACAAGCAACACGCCGCGGAACTTCCCCTGGTTGTTCTCAAGGGGGGAGTTGTTGCCTCCTCGGGACTCAATGGTTTAAGCCCCTGGGTTTGTTCATTGGGGGGGGGGTGCATGCCGTTGGGACTGACCCAATACAGGAGGTGTGTAACGCGCATCCCAAAGTGTTCAAGAAGGGACTCGGAAAATTCAAGGGGCCCCCAGTTGCGTTCGACCTGGACCCGGAGGTCCGCCCAATAAGACTCAAACCGCGCAGAGTGCCTTTTGCACTTAAGGACAAGATAGAGGCGGAACTGGACAAATTGGTGGGCCAGGGGATCCTTGTTCCTGTTGATTCCGCGGAGTGGGAAACTCTGATTGTAACAGCGCTGAAGGCCAACGGGGAGGTTCGAATATGCGCTGATTACAAATGTACCATTAATAAGGTGATACGCCCAAATGCGTATCCGGTGCCGGTAGTCAGCCACCTGTTGGCCAGGTTACATGGGGGAAAGTGTTTCGCAAAGCTTGACCTGGCGCAGGCATACCAGCAGCTCTCGGTAACCCCAGCCACAGCTGCTGCGCAGACAATAGTCACTCATAAGGGGGCGTTCCAGGTGACGCGCCTACAGTTTGGCGTGAACTCGGCGCCAGGCATCTTCCAATCGCTCGTGGAACGCCTCTTAAAGGGTCTGGAGGGGGTCTTGCCATACTTTGATGACGTATTGATAATGGGGGGAGTGAGTCAGAATTGGCCGAGAGGCTAGACAAAGTACTGACGGTATTTGAAAAGGCGGGGTTGAGGTTGCGGAAAGACAAATGCGTCTTCTTCGCAAAAGAGGTTGAGTTCCTGGGTTTTCGGGTAACCCCTGCAGGCATCAAACCCTCCGAATCAAAGGTGGCCGCCGTTCAAAATGCTCCTCGCCCCACCTCCAAGCCCGAATTGGAGTCGTTCCTGGGGCTCTTAAACTTCTACCATTCCTTCCTGCCTAGGAAGGCATCGGTAGCAGAGCCGCTTCATAAGTTACTAAAAAAGGACGAGGCGTGGAAATGGGGCGAGAGCCAGGAGAGGGCATTCAATGAGCTGAAACAACTCTTATCCCCAGACGCCATATTAACCCATTTTGACCCCAAGAAACCAGTGGTTCTGATATGTGATGCATCCCCAGTGGGGGTGGGGGCGGTTCTGTGCCACGTGTTGGAAAACGGGCGGGAGGCCCCGGTGGCGTTCTACTCCAGGTCCCTGTCTAAGGCAGAGCGCAACTACGCACAGACAGACAGGGAGGCATTAGCGATAATTGCTGGGACGAAGAAGTTCCGCGACTTCCTCTACGGCCACCCCTTCACCATCGTGACTGACCACAAGCCCCTGCTAGGCATTTTTACCGCAGACAAGCCCACGCCACAGATTCTGTCTCCTAGGATGCTCAGGTGGGCCATTTTTTTAAACGCATACCAGAACGCGCTGGTGTATCGCCCTGGAAAGGACATAAGCCACGTGGATGCCCTGTCGAGGTCACCCCTCCCCCATACAAGCAGCCACGTGTGTGAGGTGGAACAAGACCACCAAGTGCTCATGATAGAGGTCCTAGATTCACCCCCCATAGTGCCCGCAGAGATCGCCAAGGCGACGGGCAAGGACAAGACGTTGGCCCTGGTCAGTTCTTGGGTGCAGAAAGGGTGGCCAATGTCCTCCCCGGCGGCAGAGTTCGCCCCATTTTTTAGGAAAAAGCTAGAACTGTCCATGGAGAGGGGGTGCCTCCTGTGGGGCCAGCGGGTAATCGTCCCTGAATCCCTGAGAGCTAGGGTGCTTAAGCTGCTGCACGTCAGCCACCCTAGAATTGTCCGCTCCAAGGCACTGGCCAGGAGCTACTTCTGGTGGCCCCAGTTGGACGCCGATATCGAGCACATGGTGGGCACTTGCGAGAATTGCCAAAGCTCCCGGCCCGAAGAGGCTCGACTTCCGCACAGGGAATGGGATGCGGCAAAGGGGCCGTGGTCCCGCGTGCACATTGATTTTGCGGGCCCTTTCAGAGGATCGCTTTTCCTCCTCATAGTGGATGCTTACTCCAAGTGGTTAGAGGTTATCCCAGTTGCGAACACCTCCTCAGCCGCAACAATTAAACAATTGCGCAGGGTGTTCAGTTCGTTCGGTATACCCGACACGCTTGTTAGTGATAACACTAGTTGCTTCACGTCCGCTGAATTCAGGGCATTCACCGACATCAACGCCATCCAGCACATCACCTCCGCGCCTTTCCACCCGGCGACGAATGGCCAGGTAGAACGCCTCGTGCGTACCACCAAAGACGCGCTGAGGCGCATGGGCCCCGGGGATTTAAACCTGCAGTTGTGCCAGTTTTTGCTGGGATATAGGGTGACCCCCCTAGCGTCAGGATACTCGCCCGCAGAGCTCCTAATGCGCAGAAAGCTGACTACGGTACTGACCAGGCTAGACCCTACGAGGGTGGAAGACACTGGGAGGAACATCGGGTTAGCGGGCACGAAGAGTTTCGAAATAGGCACCCCGGTCCATTGCAGAAACTACGCTACCGCAGGGCCAGCCTGGGTTCCGGGCGTAGTCATTGGGCAAACGGGCCCCTTGTCGTATTGCGTAGAAACCAGCACAAGTCTACTCTGGAGGCAGCACGCGGACCAACTCCGGCGCCGGGTCTCCGGAAACCAGAATGCGGACAGCGCAGAACAGGATTCAACGTTAGGGTTCTCCCCCACCCATTCAGCCCAAGGGGGAGGAGAGGGGGGCCAGTGGTCCCCACCAAGGGGGGAAGGGAATAAGTTTGTCCCCATAGATATCCTGAGGAATACCCCCACAGATACCCCAGGAGATGAGTTTGAGTTTGAGTTACAAAACTGGGGGGGTTTCGGAGTGGTCCCCCACCCATCCAGGCGAGAAGCGGGGTTTTTCGTTAGCCCCCAGTGCCCCCGGTTTTCCCACAATGGAGTTTACCCCTACCCCGAAAGCCGCGGAACCGCGGCAAGTCGCTAACGAGTCTCCCTCTCCCATTGCAGGACAAGAGACCAGGGAACACAGAAGTGATAGCGCCCCCGGGACAAGCCAGCCAGCCTTGCTCCCAAAACGCGCTTGCAATAAACCATATTGGATGAGAGACTTCGTCTCATCCTAGGGGGGAGGGATGATGTGTTTGGAATATTATGCCTTTAAGTAATGTAACACTCGAATGAGTGGATATAATAACCACCAGCTGTAACACTGTAACCTTCTGTATCAGGACGCGAGCTAGTGACCACTAGGGGCAATAGCGAGCGCCCAGCTCACATGGTTCCAATTCCCCAAATACCTACAGCGTGGGAAGATTCCCGCCACCACCTCACCTGGACAAGAAGGGCATGACGGGGAATGACGTCACACAGACAGTAGCCAATGGGCTATCGAGGAGTTACATTCAAATGTATAGCCACAGTATATATTGAGCTGTTCATCCGCCATTACCACATGTTCCCCCGGACCATCATGCAATAAAGATGTGTTAAGCCAACCTTTCGGCTGTTTCAATTGTCTTGGTTCTCATACACTAAACAAGCACTGTACTATCTCTATGCAATGAGTTAGGAACGTCAAGGTCTCTTCTATCCCTTCTTAGGTTTCCTTATTATTCAGTGGGTCTTAACTGGATAGCCTTTAGGATAGAAATTTATTTTAAACAGAGATCTGTACTCTAAGAGTCTCTCAAACAAAGCAAAAGTTTTGGGAGCCTACAACTCCAGCTCTGACTTTGTTATACAGTACTTTGATTCTGAGCAGACATTTGGTCAAGTCTTCAACCAAGGAGAGTCCATGATTTTCAGGAAAGGAACCACTGCACCCTATATTTAGCAACCCTTTATCTTGCAAAGAATTATTCATAGTATTCAAACTGTAGCTGCAACATTCCACCCCACACTTCAGAGTGGCACAGTGGTGACCCTGTCTGTCTGACAGCTGTGATGGTAGGGGCATATTCCCCCAGTAGGTTCAACCATGCCACAAAGGTGTCGTTTAGTGGTCCAGAATGGGAGAGTTCTTCGTTCTGGAACCTCAGATCAGCTAAGTGGGGTTGGGTACTCCGGCAATGCACCTGGCCAGTGCATTACTCTATTATTGCCAACTTTGACATGAGCCCAGCCAGCTGTGTTGTCGTATTTCAAATGGCTAAAGAAGCATTGGAAACATAGGTCTCAGTCCCCCGCATGCCATTGGATTCTGCTACAGTAGTGTTAGGTTCTTCCAATGGTGTGAGGCTGCTAAAATCTCAAAACAGTGGGAGACAATGCTTCAACCCACCACATCAAACTGATGTGTGAAATACGGATCAACCATGTACCAAGTACTGAAACTGTGAGCTATGCAGGTACATCAATACAGCTGTAATGGCAGCATTTGTTCACACAACACTCAGACTGCAGAAGTCCACGTGTTTGGGCATCATTTTTTGGATCATATAAATTAGTTTTGAAGATGCCTCTGTTTCCGTAGACCAGGAGTTCTCAACCTTTTTGATTCAGGGGCTGGCTCACACTCCCTCAGACAGTTTCATTTTGCCCTTCCTCCACCACATGGCACTTTCTGGTGTGGTGGAGGCAATGGGGGCCCACATGAAATCATGCCACAGGTCGCGTCCAGCCCACAGGCCACAGGTTGAGAATCCCTGCTGTAGACTGTCACTATCTTGACTTGGCATATCTTTATGTCAGAGCAGTTTCCCTATAAAACTTAGACAAAGCTGAGTACAAATTGTCCTTAGATGGTAAATTAAATGAAGTTAACAGCAGACCTTTTTCTGGTTTGTTTTATGGCGTGAATATAATTCTTAACAGACACATCACGAGTTCCGCTGGTGTGGTTTGCAGGATCCAGGAATGTATTTGTAATACAGTCAAAGTGAAGGGGGAGATCTTTCTCATTCCATTGATTATTTGTGACAGGAATATCAAGATGCTTGTACTTTTACTGGAATTTATATTATTGAAACAGCTAATCCTTTGTTCAGTCTAAGGATCCAGAATGCGTGCACTGGACACCTCCCGCTCCCTTTTTCTCCTCTAAAGTGGGTTAATTGCCACACTACTGAAAGCCACAAATGACCTTTGCCAAGAATGTGGCCTGCCTCATCAAAAGGAGGGTGTTACTCTGCAGAAGCACACAGCTCTGCATCAGGAAAACCTAAGACTATGCCTCAGCACATTTCTCTTTGAGTTTGAGATGGAAATGTTGTGAGCCAAGAGAAGGATCTGCTTTTGGAAAAGGGAAAACATTTTCAAAGAACAGATTTGTGTCCTTTATGATTCTAAAATGGCAAGTCGGGTTTTAATATAAACATCTGTGTTTGCCTTCTTACCATAAGCTCAACATTTATAAGCAAAGCTTTTAAAATCCCTGCTAAGACTGTAAAAAGCAGCCAAGCTGTATCTGACTACAGGGCTATCAGATCCATCATTCTATTTCCCACAGTGGACAACCTGATGCTAGTGAAGCAGTAAACAAGCAGAACATGAACAAAAATGTGCTTGCATCCCACCCACCCCCAAGCATCCAGAATACCTCTGATACTTGTGATAATACATAAGCTGTAACCACATTGACAGCTTTCTCTGCCATAGCTCCCACCCTCTGGAATGAATTGCCAGTGGAGATTAGAACTGCTCCTACATTATTAATATGTTGTAAATTACTTAAGACCTACCTGTGTCAGCAAGCTTTTTAAGGCCTATAAGATCATTAGAATTTTGCAATGGTGACCCTTTTGTTGTTGTTCAGTCACATAGTTGAGTCTGCCCTGTTGCGACCCCAGGGACCACTGCACGCCAGGCACCCCTATCTTCCTCCATCCTCTGCAGCCTGCTCAGTTCTATGCCCATTGCGTCAACAATGCCATCTAGCCATCTCATCCTCTGCTGCCCCATCTCCTTTTGCCTTCCATCTTTCCCAGCATCAAGGCCTTCTCTCTTCCCATGTGGTATCCAAAGTACTTTAGCTTCATCTTCATTATTTGTCCTTCTTTTTTTTAAAAAAAAATTTAATTACATTCTTCAAACAATATTACATCATATAAAATAAAACAACAAACATACATAAGAAAAAATACATAATACAGTTGCATACTATTTATATCTGTTTGCATTCTTACATCATATTACAATTAGACTATTTTATTAATACACCAGTACTAAACATTATTAGCCTATCCTTATAAATTGCAAATAAAACTTTTTAACTTAACTTTGAGTACTTAATTCATACATTCATTGATAATAATAATACAATTCTAAATAATAATATAGAAACAAAAGTAAGAAAAAGAAAGAAAAAAACACAAGAAATAATAATAATACACCCTGTGATATTTACAATGCCCTGGAGGAATCAGATTGTCTTAGTATTTTCCTTCCAGAAACTTCTTTGATCAGGTACAGGTTTATTTATTTCATCCCCTCTAAATGAGTAGTCCACAAAAGGCTGCCAAATATTCCAAAATCTATTCTCTTTAATAATACCCCTTTTTTATTTATCTCCCAAGTTAATTTATCGTTCAATGCTAAGTTCCACATTACTTTATACCATTCTTCTATCTTTATGTTTATATCATTTTTCCAATTCCTAGCAATACATTGTCTACCAGTTGTAAGCATTATTTCTAATAGTTCTTTCTCATCCTTATTTAAGTTAAAGCATTCCACATCTGTTAACATAGTGATATTTGACCCCAGTTTAATTCTCTTACCCATAATTTCACCAATCTCTTTCTCGACTTTTTTCCAAAAGTCTTTAACCATGGTACAACTCCACCACATGTGTTCATATGTTCAAATTTCTCCTTTACATCTCCAACACATTTTATCTTTTTTATTATCAATCTGGTGCAACCTCACTGGGGTCAAATACCACCTCCACAGGGTTAATGTCCTTCAGGATCGACTTATTTGATCTCTTTGCTGTCCAGGGGACTCTCAAGAATCTCCTCCAGCACCACATTTCAAAGGCGTCTATTCTTCTGCACTCAGCCTTCCTTATGGTCCAGCTCTCACAACCATACATTACTACTGGGAATACCATTGCTTTGACTATGCGGACTTTTGTTTGCAGGATGATCTCTACTTTTTTATTATGTTCCCTAGGTTTCTCATAACTTGCCTCCCAAGAGTTAATCATCTTTTTATTTCATGGCTGAAGTCACCATCTGCAGTGAGCTTGGATCCTAAGAAGGAAAGTCTGTCACTGCTTCCACTTCTTCCTCTTCTATTTGCCAGGGAGTGATAGGGCCGGTTACCATTATCTTGGGGTTTTTTATGTTGAGTCTCAGGCCAGCTTTTGCACTCTCTTCTCTCGACCTAATCAAGAGGTTCTTTAGGTCTTCTTCACTTTCTGACATTTAAGGTAGTGTCATCTGCATATCTCAGGTTGTTGATGTTGACCCTACACCATAGACAATGGGCTACCTTCAATGGCCTTCAATATGCTGGCAGCTTGAGAAAGATTAGAACCATTTCCTTGAGCATTATGGCAAATAAATAATTCCTGCATGTCTCATTTCATATGTGCCACAGGAGATGGCTCCGAGATCATAGTGTGTGGGTCACTTCATGGCAAGCTGGGATCCACCTTAAACAAATTCACACCAATGGTATTTTTCTTGCTTGCCTTGGAGGGCAAAGGCAGCCCAGAACCAGCTATCCTCCAAGACCAGGCCTCCCGGCGTCCTGGGGCAGGAAAAATGTATACTCTGATCGAGTTACAGCCTATGACGATGACGGCAAATAGTTCCAAAGGCCAACAATGTCAATATCACATCTGTGGCAAAAATCCCACACCCCTCTCTATCTTCCTGGTAATAAAAATATAATAGTTATAATTAACGTGGAGTAATGGATAGAGTGATCATGAACATCTACTCTAGAGATCTGGGTTCAAATCCCTCTTCAGTAGGAGGTGGCAATGATAAAACCATTCACATCCATTTCAAACCTGATTAGGGTAATCAAAAGTCAGCACATAACAAGAAAAAGAGATGTCAATAACTATGTGCTGCCCTTTCAAGATACTCCAGTCAGTTGCTCACATGGACATTCATGCTCATTTTAAATGCATTTTCCTATTATGTGAATTTCCCTTAGTGCTTAAATTATGTTGGTGGGTTTTTTCCACTTGTGCACATTTTAAAGCATTCACATTTTATAAAGTACACTTTGCTTTCTTGTCACTATACTTCCTTGAAATGTCTTGTAAGCCTTATAGATGAGTGGATTCTGGTGGCAAAGCATGCTTCTCCTTTAATGAGTCTTGAGATGTACAAAAATGCTAATTTCACAAAAACTATGGAATCCAATTATGTCTTTTCCTATTCCTACAAGAACATATTTGTGGCATGTGCTGCATATTTTATACATTCAAAGGGTTGTTGTTTTTTGAAGCTGTGTGTAGAATAGAACCCTTGCAGTTACCAGAAATGTGTCAACCAGGGTGACAGTGTGTGGACACTGTGCAGGATGTTGTGCTGTTTTGCTTACGTACCACTTTGTCCTCTCCATAAGGATGCAAAGAGTCACAAAAGCTGCTATGCAAAATGGAAAGGAAAAGCTGCTTACTGTAAATTTGGAAGTACATTCCTTTAAAATTCTGCCCATGTAGGCTTTATGTTTATTGGTTCTGTAGCTCTCATAGATCTGATCTTGGTGGAAGCAATGTCAAACCTTGATTTATAGAATGAATCATTAAATTTATGTAAAGAAATTGAGAAAGAGATTGTGAGGTGCTTGTTAAACAAAAGGGATTGAATAATTGTGGTTTATGAAACACTTGTCTTATGTTTAAATCTTTAATGATCGGCTGTACTTGCAAACTTAACATGACTCTAAAGGTAAAGGTTTCCCTTGCTCGAAAGCCAGTCGTATCTGACTCTAGAGTGCAGTGCTCATCTCTGTTTCTAAGCCGAAGAGCCAGCGCTGTCTGTTTCTGCAGACGTTTCTGTGGTCATGTGGCAGGCATGACTAGACACCGGAGCGCACGGAATGCTGTTACCTTTCCACCAAAGTGGTCCCTATTTATCTACTTGCAATTTCTTGATTTCAAACTGCTAGGTTGGCAGGAGCTGGGACGAAGACGGGAGCTCATTTCCATCCTGCAGTACTCGGGAATCGAACTGCTGACCTTCCGCTTCCCAGGCAGCGTCTTAGCCACTTGAGCCACTGCATGACTCTGCACACTAGATTTTTCTGAGGCGTATTGCCCCAGCTTCACATCCAGTGCAATTCATGAAAATTATGATCCTTGACATGGAAATGTTTTAAGGCGAGGCTGACATGTGTCAACATTTCCTCAAGTTTCCATTAAGTGAAAGTTGTGTCAATCAAAAAGTCAACTTTTTTTGTATTTGAAGCTGCCTCAACTTACTAACTCAGTTTCATTGTAATATCCCCTACTTCCGTCTCTTCCCAGAAAAAAAAGAAAGAAGATGTAAATGGAACTGTGAGAAAGTGAAAAACTAGACTTAAAATTCTTGCCTCTTAAGTAAGAGCCATTAAACTGTAGATGAAGTGTTAAACAAGAACATGAAAAATATCTAAATGGACTGGACTAGATAGGTTGGATCAGGATTTGAAATTTAGAGGGCAGGGTGCCATTCCTTGGCTATGAATTGTTCACCTGGCACTCCAGATGTTCTGGAATTTCAATTGCCAGAAGCCCTAATCAGCAGTAGTATCTATACCTATAAAATGGTGCGTTAACCGTTGGAATGTGACAAAGGATGTTGCACCGGTCCCCACGAACCCCGTCCGAGCCTTCCTGCACTCGCCTGAACTGGGTTCGCAGGTAACTGTCGGATTGAAATTTTCAACCTGGGGGCAGCGGCCCCCCAGTCGCGAACAAAAAAAAAACTTCAAGCCCCAACGTTCCTTGCTCCGCGCCGCACCAGAGCCAATCAGGCTACGCGGTGCGGGCAAAAGGAACGTTCAAAAACCGGCCACAGCCAATCAAAAGGAAGACAAAGAAAAAAACCGCTGCTGTATCCAAACACGTGCAGGCAAAACTACAAGCCCCAGCGTCCTGCGTGCCATTAGCGTGCAGATTCCTGAGGCAGCCAGTGCCACCGCTCCGCTTCCTTCCCACGGGCCATCCAGCATGGCCCGTAGGAACGAAAGGCACCCTCCCCGCAACTGCGCTCCCTTCCCAAGGGCCATCCAGCATGGCCCATGAGGAAAAAAGGCACCCACGCCGCCAGTGCCCTTCCTACCCACGGGCCACCCAGCATGGCCCGTGGGAATGAAAGGCACCCCCGTCGCCAGTGCCCTTCCTACCCACGGGCCACCCAGCATGGCCCATGGGAACAAAAGGCATCCCCGCTGCAAGTGCCCTTCCTACCCACGGGCCACCCAGCATGGCCCGTGGGAACGAAAGGCACCCCCCCTAAAAAACGGACGCACCAAAAAACAAATCAAAAACAGTCAGAAACAAAAATCTAACCTTTAAAAAATAAACACAAACACATCCACAAAAAACACACAACAAAAAACAACAGCCCCCCGCCAACAAAAACTCAACCCCCCAATAAATAAATAAATAAATCAGAGAGCTTACCATGAAGACGTCTTGACTTCATGGCGACAGGATCTCGAATGAGCTATAAAAAGGAAGTAACACTTACTGGAAGCGACACCCAGAGGACAGAAGAGGAGAATGGTAGAGAGGAAGCAAAGCTCATCACCCCCACCCAGAGGCCAAAAGAAAAAAGACATCCAAAAACATTGCCACTGCAAAGAAAAATTCAAAATTCAAAAATGCAAAATATAAGTTAGCACAACATTCAAAAATATACACACTACTCTCAAAAAATACAAAAAAACCCCATAAATCACTTTTTACTCCAAAAAACCAAAACACCAAACCAAAAAAGAAAACAACAAAATTAAATTTACAATTTAAAAAAATTAAATTAAATAAATCAAAATAAAATTTGCATAAACAAAAATAAAATCAAAATAATAATGAGAAAAAAAACACTGGGAGTGCACGTCCGCCACAGGCAGATGCAGCGCCACGAAGCCACAAAATCACAAAACCTTTCAAAACCATTAAACACAGCCCAGCACCATTTGTCCAAGAAAACAAATGAAACCCTTCACTCTCCAAAACCAAATTTAAAGAGCCCGGCACTGAGGAAGCCAGCACACAAAAAATAAAAAATAAACACACACTGAGAGCGCAAGTCCGCCACAGGCAGACGCAGCGCCTCAAAGTCACAAAATCACAAAACCTTTAAAAACCATTAAACACAGCCCAGCACCATTTGTTCAGGAAAACAAACAAAACCCTTAACTATCCAACACATTTTTAAAATGCCCGGCACCGCCGGGCAAAATCTGCTAGTAGAGTATATAAAGAGATATAGCCACTAGACCGTATTACATCAAGTGTAGATGAGACATGGTGAAACTGCCTACCAATGACAAAATTTAAAAAGAGAGAGGATCCATTCGCCTTTTCTAATACTTTGCTTTATACCTAATGTTATTTGTTTGTTTGTTTGTTTTGTTTGTTTTGTTTTATTTATATGCTGCCTTACTCTCAGAACCAAAATTCTTGCCACCTCATAGCTAGATTTTAAATAAATGCAAACAAAAAGACAACTAATAATAGTTGTGTGTCATCTAGTCAATTCTAATTTAAGGTGAGGTGACCCTTTCCAGGGGGTTCTGGGTAGAGAGTACAAAGAAGTGGATGACCATTCCCTTCTTCTGGGGGCACCCTGGAAATGTGTATCTTGCACATGCAATCATACTATTATCTCTTTTATCCTTTCTTCTGGAAGCACCCTGGGACTGTTGAGCTTAGACAGGACCACACAGGCTGGTTCTTCTCCAAGGAGACACACTCGGAAGTCAAACTCACAACCTCTGGTTCTTCAGCCAGATACTTTTTTAAAAGCCGCCCAGAGTATGAAAATATCCCAGAAAGGTGGGATATAAATTAAATTAAATTGAGGACATGGTAATAAATTGCAGTTAAAGAAATTATATATTTTAAAACACAGTTGAATAAAAACCATTTAAACTCACACACACCCTCCAGCAACCTCCTAACTCCTCCCTCGCTATCTGCCCAGCTGGGTACATCTCTGCCACAGGGCTTTTCATTGTCAAAATTCAACAGGACCTTTGCTGTGGCAGCTCATCCATGAGGGCATCCATTTTTGCGTGTTTGCTTGCGAGAGATAAAGAACCTCTCTGTGTGTGTGTGTGTGTGTGTGTGAGAGAGAATATGCATACCTGTTTGCAGTGCAGTATGTAGGATCTGTGGGCCCCTAGGCTGAACCTGTGGCGCAAGCTCTACTGGGGAAAGTATTTTTAAAAAATTAACCTACAAAAACCATATTTTCAGCAATTATCCAATTAAAAACTGAAAAATAAACATTTAAAGTTTATTATTAAATTATAGAAAATTTACGTATGACATTCCTATACAGTATCACGTGGTGCGGGGGGCCCTTTGTGGTGCGGGCCCATAGGCTGCAGCCTAGGTAGTCTATGCTTAAATCTGGCCCTGTCTGTTTGACTCTGCATCTTCTGCCAACCTAGCAGTTCGAAAGCAAGAAATTGCAAGTAGATAAATAGGTACCACTTCATTGAGAAGGTAAACAGCATTCCGTGTACTCTGGTGTTGAGGCATGTCTGCCACATGACCACAGAGACGTCTGCAAACCAGGGCCATAGCCAGGGGGTGGCCAGAGTGGGCATTGCCCCCCCTGAGTGAACTGTTTGCCCACCCTCTAACAATGATATTGTTGCCCATCCTAAAAAAATATTTGCCCACCCACATCTAGAATCCTGGCTACGGCCCTGCTGCAGGCACAGACAGAACTGACTCTTTGGCTATAAACAGAGATGAGCACTGAACCCTAGAGTCAGATATGACTGGCTTTCGAGCAAGGACAACCTTTACCTTTACCTTGACTCTGTATGCATGTGGTGTGTATAATTACACACATTTAGCACTGACTCTGCTCACAGTTAGTTGTTGTGCCTTTTGCCCCATGCTCCACTGGACCGTGATTGTATAAATTTCAACAATTTTAGTTGAATTCTATCCATTTGTAACACTACCCTGTACTTTTACACACACACTGAAAATCTCAAAATACTTTCTAGCTGAATGTAGCTTTCCATTATAGACACATTCTAAAGTTCAAGTGTGACTTTATGTCTGGGGCTGTAATTTTAACAGAAATAAACACAGGTTAATCTGTAATCATGTGATGCTATACAAGCAAATTAAAAGATAAATATGCCTTCTTTAATTTCTATGCCATCTCCTGTGGAAAATCAATTGATGCCACTGCTCTTCTTGCCACATTGTTCAGAAGATTTGTTAAAACAAATTTCCATTTCCATTTCTTATGAATTCCTCTTTGGAATTCGCTTATTTTACTATTGTAAAAAGGATAGAAAACCAGTTAAAATTGTGCTTTAATTTTCTGAAATGTGTATAAGCTTGCAGTTTTAGGGAGTGCTTCGATTTTTCAGTAGGATTTTCTTTTCCAGTCAACATATGTTTCATAAAGATATAAAAGAAAAAATAATTAAAAGACAGGGAGGGGGGACTCCACAGAGTCCTTTAAATGCAACATTGTAAAAATGTGATTTTAGAATAAACAAAATCTTCAGTGGCATGAGTTCCCAACGTTTTCCCTCCAGCTTTGGGGGCTGGAGATGGTGGTTGCCCCCAGTGCTTATGTTTTCAGCGGTGGAGGCAATTGTGCCATTTTTTTTTCAGCTTAGCATTTCAGATCCATTTTGGGATATATATATTTTTTGCAGTGTTTCTGCAGTGTTTCTGCAGCTAAAATGCATCAATTTGGGACTTCCTGGTTCCTCACTGGGAACCCAGGCACTGCTGGAAGCTCCACCCGGCACTGGAGGCCCCAAACTGGTGCGTTTTAGCTGCCAAAATGCAGTGGAGCAAAAATGCTCCAAAAACCCTTCCACTGCTGTGGGAAGTGGTGGAGGCTGTGCAAAAAGTCGCAAAAATGGCACAATTGCAGCCACTGCCACCGCAGTAAGTGACATTTTCAGACTTCCGATGGTGGTGAGATCTTCTGGTGGTGGTGCCTAGGTGGCCACCATGGGCCGGATTAATGAGCTCAGTTTTGTCTGGTTCAAAATTGATTCAAAGAACAAAGGATAAACAACACATAGCTGAGGCATGCATTATCTTGCCCAAATGAGTCTTGGTTTAAATCATTTGAGAGGTCTCATTTATTTTGCATTGATTCCTGAAACTGTATTCTTCTGTGTGTATTTATCGCTGTGTTCTATGTTCACAACGCTGGGCATTATGACAGTAAATATACAGAAAAATGCTGGGAACATTCATTTTAACCCAACACTTAAGCTAGATATGGAACCAGTGTATTGGAAGCTATAGCTCCCTTGGCTGTCTTCCGAGATGGTACTTCTAAAAATTAGCCTAAATCAAGACACATTGCTAGGCTTTTTACACTGGCACATGGTTTAATTTCTGAATGAGATAAATAAGCAGAAAAGAATAGGCAAGCCAAAAGCTGGTGCAGGCCCGGCTTTGCCTTGCTGATGTGGCATTTCCTTTACTGACAATACTTAAGGAAATAAAAGAAGCCAGAAAGCAGAGGGAACATGTCATGGTCCACCGAACCAGCGGGTGACATGATATCCAAATGACTTTAAAAATGCATGCAAATGGACATGATTTCTCAAGTCTGTTTGCATGTGCAGAATGTTTCAAAAGGTTTGCCTCCTCACTTAATGTGAGCTGAGCCTTGCCACATCAAAAGATCAATTCAAGAATCTGCAACAGCAGAAGAACAGCAGAAAGAAGTCAACCAAGGGCTTGTCAACAGTCAAAAGTCTTAGGCGTAATCCCAGGGTGACTCTGTGTTACCACTATCCTTTCCACTTCTTGCCCTATTAGACAAAAATGATGGATTGCTGCTGTGAACAGAAAATGTGAACAGGGACTCTGGTGGCAAATGGCAGCTAATTAATGAAGTTTCAACGACGTGCTAGACATGCTAGTAATGCAACCTGGGACACCACTAGGCACACATCTTCTGGTACTTGTTTATAAGAAGCAATTTACATGATATTTCTTATACTATAGTAAAATCCCAATACGATTCTGGGCATTGCCTGGAATTAGTTAAAATTGCAAGCAGTAGCGTATGAGGGGCCCACCTCTCTGGCGCACGAAGAAGGGCTTTCTCCGTGTCCGCACCAGCCCTCTGGAACCTCCTTCCAACAGAATTGAGGCTACAGACAGAACTGCTGCCCTTCAGGAAAAGTCTGAAAACCTGGCTGGCAGGGCAAGTGTGGGGCCTTAATGGGAATATGGCTCCAGCCTGTTGGCTCATCCCCAGTTAATACTTAGTTAATATCCCTCCCTTTGTGTTGTTGTATCCCCCCCCCCATTCCCTTTTATTTCTTTTTATTCTTTTAATTGGGGTGGGGGTAGTAGGGTGAAGAAGTGAGTGGGCGATTTGGGATTTTAAAATCTGTTTTTATACATTTTTAACTGTTGTACGCTGCCCTGAGTCAGGTTCTCCTGATTGGGCAGCCTATAAATTTAAATAAATAAATAAATGAGCCAACACTGTGAAGGCCTGCTAAGGAGAAACTTCGTAGCCTCTCCGGAACATTACCCTTATTCCAGCTGAGCCAAGTCAATAATGCGAGTGACTTCCTTTGTCTTCATTACAGCATCTCCTGGGTTTTGTGGCTTCCTTAATCATATAACTGGGTTGAGAACATTTAACCACAATCTTCCTTTTGTGGTTCAACAAAAGGCACAACTGTTGGGTTCATCTCACTGGTGTACTTCTTTTTCTTCTATCTGGAGCATTATTTTCTTAGCGCTTTTAAAGTGTTGGCCAGTTCTGAGTTGGCCTTTTGGGCTGAGTGGAGCGGGGTATAAATCCAATTAAACATTAAACATAAACATAGTATTCTCACACAAATATTGTTGTTTTATCAATACAGCCATGGGAACAACATACCCTGTGCTTTCTCCAGTTGGCAGCACCTCTTCAGGGTCTGATCAGAATTCTTTCTCAAACCTTTTCACTGAAGATTATTGGATATGAATTAGTGGTATTTTAATAGGATGCAGAGGGGATTGTGTAAATTTTTACTATTTAGATCAGGGGTTCGCAACCTATGGCCAGTGGCACCATTTCATGTGGCCCTCACTCCTGCTGCTGCCACCACCACTGCTGGAAGCGGTGAAACCAGTCGAAAACATGCTGTACTCAATCCCACCCCTGTCACCTCTAGAAGCAGTGAAGGCAGCTGAAAATGTGCTGTAAATGCACCCACAGATGTTGTAAACATGTTTACGACAGCCGCAGACACCTTTTGCAGCAGTATTTACAGTGGGGGAACCACATGTCTGGCCTGATCAGTTGTCTGAGGAGTTGTGGTCTGGTCCATGGCTGGAAAAGGTTGAGAACCCCTAAATTATTAGAATTTCTTATTTTACAGCAGGGGTGGAAAACCTGCACTCCCTCAGCTATTAATGGAATACACTTCCCAATGTACTAATTAGACTTTCTGGCTGGGAATGATGAGACCTGGGATTGAGTAACATCTGGAAAGTCAAAGCTTCCCCATTCCAAAAGTAAAAAAAAAAAAGTAGCAAGCTTGTCCAGTATCCAGACACAGTATCTTTGCTTTTTTTCCTGATAATGATACTCATTTTAGATAGATCAGTTGTACCTTGAAAAACTCAGAATGTTCTCTTTGCTATCATTTAACAGCATAAGTAAACAAAAATCAATGAATGAATAGTGAGTTCCTCATCAGATGCATCAGAGGTATGGTACTGTGCAAAAATCTTAGGCCATGACCAGATGTTTAGGTGAAACCTCAATGAATGATTTGAGGGGAAATAACTTGGACACCCAAACTCCAGACCTCACCAATCTTGGGAAAAGTTGCGAGGAGAATGAGCAGAAGACTCCAATTTTCATGTGTCTAGGTGGTTTGGGGACTATAGTCTGCCTTGTGGATCACAAATGGCTGATGGTATCTCTTCATCTGAGATGAATCCCATCTCAGAAGATGTTTTATATTGCTCTGTATGTGCTATCTACTCACTGAACATCTAACACGTTGACAAAGTATAATAACATTTTAAAAAGTGCAGAAACATAAAGTGATGAGTGCAGTAATTGTTTTTTCCATATGCCTTCTTTTTTCACATGCTTACTTTCAGTCTACCACCAGTGCCAACTACATCTGCAGTTCTGTTCCAGATCTTTCAGTTTCTCTTAATTTTTTATCTACAGTATTTAGTTTTTAATTTCTCCTCTTAAGCTCACTTTCCCCTCTTGAGACTGTTTTTCAGTTTGCATAAAATTAGAGACTGTGGTGGCTCAGTGGTTAAGAAGCTCACCTTGTTATCTGGAAGTTTGGCAAGTCGGCAGTTCAAGACCCGAGTACTGCATGATGGAATGAGTGCCCGTCTCTGTCCCAGCTCCTGCCAACCTAGCAGATTAAAAACAAGAAATTGCAAGTAGATAAATAGGGACTACTTTGGTGGAAAAAGATCTTGGGGACATGAAAGGAGCCTCATTCAAGTGTCCCCTGAGTGGAGTTCCTCCAACAAAAATCCTGTCAACCCAGAAAGCACCTTTGTGTGCTTCTGACATGATTTTAAAAAGTTTGCATAAAAATTTATATGCCTTTTTCTTACATTTCTCCAGATGTATGCATTTTGATACATATTTTAGCCTAATGCACATTTTGTCTAAGCAATTTCCCATATACTGTATATTAATTTTAACACTAATTTCAATCATATATATTAATTTTGTCTATACTTTCCCCAAGTATGCACTCTTTTTGTGTACATATCTGATCAAAGATTTCTACCACAAAACTTGGAGAAATCTGAGTTTTAAAGAATAGGTAGATTTCAAATTGCATTTTGGCACACATGTACCTTTCCAGAAAAGTGGTAAGTAAGCCAATTTCTCCCCCATCCTTGTTCTGACTTTGGTATTATCTTTTTTGTTGTTGTGCATGGCAAGTAGAACAAGAAGCAAGGGTCAAGGAGGCTGTTTGAAAACAGCTGTCCAAGTTTGTTGCTTATTAATACAGCTAGAATAAAATCTACCTACATGCCACTTTACCAGGAGCATACAAGTTCAACAGCATGTTGATGTTGATCAAAAAGCATCCCCATCGAGTTTCTCCCGGGCCCACGCCACTGGCCCCGGGTGGGAGATGTGGCTCACCTGGAGCCACTGACCTCCTCCTCCTGGCCCTGCCCACCGCAAGGTCTTGAAAGGCTGGGGCCGCCAGAGCCGCTGGAGCTGCTGCCATGAGGGTCCCTGCCGCGTCTCTCCCGGGCTCATGCAACCGGCCTGGGGTGGGAGACATGGCTTACCTGTAGCCATCGACCTCCTCTTCCTGACCCGCCCACCATGAGGACTTGAAAGGCTGGTGCTGCCTGAGCTGCCACTGTGAGGGTCCCCACTGCATCTCTCCCAGGCCCACACCACCTGTTCAGGATGGGAGATGCAGCTCACCTGAAGCCACTGACCTCCTCCTCCTGGCCCCAGCTGCCATGAGGACTTGAAAAGTTGGGGCAGCCGCCGACTTTGCCATCCTTTCTGACTTCGCCTTCTTGGCCTCGTCTGCCAGGTGGGCTTGGAAGGAAACCAGGGATTTTTCAGTCAGTTATGTTTTGCTTGTATTGCATTTTTACATTACTGTTGTAATATGATGTATTGTTATGCAATTTTGTATTTTGCACATGTAAATTGTATTATTGCCTATAATCCTATATTATTGTATTTCTGTATTTTTTGGATACTGTGGACCGCTTTGGGTCGTCCACAAAATGAGGAAAGTAGTATATAAAAATAAATTCATATTCAAAATTCAAAATTCACGGAACTTCACCAGCTTTTATAACATACTTTTACTTCTTTTTCAATTCCTGAGATATACCTAACTGAAAAACTAGGGGAATTTGAAGATGTATAGAAGAATCAATAGGCATGATTCTTTAAATAAGCATAGATTTTTTAAAGTGATCTCACTATAAATAATTGGGGCTCGGAATGCAAGCGCGGCACCAAAATGGCCGCCGCGCTCTTTGTGGGGCCCCCCCACAGGACGAAGGATCCGGGTAGTTTAGGGCGTGGCCAGCTCCCTTATAAAAGGGGTGGCCATGAGGCAGCCGAGCTGCCATTTTAGCTAAGCGACGGAGCGGAGAAGTTTTTTCCCCTGTGTCTCCGTCGCTCCTTACCTTGCTTGGGAAGCATTTTGGCGGGGAATCTTCTCTTTCGGCTTCCCTTTGCCCAGATTGAGATGCCTTCGAAGAAGAAGGCGGCTTCGAGTGCGGCTCGCGCTGTCAGGAGGCGCAATCCGGGTCGGAGGACCGCGGTGGCGCCTCCCCAGCAGCCGCCTTTGCCGGTACCCGCCGGGACCGGCGGGATGGGGTCGATCACCCCTTGGCCAGAAGCGGGAGACCCGAGCATGGGCCCGGTAAGGGCTGCGGCCCGCGGCCCGCAAGCGGTGGACACCGCTCCTGGCTCTGCCCATCCTGCTGGGCCTGCAGCAGTTGGGGCGCAGCTTCCCCCGGGGCCTTCTAGCCTTGGGGGGTGGTGTGGCCCCCTGCCTTGGCAGGTGCCTGCACCGACCCTGCTGGGCTTCGGTGTGGGGCAATGGCCCTACTCGGGTCCTGGGGTACAGGGACCTGTACCCGTGCCTGTAACAGGCGGGCCGGCCGGCCCTTGGCCCCATGTCAGCGTGGAGGCCTTACTGGCCCGCGTTGCGGCCCTGGAGGCGTCCTTGGCTCGGGCCAGCCATGCTGGGGCTCCCTGTTGGGTTCGTTTAGAGGCGTCGCCGGCTGGGCAACAGCAGGCGACGGGACGGGTCGAGCTGCTGCAGGCGCGTGGCGCGACTTCGGCCACTGCCTCGCAGCTCCCCAGCCAGCAAGCAGGTGCGGGTCAGGCCCCGATGATGAGCTCTACGGCGGTCGTGAGCTCCGACGCCCCCGGTGGGCCGGAACCCCCGGTGGGGGCAGCCCACGGGGGTGCAACATGTGAGTATGCGGTCCAAGCCAGTACACCTACACACATTGCCGCTATGGGGGGGGTTTCAATGGCCTTGGCCTCGCGCGGGTGGTGCGGTGGCCCAGCCGCCGGCGCCCCACCCGGCGATGATAACTGCCACCCAGAGCCCTGGGGTCGGGGGTGTTCCCTACCCTGCGGGGAATGTATTGGGGGTGGCTGGACTAGCACAGGCCCCTTTTCAGATGCCCACGTTGTCTGCGGTGCCGGTTTCGGCCTTGCCAACGGCGGGATATTCTTTGCCACTGGGTGACCACCTAGCACAGGCCACCAGAGAAAAGATATGGCGGGGGGAGTATGTAGATATCTTCTCACTCCTAAACAGAGAGCCCACCAAGGAGGAGAGGGAGGGGCAGGATGAGAAGGATAAGGAGCAGGCACGTCGTCGCAAGCCACCACGTACCTGGGCCAACTGGCTGCCGGCTTACTTAATCTACATGGCAGTGTACCTGAGGGCGCGGCCGGATTTGGCTATTCCGATGGTCCAATATTTGGACAACATCTATAGGGCGATGGTCGATTTTCCGGGCCCCTTGTGGTTGGCTTATGACGAGGAATTCCGTATGCGGATTCCCCTGCACCCCGAGATGAGGTGGGACAAGCCGTGCCAGAGGCTTTGGCTTCTGTACATGACGCCCACGTGCCCCGCGCCAGGGGAGAGATACCATTGTGGACATGCGGTCCAGCGAGCGGCCCCAGCACAGGTTCCCCGCCAGGTGGCGGGGCAGGGGGTTCCAGCCCGCCTGCTGTGCTGGACTTTCTCGTCCAATGGTTCCTGCAATAGGAAGAATTGCAAGTACAGGCATGAGTGTCCCACCTGTGCGGGCCCCCACGCAGCCTCTGCCTGTCCCAGGCATGGAGGGACACGGGGCAGAGGGAGGGGCGGACAGTGGGCTGGCAAGACTGCCACAGATGGAGCTAGTTCACCGAAAGGCCCCCTCCCCAATTAATGTGCGTATGTTGGAGCGTTGGCTCACATCGTACCCAAAGGGGGAGGATGCGGAGTATCTCCTTCAGGGCTTTAAGCAGGGGTTCCGTATCCCTTTCATGGGTGATAGGTCCCCTCAGGATGCCCCCAACTTTTTATCCCTTAGGGGGAGGGAGGAGGTGGCTGCTGCCAGCATCATGAAGGAGGTAGATGCGGGCAGGGTCGCTGGCCCTTTCCCTGCACCCCCGTTTACTAATCTTAAGGTTTCGCCCCGGGGCTTGGTTCCCAAAAAGTCTATAGGCGAGTTTCGCCTTATTCATCATTTGTCCTACCCAGCCGGCCGATCGGTCAATGATGCTATCCCTGATGACCTTTGTTCAGTCAGGTATACATCTTTTGACCACGCGCTGCGCATGGTGCGCTCGTGTGGCCCGGGTGCCCTGCTGGCTAAGTGCGACATTAAGTCGGCTTTTCGCCTTTTGCCAGTGCATCCGGGCGACTTTGAGTTGCTGGGTTTTAAATTTCGGGGCAAATATTATTTTGATAAGGCCATGCCTTTTGGCTGTTCCATATCATGCTCGGCCTTTGAGCGTTTCAGTACCTTCTTAGAGTGGGCTTTCGTCCGCAGGTCAGGGTCCCGGTCTGTAGCCCATTACCTGGATGACTTTTTATTCGGGGGTGAACGGGGCTGGGACACGTGCACACGTCTCCTCACTACATTTCAGACGCTAATGGAGGAACTCGGTGTCCCTTTAGCGCCCGAAAAGACCGAGGGCCCATCTACCAAGTTAGTATTCCTGGGGGTGGAGATTGACACAGTAGCGCAGGCTTCTAGGTTACCGGGTGAGAAGGTGTCCAGGATAGTGGCCCTTATCTCGGATTTGCTGGCCAAGCGCAAGGCATCACTGAGGGAACTGCAGGTGCTACATGGTCACCTCAATTTCGCTTGCAGGGTGGTCGCACCGGGCAGGGCTTTTGCTCGGCGCTTGTGCGACGCCATGGCAGGGTTATCCAGGCCTCACCACAGAGTCAGGCTTACCCGGGGTATCAGGGCAGACATGTTTGTCTGGTTACAGTTCCTGAGGGAGTTCAATGGGGTCTCATTTTGGAGGTCTGACCTCCTGGCTTCCCCCAATTTTCAGATCCAGTCTGATGCCTCAGGATCCCTGGGTTATGGGATGTACTTCAATGGGAAGTGGGCCTATGGTGGATGGCCACCGGCCTGGGCAGGCACGGGTCGCTTGCGCGATCTCACATACCTGGAATTTTCCCCTATCCTGGGTGCTTTGATGCTACGGGGCGAGGAATGGGCCAACTCGGTCGTGCATTTCTGGTGTGACAACGCTGCTGTTGTCCACATTGTCAATGCACAGACTTCCAAATCGCCCAGGGTTATGGACCTAGTGCGCCAGTTTGTGCTGCGCTGCCTGCACCTCAACGTCTTGTTCAGGGCTAGGCATGTCCCAGGGGTTAATAATGATATTGCTGACGCTTTGTCCCGCCTGCAGATCTCCCGGTTCCGTGCCTTGGCCCCGGATGCGGAGGAATTTCCCTCGCCACTCCCGGACGAGATGTGGACCATTGGCAAGGAGAGGTGAACCGGGCGATTGGCCTGTCATTAGCGCCACGCACGCGTAAGGCGTACCAACAAGCATTTAATTCTTACAGGGCATTTTCTGCCCAATTTCACCTGCCAGAGACCTGGCCTATCCCGGTGGACCATGTTCTGCGGTTCACCTGCATGCCCAGGGCCTCGCACCTCGCACCATAGCATCCAAGCTCTCGGCGCTGGCTTTTATGGCCAAAGTGGGAGGTCATGTGGACAGCACCTCTGACTTCCATGTGAGACATGTTTTGGAGGGGTGGGTGCGCGAGCGCGGGCATTGCCCGGACGACCGGCACCCTATTTCCCCAGGGGTTCTTACCCAGTTGGCCCGGGGCTGGCCAGGCCTCTGTTTTGATCATTATGAGGCAGCCCTTTTCCATGCAGCCACAACGGTGGCATTTTTTGGAGCGCTCCGCATCAGCGAACTTGTGATGCTGTCTAAGGCGGATGCAAGTTGTAGGGCACTGGAACTCGAGGATGTCTATGTTGCCAAAGACTGGGCCCAGTTGAGGATACGCTCCTCTAAGACCGATCAGCGTGGCGTAGGCAGTGGTGTAAGGCTGCTACGGTGTTCTTTGGCAGACATCTGTCCGGTTGGTGCCCTACAGGAGTTTCTTGCACTGCGTGGCACGCACCATGGCCCGTTTTTCTGTCACCAAGATGGGTCTCCCCTTACTAAATTTCAGTTTTGGAAGGTGACAGGCAGAGCCCTCGCCAGGGTGGGCCTACCACGTGCCCGTTATGGCACACATTCATTCCGTATTGGGGCAGCCTCTACAGCATCTGCTTTTGGGTACTCCGGGGCTGACATACGCAGCATGGGGAGGTGGGGTTCGCAATGTTTTCAGTTTTATGTGCGCCCACTTCCGCCGTGAGTACCAATTCAGTCACCTTACCTTCCTTTTTTCCTCAATTTTCTTACAGACCCTGGGTGTCGTATTACACTGGTGACAGTATGGCTGGTGGGCCACAGCTATGTGCAAAGGGCAGCACGTTACGCTGCGGCGACAGAGTGGGACCCCGACTGGGACTGGGTGAACACGCCAGTCCCACATGGCATGGCAAGCCTGGGATGTTATGGCGGGAGCTGCTGCCTTTTCTTTTTTCAGGCAGAAGTGCTGACCCGCCTGACATTCTCATCATACACCTGGGGGGCAATGATTTGGGTCAGGTCACCGGCTTATCGCTCAAGCATGCGATTTGCGAGGACCTCGCCTACTTGCACTACGTCTGGCCTCCCACAACCCTGGTTTGGTCGGGCATGATTCCGCGCCATTCTTACAGAAGGGGCGTTGACCTCATGGTCCTTGACCGCGCTAGGCGCACGGTCAATAGGGCGGTGGCGCGGTTCCTTGCCGACAGGGCTTGGGGACGGGTCAGTCGTCACCCCGCTATTAGCCTACAAGTGTGCAGGGGATGGGGTCCATCTGTCGCGAGGAGGTATGGATCTCCTGTTGGGTGATTGGCGAGCAGGCCTGTTCACCGAGCTGATGGTCTGGGGGGGGCATCAGGCCTTCTTTGAAGCCCCTCCGTGTGGCGGGTAGCACTGGTAAGGTAAACAGTTATGACCCACAGGTATCCGGCAGGTTCGCAATTGACTGGACAACACTAGATAGGAATAAATTAGTTAAACGTTGTCCGGTCAACGACGAACCAGGCGACGGGGTGATGGCGATAGCTAGCCAGCATGCATCACCCCGTGATTTCACGGATACGAGTCAGAGGGTGGGGTCATGAGTTAGATATTGACTATGGTCAACAATTTGTTTGTTGTCAACAAACAAATTGATACAAATTGATACATTGTAACCAATTGCCGTGGGCAATTTTGGGTGGTACCTTACCAGTGTTACTTCGGCCTGCTTGCCTTAAGAATTATGATTGGTCGTTTTACCAATACAAATTTATAATTCGGACTAGGGCATGAATCAATAAATGTGGCCCAATGCTGTTATCCACTTTCAATGGTATCTGAGTCCGTTATTGGGGGGTGCGCCTGCAATGGCGTGCACAGTGCAGAAAGGAATATGAGACAAGAAATGAAAAATACTCTATATTAAGCAGAGGTCTTATGTCATAACAAAGTGGTTAATTCCTCACTGACTCACACAATTTATTTATTTTACTTAATTTATTGTTCCAGTTTATAACCTGCCCATCTAAATATATAGTTACTCTTGGCAACATCCAATACGAGCAAGATAGGCATGAAGAATCTGAGATGACTGCATTTTACACAGGAAACTCTTCCTCTGGGGAAAAGCATGCCTTGAAAGCACTTACCTTTAGCAGAACTGTGCCATGTCCAAATATTAAAAACTTGAGTGTTTCCTGGAGTTATTACGATAACAGCAGTATCTGGAGTACAATGTCATTGACAGAACCTCTATCAATTTATCTGTACCACATTATAAAGCAGCAAAAAGGAGAGGAAGCTATCCGTACCCTAATATCCCCTGGTACCAAAGAAACATTTGCTGGGTTGAGAGAACTACCACATCAGTAACTGGATTTGAAGCTCTGCAGACTCAAAAATAGAAGTTGTTCTTTGAACTGTGGCCTGGCAATAAGTGAAAAACAGCAGGAGGTCTGGATCTGTGTCAGTATCTGGGTACATGAGGCTTTGACTATTGTTTCAGAAAATGGTATGTTTTGGCTTCCAGGTAATACACTGTTGCCAAGAATTTCTCTTCCTGTATGAAGGGAAATCTTGTTACCAGAAGTTCAGAGCTGCCAGCTAAGAAAACGTCGACATGGTCCACAATTGGTACATGGCAGATCTCAGCTTCTTAAAATAAATGGCCCAGTGTGTATTATGAAGTCTAAAAATACACACAAACACTGAAACTACTGCTGTAGGAAAGTTAGGATAGGGACTGACATAGGAAATGTTTACCTTTAATGCTTCAACTGGAAAAAAAAAATCAAACCTGGAAAAGATAGGCTTTTTTTTTTGCCTGCTGAGTTTTAAAGCAGGGTGTATCCCGTGGAGGTACTTCTTCTCATTTCTATGGATGGTATACTATGAATTCTTTTTGTTGATGGAACAGCATGGAATTGGGAGGGAATCCTCAAAATCTGGTCTGAATTATTTGGGACCCTCAAGAACATACAGAGGAATGAAGGGACTGGGAGGGAGAGAAGAATTTTATTGTATGGGTCTATTAGGTATCCTGGCCCACTACCATGTAGGGCTTTAAAGGTCATCACCAGCACCTTCAATTGCACCCGGAGGCAAACTGGTAACCAGTGCAGCTCCTGGAGCAGAGGCAAGGCACGGGCATAATGCCTGCACCCCATCACCACCCGGGCAGCCACATTCTGGACCAGCTGCAGCCACCAAATGGTTGCCAAGGGCAGCCCCATTTATTATTATTATTATTATTATTATTATTATTATTATTATTATTATTATTATTATTATTATTATTGTTGTTGTTGTTGTTGTTGTTGTTGTTGTTGTTGTTGTTGTTGTTGTTGTTGTTGTTGTTGTTGTTGTTGTTGTTGTTGTTGTTGTTGTTGTTGTTGTTGTTGTTACTGTAATTGTTATTGTTGTTTTTGTAGTAGTAGTAGTAGTAGTAGTAGTAGTAGTAGTAGTAGTAGTAGTTGTTGTTGTTGTTGTTGCTCTGGTTGCTGTTGCTGTTGCTGTTTTATTTGTTTGCCGCCCTACTCAGCAGAGACCGACTCAGTGCGGCTCACAACACATCAAACAAAATACAATATAACAGAAACAAAATAGCAAATGCAATGTAGCAAAAAAATACACAATATGGCAAAGACAAAATACAATATAGCAGAGGACAAGGTCAAAAATACAATAGCAAATAGTAACAATAACAACTCAGTAATACATCACACAACTCACTCTGGTCCCAAGTCAAAAAGTAAAAAGTTATGGCAGCAAAGTCTCGCTGCCTCAATGGCCTTTTAAGTCCTGGCCGGAGGCAGCTGGAGGCGGGGCCCGGAATGCCGGTGATGTTATCATCACCACCACCACCACCACCACCACCACGTGATGATAGCATAGATGTACTGTAGATGGACCTCATGGCTGGCCAACCTGAGAGACTGGTGTGGAATGTCCTTGGGAAAACTGTTCCAAGAAGTTAAGAACAGGAAGACTTTTGCCATGATGATAGCCAATATTCGGAACAGATATGGTGCTTGAAGAAGAAAAAGAAGTGATAGCATTCACCTTCCCTATTCCTAATGCATTATAAATGGAACAAAGGGGAAAGTGATGTGGGTGAAATTGAATGGAAATGTATTGTAAATGATATCCAGTCAACATACTATGGAGACATAATGATGTCAAAATTGTGAAATGGGGATGGCTATGACATAATGAAATAAAAGGCAATTTGGCTATTTCATGAGTAACAGCAATTCTTCCAGTGTATTCTTCAGTGACTGCTTTTTAAAGATCATATTCAATCACAATAAATGTTCTCCTTGTATCTCATAAAATATTTGGACCATGTTTGCAACCATTTTCACATAGCTTAAGAAAAAGAATTTTAACAAATTAAAACATTGACTGTTCTTGGTTAATGAGCCACATCAGAACCATATAACAGGATATAACTGTTTTATTTCCAAGACTGTTACCTAATTCTGGATTTCATGAGCTGTTTTTCTCAAGAGTCATATATGTTTCATAAAGACGGGCAGAGGATGACTTTTTAGTGAAATGCTATAGCAACAATGCTTGACTTTAAAAAATAAAATCTTAAAACCCTTACTGACTCTAAGAAAATCTGTATACTGTATACTTGAGTATAAGCCAATTTTTAGCCCCATAAAGGAGACATGGCTTATATGTAGGTCAATGACCATGAGGGTCCCAAGACCACACCAGAATTGAGATGCACCAACAATTTAATTAATTTTGCCATATTTTACCATGTTTTAATGTATTTTGATTATTGAAACTCACTAGCAGCTGCTGCATTTCCCACCATCGACTTATACTTGGATCAATCTATTTTCCTGGTTTTTCAGGTCAAAATTAGGTACCTCGGCTTATATTCGAGTCAGCTTATACTTGAGTATATACTGTATACATTTCATCTGTTTTACGTTACACTTAGCTAAGTTCTACTGAACTCCCATGGGGCTTATTTCTAAGTAGCCTTGCCTGCTTAGAAAGAAGTCCCACAGGGTTCAAGGCTACAAGTATTTCAAAATAGCAAAATTAGGGTTAGGGTTGGGGTAGCTTTGAATCCTATGGGACTTACTCCAAGATAAGTGTGACTTAAGAGAAATTAAATAAGCATAAATTTCTTTAGTGATCTCACTACAAATAATTGAGGCTTGGGGTGGCATGCACAGTGCAGAAAGGAATATCATACAAGAAATGAAAAGTGTCTTATGTCAACACAAGGTGGTTAATTCTTCACATAATTGACACACAATTTATTTATTTTACTTGATTTATTGTTTCAGTTTATAACCTGACCATCTAACTATATAGTTACTCTGGGCAGTGTAAAATACAAGCAAGATACATAAAGGAAAGAACAACCTTCCAAATAAAATACAGTATACAGTAACACCATTCATATTGATAAATAAAAATAACCCTTTGGGCATAAGACAAGACAAAGTAATGACCACAGAAGAAGATACCGCATCCATGAGACCAAAATTAATTCAGGGGCAGCATGTTCTTCAGTGCCTCTTTATATTGTTGTCAACTGCAACTCATATCTGAGAATGCATTTTTTCCTGAAGAAGGAAAAATTTCAATGGCATAAATTTGTTTAAGGTGGATCTCAGCTTGCCATGAAGTGACCGACATACTATGATCACAGATCCATCTCCTGCAGCACACATGAAATGAGACATGCAGGATTTAACATCAGGACTGCATTGGGCTGACACAGCCTTGAGGATATGGACAAGGTGCGCCTTCACAGTCAGTCCATCTGGCAGGGCCTCTTCCGCCTCCAGGATCATTGGGAATCAGAGTTCCTCCTCCACTCATTTTGCCATTGGGCCCAATGTGATGGTTTTCAGTGGCATTTCTTCCACTGAAGAGACCATCACCCCACCTAAAGGTTCTCATCCGCCCATAGCCATTGGCCCCTTTAGGGAGACGGGTTAGTTAACCACCACCTGACACTCTGCATTGAGTTGCTGGCTGTACGATCTACTACATTACCATAGCGGGATGTCCGGCCAGACATGTGCCTCCTTATATAATGTTGCTTTAACTAGCTTGTGGAATATTTGCAAAGATGGAACCTGATGAACGTTGTTTGGAAGTGCATTTCATAAGGTGGGAGCCGCCACCAAGAACTGCTGGTTTCTTGTACTGGCTTTATGCATTTCTCTCATCCATACTGAGAGAAAGGGGTAGTCCCGACATTATTTATCAAGGAAACACACTGTAGCAGATATCAAGGTCCTAATCCCATGTTCAACCAATCCCTGTCTCTTTATCTTCAGGCCATGTATAAATTATTATCATGTGGTCCCACATTTATGTCTGAAGAAGGGGACTTGATCCATGAAACCTCACATTAGAATGTAGCAATTAATGTTTAAGATGCTACAATGTTTTTGTTTTCTTTATTTTTTATGGTTTACTTCTGTTTTGCCTTGTTTCATGACTGATATGCCTGCAGAGACTAACACAACTGCACTTTGGCAAGTGCAGAAAGGGAGAGGGTTGCAGCACTCAACAAGGATTAATATTCTTGCAAGCAATACTCTTTTTGAAATGCAGAGCAGATAACCTACCATGCCACCATAAAATATTAATTAAGGCAGAGACAGGCATAGGGTTTTAAAACCAGCATTGTCCTTATAGCTGTAGCACCAGAGCAATAGAACCAGTGGTGGGCTCCAAATTTTTATACTACCACACTGTGGGCGTGGTATGGTGGGTGTGGCCAGGGGAAAGTTCTGCATTTCACCCAAATTAAGACTATTTTATTTCAAAACTTGGATGGGCGGGGCAAGCCAGAATTTCTGCTACCGGTTCTGGTGAACTGGTGCAATCCTGCTGATGCCCACCACTGAATAGAACACTTTCACCCATTCAGCCCCTAGCTCCACTTTAAAGTGGTTCCAAGGCATAGTCAGGTGTATATGGGGAGTTAGCAATAAAAGGGATTTTCCTCTCCCTTTCACTGATAGAAGCTGTTCCAACAGCAGATAATCCTTCCTGCATTTTGGCCTCAAGATAATTTGAGTTACAAATTTTATTAGCCCTAGCCATCCACCATGGCCATGATTGGGAGTTATGGGGTTTATAGTAAAGCAGGAGTCAGCAAACCTGATTCTTCAGATGTTCTTGTAGTGCAATTCCCAGAAGCCCTGATCAGCAGGTGTATTGACTTGGGCTTCTGGTAATTGAAGTCCAAGAACACCACCTGGAGAGCCGGGTTTGCTGACCCTTGGTCTAAAGCAAGGTTTCTATACCTTGGTCTCCCAAATGTTCTTGGAATTGAATGCCCAGAAACCCTGATCAGAAGGTGTGCTGACTTGGGGTTCTGGTAATTGAAACCAAAGAACACCTGGAGGCCCAAGGTTGAGAAACCCATGTCTAAAACATCTGAAAGGCACTTGGTTGCTTTCCTTTGCCTTTTGTAGGAACGTCAGGGTAATAAAGACTGGTAAATAAACCATTCACTTCACTACCTACCACCATAGAGATATATAAATATAAGAGTTCTTCTAGATGAAGCTTTTATTGTGAAATCACAATGCCTCATTCAGAAAACTTTAGAGCAGTGGTTCCCAATGGTGGGCACACACACACACACACACACCCAAAGGGGGACTTCAATTCACAGAAGCCCAAGTTAGTAAATTGGCTGTTCAGTACTTTTGGGAATTGATTTAGGCTTCTGAAAATTGAAGTCCAAAACCCAAAGGTTGGGAAACACTGCTTTAGAGGTTCCTATTTGTAACCCTCCTGTGTCTTCCCACTGCTTCTGCCATCATGTTTATACAAGAATAAGTAAGATGGTAAGGGAGAGACCGAATAGAATATCTGGACAGTGCATTATAATTTGTATGGCCAGAGTTACAATCCCTTCCCTTAACCCAGAATCACTAACTGAAACACAGAACTAAGCTGTTGTTGTTTTTGTTGGGATAATGTTGTGTTCTCAATAATATGCCTTTAACATATATATCATGTGTTCTCAATACTATGCTTTGTGTTCTCAATACTGTGCCTTTAACATATATATCAATGTAACCTGTTGCAATTAGGACGCGAGCTAATGACCACCTGGTGGCAATAGCGAGCTCCCAGCTCACAGGTCCCAATTCCCCAAGGAACCACAGCGCGGGAAGATTCCCGCCACTACCTCACCTGGACAAGAAGGGCGTGACCAGAAATGACGTCACGCCAACGGTAGCCAATGGGCTATCGTGGAGCCACATTCAAATGTATAACCACCGTATATATTGAGCTGCTCGTCCGCCATTACCTCATGTTCCCCCTGACCACCATGCAATAAAGATGTGTTAAGCCAATCCTTCGGCTGTTTCTTTGTCTTGGTTCTCATACACTAAATTGGCGACGAAGGTGGGATATGGCTTCCCACGAGACCAAGACACATGCCGATTTCGACATCAACAAGCCGGAAGACTGGGAGCTCTTCGAAATGGACTTCCAAGATACGCTGGTGGTGTCCGACATTACGGACGAGGGAAAGAAGAGGGCCATCCTCACTCGGATGCTGGGAAATGCCGCCAAACGAGTATTGGTGGACCTAGTAGCACCGAAGAAAGTGAGCGAGCTAACGGCCAAACAACTCCTGAAGGTGATGCGCGACCATTTCCAGCCCACGGTCTCGATGTTTTCGGCTCGAGATGCGTTCTGGAAGAGAGTTCAAGCGCCTGGTGAGTCCATCGCCGCTTTTGCAGCGGCTCTGCGGTTGGCCGCCAGCCCTTGCAAGTGGGAAAATCTGGAAATCACCCTCAGGGACCGTTTGCTGTGCGGCCTGTGGGACGAAGAGGTGCAGCGGAAACTGATGAACCAGGAGCCGCCCCCGACACTACGCGAGGTCGTGAAGGCGGCCCAGGTCGCAGAGGCCACCAGGGCCGGAGTCAAGGGGTTCAGAGAAAGGCCCCCACAGCCCGACAAGGCAGCGGGCTCGGTGCAGGCGGCCAGGCGCACGCCAAAATCGTCCACGGAGAGTAGCGACGACGAGGACGTCCAGAAGGTGCGGAAGGACGGCCGACGCTGCGACGGCTGTGGAGCAGCCCATGACCGCATCAAGTGCCCGTTCCGGAAGGCCGAGTGCCACAACTGCGGACGCCGGGGACACATCGCCAAGGTCTGCAGACGGCGGCGCAGAGACCAGAAAGGCCCGTCAGACTGGCTGCCGAAGACCAAGGAGGGCGCCCGGCCCGCGAGGAAGCAGGATGGTGTAGGCCGCATCTCCGACGACAGCAGCGATGAGGCCCCCGTGTACAGCGTGTCCTTGGGATACCCACGTTATTTTGTTGAGGTACTGGTGCAAGGGGTCCCCGTTAGGATGGAGATAGACTCGGGTTCCTCATATTCAATCATTTCCCAGAGGGAGTTTTTGGGAATTTTCCCCAACGTGCGGCCCAAGCTCAGAGCACTGAGGTCTACGCTGCGGGACGTGCAGGGAAATAGCATTCCGGTGTTGGGGGTTGGAAAATTCAAGGTCCAATACAAGCAACACGCCGCGGAACTTCCCCTGGTTGTTCTAAAGGGGGGAAGTTGCAGCCTCCTCGGGACTCAATGGTTTAAGTCCCTGGGTTTGTTCATTGGGGGGGTGCATGCCGTCGGGACTGACCCAATACAGGAGGTGTGTGACGCGCACCCCAAAGTTTTCAAGAAAGGACTCGGAAAATTCAAGGGACCCCCAGTAGCGTTCGACCTGGACCCGGAGGTCCGCCCTATCAGACTCAAGCCGTGCAGAGTGCCTTTCGCACTAAAGGACAAGATAGAGGCGGAACTGGACAAATTGGTGGGCCAGGGGATTCTTGTTCCTGTTGATTCCGTGGAGTGGGAAACTCCGATTGTAACTGCGCTAAAGGCCAACGGGGAGGTTCGCATTTGCGCTGATTATAAGTGCACCATTAATAAGGCGATCCGCCCAAATGCGTATCCGGTGCCGGTAGTCAGCCACCTGTTGGCCAGGTTACATGGGGGAAAGTGTTTCGCCAAACTTGACCTAGCGCAAGCCTATCAGCAACTCTCAGTAACCCCAGCTGCAGCTGCTGCGCAAACGATAGTCACTCATAAGGGGGCGTTCCAGGTGACGCGCCTACAGTTCGGCGTGAACTCGGCGCCGGGTATTTTCCAGTCGCTCGTGGAACGCCTCTTAAAGGGACTGGAGGGGGTCTTGCCATACTTTGATGACGTGTTGATAACGGGGGGGAGCGAGGAGGAGTTGGCTGAAAGGTTGGACAAAGTGCTGGCGGTGTTCGAAAAGGCGGGGTTGAGGTTGCGGAGAGACAAATGCGTTTTCTTCGCCAAAGAGGTGGAGTTCTTAGGTTTCTGGGTGACCCCCGAGGGAATCAAACCCTCCAAATCAAAGGTAGCCGCCATTCGAAATGCCCCTCGCCCCACCTCCAAGCCCGAATTGCAGTCGTTCCTAGGGCTCTTAAACTTTTACCATTCCTTCCTGCCGCAGAAGGCATCGGTAGCAGAGCCACTCCACAAGCTACTTAAGAAGGACGAGGCGTGGACGTGGGGCGAGAGCCAGGAGAAGGCATTCAGTGACCTGAAACAACTCCTAACGTCTGACGCCATTCTCACCCATTTTGACCCAAAGAGGCCAGTGGTTTTGATATGCAATGCATCCCCAGTGGGGGTGGGAGCGGTGCTGTGCCACGTGTTGGAGAACGGGAGAGAGGCCCCGGTAGCATTCTACTCCAGATCCCTGTCCCAAGCGGAATGAAACTATGCCCAAACAGACAGGGAAGCGCTAGCAATCATTGCGGGGACCAAAAAGTTCCACGATTTCCTCTATGGCCGCCCTTTCACCATAGTGACCGACCACAAGCCCCTGCTCGGCATTTTCACTGCAGACAAACCCACCCCTCAAATCCTGTCCCCTAGGATGTTAAGGTGGGCCATCTTCTTGAACGCGTATCAGCACGTGTTAGTGTACCGACCGGGAAAAGAGATAAGCCACGCGGACGCCCTGTCGAGGTCTCCCCTCCCCAACGCTAGCAGCGTCGTGGGCGAGTAAGAGCGAGACCGCCCGGTGCTCCTGATAGAGGTCTTAGATTCGCCCCCCATTGTACCCGCAGACATCGCCAAGGCGACTGGCAGGGACAAAACGCTTGCTCTAGTCAGCTCCTGGGTGCAGAAAGGGTGGCCAGCATCCTCCCCGGTGGCAGAGTTCGCCCCTTTTTTCAGGAAGAGGTTAGAGTTGTCCATAGAGAGGGGGTGCCTTCTGTGGGGCCAGCGGGTGGTGGTCCCCGAATCCCTGAGGCCTAGGGTGCTCAAACTGCTGCACGTCAGCCATCCTGGGATTGTGCGCTCCAAGGCTCTGGCCAGGAGCTATTTCTGGTGGCCCCAGTTAGATGCCGTCATCGAGCACATGGTGGGCGTTTGTGAGAGGTGCCAATGCTCCCGACCCAAAGAGGCGCGTCTGCCGCACAGGGAATGGGACGCGGCAAAGGGGCCATGGTCGCGGGTGCACATCGACTTTGCGGGGCCATTTAGAGGGACACTTTTTCTCCTCGTGGTGGATGCTTACTCCAAGTGGTTGGAGGTAATCCCAGTTACGAGCACCTCTTCAGCAACGACGGTGAAGCATTTGCGGAGGGTCTTTAGCACGTTCGGTATACCCGACACCCTGATTAGCGATAACGCTAGTTGTTTCACATCCGCTGAGTTCAGGGCATTCACAGAGATCAACGCCATTCGGCACATCACCTCCGCCCCTTTCCTCCCGGCAACGAACGGCCAGGTTGAGCGTCTCGTGCGCACCACCAAGGACGCGCTGAGGCGCATGGGCCCTGGGGATCTCAACCTACAGGTGTGTCAGTTCCTGCTAGGGTACAGGGTGACCCCCCTAGCTTCAGGGTACTCGCCCGCAGAGCTCTTAATGCGTAGGAAGCTGACCACGATCCTGACCAGACTAGACCCAACGAGGGTGGAGGACACAGGGAGAAACATCGGGTTAGAGGTCACGAAGAGTTTCGAAGTGGGTGCCCCGGTGCATTGCAGGAACTACGCTAGCGCGGGGTCAGCCTGGGTCCCGGGCGTCATCGTAGGGCAGATGGGTCCCGTGTCGTATTGTGTGGAGACCAGTGAGGGTCTACTATGGAGGCGGCACGCGGACCAGCTCCGGCGCCGGGTCCCGGCTGAACGACGCACGGACGGCGCAGATAAGGATTCAACGTTAGGGTTCTCCCCCACCGTTTAGCCCAAGGGGGAGGAGAGGGGGGCCGGTGGTCCCCGCCTAGGGGGGAGGGAAAGGAGGCCGAATCTGTCCTCATAGATATCCTGCGGGATCCTTCTAATGACCCCCTAGGGGATGCTTCTGATTTTCATTTACGAAACCGGGGGGTTTTCCGGAGTGGTCCCCCACCCATCCAAGCGAGAAGCGGGGTTTTCCGTTAGTCCCTAGTGCCCCCGGTTTTTCCGTCCCTTCCCCACAAGCCGCAGAGCCGCGGCAAGTCACTAACGAGTCTCCCTCTCCTGTTGCAGGACAAGGAGCCGGGACAAGCCAGCCAGCAGCACGCCCAAAGCGCGTTTGCAATAAGCCATCTTGGATGAGAGACTTCGTCTCATCCTAGGGGGGAGGGATGTTGTGTTCTCAATAATATGCCTTTAACATATATATCATGTGTTCTCAATACTATGCTTTGTGTTCTCAATACTGTGCCTTTAACATATATATCAATGTAACCCGTTGCAATTAGGACGCGAGCTAATGACCACCTGGTGGCAATAGCGAGCGCCCAGCTCACAGGTCCCAATTCCCCAAGGAACCACAGCGCGGGAAGATTCCCGCCACTACCTCACCTGGACAAGAAGGGCGTGACCAGAAATGATGTCACGCCAACGGTAGCCAATGGGCTATCGTGGAGCCACATTCAAATGTATAACCACCGTATATATTGAGCTGCTCGTCCGCCATTACCTCATGTTCCCCCTGACCACCATGCAATAAAGATGTGTTAAGCCAATCCTTCAGCTGTTCCTTTGTCTTGGTTCTCATACACTAAAGATAAACAACTGAGAAAGATAAAACCATAGGTCCTTAAATAGTTTCCGAGTAATCTATGCTGTATGCTTTTGTGAAATTCATCAGGAAATAAACAGAGACAAAAGCATTTCTTAAAATGTAGTTTGTGTTGAAAGCCATTTCAGAGTACAATTCCAGATAGTCCTTCATACTCTTTATTTATCCTCATGATTTGAATTAAATAAAGCAGTGTATTAACCTTCACAAAGTTATCATTTTTAACATTGCAATACAGAGTTTGCTGTTTTTTTCTGTTTGGGGAATCTGTAGAAGATCTTAGATTGCATCCCCTGTGAATACAGGGAGGCCAAGTGTAAATATGTATTTCTGGGATTTTCCATTTAATATTTTCTGTTAGTTTAACATGTTCATTTCATCCAATAGGCCATTTAATGTGTTCATTTCATCTAGTAGCAGCAGCAATTCTACAGAAACTAAGTAATGAAAAACAAAGGATCTTCTGGGATCAGCCCAATTCCATTTCCTGAAGTAAAATAAAAACCCCAGTCACAAAACGAACCTCCTCAAATATAGATTGTGTTTTGCAGTCATCTTAAAAGAGCCACTTAAAAGACAAGGTGCAATTGCTTTTGGTTGCATGTAAATGTAATTCCTTTCCTGCAATTGCAGATGGCTTCCAGTCCTACAAAATCTTGGTGATCCATATTGAATCTTCACTTTGCCAGTCCATTTGAGCATTGTAACCAATTCAAATCATCCCAAGGAGTTCTCCCTGTGTCACTTTAAGACATGTGCATCTGAAGCAAGGGTGGATCCTCGCTCCCACTGCCGCCACTGCCAGAAGCAGCAGAAGCAGCAGCGGAAAAGCCATGTCTGCATTTACAGCTGTCGCAAATACATTTATGACAGATGTAAACATGCCCACTGCTGTCATAAACATGTTTACAACAGCCATGGTCATGTTTTACGGCAGCATTTACGGCAGGGAAAACATCAGTCCGGCCCGCTCAGCTGTCTGAGGGATCATGACTCAGCCCATGGCTTGAAAAGGTTGAGAACCCCTGATCTAAAAGAACAAAAAAAAATCGCAATAGCAACCTTGAGCAAAGTTTTACATTGAACATAGCCCATTGTTACGTATTCGTTTGTTTTTCTGATTCTCACTATTGTTATGTTGAAAGGGCTTTTAACTGTTTTTAATATTGTTTTTTAATTGTTGCTGAGCAGCCAGTGAGCTGCTCACTGGACTGTGTACACCACCCAGAGTCTATTGAGTGGGGTGGTATATAAATCTATTGTAATTTTTTTTTAAAAGTAAAATATCAGAATTATGGAGAGGAGAGCTTTCATGCAGATGTACTGCTGAGGCTGGGCTGAAGAATCTCCTTATCCCCTCTATACTGTAATTGGAGAGTGTCACTAGATGGGTAGGAAGGGTTTGTCTTTATCAATGGTCAAATGGATCTGGGCAAGCAGAAGTGGAGAGGTTCACTCTTGGGTCATTTTATGTCCATCAGAAGCAAGTCCCTTTGGTTGGTGTTAATTTCTGTGAAAGCATATACTGTAGAGGACCATAACTCTTCAGATAAATACACATTGTATTCTCTCCCCCTCCTCTCTCACATCTCCTCCGATTCTCTACTTTCCTCTTCTAATAATCCTCTTTCAGTGTGTCTTTCTGACATTCAGGGAAAATGTTGCGCAGGAATTTGGAAACCTATAATATTTGCTTCCCTGTCCATGTGTTCTCTCCCCTTCCCCAGATGCTCCTTGGGAGGGAAGAAAACACCTTTTTTAATTTCCATGTTAGGGGCACATTCTTTTGATAAGTGTGGGTGGTGGTGGTTGATATGAGAGAATAAATATGAGTGAATAAGTCAACTGGCAAGATGGGGGACTAGTTACAGGTGGAAAACAGCAACAGATTGGAATATTACTAAATGGGGAAAGGGGGAAATTGTGGAATGAGTAAATGGAGAACATGCCTACCTACCACTCTGTCTCTCTGTGTGTAAACCCCATCTTTTGCCCCAACTCTGCCTGCCATGGCTCTGCTTGCCATTGGCTGCTAAGCCTTTTGCCCCTTTGATATGCTATATGTCTTTAATGGGCACTGGCTGCCATTGGATGTGGGTGGGACCGTCTGGATGTTGAACATTTTTAAGAGATGATAAATACTTTGACTGGAAATGGCATGAGGAAGAAATTAAGTGGGTGGAAATGTTTCATGGGGGCATCACACATTTGAAATTTGCAACCAAGTTTTATCAGATGCTTTTGAAACTGTACCCTTAATTTTTATAGGTCTGCTGGGTATTCTGACATTTCTCAAGCTTTTGACCATGAAAGTCACACCATAACTGCAACACAAATGACACAAAGCAGACGTCTCTGATAAAGTCATCCAAAAATAGTACTATAAAAGGCCGCAGCGGGTTGTTTCTCATCGGCTTGTGGTTTTTTTTTAAAATAAATAAAAAATTCCAGGTTTTTTTCATGCTCTTACAGAAAATGCTGAAAGTTTGTGGGATCTGTCTTGAAGTACTATTAAACGGGTTGATTAAGGGGCAATTAAAATCTTTTCCTTTGAACAAGGCCCTGCTGGAGCTTGCCAGTGGTGCCAAATCGATGGTGGGGATGTGCTTCCAAAGTGCGGTATCACTAAACACAGTGAACCATTATATGCTAGTCCAAGATCGTTGTAGCAGTATTTCCATGCCAGTGATGAAGAGAGATAAAGCAAATGAATCAATCACTAAAAAGTATGTAAAATAAAAATAAAGGAAAAACACACATATTGTTTTAAGACTAATAGATTTATTTCAGCATGAAAGAATGTTTGTAGTTTAGAGTCCACTTCTTCACTCTGGAATAAATCTATAACATTAAAAGTGTCATCATAGTTTTGTTTTTGTTATACAGTGGTACTTCGCTTAAAGAGCATAATGCATTCTATTGGGATTGCTCTTTAAGCGAGTTTGCTCTTTAAGTGAAACACCATTGTAAGTGACCAATTGTGACTATTGGTGGGTGGGGGGGATTGCAACCCCCGATTTTGTTGTTAAGCAACTTTTTGGTTGGTTTTAGTTGTTAAGCGAGGTGACCATTCAGAGAAAATTCTGCTCTTTAAGAGAGTTAGTCTCTAAGCGAGGCACTCTTTATGTGAGGTTTTACTGTATATGTCAAAACATAGAGGCATGGCTACTTGTCCCAAAACCACAAAGACTAGTTCTGCCTCTGATCAACAATATAGAAAGTAAAGGTGTGGCTCTGTGCTGCTCTTCCATGTGAAATGCAGGAAGAAATGCAGGGAAAAGGCTGTTTCTTCCCCCCTCCACTATTCCTGTTTGGACTGTGAATAATGGATTGGATCTAGGCTAGCATCATATTTACGCATTTTGTCTCTGTATAACACTGCATACAGGTAGATATCAAACATTGCATACTTTTAAATGAATGATTTATTTCATTTATACATCACTTTTTATAACTAATTATAAAGTACTTTATACATTGAAGTAAAAATAATAATAAAGCAGCACAATTCCAGAAATTCATCAGAGCAACAAGTTAAAATATACAATAGACAGTTGAAGATACATTGAAACCAGAGATCTCTTTGGGGTGACCTAAGATTGGCTGCAGCAGAGTAAAATTGGTGTGTCATAGAAAATAGACCCCTAGATCAGATGTCCCATTTGTCATTTGAGATCCACTGTCCCAGAGCAGCACTGGATTAGCAATGTGTCTAGAACCATCAAAGAATATGCAACCCCTAGGCATGAATCTAGTAGGGTGAGGAGAGACAAGAACCCTTTGTTTCCTTTGCAGAGACTCATTGAAAGCCATTTCATGCTGGGTAGATCCCCCTTGTTCCCCAAACTTGTGCCCCCCTCCCACTGATCCAAGTGAGGAGGGGATTTTCTATCCTGGTTTAGAGCAACAAGCCTGTCTCCATCACTGCAGATCTGCTTCCATGTGCAAACTGCCTGAATTGCTGCACCACCGAGCAGTCAAAAATAAAATTGCAACTAGTATTCTAAATAACTACTCAGTACTGTTATTCCATATCTTGACTAGCTATCAACCAACATATCTAGTATAAAAGTTGAGGGTAGGTGGGAGAAGTCAAAGTGGCAACTGCTGAGGAGGATCCAAGAGGAGTTTTAAACTCTGGTCAGGTTTGGCTGGGTATCCTCCCTATAGCACCGATAGCCACCCACAATGTCTCAGGTACTCATCTTGCTGAGCTTAATAATTGTGCTTCTTTAATAATCTTCACTTACTCCCCCGTTCCCACTTTGCTCCCACCAATCTTTAGCTGCTCCTGTGTGTGTAGAGAGAGGGTGTGTGTGTGTGTGTGAGGGTGAGGGTTTGCTTCACTCAGGCTGTTATAATACCCCAAGCCATTACCCCCACATAGGAAGCCCTTAAGTATTCAACTCAGCATTATTGAGATGAACTAATAAGGGTTCTACTAAACCAACAGTGAAAGGAAGCAAAGAGATACATTGAAATAAATCAAGACTGGTCTGAATAGTAAGATTATAAGGATTGCTATTACATTTAGAGAAGGCAGAGGGGACAAAATCAGAGTGATGAGGAATTAGCTTTGCCTCCTTTTGGCTTTGGCTCCACCTATCAATCAATCAATCAATCAGTTTAATTTATATCCCGCCTTCCTCAGCCGAGACCAACTCGAGGCGGCTAACAACATAATCCAACAAAGTAACAATAAAAAGATAATACAGAGAAACAACAAGTTCAAAATGGAAAACAATCCAGATAAGCATAATATCATAATACAAAAACTACAGTACATAATTTGGTCATAAAAATGCAATAAATATAATTATACTACAGCAAACCCAACATAACAAGACCCCCATGTCCACTGGAGAACAGTCGTAGGAGCTACCACTCCCCCAACAGCTTGGGGAAGGAGGTCCACGTCTCAGTCTCAACATGAGCCAAGGCAGCCACAGCAAAGGAGCCAAAGACGGCGATGGTCCTGGGGCGGCGGCAGTCCTGGGCCTGGCCCGGCGGCCCACGGCCCTTTATCTCCCCGCGCAAGGGACGGGAGAGGAGGGCGGGGCCAGGTGGAGAGGCCGATGGAATGGCCCTCTCTTCGCCCCCACCGGGGCAGGATGCGCAGCGGCGGCAGGCTCACCCGGGCGCCCCTCGCCTTTTAAGTCCAAGGGCGAGGGGGAAGGCGGGGCCCGAGGACGCCGGCCAGGTGAGAGGCCGATGGAACGGCCCTCTCTTCGCCCCCACCGGGGCAGGATGCGCAGCGGCGGCAGGCTCACAAGGGCGCCCCTCGCCTTTTAAGTCCAAGGGCGAGGGGGAAGGCGGGGCCCGAGGACGCCGGCCAGGTGAGAGGCCGATGGAATGGCCCTCTCTTCGCCCCCACCGGGCGAAGTTTCCTCTTTTGTTTTCCTTTAATCAAAATGCCTCTTTGCTTCAAATTTCCACTAACATGTTAATCTCCCCAAGCTCCAATGAGAACTTCATAGGCTATATGAAATTAGCCTCCCATAGACATTGCAACAACTTCCCACAATGGTTACTGTAATTGTAGTATCTTAAAAACTGACTCAGAATAGCTAAAGGAAGCACTACTGTGATATCACAGCATGAATCTACTTGTAAAGATGTTACCAAGAAGACAGTGATAGTAAATGGGTCCATGTCATGAAAAGAAATTCCCTTAGTACCTGATGCTGTTTAAAGGAAATGTGCTTTACAATGAGCAGATCCTGCCAAGATTAGATGTCTCTCCCAGTGAGGGTTGTTGTTGTTGTTCAGTCGCACAGTCGACTCCGACTCTTTGCGAACCCATGGACCATTTTCCTCCAGGCGCATCTGTCCTCTACCATCCCCCTCAGCCCTCCCAGCTCTGTGCCCATTGTGTCTATAATACCATCTAGCCATCTCATCCTTGGCCTCCCCCTTCTTCTTTTGCCCTCCACCTTTCCCAACATCAATGCCTTCTCAAGTGAATCCTCCCTTCTCATTTGATGTCCAAAGTATTTTAGCTTCATCTTTACTATTTGACCTTCCAATGAGCAGTCAGGGTTAATTTCTTCTAAGATTGACCTATTTGTTCTCCTCGCTGTCCAGGGGACTCTCAAAACCCTCCTCCAACACCACATTTCAAAGGCATCTATTCTTCTGCGTTCAGCCTTCCTAATTGTCCAGCTCTCACATCCGTACATTACTACTGGGAAAACCATTGCTTTGACTATTCTAATTTTTGTTTTCAATGTAATGTCTCTGCTTTTCACTATGTTCCCCAGGTTTCTCATCGCTTGTCTCCCAAGAATCAGTCGCCTTTTTATTTCATGGCTGCAATCCCCATCTGCAGTGATCTTTGATCCTAAGAAAGTAAAATCTGTCACTGCTTCTACTTCTTCCCCGTCTATTTTCCAGGAAGTGATGGGGCCTGTTGCCATTATCTTGGTTTTCTTGATATTGAGTCTCAAGCCAGCTTTTGCACTCTCCTCCTTCAGCCCAATCAAGAGATTCTTTAGGTCTTCCTCACTTTCTGCCATTAGGGTGGTATCGTCTGCATATCTCAGATTATTGATGTTTCTCCCAGCAATTTTAATCCCATATTGTGATTCCTCCATCCCTGCACTGCGCATTATGTGCTCTGTGTATAGGTTGAATAAGCATGGTGACAAAATGCAGCCTTGTCTTACTCCTTTTCCTATTCCAAACCACTCTGTTATTCCATGTTCTGTCCTAACTGTTGCTTCTTGGTTCATGTACAGATTTCTCAGGAGGCATATGAGGTGCTCTGGTATTCCCATCTCTTTAATTACTTGCCACATCTTGTTGTGGTCCACACAGTCAAATGCCTTAGTGTAGGAAATGTGCTTTACAATGAGCAGATCCTGTCAAGATTAGATGTCTCTCCCAGTGAGGGTGTTTTCACTTTAATAAAGTGCACACCTGTGGATTAAAATCCCAAGTGGATCTGCTAGTTTACTACCCCAGCCCATGACATTCAAAGATAGGAGAGATAAACTCTCCTGAGTACCTATTAGTCAGTTATCATTAATCAGTTCAAGCTGACCCAATGGGCCTTGAAAGATACAACCACTGGCATCTGTCGTTGCCCTCTTCTGTATACTGGATCGTTGCTCCGTATCTGTTGCCAACATTGCACCTTCAAGGACAGGCAGCTTTTTTTGGTGACTCATATCCTTGATTAGGGGCACTGTCTCCATTTGTAAACTAGGGCGCCTTTCCATGTTACCTGATGGATGAGCATGAACTATTACACTACATTGATTTTGGCTATTTTTAAATAGTTGTGCCTTGGATAATAATTTTTAAAATGTGTAAGAATATGGTTTTTTTAATCAATGTTTCCATACTGTGTTTAGATGTTTTTTTTGGGTTTTTTTGGCTGAAAACTTTTTTTTAAATTTTTTGTGATTAGTGTGAATATTTTTGAATGATTTTTCTCTTGTGGCCACTGGGTGGGGCTGGTGAGCTTTTCTTCTACTCTACAATTTTTCTCTACTGTCCTCTGGGTGTGGCTTCTTCTTCCGGTAAGTATTCTCTTTATTTTCTCAGTTTAGTTCCAGTCGTCATGGAGTAAAGACGTCTCCTGGTAAGCTCTCTGGGTTGTTGTTGTTGTTTTTTGGGGGGGTTGTTGTTTTGGGATTTTTTGGGGGGGGGGTCTGTGTGATGTTTTTGTGTTTCCCTTTTGGATGTTTTTGTGTTTCCTTTTTGTATTTTTTATTTTTGGTTTTGAGTATTTTTGACTGTTTTTGGATGTTTTTGTGTTTACTTTTTTAGGGGGTCTTTCTTTTCCATGGGCCATGCTTGATGCCTGGCCCGTGGAAAGGAAAGGGCATGGGGGGGCTTTCTGTTCCGTGGGCCATGCTCGATGCTGCCCGTGGAAAGGAAAGGGCAGCGGCAGTGGGGTGTTTTTTTACTTTTATTTTCCGTGCGCTGGCTGCCTCAGCATTCTACGCTCTCATGGCGTGCAGGACGCTGGGGCTTGTAGTTTGGCGTGCACGATTTTGGTAAGTGCAGTGGTTTTTTTCCTGCGGCTTATTTTTGATTGGCCGTGGCACGTTTCCGAACGTTCCTTTTGCTCGTGCCACTCAGCCTGATTGGCTCTGGTGCAGTGCGGCACAAGGAACATTGGGAATTGAAGTTCCCTTTTTTTGTTTGCATCCGGGGGGCTCCTGCCCCACTGGCGCAAATTTCAACCCAACAGTTACCTGCGAACCGGGTTAGGGCGAGTGAACGGAGGCCCATTACGGGCTAGTAGGGCCTGGCTAAACATCCTTTGTCACATTCCAACGGTTAATGCACCATTTTATAGGTATAGATATAAGCAGGACCACCATATTAATATTTTGGTGGAGACACCTGGATACAACCCAAAACAAATGGTCCATCCCCCCACCTCCCAATCATCCACAGCTTTGTTTATTACAAGCTTTTAATACTGATAGAGTTACTTGATTATTAAATGAATGGTCACAGCCATAGGTATTTTACAGATGGTATCTGAAGTCTAAATTCTTCTCCAGTGTAATTAGAATCATTCTTGCCCATGATGTTATCATAACCATTGCCTACTAAGCAACATATATTAATATCCCATATTAATATGGGATGCTCAAAATATCAGTATTTTGCCTTCAGCAGGAGAGGCATATTTGTCTTGCTTGTACATTGTGTGCACTGGTATACTGAGGCCTATAATGTAAATCCCCCAGCCAGAGTCTTTAGAAGAGAGCTGGTTATAAATCCAGCTAAAATTACAGTGCTGCTGGAAAATGAGGCTGGAGAAATTCCTTTCATGAAATGTTGAAATGTGGGAAAAATTGCACGTCTAAATATGTTATAGCACAGACTTTTGGAATTCAGAAAGATTCCAGCCCAGGAGATCAATCAGGACAAGTAATGAGATCTGCTTGAAAGGCAGGTATAATTAGCATTAAAGGCATTCAAAATGGGATTATAACTGCAAAGAAATGTATCATTTTCCACCAGTGGCTTGAGCCCACAGAGCCTTTGCCTCCCAGACAAGAACTTGACATCATTACTCTGTCATTAAACCTTGGCTTGCATTAGAGACTTACAATGGAAAAAAAGCATTGTTCCAGAAAATAGTTCATCATGCAGTTACCTAACCTTCCAGTTGTTTACCAATTAGACAGCTCTCCAGTCCTCAAATACACGTGTGATTAACATATCCCAGCAAGGGAGATGCAGATGTAATAATAATCACAAATAGAACTTAATACTTTCATGGGGGGAAATGGGAAGAATCAGTTAGATCAGGGCCACCACTTGTTTGAAGAAAAAAGGTCCCCAGATCACTAAATGAAGTAAATTGAAAAGAAAAAAAGTGGGCCTGTTTCCTAAAAATTGCAGTTAAACTCTAGTTAAGAGATCATCTTTGAACCTCTCAAAGGTTCATGCAAATGCAAGTTGTAATTGTAGTGGCCTCTATAATATGTTCTAGTGGGCATCAGGCTTGCCTTCTCATGGCCATTGCAAGTCCCAGGGAATGCTCAGGACTCCCAAAGTGCAGAGGACTCATTTTCTCATTGTTTGAAACAACAGCATCATGGGAATACCACAGCAGTAGAGTGAGTTGCTCTAATGCAGGGGTTCCCGACCTTTTTACACTGTGGGCCTGACCACGCCTCCCAGATAGCTGAGCAGGTCTGATCACTTCCCCGGAAGCAGAAGCAGGTGTGTTTACAACAGCCATAAATGCACCCATTTACCCATTTACACATGCACAGGTGCATTTTATGGCTGATGTAAATGCATCCGCTTCCGCTTCCACTTCCAGGCAGTGGCAACAGGTTACATGAAATGGTGCCTTGGGCCAAGTCCGGCCCATGGGCCGTAGGTTGGAAAACCCTTATATAATGCCTTATAGCAAGGGTGATCAAACTTTTTGGGCTGTAGGCCAGTCACATGGTTCCTCCCACCGGATGCTGAGGTAAAACACACCCACCCATGTGCAGAATGCTGCCGTAAATGCACCAACAGCTGTCATAAATGCATTTACAACACCTATGGGTACATTTATGGCAGTGTTCTGTGCATGCTCGGGTGCATTTTACTTCCGCCTCTGGGAGCAGCATGGGTGGTGCAGGCCAGATGAATTGGCATCAGAGCTGGATCTGGCCCATGGGCCGTATTTTGGCCACCCTTGCCTTATAGTTTCAGGATATTCACTCCTTATAATTCTACATAAGGGGTTCTGGCCAAAGTCCTGCAATTCTCAAAGTCCCATCTCTAAATTCTTTTCAGTGCTCTTTTTGATCAACCTGATGTCTCCTTCAATATAACAACACCTCCATTCAAATTTTTCTTCAGCCGACACTCTCACACAGATTCTCCCATTTTAAAGGATTGTCTGAAGAGGTAAAAGAAAGAAAAGAGAGGGAGAGGACAGGGAACCTTGTGACACCTTTCAGGCGACTAGATTTATAGTATCAATAATTTTTGTCCTAAATTAGAATCGACTTCCTCATGCATCTTTAATCCCAAACAGCGCATACCTATAAAGTCTGTTAGTTTTAAAGATGACACAAGATTCCATTTTTCTAAAATGGTTTCTTTGTACAGTATTCTAGGACAAATGCTTATGTACTGAGAGCCCAATTTGCTTGAAAGGTCTGTCCTTTCAAGGGGATGCTTATGGAAGACTTTCCTGGTTGTTTGGCCTCTAGCATCTTAACAGACAATTCCAATGCCTAGGAAGACATTTGTCTCAATTCTTGCATGGTCTCTCACCAATAATCTTTGTCCCAGCTTTTGTAGAAATTTGTTTTAGGAACCATAAAGAAAGGTACGGGGAGAGCTAAGAAAAATATAATCCTGAAGTTACTTATTGGTAACTGTGCAGTCATCTTACATTTGGTTCATTTCATGAGCTCCTTTCATGTACAAACAAGCCTGTGGTCACTTAGAACTGAAGAAGAGGGAGTGGAAGGGCAAAAGAGGTGAATAAAACATTCAGGAGTTTAGATGCTACATTTGAGACTATAAAGCTTCTTTAGCCTTGAATAAGTTGCAGAGTTGATAAGATATGACCGATTAGCACCACAAACTATTTTATTTCTCATACAAGCACTCAATGAACTTGAGACACAAATTAAACAGAAACTGAAGAAGATTAATCTTCAAAACAAACTGTAAATTTCTGGAGAAAGATAGATGATAAGGTTTTGGTTTTGTTAAATTTAAAAATGACTTTTAAAAGTGATGGCTTCATTTTGGCAGTTCCATGTCTGGCCTAGACACGGAAGAAGGAGAGGAAGAGGAAGAAGCCAGTTTTTCTAAAGAGATACAGCCTCTGTGGAAGCATCAAGTGTACAAGCACAGAACATGACTAAAATCTAGTGATGTTAGTTAGAAATGTGGATTTACAGCGTTTATGTCTAGTATGTGTCACAGTGTCACATTCTTCCTAGGTTTCAAATATTATGACACCATTTGAACTCAGAAAGAGGTAATTTCTATTTCCCTTTGCAAGCTTTCAGCTTTGAGCTCAGCACACTTTACCTTTTGGAGGGTTTATAATGTGTTGGCTAAGAGCACCTTCTCAATCTGACACAGCAATTTCAACACTTTTTTGCTTTCCCCCTTCGCTCAAATGTCCCTGTGTCTCCAAGTTTTCATTAAAAGCGTTATTTTCTGTTTACAGTACTGTGAGATGTGACATTTCAAATTATGTTTGCCTAATACCATCAAGACTGTGTTTTCATTTCTAGTTTATTTGCTCACTCCAGCAGTTTGACATTTGAAGTGTTGACTTTCTAGGTTGTGGGGGAAAGAAATCAAAGGAAATTGCTTTTGGGAGCCTACTGATGAATGTTTAGTTAGAGAGGACAAGCTTCTGTGTTCAGTGAACTCCACTGCTAATGTGAAGTTTAACAGAATACAAAAAACCCCTTACAGTTCAAAAGAAGGAACCAATGTCTTCCCACCATTATATAGCTACGTTGTGAAAAAGGTAAGCATTAGGTTATTTTTTAGCAGAGACTTTATTATAAATTTTAGAATAAAACTTTTACTGTGGTAAGCATAGGGGGATCTTCTTTTTCATTTTAAAAAAATTTCTCCCCCCCCTCCCCATCATTGTTAACGTTTAAAAAATCTTTTGGGTGTCAGCAGAGCTTAGAAAATTTTCTTTTTCAGACAACCACTCCTGTAATCTTTCCAGCTAGTACAGTCATACTGGCTGGGGATTCTGTGAACTGTTGTCATCAAAAAGGAATTTTCTGAGCTCTATATACCATCAACGAGTTTACAAGAGGACAAAGAAATTTGGATGCTACAGATGAATTATGTTTTAGGCTCTTTATAGTTTGTCACTTTAAAAAGTTTTGTTTCATTTTCAATTATTCATCTTAACTTTATTTTCTCTTCCTTTACAGCCTGTCCTAATGAAGGAATCATATAAATTTCTTAAGCACAAAGCAATTTTTTTTTTAAAAAGGCACTTCCTTAGCAGAGTTCACTCCTATTGCAACGTTTTGCACTCTTACAATGTAGCTGTGTAGTCTTAAATGGTAGAAGAGAGAAGAATTAAACTCAAAAACAAATTATCTGATCATCAAAATGGTGGACCCAAGTGATATCATCTGATGCTTTTTAACAGCATCCAAGGCCATGGTGCAAAATGCTCTTTCATACACCATTTACTGCCTGAAATCATGTTTTGAAAGCAATTTGCCATAAGTTAAGAAATTTCTGTAGGAAATATCCATTGTAAGTAATATCCATTTCTGGCAGTTAAGAAATCTTTGAAGTTACTGTATATTGTTTGTGTAACAGGATTTCAGCCACTGCCTTATATCCCTTTCCAAAAAGTATCAGCAACAACAAAAAGGACAATGGTAGTATGCCAAGGGAAATAAAAGCATGCCGGATCTTTCTCTTCTTACCCTTCCAATATTTCCTACTAGCATATTTTTGCCCGGCACTGCCGGGCTTTGTGTGTGTGTGTGTGTGTGTGTGTGTGTGTGTGTGTGTGTGTGTGTGTGTGTGTGTGTGTGTGTGTGTGTGTGTGTGTGTGTGTGTGTGTGTGTGTGTGTTTGGTGGTAGGGTTTACACACAGAGAACACAAGTACACACACATACACAATATACACACACACTGCACACACAACACAACCAAACACACACTCATTACACACACACACAACACAACACAACCACACACACAACACAATCACACACACACACAATGCACACACACATGCCATAGCTCCGTGGGGAGAGGAGGGGCGATGACTCCCAGAAGGCTGCGCCAGGGGGAAAGGGCCAGCTGGCAAAAGGTAAGTGTGGTGGGGGGGGGCAAGGTGGTGGGGCAGGAGGGTGGCGTAGTTACTGGGGCCATGCCCCCCCTCCCTAACCCCCATCACACTTTCATTTTGCCAGCTGGGTCTCCCCACCCCCAGCATGGCCTTTGGCATTGGGAGGCCTCGATGCCCACAGGGATGAAAGAAAGGGGAAACATCCAGCTGGCAAAAGGTAAGTGCGGTGGGGGTTAGAGAGTGGGGAGGGGCAAGGTGGTGTGGTGGTTGGGCGGCATAGTTACTGGGGCCATGCCTTCCCCCCCAACCCCCACCACACTTACCTTTTGCTAGCTGGGTGTCCCCCCCGGCACAGTTTTTTAAAAGCCGGTGTGCCGGCTGCCCCGCCTCCTCTACGCTAGCGCAATTCAGCCTCATTGGCTGAGGGGTGGCACAGCACGGAATATGCTGGGCCTTGTAGTTTTTATTTTTTTGTTTGTGTTCATGGGGCGGTTGCCCCACTCATGCCTGGCGGACCCTTGCAGCGATGCTCGGATGTTGCTAAGGTAAGTGCGGGTGGCTCGGTACAGGATAGTAGGGACGGGTGCGGGCGTGTATGCCGGACACCAATGGTTAATGTCCCTCCTTATAGGTAAAGATAAAAATATATGGGGTCAAAATTCTTTTATGTGGTCAAAGGAGATAGAAGGCTGTTGAATGTATGATGGGACACTGAAAAAGGAAACATGCATTAGGTCTATTCAAGGCCTTTGCAGCTCTGGAGCTGTCTAGACACACAAAAATTAGAGAGGTTCTTCTGCTGCCTCTCCTCTGAACCCTCTCTAAGATTGGTGAAGTTTGGAGTCAGGGAGCCAGAGTTATGGCCCCCACAAATCACTCATTGAACGTTTCCCAAACCAGCTGTTGGTGGCCTTAGACTTTTCACAGTACTATACTTCAAATAAATTAATGATAATTTTAAGAGTCAATGGAAAAATCATACAAAATGGCTTGGGGTTGAAAGGTGGAGTAGTTAGTCAATGTTTTTGTTCAGATGACCAAAGAGGAAAATACTTTCACTAATTTGTAACATAACTGATATCTGTTTTCAGTTAATCACTCAAAGGCACAACATTGTCAGGTTTTCATTTAAGTCAGTCTTTGAAACAGGCCTTTAAGAGCCAAAAAGAAAATATTTAACTCAGCAAATGATCACCTTGATTCAGAATCAAGGAGTACAAGGTCTCAGCAAAGGGATTACATTAAAACCTCAAGTTCCAGATGCCCTGATGTACCTTTATGTTTGAAGCATTGAGTGATTTTGTCTTGGCTTCAGAACAGACTATTTGGTGTCCAGTACATCTCTGAGCTTCTTTGTGCTAGAGTTTCTGAAGTCTTCTTGAATTTAGAAGATGTCCCATTGAGGTCCATCCTCAGTAAGTTTCCATATTTGTGTAATCTCAAAGATGTGCCAGCTGCAGTGGGTCTGAAAGGGGCAGAAGCCTCCTGCGCTGGCACAACTGTCCTTGTGTTGGTGGAACTTCCTTGGGCTGGTTGATCTCAATGGCCTGCCAGAAAAAACAAACATTGATTTGATGGCTGTGCTGTTAAGAGTAGTCAGCAAAAGAGCCAAAAAAGAACTGGGGAGGGGAAAAGGGCTGAGTTCCCCCATATCTAACTATTCTCTAACTCAGGGGTACAGGCAGAAAGTTAGTCCAAGGTGATAGTAAAGGTGAAGGCTGCTCTTGCTAGAAATCCAGTTGTATCTGACTCTAGCATGCTGTGTTCATCTCCACTTACAGCCAAAGAGCCAGCACTGTCTATATCTGTGGACATTTCCATGGGCATGTGACAAGCATGACTAGACACTGGACCACACAGAATGTGGTTGCCTTTTCCACCAAACCAAAGCAGTAACTATTCATCTGCTTGCAATTTCTTGCTTTCGAACTGCTAGGGTGGTAGTAGCTGGGACAGACGGCAAGAGCTCACTCCATCACACAGCACTTGGGTCTTGAACTGCTGATCTACAAACCTTCCAGTCATCAAGCCCAGTGTCTTAACCAATAAGCCACTGTGACCCTCAAGGTGATAGTAATCCTATTTAAAATATATCTGGCCTAAAAACTATAAGGATTCAACATAGCTTTAGGTGGCTTAGGCTCAGCTTAGCTAGCCCTCAACTCTCTAGGTTAGTTAAGATTGTGTTTTTAGTTATCTACATACATTGAGCTGAATCCAGGTAAGTTAAAAATAACCACTGAAACAAACATATCTGAAGTGTTCTGACTCACCCAACCCAATTCCTGTACAATACAAGCCATGTGGACATTCTATGGAAACAAGATTAACCACAGCTCTGCTATTTTTAGGCCACAGTTGATGTAGCATAGTGGCTAAGAGGATGACATATTAATCATGAATTCCCTGGGTTCGATGCTCATTAATGCAATGGACTTATCAGGTGAACGCATTTAGGCAATTACATTGCCTTTAGCATTAGTTTCCAATTGAAGAATGCTAACACTTGTAAGGCAGTTGTAAGGATCATGACAATATAATTGAAAGTTCTGACAGTTACTAAAACTTATGTTTTCATTAAAATGTTTATTTGCTCTATTAACTGATCAAGACTGTTATTAGAGCACAATACAGTGAAACCCCACTTTAAGGAATTAATCTGCTCCACGAGGTTTTCCTTATAGCAAAAATTCCTTAAAGCGAAGCACAGTTTCCCATAGGAATGCATTGAAAACCAAAAACCTGTTTTAGACCTTAGAAAAAGCCCCCCCCAAAAAAAAACCCAACAAAAACAACAACAACCATGTATTATTTTGGTTCCAAACTGTTTATAAAGTGCCTTTTGGAATTTTTCACCGTGTTTTCACCACTTTATAATGAGATTTGAACAGATAAAAGACTTTTTTTCACTTTTTTCTGACCTCTGGAAGCAATTGCAATGCATTCCTATGCATTTCCAGCACTTCTGACAGCAACCTCGAGTGACCAGGTCTAGTAATGTCCTTTTAAGCTTCTCGGCCACCTGGAACTGCCGAACTCCATGCTTTAGCTGCTGAAATGCACGGAAAGCAACTAGAAATCCGAGAAATGGAGCAAGCATGTTCTAAAAACCTTCCCGTCGCTGTTGGAAGATGCAAAGCCTGCCAAAGCAGCCAAAAAATGGTGTAATTGCGCCCACCGTGCTAAAAAAACCTGTTCATATGGCAAAAAATGTAAGTTGAGGCATTATTTTCTCAGGATTTCCTTCCATATTGCGAGTTTTCCATTGTGTGAGGCAACTGTAAAGTAGGGTTCCACTGTATTGGCAATACAGAAATATAAATGTTTACTATGTCTTGAATTGTGGAACATCATCAAACTTTACCACAGGAATGCAGAACACTGAAAACTAAAGTCAGAACAGATGGAACGCATGCTCAGAGCAGCTGCTTGGAGCGTGCGCTTTGCTTCCCCCACCCAGGAGGAGATGGGGAACTGGTGCGCTCCCACGAGAGGCAGCAGGGGAGGGGCTGACCCTTTATAAGGGCTTGGCTCTCTCCCCATCCACTTTCTGTTTCCCTTTGGGCAACTTGGCTTGGCCTCAGGCATTTTTAATGGCTGTGTGGCCTTTCCTTTTCCTGTTTAGGGGGAGATTTGGAGGCTCTTCTATTTGAGGTTTGCCTCGCCATGGCTGCACTTTGGCAGCAGCTTCTTTTGGGGAGAATAGCCTCCCACAGCGGCGTTAGCTGGGATCTGTTGACCCCAATTTTCTCCACACACCCCTCTTGTTCAGGGCCATGGTCCCCAAGTGCAAGTCTGTGCAAGGTATCAGCAGTGTGCGCCTGGTGCGCTGCAGCACCCAGCCTGCCTCTACACCCCCTCCACCGAGGGGACAGGCTGAGGGGCTCTCCCTTCAGGCTTTAAGTGCCTCATTGCATCGCTGGAGTGCACTCCCCTGAAGGGTGCCCAGGCACAAATACCCCAGGCCATCCCGAGCACATCTAGGGCTCCTCCACCAATGCCCCAGGTGGGGACTAGTCCTGTAATGGCCAGATGGCAATCCCCACCAGCAGAATGGGGACAGGAATTGGTGGCCCTTATGTTCCAGGTGGGGCAGCTTGAGGCCGACTGTGTTGCTCCCCCTCCCTCCAACCACCCAGCCTGATGGGGGTGAAGTTAGCAAGGTCCCTGCTGGCGAAGGGGTGGCCGCCTCTGCCCCACCGGTTCCTGGTGTTGGGAACTCGGCGTTCAGGGCTGAAGGTGCCCCACCAGCTTTGCCTGCTCCTGTTGCTCAGGGTGATCCTATCATTGGGCTCCTGTTTGGTGAGTATCAGGTACAAGCTAGACCACCTGTTGCACTTACCTCCATAGCTCTTACACACACATACCCCCCAAGCATGGCCTTAGCCACAACAGATGCCCCACTCCCGGCATTTCTAGTTTTTCTGGGCCCATCTGTTGCAGCACCCTGGTGGGCCCCATATCCTGGGCCCCCGCCAACTGGGCTGGCCACTTCCGGTTCACACATGGCTCTGGAGTGGCCTTGTTATGGGGTTGGGTACTTAGGCTACAAATCAGTGCCCTGCTCAGCCTTGCCCTTTGGTGATCAATCCTTGCCCCTAGGGGACCATTTACTCCCGGCAACCAGGGACAAGATATGGCGGGCTCAATATGTGGATATATTTTGTCTGCTCAAGGGCAACAAGGATAAAGAGGTCTGCTATTAAGGGCAACAAGGAAAAAGAGGACGAGCATGATATGGAATTGGCCAGGTGCAAGAAGTCCCCCCCCCCCCTCACCGGACCTGGGCTAACTGGCTGCCGGCTTATTTTCTTTCCCGGAGTGTCCACCAAGGCTTGCACAGAGCTGGCCATTCCCCTTATTCAGTATCTGGACATCGTATACTGTGCCTACGTGGACTTTCTTGGGCAGGTGTGGCCTTTATACGACACTTGCTGTGTTGGGAGTGTGCTTCCAGTGGACGGTGTTCACGGAAGCCTTGCAAATCCAATCACAAATGTTCAATCTGCTCCGGCCCCCACACCCCTTCTACCTGTTACCAGGCATCCTCGGTCCGAACCAGGGGTAGGGAGTCAGTCAGTTTCAAGCAACCAGCCCCCAATGCCCCAGTCCTTGGGAAAGGGCCCCAGCCCAATCCATCTGGAGGTCCTTAGGCAGTGGCTCCAGGCCTATCCCAACCAGCCTGGCACAACTTATTTGAGGGAGGGTTTTACCTTTGGCTTCCACATACCCGTTCAGGGTGTGTGGCTGCCACAGGATGCACCTAACCTCCAGTCCATCAGGGGAATGGAGCACCTGGTGAGGAAAAAGATTTTGAAGAAAGTCACTGAAGGTAGACTAGTGTTCCTGGACCCCCCATATCCCAACTTGCAAGTTTCCCCTTTAGGCTTAGTACCCAAAAGGTTCACTGGTGAATTTAGGCTTATTCACCATCTATCTTACCTGGAGGGTGGATCGGTCAACAATGCTATCCCGCATGAACTTTGTTCAGTGCGCTATACATCATTTGATCATGCGGTGCACATGGTCTGGTCTTGTGGCCCGGGGGCAATATTAAGTCTGCTTTTTGCCTCCTCCCCATTCATCCGGAGGACTTTGAACTGCTCAGCTTCACTTTCAAAGGGCAGTTTTTTGTTGACCGGGCAATGCCATTTGGCTGCTCCATCTCATGCTCTGCTTTTGAACACTTCAGCATGTTCTTGCAGTGGGCGCTGGAGCACTGGGTGGATTCCCACAACGTAAGCCATTATTTAAACAATTTTCTTTTTTGTGGCCCTGCATGATCAGGGACCTGCCAACACCTCTTACGGTGTTTCCAGCAGCTCACACATGAATTAGGTATCCCCCTTGCACCGGAGAAGACTGAGGGGCCGTCAGATCATACCACCTTTTTGGATATCAAATTAGACACTATCATTCATACTTCCCATTTGTCCCAAGAAATGGTAGCCCGATTAACTGGCCAGGTCCAGCAATTTTTGGCTAAGTGCAAAGTCTCCCTTCGCAAATTGCAGGAGCTGCCTGGGCTACTCAATTTCACTTGTAAGGTAATAACACCTGGCAGGGCCTCCGCCCACTGCCTATGCAACACCATGAGGGGTTTGTCCAAGGTAAGTGTTCTGTGCACTTCAAAATCTGGTCATGCCTGCCAAATTACCACAGAAAGGTCTGTAGATGCAGAGAGATAGTGCTGACTCTATGACTGTAAAGAGAGATGCGCATTGCAACCTAGAGTTGGATATGACTGGCTTTCGAGCAAGGGCAACCTTTACCTTTAACAATCATTTAGTATAATAGAAATGCCACAGATGATGAGCAGCTGTCTACTAATCTGCCATGTTTATTTTACTCAAAACAATAAGAAACGCAAAGCAATAAGAAAAACCGTTTGAGGCGAGAAACAGCAAAGCAAATCTTCAAAGTTGATAATTGTTATTTAATTGTTGTAAATTAAATTGTAAGTTTTTTAAGGTCAAAAAAGGAGTTGTTTTTTCACAAAAGGTTCAATAAGTATATTTTTCTTTAAAAGATGAACTAAGGTCTGTTTCTTCACAATTAATTTCAAATAAACAATGATTCAGTAATCCAATGACGTTGATCTCAAAGTTGATCCAGTGAATCAAACTTTTCAGATTAATCTTTCTTCAGGAAATCAGAAATCTAAACGTGGTAAAAATGTAAAAATTCAGTGAATCAAACTTATATATTAAATGTATTATTTTACTGTCATGGCCCACACACCAGACTTTTAGCACTAGCATTAGATGAAGTGTAATCAACCTGTGTAATTTTGGAAGAACGTATCTATCTTCCCTATAATTGAGACATGGCTTTAGTTAAATATACACTCAACAAAACAACTTAGGTATGAAACGAAATTATCCTATTGTAAAAACTAAATAAACCCACAAAGGATAACATTTTCAACATTAAAGATAATCTATTGAAACAATGTTTTCCTCTTTTCATTCAGCTCTGCCCTATGGTCCCATCCAAATGCCATCTCCTTTCAAAATCCTTTTCTGGTGGCACTCTGGGACTGTCTAGCTTGCCCAAGGCCAAACAGTCCAGCTTTTCTCTCAAGAGCTGCAGAGGAGAATCAAACTCCTGGTGACTGATGTGCCAACCCTCTGAGCTGTCCATGACCAGAGAAATAGCCACAGAGAGAATTCTAAGAGAGGAAGAGACACAGAGCAGGTGTCCACAGCCACTGTAAGGTTGCCCTTGCTCAAAGGCCAACACGGTCTGTGTCTACAGACATTTCCATGGACATGTGGCAGGCATGACAAAACACCGGAGTACATGGAATGCTATTTACCGTATTTTTCGCCGTATAAGACGCACTTTATCTTCCCCAAAACTGGGGGGGGAAAGTTGGTGCGTCTTATACGGCAAATATACGGCAGCCGCGCTCTCCCCGCCCCCACCATCGACGGGGAGATAAAGGGAGCCGCGCCGCGCCGTGCCGTGCGAAGCCGTCCCTCCCCGCCCCCTGCCACCGGGCGGGGAGGTTAAAAGGGCTCCCTGGCCGAGGGAGCCGCCGCCGCCGCCGCCGCCGCCGCCGCCGCCGCCGCCGCCGCGCCGCGCCACGCGAAGCCGTCCCTCCCCGCCCCCTGCCACCGGGCGGGGAGGTTAAAAGGGCTCCCTGGCCGAGGGAGCCGAAGACGCCGACGCCGCCACCGCGGCGCCGTGCCGCGCCGCGCCGCGCGAAGCTGTCCCTCCCTGCCCCCTGCCACCGGGCTGGGAGCCATTTTAACCTCCCCGCCCGGTGGCAGGGGGCGGGGAGGGACGGCTTCGCACGGTGCGGCGCGGCGGCGTCTTCGGCGGCGTCTTCGGCTCCCTCGGCCAGGGAGCCATTTTAACCTCCCCGCCCGGTGGCAGGGGGCGGGGAGGGACGGCTTCGCGTGGCGCGGCGCGGCGGCGGCGGTGGCTTCGGCTCCCTCGGCCAGGGAGCCATTTTAACCTCCCCGCCCGGTGGCAGGGGGCGGGGAGGGACGGCTTCGCGTGGCGTGGCATGGCGGCGGCGGCGGCGGCGTCTTCGGCTCCCTCGGCCAGGGAGCCATTTTAACCTCCCCGCCCGGTGGCAGGGGGCGGGGAGGGACGGCTTCGCGCGGCGCCGCGGCGTCTTCGGCGGCGTCTTCGGCTCCCTCGGCCAGGGAGCCATTTTAACCTCCCCGCCCGGTGGCAGGGGGCGGGGAGGGACTGCTTCGCGCGGTGCGGCGCCGCGGCGTCTTCGGCGGCGTCTTCGGCTCCCTCGGCCAGGGAGCCATTTTAACCTCCCCGCCCGGTGGCAGGGGGCGGGGAGGGACGGCTTCGTGCGGCGCGGCGCGGCGCCGTCTTCGGCGGCGTCTTCGGCTCCCTCGGCCAGGGAGCCATTTTAACCTCCCCGCCCGGTGGCAGGGGGCGGGGAGGGACGGCCTCGCGCGGCGTGGCGCGGCAGCGGCGGTGGCAGCGGCGACATCTTCGGCTCCCTCGGCCAGGGAGCCATTTTAACCTCCCCGCCCGGTGGCAGGGGGCGGGGAGGGACTGCTTCGCGCGGTGCGGCGCCGCGGAGTCTTCGGCGGCGTCTTCGGCTCCCTCGGCCAGGGAGCCATTTTAACCTCCCCGCCCGGTGGCAGGGGGCGGGGAGGGACGGCTTCGCGCGGCGCGGCGCGGCGGCGTCTTCGGCGGCGTCTTCGGCTCCCTCGGCCAGGGAGCCATTTTAACCTCCCCGCCCAGTGGCAGGGGGCGGGGAGGGACGGCTTCGCGCGGCGCGGCGGCGGCGGCTCCCTCGGCCAGGGAGCCCTTTTAACCTCCCCGCCCGGTGGCAGGGGGCGGGGAGGGACGCCCCCACCATCGGCGGGGAGATAAAGGGAGCCTTCCGTGGCCCGGGAGGCTCCGAAGACGCCGCTGCTGCGAAGCATCGTGCCCTCCCGGACCTTTGTTCCTCTTGGAGGTTGACTAGGGCAGGTACGTAGTTTTTGACTTTGAGTATTTTTGTGGTGGCTTTATTGTACCTGGACATGTGGGGTTTCTGAAAAGATGTGTTTTTTTTCCTTCCCTTTTAGTACAGTATTTGGTTCAGAATCTTTTTTTTCTAGATTTTCCTCCTTTAAAATTGGGTGCGTCTTATATGCCGGAGCGTCTGATAGGGCGAAAAATACGGTACCTTCTTCCCACTGAAGTGGTAACTATTTTCTTGTTTTCGAATTGCTTGTTTGGCAGGAACTGGAACAGAGATGGGAGCTCACTCCATCATGCAGCACTCGGTTCTCGAACTGCTGACCTGCCGACCTTCCAGTCATCAGTGTCTTAACCACTATGCCACCACTGTCCCCTCAGCCACTGTAGGGCACATAAATGTCAGGTCTCCTTCAGTTCCAGCAGAATAAACAACAGTTTTCATGATGCATCAAATATGGCTTCTGAAAGTCCTTTCTGTTTTGAAGTCAGGTTATTTTAAGAAACATGATCTTGCTTTTCCAAATTCTTTCCCCACAACTCCTTAAAAATTGTAGAACTCATGACTTTCTCTGGATTATGTCCTGTTGCTCCTACATTTCATAGCTAACCTAAAAATAAAAGCCTGTGCACTGTTAGCGCTCATGAACTGATGGAAAACTAAATACATATATGAAACACTCTTCATTTCAGGCCACTGTGACATTGGCCTGGAGATTTCTCGTATTTCTGCACCGCTTCCTCCACTTTCCCACCACCATCCTGTAATTTGACTAGCAGGGAAAGTTGTTAATGCACATGCGCGCATGTGCAGAAGGGTTCTGCGCATGCACAGAAGGGTTCTGCACAGGTCCCGTATTTTCCAGAGCTGCGCTTGATAGGTATGTCTCAGGTCATGGCTTGGAGTCAAGAAAAGAACAGTTTGTAATGTTCAGAGATCTCCAATTCTGAGACACACCATTCCCAGAAGATAGTGAATTGGTCCCCATGATGGATTTACCTCACTATGATTGATATATTTCGGCACTCATGACTCAGATATTAAAAGCTGAGGGCCTGTCATAGTAATATTGAATCAAAACAGCAAATATCCCGACGACACTCCTAATTCTTTCTTTCAATGATTTTATTTTAAGAAAGTTCTTTCCCCGCCATGACCCTACTGTACATTTTCTAGGCATGTTCTTACTAGCATGTTTTCCAAATGAAGCGCTTATACCCTCACAGCCAAACAAGCTGCGAAATGATATAGCAGAACAGAAGCCAATCTTTCTTCTGTTCTTCCTGATTTAAAAAAGAAGAAATGCCTCAGGCAAACATTCTGGAACAGCAAGTGCCACAGCCATAGTTTCTTTCCAGGATTTTGCAGCCAAGTCAGGAGCAATAGAGAAAGTAATTTCATGTCCTATGCAGAGGAAATGAGCCCATCAAAGTTCATCAACAGCCTTAGCTGTGATAAGATGTACAGCAGGAGTTCTCAATCTTTTTAAGCTGGGGGCCGGGTCACACTCCATTTAGACCTTCCTCTGCCACATGGCACTTCCTGGTGTAGCGGAGGCAGTGGGGGGCCACATGAAATGATGCCATGGGCCGCATCTGGCCCACAGGCTGCAGGTTGAGAATCCCTAATGTACAGTATCTGGAATCTTTGAATGGAGGGAGAGTTTGTTTTTGTCACACAAGTATGCTGTGATCTACAAAGTTCTTCAGTGGCCATTTTTCAAGACAGGTTATCAAAGCTAACATCTAGTCAAAACCCCTGGTAGAAGTAAAGCTAAATTCTAAATTCTAAATTCTAAATGCTAAATGCTAATAATACTAATGCTAATGCTAATGCTGATGCTGATGCTGATGATGAGCCCAACAGAGCATGGAATGGAATGAACTGGATTGGATTCTATCTTGGAGGTTATTCCCTGCCCAATGATATCTTGGAATTCTGAGGCTTCTGTCTCTATGGACTCTTTTTTCTTTTCACAAGTATTATATTATGCTTTCCTTCTATGAAATTGCATCTTGGAAAATAAAGCTCTTTGTGAGTTTTACTATCTACTGAGTTGGAGTCTACTTCTCAGGCATATCCAGACACTATTGCTCTCTGCATTATTATTATTATTATTATTATTATTATTATTATTATTATTATTATTATTATTATTATTATTATTATTATTATTATTATTATTATTATTATTATTATTATTATTATTATTATTATTATTATTATTATTATGTGTTGTTGTTGATGATGATAATGATGTTGTTGTTTTGCAAATTGAAGTTGAGCCTCTATGGCATAGTGATCGGAACATTTGGAGCAGTACCTAAAGGACTCCCTAGATATTTGGAAATTTTGGACTTATCTGATTTGAACATCCTAACTCTCCAAAAAAAAAAAACAACTCTAACCTAGGTATCAACCAAATGGTTGATTTGTATAATAATAATAATAATAATAATAATAATAATAATAATAATAATAATAATAATAATAATAATAATAATAGTGTTCATAATGCTGCTAAGTTTCTCAGACTAATTCTTAGAGTATCCATGCAGACTGTAGAGCTGAAGAAGTTGACTTGACCCACAGGAGCTCACATTGAAATATTACAGTTGGTCTTAAGGCTCTACAACATTTTTTTCTTTTTTAAAAATTTTGTTTTGCTTTGTTTCTTCTCTAAGTGGGTATTTTTACTTTAAGAAATACTAATGTTGCAAAGCTTCTCACTGAAAAAAATCCTAGTGCTTGTAAAGTTATTTACTGAGGTTATGTTGCCAGAATGGCCATCCCGCAGGGCCACTGGTAAAGGGTTCTAGTAAAAAACTCCACAACCCTAACTTTTACAAGCTGCGAGACACTCTCCTTTCACCTACTTCATTGTCACTTCCACAGCTGCAACTGGCCATAAAGCACCACAGAAACCAGCACTTCAAGGATTCTTCCGCTATCATTTGCTGTTCAGACTTAGGTTGCAAAATCTCTTTCAGCACATTAAGCATTAGTGCAGCTAATGCCATTGACCATTGCCTGGGTAATATAACTAATGATTTTAAGACATAAAGATGTCCTGATGCTCTTGGAACATCTTCACCCGTGCCCAAAACAACTTTCCCAAACTATGGGACAATGGCTTTTGGCCAGTGTACTGCAAAATTTCAGTCAACCCAAGGTACATTAAACCTTCAGGCCAAAATAATGTATAGGTGCTTCTTGTTCCTACTCAATGTAGATTAAGCAAACATACTTTTCTCTGATAAATATATCCCAGAACCCCAGAGTTTGTCTTGCTTGTGTTTAATATATTTCCTTTGAAATGAATGGACCATTTTATTTGCATTCTCCTAGCCTTATAAATTTTTCCTAGAAATTGACAGTAATAATAATTTCATATCAGAAATTATTCTGGGTTGAAAGGATTTTTGCTGGAGAAACTCTGCTCAGGGAATGCACGAATGAGGCTCCTTTCATGTCCCCAAGATCCCACACACACACTATTTATCTACTTACAATTTCTTGCTTTTAATTTGCTAGGTTGGCAGGAACTGGGACAGAGACAGGCACTGATTCCATCATGCAGTACCTGGGTCTAGAACTGCTGACTTGCCAGCCTTCCAGCTAACAAGGCAAGCTTCTTAGCCACTGAGCCACTGCAGCTCTGATATGAAATTGATTGCATGCGCATATTTTCCATCAGGCAACAGACAAGGGCTTCATGCATCTAATATGAGGTAGAGAAGAAGGATTTGTATACTGACAGGTTGTCTTCCATTCAAACATGATATAAACAAATAGTGAACATGTTCTCTGGGAATAACACTTGTTATTTGACCAAAACTGATAGGACTGGGAATGTGCCACTTATTTTTTTCTAGACTCGGATATCCAGATTTCTCCAATAATCCCCCAGGCAGAATTCTGGGAGTTTCAGATCATATCTACATATGCTGAAAAGTTAAATTTTGCTCACCTGGAACTAGGGCCAACCTGAGAGACCACATGCCTGTCTCAGGCCTTGAGTCCTGTTTTTAATGTACAAAAAAGGAAACTGCATATCCCTAAGTATTACTAGGGTATAGAATGAAATAAGATGAAAAGTTACTGGGGCAGTCCTGAGGTTTGTAAAAGTACAATAAGTACACACACACATAACACACAGAGAGAGAGCAAAATAAGAAAGTTCAAGGCCCCCTGGCTGTTTTACACATGAGAGCAATTGTAAAATAAAATAGGAAAAAGGGTAATGGAATGGAATGTTCTGGAATTTGACCGGTTTACAGTCCAAAATACTGAACCAAAGCATACCTACTCTTGTTGTGATGTCTACTCAATAGGATTTCAGCCAGTGTGTCATAGTGGTATCACTGAGTACCTCATGCCAGGAGCGATCTTTATCATCCAGTATAATTGTGCTATGGTGAGCGGGATAAGCCCATGTATATACTCTGTGAACAGTAGAAGAGAAAGATAAAATATACACATAATAAATATATTGACCAAACAGCATTGGAAAGAAGTATTCTATGCTTCTCAGGAGTTTGGGGGAACCCCTCATCTGCTGAACACACTGTAAATATTTCTCTTTAATTTCCCTTGGTGTTGCATTTCATTTCTTTTTATACCATATAATGTAATTTATTCTTTTTTGCTCCCAAAGCAGGAGATGCTTCATAATTACAAATTGGCTTTGCCCAATAGCGGTTGTTTGGTTGGTTAGGTAGGTAGGTAGGTAGGTAGGTAAGTAGGTACTGTATTTTCTGGCGTATAAGACTACTTTTTAACCCCGAAAAATCTGTGCCAAAGTCGGGGGTCGTCTTATAGGACAGGTACTTAACTGCAGCTTGTTTCCCCTTGCTTCATATGTCCGGTGCATATGGTGGGGGGTGCCGCGGCCGGGTCCCTGCTCTGTGCGGGGAGTATGAAGCAAGGGGAAGCAAGCTGCACACATCTTCCTGTACCTCGAGGAGGAGAACGTGAGCGTGGATTGGCTCTCCACCAGAACCTGCCCATTCGACTCGGAGGGCTGCGTGTCTTCAGGTTGAGTGTGGGTTAATTTTTATTTGGTGTGCATTGGAAGAGAGGTAGTCTTATACGGCAAGTATATTCCAAACTCTATATTTTAACTGGAAAAGTTGGGGGTCGTCTTATACGCCCAGTCATCTTATACGCCGGAAAATATGGTAGGTACATACGTACATACATACATACATATAATTTTGGCATCAAGGCTATGAATACACTAAAATGTTTGGTGTCTGAAGAAATCATATATGTTCTCATATTATCTATTCTTATTTAGATAGTGTGTTTCTTACAGTATTTCATTTGTTGTTACATTAAGAAAAGAAGAAATGCATAGTGAGACCTTGCCAGGAAAAGTAACCTAGGAACTTAAAATAAAAATATACCTCTGATGATGCAAAAGAACTTCATTCTAGCTGCACTTAAATCACTCTCAGACTTAAGTTGAAAACAGAATATTAATTTTGTAGTATCTTCTTGAAAATAACATTTCCTTGTATGCTTGCCTTCTTAACTTGACCTCCCCCCTTTCCCCCCCTCTTTTTAAAGAGAAGCACCATGGCCGATTTCAGGTTCTCTGAACAAAAACCTGACATTCTGTTCTCAGGACTGTGCTAGTACATGCTTTATAACCCTAACTATATGAGTTTCAAAAGACATGCCAGGCACTGCTACAAATTAAAGAACATACATTTGGTATGGTTTCAGTTAACTTTGATTGGCTCAGGGCTATGGCCACATGTGTCTATGCATATGCTTGTTAACCATGTTTTCATGCTAGAATGTCATAACTGTTCAACTTGAAACAATACCCAGCTCTAAATTTAATGACAACCTCTTGGAATAGTACCTCCTTTTCTTCTCCAACATAACTGCTGTGTCCAAATAGTGTTGCCAGTCATCTACTGCTAACGTTACATTATTCTGACTTAGACTTGTTTCCCCTTTATTAATAGCACATCAAAAATAATTATTTCTAGATTTATTCTAATTCTATCATCTGAAATTCTTTCATTATCTCTTGTCTGTTTTTAATACTAAATGTTACTGTTATTCATTATCAGATGCTGTATTGCACAAGAACCAGGCAAAAGTTGCTTTTGACCACAATACCGTTGGGCCAGAAAATAGTCCAATTCAATTCAATCCATTCTGGATCCATCCATTCAGCTGCCCTGAACTGAGTTCAAAACCCAAATTGTGATTTGGGAGTCCAAGCATTCATAACTCTCACTGATTATGTTAATAGGGATGTTCATATCTTTGGGCCAATATGTCAGAAGGAACAGAACCAGGAGGAGGTGAACATTTCTGAGGTAACTGCGAAGCAAACAAAGACCTTAGGAGTATTGACAGAGTGAAGCAGTGCAACTGAGGACTATGTTAAATCCATTATTCACCTGTTGTGATTTGAAGTGGGAAACAATGGAAGAAGTCAGGAAAATGAAGGGAAATATATTGTTTTATTATTATTATTATTATTTTAGAAATAAACCTTTCTTGTCTTTCCTGCTGCAGGTATATTAATGTTCTATGGACACAACAGCACTAATCCTAGATCTAGCAAAGAGAAAGAATGGGTGAGAAAGAACAAACGGAAAGTGCATGCTGCCTCCATTGCCCTTTTAAGAAGGAATCAAATAACATTGTGCCCATTGCCCTTTTAAAGTCCACTTCTCACTCCCTTCCCAGTGACTTAGGTTTAGGAAGCTAATGGGGGACTTTCTTCTTGTGGCAGGAGAAACAAAGTGGAAATAAAAATAAATCAGTTTCCTGCAGCACTCTCTGGGCAGTTCACAAGTTAATCAGCATTTTGGCCCCAACATGCTGGGTACACATTTTACCGACCTTGGGAAGGATGGAAGGCTGAGTCAGCCTTGATCCCCATCAGGACTGAACTCATGACATTTTGGCTGAGGAACGTTTTTTAACCACTGCACCACCTTCAGGGGCCGGATAGGAATTGTTTAGCCTATCTTTGTGATTAGCACGGGCAGAGGAAGATTGGTAGGCTTTTTTGCCTATCCCATTCTGACACAGGGAACTTTGCAGATTAGGGGTCTACAGTCATTAGACTGTACCCCTAATCTGCAAAGTTCCCTGTGTCAGAATGGGATAGGAAAAAAAAAACCTACCCATTTTCCTCTGCCCATGCTAATCACAGATAGGCTAAAAATTCCTATTCGGCCCCTGAAGGTAACAATAACACTCTCATCCGGTGATGGCAAACCTTTAGAGACCAAGTGCCCAAATTGCAACCCAAACCCCTCTTATTTATCTCAAAGTGTCAACACGAATGAACTCTGTGCTGGGGTGAGGGAAGAAGCCCTCCCATTGGGCTGCTGGGAAAAGGGGGCAGGGCAAACTTTGTGCTGGGGAGACATTGTGTGTGCCCACAGAGATGGCTCTGAGTGCCCCTTCTGGCATGCATGCCATAGGTTCGCCACCACTGCTCTAGCTACAGGAAGGGTGGGTGGAATCTGACCAAGGGCAGGGCAGTCTCATTAACCAGATGGTTGCCTCATGCCCAAATCTCTGAGCAGGGATGATAGAGCATCCTCTGCTCTGTCCTGCTTTTTTGACAGGAAGGGAAGTAAAATCTCTCCTTCAACCAGGTTGCATTGCAGCCAGATATACAGAGGACACAGAAAAAGAGGATATATACCCAATCTGAGAACTTCCTCAAGGTGAGTCAGAGGGTGGGCTTCCTAAACCTGGAGAGCTATGGTGGGTGGGTGGGTGGAGAAAACTGACAACATGGCTCATTATGAAAGCTCAAATGCTTGCCTCTGGAGCCTTTCCTCAGAGTACAGTGGGAGAACTCTCTTCAGGAGAGAACATGGTTGGGGTGTTTAAAAACATGCAGTGAAATGAAAATGAAGAAAAATGGTGCCTCGTATAGCGAAAAATTTTGGGAATTTTTTTCTGTTTTCAATGCATTCCTATGGGAAATCATGCTACACATAATGAATTTTCATTTTCAATGCATTCCTATGGGAAATCACATTCAATGCATTCCTATGGGAAATTTATATAACGAAAATTTCACTGTACGAAAAACCTAATGGAATAGATTGATTTCATTATACGAGGGTTTATTGTATTGCTATCTTGTGTCATAAGATACAGTACGGATTCTCACTGCAAAAAAGCTGGGGAAAAGAGTGCTAACACTGAAATGTTGACAAAATTTCACCAACAAAATATGTTGTGAAAATGCCTTTTAAAATCTACAATAAGTCATCAGACATAGTTCAGCCAGCTTCATTATTTTACAAATCATCTACTGTATTCATGTGTAATGAGCAAGGCAATATTCTGCTGTATAAAAAGTGGTACAACATGGATTCTTGTTCAATAACACAGCAGAAGCATTAGGAAGGAAAGAGCAAGATTTTTATCTATGTAGATCCAGTTGAGTACTTCCTTTCAGACTTTGTTTGGCAACTAACCTGAGTAGTTTCTACATGATATTCTGGAAAAGTGCCTAGCTGAGGTGCTTCTGGTCTTGGCTAAATTTAAATCAGTGCTGAAGCAGTTAGAAACATTTGTTCTTATGATGTGCTTCATTTTATATTGAAAGTTGAGATGAGTCTGTTTTGCTCAGCTAAGCTAGTAGGCTAACAAGGTATGTATAGAAATAAATTAACTCAAGTTAATTAGACATCATCTACAGCAGGGGTGGCCAATCTTTTTATGTTGCGGGCCTGACCATGCTCCCGGACAGCTGAGTGGACCAGACCATGGCCCCCCAGAAGCGGAAGCAGGAGCATTTACATCTGTCATAAATGTGCCCACCTCCATGTCTGCAACAGCTGCAGGCGCGTTTGCACATATGCGGGCGCAATTTACGGCTGACATAAATGCACCCGCTTCCACTTTTGGGTGTGTTGTATATGGCAACAGGCTGGAGGAAATGATGTCGTGTGCTGGCCCCAGGCCACGGGCCATAGTTTGGGAGCCCCTGATCTACAGAAACATTTGCAAACACCTTGAAGATGGTACAGAATAAGGGAATGAGTTATAATTGGCAACAATTACAACAGTTAAGATTCTTTTGGGCAGGGAAAGTTGCTGTGATAAGCAAACAAACTGATTACTTGGACATACTAGAATCATGGAATATTGTCAAAGAAGGATTAGAAGAATGGAGGAAACTTAAAGAAGAACTTTTAATTACGGGAAGTTATACTCCAGAACATAAAAGAAGTGGGAAATTTCAGGGAGAAGGATAAGGGTTAAGAGGAATGTCTATAAACTGTTATGAAAATGTAAATAACTCTTCTTAAGGAAGATTAGGGGTGGGTAAGCTGGATAGAAAGTTATATTGTAGAGTTTGAAATATAAAGGATTAATATATTATGAAATTGTAAATAACTACTGTCAAGGAATGTTAAGGATGGGCAAGTTGGTGGAAAGTTACAATGTAGAATGTGATATATCGTCTTGGAAATTGTTTCTTTTAAAAAACTGATCCTGTATTTGTTGTGATTTTGGTTCCCATATATCTTCTGCCCTAAGATAGAAGAAGTTTGGTTTAAAGAAGAAATTAATTAAAACATGTAAATAATATTCTGTTAAGGTATGTTAACATTAATGCATAAATTGTATTTTTTCTATAATTGTTACTGTTTTATTGTTTGGCTTTAAACTTTGTATACTGTATTTTGTAACCTGTAAACTGCCTTGGGTCGCCCTAGGATGAGGAAGGCAGCATATAAATGTAATAATAATAATAAAAAATAATTAACTAGATACAGTAGATCGATAGATAACAATTTATGGGTTGGTATTTAATGGAGAAGTCTACAGAGAGTACTGGATATAGATAGACAAATATACAAGAGTAAGAACCTGCACTTAATTTAGTAGGAAAACTGAATAACTTTGATTACCATAGTAACTACAGGGGGGGAGGGGGAGGATAAGTTTGAGATTGAAAATTTGAATAGAAATAATTTAAAAGACAAGTAATAAAGTGAGCAATGGTAAGACAACAACCATCAGGAGGAAAGGAGAAAGAGAAACAGCTGCATTATAATGAACAATAGGATTTACTCAACGTCCTTAGATATATGCAAGAACCTACTCTAGTCCCGGTCTCCCTCCCCTTCTCTGGCACTTGGAGGTGGTCCATCTATGGAAGGATAAGGTGAGTGAAGAAGATAGAAGAAGGTGAAGGGTTGGGTGAGGGTGATTGGAGAAGTTTGAATATGTTTTCATATGTTCTTATATGTTATATGTTATTGTGTGTTGTGAGAGGTGAAGGGTTGGGTGAGGGTGAATGTACTCAATGTAAGTTGTTTCCTTTCTTTTTAATTTTAATGTATATTTGTTAATTGTTTTTGTTTTTAAAATGTATTTTGGCCTATTTTTGTAAAAAAAAAGATTTTTTTTTTAAAAAAGAAGAAGGTACAGAAGCTGCAGCAGATACAAAATGCTGTGGCCAGGCTGGTGGTGGGTAGACAAAGTTTCGACCACACCTTGCCAATGCTGATTTGATTTCATTGGTTACCTGTTAATTTCCATGCCCGAATCAAGGTTTAGTACTAACATATAAAGCCCTTCATGGCCGGGATCTTCTTAGTTGTTAGAGCATCTCCCCTGGATAAATGTCATCCAGGCCACTAAGTTATCCTAGGTGTCAGGGCTCTAGTTGCCCATCCTGAAGGAGGCCCAGAAGGTGTTGACAAGTAACCAGGCCTTCTTAGTGGAGTGCTCGGTGGCCTGGAATGCTCCACCTCCAGTGGTGGGCAGCTACCGGTCTGCCCCAGTCCACCGGGGGGGGGGGGGTTGTTAGTAAAAATTTCTAGTGGCTACGTCCACTTCTCCACTTGTGCTTGTGCGCCAAGCAAGCCAAACTGGCATTTTCTGCTTTGAGCCATTGAGTGTGAAGGCGGCAGTAGAGTGGAGGCATTGGGCGGGCCTCCAACTGCATTGGGCGTTCGAGGTACCCTCTTCCTCTCCTCTCTGGGTAAGGGGGGGAGAGAGGCGGCAGGAGCGTCTTCCTCTTCCTCCTTCCCCCCCCCCCCCCCCGACCAATGGGGCAAGGCAGGCAGAGTGGAGGCATTGGGCAGGCCTCCAGCTGCGTTGGGCATTCGGGGTTCCTCTTCCTCTCCTCCCGGGGGGGGGGGGGGAGAAAGGCGGCAGGAGTGTCTTCCTCTCCCCCCCCCCAACCAGTGGGGCAAGGCAGGCAGAGTGGAGGCAGAGTGGAGATAGGCAGGATATCTCTCAATGCCATTTCCAGGGAATCCTAAGCAGGTGAAGGCATCTCCTTGGGAATACCCTGAAGGAAATGGTGAGCCTCTGTGTGAGACAGAATGCTGGACTGGATGGGCTGTGGCCTGTTCCAGCAAGGCTGTTCTTATGTTCTTATGTTCTTATCAGGCAGGCCTCCAGCTGCATTGGGCATTCGCGGTTCCCTCTTCCTCTCCTCCACTGCTCCAGCCACGACTCTGCCTGATGCCGCCCCATCTCTGACGAGGGGCTGCCGAGGGCCTCTGGTACAAGGCCACTGCCGCGCCACTGCTGAGACTGCTGAGGGCCTCAGCCACGAGGCCTCTTCCTCTTCCTCTCCGTCGCCACTACACCTCAGTAGGCCTCCACTCTGCTGCTGACTGCATGGTTAGAGCGGTAGGACGGCTGGGGTGTTTGAATAAGCGGAAGAGAATAACACTCCCAATAATATAAATGGTAAAAAACCCGAAGTGGTTTATCAAAGGAATAATTCACATATACGTCCTGTGCTGAGGTATGTCAGGTACAAATGGTGGGAGCTAAACACGAAAATTAACCAAAAATAACAACAGTGTGTCTCTTATCCTGTACATAGTGCTAGCTCTCACCCTGGTTACACAGATAAATTAAACCTCAAGGGCATCGTGATTTTGTCTACGTGACTATGTCTACCACCGTCAATTGATGCTCGTTTCCTGGGAACCCCCGTTTGCAGCAGGATTTCACCTTCCATCCCCAGCGCCAGCCTTGCTAGCTGAGTAGACCATTGCTTGACCACGGACTTGTAGAGACTGTATCTCTTGGGACATTTTACAATCCTTTCCGTTGGGTCACACTTTATTGGTGCAGTTGGCACCTTGGGGGGTTTTAGATTCTTTCACAGGGGTCCCAGCATGTCATGTATGTTGAGGTTTAATTTATCTGTGTAACCAGGGTGAGAGCTAGCACTATGTACAGGATAAGAGACACACTGTTGTTATTTTTGGTTAATTTTCGTGTTTAGCTCCCACCATTTGTACCTGACATACCTCAGCACAGGACGTATATGTGAATTATTCCTTTGATAAACCACTTCGGGTTTTTTACCATTTATATTATTGGGAGTGTTATTCTCTTCCGCTGACTGCATGGTGGCAGAGAGGCGGAGGAGGAGGCCTCGTGGCTGAGGCCCTCGATGGCGGCGCAGCGGTGGCCTTGCACCAGAGGCTCTCGGCAGCCCCTCATCAGAGATGGGGCGGCATATCCAGTTCGAGGCGGAGCCAGGAGCCCTCTGGCGGGGCATGTGCAGTGGTGCTGGTCCCATGCACTGAGTTTTTTAAAAAAGTTTTAAAAAGTTTTTTAAAATTATAAAAATTCACAAAGCTGAGCTTTATGGGGCACCCACCGCAGGGGGCCCTGCCAGCTCCAGGCCTGGGGCGGGAGTTCTGGTTGTCGCCCCCTGATTGCGGCCATGAGCTTGACTTTCTCATCCCACAGAATTATGGAGAATGGAAATTTGGCTCCTTGTTCTTGCCTCTTATTTTCAACAGATGCAGAGCTTAGTTCTCAGTGCTTGACACGTACTGCAGCATGCTTGCTGGTATTAAGCAATCCCTTTACTCACAGCCTCCAAATGTATTGCATAAAAGAATAATTCTATTTTTCCACAGCAGAACCAGCTTATGGTTTTGTGAATAATGCAGAATTATAATTTGCAAGTTGGCTCACTTTTACCAGCTTTTAAACATACTGGTCAGTGCAGTGAATACAAAATATATATGCACTGTATACTGCAGTAAACCATAAGATCCAACCATTCATGTTTCCCTCAATGTTGCCCAGGGTTCACCTAAGTGTTTGGCAAGACATCTTCCATACACCCCTTATTATTATATGGGTAGCATTATGTGGGAAAATTACAAGAAGACCCAGAGAAAAGAAACCCCAAAGGTATAAAGAGGAGAAAGACCATCTTGCTACACCTTTCACAAATGAAGAACTAAGAACTACTATCCAACAGATGAAGAACAATAAGACGGCAGGCTCGGATGACATAAGGTCAGAACAAATTAAATATTTTGGCCCCATAACCATTAGTTGGATCCTAAAATTGATAGATAGGATATGATGGAAACTGTAAATTGTGGCCCATTCTGAGCCAGGAAGAGAACTGACTGATCTGAAGAACTTTTGACCTGTAGCGATCATTTGCCATCTTTTCAAAGTCCTGGAGAGAATAATTATGAACAGAATTTATGATGTTGTTGATGGAATTGATACATGAAAATGAAGAGTTCCATTTTGTTTTGGCATTAGTAGAGGTTTCCCTGCTCATTCACATGTCTGTGCATGGGCACATGGACACAGAGGCCCTGAGGCAGTTTTGCAGAAACACTGCATTTTATTTGAAGCACTAAAATTAAAAACCAGCATTTTTTTTAAAAAAACCTAATCATCTAAAATGTATGCATACATAAACTACATGCTTACAAAAGCTTACAATATTCACACTCTACTTTTCTAATATTCAGCAGATTGACTATTCCTGTAATTTGCTTCATACTGTTCAGGGAAGTTGCTATAGAGTAGCAGATGTTCAAAGTCTTGTTTCTTCACATTGTACACCATTGGCAATGTGGCTCCACCTGTTTAGGGTTGTTTTGCTTTGTGTCACCCTAGTTGTCAGCCTATTCAGTGTCTTCCATGTTCCATATTGGAGATGGCAACCTGATGCTGGCTTCTCCTTCATTGCCTCTGGGAGATATTCTTTTCCATAGTTCTTCAAGAGCAGATGTCAGTTTAGTCTCTACTTCCTCAAATGTTGCCTGATCATTGGTTTCTGTGTCATCTGCATATCATAAATGCATCTGCATATCACAAATGAAGACCCTACTTCTGATATTGTCAGCTGGTCATTGGTATAGATCTTATATAACATTGGAGCCAATACACGTCCTTGAGGAAAGTCATTTTTCTAAAATCCCCAATGGCTCTTTTTGCCCTGCAGGGTGACAAAAAAACATATATTTTGTATATAGGCATTGGATAAGCTGTGTCAGTCGATAGTCCTTAGTAGTTGGGTACACCTTCCTTATGGTTTATTGTATCATATGCAGATGTGAGATCAATAAGAGCTACTCCTGTAATCTGCTTCCTACGTCTGCCCTCTATAAATTGGGTTAAATTAAGTATTTAACCAGAGCATGACTTTCCTGGTCATGCTCTTTAATTATCATTCTGATACCTGAATTTCTGGGGGTGCTCTTGCAGGATGAAAGGTTTTTGTTCTGTTCTGTTCAGTTTAGATCTTCAGCTCTCTGTACTGAAAGGATTAAGAAAAATCTAAATACCAGTGACACTGAAGTCACAATTAGGAAGCATATCCTTTGCAGTAGCTGTACATAGCAACAATCCCTATCTCTTTAGCTGCCCCAGAACTCAAGATATATAATTTTACATATACAGTAATATTTCTTCCAGAATTACCTCAAGTAAAAAACTCCCCTAGTCCGTTAAATACAAAGTTTCTCTTGCTAATTAGATAATAATAGGATCCATTACAGTTCATGCAACACTGTATCAGGCCCAGCTCATAAAACAGCAGGGTGGATGCAGTGTTTCACCCTTGATTAGATCAAAGCCTGAAATGACTACTTCCATGTAGTCACCCAAGCAAATCTGCTCTTTTTGCCCATGCTAGGGTTCCAGGAGCTCAGCCGCTTTCTCACAGAATCACTGACCGTTGGTTTATATGAAGGTAAATTGGCCCTCGCTCAGGGAGCCACCAGCTGGGGGCTCACTGGGGTTGGGTCCGTTTCTGATTCCAGAGGCTCAGTTGACAGATTTGCCTATTCCTCCAGAAGTAGTCCTGTCCTCAGTCAAGAACTGGGTAACTGCTCGCTGGCTTGATCGTGATCTGACTTTCCTGGATCTCGTGGTTTGGACTTATGGGGGGAGCATGATTGGGCTTGTGTAGTGATTGTGCAAACTGGGACATGTAGTGCTTCATGCAAACTGATCTGGGGCTCCTGTGCCCAGGTGTGGGTGTGTGCATGCATGTGCGTGTGCGTGCATGTGTGTGCACATGCAACAGCTTTTACCTGCAAAGTCTGGCCTGGATTTTTCTCACCACAAGACAAACCCTGGGATATTCAATACCTCAGTCCCAGCTCTGTCTTAACAAATTACAGCTTCCCCTTTCTCTAGGGTTAGCTAATAAACAGTGCATTGGCCTGATCTTGGTAACAGTTCGGTAAACTAAAAACAAACTCCCTTTACTTGTGTGAGAAAAAACAAGGGCTTGATTTTTTTAATGGTTGTTTGTTTGTTTGTTTTATAATACTGAAGTATTTACAAACAGCAACTGTCAGATTTCATAAAGGGTGAAAAACAAAAGGCAGCTTCATTGAATACTAAAAGAAAACTACAGGCAAGGTAGATCATCAATTTACCCACACACTGGCAAAAAAATAAATAAAGCTATATTTCTATTCTAGGGGAGACCTTCTTATCCCTACTCAGCTGGATGATTCCAGGATGGCAGCCATTTTCAAAACCCATCCATTTTCTTCTTTATTTTCTTCTTCTCGGGGGTTCTCCAGAAACCTTCCCCACCAATCACTCATTCTCAGCCAACCCCAGTCCATTGTAGGCGCACCCCCCAAAGAAAGACTCAGACACCGGTATATGGATAAAGGCATTGGGCCACTTTTATTGAATAATGCCCTAGTCCGAATTATAACTTTCAATTGGTACTCATCCAATTGTAATTCTTAAGGCAAGCAGGCCGCAGTAACACTGGTAAGGTTCCTCCCAAAATTGCCAATGGCAATTGGCTACAATGTATCCATTTTGTATCAATTTATTTGTTGACACAAACAAATTGTTGACCGAAGTCAATAAACTATCTACTGACCCCACCCTCTGACGTGTATCTGTCAAATCACGGGGTGATGCATGCTGAAAAGCTCCTGCCATCACCCCTTGCCTGGTTCGTCGTTGACCGGTCAAAGTTATTACACCTGTACCTGTCTAAGTGTTGGCCAGTCAATTGCGAACCTGCCGGATACCTATGGGTCATAAATCTTTACCTTACCAGTGCTACCCGCCACACGGGGAGGCTTCAATGAAGACTCACCACCCCCCCCTCCCCAGACCGTCAGCTCAGTCAACAGGCCTGCTTGCAAATCTTCTAAAAAGAGGTTCATACCTCTAGCCGACAGGTGGACCCCATCCCCTGCATAAAGATCATAATTTTGTAAACTAATGGTGGGGTGTCGGATGACCATCCCCAAACCCTTGTCTGCCAAGAACCGGGCAACAGCCCTGTTCACCGAGCGGCGAGTGCGGTCAAAGGCATGGAGGTCAATACCTCCCCTGTAAGCATGACGCAGCCGTGTGGACGGCCACACATAATGCAAATAAGCTAGGTCACTGCAAATCGTGAATTTTAAAGAAAGGCCAGTGACCTGGGCGAGGTCATTGCCCCCGAGGTGCAGTACAAGGACATCAGGCGGTTCAGCATCCCTGATGGAGAACAGGAATGGCAACAGTTCCCGCCATCTCATTCTGCGCTTACCATACCACCGTATGCGTGCGGTTGCACGCAGTCCAAGCTGGGGTCCCCACTCTGTTGCCGCAGCATACTGCGCTGCCCAGTGCACGTAACTGTGGCCCACCAGCCATACTGCCACCAGTGTGCGGGGACACACAGGGTCTGTAAAAGAAGAAAAGAGAACAATGACTTAACTGGTACTCATACCTGAAGAGGGTGAACATATAATGCAAAACGCATAGATCCCCATCTTCCCATACGGTGTATATCAGCCTCAGAGTACCCAAATGCAGCCGCAGTGGACGCAGCACCTATCCTAAACGAATGGGTGCCGTAACGAGCCCCGGGGAGGCCAACACTGGATAGTGCCATACCGGTCACCTTCCAAAATTGAAATTTAGTAAGGGGAGACCCATCCTGGTGGCAGAAAAACGGGCCAGGGTGTGTGCCACACACTGCCAAGAACTCCTGTAGGGCACCAACCGGACAGATGTCTGCAATGGAACATCGTAGCAGTCTAACTCCACTGCCTACGCCGTGCTGATCAACTTTTGAGGACCGTATCCTCAACTGAGCCCACTCATTAGAGACATAGACATCGTCGAGTTCCAGTGCCCTACGAGACATGTCCCCTTTTGACAATGGGACCAGCTCACTGATATGGAGCGCTCCAAAGAAAGCTACGGTGGTAGCTGCATGAAAGAGAGCCGCCTCATACTTATCAAAACACAGATCATGCCATCCTCGTGCAAGGTGGGTAAGCACCCCTGGTGAAATTGGGTGGCGAGTGTCCAGGCGGCGGCCACGTTCCCGTGTCCACCCCTCCAAAATATGTCGTATGCGGAAATCATTCACACAGTCAGCAAAACCCCTCACCTTGGCCATAAATGCCAGTGCCAACAGCCTGGATGCTATAGTGCGAGGAGCCAAACCCTGACTGTGTAAATAAACCATAAATTGTAAAACTTGTTTGACTGGAATGGGCCACACTTCGGGCAACTGAAGTTGCACACAAAAGGTTCTAAATTGAGCAAAAGCATGGTGATACGCCTTACGCATGCGGGGTGCCAAAGACATGCCGAGCCCGGTTCACCCCTCCTTGCCACATGTCCAAATCTCGGCCGGGAGTGGCGAGGGGAATTCCTCTGCTTCCGGAGCCAAGGCGCGGAACCAGGGGATCTGGAGGCGGGATAAAGCGTCAGCAATATCATTATTAATACCTGGTACATGTCTGGCTTTAAAAAGCACATTCAGGCGTAGGCTACGTAGCACAAATTGACGGACCAACGCCATCACCCTAGGTGACTTAGACATCTGAGCGTTGACAATGTGCACTACCGCAGCATTGTCACACCAAAAATGGACCACTGAATCGGCCCACTCCTCGCCCCATAGCATCAAAGCTCCCAGGATTGGAAAGAACTCAAGGAATGTAAGATCGCGGAGGCGATCTGTGCCCCACCATGCTGGAGGCCATTGGCCGTAAGCCCACTTCCCCTCAAAGTAAATCCCATATCCCAGGGAGCCGGAGGCATCCGACTGTACTTGGAATCTAGGGGAAACTAAAAGGTTGGATCTCCAAAAGGAGACCCCATTAAATTCCCACAGGAATTTAAGCCAAACCAAAAGGTCAGCCCGCATGCCCCTGGTCAGTCGGACCCTATGATGGCGCTTTGACAGGCCAGACATGGCATCACATAGGCGCCGCGCAAATGCTCTGCCAGGCGTAACCACCCTGCAGGCAAAGTTAAGATGGCCATGAAGTACCTGAAGCTCACGAAGTGACACTTTACGCTTGGCCAGCAAGGCCAAAATCATCGCGGAGATCCGGGTGACCTTGTCAATGGGTAACCGGGATGCCTGTGCGAACATGTCAATTTCAATACCCAGAAATGTGAGCATAGTGGATGGGCCCTCGGTCTTTTCAGGTGCTAAAGGGACACCCAGTTCCCGCATTAGCGTCTGAAATGTAGTGAGGAGACGCGTGCACGTGTCCGAGCCCCGTTCACCCCCGAACAAAAAGTCATCGAGGTAATGGGCTACAGACCGAGACCCGGACCTGCGAACAAAGGCCCACTGGAGGAAAGTGCTAAAACTTTCGAATGCTGAACATGAAATAGAGCAGCCAAAAGGCATGGCCTTATCTACATAAAACTTCCCTTGGAATCTAAAACCCAATAGCTCAAAGTCCCCCGGGTGCACTGGCAGTAATCGGAATGCCGATTTAATGTCACATTTAGCCAGGAGGGCACCGGGACCACAAGAGCGCACCATCCGTAGGGCTTGGTCAAACGACGTATACCTGACCGAACAAAGGTCATCAGGAATAGCATCATTGACAGAGTAACCCGCCGGGTACGATAGATGGTGGATTAAACGAAATTCCCCCGGGGCCTTTTTAGGTACTAACCCCAGAGGGGAGACCTTCAGGTTAGGGAAGGGTGGTACAGAAAAGGGGCCCGCCACCCACTTGGCCTCTACCTCTTTGGCAATACTCAAGGCAGCCACCTCCTCCTTACCCTTCAGAGACAGTAAATTGGGTGCATCTTGAGGTCCCCGCACCCCTTTGAATAGGATACGGAAGCCCCACTGGAAACCCTCCAGGAGGTACCTAGCGTCCTCCCTCCTTGGATAAGTTGAGAGCCATCGCTCCAACATATACACATTAACTGGGGAGGGGGCCTTTTGACTGGCTAGCTCCATCAGCAGAAGCTCTGCCCGCTCCCTGTCCACCTCTACCTCTGCCCCATGACCCACCGGCCCGCGGGCACGCGGCGGCGGCGTGGGGGCCAGCGCAAGAGGGACACTCATGTTTATATAGGCACTGCCGCTTATTGCACACACCGTTAGCCGAGAAGCTCCAACACAGCAAGCGGGCTGGAACCCCCTGCCCCGCCGGCTGGCGGGGAGCCTGTGTTAGAGCAGCTCGCTGCACGGCATGGCCACAATGGTACCTATCCCCAGGCGCCGGACGCGTGGGGGTCATGTACAATAGCCACAATTTTTGACAGGGCTCATCCCATCTCATCTCCGGGTGTAGGGGCACCCTCATTCTAAATTCCTCATCCTAAGCCAACCATGATGGGCCAGGGAAATCCACCATCGCCCTGTAAATATTGTCCAAATATTGGACCATAGGAATGGCCAGATCAGGCCGGGCCCTAAGGCATACCGCCATATAAATAAGATATGCCGGCAACCAGTTGGCCCACATGCGTGGTGGCTTACGACGGCGGGACAGCTCTTTGTCTCTGTCGTCCTGTCCCTCTCTCTCCTCCTTAGTGGGCTCACGGTTCAATAGGGAGAATATATCCACGTACTCCCCCCACCAAATCTTTTCCCTCGTGACCTGGGACAAATGATCACTAAGGGGCAAAGAATAACCAGCCATCGGCAAAGCCGTCACCGGCACACTAGGTATCTGGGGCATACGCAGCGGGACCTGGACAGCCCCTGCGATGCCCGGGGCGGAAACCCCCGCCCTCAATGCGTTGCCAGTTTGAAACCAAGGGGTACTGGGATAGACTGGTAACTGATGCCCACTCGCCTCAATGTGTCGAGGCCAGGGCCACTGAACCCCACCACTGGAAGTGGGCTGTGATGTAGGTGCACTAATTTGAACCTGATACTCACTAGGTGCACCCCCGTTAGCCGCCCCCACTGGGGGTTCCGGTCCACACGGGTGTCGGAGCTCGCGACCGGAATCGAGCTCTGTGGCCACACCTGACTGGTCCCTGTCTGCAGCTCTGGACGAACAGGGAGCTGCGAGACACCGGCAGGCACAGGCCGGAGCGGCTCAAGCAGTTCAACCTGGCTGGCCACCTGGTGCAGTGTGGCAGCCGTCGAGGTAGCCGGTGGACACGAAGGGCCCCCGGCAGAGAGAGAAGGGCCCCCTCCCATAGGAGTCTGTGCAATCCCCAAGGATGCCTCCAGCACTGCTAAACGTACATCCACTGCCACAGATCCCCCAGCATAAGGTGGGCCGGGTTGGCCGGAAGGCCCACTAGGAATTTGGAAAGGGACACCCAAGTGAGAGCCTGGGCCAGCATAGGGCCATGCCCAAAACTCCGGCCCATGAGGGGCCGGAGGAGGAATGGGTTGCGCACCCGCACCAGGCCCTCCCCCACTGTCTTGACCCATGGCCGGCAATTGCGGGCCGAGGACCGAAGCCCCTGAGGGGCAGGGCTGAGGCTGGATAGCCAAGGCCTGCTGCCAAGTGCCAGCCTGAATCACCCCACCGGTATCGGTGGGCAAGGCTGGGGTAGTGCCCTGCCGCGGGGGCGCAGCCCTGGTCCTCCGACCTGATAGCTGCCCCCTGTCCTGCGCAGGGCACAAAAAAGTCCTCCCCTTTGGCCGCGGCTTCATCGCCAGGGCCTTCCGTTTGGGAGGCATCGTCGAAAAGAAAGAGTGGGATCCCTTGCCAGGGATCAAAACCAAGTGCCGAAAGCGCACAGCAGCCAACAAGCAAAAGGCTCTGCGCGCGCTAATCCTCCCTTCCCAGCCGGGAAGGTATCAAGGGCTAAACAGCCGAAGACTATGATAAACAGCGACGGAGAAAACTTCTCTCCGTCGCTATTTCTAAAATGGCAGCTTGTCTGCCTCATGGCCACCCCTTTTATAGAGGGGTGGCCACGCCCCCTAACTCACCCAGATGTCTGAGTCCGGGGGGGCGCAAAGAGCGCGGTGGCCATTTTGGCGCCGCGTTTTCAATATGCAAGTGAGTGGCCTCTTCTCTAACATTCTGTTTCTGCCCACTGCTGGCAGTATTCACTGTCTTTGCCTGCACTTTTACCAAAGCAATTCCCACCCCCCATTCATTCTGACCCAATACTCTACACTTGTTCTCATACATCCATTTACCCTAAGTAAAGTCATTCCATACAATATGTGTAAGGGATGGGCAGTGGTTACAGTGGGATCTTTATTTTCAGCTATCAATTCCCTTCACTGAAGGACTGGATTTTTGTCTTTCGGCCCGAGTTCTATTCACTCAGTGGGCATTGGAGCTAGGACCCTTAGTCCAAAAGGGGTTAGCAATCTTCCTGCCCTAAAAAAGTGAGGTGTGGTTTGCCCATAGTGAAGGAAGGTACAGTAGAACCCCGTATAATGAAAAAACTCCATTCTGCAAGTTGCTTTGCTATGCAGTTTTTTGTTTTTGTTATGCGAAGCTAATGGGAGATTCCCCGGATAGCGAACAAAAAATGTTCATTATCCAGGGTTCCCATTGACTGGGAATACCCCAGTACCAAAAACCCCACCCCACATAATGAACATTTTTTTTTGTTATGTGGAGTATTGCCCTTGCATAATGAATGCTTTGTTATGTAATTTTTTTTGCTATGCAAAGCGTTTGTTATGTGAGGTACCACTGTAGGTTGAGAAACCTTTTCTGAGTGGTCCCTTGTTTTCCTGGCTGATCAAAGTCCTTCCCTCCTTCTCCTTCCAGTACTAGAATTCCCATTTCTTCTACCAAGGTGAGAGAGGAGTAGTGGCTTTGGGTCAGGCTGTTTTGGGTCAGGCTGACCCTGGCTTTGGGTCAGGCTGTTGGTCTTCTCAGCCCTTCTCTTTCACTGCCTCCAATAGAGAGGCTTGTGTGGTTTTTCATATTCCCCCTCTCCCTTTGGGGCACTTAGTTGGACAAGAACCCCCAACAGGGGTCTTCCTTATAAAAGTTCCACCCCCTGTGTAGTTCACGTGGCTCCCCAGGTGAATCCTCAGTCCAGCAGGCTCCAGAGAAATCCTCCAAGATGTCTAGCTAGTCCTCTTCCTCAAGAGGCAGGAGTGGCTCCATTTCACTCCTCTACTTGGCAAGCCTGCTTCTTGGAGGTTTTTTTTCCTGGTGGTGGGTCTGAGCTACTTCATGCCTTTGTATTTCTCATTAAAGGTAATGCAATTTCTTGCTTTTGAACCGCTAGGTTGGCAGGAGCAGGGACAAAAATGGGTGCTCGTTCCATCCTGCAGTACTCAGGAACAGAACTGCTGACCTCCTGTTTTCCAGTCAGCATCTTAGCCACTTGAGCCATTGCAAGGCTGTCTTTCCTTCTAGGGCTTGCAGTGGCAGAGGCTCAGTTTGAGATCTGGTATCTTGCACTCAGTACCTCTCATCCCATTCCCCTGCTTAATGCTCAGGCTCCAGGGTTCCCAGTCCCTCAATTGTCTGCAGAGGTAGGCCGGTCCACTCTTCAGGCCCTGAGTGAAGTCTCACCACTAGCCTCTCTAGAACATTACATTGGAAATACAAGAAAAATTAAAAGTGTCCTGTAGGAATCGGGGCCACTGGGGGCCGGAAGGTCCCGGAGGAGGACTGATCAAGTGACGACACGAGACAAGCTGCTGGATCGATCAGACACTTTATTGGTCAAAGGCAGAATCATTTATAGGGGAAAAGTGCAACGGTGGCAAACTGTCCTCTGGCAAGGCATTACCTCATGCGTTGACACATGTTAATGGGAAAACCTTCAAAGGGGAAGTTAATTAACTCGGGCAAACAGGGAACAAGATTGACCATTGTCTTGGGACTTAGGCAGGGGTAAACATGGCTTATTTGCACCAGGGATTTCCCCAAACCGGGAGATGAGTCATTATGGTTAATAGAATGCATGAATCAGCTATCTGCTTACTCGGCAGAGTCGCGGGTCAGGTCACCTTAATTGGGTGAATCAAGCCCTATACTTTTATTCACCCCCCTTAATTTGACGACCGGTGAGCCCACTGGCCGGGAGCCTGTCTCACCGCAGTGGTCTCTGGTCTATTCCGTGCCCTGTGGGGCACGGGGAATCCATATCTCCCCTTTATTTTCTATTTAAGAACCTGACCGGCGACCTTACGCAAGATAGGCATCAGCTGTTGAGCGGGGATGACGTCACGGGATTTCTCTCTGGGGCGGCACTTGGAGATCAGCGAGGGAATACACTGAGCAAAGCAACAGAGCGTAATGCCTAGTATGGCTATTCCCACCACTATCTGAAGCACCGTCTGTAGCCACCCCCAGGGGATCCATGACCACATCCAATTCCATAGGGAACCCCACCAGGCTCCCCACGCGGAGCCTTCCGTAATGCCTGCAACAATGGAATGCAGGTTCTTGATCTGGTTTTGTATTTTCCGGGAGTTGTCAGTAAGGTTAAAACAGCACATCCCATGGACAGATTCGCACCCCAGGTGGTGCAATAAGAGGAGGTAGTCGATAGCCGCTCGATTATCAAGAACAGCTTGGCGGAGTTCCACCTGCTCTTGATTAAGGAGCGCTATCGCTGAGGAGGTATGATTGATGGTTTTTGCTAAACCGCAGGCCAAATGACCAATTCTCCGTGCGTTGCCGGTGGCCAACCCCGGCACGCCGATCAAACTGACGGATAGGGAGACATACTCAGCGGGACTCATTACTCTGATGCTGCTGTCACAAGAGCTGTCTAACTGGGTTGTGCGTGTGTGCCGAATGAGCGGGGAAACATTCACATGGGATACATTTGTGTCACTAGAACGTGGGGCAATCATGTCCCTGGTAGGGAGTACAAGTGTCAAGCGACTAATGCAACACATTGAGTCCGACAGATTGGCAGGGATGTAGTTCCAGGTGTGCTGGTTGCAGGTAAAGAACCACCCTGAGGGCAGGGTGACATGAGCGTACAATGAGATGAGGGTCTCCGGTTTATTGCAAGTCCAGTTGCCAACGCCAGGGTCAATACAGCGGCGCCGTGCCTGACCGTCTGCGGTGCAACAGGTCATGCGGGTACAGGCGGCGCCCGGGCTGACCGCCACCCGAGGGGTATGGAGGGTGGCTGCATCAGCCGGCAAGGTTGGGGTAAGTTGCTGTCCCCCCCAGCGTGCATATGCCGAGAAGGCGGTAGGAGAGTGAGGGGCAAAGGATGCTTTTCGCAACCAGGCACTGTCCTCGGTGTGCTCGTCCGGAGTATGGCACACCGGGATGAGACAGGTGCTGAGCATGGATGCAGAACCAACGTCCTGCTGTAAGCAAAAATCGGACTGGTTGACGAGACCCGCCAACCTTTCCCACAAGTTGTACTGCATTCGTGTAGACAGGTCTTCACCAGGCGACAAACCGTCGGCCTGGATTGAGGCTGCCTGGGCGCCTCCCCCCAAAAGCAGGGAGAGGGCCAGGACTATGGAGATCGCCACGGTGTTGGCGTGAATCTGGGCCAAGACTGCAGCTGTGAGGTTCTCCGGCGTCGGTTCCTTCCCCTCGCGCTGGACGGCGTCCTGAGCGTCATGGCAAAGAACCTTGACCATCCCCCAGGTGACTTTAGGGATCGGCTGTCGCCTCCTCCGACGGATCCTCTCGCGCAGGGTGAGGTCCTTCATCTCCGGTATCGGACTCGGGCCGGTCTGGTTCCACGCCATGCGGTTCCGTGTGGGGTTTGACACACCGAGCTGGGATCCAGATGACACCTGTAGGAGACATAACTGCAGCATACCCTCTCCCCCAGGTGACGAGCGGCACCGGCCCCCTCCAAGTGGGGTCCGGTGGCACTCGGTACCGGACCATTGGTCGCGGGAGAGCTTCCGAACGGCGGAAATGCCTCTCCTGCGGCGTGCAATCCGAAAAAACATTAAGGTGATTGTATGTGAACAAAACCTTGTTTAAGCAAAACTGTGCTGCTCCTTGTGACTTGGGGAGGGCAGGAGGTTCCCCCCTTTCTATTTGTTTGTCAAGATAGGACTTTAGCGTCCGATTGACACGCTCTACGATCGCCTGCCCTTGCGGATTGTAGGGAATTCCAAAAGTGTGCTTGATGTCCCAAGTCGCCATGAAGGCGGCCAACTGCCTAGAGCAGTAGGACGGTGCGTTATCCGTTTTCACGTGCCGTGGCTTGCCCATCGCCGCGATGCAGGAAAGGAGGTGCTGCTCCACGTGGGTAGCCGTCTCTCCTTTCTGCGCCATGGCCCAAACGAACTGGGAAAAGGTATCAATGCAGACGTGCATGTATTGCCATCTGCCAAACTGCGGCACATGCGTGACGTCCATCTGCCATACCTGGTTGGCCTCAGTCCCCCGTGGGTTGACCCCCCACGAGGGCCCCCCCGGCGCCCCTGCGCAATGCTGGCAAGAGCGGACTATACCCTGGGCTTGAGAAAGCGGCAGATTGAACTGTCTGGCGAGTGCCTTGGCATTTTGGTGAAAAAATGCATGACTTTGGATTGGAGTAGTGAAAACTCCCAAAACTGAACGTTGCTGAATTTCCTTTGCGGCCGCGTCCGCTCTGCTATTGCCCGCGGAAATCGGACCCGGTAGGTCTTGGTGACTTCGGATGTGGGCAATATAAAGCGGCTCCGTGCGGTTTCGCAAATGAAATTGAGCGGTGAGAAACAGACTTAGTAAATTCTTGTCTATCGCGGGAGTGATGTAAGCTCCCGGTAGACTGTGCAACAAATTCCTTACGTACAGACTGTCAGTAATAATATTCAAACGCTCCTGGGCGAAGGTGCGCAAGGCAAGGTTCACGGCTGCCAACTCTGCCCGCTGAGCGGACTTCTGTGGAAGAGTTAGCAGCGTGTGCCAAGCTTCGCCCTCCTGCCAGGTCAAAACACCATAGGTGCGACCTCCGTCTGTGAAAACTGTCCTGGCCCCCTGAAGCGGGACCAGCGAGAGCAATTCGAACAAGCTGACTGTTCCTGTCTGTAGGGAAACGAGTCTAGGGTCCTTGGGCAAGTGGTACGCTAAACTCCCAGTGAAACCTTCCAAGGCTATCGGAAGCGAGTCACCTAGCTGCACTAATTGGTGAATTTGTTCCTTGGCGAAAGGAACCACAATTTTGGACAAATCATTTCCTGAAATGTCCCTAGCTCTCAGCCTGCCGCGGTAAATCACCGCGGAAACCAGCTCTTGGGGCGGAACGATGTTCCGTGATGATGTGTTAGGCAAATAAACCCACTCCACAATTTTCGCTCCCTTCTCTGAGTCTACGCCTAACGCCCCAGTGAACATGGACCCTGACCGTACGATGTACAAATTCAGGATCGGGGCATAAGGCCCCTGGGCGATCCTATCCACCCACCTCTGACTGAGAACTTGGTTCACTTTCTCGAGCGCCAAGCGCGCGTCTCGAGAGATTTTTATCCGGTCTGCCGGCTGCTTACCTAAAGTTAGCAGCGAGAAGAGCGGCTTTAAGAGATCCGTATCCAATCGGAAATACGGTCTGGCCCAATTAATGTTCCCTAAAATCTGCTGTAACTCTACCAGGGTGACTGAGTCCTGTAAAGCTATCTGGGGTAAAACCGGTGCGGCAAAAGAACGGAGAAGCCGATGACCCAAGTATGAAAAGGGCTCGGTTTTCTGCACCTTCTCTGGGGCTATGAGTAGACCCTTGTCCCCCAGGCTGGCCTGGAGGTCAGAAAACACTGCGCTGCCGAGTTGCGGCAACGCCACTAAGATATCATCCATGAAATGACACACAATAGCCTTAGGGTAAAGGCTTCGAAACTTTGCCAGCGCGTTGTGAACATAAATTTGGCACAGGGTGGGCGAATTGAGCATGCCCTGTGGCAAAAATTTCCACGCGTAACGCTGCGTGGGCTCTCCGTGGTTCACAACCGGCACTGTAAAGGCGAACCTTTCCCGGTCCCGGGGGTCTAAGGGGATTGTATAGAAGCAATCCTTGAGATCTACAACTAGAATCTCCCACCCCTCGGGAATCATATTTGGATTCGGGATGCCGCATTGAAGCGGACCCATGGGCTGAATACATTTATTGATCTCTCTGAGATCGTGGAGGAGTCGCCACTTCCCCGACTTCTTCTTAATTACAAAAACTGGCGAGTTCCAGGGACTGGTGGACTGCTCTATATGTCCTGCGTCTAGCTGTTCCTTCACTAGCTGCTTTAGGGCAACCAGTTTCTCTCCCACAACCGGCCATTGTTCTACCCAGACCGGAGTATCGGTGAGCCATTTAAGTGGCAACGCCATTACCCGAAGGTAAGGGTGGCACCGTACTGCTGGAGAATGTCTCGCCCCCAAAGGTTGACGTGCACGTCAAGAATGTGCGGCCGAACTACCGCCGTGCCGTCAGCCCCTGGGATGGTGACTTCTACCCACTCTCTGCTCCTAAACGCTTCCTGAACGCCACCTACCCCCCACACATCGGAGACCGGCTCAATGGCCCACTCCCTCGGCCACTGGCTCCTGCTTATCACGGATACATCAGCTCCGGTATCGAGGAGGCCTGAGAACACCCTTCTGTTCAAAAATACCTCGATAACGGGGCGCTGCTTCCACTCAATGTTGGTCTCCACTGTCGCTAAGACCTGGTATCCTTGCACTGCCTCAACCGCGCTCAAGCGGCCTGCTGAGCCGGGCTCTGAGCTGTCACTGAGCCTCCCCTGGCTGCCTGCTGGCGAGTGACAAGGAACCATGATCAGTTGCGCTAAGGAATCTCCCTTGTGAATGGTCTGGGGCAGGTGTGTCCAGAGTTGGACCTGGAGAACGCCTGAAAAATTCGAGTCAATGACTCCTGGAATTATGAAAATTCCGCGTGCTCCAGCTACACTACGGGGCAAAACTAAACCTAAAAAGCCTCTGGGCAGGGGACCCATGTACTGGGAATCGACCAGATAGACTGTGCCTGGCAGGTCGCATGTAACGTCTGCCTGACAAGTCAATTCTAGCCCTGTGCTACCCTTGGGGCTGGCCTGTGCCCTCATAGTGCCTGGAATGTGCCTGGAACCTAGTCCAGCTCTGGGAAGTCCGGATTCTGGGGAATGAGAGAAGTCTCTGTTTGGACTGGGGCCAGAGACATGCCCGCGTTCCGGTTTCCCGAACTCGGACAAAACTTGGCCCAATGATAGCCTTTCCTGCACCTTGGACATGGGGTTTTCGGGGCTGTGGACTGGCTGAACTTTTGTCCGCCTCCCTTTGATCGGCATTCTTTAGCGAAGTGCCCGACCTTGCCACAAGAGTGACAAGCTCCCCTGGTCTTCCCCTTGGGGTGAGATCTCTTTCCCCCCTGCACTGCTGCCGCTAGCAGACCCATCTTGTAGGAGTCCGTGCCGACGTCAGAACAGGCCCTAATCATGTCCGACAGCGTCAGGTCAGGACGATTGCCTAGGGACTGCAAAATCTTACGGCAGTCCAAGTTGGCATTGTCCTTGGCTAGCTTGATCATGAGCTCTTGCTGGGCTTGCTCGTTATCAATCTGCCTGGTGATGGCTTCTTCCAGGCGATTGATGAAGTCCATGTAGGGTTCCTGGGCTCCCTGCTTGATAGCGGTATAATTCTTAGCCGCTTTGCCAGATGCTGGGATCTTGAAGTACGCCCTATAGGCGGCTTCAGCGGACATTTCGAGAGTGGCGAGAGGCAAGTTGATTTGGGCGTTAATGGCCTCAAAGGCACCTGAGCCATATAGCTGCTCAGCGATTACCGCGCCTCCCATTCTCGCGGCTCTGGCCTGTGCCTCGAGCCGGTACTCGCTGTCCCAGATCATGTACTGGCTAGGGGTTAGCATCATCCTCATGACGGCTTTCCAGTCGTGAGGAATCCACATGGTGGCTTCACACGCTTGCTGAAGCGTGCCCCTAGTAAAACGACTTTGGAGCCCTGTCTCTGAGATTGCTTTCCGTAAGGCCATGAGAAGCTTGTACGGGACTGGGGAATGAACTATCTGTTGCGCGCCTGTGAGCGCGTCCATCTCCATTCGGATTGGACAAATCTGTCTAAGCTCAGCTAGTTGTTCTGCTGACAATTCCCCCTTCTTGAGCTCTATCTCTGCTGTGCGCTGAAGGGCACTCTTTACAACTAGGGAAGCTGGCGCTGTCAGAGGAACGCCTGCGCTCCTCATTCCTTGCGTTCCTTCGGTGACGTCTGCAGCTGTCACCGGGGGAAGGCTTCCCTCGCTGCTATGCTGATAGCTGAATGACGGACAGAGCGCCGTGGGCGCAGCCGGGTGGACTGGCTGACCTGAGGGCTCTTCTAACGGGGGTTCTAGGGCCTCTGTCCGGGCTGGCTCGATCTGCTCTAAGAGCCTCCTACACTTTTTCCATGTGCTGACTACCCTGCCGGGCGCTTTGGGGGGTTGCTGGATGCAGTCTCCAATCTGATCCCAGAGCTTCAAGGTTAACGTACCTACTTCTGGGTAAAGTAGGCAGTGTCCCCTGAGGTACGCCAAAAGTCTCGCTAGCTCTCCGCTGTGAAATCGCAACTTAAAAACCCTGGCCAGGATTCTGAACTCTTCCTCACGAGTTCTTTGGCTAGCGGACGGACTTGGTCTATGAGCGCAAGTCCCCATATTACCTGTGATGGGTCCTCCGAAGTTTCCTTCTCGGGCCGAGAGTCGACGCGTCCTTTTACAGGCAACAGTTCTGGCGACGAGTGTCTGGGGTAGCTGTCGGAGCGTGGACCTTCTGTCCTGGGCCCTCGGCGGCCACTGCAATGCCAGGGGCTCACAGCCTGCCCTGACCGGAACGCGTTTTTCCCTTCGCGAACCTCCCCAAAGCCGGGGAAAAGGTAGGTAGGAAGGTCTCTTGGGAATGCCTCGCCGCGGCCACTCCTCTGTCCGGCTGGCTGCCGACCAGAGTGCCGCGCAGTCCTCCGGGACAACGGGTCGCGGTTCAGGCGTTGAACCGGACCGCGTGGATCGTTACTCACGAGTAGACCTCTCCGGGGTCCTCTTACTCACGAGTAGCATCACGTCGGGGTCACCAGCTGTAGGAATCGGGGCCACTGGGGGCCGGAAGGTCCCGGAGGAGGACTGATCAAGTGACGACACGAGACAAGCTGCTGGATCGATCAGACACTTTATTGGTCAAAGGCAGAATCATTTATAGGGAAAAAGTGCAACGGTGGCAAACTGTCCTCTGGCAAGGCATTACCTCATGCGTTGACACATGTTAATGGGAAAACCTTCAAAGGGGAAGTTAATTAACTCGGGCAAACAGGGAACAAGATTGACCATTGTCTTGGGACTTAGGCAGGGGTAAACATGGCTTATTTGCACCAGGGATTTCCCCAAACCGGGAGATGAGTCATTATGGTTAATAGAATGCATGAATCAGCTATCTGCTTACTCGGCAGAGTCGCGGGTCAGGTCACCTTAATTGGGTGAATCAAGCCCTATACTTTTATTCACCCCCCTTAATTTGACGACCGGTGAGCCCACTGGCCGGGAGCCTGTCTCACCGCAGTGGTCTCTGGTCTATTCCGTGCCCTGTGGGGCACGGGGAATCCATAGTGTCCATTCTGAAACTTTTGATGGTTTAGAAAAGGCCAGGGGAAAGATGATTGCACTGCCACTGCATCAAAGCCAAATGGTACAAACACCAAAAAGCCATATGAAAGACAACAATGTATGAAACTTAATTCATGAAGGAGCTAGCATAAAGGTTCAGAAATCACTCAGCAGATGCGGTAGTGGTAATAGACTGAAATCTGGCACATAAACCTTATATAAAACAGAGGTGGACATCGTCGGTGAGTCAAGGGTCAGTTTTTTGCCCTGTTTTCCTCCCAGAGCAGTTGTGCTGTCAAATATGTGAGGAAACAAAACTGAAAGTGGCCAGAAGACCATGTCATCTTTTGAAACATGGGTAATTTTGGGTGTCAATAGTGTAGAAGGAGGGGGCTCTGACCTATTTAAATGATGAATTAATTTAATAGAGGCTTCTGAAAGTGAAAATACACCTTTATTTGTTGGAGAAAAACATTCCAGGGGGGTGGTATCCCCAAAGCCACAAAAATAATCTCAAGGAGGCTGAAAATGCCTTGATGGCAACAACTTGCCCAATCCTGAGGTAACCTTCAAGTGGAGCAATGCTGGATGGAAGATTTTGCTACTGCTGCCAATTCATTTTATAAAAGAATTCTGAATATTCTCGAGCTATATTTGACAGTAAGGTACATGATATATTGTGGCTTTTCAATTATTTTCTCTTTTTGAAGAGTAGAAACTTGATAGAACTAGGATCTATGAACATTTCATTTGAAACCAACATTATGTAACTTGCCCCCGAGTGTTTTCTTGCCTCTGTGAAAACCATGGTATGGAGATAAGGGTAACCAATGGTATGGAGATAAGGGTGGCTAATTTTCAAAATTATGAAAGGCCCAGGCCTTTCATAGTTTGTTTTCCTTTTGAAGGACATTGCTGAAAAGTAGAGAAGAGAAAGCTAGAAATTCATTACCGTGACCTGTTTTGCTAACGTACGAATATTCTTCACTGCAGAATATAGAACACAAAATCTAATAATTTTGCAGAGTTTTTAATAAAGCTGTCCATTGAGCGTTACCCTAAACAAAATGTTTCAAAGTAATTTGCTTTCTTTCTTTATTTTGGATACAACTTCAACTTTTCCCCAAAGGCTGGCCAATTTCAACAAACTTGTTTCAACTCAGAAAGATGCGATACTTTAAACTGTTCCTTTCAAGTTTGGTCACTGTGCTTTGGTTTCAAGCACACTTGCCTGGTTTCTTCACATTGAAGTCAATTTAAATTTAAATGAAAAATAAATTACACCAAAACATATTTTGGAACACAGCACTTGGCAGAAGGCAAATGTCAACACAGAAAACAGATGCATACTCATCAAATACATGCCAGTAATTTGACAGAATGTACTTCTGTGTGTGTTTGTGTGTGGAGGGGGTTGCATATAAAATAAAATTTCATCCTGTTGTGTGTTTACAAGTAGTAGCAGAAGTGTGTATATAACAAAGTAAGTACCTTCAAAACTCTATGGACATATTATTTTGTATTCCTTACCTCCCTACAGAAATTGTCCTATGAAACATGTTTCGGGGCAGCCTAAAAAGGAATAAAATCAATTATTAGTCAGTCAACAGAGCAAGGATGTCAAATCTCAATACAAGTCCCGCTAGAATTTCACTAGAATTCAATCCCAGATAAAATTGCAGAATTGCATCCTTACCTTGTACATGCACATTTAGCCTGTATATGGCATTTTATTATTAAGTAGCAATCCTACACAATCTTTCATGGACATACAGCAGGTCCCACACTGAATACAGTCGGTTGTATTTTGAGTAACCACTCACAAGATTGCCTTATTGTAGGAATCGGGGCCGCTGAGGGCCGTAGGTCCCGGAGGAGACTGATCAAGAAACGATACGAGGCAGTATGGAGCGAGATCAGATCAGTAGTTTATTGAGGGAAAACTTCAACATATATAGAGGGAAAAGCGCAACGGTGGCAAAACCGTCATCTCACAGAAATCACATCACCTGTTTACTCGGGTTAATTGGGAATCTCTCTGGGGGAAGTTAATTAACTGGGACAAACATCGACATGGGAAGCACCATTGTCCAAGGATTAGGCAGGGGTAAACATGGCTTCTATTTGTGCCTGAGATTAGACTGAGACTCGGAGATGAGTGATTACTCTAATGGGTAACAGAGTTAGATATCTGCTCTCTCAGCAGATCCGCTGGCCAGGTCAAGGAATTGGGTGAATCAAACCCTATCATTTATCCACCCCCCTTAATTTCTCTGCCCGCAGAGCCCACGGCTCAAGGAGCGTTCTCCCGAAGTGGCCTCTGCGCGGGCCATTCCATGCCCACCGGGCATGGGGAATCCGCACCTTATAAAGTCTTTTATTATACAGTACCAGCCTTTTCATCTCACTGCCTCTTGAAGTGATCAAGTTGAGTGAAAACACATAACCAGCAGAGGAAAAGTAGCAAGAGGAAAGCAAGTTGAAAGGTTGAACATATTTCATCATTTTGATAACTCAAAACAGAGGAAAAGCAAGGAAGGATGAAAAGTTTTTGTTCTGTTCTGTTCCATTTAGATCTTCAGCTCTCTGTACTGAAAGAATTAAAGGGGGGGGGGGGAATCTAAATACCAGCTGAAAACCTGGCAGAGGAATCACACCACAATGGAATCAAATCAGATTTTTGTGTAACTAGTGAGAAGAATTTTGAGCTCTGAATTCAAGCCTGCTTTCCAGATGATCAAACAGCTGAAACACTATCTGAGAAGCCCTTTTTGCCAAGCAAATATTAAGGAAGCAATAGAGCCACTTCATAAGTGGGGAAAGAAAATTCTATATGTAACGATTTTTCCAGAGCAGGCTATTTATTCTCAGCCTAGTAAAGCCAATAAGGCATATTGTTTAGGGCAGAACGGGGAATCTGTGTCCTCTAATTTGTTGCTAGACTACACTATCCATCATCTCTGATCACTGAATATGCAAGTTGGGCTGACAGGAGTTGGATTAGGGGGGGGGGGATTTTTTTTTTGGGGGGAAGCATCAAATTCTACATTCTCCTCCTCCTCCTCCCCTTGGATTCTTGGTCACATTTGTTTGTTTGTTTATTATATTTTTATACAATTTGCTGGCCCATCTGAACCCACAACCACTCTACTCTTTGCAGCAGCAGACAAGCTGGCAGATCTGTTGCCACTTCATCCTGCTGCTCCTTGCAATGCCACCCCGCTCCCCTCTCCAGCTTCTCTGCTACAACCTGCCAATGCAAACTGTCATCAACATAGCCCTACCATTGCTTTTCCACTGAACATCTGCCACTGCCTCTTCACTACTGCCACCTCTATGGGCTCCGATCCAGTGGAAAATCAACTTCCTACTACCAAAGTATTGGCCAGGGCTCACCTTTTTATTTCCCTGGCCTATTGTCTTACAATGTAAATATGAAGAAACTATCTGTGCCTTTCTTCTCTATGGAATATAACTTAGTCGAAATGTTTTATAACAATTATCCTTCAAAGGGAAGGATGCTCCAGTGAACTTCACAAGGAGTTCTGTATCAGAACAGCCGTTACAATAAGCGGTGTCCTTTGATGTTGCCAGTTTACCTGCTAAGATCCTCTGAACATGCTTATCTTATTACTTTTTACTGGGTATCCATATTGCCCCTTTGAACAAACTTAATATAAAGATGGCTGGAAGCAAATATCACATGAGGAGTATAATTTTCAAAACATGTTCTTCCACTTCGACTCTGTAGCATAGTTTGAGGGGAAATTTTGCTGCTCTGTTTCTCCTGACTTAAATAATTTCTGAACTGTATGCATCATTATCATTTTAGTCTATTGACATACTTATGTATTTTGTATACACAATGAAACAAAACCTGATAGATGGTAGGCACTATATTCCACCTTACACATGAAGAACATACTGCCCAGCCTTAAACAGAGTTAGTTCTTCTGCCTAGCCAACACAAACTCATAAGATTACAGGCTAATATTCACACAGATTTCACCGTTTATCTTATCCTTAACAATGTTCTGATCCTCTGCCCCTAAAAAAGTATGTTTTTTTCTGTTTGAACAACTACAGTTGTTCAGCTTCTGTCCTCTTATTATTGTCTGCTTGCCAAGATCTTACAATAGAAGCTGTATGTCTGGCCAGATATTTCGCTACGGTAATGGAGTAGACCATACAGCCAGTGACTCAGCACTGAGTGTTGGGCGGCAGTAAATAACCTGACTCCCTAAAGGGGCCAACAGCTACAGACAGATGAGCCCCTTTGGGTAGGGTGATGGTCCCCTCAGTTGAGGAAATGCCACTGGAAGCCATCACATTGTGCCCAATGGCAAAATGAGCAGATGAGGAACTCTGATTCCCAACAGTCATGGACATACCTGTCAAGCACAGATCTGGAGATTATGGGACCTGCGCAGAACGTTTCTGCGCAGGTCCATTCTAAGCATGCATAAAAGCCTTCTACGCATGCATAGAAGGCTTTTACACATGCATAGAATGGATCTGCACAGAAACGTTCTGCATAGGTCGCTTCTATGCATGCATAGAAGGCTTCTACGAATCCCCTTCTGCACAGAACCCTTCTACGCATGCATAGAAAGGACCTGTGCAGAAGGGATGCACATTAACTACTTTCCCCCACTGCCAAATTACGGGGTAGCAGTAGCTCTGGGTGGGAAATTTCCACCGCCGCCCTGGAGACTCTTGCGGCCAGTCGGAACTCGCCGGGACCATCAACACGGGTAGAGAGACTGAGAGGGTATGTTTTAAGTGGGTTAGGGAGGGAGGGAGGGAGAGATGGCCCTGCCAGCCGGGAAGACAGGGCGACACTCTGTCTGGGTTAAGGTGGAGGTTCCAGGGGCCCATTTAGAGGTTGTGACGGGCATGGGGCATTATAGCGGGAACCGTGGGGCAGGCCGCACTCGGGGAATGCGGGACCAATGCTTAGTATGTGTCCCACATTTTGGCCCCCCGGTTTCACCTCTAGGTCCTGAGCAGCTGATCCAGGGTGACCCCACCCTTAGGCTGCTGCTGATGAATGCCAGGTTGGTCTGTAGTAGGGTGCCCCTATTACAAGATTCTATTCTGGGGGAGAGGGCCGACCTGGCATACATCACTGAGACCTGGCTGAGACCAGAGGATGGGGTGCCTCTATCAGAGATGTGTCCGGCCGGGTTCGGTGTTTGGCACCAGCCTAGGGATGAGGGCAAGGGCAGTGGTGTTGCCATTATAGCCAGGGAGTCACTGGGAGTCACCAGGGCCACTGCTCCACACATTCTGGGTTGTGAGGCCCTGCTCCTGCGGCTGGGCCCAAAGGGTCAGTTGGGGGTCCTACTCCTGTACCTGCCCCCTTGCAGGATAAGGGACTCCCTGCCTGGGCTCCTCGAGGCTGTCTCAGCATTGGCGTTGGAGTTCCCTAGGCTGATGGTTCTGAGGGACTTCAATTTGCCTTCGCTGGGGTCCGGTTCCGGGGTGGCTCAGGAGTTCATGGCTTCCATGGCAGCTATGGACCTGGCTCAGGTAATTCGGGGCCCTACCAGGGGCAGTGGCCACACACCAGATTTAGTCTTTTTGTCGGAGCGGTGGCAGAGTGATCTGAGTTTACAGAACCTAGACATAACACCTGTGCCATGGTCAGATCACTATCTGGTGGCTCTAGACTTCCTGGGGGCGACACTTCATTGTAGGGAGGCAGGGTCTATTAAAATGGCCTGCCCCTGGCAACTGATGGATCCGGATGGATTCCAGAGGGAACTGGGGGATTTCCCCCTGGATCGGCAACATGATTCGCCCGAGGCACTTGTTGACCTGTGGTATGGGCCGACGACAGCTGCCTTGGATGTGATCGCTCCACTACGGCCTCTCAGAGCCTACGGAGCTAGGTCATCCCCGTGGTTCACGGAAGAACTACGGGAGCTCAAATGGGCAAAGAGATGCCTTGAGCACCGCTGGGTGAAGACCAGGAACGATTCCGATTGGACACTAGCTAGAGCCGCTATTAGGGCCTACCTAGTGGCGATGGGGGTGGTGAGGAGGCAATTCTTCACCTCCCTTATTGCCTCCGCTGATAATCGCCCAGCCACCCTGTTTCTGGTGACCAGGTCCCTCCTGGGGGGGGGGGGGAGGCTGTGCCTGGTTGGCAAGGATCGGCTGAGGACTTTGCTGACCATCTGGTGGAGAAAATCGGTTGGATTCGCTCAGGGTTTAATCTTGGCGTGGATGGGGAGGGTCAGGGGGGAGCCAGTGCACAGTCTTGCTGTGTTATCTGGGATCAGTTTGATCCTGTTGCCCCAGATGAAGTGGACAGGCTCCTTGCGGCAGTCCACGCCACTAATTGTCCACTGGATCCCTGTCCCGCCTGGCTGGTAAAAGCCTCCAAGACGGTGACAGGTGGCTGGGTCGGGGCTATAAATAATGCGTCTTTTCGGGAGGGGATATTTCCTGCACCGTTGAAACATGCTTTGGTGTGCCCCCTCCTGAAGAAGCCATCCCTCGATCCAGCAGTCCTAACCAACTACAGACCTGTTTCCAACCTCCCTTTTTTGGGGAAAGTATTGGAAAAGGCAGTGGCGCATCAGTTGCAGGGGGTACTGGATGAAGCGGAATATCTGGACCCCTTCCAGTCAGGATTCAGACCTGGATATGGTACTGAGACTGCATTGGTCGCGCTGATGGATGATCTCTGGCGAGAGCGGGATGGTGGTCAGCCATCCGTCCTTGCTCTTCTTGACCTCTCAGCGGCTTTCGATACCATCGACCACGGTATCCTTCTGGAACAGCTCCGAGGATTGGGGATCCAGGGCACTGTGTGGTCCTGGTTTTCCTCATTTCTGAGGGGCCGGTGTGGTTGGAGAGTGAGAAGTCCAGTCCTAGGTCCCTAAAATATGGGGTGCCTCAGGGCTCAGTACTCTTTCCTCTCCTATTTAACATCTACATGAAGCCGCTGGGTGAGATCATCCGTTCCCACGGGGTGCGGTACCATCAGTACGCAGATGATACACAGTTGTACATCTTGGCCCGTGGGGACCCCAGTGATGCAATCAAAATCCTTTCCAGTTGTCTGGAGGTGGTTGGGGTCTGGATGGGGGCGAATGGGTTACAGCTGAATCCTAGTAAGACTGAGTGGCTATGGATGGGGGGTCCTGTGCTATCCGGGGAGCTACCATCTTTGGTTTTGGATGGGGCTATTTTGCCCCAGACTGACCCGATGCACAACTTGGGGGTCCTCCTGGATTCATGGCTGCTGTAGAAGAACAGGTGGCGGCTGTGGCCAGGAGGGCCTTCGCCCAACTTTGGGTGAATCGCCAGTAACGCACGCTCCTGGACCAGGACTCTTTTCTCATGGTCACTCATGCTCTGGTGACCTCCAGACTAGATTATTGTAATGCGCTCTACATGGGGCTGCCCTTGATGACCATTCGGAGGCTGCAGCTGGTCCAGAATGCGGCGGCCTGGGTGGTGATGGGGTGTGGACGTTATGCCCATGCCTCACCACTGCTGCGGGAGCTGCACTGGTTCCCCGTTTGCCTCTGGGTGCAATTCAAGGTGCTGGTTTTGACCTTTAAAGCCCTATATGGTAGTGGGCCAGGTTACCTTAGAGACCACATCACCCTAAGGACGTCTGTCCGTCCAACCAGAGCGGACCGGAGGGGCTCTCTAATAGTGCCATCGGCCAGGGGGGGCTTGCCTCTCTGGCACAAGGAGGAGAGCCTTCTCTGTGTCGGCACGGGCCCTTTGGAACCTCCTGCCTGTGGAACTGCATCTCCAGACGGAGTTGTTGCCCTTTAGAAAAGAACTAAAAACCTGGCTGGCGGGCCAAGTTTGGGGTGCAGGTGGAGGGGTGGCTTCCGTTGGGTGGTTAATATAGGGGAGGATGCCTGCCCCATGGTTTCTTCGGTTCCTGCACCCCTCTCTTTTTAGGGGTGGGTTCTTATTGCTGGTTTTTATCTGTTTTATTTGTTTTTATCTGTTTTTACCCACTGTTGTGAACCGCCTGGAGTCGGCTTTGGCTGAGTGGGCGGTATAGAAATGTAACAATAAATAAAAAATTAAAAAATGGAGAAAATCGGCACGGAATTATGGGGTAATCCCGGCCAATATGGGGTACTTGACAGGTATGGTCATGGAGGCAGAAGAGGCCATGCCTGATGGATTGACTGTGAAAGCGCACCATGTCAATACCCTCAAGGTTATAGCAGTCCATTGCAGTTCCAGTGTTAAATCCTGTATGTCTCATTTCATATGTGCCACAGGAGATGGCTCCATGATCATAGTGTGTGGGTCACTTCTTGGCAAGCTGGGATCCACCTTAAACAAATTCAGGCCAGTGGCATCTTTCCTGTTTGTCATTTTTCTTTCAAAGTCCAACAAGGATGGGATAAGGATGGTGGAGGCAGGTTTTGGGTACAACTGAAGCCTCTAGTTTGGACCTGCATGTTGACAGCAGATGTGTGATTAATTTATTTCTGAGAATTGTGTGACTACTTAGGAATTCAGTCCTGCTTCTGTGTTTGGGCAGGGCTATTTAGGAGCACCGCTGCCCACCTTGCATGGGAAAGGCCCTAAAAATGTGAAATAAACATCACACACTTTGTCTGGCTGGGAGGCCACACCTTGCGGGTCACCCCTTATATGCAGTCAAAAAATGAAGAACAAGCAAATAACAATGGCAATTGGCACCTGGAACATTAGGACACTACTTGACCATGACAACAGTGACAAACCTGAGAGAAGAGCAGCTCTTGTGACTCAAGAGCTTGCTAGGCTGAACATTGATGTTGCTGCTTTGAGTGAAACCAGATTGTCTGGTGAGGGAAAAATCATCAAGTCTGGTTTGGGATATACCATCTTTTGGAAGGGGAAAGAGGAAGGAGAGCTTTGCATATATCAGGAGTTATCAACCTTTTTAAGCCGGGGGCCGGGTCATGCTCCCTCAGACAGCTTCAGGGGCCAGATGGTCATTTTGCCCTTCCTCTACCACATGGCACTTCCTGTTGTGGTAGAGGCAGTGGGACCCACATGAAATGGTGCCGTGGGCTGCATCCAGCCTGAGGGCCACAGGTTGAGAATCCCTGGCACACATGGTATAGGTTTTGCTGTGAGGACAAAGTAAATGACTATCAACTCACTCCTATCGCAGTTAGTGAAAGGCTTATGATCTCCGTATACCTCTCTCAAGAGATATCTCCATCACAATCATCTCCACCTATGCCCCCACTTTAGATGCTGATGAAGATGTTAAAAACCAGTTCTACAATCAGATGAACTCTACCATCACTAAGGTAGCATCTATCTTTTGCTGCGTGATTCGGCACTGGAACAGGTAGACTAATTTTCTTACTTTGGTAGCATCCTGTCTAAAAACTGTACCTGCAAACAGGATGTAATGCAGAGAATCAGTGCTGCCCATTTTGCTTTTGGTTCTCTATCACACTGGGTCTTCATGAACAAAGATTTAACAGTTCATACAAAGCTCGTGGTATACTATGTCACCAACATTGCAGTTTTCTAGAAGGTACAAGTAAATAGCATTAAAGCTTCCATCATAGACCATTGTCTTAGATGGATAGGGCATGTCCCTCCTATGGATGGTTCCAGGTTTCCTCATCACCTTTTTTTAACAAACCATGAAGGTGTCAGGTATAAACCCAGAAACTTGGGAGAAAGCAGCCGAATATCGCCCATTTTGGCACCAAACCATCTCTGCTGCTACTGAACACTTTGAAGGAGAACTCCACAGACATGAAGAGGCTAAGTAACAAGCATGGAAGCTTCATCAAACTCAAACATGCCCTCCACCATCTATTCAATGTAATGTGGTCACATTACATGCCAGGTCACATGTGTGTGGTCACATGTTTCATGCCAGGATCGGCTTATTGAGACACCAGAGACACATCCTTCAACGTAGAAAATGACTTCCAGGAAAAATGTATGCTTGGATGCAAGTAGCAACTGACAGCGATGACAAAAATAGAAGCTGCAGATCAAATGGAAGATGATAAATAATCTTGAATGCATGTTTTGTCCAGAATATTTTCTCCTCTTCCACATCCTCTTATACAAAAAACAAAAACAAAACCACACACAAAAAAACACACCAGGAACTTTCAGCCCATTAACAAGGAAGAGAAGGGCCTTCTCCATGTGGCCAAAGATGTGATTTGCAAGTAGGAACTCCCAACTTTAAAACCAAGAAATAAACACTGGGAGTTTTAGGGTAAAGCAAGGCTTGAGGAACTGTGGCTCTCCATATACAGAATTTCCACCTCTTATCTCTCTATTATGTATGGCCAAAAGTCAGGGATGGATGACAGTGATGTACTGTAGTTTAACACATTACAAAATACCACTGATTTTTCAGCCTTGATTTAAATATTATCCCAGGTTCAACCTAGACAATAATAGTTGGCACATCCTGTTACTACTATTACAGGACATTCTTTATCCTGCTTGTTCTAAATTAATATTTTTTATCCTGCTTACCTGATTGGTCATTGAAAGGGAAATGTAAAGAATGTTTGCAGGTTTGATTATTCAGGTATGGAGTTTTGAAGGAATTCCATTCTTGGAAGGGGAAATGTGCTATTAATTTCTAACACCACAGCTGACATCTTGGTTAGTTAGCACAAATGGAAAAACTTTGGGAAACTAAGAATCGTTTGAGCAGAAGGCACCATGCCAAATCAAACCAAAGCTCTGATTCCCTTTAAAGTAGCTCCATATGTTACTTATCCATTTGTCATGCTTGAATAATCAAGCAAAATTTGTGAAGGGTCTGGTCAAAAATCCTGTACCTCTGAAATCCTTTCAAAATCAATATGGTCTCCTCCCAAGTAAATGTGCCTAATCCAAAAATGCGATTCTTTGTTCTGCACAAATGCTCTAGCTGAAACTCTCATGTATTCCCTGAATATTTGTCAAAGATAAGAACCATCTTTCATATCTGTCATCACCAAGCAGCGCGGAATAGCGAGACGAATGCACCATATGCCTGCCATTGTTTTGAAAATATGAAAGTGAACATCTTGTTCAGAACTAGTTGCCCTTAAACTAACCTTGTTTTGACACATATTGTGCTCGCAGTAAATTAACAGACAAAAAGCCATTTATACTGCTGCATGGACTTTGCTAGGAGAATCTGGTTTATTTTATTTTAGGAATGATTATTAAAATGGGAAAGTGTGGATTGTTTCTCCACTCTGACTAAAAGGGATACTCTTCTGGAATGTTTCTAGAAAATACTGAGAAAGAAATGCCAGATATTTCAATTTCCCTTTACTATAGCTACATAAAATCAGAAGAGCCAGATCCATCTCCATATTTCCAATAAAACATACAAGAATCACCTTCCTATGTCTTCCATCTTCATTATGTTTATTAAACTTTTTAAAAAAAGCCTTAATTGAGGATTATAATTGTCATTTATTATGGGGGGGATTGCTATGAAAGGATCATTAAGGAGGAGGCACAGTATTCATTGTCATCTTTTCCTGGCTAACCATTACACCAGAATTAAAATATAAATCTTTCTTTCTTCATGTCAGAGGCCCCACCACTAGCAAATAATAACACACAAAGCTAAAATTAACATACCTAAAACAAAAAGGAATTAAAAGGGCTAGATGACATCTGCCCAATAACGGGCCACATCAACAGCATTTTCTCTTGCCAACATAAGGACCTCCTCAGTGCACGTTGAGGGGCATTGTGTGGATTGTATCATATGGCCGATAGTTTGTTCTTCTCCACAATCACACAGGCTACCATCTACAGGGAAACCCCACTTTCTCAGATTAGCCCTTGATCCTTCTACCCCGGCACACAGTCTGTTTAAAGATTTCCACACAGATCATGGTTGTTCTTGACCAGGTGGTAGAGAGTCATGTGGTTCTGCCCAGTTGTGTGGTAGCTCCTTGCTTGCCTTCCAAAGTCATAGGGTGGTCTGTGGGGACTGGTTGTTGGGGGGAGGCAGAAGTTATAAAGAAACTGTGCCTTGATTTCAGTCTCTGTTTTGGTGGTTGGTGATCGAATAGCAAGTGTGTTTCTGAGGGTCTTGCTTTTGCTTTTACCCATTCTTTCTGAGCAGCACTTTCTCAGCAAAATATTGGTGGAGGGATGCCAGCTAAGGAATGCACATTTTGTGTTGGGGTTGGTTTTAGGCATCCTATCTCACTGTTTCATTTAGGTCCACATCCACCTACTTTTCTTGCTTTTATCTGTACTACATTGGACTAGCATACTTTCCTGCAGAGTAACATAAAGCTAGCACAGAAGTTATAAATGTGTGTGGTTGGGCACCCCAACTTGTGCCTGTTATTTTCCTCAAAATATTGTTACTGGCAAACACTTTCTGTTTAGTAATTTAGGCAGTGGGTCTTAAAGGTGAGAGTTTGATCCAGGGTTACTCCCAGGTAGCTGGAGGTGTCACAGTGTTCAAGCCTGGTGCCATTCCAGTTCACCCTTTTTTGAGGAGAAAATATAAATGTTGTGCTGTCACTATCTCTTTGCAGGCGCACCCCCCAAAGAAAGACTCAGACACCGGTATTGGATTAAAGGCATCGGGCCACTTTTATTGAATAATGCCCTAGTCCGAATTATCACTTTCAATTGGTGTATTCATCCAATTGTAATTCTTTAAGGCAAGCAGGCCGCAGTAACACTGGTATGGTTCCTCCCAAAATGCCTATGGAAATTGACTACATGTATCTATTTGTATCAATTTGTTTGTTGACACAAACAAATTGTTGACCGGAGTCAATATACTATCTACTGACCCCACCCTATGACGTGTATCCGTTCAATATCAAGGTGATGCAGGCTGTGAAGCTCCTGACATCACCCCTTGCATGGTTCGCCCTTGACCGGCCAATCCTGTTTCCCCTGTACCTACCTACGTGTTGGCCAGTCAATTGCGAATCTGCCGGATACCTATGGGTCATAAATCTTTACCTTACCAGTGCTACCTGCCAAAAGTGACCAAAGTCAACTTACCCCGTATCTCAAACACTAGCGACAGTGTGGGATGGGCAAAAAAGCCAAGAACCAAAGAGCCAATTGTAGGTTCAAGCAAAAATTCCCACCCGGCCCCGAAGCAACCAGAAAATCACACTGTCCACTAGGGAGGGGGTGGAGGGAAAAATTTCTTCACTCCATCGCTTCTAAAATGGCAGCACCGCTGCCTCCTGGCCACCCTTTTTAAAGAGGGTGGCCATGCCCCCTAACTCACCTGGATGTCTGAGTCCGGGTTGGGGGGGGGCGCAAAGAGCACGGCGGCCATTTTGGCATCGGGCCACTTTTATTGAATAATGCCCTAGTCCGAATTATCAATTCAATTGGTGTACCATCCAATTGTAATTCTTTAAGGCAAGCAGGCTGCAGTAACACTGGTAAGGTTCCTCCCAAAATGCCAATGGAAATTGGCTACATGTATCTATTTGTATCAATTTGTTTGTTGACACAAACAAATTGTTGACCGGAGTCAATATACTATCTACTGACCCCACCCTATGACGTGTATCCGTTCAATATCAAGGTGATGCAGGCTGTGAAGCTCCTGACATCACCCCTTGCATGGTTCGCCCTTGACCGGCCAATCCTATTTCCCCTGTACCTATCTACGTGTTGGCCAGTCAATTGCGAACCTGCCAGATACCTATGGGTCACAAATCTTTACCTTACCAGTGCTACCCGCCACACGGGGAAGTGTCCGTGATGACTCACACACACACACCCCAGACCGTCAGCTCGGTCACCAGGCCTGCTTGCACATCCTCAAGAAAGAGGTTCATACCTCTGGCCGACAGATGGACCCCATCTCCTGCATATAGATCAAAATCCTGCAAGCCTATCCTAGGATGTCGAATGGCTGTGCCAAAGCCATTATCAAAAAGGAACCGGACAACAGCCTTGTTCACTGACCGTCGAGCACGGTCCAAACCACGGAGGTCAATGCCTCCCCTGTAACACTGTCTCGGCACAATGTCAGACCATAGCAGCCGCGTGTACGGCCATATGTGATTTAGAAACGCCAGGTCACTGCACACCGACATTTTTAAAGCAAGGCCAGTGATCTGTGCGAGATCATTGCCGCAGAGGTGCAGAATCAGGACATCAGACGGTCCAGCATCCCTGATGGACATCAGGAATGGCAACAGTTCCCGCCATCTCATGCCGCGCTTACCATACCATTGCATACGTGCGGCTGCACGTAGCCCAAGATGGGGTCCCCAGTCTGTCGCCGCAGCATACTGCGCTGCCCAGTGCACAAAACTGTGGCCCACCAGCCATACTGCCACCGGTGTGCGTGGACACACAGGGTCTGTAAAAGAAGGAAAAGGAATTAAGGACATAACTGGCACTCATGCAGTGAGGGGGCATACATATAAAGAAAAACGCGCGGACCCCCACCTGCCCATGCGACGTATATCAGCATCAGAGTACCCAAACGCAGCCGCAGTTGAAGCGGCGCCTATCCTGAATGAATGGGTGCCGTAACGAGCCCCTGGGAGGCCGACACTGTGAAGTGCCATACTGGTCACCTTCCAAAACTGGAATTTGGTAAGGGGAGACCCATCCTGGTGGCAGAAAAACAGGCCAGGGTGCGTGCCACGCACTGCCAAAAACGCATGTAGGGCACCAACCGGACAGATGTCAGCAATTGTACACCGTAGCAGTCTGACACCACTGCTTACTCCATGCTGATGGGCCTTTGAGGAGCGAATCCTCAACTGGGCCCACTCCTGGTTGATAAAGACATCGTCGAGTTCCAGTGCCCTACGAGACATGTCCCCTTTTGCCAATGGGACCAGCTCACTGATACGGAGCGCTCCAAAGAAAGCTACGGTGGTAGCTGCATGAAAGAGAGCCTCCTCATACCTATCGTAACACAAGCTACGCCAACCTTGTGCAAGGTGGGTCAGAACCTCTGGTGAAACAGGGTGACGTGTGTCCGGGCGGCGGCCACGTTCACGTGTCCACCCTTCTAATACATGGCGTATGCAGAAGTCATTCACGCAGTCAGTGAAGCCCCGTGCCTTGGCCATAAATGGCAATGCTGAAAGCCTAGTGGCGATGGTGCGAGGGGCTAACCCTAGATCGTGCAGGTAAACCATGAACTGTAAAATCTGGTCGACCGGGATCGGCCACACTTCGGGCAACTACCTTTGCCCACAAAAGTTCCTAAACTGTAGGAGTGCATGTAGATACGCCTTACGCGTGCGAGGTGCCAAAGACATGCCGATCACCCGGTTAACCTCTCCTCGCCAAATGTCCAGGTCTCGGCCGGGAGTGGAGAGGGAAGTTCCTCTGCGTCTGGAGCCAAGGCATGGAACCGGGGGATCTGCAGGCGGGATAAAGCGTCAGCAATATCATTATCAATTCCTGGCACATGTCTGGCCCTGAAAAGCACAATAAGGCGCAAGGACCTCAAGACAAATTGGCAAACTAAGGCCATAACTCTGGGGAATTTGGATGTCTGGGCGTTGACAATGTGCACCACTGCAGCATTGTCACACCAAAAGTGAACTACTGAATTAGCCCACCTATCCCCCCAGAGCATTAGGGCCCCCAAGATGGAAAAAAACTCCAGGAAAGTAAGATCGCGTAAACGATCCGAGCCTTGCCATGTCTGAGGCCATTGACCATAGGACCACCTTCCCTCAAAGTAAATCCCATAACCCAGGGAGCCGGAGGCATCCGACTGTACTTGGAAATGCGGGCTGAGCATAAGCTCCGATCTCCAGAAGGAGATGCCATTAAAATCCTGTAGGAATGTGAGCCAAACCGTAAGGTCTGCCCGTAAACCTCTGGTCAGCCGAACCCTGTGGTGACGTTTTAAAAGGCCCGCCATGGCGTCACACAGACGCCTGGCAAAGGCTCTGCCCAGTGTTACTACCCTACAGGCAAAGTTAAGGTGGCCGTGAAGCACCTGCAGCTCTCGGAGAGACACCTTAAGCCTGGCAAGCATTGCCAGAATCGCATCAGAGATCCGAGTCACCTTTTCCATGGGCAACCTGGATGTCTGGGCAACAGTGTCAATATCAATACCTAAAAAGGTGAGAGTGGTGGCTGGTCCCTCAGTCTTTTCAGGTGCTAGGGGAACACCCAGTTCCCACATAAGCGCCTGAAAAGTGGCAAGGAGACAAGCACATGTGTCCGTGCCGTGTTCCCCTCTGAACAAAAAATCGTCGAGGTAGTGGGCAACAGACCAGGACTCTGATCTACAAACAAAAGCCTAGTGAAGGAAGGTGCTAAATCATTCAAAAGCCGAACATGAGATAGAATAGCCAAAAGGCATGGCTTTATCTACATAAAAATTGCCCCAAAAACCTAAAAGCTCAAAGTCATCCGGGTGCACTGGCAACAATCGGAATGCCGATTTGATATCACACTTTGCCAGTAGCGCCCCTGGGCCACACGAGCGTACCATCTGTAAGGCCTGGTCAAAGGATGTATACCTGACCGAGCAATGGTCATCAGGTATCGCATCATTGACCGAAGAGCCCGCAGGGTAAGAAAGGTGGTGAATTAGTTGAAATTCACCCGGGGACTTCTTAGGGACTAAACCCAAAGGTGACACTTTCAAGTTCGGGAATAGTGGGTCAGCAAATGGCCCAGCCACCCTCAGTGCGGTGACCTCCTTGGCTATAGATTGGGCGGCAATATCCTCATTACCCCTGAGAGAAAGTAAGTTCGGGGCGTCCTGAGGCCCGCGTACACCCTGAGATAGTATGCGGAAGCCAAACTGAAAACCCTCAAGTAGGTACCTCGCATCATCCCGTCTAGGATAAGCGGCAAGCCAACGTTCCAGCACCTGAACATTAATTGGGGAGGGGGCCTTTTTGATGGGTAGCACCGTCAGAGGGAGCTCTGACCGTCCCCTGCCCACCCCTTCCTCTGCCTCATGACCCAGCAGCCCGCGGGCACGCGGAGGCGGCTTGAGGGCCAGAACAAGAGGGACACTCATGCCGGAACCGACACTGACGTTTGTTGCACACTCCACTGGCAGAGAAGCTCCAACACAGTAGGCGGGCTGGAACCCCCTGCCCCGCCGGTTGGCGGGGAGTCTGTGTAGTAGCAGCCCGCTGAACGGCATGGCCACAGTGATACCGGTCACCCGGTGCTGGCCACGTGGGTGTCATGTACAGCAGCCACAACTGCTGGCAGGGTTCATCCCACCTCATCTCAGGATGGAGGGCCACTCTCATCCTAAACTCTTCATCATAAGCCAACCATGACGGGCCAGGGAAATCCACTACAGCCCGATAAATATTATCCAGATATTGTACCATCGGGATGGCCAAATCAGGATGTGCCCTCAGGTATACCGCCATATAAATCAGATAGGCCGGCAAGCAATTGACCCATGTGCGAGGTGGCTTACGACGATGGGACAACTCCTTATCCCTATCGTCCTGCCCCTCCCTCTCCTCCTTGGTGGGTTCACGGTTCAGGAGGGAGAAAATGTCCACATATTCCCCCCGCCAAATCTCCCTTGTGGCCTGGGAGAGATGGTCACCCAGTGGTAAGGAATAACTGGCCGTCGGCAGGGCCGCCATCGGCACGGATTGAATTGGTGGTGCGTGCAGTGTGCCCGGAATAACCCCTGACACATTGGGCATGCCCACAGGGGCGGTCAACCCTGACATAACCGGGGGGTAATTGGACAACCAAGAATTCACAGGAAAGTGTGGATACAACTGCCCTCCTACAGTAACCTGTCGTGGCCATGGCCACTGACCCCCCCCCCCCCCCCCCAGTAGTGCTAGGTAGTGTCACTAGTGTACTTAATTGACCAGGATACTCACTCGGTGCACCCCCAACATTGAATCAAACCTGCAGTCTATCAAGTTCATTATGTTTTCTTGATAATAGACATTTTTCTTTCCACTCTATTAGAGAAGACAAAATACATTAACAAGCCGGGATGGTATAACATAAATTACCCCCAGCCAGCAGTTTCAGATAAAATTCCCAATCTTTAAGTGATCTAATTCCCAATTTGTATGGGAACCAACACACATGTGGGTTAAAAAAAACTAAGACAATAAATAAAGGTCGCCCTTCCTCGAAAGCCAGTCATATCCAACTCTAGGGTTCAGTGCTCATCTCTGTTTATAGCCATACAGCCAGCACTATCTATATCTGCAGATGTTTCTGTGGGCATGTGGCAGGCATGCCTCAATACCAGAGTGCACAGAACACAGTTTACCTTCCCACCGAAGTGGTCCCAATTTATCTACTTCCAATTTCTTGTTTTTGAACTGCTAGGTTGGCATGAGCTGGGACAGAGATGGGATCTCATTCTGTCATGCAGTACCTGGAAACCGAACTCTGACCTTCCAGTTCAGCATCTTAACCACTTGACCCACCGCAGTCCCTACTTAGATCAATGTAAAAAAAAATCAATTTGGGCTTTGCTGGGTAAACTTGTGGTAGGAGTTGTCAAATGCTCCAGATGACTGCTGAAGATAGCCCCAGCTGATCTACGCCCCCTCCCTGCATCTGTGGATGGTCCCTCCATAGGCTGTAATCTGCATCTACTGATCAGAGGCTGCAATTTGCCCAGGCAGTTGGAGACATACTCCAGCTGCTGAGGGAGACCATAGGAAATTGATCTACAGCATCTCTGCTGCCACTGCTGCCAATCTCTCAACCACTCTGCTGATCTGTGGCATCTCTTTGCTGCCAGTCAACTGAACAACATAGGGATTTGTAGAGGAAGGGAAGATGCCACAGATCAGCTGGGGATTGTCTCCCACCATTCAGTTGGAGCCCATCTCCACTGTCAGGTTAGACCACAACTTCTAAACAGCTAGGATGGGCTCCACTTGATTCAGGGAAGATGAATGCTACAATGTCATCCTATATTAGATACCATATGACCTGAAATCAGGGTTAAACACCACTCCTTCCCATCTCTTGTCAGTGTTTTGGGCATATCAAGGCCATGTCTGGCAAGGCCATTCTGTATTGCACTATTGCTTGCAGAGATCTTACTATGGTTGCTGACTGTCCTACCTTTATACTATAATAGTACTGTAATTATTTCTGGATAGGGACAGAGGTCAATAGGAATCTCTGTAGTCATATTTATCTGGTGGTTTGTCACACTGAACTCACTGTGACATTTTTGAGTGCATGTATGCTGTGCATATAATATTGCCATAGGTGTGGAATGTTTCTGTATGTCTCATATGCTTCTTTCACTCCAGGTGTCTATTATTGGTGGTTTGGTGTTTATAGTGTTGGGTTAGGACTTGGGAGATTTAGGCTGTAGTCTCCACTGAACCATGACATTTATGAAACAACATTTCTGAAAATAATTCTCTCAAATAATTATTATTTTTAGATGAAGAAGGGGAGTAGAAAGCCACATATGCCATCTTTAGCTCACTGGAGGAAACAAGGAAATCAAATTTTGTTGTTGTTCAGTCTCATAGTCGAGTCCGACTCTTTGTGACCCCATAGACCACTGCACACCAGTCACCATCCTCCATGGCCCACTCAGCTCTACGACCATCACATCAACAATGCCATCTAACCATCTCATCCTCTGCCATATATGACATTAAGTTGCTTCTGACTTGTGTCAAACTCATAGAATTTTTGAGGTGTGTGATATTCAAGGAATGCTTTACTCATCAGTTTCCACAGACTAGTAGAGATTTTTATCCAGGTCTCTGGAGTCTTTGCCTGACATTCTTTTCACTAACTCTGCACTTGAAAAGGCTACTAAATATGCATATCTAAACCATAGCAACTATTTGTTAAAATCCCACCACTTTCCTCTAAGAAACCTGCAACAACTTGTGAGGTAGTCTAGTCTAGGTGGTAGGCCACCCACTGAGCTTCATAAGTATGTTGAAAAGGGTCTAATCAATCTGGTTAAATATAGTCTAATTATTTAAATATTTTTATTTGTTTTGAATTTTACCTATAGTTCATATATGTCCATACTTGTGTAATGCTCTGACAGAAAGAAAGAAAGAAAGAAGTGAGATGTAATCTAAACCCAGGTGTGTATGTTTGGGGTTACTGCAGCTGATCCACTACAGTGCTATAAAATTTGGCATATGATGAACATGGAAAGTAGTTGACATATCACTTCTATCAGAATGTCCTACAGTAATCTTTGACTTTCAAAGGTCATAAAATCCAATAGCCTACATCAATGAAGTGCGTCAATCTGTTCCCTCCCAAGGGATGCACATTTCCAGAATGGAAGTATCTGTTTACTTTTAGAAAACAACTCAGTATTAATGTAGGTTTAAGGACCACCTGAAGAATAAGTGTCTGCATCTGTTTCCACTTGGTGCAGAAGAGAAGAGCATATATTTATGTAAGACAAAAGTTTTTACTTAACCAACGGTATGCATTACTTTTCAAACAGATTGCATTTTATTTTATCAATGAGGTAAAATAAATAAAATTTAATACAAAACATGTGTGTATCCTCCTGATACACAGACCAAGACTCTTGTCATGTATGTAACAAAAATAAAGGGAAGGGGCAGGAAAGATGGCTTATCTCATAAACATTTAATGTTTGTTAGTATCTCTTTTGCCCCTTAAAAACAATTTTATTATGGTAGTGGGGCAGAAACAACCCACCCACAACTGTAAAGGGCATCTTTATTTTGATTTTCATCCAGAGGCATTTTGGGAAATGGAGAGTGCACCAAATCTAGTCTCAGACCAAAACATTTCTTTATAGTTTGGAAGAAAGTACCACCAAGTCACTGCTTTTAGTAAAAAACCTTTAGGAAAGAAGGCAGGCAGGAAGGCTAAAATCCAATTGCGAGTTTATGCTTGTGTAATGTGAATGATGTAGCTTTACATTTCATTTCATTTCATTCATTTCATTTATTAGACTTGTATGCCGCCCTACTCAACAAATGTGACTCAGGGCGGCTCACAGAACCACAACGTCAGATACTACAGTACAGCAAAATACAGAGGCATACAATAAAATACCATAACAACAATATAACAGTGAAAAGAAACAGTACACTTTCTGATCAAAAATAATAAAGTCACAAACCACACAAAAAGTTCACAAACAAGTGGCAGGCATCCTCAGCCTCAGCGGTGGGCCATCATCTGCTACACGAGCTGGCATCACTTTTTCAACCCCTGGCCAGGTGGAAGTCTGGAGGTAGGGTGGCAGCCATCCTCAGCCTCAGCAGTGGGCCATCTCACCATCCAGGGAAGGGCAGGCGCCTAGAGCAGCTGCGGTGGCAATGGTGGTCTTCAGCCGGCCATGTGGCCCAGTGGGTCTTTATCCCTTCCCAGCCTGGGCAGCTGCGGCGGCAACAGTGGTCTTCGGCCATTTGTGAGGCCCAGAGGGTCTTTATCCCTTCCCTGGTTAATAAATCAATGTAGCTAAGAAATCAATGTAGTCAATACGTGTTGCACCATGAGTTAAATGGCTCCATACATAACTAATAAAATCAACAGTGATTTCTTAACTTGAAACAGTTCACCTTCAAATGTTTTGCCATTCCTCCCCCCCGAGCCTTGTTTGCCGGAGGGGTCAAGAAGAGCCGACGCTGGAGCTGCCGCCACCACTGCTGTGCTGCCCTCCCCGGGACCCACTCCATTGGCCCTGGAGATGCGAGGCAGCTGTGTTGCCCCTGCCCCCCCAAGCCTTGTTTGCCAGAAGGCTCAAGAGGAGTCGCCGCTGGAGATGCCGCCGCCACCACTGCTGTGCTGCCCTCCCCAGGACCCACTCCATCGGCCCTGGAGATGCGAGGCAGCTGTGTTGCCCCTGCCCCCCCCAGCCTTGTTTGCCGGAAGGCTCAAGAGGAGTCGCCGCTGGAGCTGCCGCCACCACTGCTGTGCTGCCCTCCCCGGGACCCACTCCATCGGCCCTGGAGATGCGAGGCAGATGTGTTGCCCCTGCCCCCCCAAGCCTTGTTTTCCGGAAGGCTCAAGAGGAGTCGCCGCTGGAGCTGCCGCCACCACTGCTGTGCTGCCCTCCCCGGGACCCACTCCATCGGCCCTGGAGATGCGAGGCAGCTGTGTCGCTCCTGCCCCCCCCAAGCCTTGTTTGCTGGAGGGCTCAAGAGGAGCCACCACTGGAGCCACCACTGCCACCGCCACTGTGCTGCCCTCTCCAGGACCCACGTCACTCAGCCCCAGAGATGCAAGGTAGGTGCTCATGTGGAGCCCCCCCCCCCAAAAAAAAAGGACAATGCTGTTTCCTCTTGAGTACTTTTTTGAGCATTGAGCCCTGGTCTTGTTTGCGGTTTCGAGTTTGATTTTGATATGGATTTTGTATAATTGTATATTGTATTTTTGAAATGTATTCTGTAATTTTGTGATATGTTGTGATGCCGCCCTGAGTCGGCCTTGTGCTGAGTAGGGGGGGGGGGTATAAATTAAAAATTGAAATTGAAATTGATTGATACTTATGGGCATAACTAAGAAGACTTTGTCAAAGAAAAACAGACTTTGTTTACTATTAACCCTGTTGAACCCTAGCATTTACTGCACTGTGTCAGGTTTCATACTAGGCCTGGAAGAGAGACCAACGGGGTTCTAGAAAGTTCAAACTCTTAAACAAACAAGCAGAGCAGCTTAGGCCCACACTAAATGAGATGTTGATTCTGCATCTAGAAGCTGTGCATTCTAAAGAGGAACAGGCTCTGTTTATTCTAATACATGTTTTCCTCAATCTGTTTAAACAAGCTGGATCTTCTCAGTACAAATTGGCTTGCTTTTGTTCTTCTAGTTGGTCATTAGGGAGATAACAGCACTTTATCTGCACATCTGATCTACTTCTGTGTCAAGGTCAGATGTTAAACTGCCAGAATGAAGCCACCTTGGGTGAATCCATTCCATAATTCCTTTGGCCTAACCCAGTGTGAGAAAGATTAGCCAACACAACAAGGTTGCCTTTGCCTGGGGCACGCCCAGTTGCAGTTAAAAAACACCGCAGTCTTCGATGAGGCTCTTTCTGTGAACCTTTGCTCATCTAATAATCTCAAGCACAATAGTGAAAGGTTTGGTTATCTGAAGAAGACACAACAGTAGTACACATTTGTCTAAATGTATAATCTAACCTTTACATTCACACAAGGTACCTTGCTCCCGCTATAATCCTGGAACTTCAGACTCCTGGGTTTTTCTTATTTAGCAATGTACCGTGTGGTCGTAATTGCTTCATAAGGTGCTGCCACATAGAAAATGGGGATTTCATTGGGGAAGTTTGTTTGGGGAGTGGCATTATATGGAACTATGTGTAAAGTGGGCCTCTCTTCACAAATTCCTCGGGAAGACATAATTTTGTCTGCTGACAGCCAAGCCTCATTTTAAAGGGGTTTTGCTTCCTAAGAAACTCTCTTCATCTTTTATGGTTTTGTCTGGCTGTATGCCTGGAATGAGAGTGAAGTCTGCCTAGAAAATCATCTTGCTGCAAGTAGAGATATTTGCTGCAGCAGTTTTTAAATAACTAACCTGACAACCCTGTGGACTCACAGCCTTGGGTGCCAAAGTCCACAGGGAAGGGTGATGGTCTCCAAGTGGATTAAACTCCTCTTGAATCCATCTTGATGGAGGGCAGCAGCTTCATCAATATTGGCCTGGGGCTGAGGAGGACCTTGTGTGCCAAAAGGGCTGGGGATCAGAAAAAGACTCATGGAGCTGGATCAGTGGTGTGGGTAGAGTTGCCATATGTCCCAATTTCCCGGGATTTCCCTGGGTTGAAGCAGTCCTGGATGGTTCAACAAAAACATGTAAAAATCCCAGAAACAAAGGGTTAATTTCATAGAGTCGCTATTCCTAGAGAGGGAGGACAGAAAGTAAAGAGTTGCCCATTGCAAAATAAGTCCCTTCCTGTCTCCTGCTTTTCTCCTTCCGGAGGGAAACGGAGGCTCCATTGACTGCATTGCCGTAGCACACGGAATGCTGTTTACATTCCCACCAAAGTGGTCCCTATTTATCTACAGTACTTGCAATTTCTTGCTTTCAAACTGCTAGGTTGGCATGAGCAGGGGCAGAGATGGGAAAAAAAATAAAAATAGAACCATCAAGAATCATCTTTTGAAAGAGGAATCATACGGGAAACAACTTCTTGACTACAACTTTTTTAAAACTGATGGTGGCTGCCTTCCCTGGATGGGGATTCTGTGAGGTCTTAGAGCTGTGGTCTCCATGACAAATGCACAGTTTGAAGAATGCAATGATGTCACATGGCTGTCCCGGTTTGGTGGGAGAGAATTATGGCAACCCTAGGTACGGGTGTCATGCTGTGACGCAGAAGGCAGATGAAAGACCACTGCATTATATTCTCAGGACAGTCTTCTTGGCTGATCACCATGAGGATGCCAATATTCAGATTCGAATATAACAGAAGAGGAAGTTTTTAAAGGCAAGACCAATACCATTAAAATGCATTCATTTTGGTTTGCTTCCATTTATAAGGTTGTCACTATTCCACCAAGCCAAATTGGAGTGATTCGGTTTTTCTGCAGATTGATTCATAGTCTCTTTTACAGTTGTATTTGGTTTAGATTTATTTATTTATTTATTTTTATTTATTTAAATTCAAATTTTTATGCTGCCCAATCAGGTAAACCCGACTCTGGGCTGCTCACACCAAGTTAAAACATACCTAAAAAAACAGTTGAGCCATTAAAACCCAACATACCCACCCACCTATCCCATTTATCATTAAAAGACTACCCACGTTAAAAACTGCCTGCATTGGAATTAAAAGAAATGGGGACTTATTTAAGAAGCCAACAGGGTTGGACCATCCTTCCATCTGGGCCCCACACCTGTCCCACCAACCAGGTTTTTAGGTCTTTCCTGAAAGGTAGCACACAAAGATCCTGAATTGTTTTGATGATCACACAAAGATCCTGGATTACTAGCCATTTGGAACCTGCCACAGGAAGCATCTCACCAACATGTTTGAATGATTTTACAATATTTCTAATGATTTTTGGAACATTTAATTGCAACCACTAATTAAAGATCAATCAGGGATTAAAGATTCAAATTCACCATGCCTATGGTCAAGCGTGGCTCCAATGATGGGAAAACTGCATTTTAATTCAAACTGCAATTACTTTTAAATAATTTTAAAGCCAACATTTATTTTGTCACTGCAGCCGTGCTTGAATTTTAGGCAGGAGAAGAGGCAGGGAGAAATCTTATTTCAAAAAGCCCGCACTTTCTAATTTGGAGCCAATCAGAAATAAACAAACTTTTACTGTTTTACTCCCGAGGAGACCTTCCCCGACCCATTCCACCACTGGCTCTTGACCAGTCAACCGCTCCTGGGAGTCAGCCAGGCTCTGAGAGTGAAGACATGATTTAATAATTATTTTAGTTTAATCCAGCATTTAAAGTGTTAACTTTCAACCTGAAATCACCTCCGCTGTCTTCCCCTATCACTTTGAATTTTTGGTAATATTTTTCGTTCACGGTGCTGTCAAAGAATCCTTTAAAAGTACCTATTTCTTTGAAGTTCTTTGAAGCTGTTATTGAATCAGTCAGAATGGATACATTGTTACAAATGTCCAGTTGTTGATGTCTTTGAAGTACCATATTTGGATTTCCATTCATGTAAGCTCGTAGGTCATTTGAGGACATTGTGCTGGTCTACCGGCCATTCTCAATTAGGCAAAATCATCCAAGAGAATTTCCCGGTCTACCATACTTTACTTTTTTAAATAATATGTTCTCGAATTCGGGGTAGTCTACTGTGCTTGTTCCTTCTATTTTAAAAAATTTCATTCTCAAAGTTGAGGCGGTCTACCTGCCTTTGAAATACCAGCCTTTGTTCTCTGAACAGCCCCGGTCAACTCAGCTTTGGTTTTTAAAAAAATCCTGTTTACTACCGAGGCCCAGACTACTGTGGCTTCTTTTAACTGGGGCCGTCCACTTCCCTCAAGCCGGTATATGCACTTCATCCCCGTCCTCGCTAATCGAGCGAGGCTAGGTCTACACCATGCAGTTGAATGAAGAATAGTTCTACTGGTCTACTTTCAAATGCAATTGCATAGGCTCTTCGACCAAAGCTCTGCTTCCAGAGCGGAGCCTTGGTCTACCGCCATGCAATTGAATGGCATTTACTGAGCTTAAAGGATCACACTTGTGATGCTTTGAAAAATGGTTAAAATTTGATCTTTGCAGTTATTTATCTGCAAAGTGTTATGAATGGGTGCATGTTAGTATGGTGCCTTGTGCGTACCAAAGCCTAACCTTAAAGTGGATGGCAAATGAAAAATAAAGAGAGAAGTATCTTTATTGGAAATAAAATTATTTTAAAAAATAATAAAAAGGATAATTTCAGTTCTGGGGTAACATTATGTTATTTGTCCCACATTGGTAAAGGGATAAAAACTGATCCCCTTCTTATGATACCTATGATTTGGAAATGCTTGGAGTTAAGAAAAGCATGGATTTAATAAACAAATCCATGCAAGTTCATTTGGGAAGGGGTGGAGATTTCCCTCCTTAAATTTACTGGAAATCAACATACAACTAATAATTGGAGGTTTACACTCTGTTCAAATTGTTTTTTTAACATAAATTTTATTTTGCAACAAAGATAAACACATAGTACAAAAATAAAACAAAGAAACATCAACAACAAATACAAAAATCTACATTAAGTAACATACCCAAAAATAATCCTCCACCCACCAACACACAACACTCTAAACGCCCATCCTGTCCCCCCAACCAGGTTACTGTAAATACTGCCTGGTCACTCCCATTTAGAGACTGGGGGAGGAGGAGGGAGAGCCTATCCCTTCTATTATAGGTTCCTTCTTTTGCTATTCCCCATCTCCTTCTCTTAATTTTACTTCTGTTTTAATTCTATTGGTCCCTATTCTATTCATATTCCTAAATTGTCACCACTTTATTGTCTGTGCCTATTTATACATTATTTTTACTTTTTTGGCTTTTTGCTTTCTCTTTGCACCAGACACCTCTGCGTCCTTCTCTTCTTCTCTTATTTTCCCTCCACTTCCATAACTTAAAGGTTTCTCCCTTTGTTTCTCCCTTGAATGGTCTCTCCCCTTTGCTTGATACTCCTCTTTCCCCTTTTATCCTTCTGAACCTTCTTCATACTGTTTTTTTTTTACCAGTTTTCCCCAGGTCCGGTCTCCCATCTCTATAATTTTTAGTAATTCAAGTTGTCTCATTGCCCCCTTAGGTCCTCTGCTCTAACCACCTTCCCATCATGAAATATCTTTAAGAAGGTAGGGAAACCCCTTCAATATCTTATATTACAATTAAACAAAATTTCAGTTATCGGCTTCATCTCTCTTCTTCATTGAACAGTCTCATTACTTAAATCATGATATACTTGTACTTTTGCTTCTCCTATCTTTAATGCAGAGTTGCTATGCTTCCTTAAATAGTCCATTACTTGATCTTTTTTATAACCTGATACAAAAGGAATTATCATATTTCTGGGGCGTTGACCTCTCTTGAAGCCGACCTTAAAAATTGCTTCAATCTCTTCTTCTTTAATTGGGCCAGAGTCCAGAGCAAAGGTTTGTAACCATTTAACCGCTTTAATTTTTAAATTGTCTTTATCCATGTTGGGGAAGAACATAATCCTGATGTTTTTCTTTTTCAATTGATCCTGTAGCTTCACCAATTGCTTAAATCTTTTGCCCATAATATTTTCAGTCCTTAATCTCTGACTCCAAAATATTGGTTGTCATGTTTAATCCAGAAATTGATTTTTCCAGAGATTGCACTTCCTCTCTGACCACCTCTTTAACCGCCTCTTTAACAAATTGTTTAATTTCTTTTTTATCTTCATTAGATTTCGTAATTATAAAGTCTTTTGATTCCAACAGAGTCAGATCTCCACTCGATTTTTCCTTAGAGGCTAGTCTTGCCTCCATATTTTCAGTTTCTTCTTTATTTGTTGCACTGTCATTAGTGCTGACAAGAAATCTATATGCTTTATCAGATACAGTCTCTTTTTTCCATACTCTCTTCTTCGTTTATTTTGAACCACCACTGCTGCAGTAACCCTCTCAATGAAAGTAAGATTGGGAAAAGAGTGGCTTACTGTTGTCTCTCTTCCACTAGATGATACTATTTGCTCAACAACATGCAACTATCAATAGTCCACAAATATTTTTTCATTCAGCTACTAAGAGGCTTAAAAAGCAGAACTGCAGCTTTGTTTTAATTTATAACCACAGAGCTTTATCTTATCACGAAAAGCACCCGGGCTTCCTGCCAGTTCTGTCGGCTCACCCCAATAGGACGGCAACAAAAAAACAGCTTTAGTGGATGAACTGTAAACTGTAAACACTCTTTCCCCAAACCAATCTTGTATCAAGCCTTTTCCTCCAAAATTGTATCAGAGGCAAAGAGGTGAAAAAGAAAGTCCACACAGCAACAAAAGGGAGATGGCAGTTCTATTGCATTAAAAAGCCTTGCAGCCCAAGGCCTCTGTTTTGTAGCACTTTTCTCCCCAGTCTTTTTCAGCAAAACAATTATCAGCAAACAGTTTGTCAACAAGACCTTCATCACCTCCCACGGTACCTTACCAACTAAAGGACTGCAGTAGCTATCTTTTGGCAAGTTCCATGGTACTTTTAACCCAATTAGGACCTTTTTTCTTTGTCTAGAGATGGAGATGACAGAAATCACTCCAAACAGCTACCATAGGCTCCTCCCTCCTCCCTCCACTTTGTTCCAATTGTCATAAATTTCAGGATGATATAGACTGATGTTTTAAGAGTACACCCTGCCCTGTGTTTTGTGAACAGCTTGGAAATGTTACTTTTTGGATTATAATTTTTGGAATCTTCCAACCACAAAATCTACATGTCATACTGGCTAGAAAATTTTGGAAGCTATAGTCCAAAATAGTAACTTTTCCAAGCTCTGAAGTGTAAAAATACCCAGAAAGTTTAGCATAATTTTGGAGACAATTGCAAAGTGGTTGCTGACACCAGACTTGGATTAATTCTTGGTGTTTTTCACTTAGTAATGTTAATAATTTTAAGTAATTAAAGGTGGTGATGGGGTGCGGGCATTATGCTTGTGCCTCACCATTGCTCCGGGAGCTGCACTGGTTACCAATTTGCCTCCGGGGTGCAATTCAAGCTGCTGGTTTTGACCCTTAAAGCCCTACATGATAGTGGGTCAGGATACCTAAGAGACCGCATCGCCCCAAGAATGTCTGCCTGTCTGACTACAGCGGACCGGAGGGGCTCTCTAATTGTACCAATGTCTAGAGGAGCTCACCTCTCTAGTACAAGAAGGAGAGCCTTCTCCGTGTCCGCCCGGGCCCTATGGAACCTCTTGCCGGCAGAATTACAGTTACAGACAAAATTGCTGCCCTTCAGGAAAGAACTCAAAACCTGGCTGGCTGGGCAGGTGTGGGGTGTTGCTGGGGAGATGGCACCTGCCCGCTGGCTTATCCGAACTTCTCTTGTTGCAGATGGGATGGGTGGGCTTTTTAATGGTTTTTAATTGAGTCTTTTAATTGGGTCTTGTAATGGGGTTTTAAATGTTTTTAGCGTGAATGTTTTTATATTGTAAATTGGTTGTGCGCCACCTAGAGTCTCCCAGGTGAAGGGGCGGCAATATAAATTGAAATAAATAAATAATATAATTAGTACAGTAAAACCTCGCATAAAGAGTGCCTTGCTTAGAGACTAAATCATTTAAAGAGCACCTCACTTAACAACTAAAACCAACCAAAAACTTGCTTAACAACTAAATCGGGGTTCGCAATCCCCAGCCAGAAGTCACTTACAATGGTGTTTCGCTTAAAGAGCAAACTCGTTTAAAGAGCAATCCCATGGAATGCATTATGCTCTTTAAATAATTAAATAAAAGGCCTAGGAGCATTCCTCACTTAATTCCTTCCATTGTTTTCTGTTTTGCCATTAAAAGAATGGCCAGGAAAAACCCACTGTTTAAAGGCCACCAAACAATAAAATATTTTATTGCCTGAAATATGTAACCAGTTAATGGTCTGGGATTTTCACATCATCAATTTTTGACAGATGTTTCTAGTACAAAATAGATCAGATAATTCCTGAAATTTCTGTTTCCTCAAAATATTTTGTTGTGCAATAAAAGACTACAAGAATCTGACACCTAATAAAATAATTGCAGGATTGAAAAAAGATGTCTTCCTATAAAAAGGCTTAGTCCGACTTCACAACTCTTGTTCAAATTAAGGTTTGCATCGGTACTAAAATTGCATGCCTGTATAGCAGAGATGTATGGGTCGAGTTCCAGTGTGATTGGCAGCTGAATGGCTAAATGCTGATTTGGTGAGCATGATTAGGGTTATGAACTGAAATGCGGGCAGTTGTGATCTACCACCAATTTTGTGAATATGATGGACTCCTTAAAGGGATGATAATATTTGACCAGCCAGATGTCCTGAACTTCAATGCTATGAAATCCCAGTCAGCATGGCCAATAGGAAGGAATCGTGGAAGCTGTACTTCAAAAAAAAGGTCGAAGATTGAAGGTTTCCTACCTCTGTCTTAATGTCTAACAGATAATGCCACTGGTTTTGTTTCTTAGCACCATGTTTTGAAGCTGTTTCCATTATTGCCTATGCTTTCCCCCATAACTTTGCATATATACCTGCCAAAGTAAGCTGTTGTGTCATTAATCTAATGAACTGCAAGTTAGCCTGTAAAAATTCATGCCACAGTTGTTTTGCTAAAGTCTTTGAAGTGTCATGATATTCTTTACTGTAAGATTCACTCCCACCCCCTTGAAACCTCATAGTTGACATCAAGTCAAAACTAAAACATTTGGCAGATGCCTAGGAATCCAGGTACTGAACACACACATGGAATGTTAAGCACCACTGGATATTCTGAAATACACAATTTAAATGAAATAGTATCCTATAGGTTTACTTCTCGTGAGATCAGGAATCAAATACACAGACGTTAAAGTGAAGATAATGTGAAGTGTGAAGCTACACTGACCAGGAATGTATGTACATAATCAAAATGATTATCTTGGTCTGGTGAGTGTGTGTATTTTTATTGGGCAATATATGAGGACAATATATAAGAACTATTATATAGAAACTTGGCTGGATTGAGAAGCCATGGTGAAGGGTGTCACGATCTTGGTTCACTAAACCTAATATTTACTGCATTCTTTTCTCTATGTGCGTGCATGCTTGAGATGCTTTCGAGATTAGTCATTCAGTAGTGTAATGAACTTACTCACCGCTAGGAGCACTGGGTGTGGTGGAAGGACTTCCCCATGACATAAGAACATAATAAAAACAGCCTTGCTGGAACAGGCCACAGCCCATCAAGTCCAGCCCATCCAGCTCACCATTTGCTTCAGGGTATTCCCAAGCAGATGCCTTCACCTGCTTAGGATTCCCTGGAAATGGCATTGAGAGATATCCTGCCTCCAACAGGACAACCCGGAGGTTGTCCTTAGGTATCCATAATTATAGCCATTGATACCCGAAGTCACCTCCCAGGTCAGAGTACAAATAACCACTTCTCCGTGGGGGCAGGGCAACCTTGACAATGGGGAGATTTGACCTTGACAGTTGGGGAGGGTGACCTTGACGGTGGGGAAGAGACGGCCCCTAGTAGATAAAGATCTAATCTTTAGATACCTAGCATTCCTAAGGGAGGGAGGGAGGGACTTTCTAAGCTTTATAAACATTTCTTTGTCATCATCATTCACCCAAATACCTAGTTCAGCTCATTCACCTGTACAGGTACATCCTTTTCTCTCTTTCCCTCCTACACTCTCAGCCTCAGTAGTGCCTCACTAGCAAACTGGCACCTGAAGCATGTGAGATCAGTCCCTTGCTTCCTTACTCCTCCATTGCCATTTGGTAAAAAGGTATAGAGATGGAGAAGTCAAACTGCATTAATATCATGCCTCTTTTCCATGCCTACTTTCAGCCCCCATTACTTGAAAATTCAAGACCAACACTACCAGACAGTTGTTGGTTCGGGGGGACTAAATCTAATCTTCATTAAAACATTGGAACTAATATATTTTTGCTGAGTTCTGCTTTGTCACATACAACTTTCCTCTAATATAAAAGTAGCAGTGCTGACTATCCTTTTCCAAATACACAGGACGTTTAGTTTGGCCCTTTGGAACAACAGTAGAGGTTTGGGAGCAGGAAAGAAAACTTGTTTATCTACTGATTTAATTTGTAAGAAGGGTAGCTTCGCGACAGCGACTGCTGGGAGCGAGGCGTCTTTGCCATGCCTTTCCCCTGGGCTGGGAGAAGCGACTGGCGGGGGCATGTTAATGTGTTGTACAGTTTGTATGTTAAATGGTTCTAGATTATTCATTCACACATTGGGATCCAAAGTGGATGGACATGCGAGAGTGAGCTGTGGAGTGAGATCTTTAGTGTTGGCAGAATGTCGAGGAGGAGAGGTTTAGGGGCGAGTGGGGGAAACGCTCTTGGCGAGGGAGATTGCAGAATCCTCGGATGAGGAGACTGCCAAGGTGGTAGCCCCCTTTACCGAGAAGCTTTCGGCCCTGGAGGTAGAGGAAGGAGTAGCGGGGCCTGTTCCGCCAGCTTCTCTCGTAGCAGAGCAGAAAAAAGGGGCTAAGGGGGGCAAAGGACAGTCAGTTCGCAGTATTTTGCTGGACATTCAGGTGAGACTTTCCCAATTGGAGACAGCCCGCACTGTTGTCCCTCCTTCCCAGATGCTGATTCCCCCTACGCAACGTGCTGACTATCCTTTTCCAAATACACAGGATATTTAGTTTGGCCCTTTGGAACAACAGTAGAGGTTTGGGAGCAGGAAAGAAAACTTGTTTATCTACTGATTTAATTTGTAAGAAAGAAGGAATATAGCATTGCTGTGTTTAGCATATTGTGGACAGCTAAAACAAAGCTGTAGTATTCATTATTATTTTCATGTGCTCAACATGCACCTTAAAGAGAAACCTGAAGTCAAGTGGACATTCACTGCCATTATCACTAGTTTGAAAGAGGGCAGCAGCAATCATGTATGCACACATGTGGACACTAAAGCAATAAGCTAATCTAAACCATAGACATCCACACATGTCCAGAGCACACTTTATGTACATGAAGCAACTCTCTGTATTAATAATTGTTATTTTTATGGTTGTTACTGTAGTTATTTCCATGAACTGTGCATAATTGGTAGCTCTCTATTGAGACATTGATCCCCTTCAGTTTTTTTTAAAGCATCAGAATTCAGTTATCTGTGTGCTCAGCAGGAGTCTTTTGGAATCAGCATATGGGAGTCTGTTTTGAATTTACCCTGACTTTGACCAGGCCTTGTTATTGTCTCCTCTGGTTAAAATAATAACCAACAAAGCTTGCCTACCACACTGAAGGCTTACTTTGCTGACAGCAAAATCCTTCTTAATTCTACTTTTTTTTGTAAAGAGATATACTGTTTCCAATAGTTCACCTTATGAAAGTGATGAGGATCTTTAAAAGTGCAAAAAGCTAAATTAATTAATGCAGGACATTGATTGCCTTAACATTATCTTAGCCAATGGTGTAAATTGGAGTTACTGAGAAATTTTGACCAAGAGGCAAGCAAGCAAAATTATCTAACTCTCTGTTTTTCTTTTATTGTGGATATCATAATGGTTTTCAGTAGCATTGACACTTTACTAGATGACGGCTTTGGTGTCTTGTACGGAAGACAAAGAAGGAGCCGCAGTAAGGGCTAAAACACAGCTTTATTGCATGATGGTCAGGGTGAACATGTGGTAATGGCGGAGATACAGCTCTATTTATGCGGTCACTGTACATTTGAATGTGGCTACACGGTAGCTCATTGGCTACTGTCCGCGTGACGTCATCGTTTGTCACGCCCATCTTGTCCAGGTGCTGTGTGGCGGGAAGGTTTCCCACGTTGCAGGTATCTGGTGAATTCATACCATGTGAGCCGGATGCTCGCTACTGCCACCTGTGGCCACCTAGCTCGCATCCTTATACAGCTTGCTACAATGTGTCTCTGATTAGATACAAATGGATACAATGGCCGGATACAATCTGTTAAAGGGGAGTTGCAACATTCATTCAGTACATAACAACGTCTATGCTACATCACTTTCAGTCATGACCTGTGTCCCTTTCTGATTATACATCTTGCCATTTCTTATTTGTTTTTTGATCTGTTCCATTCTTTAGTTTATGTTTTGGGGGCTGTGTACCAAACCTGCAGTGGCATAGGGACTGTGGTGGCTTAGCAGTTAAAATGCTGAACTTGATGTCTAGAAGGCCGGCAGGTCAGCAGTATGAGACCCGAGTGCTGCACAATGCAGTGAGCTCCCATCTCTGTCCCAGTTCCTACCAACCTAGCATTTTGAAACCAAGAAATTGCAAGTAGATAAAGAGGTATCACTTCGGTGGGAAGATAAACTAGTCATGCCTGTCACATGTCCATGGAAATTTAATTTAATTTAATTTAATTTAATTTAATTTAATTTAATTTACGCACTTGTATGCCGCCCAATCAGGGAACCCGACTCAGGGCAGCTCACATGGTAAATAAACAATATACACAATATACAATACACAATATACACAGTAAATACACAGTAATCCAATATACAAAATTCAATCTACCAAAACAGCATAAAATAATATAACACAACGCAATCCTATAACAGCCTCTCTACCCTGGCCACAGGCATATTCCAGAGGTGGTGGCGGCGAGGTCCAGCCGCCCGTCGCCATAATGGCCCTTCCAAGCCCGGAGGGGGTTGGGGCCCAGGAGTGCCAGCAGGTGGGGTGGTCCTGGTGGCCATGGCCGGAGGGCCTCTTTGCCCCAGCTGAGGCCAAAGTCCATGGGCGGTGGCGGCAGCAGTGGCGGTGGCAGCAGAGAGTCTGTGGGATGGTGGCAGCAGCGGATGTTTTAAAGCCATCCGAGCCACCCAGCTGCTTCTGCCTTCCTCCAGGCCAGCTGGCTGAGGGAGCATCTGGGTATTGTGATGGCAGCGGAGGTTTTTAAGCTGCCCAAGCCACCCAGCTGCTGCTTCCTCCTTCCAGGCCGGCTGACCGAGGGAGCATCTGGGGATGGCAGTGGCGGCAGACACAGACAGCGCTGGCTTTTTTTGGTATAAATGGAGATGAGCAACGTACCCTAGAGTCAGATATGACTGGCTCTTGAGCAAAGGAAACCTATACCTTTACCAAACCCCCAGAATATTTTCCCAACAGCCTCCTCTGTCAAATAATGGCTACTGGTTCCCCTGTCAGCTGCAAACATGTTCCCTTCCCCTTCCATTATATTGAGCCACAAGTCAGAGGTTTCACTTTACTGTTTAAAACACTGCTAAAGAAGAATCCAACTTGTTCTCTCACTGACCCATTCAGCCAGGAGAAAGTGGTAAGTTTTAACACTCAGCTTGCAACTATAACAATAATTTAATAATTATGTCCCTTCAAATCAATTTTGACTTATGGCATCCTTTTTCAGGGCTTTATCAGGAAAGAATATACAGAAGTAGCTTACCATTTTTATCTTTTGGGGTCTCCCTTGGACTGTGCAGCTTGCCAAAGTCCATGCAAGGTAGCTTTTCTCCCTGAAGACACAATGAGGAATCAAACTCCCAACTTCTGGCTATGCAGCCAAATAACTATACCACTGAGCTATTCAGCCAGTGCTTCAATTTAAGCTCTGGAATCAGGGCTGCGTTGGTTCAGTGGTTAAGAAGCTCACCTTGTTAGTTGGAAGGCCAGCAAATCAGCAGTTCAAGACCCGGGTACTACATGACGGTTTGAGTGCCCGTCTCTGTCCCAACCTAGAAGTTAGAAAGCAAAAAGTTGCAAGTAGATAAATAGGACTGCAGGACGGAATGAGCTCCCATCTTTGTCCCAGCTCCTGCCAACCTAGCAGTTCGAAAGCAAGAAATTGCAAGTAGATAAATAGGGACCGATTGGGGGTGGAGGTAACAGCATTCTGTGCGCTCCGGTGTCTAGTCATGCCTGCCACATGACCACAGAAACGTCTGCAGAAGCAGACAGCGCTGGTCTCTTCGGCTTGGAAACAGAGATGAGCACTGCACCCTAGAGTCGGATACGATTGGCTTTCGAGCAAGGGAAACCTTTACCTTTACTAGATAAATAGGGACCAGTTTGGTGGGAAAAGATCTTGGGGACATGAAAGGATCCTCATTTGAGCATCCCCTGAGTGGAGTTCCTCCAGCAAAAATCCTTTCAACCCAGAATAATTTCTGGGATCAGCATGGGTGAATTTGATGGATTTTTCAATGATTACATGATGTAAAGGTCAATGGAAATCAGCACATCCTTCTTTCCTTCCAAACTGGACTACACTCATACACACATGCACGCGCACATGCACATGCATGCACTCATGCATGTGCACGTGTGCACACTCACACTTTTCAAATTCTAACCATAACCATGTGTGGTGATTTGTTTTGCTCTACAAAAGGACCCAAGAGGAATGACCAGGTGGTTATCAGGTGATGAGTAAATCAGGATATGATATTTTACATTAGTTTAACACTAGATCATCTTCACACAGATTTTTTAAAAGGTAAAAAGGTGAGCTAAATCTATACCACCAGGAAGAGACAACCACCTATCTCATGTAAATAATTCATTAGATTAAAGCACAAATAAGTAAACTTCAATTATTTATTAATTTCAGCTCTTGTAGCAAAACACTTCTCACCCCAACCTTTGGAACAATGATAGCAAATCCTTAGTTTGCGCTCAGATGATTCCTTTCTATGTGCCCTTTTCAGTCATGTAATGGGGTAGACTTTTAAATAGGTCAGCAACTAGAAGCAGTATGAATGTCAGGATATTGTTTCCAGAGTACCTTGCTGACTGGCATGTACAGTGACTTAGCAGATTCTTCTTCAGTACAACAAAGAACAGTCTGGCATCTCCATTTTATCCCCCTCAAGGACATTTAATCTCCTTTGTCATAACTTTGATCTCTCTGAGCAGAATTGGAAATGCAATCTCAAAAACTTTGTTATTTAAGTCATGTAAGAGAAAATGTCTGGATAATCTACAGTTCTAGGGTGTTTTTATTGGTCTGGAGATGCAAAAGACTAAAAGAAAATAACACTATCCATCGGTAGAGTTAAGGAGTTTAGAGGATTTTCCGATTCAGACTAAAAGAAAGGGATTGGAAAAGATGGAAGAAAAAGGAATAAAAACTATAAAGGATTGGTGGTGGAAAGTTAAGAATAAGAATGAGAGGGAGAGGATATATTCAGTAATCAAATTAAATTGACTTGAAACATTACAGATGGAGAATTGGAAGAAAGAATGGATAGAGAAATATGGTCCTGGTCGGGATCTGACAAAATTTGAAGACATAATAAATCAACTGGAGCAAAAGACAATCCCAATCAAAGAAATAGTAAGTAAAGTTTATAAATAGTAAGTAAAGTTTATAATGAGAAACAGACCAGAAAATGCTGAGAGAAACATGGGAGCTAGACCTAATGATTAAAATAGGAGAGACAGGATGGAATAGAATATGGACTCAAAGAATTATGAAGAACATGTCAGTAAGAATTGAGGATCACAGTTTTAAGCTGATATGGAGGTGAGACATGCCACCAATTCGGTTAAGCCAATATGACCTTAATTATAGAAAAGAGTGTTGGAAATGAAAAGAAAGACTTGGGACATTTCACCTATGGTCAGAATACAAGGTAGTGAATAATATTTGGATAGATGTTTTTGAAGAAATTAATAAGATATTATCTCAAAATTGCAAATGAGTCCTAAGATTGCATAGATAATGGATTTGAGTGATTTAACATGGATAAGTATAAGAAAGATTTGATTGTAATTATGGTAACAAGTATTAATAGCAAAGAATTGAAAAACATACGTGCATATTGGATTGGAAGAATGATATAAGGAATTATGGAACCTCGCATGAAATGATGAGCTGACATGTAAAATCAAGCCCCTAAAAAAGGAATGAAAAAGGATGATGAAATTAAGAATATTTGGGGAGACTTCATTGACTACGTATTCCAAGAATCTAAGGGAGTTAAGTCAGGTCAAGAATTCAATACTTTTTGGAAATAGAGAATAAGTCAATAACTAGACAAATGGATGTGGATAATAGGTGATCAAGAAAGATGATCCAAGGATGGAGGATGCTGTTTGTTTGTTTGACTTTTTTAGCCACCCCCTTGCCAAAGTGACTCCGGGTGGCTTACAACACAAGAAACACCCCCAACATAACACACTCCAGCAACCCATACATATAGATAAACATCATAAAAACTCTAAAATCTCTGAAATCTTAATATCACCAAATCTCAAATCTAAAAATCTAAAATCCCCATTGCAAAATTGTCAGACGGTCATATGAGCCAGCGGGTGGAGTAGATTCAACAGCAGCACTCCACACCTGCTGGACCAGCCATGTCTTTAAGTCTTTCCTAAAGGCCAGCCATTGTGGTTGGAGGCGGAGATCCATCGGCAGGAGGTTCCAAAGGGCCAGGGCAGATAACAAAAAGGCCATCCGTCCAGTGCTGGAGAGACGAACCTCTCCAGCCATTGATGCACATAGAAAGCCCCTGTGATCCACCCTAGTGGGATGGGCATATGTTCTCAGGGTGATGCGGTCTCTTAAGTAACCTGGTCCACTACCATGTAGGGCTTTAAAGGTCATAACCAGCAGCTTGAATTGCACCCAGAGGCACACCGGTAAGCAATGCAGCTCCTGCAGCAAGAGTGCAGCATGGTCATAATGGCCACATCCCATCACCATGCGGGCTGCCGCATTCTGCACCAGTTGCAGCCTCTGAATGGTCATCAAGGGCAGTCCCATGTAGAGAGTGTTACAATAATCTAACCGGGAGGTGACCAGTGTGTGAGTGACCGTGAGCATAATTGGCAAATCACTCGAACTTGAGCAAAAGTCCTCCTGGCCACGACTCCCACCTGTTGTGTATTAATAATGTTTGTTTAAAGATTTATAATATGTGCTTTGTGATTAGATTTCAGTTTTGTTATGTGTTATTTAACTTTGTTTAGTTATTTTTTTTAATTTCAAAAAACAGAAAAAGAAAAGAAAATAACACTTAAGGAGTGTGTATGGATTTATGCACACTTCCAGTCTTAGAGTCTGGGAAAGTGCGATGAGGAAGACATAGGAAAAGGAAAATAAATGTATTTTTGCCCCCACCAAAATAACACATCAGTTGTCTAGGAATAAAAAGATAAAGAAAATCACCACAGACATAGCTGGAGTTAAAAGTAGCTGTGGTGCATCATCTTTTATTCAATGTAGTGGTGGAACATTCAAGGAAATGTGGCCTTGGAAGAGATATAAATCATAGCTAGATTTGATTTTAAAATGCCTGGACTATAAACTCTTTAGAAAAGGTCTAGAAGGGGTCCTGAGTAATGATCTGTTTCCTCTCTAAAGATATATGAGAAGAGAGTAGAAGAAAATGGACAGCAACAAATGACAAATAGATGATGACAGGAGGATGTCAGTGAACTTGAAATAAGACAAAAGTGTTATCAAGTAAGTTTTGAAGCAAAACACTGCACACATGTGATGAAAGCAATGGCAGCTCATTCAATTGTTAGACACATCTGAAAGTACTTACAAACCTACAAAAGACTTCTAAGAAGAGCCCCATGCAAAATTCTCAGTTAGTTGCATCAGATTGTGGGTACGTTACTGCAAAAAATCAACAAATTAGCACTAACATTATTTTTTTCAGAAAAGTAACTTATTAATATTTTCTATTAAAAAAACTAACATTACACTAATGCCATATATGGATGCATTACTTTTTTTATCACTTTTACAATTACTTTTTTAAAAGAGAAAAATGGCCCTAAATCACCCAAAATTCTCCCAGATGACAAAAAGCAACACGAAATTTTTTGACACTAATAAGTATGCATAATAAGCTTTGGGGGTGTACTTTCTGATTTTGTTCATCTTCATTTGGCAAATAAGGCAATAAAAAATTTTCTCTTTGCCTGACCCTATATGACTTTTATTGGTCTCAGATTTTGAACATTTTGAACACTGATTTTTGTGCATTCCTGTCAAAAGCACAAAGTCAAAATGTGTTTATATATTGCATGGACAAGTAAAAGTAGGAGCACTGGATGACTTGTTTGTGTGTTTGTGATCAATCAGCCTATAGTTCTGTTCTTGTCATGTGTGTGAACTTCTTCTTTACTTCCTCTTTTACCCTATCAGAAGTCACTTAACTTAAAAAAGGATTAAAACATACTAGGTTGGTTTATCACGTTATACGACTCATCACATGTAGGAATCCGAGCACATTTTTCACATACTTTTTCTATAATATACAAATTCATCTTTATGCATTTCCTGACATACCCATTCTTCTACACATTTCCCCCACTGACTAAAGTTTACTGGTGTACATTTTTTAAAATGTACAAATTTACTCAAGAACAGTGAAATGGCCAATTCCAGTGAGAATCATTAGCATCTCTAATCCAAAATGGCAGAATTTCAAAGACTCCTTTGCAACAAGGTATATTGGGAAAGCATTTATTTATTTATTTATTTATTCTTCAAACTTCTATTGCCGCACAACTAGGCAATGACTCTGGGCGACTAACAGCAATTAAAAGTAACATCAAAAACTAACTATTGTCGTAGGCTAAACCATGTCATTGGTTCAAGTAGCTGGTTGCGATCAATAGGCAGTTCCATTTTCCATTGTTCTGCACACTCCCTCAACAGCCTTTTGTCACCTCTTCTTCCAGAACCCAGGGTCACCTAGATTTCCCACCTGTCGGTTACAGGGAGCATGCGGTTATTAATTTGGTTTGGTAGCATGTTTAAGCAGAGAGCAATGTTACCTGGATATGCCTTATAAATCAATCTCAATCCAGCAGACATTAAAACTCAAACTGAGCTTTATTACATAGCAGCATTTCATTCAAGTAAAACATGGCATAATACCTGTATAAAGACAGAACAGAAAAGGAAACATAGAAATAGTTAGTCAGGGATTCCCGTAGGATAGCCTTGGTGGGCGCATCCAGGGAAGGGTGTTTGGTTTCCCCCAGGAAATAAGGGTTCAACTGTACCCAGTTAGCAGGAATTGGCTGAGGTTTTTGCTGATTATCTGATGGAGAAAATTGCTCGGATTCGCTCGGGGTTTAATCCTGGCATTGATTGTATAGGAAAGGGGATAGTTAGGTCTCGAAAACTGAACTATTCTTTTCACATAGGGATGCCATATTTCCCTCTCACAAAAATGGGACAGGAGTGGCCCTTGCTCAAAAGCCAGTCGTATCCGACTCTAGGGTTCAGTGCTCATCTCTTTTTCAAAGCTGAAGAGCCTGTCAACTCTTTGCCTCTGACCAGGCGAAAGCCCCACAGCCACGCTCATGTTGCTGGAAGGCACTTTCCCCCAGCTTTACTCTGGGGAAAGGGGAAAAACAAACCCTGCTGGCTGGGGAAAGAGGCTCCTCCACCCCCAAACTCCGGGAGAGAGGCGGGAGAGAAAGAAAGAGTTGACAGGAGGGGGGAGGAAAAAACGCACGATATTCTTTCTTTTGAAACCAAGCTTGGTTTCAAAAGCGGGAAATATCAAAGTTTTTAATGTGACCGGGCGGGACAGTTTCAACCCGTGAAATTCCCGGGTTTCCATTACGTATAGCAACTCTATTTTCACACTTTCTCTGCTGCTGTTGCTTGTTGCCTTTTTATCTTACACTTTGCTAACTATGTGAAGAAATGATAACCAGAATTGCACAATGAGTTAAAAAATTCCTGGTGAATTCATGCTCACGCAGCCTCCCTACCTCAAAGGGTTTTGCTGAGGACGAAGTGGGAAGGGAAAGAGCTGTATTTTCCACCTTGAATTCATTGGAAAAAAGCTGGGATATAAATTTAACAGATAAATAAATAATAATTACAAAGATGGCATCTTTCCAAATGCATGTCAAGATCAGGATGTAGAACTAATATCCATGCTCTGACTCAAACAGATCCTCTCACATTTATTTTTTCCTTATTTTGCAATGAAAAGTTAGGGTCAGAAGAAGACAACTGTGGAATGCATCTGTTGAATGTCTACTAGACTCATCTCTGACAAAAGGATGACAGCTTGAGAAATGTGCATTCGTCTGTTGTAGAGATTGTGCAACTGTCCGAATACACTGAATACAAAGCTGGGAGGTAGGCAAGGAGAAGGAAAGAGGTCAGAACAAAGCAGCAGCTGCTACTCTTCCTCTACCCTGTCACCCTCCTTCCTGAAAAGCCCACTTTCACCAGTTGAAACCTCACCCTACTTAGCCTGCTCAGAGATAAGGAGTGGTGTTAACCACAAACAGCCTTCACAGAACAGGGTATGCAGTTACTGCTGGAGGTGATAACAATTTAGACACAGACACCTGCTACTTGGGATGAAAGGAATCCAAGTGGTAGTAGCTCCCAATCTTTCTCCCCTCCAGGGCTGCTTAGTGGTTCCCAAAGTGAGCTCCATCCCCCACAGGGGACTTCAGTTCCCAGAAGCCTAAGTCAGTATATTGGCTGATCAGTGCTTTGAGGAATTGACTTAGGCTTCTGGGAAATGGAGTCCAAAAACCAAAGTTTGGGAAACACTGCAAGTCTATCTGATGATTTTACATTCCTAAAATGAGTGTCTTTTTGTTATCTGTGCCTTGATTCCAATCACCTGTGGTTTTTCTCTGCATCCAGTGGAGTAAGAATTTCTTATATCTTCCAAGAATATTTGACAGTCACTCAACCAAAACTGTAGCTCATTTGGCATTTGGGAAGTTCAGCGTTGGAAATGTTCTGTGCTATGTTGTCTGGCACACTCTGGGAGCTGTAATCCACAAAAGTAGTAGCTCTTACACAAAAGGTCCTTTCAGGGTCTGGGCTTTCGTACTCTTCCCTGCCTGTTTGCATAGGATGGATGAGACCGAAATTTGATTTCCTTGGTGGGCTGTCTGCCGTGTCTCCCCCTTGGGATAAGCGAGTGGAGGAGGACCCTAACATTGAATTGCCCAGACCTTCAGTTCCCTGGAACTCCGTGACCCGCCACCTGAGCTGATTGGCATGTCGCTGCCACAGTAGCCCCGTACTTGTCTCTACTTGGTAGGACACTGGTCCTGTTTGCTTGACCACAACCCGTGGGACCCATGCTGGGCCTGCAGCCGCATAATTCTTGCAATGCACAGGATCCCCAGCTGCAAATATCTTTGTGTGCGCAGTTTCAACATTCCTCCCCTTATCCTCCACCCTGGTCAGATCTAGCCAGTCGAAAAGGAAGACTGGTCTCCTGCACATCAAGAGTTCGGCTGGTGATAGCCCAGATGCCAGGGGGGGTCACCCTGTAGCAAAGGAGGAACTGGCACAATTGCAACTTTAAATTCCCATGGCCCATCCGCCGAAGTGCCTCTTTAGTAGTACACACTTGGCGTTCTACCTGGCCATTCGTGGCAGGGTGAAATGGGGCAGACGTAATGTGTCAAATGCATTCCTCTCAAGGAAAGCCTGGAATTTGATGGAAGTGAACGTACTGGCGTTATCAGAGACAAGCACGTCAGGTAAACCAAAACAACTGAATAGCCTCTGCAATTGCTTAATGGTTGCTGGCGAGGAGGTGTTGGGCATTGGAATAACCTCCAACCATTTTGAAAAAGAGTCGACAACTAGCAAAAAGTGTGTGCCCCTGAACAGACCAGTGAATTTGATGTGTAATCGTGACCATGGTCTGCAGGCTGTGTCTCATTCTCTGGATGGAAGTCGGGACTCTTCGGGTCGAGAACTCTGGCAACTTTCGCAAGTGCCCACCAACTGTTCAATATCTGCGTCTATCTGGGGCCACCAGAAGTAGCTCCTGGCCAAAGCCTTTCAGTGCACGGGTGGCTAATGTGTAGCAGCCTGAGTACCTTGGAGTGCAATACCTCAGGAATGACCACCCTCTGGCCCCACAGGAGGCAGCACCTCTCTAGTGAAAGCTCGAACCTCTTTCGGAAATACACTTTGAACTCCTCAGCCGGAGGAGTCATTGGCCACCCTTTCTTTACCCATGAAACAACCAGGGACAGAACCTTATCCTTCGCCGTAGCCTTGGCGAGATCTATGGGCACAATTGTGGGCGAGGCAAGAGATTTGATCAGCAACACCTGGTGATCCTGTTCGACCTCGCACTCGGGCTCCCCTAACTCAGGTAAGGGAGACCGGGAAAGTGCATCAGCATGGCTGATCTCTTTGCCCGGGCGGTGGACCAGTGTGAACGGGTAAGCATTTAGGAATATTGCCCACTGAAGCATTCTTGGGGACAGAATCTGGGGTGTGGGCTTGGATGTGGTGAAGATCCCCAACAGCGGTTTGTGGTCAGTTACAATAGTGAACTCCCGACCATAGAGGAAATTGTGGAACTTTTTGGTCCCAGCGACTATCGCAAGAGCCTCCCTGTCCGTTTGCGCGTAATTGCGCTCTGCTTTCGAGAGGGACCTTGAGTAAAAGGCAACTGGGGCTTCCCACCCCATTGCAAACCAACACCACGGGCTTCCTTGGGTCAAAGTGAGTTAAGATTGCTTCTGACGATAGGAGCTGTTATAACTCTTCAATGGCTCGTTCCTGGCTCTCCCCCCACCCATTGCCAAATTGCGTCTTTCTTTAAAAGACGATGCAGTGGCTCCGCCACAGAAGCCTTCCTTGGCAAGAAGGAATGGTAAAAGTTAAGCAGCCCCAAGAAGGACTGCAACTCTGGCTTCGCGGTTGGGCGAGGGGCGTTGCAAACAGCGGCAACTTTGAGTTGGAGGGCTTAACTCCTTCAGGGGTTATCTTGAACTCTAAGAACTCTACTTCCATTGCAAGGAACACAAATTTATCTCTTCTCAGTCACAACCCCGCCTTCTCAAACATGGTTAAAACTTTGTCCAACCTCTTAGCTAGTTCTGACTCACTCCCAGCTGTGATCAAAACATCATCAAAGTAGGGGAGAACCCCAGGAGACCCTTAAGGAGGCATTCCACTAACGATTGAAATATCCCGGGGGCTGAGTTCACGCCGAACTGGAGGTGTGTCATCTTAAATGCACCCTTGTGTGTATCAATTGTCTGGGCAGCTGCTGCGCAAAAAGTCTTCAAGTTCCTTTTGTAATCTTGACAATAGTAACCAAATTCAAATATGTTCTCTTCAACTTCTTCACTATGTACTTGGTAACAATATGAAACAATGATTCATTCCTCTATTACACTTTCTATCTCTTGTCCAAAACAGCTCATAAACTCATGTTCAGTTGGGAAGTCAAACTCCCATATATATTGGCCCCAAACTCCCGACGTCTATCCGGTTAATTAGATATTTCATTCAATAAATTTCATCAGGGGAGTTTTTGCAATATCTGAAAGGTTACAAAACACATGTCTGTTACAATATTATATGTTCAAACTAGCTGCAAGCCCCCATGCTCATTATCCAGTCCAAGCTTACCCAAGCTTACCACTCTTGTGTTTCGCGTCCTCTCTGTCTCTTCTGTAATTTCTCTATGGTTGCTAAGGACGTTGCATACCATTAGAGTCCTATCTCTTAAATACAACTTGCTGCCTGCTCCTGAATGAATCTGCAAGCTCACATTACCACCTGTGTACTGTTTTACTTACAAGGAGCACCATGGTTCTGATTCCTGTGTACTTACAAAAAGCAGGTTAAATCAGTTTCATAGTTTAAACCCTTAGGATGCATGGTTCCTAGTCTATGAATATGAATATAGTATGCCTCCTTTCCTATCTCTTAAATACAACTTGCTGCCTGCTCCTGACTGAATCTGCAAGCTCACATTGCCACCTGTGTACTGACTGTTTCACTTACAAGGAGCACCATGGTTCTGATTCCTAGTTTCATAGTTTAAACCCTTAGGATGCATGGTTCCTAGTCTATGAATATGAATATAGTTTGCCTACTTTCCTATCTCTTAGATACAACTTGCTGCCTGCTCCTGACTGAATCTGCAAGCTCACATTGCCACCTGTGTACTGACTGTTTTACTTACAAGGAGCACCATGGTTCTGATTCCTAGTTTCATAGTTTAAACCCTTAGGATGCATGGTTCCTAGTCTATAAATATGAATATAGTTTGCCTACTTTCCTATCTCTTAAATACAACTTGCTGCCTGCTCCTGACTGAATCTGCAAGCTCACATTGCCACCTGTGTATTAACTGTTTTACTTACAAGGAGCACCATGATTCTGATTCCTGTGTACTTACAAAAAGCAGGTTAAATCAGTTTCATAGTTTAAACCCTTAGGATGCATGGTGCCTAGTCTATGAATATAATATGCCTCCTTTTGTAATAGCAATTGTTCAATGTTGATACCTCTACCTGTTGTGACTGTGAGTTTTTCTAACACTACAAATTTAAAATCTGTGTCAAGATGGTTTTTTTCCATGTAATGATTTACCAATGGTGCATTTTCCACCTGTCCCCTTATCCTGGATCGATGTTCCGCTAGCCTGATTTTTAATTTGCGTGAGCATTTTCCCACATACTTGAGACCACAAGGGCAAATCCATAGATATACACAAAATTGGCTATTACAATTACTAAAAAAATTGAGTGTTTTTTTAAAGTTTAATTCTGGAAAATTGATGTGCTGAGTCTCCCAAGCGAACCTGCAAACAACGCATTGGCCGCACCTGTGATGGCCCTTGACCAGACTGCTCCGTGATTCTTGTCGCGGTGCAGCATCTGCTCTAGTAATCAAGTTGCCAACTGTTCTAGTCCTCCTTAAACCTATCATGGGTTTTTCTAGACACCCCGGAATGTCAGATAATATATGCCAATGTTTGCATACAATATTTTGTATATCTCTGGCTCTGGGAGAATAGTCTATGGACCAAAAAATCCCCTGTTTGGGTTGTCTCTCCTGTCTTTCCAATAGTGTGCTCCTAGCCACACCTCTAACCTTATTTAATGATTTTTCCAATACCTGCTCAGGATACCCTCTGTCCAGAAGATTCTCCTTAATCCCCCTGGCTGCTGTTTCGAAATCTTCTTGATGTGAAGAATTACGTTTAGCTCTAGCAAATATTCCGTATGGAATGGGGTCCATTTTGGAGCCTTTAAGCCAATTTATAGATCATCACATTCAGCATTACACCTGTGACACTACTTCCTTTATCAGGGATTCCACCGATTTTATAAATAAGATCGAGGGCTTCCAGCTTCCAGCAACTGGTGGTTTGGTAACCATGGATGTTGCAGCTTTGTACACAAATGTCCCATTTGAAGATGCGAGATTAGTGGTCCAGGATGTATTAAATACCAGAGTAGTTCAACAACCACCCACTCATTTTCTAATCGATCTCTTAGAAATCTGCTTGGAAAAGAACTATTTCAGGTTCAACCAAGACATCTTTTTGCAAGTAAAAGGAGTGGCAATGGGGTCCCCAATGGTACCAAGTTTGGCCAATCTCTATATGATTTCCTTTGAGAGAAATATTGTTTTAAATGCACAACTTAATCCATTTTTTCACCACATTTTATTATTTAAAAGATTTATAGATGATCTGTTTTTTTGTGTTAGATGACTTTAATCTAATTCCAGACTTTGTTTCCTGGTTGAATATACAGAATGTGAACCTAAAATTTACCCATTGCATGAACAGGACTGAAATATCATTTCTGGACCTCTTGGTTTTCGTAGGAAGGGACAATAAACTGCAGGTCAGGCTATTTAAGAAGAGCACAGATAGGAATGCCTATCTTCCATATGAGTCATACCATCCACCCCATTTACGCAATAGCATTCCATACGGAATATTTGCTAGAGCTAAATGTAATTATTCACATCAAGAAGATTTTGAAACAGCAGCCAGGGGGATTAAGGAGAATCTTCTGGACAGAGGGTATCCTGAGCAGGTATTGGAAAAATCATTAAATAAGGTTAGAGGTGTGGCTAGGAGCACACTATTGGAAAGACAGGAGAGACAACCCAAACAGGGGATTTTTTTGGTCCATAGACTATTCTCCCAGAGCCAGAGATATACAAAATATTGTATGCAAACATTGGCATATATTATCTGACATTCCGGGGTGTCTAGAAAAACCCATGATAGGTTTAAGGAGGACTAGAACAGTTGGCAACTTGATTACTAGAGCAGATGCTGCACCGCGACAAGAATCACGGAGCAGTCTGGTCAAGGGCCATCACAGGTGCGGCCAATGCGTTGTTTGCAGGTTCGCTTGGGAGACTCAGCACATCAATTTTCCAGAATTAAACTTTAAAAAAACACTCAATTTTTTTAGTAATTGTAATAGCCAATTTTGTGTATATCTATGGATTTGCCCTTGTGGTCTCAAGTATGTGGGAAAATGCTCACGCAAATTAAAAATCAGGCTAGTGGAACATCGATCCAGGATAAGGGGACAGGTGGAAAATGCACCATTGGTAAATCATTACATGGAAAAAAACCATCTTGACACAGATTTTAAATTTGTAGTGTTAGAAAAACTCACAGTCACAACAGGTAAAGGTATCAACATTGAACAATTGCTATTACAAAAGGAGGCATATTATATTCATAGACTAGGCACCATGCATCCTAAGGGTTTAAACTATGAAACTGATTTAACCTGCTTTTTGTAAGTACACAGGAATCAGAATCATGGTGCTCCTTGTAAGTAAAACAGTTAATACACAGGTGGCAATGTGAGCTTGCAGATTCAGTCAGGAGCAGGCAGCAAGTTGTATTTAAGAGATAGGAAAGTAGGCAAACTATATTCATATTTATAGACTAGGAACCATGCATCCTAAGGATTTAAACTATGAAACTAGGAATCAGAACCATGGTGCTCCTTGTAAGTAAAACAGTCAGTACACAGGTGGCAATGTGAGCTTGCAGATTCAGTCAGGAGCAGGCAGCAAGTTGTATCTAAGAGATAGGAAAGTAGGCAAACTATATTCATATTCATAGACTAGGAACCATGCATCCTAAGGGTTTAAACTATGAAACTGATTTAACCTGCTTTTTGTAAGTACACAGGAATCAGAACCATGGTGCTCCTTGTAAGTAAAACAGTACACAGGTGGTAATGTGAGCTTGCAGATTCATTCAGGAGCAGGCAGCAAGTTGTATTTAAGAGATAGGACTCTAATGGTATGCAACGTCCTTAGCAACCATAGAGAAATTACAGAAGAGACAGAGAGGACGCGAAACACAAGAGTGGTAAGCTTGGGTAAGCTTGGACTGGATAATGAGCATGGGGGCTTGCATCTGGTTTGAACATATAATATTGTAACAGACATGTGTTTTGTAACCTTTCAGATATTGCAAAAACTCCCCTGATGAAATTTATTGAATGAAATGTCTAATTAACCGGATAGACGTCGGGAGTTTGGGGCCAATATATATGGGAGTTTGACTTCCCAACTGAATATGAGTTTATGAGCTGTTTTGGACGAGAGATAGAAAGTGTAATAGAGGAATGAGTCATTATTTCATGTTGTTACAAAGTACATAGTGAAGAAGTTGAAGAGAACATATTTGAATTTGGTTACTATTGTCAAGATTACAAAAGGAACTTGAAGACTTTTTGTGCAGAGAAGTATCTGAGTTTGGTTTCTGTTTGATGACATTACAAGTTAATATACAAGAGTTTGCAAAATAAAAATAACATCAAGAGTACAAAGACCTTATAAGAAGATTCGTTTATTATTATCTTCATCATTTTTGGGCATACACAAACGGTACATTGTGTTTGTATCCTTTTCTCCGTTTGGCCATTTTTTGCTGTCCTTGGGCAGCTGCTGCAGCAAGTGTGACCATTAGCTGCTGGTAAGCCTGCACTCAATCCAATTTCGCAAAGCATTTACCCCCGTATAACGTGGCTAGTAAATGGCTAACTACCGGCACTGGGTATAAGCACAAATCCTAACCTCCCCGTTGGATTTCATAGCAGTAACAATCGGTGTCTCCCACTCTGCAGAGTCCACCGGAACCAAAATCCCCTGACCCACCAGTTTGTCCAGTTCCTCCTCAATCTTGTCTTTGAGGGTGAAGGGTACTCTTCGTGGCTTGAGCCGGATGGGTCTAATTGCTGGATCCAGGTCAAATGAGACTGGGGGCCCCTTGTACTTCCCGAGCCCCTTCTTGAAAACCGCTGGGTGTGTGTCGCACACGTCTCGCAATGGGTCAGTCTTGACGGTGTTGATGCCAGACAGTTCAATCCCCAAGGGGACAAACCACTGGACCCCCAAAAGGCAGCTCGAGCCCCGCTTAAGAACCACTAGGGGCAGTTTCTCAGTGAAACCCTTGAACTTGACCATAAAGTCCCCCACTCCCAAAACAGGAATCAGGTTGCCCTGCATGTCCCGCAAGGATGCCTTGAAGGCCTTGAGTTTTGGGCGCACATTGGGAGGAATGCGCAGAAACTCTTTCTGGGACACGAATCCACCTCCATCCTAACTGGGACCCCCTGCAACAGTACCTCAACAAAGAAACATCGTTGTGCGTTGGACACATGGCCCACAGGTGGCACCCCATGGAAATCTTCCCGATGGCCCCTCCTTTTCCTCAAGGATGCTCAGACGGTTCTTGGTCCTGCTTCCGATGATGCCCACAGTGGTGGCATTCCGCCTTCTGGAACGGACACTTTTTCCGGTCGTGGGACGCTCCGCAGCAATCGCATCGGCAGTGGGCCTTCTCGTTGGCCCGCTTCTGGGCCGACTTTCTCCAAATTTTCTGGACATCGTCGGCATCATCGCTGGACCCGGACCCCAAGGATGAGGTGGGTGCTGGAGATGAAGATGAGCTGGACGAGTGTGGGGGCGAACGGCAGCCAGCCCGCACAGTGGACCCGGACCCTCCAGGTGCGGCAGGCTTCACCTTGAATGCCTTTACCCTGGACCTTGCTGCTTCAGCCGCCAGAGCCTCCTGCAGGATGGAGTTGAACGTGAGATGGTTTCTGGCCATCAGTCTCCACTGGTCTTCCTCATCCCACATTCCGAACAGCAGGTGGTCCCTCAGGGCTTCCTCCAGGTTGTCCCACCGGCAAGGGGCAGCGGCTAATCTGAGGGCAGTGGCGTAGTCGGCCATAGACTCTCCCGGGCACTGGTCTTGCCTACTCTCACCAGGTAGATGGACACCTTGGGCTGAAGGTGATTCTGCAGCGTGGCCAGGATCTCCTTGAGTGGGAAAATATCGATGTCCCAGGGCAGCAGGAGGTGCGTTGCAAGCTCGAGTGTTGCGAGGCCGCATTGTGCGAGGAGGCAAGAACACATTTGCTCCTCATCATTTATCTTCTCAGTCGCCATAGTGTGCTTGAATTGGCGTTCGTACAGTGTCCATTTTGCTGGTTCCTTGAGGTCGAACGGAGGTAGCTTGATGCTGTGGGAAGCCATGATCCCATCCTTGTCGCCAATTTGATGTTTGCAGATTGATACGCAGTAGCCAGCAGTCAGAGGGCCAAACACATCTTTATTGGAATGTAGTCAATCTGAACATGAGGTCAATGGCGGAGCAATGCTCCTTATATACAACAGGTAACGATTCAAACCTGGCGCGAAGCCACATGATTGGTCAGTACAGGTAAACAGCCAGGTGACAACACTTGATTGGGTAATGAGTAAACAATAGCTACATCTACGGCAGGAACGCAGTCCCACAATATCTACACAAGAGGAGTATTTATATAAGGGGGAAAAGGGAGGTGGAAATGGAGGATTGCTAGATCCGATTTCATTCACATTTCACTTGCATTACATGTTCGCTTTCAATCACAGTTCACTTGAGTTACATACACAACAGGTCCTGAGTTCTTTTATCACCAGCAACAAAGGTCCAATAGAGGACATGAAGTATTCCTTTCTGATATTTTGGGATAAAAGGAATAAACCAAAATGACAGTGAGAAAGGTGTTTTTTGTTGTTGTTCAGTCGCACAGACGATTCCGACCCTTTGTGAACCTATGGACCATTGTCCTCCAGGCACCTATGTCCTCCACCATCCTCCTCAGTCAACCCAGCTCTGTGCCCATTGTGTCTACAATACCATCTCACCATCTCATCTTTGGCCGCCCCTTCTTCTTTTGCCCTCCACCTTTCCCAGAATCAAGGCCTTCTCAAGTAAATCCTCCCATCTCATTTGATGTCCAAAGTACTCCAGCTTCATCTTTACTATTTGACCTTCCAATGAGCAGTCAGGGTTGACTTCTTCTAAGATTGGGTAAAAGAGAACAAGCATTAGAATGCCAAAAATTGTACTTTTTTATTTGTATGAGTCAACATTTTGCATTGGGTTGTCTGTTTTTGAAACTTGCATTGAGAATCTCTGCAGACCTATAATGGTATAATGCAGACCTATTAACTCCCATGAGGAAGGCATCAGAATGTGCCATGGTACATTCTGAAGCCTTCTTCAGGGGAGTTAATAGGTCTGAAGAGATTCTTGAAGCAAGTTTCAAAAACAGACAACCCAATCATCCTCTATAGGAGCAACTAGTATGAGCTGACAAGACAGCTTCCTTTGGTAGCCTATATTGATGGGGTTAAACATGCGGGAACAATGCGACACTACCAGTGAGACACTCTCCAGCATCTAATCCCAGGGAGTGAGATTAACGTCTCACAGAACATATGAAAGTTCCCGTTTGGCACCAAATGGCTGAGCATTTCTGGCAAAGCAAGGAAGCAGCAGAAGCTGAGTGCCCGTAATTCACACAAAGTCCTCTAGTGAATCCAGAATTTAAACTCAATCATTCTATCTGCAAACCAGCCAAGTAAAACTGGGAAGAAACCAAAGCTGCAGAGCAAAGAAGAAGTGGGACGGGAAGTGAGGGCAGCAAGAAATCTGGTTTTGGCCAAGAAAGAAATCAAAACATTCCATGGATTTGCACAGCCTTGCTGCATACTTCCACCTCTGTTTCAGAGGTTGCTCCTGAACATCATGAACCAAAATAAAAGTATCACTTGGCAAAACACAGATCTTGAGCTTTCTTCTGAAGTGACAACAACTGATTCATTTTCATTTGGAATTCTTTTTTAAAATTTATATTCCCATCCCCAGAAGAAAAGTGAATAGAAATGAAAAATTAGGTGGCTACTTATTGAAGCTCACCACGGTTTCCTTTTTACACTGTATTAGAGCACTTAAATAGCACAATAATTTAGACTGTTTAAAACTGCATTATATAACAAATGCACAGCACAGGCCAAGCCCCTGGGCTTGTTTGCTGGCCTCTGCTTCGCAAGAAGGTCAAGAAGAACGCTATCCATTAGTTTATCCATTCCTCCAGCAAATGCATTCTTTGTCCCCTTTCTGCCCCTATTTTTAAAATAGTATTTATTGTATTCACTTTTCAGAGGATGGCTAGTTATAAACACAAGAAAAATATATCTTATATTGGATGAAACCCAATACTAACTCACATCGAGAATAGGGTCATCGAATCAGTGGTGCTTTGGTGAACCTACTCCTCTGTAAGTTCCATTGATTCTATTGGCCTGTAGTTGCAACTTACTATTGGATTTCAACCAGTGAGTCAACTCTTAGCCATGTAATAGAGCTTTGTAAAGTTATTTTTCTTGACTACAGAACTCAGAAATCCCTAGCTTTTATGGTGACTGAGTGTCCTAGTTAGGATGACTGTTAGGAGCTCTCCATGAACATTCTTAGTTTGGCTATTTGATATACTTTTAAACCAGGGGTTCACAAACTTTTCACGCTGCTGGCTGGACCACACCTTCTCATACAGATGTGTGGAGTGGAGGCATGGTTCCTCCCACCACTTCTGGCAGCGGTGGCAGCCGATTTTCAGCCTGTTTTTGCCACTTCTGCCACTTCCAGTTGTAGCACAGGGGTCTTCACCGTGGGCTGGATTAATCAGTGCTGCGGGCTTGATTATGCCCATGGGCCATAGGTTGCAAATCCCTGTTTTAAACTGAGCTACTAGAAATTGATCTTAAACCTGAGGATTTCTGCAATGTAGAACACAATGTAGAACAAATAGAGTAGACCATATTGCCAGCAACTTAATGCCGATCATCTGGTGGCAACTAACCTGACAACCCTGAGGACTAATGAACTTGGGTGGCAAAGTCCACAGGGGAGGGTGATTAAATCCCACTTGAATCCATCTTGATGGAGGGCAGCAGCTTCATCAATACTGGCCTGGGGCTGAGGAGGACTTTGTGTGACAAAAGGGCTCAGGACCAGAAAGTGACTCACAAAATTGTATCAGTGCTTTGGGTGTCATGCTGTGATGCAGAAGGCAAATTAATGACTACTGCACTATATTGTTCCCAGGACACTCTTCATGGCTGATCGCCATGATGATAGCCAATATTCAGAATCAGATATGGCACTTGAACAGAAGAACATAATGAAATGTACCAAAATGGGAATGACTCAGAAGGGATCTTTCTTGTCCTCAGTCAAATTAGAAAGAGAATGTGAAAATGTGCATGAGCAACATTTATGCATAGTTATCCCACGTTTTGTCCTCACTAATTTCTTTTTTCTTTCCTAATTGGAGATGTGATGACATTGCATTTAACCTACATGTATTTATTTATAGATAACTTATCAGGGAAATGTCTTAGAGCTGTAAATATAAAAACGTATTTATTTATTTATTTAATAGGTTTATATCATCACCTTTTTCGCCTAAGCGACCCAAGGCGGCTCACAACATCAATTAAAACCCCACACCAACACTAATTAAAACCAAATACTATAAAATTCTCTAAAAACATAAATAAAGCCTCCCCAATCCCCTTTTTAAAAAGGGCACCCGGGCAGGAGTAAATAAAAACCCTGGGCAGGGCTAAATAAGCCAACAGAGCTGGGCTGTGGTACCAGTTTTACATATACAATTGTATATGTATTGATGAATACATTCAGTAAAAGAATACTACTGATTGAGTAAAATAAACATTGCCTTGAAAAAGCTTTATTCCTCTATAGTCACAGTGATTCCTCTGGTGCTATAGTATTTGAGTATTTGAGTATAGTATTTGAGTATAGTATTTGAGGAGGATGGTGGAGGACAGAGGTGCCTGGAGGGCAATGGTCCATGGGGTCGCAAAGGGTCAAAATCGACTGTGCAACTGAACAACATAATGATGACAAATGGACAGGGCTGAGCAGTTAGTGCGACTTGGAAGGTGGCATCTCACTGATATGATTGTGCTTCTCTCCTCTGAGCAAAATGAAACCCTTGTGGTGGTGGAATAGAGTTGCCATACATACCAGAAACCCAGGAACTTTGTGGTTTGAAACTGCTCTGCCCAGCCGCATTAAAAGCATTGATATGTCCTACTTTTGAAACCAAGCTTGGTTTCAAAAGAAAAAAAATTTTTTTTAACCTTAGAACACCAATTCTATTGAATTACCAGCAGATGGCATCTCGCGTCTGTGAGCAGCAGATAATGCAGAAAGAGCTCCAGTCATCTTCCCAAGCTCCTGTCAACCTAGCAGTTCAAAAGCAAGAAACTTCAAGTAGACAAATAGGGACCGATTGGGGGTGGAGGTAAACAGTGTTCTGTGTGCTCTGGTGTCTAGTCATGCCTGCCGCATGAACACAGCAAGGGAGGCACCAACTTTAGGCATTCAGGAGGATTTTTTCCTCCCCCCTCCTGTCAACACTTTCTTTCTCTCCCACCCCTCTCCCAGAGTTCAGGGATGGAAGAGCCTCTTTCCCCAGCCAGCAGGCTTTCTTTTCCCCGTTTCCCCAGAGTAAAGCTGGGGGGAAGTGCCTTCCAGCAACATGAGCGTGGCGAGGCAAAGAGTTGACATGAGCGCTGGCTCTTCGGCTTTGAAATAGAGATGAGCACTGAACCCTAGAGTCAGATACAACTGGCTTTTGAGCAAGGGCCACTCCTGTCCCGTTTTTGTGAGAGGGAAATATGGCGTCCCTATGGTGGAACCACCTTTATTTCTGTTTGAAATGGTGCACTAAGGTTTGTGATCATTTCCCATCACCTCCAGATCGATCAGATTATTCACTTGAAATTACAGTAAATCTTCCTACCTAGCAAGCAGTATTTCAACTTGAGTAATGGGCTAATTTTGTTTCACTACCTCAAATGTTCTCCTCATTAAATCTGGAATCAACTACCACATGGGGAGCCCCTCCAGAAACAAACAAATTATACAAAACAAAATCCACACAGACACAGATTAAGCAAATTTAATACAGTATCACTGCCACAATACATACATTGGCTGAACATTGTAATATTCAGACTGTTAACATAATTGATCACAACTGTTGAGATATAAATTTCCTATAGAAATGTAGTCTTATGAAAGACTAGTTAACATCTTACTTAAAAGAAGCCCTTCTCATCAATAGGAACAACTATTACAATATGTATCCAGAGATGCATTTTATTAAGAGAAATCAGAGAACTGCTCTGTAGTCTCAGTTATCATATAGTGCACATGTCTTGTATAGTTTCTTGGCAACCTAACGGTAAGGACATTGTGTTCTTTTCATTAATTTCATCATTTCATTCACATAAATAGGATTCTTGGGGAACTTTCTGCCACTGGTGGGAAAGAGTAATTCATGTTTTCAGTTGTCAGAATTATTTGAAATTAGTAATACCAGTGATACACAAAAGAACATCTGTGTGCTGCTCATGACATACTTCTAATACTTGAATGCTAGGCATTAGTCAACATGAGATCAGGTTGCTCAACATTTATCAAATAAATCATTTCAGAATGACATTAGGACCAGGAAATCTAATAAATTTTATTCAGACAAATTTTTTTGTAATATAATTGAATGATATACCATTGCCATTAAATTGGCATTGCATGAATTGACTATATTCTTTCCCAAGGCCTCTGGAAAGAAAAAGACGACACCTTATTGTTCTAAAACTCATGTCTACATAAATCAGTCCAAGGCTAAGTATGAGTACAATTTGTACCAATGCACAAATTACTGTTGATTAAATATGCACAAGCTCATAGGGCTTCTTGTAACTCCCAAACCAAATAACGACCATCTTATAAGCATTAAAATTGGTAAGGATAAAACTGGTCACAGTTATATCTCTCACTTTGTTTCAAAACATTCAGTAATGGCTCATATACAGCAGCATAACCTATACTTCATAAGGCTGATTTTTTTTAAAAAAAGATTTTTGATGTTATCAGATATCCTCCTCAACACAAATATGTATGTATATTGCTATAAATCTTTACCTATAAGGAAGGACAATAACCGTTGGAATGTAATAAAGGCTCCCGCACCCGGCCCAACCATCCCTAACTGAGCCACCTGCACTCACCTTACCACGGCTTCACCATCGCCACAAGGGTCCGGAGGTCACCAATGGGACAGCTGCCCCATGAATGTGATCAAAAAACAACAACTATGAGTCCCAGAGTTCTCTGCGCTGAGGGACGTGAGCGCAGAGGAGGCCGGGAACGCGCAGCGCAATGACTTAAAAAAAGCACCAGGCGGGAAAGACTTTGAAAGACCCAGCCGGAGCCAGGAAAAGGTAAGTGTGGTCGGTGGGGGTTAGGGAGTGGGGGGGAGGCACAGCCCCAGTGACCATGCCGCAGCCCCGCCCCACCACCTAGCTCCCCCCCTCCCTAACCCTCACCGACTGCACTTACTTTTTGCTGGCTCCAGATGGGTCTTTGAAAGTCTTTCCCTCCTGGAGTGGCCTTCTGCGTAGGGAAAAGCACCAGCCTCTCTTTCATCCCTGTGGGCATCAAGGCCACGTTGCCTGCAGGGATGAAGGAGAAGCTGGTGCTTCTCCCTATGCAGAAGGCCGTGCTGAGAGGGAAAGACTTTCAGAGACCCATCCGGAGCCGGCAAAAGTTAAGTGCGGTCGGTGGAGGTTAGGGGGGGAAGCCATGGCCCCGGGTAACCATACCACCGCCCCACCACCTTGCTCCCCCCCACTCTATAACCCCCACTGACCACACTTACATTTTGCCGGCTCCGGATGGGCTCCGGCTCCATTCAGCACTAGTAGAAAGAGATGTTTTCAAGTGACTCACAGATAGACATTTTTAAATTATGCGTCAGCTGTTCCTTACTGGAATAAGTATTGATTCTGTTGCCTAGCTGGGTATTAGGAAGCAACTTTCAATTCATTAGAAAAATTTCCGTTGCCACGTTTAATGGTTATTATTCGGGGAAGGGTGTCTCTATTTAAAAGCCCTGGAGGAATTACAGTTGTTGTTGAGGTATACACAAATGTGCTTTTCATTTTTATTTTTAATGATTATGAACCTTTTAAATATTTCTAAGGTGCCATTGAAAAGTTAATTATGTAATTTACTGTAATAACTCCATGAAGTTATATACAGTATGTGGCACACCCAGGACATGCTGTGAATACAGACCAAAGACAATATACTACAATAAAGTGTTGTGTAATTTCCTACGTGATTCAGTCTGAATAGCATGGGAGAAAGAAAAACTTTGTGCCTCTATATACTTAACAGTCTTTTGCTTTTTTAAAAAAACATATTAAATTCACAAAATTAGTTTATATTAATCTCTACATGCTTTACAAAGCCACGTGTTTCCTGAGAAGACGGTTACAGTAGAAAGTAATAATATCTTTTCATTGGTAGAAAAAACATTCATTCATTCAATCACTCACTCATTCCTCACCCTCTATTTCCCAACTACTTGTCTTATGTGCAATAAAAATACTATAACATTTTAAAATTATAAAAAATAAAAAATACATGATGATAGGATAACAATTTAAAGCAGCATTAAATCATTTTCAAGAATAACATAAAGCATCACACGGCATAAAAACCCAATTTAACAGAACACTGTTTACTCTCTGCCTTAAGCAAGATAAAGAAGAAGACAAAGTTTCTTCCCTCAGAGAATTCCATAGCTGTCGTCAGGCTACCCAAAATGACCTTTCTCATTTACTCACTCATCTCAAATGTCTATAAGTGAGATATATAACAGAACTCCTATGTTGACTGGTAAAACATGGACATAGTTATAACAAAGGAGGTAATTCTTCAAATACTGAATCTTGGGCCCTGATCATTTAGAACCTTTTTTCTGAGCATAGTTTAAGGTGCTAGTTTTGATTGACAAAATCAGTGGCTCAAGTGCCTAAGACACTGAATGGGAGGCGGAAGGTCAGCAGTTTGATTCCCGAGTACTGCAGGACGGAATGAGCTTCCGTCTTTGTCCCAGCTCCTGCCAACCTAGCAGTTTGAAAATAAGAAATTGCAAGTAGATAAATAGGGACCACTTTGGTGGGACGGTAACAGTGTTCCGTGCGTTTCGGTGTCTAGTCATGCCTGCCACATGACCACGGAAACGTCTGTAGCAGCAGACAGCGCTGGCTCTTCGGCTTTGAAACAGAGATGAGCACTCCACCCTAGAGTCAGATATGACTGGCTTTCGAGCAAGGGAAACCTTTACCTTTACCTTTGATTGACAAAATGGAATCTGATAAATTTGTTCCAGAACCAGTGTAGTATGTTCTCAAAAATATACTTCAAAATCTGCATTTTTCAAATACTGTAGATTTATGGTCATGTGGGATATGAATTGATGTTCACATCCATGATGAAGTCTTGTAAATCACTTTATTTTCATAGCTGTATACCTATACCTTGTGATTACAGTGCTTTGCAAATCATTTCTTTTCTTAACTCAATTCTGAACGTGTTATTCTTTTGGTTCTCATCTTTCTTTTGTACTTGAGAAATGCGGTTTTAAAGGTTCACAGGCATATTCACACACATACCCTGGCACTGAAACATGAACTTTTTCCTTGGTAAGTGAATTTTTAAATATACCGACATGAAATATACACCAATTCACCTGAGCAGACAAAACAAAATTGGTAAATTTAGCATGACATAAATATTGGTTTAAAATATACAACCTCCTTGACACTGTTGCAGATAACCCGTGTTAGGGGCATACAATGCAAGATTGCATGTGCATCATATAAGCAAGTACATTTGAATCAATTTCACCAGAGCCAACTCTGTCACAAATGTGTTATTCTTTTAAGCCTGTAACTGCACCCTCTGCTTCCATAGTCCCAAGTCTGACTATGGAATTTCACCTGAGCACTAGATTTGAGCATTCTTGCTCATTATTACCCCACTAGGAGAAGATCATCTCTTATGCAACTCCTTCATAACACTATGTAAACAGAATGTCCCTGAGATTGCTGAGGGATGGAAATCACATCTTTTGCTTCAGGAAATCTGTGACTAGATGGAAAGGCATGCGACTTGCTGACATTCGATCCTGCGCTCATCCCATACAACACATCTCAGTTCCAAGAGAAATGGATTAAATTCTTTCCAGACTCACTAGGTGGTGCTCTTTACAGGTTTGAGGAAGCTAGCCATAAGCCTTGCAGAGGAAGGAAAGACATTCTTAACCAAACTAAGAAACAGATGTGACTCTTAGCTCCCACAATCTTTATATTACAGTGCATAACTTAGGTTTCCAGGATAAATTCCAACACTTGGAACATCACACAGATTCTCTGCTTTATCAGCAACTTGCAAATTTCTGCAGCCATTGGAGAGCTTCTCTCTCTCTCTCTCTCTCTCTCTCTGTCTCTCTCTCTGTCTCTTTTAGCCCATCATTCCTTTTCCACCAAGGAAATTTAAAGCTGTTTCTTCCCAGGTCTTGCCTTTCCCCTTAAATTATTTCCAAAATGTTTTCAAGAGCCCCCTGTGTGACAGGCCTTGACCCTGAATGGGAGCACAGTTTTGCCTCTAAAGCTGCCTTGGAAACTCTGAGTGCACTAAAGTAACCTTCCACTTCCATCATCAAGTAGACAGTATTACTGGAGGGAATAAATTCTTGTAGGGAAAAGGATCCTGAGAGTTGGAAAACACATCAAGAACTTTGATGCCTTTCCAAGAATTGTGAAAGTTGAAGTTACTCAATAGCTACCTCTTCCTTATATGGAGTTATCACCTCTTACACAAAGAACATTGAAATCTGAAGAAATTCCACTACTGGTGGTTCCATAAATCTTGAATAGCAAGACCTCATTTCCTGAATCTGAGCAAAGAAAGATGGGCTTTCCCTGCCAATGCTGTGATGGAATTTCCAGCCTCAGGTCTGGTAGAAAACAACGTAAGAGAGGCGGTGCCTGGGCTTGCTTCCTCTTCCAAACAACCCCAGTTCTCATTTGCATTTTCCTCTCTACTTTATGACAAAGTATGTAAGCACTATTTATTTTTTTTTACAAAAAACCACCATCAGGCTCAACTCTAAGATTGAAGTTCACATGCATGCTTTGAATAAAGATACAAGGACATTGTCTAGCCAGATATCCCACTATGGTAATAGAGTAGACCATACAGTCAGTGACTCAACGCGAGTGTTAGGCGGCGGTAAATGACCTGACTTCCTAAAGGGGCCAATGGCTATGGGCAATGACTTACTCAGTGGAGGGAATGCCACTGGAAACCATCATATTGGGCCCAACAGCAAAATGAGTAGAAGAGGAACCACTTCACTATTCTGATTCCCAACGGACCTGGTCATGGAGATGGAAGAGGTCATGCCAAATGGACTGGCTGTGAAGGTGCACCTTGATAATATCCTCAAGGTTGCGGCAGTCCATTGCAGTCCCAGTGTTAAATCCTGCATGTTTCATTTCATATGTGCCACAGGAGATGGCTCTGTGATCACAGTGTGTGGGTCACTTCATGGCAAGCTGGGATCAACCTTATACAAATTCTCATGCCAATGGTATTTTTCCTGATTGTTGAAAATTATTTCCAGGTGGGGGGGGGGAGTATATTCGGATATGAGTAACAGCCGACGACAATGACGACAAAAGCATTGGGTAGATGAATAGGAACTCAAAGCATTAACATTCCTTGTACTCCTAGCATAGAACTGTCTCTACTGTCAGCCAAAGTGAGGATGCCTCTTCAAGTGACAGGTGCCATGGGCAGCTAGAGAACAGTCAGGAGAAGTAGTGAGTGAGTGGCAGCAAGCTGTTGGAGGCCAGAGCACTCTGTGTCATTCAACCTGCTCAGAATCTTGTAGATTAACATGCGGCTCACTAGCCAAAGTAGAGAAGATGTCCTTTCTAGCAATCATGTTGAAATAAGATTCAACTGCTACCTGTAGTCCAAAAAAGCTTCTCTACTTCAAACAGAAGGAATAGAAGGCACAACCTTGCTTCTTGCCTCAGGCAGAAAAAATTCTTCAGCCACAGCAGTGCTTAAACTAGTAATATTAATCTACCACCCTTCAGGTCTTTAAGAAGCTACTAAAACACAGCTTTACAAAGAAGTATGTGGAGAGATCCTCCCCAGGCATAGGGAATAAAACAAAAGCCTTAGTTGTAGCTGTCAGTTGCCACCATTTGTATTCTTGTTTGTGCCATTTTACCAATTTTCTTGTGCTTTTATAATGTGTTCGTACTGAATTTGTCTGTGTTGTCCTTGTTTGTATTTTATTGTATGCTCCCAAAGTAGAAGTTTTTGATTGATTGATTGTTGATTGTTTGATTGATTGAATGAATTACCCAGTCCTTGCATTATCTCACTGTTAAATCTATCCAAACAGCCAACCTCTATCTTCTATCTGCACATTGGATTATTCTTTCCTAGGCTTTTAACTAAGGGTTTTAAAGGAAATCTATTTACTGCCGATTTAACTTTCCTCACAAATGTATGAGAATGAACCTGAACCTGTGAGAAACCTGTTGAACATTTTCAGTGTGGAAAGGCATTGAGAAAACTCACCCAAACAGGAAGTTTCTATCCACAGCAGAGACACCCTGCTTTGTAAGGAAAGGGGTCAAATCCATGCCTTGGGAGCCAGAGCACTCCATGCCATGCAACCTCCCCTGAATCCTGTAAGATAATATGCAATTCACTAGACAAAGTAGAGAAAATGTCTACTTCTCTACTTTGCAGCAGGCCATTGGATCCTTATTTAACAGGTGTTGTTGTTGTTGTTTTTGGGGGGGATGCTCTTTAGAAAAGCAATGATATGGAAAGAGTGGACTCTTCACAGAGAATATGCATCTCTTTCTCACTTGCTGGTCATACTTTCCACCTGAAAGGTTGTCAATATAAGAGAGGGGAACAGGTTTCTTGGGACAATCTTCAGAGTCCATTTCCACTAGCCAATTTCCACTTCAGAGTCCATTTCCACAGTGTGTTGCGCTGAAAATTCTGACTTATGGTAACCTTTTTTGGGTTGTTTTTTAGGTAGAGAGTAATCAGAATTGGTTTACCATTTTCTTACTCCTGGAATTGTGCAGCTTGATCAAAGCCACAGCTATGAAACTGGTACTAGTTAAGGAAACCATTGATGGCAAGCGTCTTATGTTTCACCCTACCTAAAAAGGTATAACTATGATTAAAGCCAATAAGTACACTCTGACTCTGAATAAAGATGATTTGAAACAGTAGTTGGTCTTGTTTTGCAATAACTATACAGAAACAATAAATGTATTCAATTCAATTCCAAAATAACTTAAAGTAGATGAAATTCTCTCTCTCGTTTTAACACATGCGGAGTTGAAACTCCAAAATTCTCTATTGACTTTTGTTGTCCTCTGTCAGGGCTCTCGCGCAATAATCAATGTGGAGTCAAGGCTCCCACACATTAATAAAATTGATTTATAAAATCCGTAGTACACTCCCAACGTCTATCCGGTTAATAGACCTTTCATGTATATTTTGTCAGGGGAGTAACCTTTTTGTCTGTAAAGTTATACAAAATACATATTATTATTTGGCGCACAAATATACAAGCATGCATGCTACCTCACATAGTCCTAAAACAAAACCCAATCAAGTAATACCTTATATCGCGTCCTTTCTGCCTCCTACATTTTTCTCAATGGTGCAAGGACATTACCTGTTTTCCAAACCACTCTCTCTTAAATTGATCCAACCAACTCCTCCCCGCTCCCATCATCAGGTTAATTGTGTATTCACAACTGCTGCAAAGTCCTAAGTGCTCACAAAAAGCACGAAAGGTCCGACTCATGATTTAACCCTTTCGGATGTAAAGTACTCAATTGATGTATATAATATGCTTCCTTTTGTAACTTTACAAACAAAAAGGTTACTCCCCTGATGAAATATACATGAAAGGTCTATTAACCGGATAGACGTCGGAAGTGTACTATGGATTTTATAAATCAATCTTGTTAATGTGTGGGAGCCTTGACTCCACATTGATTATTGCGCTAGAGCCCTGACAGAGGACAACGAGAGTCAATAGAGAATTTTGGAGTTTTGACTCCACATGTGTTAAAACTTTTAGAGCCTCAGTTGAGGACAACGAGAGAATTTCATCTAATTTAAGTTATTTTGGAATTGAATTGAATACATTTATTGTTTCTGTACAGTTATTACAAAACAAGACCAACTACTGTTTCAAATCATCTTTATTCAGAGTCAAAGTGTACTTATTGGCTTTAATCATAGTTACACCTTTTTAGGTAAGGTGAAACATAAGACGTTTGCCATCAACAGTTTCCTTAACTAGTACTAATTGCACCTTTGGACCTCTTTTTCTTTTCACAGCTATGAAACTGATCATATGATGGTTCGCATTATAGCTCTCTGTCTTCAGGTGAGCCCAACAATCTCTTTAGAAATTCCTCACATCTTAAGTTAAAAGAGATTGGGCACTGAGTAATTAGATATTTCCTTTTGCACCTCAGCCATTCAAATAATCTCCCATTATGATTGAGAGATCAGTAGTACCCTCTTTTCTGAGAATAAGAGTCGGTCCTCAAGTGGACACAGAGTTGTGATGGGAAAAAGGTGGGTGAGGGACAAGAACTGCTTCTGGGCCTTTTGTTTCCAGAAATGAGCATGACAGGAATCCAGCTAAATTGGCCTTAAATCCAGATAAAACCCTGCTGAGGTAATATGACAGCGAAGAGCAAAGGAAAAAAGACAATGTTTGGTAGTTATTCAGGCTGGCAGCAAATGCAAACTGGTGCCCCCTGGGAAAGTGGAGGCTTTAAGTCTATCTCACATAACAGTAAATTTTTAAAAATGAATGAATGAATGAATGAAATTTTATATCACTTTTTCTCTAAAGTTTGTTACCCTGAGAATTGTCTCACAATTCTAAGGAATCATAACAGAAGATTTCAGTCAGAGCCCCGAGACCTGACAATTCAATGACCCATCTCCTTCAACATGAGTCCAGGGTTCCTCAAACTTGGTTCTCCATGTGTTCTTGAAGCCCAAGTCATCACTCCTGTTGATCAGGGCTGCTGGGAACTGAAGTCCAAGAACATCTAGAGAACCAAGTTTGAGGAACCCTGGAATCTACCTATAGAACCATCTATTTTAAGGGGACAGATTCAGAATAGTAGCTACAGAAGGTAACTCCCAATGGCATGTTCCATTAGTATTTATCTAGCTTAATCCATAGTAAATAAATAAGTTTTTCCACAAAATCAAATCCAAATGCTATACCCAGTGCCTGCAAAGAGGCATTTTGAAAAGCTGGCCTATTTGACAGGTAGATTTTGGGAGTTATAGTTTGAAAAAGTAACTTTTCTCAGTTCTAGATAGTATTTCGGTAAAGAGTATTTACATCTCCAGTAGCAATGAGCAAACAAAAGAGACACTTTTCCTGCTGAATAGAAAGAAATCCTAGAGAAAGCACTGGGTGGTTTTTGAAAAAGAGATTGTTTATTAGCGCATGGAAATTATATGTAGCATTTTTGCTGTTTTAATGTTGCCACAGTAATCTTTTCCCTTTTTGTTTTATGAAACCATATCAATCAGCAGCTTTTATGAGCCCTGTTGGGAAGACACCAAGAACATAATTACTCTTTGTGTGTTATTTCACGCACATATTTGTGGTCTGTGAAGTTGCAAGAAATGTGAAAGAGGCAATGTAACCTGATCACTGTCTGTCTGCCTGGGTTTAAAAAGACTACCTTTGCCAACACACAAAGTGCTACATATAAACTGGGTCAACCATACAAAATGGGGGGAGTTTCCTGTGAAGTGTGGCGTGAAGTTTGTACACTCCATTTGGGAAAATTATGCCTTTCACTTCAAATCACATTTTTGGGTGATCAGCTGCTGTTGTTTTGTCTGCTATAGTGTGCCACTGTTTAAAAATTAGTTTGTAAATTAGGGTTGCTTATCAGCTTCTGCCAAAGCTGGATTCCTGAACTGAATGGCCCTGATCCAGGCCAATTCGTGTGAGGTCCAGACCAAAGCAGATTTTGATCCAGGTTGAAGATAGCCTATTTGGACTGACTCAATTCTTTGAAGACCTAAAAAGTGGATGGAGGTGGGGATCCAGATTGTAGGGAGAGGAGGAAGATATAGAGCCCAGCTTTGCACAGCAGGAACCATAGCATGCAATCTGAGGCTAGAGCAGTGGTGCCCAAACTTTTTTTTGTGGGCTGGTTCCGCCCCGATACACAGCTGTGGGGGCCAGAGGCTGGCTGCTCCAGCTGCTGACAGTTTTGACATCATTAGCGGCGGTGGCGGCAGCAATTGTGTTTGTCCCAGCTGCTCTTAGCAGCCTCTGGGTCGGTCCCATCCCCTCTGCGGCCTTTGCCAAAGATGATCGCTGCATTGGGGAAATCTTCAGAGCATCCACAGCGCTGGAAGGGTAAACCTGGTGCGCTGCAGTGACATCATCCCAGGCACGCCAGGGGGCTCTCCTAGCACCATGGATTTTGAAACAGAGGAAGCTCCAAAGATTTCCCCAATGCAGTGATCAGCTCTGGCAAAGGCAACAGAGGGGATGGGACCGAGCAAGAGGCTGCTCAGAGCAGCCGGGACAAACACGATTCCCGCTGCCATTGCCACTGCTGCTGACATCAGGCGGTGGGGGTGGATGGGGGGCAGTCCACAGTGAGCCCAGGTGCTCACCGTGGGCTGCATTAATGATATGCAGGGGCCTAATTGGGCCCGCAGGCCGTAGTTTGCCTGCCCCTGGGTTAGAGTATCATTTTATCAACAGTGAATGCATACAGTCAACTTCAACGTTAGTTAGTGTGCAAATCTCTGAAAGATACCTATCTGGAGGGATAACCAGTGTAGTGTAGTGGATAGAGTGATGAACTAGGATGTGGGCGACCTGAACTTAAATCTCTGCTCCAGCATGGAATCTCACTGCAGTTCTGGGAGTGGTAATACCCCTCCTTATATATCTTACCTTGAAATCCCTGTTAGGATCTGATCTGAAAGCACATAACAAAGTTGTCCAGAAATTATGACATTTAACTCACCCACCCTCTTTGGGATTGCTGAAAGGCTCCACATTTGACATGCATCAGTGCAAAAAAAAAAAAAAAGATTAGCCATTAGGGCAGAGGTGGCCAAACATTTGCCCAGGGAGCGCATCTGGCCCATGGGCCATAGTTTGGGTACTCCTGGTTTAAGCAGAGAAAATGGCAGCCTAAAATCTATCACATCCTGTTGCAAAACATCTGTTGCCAAACAAATAGCAAGCTATGTTTTGCTTCTGCTTCCAGTGGGAGGAACCACATGACCAGTCCCCATGGCCTGAAAAGTTTGGGTACCTCTGCATTAGGAAATCCCCATGGAAATCAAAGGAAAGGCTGGTGATCTGAATATACAAGTGGATTTGATCTAGAGCACCAAAGACCAAAAAAAAAAAAGACCCTAATGGAGTCCCTCAATAAAGTTGAGGGACTTGTGTAGAGTCTTTTAAAAAACCTGCCAATGTACATTTCCTTATTAACTCAGCCAAAGTTGCAGATAATCCAGAAAAAAACAAAACCATTAGGATGTAAGAGAATCACACATATACTTGTTGACATGACACTAGGAATCAAAGCTTTGAAGGAATAAAACTAACCCCCTTTCCTTTCCTTGACTCCACTGTTTTTGTTTAGTATGATATGACTTACTGCAGACTGCTCTTCATCAGTAGTAAATCCTGTAGAAGACTGTGACAATAAACACATGGGATTTATTAAATGAGCAATATGTTTTGCTTATTTGCCACTTAACCCTTTGGGAGGTCTCTACTTCAACCATGGAAAGAATTTCCTTTCTTGGATTGGACTTCTTTTCCTTGCCATATTTAAGGGGCACCACAACATAGATTGAGCATAGATTCCTTGTATCATGATCAATGTATGTATTTCAATGCACAACAATGATTTTCCTACTGTGATTTACATGATATCGATGTGCTGATTCCAAATCTGAACTCAGAATTTGCCTGTCACATACAGATTTTAAGTTATAGGCATGCTATAGCTGTTCAAATGGTATTGGGTAATGTATTTTTACATGGGAACATTATAACAGTTGCATCTACCACTATGCCTGCTGCTGCCTCAGCTAAATCATGTCCCCTGGTGGCATGCATGTTCCAGCAGCAGCCGGGTATTTAATTTAATTTTTCAACTTGTTTGCTGCCCATTTAGGCAAGTCCTTCTCAGGGCGGCTTACATAATCTAAAAACCCCACAGCAATAAAAACAGTTAAAACCCCCACCCACATTAAAAGAAAAATCCCACCTACCCCAAGAAGCAGAGAGAGGGTACATCTTATGGTAAGAGACAGCAAGCAGGGGCCACATTACCCTCAGGGCTCCACACCTGCCCCACCAGCCAGGTCTTAAGTCCTTTTCCATGTCTGGGCAAGTCAGTGAGCTGAGGTCAGAAATAGATATATACGGCAAGATGGACCAAGGGCTTGTCTCTAGTGCAAAACTTATTGGATAGTACAGCTAGGCCATAGTGAGTTTGTTTTGAGCTAAAGATGAGTAGGCTCAGCTGTGTTAATAAACTAGACAATTTTTCCTAATTTGTGGCAAATATACTCCACGTGATCAATGCAAAATCCTAACCAAGAGGATGAGATTTGTTTACGTAAGATCCTGAAATCCTAGGCAGAATTGGACTTCAGATTTCGATTCAGCATGCTTGATTTAGTATACAGTGATACCTCATACAACATCCAAACTTGGTTCCACAAGTTTGGACTTTATACGGATTTGGACTTTGTATGAGGCATGCAAAATCCTAGCCACGATGCCTCATACAACGTCCAAATCCTTGCCACAATGCCTCATACAACGTCCAAACTCTTGCCGCGATGCCTCATACAATGTCATTTTCATAGAGATACATTGTACTGTAACAGCACAGACTTCAGGGCAAAATCAAGGAAACAGACAGGAAACTGACAGAACTTTAAGAAATCATTGTCTAAAGGCTAAATACATTACAAAAACATGTCAAACAACTCTGATTGTCCAAGAACCTGAAGAATGCTACAAAAATCCCAGGAATGCTTCTAAAAATTCTGACGGAAAAATTAAAACAAATCCAAAATCGCACTCAAAACCACTCCTAGACACTCTTTGCCTTGTGCAAAACCCAAAAGAGCAATGCATGCATGTGTCATGCCTTTTATACTGCCCAGGCACAATGCAACCTGGGAAAAACCCCAATGCCTCATACAAAGTCGCAGCGACTTTGTATGAGGCAACTTTTCCCAAGGAATTAGGTGATGTTGTATGAATTTGATGCGGACTTTGTATGAGGTATTACTGTACAATACATGGATTAGACCAAGTAGCAGACAATATTTAATTTTTGTGATGCACTGTTTTTAAAGAACAATTTGTGTATTTGAACCATTTTGTTTAGGTGGCCTGTGCTGCTTTTTGCACTTCCAAATTGTAAGCTGAACATATGTGACCTGTCAAACTAGAAAACGGTGTTCTGTATCCAGCTACGCTGAGATCGTAGAAAAGGCTAAGAATATAAAAACATCTGCAAGAAGAGAAAAATACACCTAGTTGATTGGAAATTGTGAGATCATAAAAACCCAGCTTAAATGGTACCATAGTTTAATGGAAAGAATATGCCAGAAAAATACAATTGCAGATAGGATATTACACATTGCTCATTAGGATAAGATTCTGACCATCCCTCAGTTTTTCCATATAGAGGCATATTTTTAGGAACTATGCTGAGAGTTCCACATTTAATACAGAAACATAATTGTTACTGCCTGTGGCAACTAGCATTAAATGAAAAGCTAACAATGGAAGTTAATGTAAAAAAAGGTATAATGAGGAAAAGAGGATTTGGGGAAAATTGGAATCCATATGTTATATATTCCTTGACAAACAAGGACGGAGTCAAGCCAGACCCAGAAACGTGTAAATTTTGGGAAAGTTAGAGTTTTTCTTAATTTTGAAAGATAGATTTTACAAATTCCAATGTACAGCATGGGTGATCGTTCAAGTTAATCATTAAAATAATTGTAACGTAAAAATAAAATTAAAAAGAGAGAGAGAATCACTGAAATGTTCCTTTTCCCCATTGAAACCTGTCTTTGATGTTCAGAAGAATCCATCAGGTTAATCGGCTAAACAAGAATCAATCAAGAGTTTCAACTTTTTCCTCCTTTGGCACAAATCAAAGGCTTTCCTCCAGTTTATCAAAGCACCAATTTCTGCCTCTGTTTTCTTAACAGCCATCACCAAGGTAACTACTGTTGTCTATATTTTACTACACTTCAGTTTCCTTGACCAATCTCAATGCTTACATTTGATCAAATGGGCAAGGTCCATTCAAACAAATTAAGTTTATTTATTCTAAATTCTTCAAGGTGTCACACGATTTTTTAAACCAACAAAGCTGCTGAACTGGGAATTGTTCCAACAATGCCATATAATTACAATTATGATGCTGTCAAGTGGAAAATGGGGAAGAGAATAGTTGAAAATTAATACATGACAAGTTCATGTTAGCTCCTTTCCTGTAATAAACTAACTATATACAGCAGAAGCCTTGGATTCTCAAAAAACTGAGATTTTGGATGTTTCTCTTGCCCAGCTGTAAAACCTACAGATCTAGGCTGTAAGTAGAAGCACTGAGGGTGAAGGGACCAGGTGGAATATACCTGTAATCTACAGGGCCACAGCCAGAGGGGGCCCTGGGGGGTGAAAACCCTCCTGAGCTAACAGCCCACCCCCATCCCTCCCCGGGATGCCAATGTTATATATGTGTGTGTGACATTGTTGCCCCTCCTGTGTGGTGGTAAGGTCCTACCCAGGTCAAAGCATTCCGTGAGGTCAAGAAACTCTTGATGTCAGATGCTGTCCTTACGCATGTTGACCCTCGGAAGCCCCTTATCCTAGTGTGTGATGCCTTGCCTGTGTGGGTAGGGGCTGTGCTCTGCCATGACCTGTGGGGGAGGGAAAGAAGTGCCTGTCGCTTATTATTCCAGGTCTTTGACTGTGGCTGAGAGAAATTATGCTCAGATCGATAGAGAGCCATTGGCAATAATCGCCAGTACAAAGAAATTGCACGATTTCATCTACAAGAGGGCTTTCACGATCGTCACCGATCACAAGCCATTGCTAGACATTTTCGTGCCACACAATCCTACTCCGCAAATCCTGTCGCCACATATGCTGCACTGTGCAATGTTCCTACAGGCATGCTAGTTTGACCTACAGCATTGCCCAGGTGCCAGTATCAGTAATGAGGACACGCTGTCTAGGTCCCCAATAGCAACTGTGGCCAAGGGTGAAATGGACCATCAGGTCCTCATGTTAGAGGTATTAGACACCCTGCCAGTGTCCACTGTGGACATCGCGGCTGAAACAAGGAAAGATTCTCTCCTATCAAAGGTTTCAATGTGGGTTCAGAAAGGGTGGCCATTGCCACTGGTCTCTGAAGAGTTCAAGGTGTTTTACAGCAAACATAATGAACTATCCATAGAGTGAGGTTGCTTGGTATGGGGACACATAGTGGTCATTCCATCTTTGCTACAAAACAAGGTTCTTTATACACTTCATGTTAGCCACCCAGGGATTGTCCAGTCAAAGGCGCTAGCCCAAAGTTAGTTCTGGTGGCCCAGATTAGACCTCAGGAGGAAGGAGCAAAAACCCGTTTGTGGAAAAAACTAGTTAACACATGGTTTCTTAACAATTCATACACTATTTATTTTCAAAGTCCATATAGGTAATCTAATGAAAAATAATGAAAAAAATAACTTAATGTCCTTATTTTCAGGTTTCAATCACAAAAATATTCCACAGCAATATATTCAATATATTCAAATGAAGACTTTGTAAAACTGTAACACAGAGAAGAAAGGGCTCTATTGCCAAAACTCAGTTCATAAAAATATATTATGCTCAACTTGTATCAATTGATTTTTATAGATATGATGTTTCTGAAGGTATCCGGTATATTAAGCTTTTCAGACTGACTGTCTTTTATCAAGGAATCTACAAATAATTAAAGACATGTGGTTAAAGTAAATTACATAAAATAACATGCAAATATGCATACGATGTACTGATACATTTTTTAGAATATGTAGTATGCATTACGTATAATTAATTACATGAATTGTCTTAATATGCAAAAGGGGTAAAAGGTTCCAAAATCTAACTTGCACTGATTGCACATTGACTTCACAGGCCCTTTGCAGGGAGCTACATTTCTGCTCATCGTAGATTCATATTCCAAATGGCTGGAAGTAATTCACGTGACCGGGACTTCCTCTGTAGTAATTATTCACAAGTTAAGGTGAGTATTTTGTACTTTTGGGATGCCAGACATCGTTGTGTCAGACAACGCGTTGACCTTCATGTCAGCAGAATTTCAAGATTTTCTTTGCCGTAATTGGATCAGGCATATCACTTTCCACCCTGCGACAAATGGACAGATAGAGAGACAGGTCTGTACTGTCAAAGAAGTGCTTAAGCACATTGGGGCAGGAGACCTCGAGTTACAGCTATGCCAGTTCTTGCTGTCCTACAGAATTATCCCCTGGCATCTGGGCTTTTGCCAGCCGATCTCTTAATGAAACGAAAATTGTCCACAGTCTTGGACCTTTTAGAGCCTCACCGTTTAGAGGACAGGGGTCTCAACATTGACATTTCCAATTCAAAAGGGTTTGCAGTCGGGCAACCGGTACATTGCCAAAATTACGCACCTGGGTCCCCTTGGTTGGGAGGTGAGGTCTTAGAGCAAACAGGTCCAGTGTCGTATCGGGTCCAACTGGACGATGGCACAGTGTGGAGAGGGCACACCGACCAAATTTGGCCTTTCCACCCCACAACAAATGGACAGATAGAGAGACAGGTCCGTACTGTCAAAGAAGCGCTTAAGCGCACTGGGGCAGGAGACCTCAAGTTACAGCTATGCCAGTTCTTGCTGTCCTACAGAATTATTCCCTGGCATCTGGGCTTTTGCCAGCCAATCTCTTAATGAAGAGAAAATTGTCCACAGTCTTGGACCATTTAGAGCCTCACCGTTTAGAGGACAGGGGTCTCAACATTGACATTTCCAATTCAAAAGGGTTTGCAGTCAGGCAACTGGTACATTGCTGAAATTATGCACCCGGGTTCCCTTGGTTGGGAGGTGAGGTCTTAGAGCAAACAGGTCCAGTGTTGTATCGGGTCCAACTGGACAATGGCACAGTGTGGAGAGGGCACGCCGACCAAATTCGGCCATGAATGCCTGGTCAGAACGTTAGTTGAGAGAGGGAGTCGCAAAGAGAAGCTAATGTGAACAATGAGTGGGATTTCGAGTTGGAGCTATTTAGCGAGCTGCTTCCCTCAACACCAGCACTACCCTCACCACCGGAGATACCTGAAGCTGAAGCAGCAACTGAGGCTGCCTCTAGTTTACCGCCCCCTCTAGAACCAGTCAGGGTTCCCACAGGAACCCTGACCTGAATTTCCCAGGCACCCCAAATGGAATTGCGGTCTGTCCAAACGTTGGGGAGATTATGTTCCCCGCTAAGGGCAGAGGGATGTTGTGTCCAAAGGTTAATTACTTTTCAAAAGTCAAACTGCACCAACAATAGAGAGCAGAAAATGTGCCATTCTAAAAGGTGTGAAATTTGTTTATCCCCTCCGGAAGCCCACCTAAATGTATCTTGTTTTGTAACAGTCAAATCACTGTATATATAGAGGCCACCCCTGTACATAGTCCCCAGTCCAAAGTATGAGCTGAATAAAGAATCACTGAGTTTAATCCGATACTGCTGGTTAGAATACTTCTTGTCTCAGACTCAACAGGTATAGAGTGTGAGGCAACTATTTACCACAATCAGTGCTAGAGAACCTTCATTATTCTTTTATATAATCCCCTCAGAATCTTTCCATTGGAGATGCTGGCTGGAGCTTCTGATAACTAATGTTCAAAACAGTTGCAAAAATGAGGGGACTCCACTTTTACTCATTGATGGAGCCTCCAACATTGGAACATTTTGAAGAGCTCTTGAGTGACTATCTGTCTGGTATGATTTAGTGGAGTTTTCCTGATTTGGCATGGCCTGGACTCAGTGTCCCCCATATTCCCTTCCAGCCCTTGTCTTCTATGATTCACAGAATTTACAAAGGCATTAACATGTTTTCAGCTCTAGACCATGCCCCACAGGGGGACTTCAATTCCCAGAAGCCTAAATCAGTACATTGGCTGATCAGTACTTTGGGGAATTGACTTAGACTTCTGGGAATTGAAGGCCAAAACCCAAGGGTTGGGAAACTGCTCTAGACCTTCATGGTCCTACACTGCTATTGTAGCAAACATCACTAGGAGACATTGTTAGTCTGTAACTTTTCCTTAGGAAGAATGAACACCATTAAAGTTCCTCAAAAGTGCAAAGTACAGCTCATAAGAGGCTGCATGAACTGCTGGGGGTGGGGTGAGGGAGTATAGGCAACAGCTGTGGCCAGCTTGCATTGCAGTATTTTAAATATAGATTTGTTTACATTCTTCTTTTTCTCTTGATTTCTAGATTCCCATTTTATTTTATTTCTTCAGATCTACAAAAGCAGTAGATTGTGTCAACTACTTGTGGTCATACAATCATGATGTGTTACCAAGTCCCAAGCAGAGAGCTTAAGTAAGTAGCCATGTGACAAATGGAGGAAGACAAAAGGACATTATGGAAAAGTTCAATTGGCTATTAATTATTTTTTGCCACAGAATTAGATAGAATTTCCTGGAAACATTTCACCTTAAAAGCATTGTGGTTTCTGAATTCAAGCAGGTTTATTCTCTAAATTACCAGTCTGGGTCCGTGAAGTTTAAGAAAACTATATTCTAAATGTGTGTTAGCAGCACTGAACAACTTCAAGGTGGTGTGTGAATGGTGTAAAGGTGGTGTGTGAATGGTGTACAAAGCACTAGGGAAATGTATACTTGCAGATAATATCGCCTGCACTGCCCCTATTACAGTATTAGGTAGGATGGGGAGCATGGATGAAAAATCTCCCACTTTTGGGTAACAGCTCCCAGAATACCAAAAGATATGGACATATTTTCATTTATTGTGGGAATGCAAAGTGGCAAAAAGGACTTGGACCAAACTTTTAAAAGAAATGAATCAAATACTGTCACGAAAACTAGAAATGTCTCTTAGACTTGCATTGTTAACGGATTTTAACAATATAAAAGAGGATAAGGAAAAAAAGAGATGGTTGTTATTATGGTAACAGCAACAATGTTGTTAATGGCTAAAAATTGAAAAATCTACATGGAATTTATATGGGAAGAATGGTATAAAGAACTGTGGAACTTTGCTATAAATGACAAATTAAAATTATCTATCTATCTATCTATCTATCTATCTATCTATCCATCCATCCATCCATCCATCCATCCATCCATCCAGTGGTGGGCTCCAAAAAAATTTACTACCACACTGTGGGTGTGGTATGGTCGGCCAGGGGGAAAGCCCTATGTTGCACCCAAATTAGGACTACTTTATTTCAAAACTTGGATGGGCGGGGCCAGCCAGAATTTCTGCTACCGGTTCTGGCGAACTGGTGTGAGCCTGCTAATGCCCACCACTCTATCTATCTATCTATCTATCGATAGATAGATAGATAGATAGATATTAATGTTGTATTGTTAGTGTGGTATTCGTGATTTGTGTATTTTTATTTCTGTTTATATTAACATCTTTAATAATTTTTTGAAACATAAAATAAAAACAGAATACCACTTCCACTATGGTTATTGTGAAACTTTAATAATACATTTAATACATTTTTGTACAATGAGAAACATTTGCTCTTTACTTCTAAAATATTGGGGCCCAATGTTTCTATTATTAGGACAAGGACAAAATTTTAGTAAAACTACAAAAGTGACACATTCATTCTTTGGGGCAAAAATTTACAGACAACATTTTACTTCTTAAAATAATATTTCAAGCTCTGGTGAGATGCAAGATACATAGATGCATACACAGAAACAGATAGGGGGTTGGTGGGGGAGAGGATGGTTCTTTCACATTTCCACAGTAACAAATAGCTAGAATTAGAGGGATAACTGGCATTGCTAACCACAGGTGACAATTAAATGATGCTTGGTCAAGGAAGCACATTCTATGAACACCATTTTCCACCCCACCATTTATAGCCTTCATGTAAATAAATCCTGGAAGCAGTCACCATGTCACTCAATGTCTGCCACTAATAACTGCTCTTCCATTTGAACATTGCTATTCACATCTTTGACAGTAGTTATTACTAAATAATAACACTGATGAAATTTCTCTAAGACTGTAATTAGCTCAGTACTGATCCATGCACATGTGGCTGACATTCCCACTGATTCCTTCTTTTTCTTGCATTCATATTTCTATGTCACTGAACAATATATTTTTAGAGATGCTTAGTGTCTGAAAATATTGAAGTATAAAAGATCAGATTGTCATGGGTGTTTTCTGAACACCATCCCTACTAAAGTAGTCAGTGACAGTCTGCACAGGAAAATGGGTGTGGCCGGGAGAAGAAATGGCACACATACACATAACACACATACACACCGGTACTTTTGATACTGAGCAAAAATATTAAATGATGCTGGTCATTTCTGACTTATGGTGACCCTTTACTATGGTTTTCTAGATTGGGAGTACTGAAAAGTGATTTAGTGTTCACTTCATCTAACTCCAAAACTCTGATTCCAAAGCCAGATAAGTAGCATCCTGAGCTATTGCTGTGTACCTTAGAGAGTTGGTGTAGTTTTTTGAACACTATGCAATGCCGTATTAGCCACATAGCAGGAGCAGCAAATGCTATGGGCCCCATGTCTCTGAGGCCCTATGCCCAACACTCCTCCCTCCCTCTCCTCTGTCCCCTGCTGTGTTGGCAATGGCTGGTAGTGGAGGAGCTTCAAAGGAAAAAAAACACTCTCTTCTCCACATGCACACTCTTGCCGTTCCTATCATCATCGTCATCGTCATCGTCATCGTCATTATTATTATTATTATTATTATTATTATTATTATTATTATTATTATTATTATTATTATTATTATTATTAACCAAAGTGAGGGGTGGGCTGTTTTTTTTTTTTTGTACTAAGGAAGGGGTGGGCTCTTGGTAAAACATCTGTTTCTGACCAATGAATGCTTTCTTTCAGGAAAAAATTGACATCTATTGATGATGAAAGCGTGGTCGAGTGCGTGGTTTCTCCTGCAAACTTGTGGCAGCAGCAGCAGGAGCCACTGGTAATTACTAGAAAGGTGGCAACCTCGAGGAGGGAGGGAGGCAACCTGTGGCAATAGAGTCACGACTCAGGAAAAAAACCATCCACGCCATCCACACATCCCTTTTCGAAACCAGGTAGGGGCGAGCAGGTCCATGCCTCCTTCCCCTGGTTCAGTTTTTACTTTGGTCTTTTTTCTTTTCCTTCTTTCTTTCACTCTTTCGCTCTTTTTCTAACTCTCCCTCTTCCTTCCTTCCTAATCCATCCATCTATTATTTCTTAATTCTCTGTTTCCATCTTCTTTCCTTCTTCCTTCCTTCACTCTTTCTATTTCCCTTCCTCCCTCTCTTCCTCATCAATCCATTCAGCCATTCATCCAGTATTCCTTTCTCCCCCTCCCCATTTCCTCCTTTCCTCTTCTTTTCCTCCTTCATTACTCCCGTCCCCCTCTACCCACCTCTCCCCCTCCTCTAGCCCCATTGATTTTCATAGTGCTGCTTCCCTGTGGCAAGCGCACGGCAGAGGCATGTCTCTCTCTTTCTTCCTCCCCCACCCCACTTGAGGCACTTCCTCTTTAAATTAAATTAAAAAATAAAGACACCCAGCTGCAATAGCCACTATTGCTGCCTGTGGCCTGAAGGGTTGAGTGCTGGTTGCTTGCCTGGGGTGGCGGTGGTGGCAGCCTTATGTCCTGGGAGGGGAGCAAGTCCCTTCCTCATCATCTCCATGTGTTTGCTGCATCTTGTTTTTACTAGTGCTGTTTTACTTTTTTTTTTTTGGTATCCTAAATCTAAGCACAGGCCCCTTGACATAATTTGCTACAGGCCCCTCACTGGCTTTATCTGGCACTGACACTATGAACCTTGAAACGGATGTTTGCTGTTATGCCTTTCTGCTACATCACTCTACGTTGAACAATTGAACCAGCTGGTGACTTCCATATGGGTCTATTAGGCTGAAGTCCAAACACTTCACACAGAGAATAACGTGGGAACCTGCTACAGACTAACCTACCTCAGACTAATCTTGTTTTGCTTGTTTAATTCAAATGTAGAAATTCATTTGGGGGCAAAACATAGAAACACAGAAATTTGTGGTCATAGTGAGTGTGTTTTTTGTTTTGCTGGATATGATCATTCCAAGGCCAAACAGTGAAAAACATTATGAGAGAGAAAACAAATAATTTGGGGAAATTGTATGAACAATTACATGAATTAAATTTGCAGTACAAGTCAGTGAAGACATCAAGTGAAAGAATCGAACAAAGAGGGTACAAAAAACATGTTTTTGACATTGTTGGGTTGTCTGTTGTACCCCGATATGCTACTGTATTTTTATTGGAATGGTATTTATTGTATTTTTGCCTTGTGTATATTATTATGTATTTATTTATTCTGTATTTTGTGATTTATTGTACTGTTTTTCTTTGTTTACTGTTGGTAGCCGCTTCGAGTCACCTTCGGGCTGAGGGAAGCAGGATATAAATAAACCATCATGATGATGATGATACCCCGTAAGAAGTAAGACGGCAGCTGCGATGAACCTTGAAGTCAAGGGCAGGGGTGGTTCCATCCTTTGCTCAACTTAGGAGATTCTTCTTTTATGTTCTGATCAAAACCTGGTCTGCCAAAATGAAGCTACTTTCTTGGCTTTGCCTTTGGCCAAACTTAAGTCCTCATCATTGCATGTTTCTAGTAGCAATTGACAGACTAGCAATTGAGACAGATTCTGTATCTCTCCACATTCACAGTATATGTTGTTGTCTGCTAGCAGCCTCCACTTGAGCATGTTCGTCTTACATTTTGGCATTCCAACCATCAGCCTATCCATGGTCCTCCAAGTGACATAGGGCAAATCAAATTCCTCATCCATATCCTCCTTTAATGTTATTCTTTGTTCAGTCAACTCCTTCCTCCATCTTCCAATTTGATTTTACTCTTGCTATGTAACCATAAGGATGTTTGTTCTTGCTATAAATCTCTTCCTGGATCTTAGTTGGCAAACTTGGGGCACATATGCATTCAGAGGATGTTGAGGGTCATTCTTTTGCTTAGTTTTCTCAACATCTGCTGCTACTTCTCTCCTTATCTTAGGTGGAGTGATACCAACAAAAGGATATATTTTCTCAACTGGTGTAGGTTTAGTAACTAAGTAGCTAATTTGCAGCAAATATTTTTAACATGAATTTTGATGCAATATTGTTGATTTTCCTTTGGTTTGCCTCAAAATATTCTGCAGAGTAACAGAAACAGCTGTTCAAGAACCCCTGGGGAAAAGCAAGCAGCACGGCTTGCAGATATCTCATTTTAAAGCTAAAATTATTTTTAAACATTGAATCATAATGCTAGTTCTAAGTTTTATTTCTAAACTTTTTTGTACCATAAAACAGCATTGAAAAAATTCCTTTTCAGAGCAATCGTGTGCATTTCTGACACAAAGAGCATTTCCTACCCTCCACGCCCCTTATTCAAAACTAAAAAATGAAATAACATTTTGTTCATGGGTTATTTTTCATAGCTTCTCAACTGTAACAGCACTGACATTTCACCCAGTACATTTCACGGATCACTTCAAAGCTCCTCTAGATAGCAAAGTAAAGATGTACAGTTAATGTGGTAAACAAAGGAAGCTGAACTCTAGCACCTCCTGACTTTGTATTCTGTTTCATGAATTTGGATTGCAATTATAAATTCAAACAAATGCAAATGGAAAAAGTGAGTCATCCGTCTGCTTTTCCATCCTGGAGAATGATTAAAGAGTCTAAATGAGGCAACAAATCCTTGCTGGGTGATTCTGTGAAAGCAAACTCCAGAAAGAAAGTGACATAGGACTTAAAGATATAATGAATATTATTACAGCTGACCATCTGGTGTTAAGTTAGTGGCTTGGAATCACAGGTTGATGTTTTATAGGTGGGAAAATAACGTTAGGAGAGTGTCTCTTGATAACTGGAGGTCTTTCTTCAGCAGTTGGGTTGCAGTATGATTCAGAACTTGGAAAAGGTAATACATATCCAGCTGAGGGGATATGGCATAAAACCAGAAAAAGATGTTTTGATGGATTGTGATACAGCAAAGAGCATGATGGGACCTCTACTTGCAGCCAACAACAAACAGGAGATGAAGGTTGACAGCGCTCACCCAAGGTTGTGCTGAAAGCTTCTGATGGTGTGCAGGCTCCTAAGAGCTTTCTGCCAATGCTGACCAGATTCTCTACCAAACTATGTTGATGGTGGGACTTCATCAGCAAGCCCAAAAGGACTCATTTTTACCACATCCTTACCTATACACTATCTTTCACTGCTAGAGTGTCTTCCCCAAGCTCCTTCCCTAATTTCAGCTTTGGTTACTACTACAGTGCTTTCATATGCCTAATGAGACTAGGAGGAATTTTATTTGTGGGTGCAGCTACCCTGCATCATAGAATCTAGGGCTTCCAGATAAGAATCCATTAAGATCTTGTACTGTGTTCTGCTTTTATTTCCCTCTACACAGGTCTGTACAAGGTACTGAGGGCAATGTCCCAGAGTCACTTTGTAAGTTAGTTGTGCACGGCTTCCCTGAGGGCAGGGAAGCCGTACAGTGGCGCTGCACAGAGAGCAAAGGTAACTAGTGACAGTCTTTCTAGGGAAGATCCAAATAGCCAAGTCGAAAAGGAGAGCCAAAGTCCATTTACCAGTTCAGAGAGAGTGTGTAGTCCATTGGGATGTCCAAAGGCATAGTCAGGGTCAGAAAAGAAGTCCAGTCAAGATAGTCAGTCACGAGGGAGATCAGGATCACACAGGTTTTGGGCAGGGTGTTGACATGCCCTGAAGTTGCACCGATGCCTGGCAACTGTAGAAGATGCCCTTAAGAGCTTCCTCAGTTAAGGGCTGTCAGCTGGGAGCGTCCGCTGAGAGCGGGTTCTGGTGGATTTACGGCGCAGCCATAAACCATTGCGTAGGAGATGCTGGCACCGCTCCAAGGTCGAAGGGGCATCACTTTCAGAATCTGATTCACTGATTGCTGGCTCCTGAAGTGACAGGCCACAAGTGTGGGTAGGTAAAACTGGGCTAGAAACAGGCTGGGGCTCCTGCTCCTGGTCATCCTTAGATTCAGATGAGGACTGGATCATGACATTATTGGTGAATGGGCTCTCTTTTTCAAATATAAGTGATACTGAGGGTATAATATAATATAATATAATATAATATAATATAATATAATATAATATAATATAATATAATATAATATAATATAATATAATATAATATAATATAATATTCCTTGATTGACCAGACTATCAAGGGATAAATTCCTGCTGGTAGCAACTCATTTTCCATTTGTTTTGCTGCCATGCTCTTCTTCTCCAGGTTCAACCAAAACTTTTCACAATTGGGTCTTCCCATCTTTGGAGGGGCTGCCAAGGGGTCTTTTTACACCTCTGGGATACCACTTTGTGACTACTGCTGTACAACACCCATCTGTCATTCGAGAGAGATGTCCAACCCAGCGCAATTTCTGTTCGTGACATTCAACAATAGCTTCGTTTTTTTCACTTTGTTCTCTTATTTGGGCATTGGGGATGTGGTTGCAATGGGATACTTTTAGCATTGATCTTTCTATGGCTCTTATGGCTCTTGTTGTTCTTCTGCCTTGGCCTTCATTAATGACCTTGTTTCACTCCCATAGAGGTAGTAATGTCAAATTTTAAAAGGTTGGTGCGTTGTTTCTTGTCGATTTTCTCATTTAGCAACATTTCTTTCTGATGGCTAGTTCTGCTGTTTGATTGTTGTTCATCCCAATCAGACAGCCAAGTTAGATGTAGTGGTCAACTTGCTTGATGGGTTCATTCTGGATTTTTATTTGGATTTTCTGTTGGTTGCTTGATAGCATATATTTTGTTTTCATGCCATATTATGTAATATAATAATTTATTTACTTATCTGTTATATCTATACCCCACCTTTCTATTATAAAATAATGCTCAGGCTTGCAAACATTAAAAAAAACATATTTAGCTAAAGAATATATTAAAATTTTATAAACCAGCCTTACCATAGAAGACATTGCAATTAACTAAGCAATTTAAAAACATTGAAGTCAATAAAAGATAAAAGCAACACAGCAAGACCAGTTAGATATCATAAACCATCTTAAAAGATGAACTTTAGAGAAATCATGATTTCATATCAGGTTTGGTGTAATGATTGGAACAGAAATGTTAAAAGAAAACATCAATTATATTCTAAACGAAACATTGTTTGAAGATGATCTGGAGGAGCTTTTTTTAAAAAAATTTGCAATTCTTTTCAATGTCCTGGAAAAAGCATCTTGCCTTCTAAAAATAATTATTTAACTCTTCTGTAAATACAGTGGTTTGCCAGCAGCTGCATTCATGGTTGATGACAAGTTCACCCCTCAAATATGTCATTGCTTTTTGTTTGGTGGCCCAGTTTCCTAAGAAGCGAGGTCTTTCCAGCTGTGATCCCATCTAGCTTGTAATCAAGCATTGTGGTGAGCACAAACTAAACAGGAACCAAAGCATTATCTGTAAGCCTTGGATCTTTTTTTTTTTACAAAGAGGAGTTTTGAATGATCATTGAGACATCTATTATTGCAGTTTGTTTCATTCTATCAAATGTCCCAAAAATTGTAACAAACGCAAGCTTGCTCCGATTCACCACAAGAATCAAATGCAAGGAGTATGGGAAACAAAGTAAAAAATGGAAATCTTGGTTCGGGAAGGCAAATATGACTTGATAGGGATAACAGCTTGTTGGGATGATTCCCATGGCTGGAACACATACGAAGACATACATTGTTCAAAAAGGACAGAAAGAATGGTGGAGTCATAGTGTATGTCAAAAACATATATCCCTGCATAGAAACACAGGAAGATGAGTTTTATTGTCCCATAAAGAGCATCTGGATCATTGGTGGACATCACACAGGTTCGCACCAGTACGCGCGTACTGGTAGTAAAAATGGCTGGCCCCACCCACCTCCTCCTCCTCCTAGAAGAGGCTTTGGATGGGGCTGGCTCCATTTCCCCCTTCATCAAAGGCTTTTCCTGGACTCCGTTTCACCCCAAAGTGCATCCCCAACCACTTCAGAGTGGTTGGGGAGGCACTTCAGGGTGAAACAGAGCTCTGGAAAAGCCTTGGAGAAGGGAGAAATGGCTTCAGAGGTTCACTATTGAGTGATGAAAATAGAGGAGGCTTCTATTTTCATATTTCAATAGCGAAGAGCAGTCACATGGCCAACAGGCCACATCCACCCAGTCACATGGCCACGCCCACAGTGTGGTAGGAATTTTTTTATGCCCACCACTGATCTGGATTAATATGACTGGGGACAAAAGGAACTTAGAGTCTATTACAGACTACCCAATCATGGAGAAGATACAGATAAAACCTTTGAAAAACTAATTGCAAGAATGTCAAAGATACATGACATAGTAGAAATGGGAGATTTTAATTATCCTGATATCTTTTGGGAGACAAATACAGTCCTCCCAATAAATTTTTGGCTTGTATGGCTAATTCATTCCTTGGTTCTTTGGTTTGATTTAGTGTGAAGGGCAATAGTAATAGCAATTATACTTATATACTTACATAGCGCTTAGTGCACTTTCTGGGCAGTTCACAATGTAATTAGTATTTTGCCCACAACATGCTGGGTAGTCATTTTACTCAGAAGGATGGAAGGCTGAGAGAGTCTTTTCAGGATAGAACTCACAGCATCAGCAGTTTTGGCACCACCAAAGACCCAGATGACCAAGAAAACTACCAACCAGTGTAACTCCTTTGCTACTTTTATAGGGCACTGGAACTGATGACTTATAATTGTATTTCCAAATTTATTGATTAAAAGATCATAAAGGAGCAAGCAGGCTTCAGGGCAGGCAGGTCATGCTGTGGTCAAATCCTTAAGCTTACACAACACATTGAGGATGGTTTTGAAAGAAAACTAATTATAAAAGTGGCTTTCATTGCCCTAACTGCAGCATACGACACTGTCAATTATAGGATACTGCCATGAAAGATAAATATTCTTACTGGAGATAACAATCTTATTGGGGTCATTGGCAGCTCTCGTTAGAATCAGAGATTTTATGTGACGATGAATGGAAACACTAGATGGAGGTTGCAGAAAAATGGACTGTCACAAGGAAGTGTGTTGTTTCTGACATTGTATACTATATATATAAATGATCCACCACTTCCTGTCAATAAACAATTGTTCATCTATGTGGACAACACAGCAACGGCTGTACAAAGATCAGGATGTGGTTTTTTTAATAACATAGCTGGAAATTTGGCTGGAGCACTTGAAGAATTAGGATGGTATTACACCATTAACCGTCTGAAGCCTAACCTGTGCAAGACTCACATGTGAGCTTTCTACCTTCCCAACAGAGATGCAAGGGTCAAATCCAACATTGAAATACTTTGGTGTGAACTTTTCAGGATGCTCTCTTTTAAGCAAGAGCATCCTGTAAAGTTTTAGTGACCAAGGCTAAAGTTTGTTTAAGGAATAATGTCATCAGGAAATTGACAAACTATACATGGGGAGTGCTACCATCCATACTGCATACAGTAGAGCCCCGCATAACGAAAAAGCTCAGTTCCACAGAGCTCTTCACTATGTGTTTTTCCCCGCTATATGGATCAAATGGGTGATACCCCACATAACGGAAAAAAAGTTTGTTATATGGGGTTTCATTAAGCAAGGTATACCCTGCTTAACAAAAAAAACATATAACGAAAACATTTTTCATGTGGGGTATCGTGCAGAACACGTTGTAGGAATTTTTCATTATATGAAGTGTCTGTTATGCAGGGTTCCAGTGTACATCAGCTTTGGCCCTGAGCGTCTCTGCAGCATAGTATGTTGCTCCACTATGGAGTTAATCCACATTCGCAAAAGAAGTTAACATCACTGTTAATGAAACAATGTGTTTAGTGACAGGGTGACTCAAAGCTACAATTGAGAAAATATACCCTCTTGTTGGTATCGCTCCATCTAAGATAAGGAGAGAAGTAACAGCAGACACTGAGAACTAAGCAAGAAAATGATCCTCAACATCCTCTGAATGGATATGAGCCCCACCTCAGATCCAGGGAGAGCTTTATGGCAAGAACATACATTCTTGAAGGTACATAAGAGCAAAATAAAATTAGAAGATGGATGGGAGAGCTAACAGAATAAGGAATAACAATAAAAGAGGACATGGCTGAGGAACTCAAGCTGCTCTATGTCACTTGGAGGACTCTGAGGGTCGGAATGCCTCACTGTAAGACCAACATGCTTAAGTGAGGCCTGCTGGCAGACAATAACACATGGTTTGAATGTAAAGAGACACAAAGCCCGGAAACGTGTACCGACGATGATTTAATTTGGTCAATGACAAAAACCAAGAAGGTGGCTTCATTTTGGACATTTAAAATTTTATCTGTACAAAAAAAAGAAGAAAATGACAGGCAAAGTCCCATGGCAGGAGATGCTATCATGAAAAGGATTCCAAGATGGGTGGGGGCTTCTAAAAAAGAAATTCTAAAGGCACAACTGCAAACAGTTCCAATGAGAAAGAAAGGTGGAAGATAGCCAAAAAGACCAAAGTTTTTTTCCTTAAAAAGCTCAGAGAGAGGATAAAAACAAAAAACGGTCACATATAGGAAGTGGAAGGCCAGGCTACAAAGGAAGAGTATAGATCAGGGGTGCCCAAACTTTTTTTGGCCATGGGATGGAAACGTGGTTGAGCATGCTAGTCACGTGGTTCCTCCCACCCTGAAGCAGAAGTAAAGTGTGCATGCACAGAATGCTGCCGTAAATTTCCCCCTGCTGTTGTAATTGGTGCTGCGGGCTGAAGTTTCGGCACCCCTGGTACAGATGTTATTATTAATTTATATTAATCTGTATTTGCTGCAAGGGGAGGGGGAATTAACTAATTTTACTACTTTGTTAACTAGTTGTTTAATTTATATATTTATTAGGAGTGTGAATTGTTTATTGGTTAGGTTACTTTTCCCCCTTCTATTTATTGTGATTTTTGAACTGGGTTTTATACTTATTCTGTCATATGTGTCTCAGCCAGGAATTTTTATACCAAGTTATGATTTTAGACGTTGATTTGAGTTACTGATGCATTGTTTATTGTCTGGCTTGGATCATTTCCCTTAATTAAAATTGGAGGGCTGTGGCCTATAGGGGTGTGGATAGAGTGCTGTTTTTTTCTTTCATTTTGTTTGTTTTTGTTTTTCGCCTTAGGGTGGTATGGATGTCTTTAGTAGGAGTTATCACTACAGCTCTTTTTTAATTAGCTGAGGTCTTTTTTCCTTTCTTTGATTGTTTGGTTTTTATTTTTGCCTTTGTTTCTTGTTGTTTTTATATTTTTGAGTTTGATTTTTTTATTCTTTTTAAATGATTTTTTAAAACTACAGGTTTTAGGAGTCATGGAGGGCAGTGGTGTTGAGATATCAGTGCTTATGGGTAGAGGAAGATGTGGTGTAGGTTGGAGACCTACCTTTATAGGGGAATCCATGACACTTGTTTCACATTCCAGGTCTCAATCCATCCCTCAGATGCATGGTGATCCTTGGGGTTATAATCCCTCCACCCTGTCATTGATGTTGTTGAATGCTAGGTCAGCTGTGAAGAAGAACCATCTCATCTTGGATCTCATCCAAGAGAGTAAGTCTGACCTGGTCTGCATTACTGGGTGGGTGAGGGAACGGGTGCTCTCCTTTCCTTATTATGCCCAACCAGGTTCTCAGTCAGACATCAGGGCAAATTGGTAGGTGGGGGGTCGCTATCATCACCAGAGACATCTTGAATGTACACAGGATCTCTGGGCTGTCGAGTTCAGGTCTAGAGTGCCTACATGTGAAGTGGGGGACTGGGATAGGCTTGGAATTGCATTGGTGGACCATTCTTCCCACAACCCAACACAGTCCCTCCCAGAGCTGACATATTTCATCTCCTCTTTGAGGTCTCCTAGGCTTTGAGGTCTCCTAGGACATTAGTCCTGGGTGACTTTAACATCCATGTAGAGTGGAGGCTGTCTGTGGGGAGGCTCCGGACTTCATGTGAGCCATGACAGCCATGGAGCTATCCTAACATGGCACCACTCCTGCACATATTGCTGAACTTGCTTTTCTCAGCAGAACAGAGAGATGATCTGAGAGTGAGAGAGATCAACACCACCCCTCTGTCATGGGCAGATCACTTCCTGATGCAATTTAGACTGGAGATTGTGACCCTCCCCCATGGGGAGCCAGGACCAATTAGGATTGTCCACCCTCACATTCTTATGAAACCTAATGGTTTCCAGAAGGTCTTGCATGGGTCTTTGACCAAACAGGACAGTGATACTGTTGTCTCCCAAAATTGTATATGAAGACTACTAGGGTGATTGACACAATTGCTACCAAACACCAAATCCAGCTCAGAGTTCTTCCAGTTCTCTGGTTTAATGAAGAACTGCAAACTCTGAAACACAGAAGGAGGAGGCTAGAGGGCATATGGAGGGGGGTTCCCATGGATGATAATCTTGCAGCTGTTAAGGAATGCTCCAGGGGCTATGCCAGTGCAGTTTAAATAGTGAGGAAGCACCATAATATACAAAGCATCCAAAGTGCTAACAATCAACAAAAATAGCTCTTGGGGCGGGGGAGAAAAGTGAGTATACAGCCAACAGTTGGGGGATAATGGGCTGAGATGAACCTGGACAAGATGGAGGTGATGTTGGAAAGGTGTAACTGATCGCAGGTAGAGAGGATTCCCATTAGCTTCGGGGACATCATTCTCCCTTTGAAGGAGAGCGTACACAATCTGGGTGTGCAACTTGACCAGTCTTAACTTTGGAAAACCAGATATAATTGTGGTCAGGTCTGCATTTTTCCATTTGTGGCACATAGTCCAGCTCTGCTCTTCCCTGGATAGGAGATCCGTGATAGCATTAGATAGATAGATAGATAGATAGATAGATAGATAGATAGATAGATAGATAGATAGATAGATCTTTATTTTCATTGTCCTTCACAGAACAACGAGATGGGGGGGGGACACTTATCAACCCAACAAAAATACAACTATACAAAATTATCAACATACTCCCACCCCACATATACACATTTAACCCCTAAAAATCTCTAAAACTCTAAAAACTCTAAAAACTCTAAAACTCAAACCCTAAAAACTATATACAGAAGCTCTCTCTTAGACTGCATTGCACTGCATTCAAAGCCAGAACTGCTTTTGAGTAGAAACTATTTCTCAAGTGGCTGGTCCTGGTCTTTATGACCCTATACCTTCTTCTAGAAGGCAGAAGCTGAAAGAGATCATTTCCGGGGTGCGTACTATCTTGCACAATCTCTACAGCTTTCTTATAACACCTGGTGGCATAGATTTGATCTAGAGTGGGAAGAGTACGCCCGATTATCCCCTCTGCATTCTTTACGACCCTGGACAGCATTGTTCTTTCCCTAGCTGTACAACTCCCAAACCATACACACAGACCATAGGTTAATACACTATCTATGGTACAGTGGTAGAATGCCAACAGCAGGTCCTTTGAAAGGTTGTTCTTCTTCCTGAGGATTCTCAAGAAGTATAACCTCTGCTGTGCTCTCTTCATCAGATCTTTGGTGTTTGCTCCCCATGTTAGATCATCCCTCAGCTCCATTCCCAGAAATTGAAACACCGAGACCTGTTCCACACAATTCCCTTCAATAATAAGTGGCTGGATGTTCAATTTGCATTTTCTAAAGTCCACAATGATCTCTTTTGTCTTTTTTACATTGAGGAATAAATTGTTTTCCCGACACCACTCCATCAGCATCTCAACCTCCTTCCTGTAAGCCATCTCCCCCTCCCCAGCAGTAATCAGACCAACCACCGTTGTGTCTTCTGCAAACTTGATGATCTTATTGCTGGGGTAACTGGGAACACAATCATATGTGTAAAGTGTGTACAGAAGCGGGCTCAGCACACACCCCTGCAGTGTCCCCGTACTTATTCTGAGATCCGCAGAGACATGAGAGCCTATCCTGACCCGTTGGGAACGATCTGATAGAAAATCTAGTATCTACCTGCATAAGCATGGCGGAAGCCCCAGATCTAATAATTTGGGCACCAGACTATGCGGAAGAATAGTATTAAAAGCAGAACTAAAATCTACAAATAACAGTCTCGCATAAGTTCCTTGTTTCTCCAAATGGGTCAGAACAGCATGTAGGGCCATAGCCACAGCATCCTCCATGGATCTCTTTCTCTTATATGCAAATTGACAAGGGTCAAGTCCAACTGGTAAACAAGCCATTATATGGTTCTGCACCAACTTTTCAAAGCATTTCATTATGACAAGTGTAAGCGCCACAGGGTAGAAGTCATTCAGACTATCTATGTTAGGCTTTTTAGGCAGAGGTATAATAGTAGAGGATTTCAGACAAGATGGGACAGTGGCTTGGGCCAAAGACCAATTAAAAATCTTCATAAAAGTTTCTGCCAGCTGTTCTGAGAAGTCTCTTAGTGCCCTACCAGCCACTCCATCAGGACCCATAGACTTGCTTGCATTTATCCCTTTTAATATTCACCTCACTTCTCCCTCTTCCACCCTGGCAACATTCCCTAAGGGGAGTAATGATGATGACTCTGGCAACACTGATGGATCCACTGCTGGTGTCACCTCAAATCGGGCGAAGAAGGTATTCAGCACCTCCACCAGAGAAGCACTGCTCTCTACAGGTGATGAATTACTGGGTTTGTAGTCAGTAAGGTGCTGGATCCCCTGCCACACTTGCCTGGTGTCATGACTACTCAGGTGATCTTCAATTTTCCCTCTATACACAGCTTTTGCCTTCCTTATACCTTTGGTGTATGAGAACCAAGACACAGGACACAGCCTCGGGCTGGGTTAACTCAGGTTTATTGCATGGTGGACAGAGGGAACATGAGGTAATGGCGGATCAATAGCTCTTTATATACAGTAGTAACACATTTGAACGTGGTTCCATGATAGCCCATTGGCTACTGTCTGCGTGACGTCATTGCTGGTCACGCCCTTCTTGTCCAGGTGTAGGTGGTGGCGGGAAAACTTCCCGCGCTGTTGCCTTTGATGAGTTTGGACCAAGAGAGCTTGGACGCTCGCTGCTGCCAGCTGGTGGTCATTAGCTCGCGTCCGATTACAGGGTTTATGTGATACAGCTGACGGTTACATTGTTACCCGTTGGCAAGGTTACATTGGTTAAGATACATTGTTATCCATGTAGAAGATTACTCCATTAGAACACAACACTCCTCCCCCCTAGGATGAGACGAAGTCTCGAACTCAACACTCCCCCCCCTAGGATGAGACGAAGTCTCTCAGCCAAGATGGCTTATTTCGAACACGCTGGGGTCTCGATACGGGCTGCCTTTCCCCGGGTTTGCTACCTTCTCTTTGTCCCTTGTTTTCCTGTCCTGTAAATGGAGAGGGAGACTCGTTAGTGACTTGCCGCGGCTCCGCGGCGTTGTTGGGAGGTGTGTGCTTTATTAGGGAAGAACCGGGGGCACTGGGGGCTAACGAAAAACCCCTCTTCTCGCTTGGATGGGTGGGGGAACACTCCCGAAAACCCCCCCGGCTCGCAAAATCAAAATCAGAATTAAATTCGGGGGCAGCGGTCGCGAACTCCTCTCCCCCTTCCCCGGCCCCTGATAGAACTGGCGTATCAAAAGGGTATGAGTCGGGGCCGCTGCTTTCCCCCCTTGTTTGGGACTGTTGTCCGTTGCTGTCTCCCCCTTGGGCTAAACGGGTGGGGGAGAACCCTAACGCTGAATCCTGTTGCTGAGCCCCACTGACCGGCCCCCCACTCACTCGGTGCCTAAGTTGGTCCGCGTGCCTCCTCCAGAGGAGACCGGTGCTAGTCTCGACCCGGTACGACACTGGCCCCGTCTGTTCCACAACCGTCCCTGGTACCCAGGCTGGACCTGCGCTGGCGTAGTTCCTGCAATGCACAGGATCGCCGACGGCGAAACCTTTCGAGACTGCCAACCCTATGTTTTTTCCTTTGTCCTCGACTCTCGTCGGGTCTAGCCTGGACAGGATCGTGGTCAGTTTTCGCCGCATCAGCAGCTCTGCCGGCGAGTAACCTGATGCTAGGGGGGTCACCCTATACGCTAATAAAAACTGACATACTTGGTGATTTAGGTCCCCTGGGCCCATGCGCCGCAGCGCATCCTTTGTTGTACGCACCAGCCGTTCCACTTGGCCATTCGTGGCCGGGTGAAACGGCGCGGATGTGACATGCCGAATGGCGTTTGCCTCCATGAATGCCCTGAACTCGGCGGAGGTGAAACAACTAGCCTTATCGCTGACCAAAGTGTCGGGTAGACCGAACGTGGAAAAGACTCTCCTTAGCTGGCTAATTGTAGTGGCGGAGGACGTGCTCTTTACTGGGATAACCTCCAGCCACTTGGAGAACGCATCCACCACCAGGAGAAACATGGTTCCTCGGAACGGGCCAGCGAAGTCTACGTGCACCCTGGACCATGGCCCCCTTGCTGCGTCCCATTCCCTATGCGGGAGACGGGCCGCCTCCGGTCGGGAGCCCTGGCATGCCTCACAAGTGCCGACCATGTGCTCAATGTCCGCGTCCAGCTGTGGCCACCAGAAGTAACTCCGGGCCAGCGCCTTGGAACGGACGATGCCCGGGTGGCTTACGTGCAGCAGTTCGAGTACCCTCGATCGCAGGGACGTAGGAACCACCACCCGTTGACCCCACAAAAGGCACCCCCTCTCTAGGGACAACTCTATTTTTTTTTCGAAAAAATGGGTCGAATTCCGTACCTGGGGATGACGCCGGCCACCCCTTCTGTAGCCATGAACTAACTTTCTCTAGCGTTCTGTCCTTGCCTGTCGCCCTAGCAATGTCGGCCGGTACTATTGGGGGTGAGTCTAAAACCTCTATTAACAAAACCTGGTGATCTCTCTCTGCCCTTTCCTTTTGGACGCCCGACAAGGGCAAAGGAGACCTCGAGAGTGCGTCTGCATGGCTGATCTCCTTCCCGGGCCGGTATTCCAACTCATGTTGGTATGCGTTGAGAAAGATAGCCCACCGCAGCATTCTTGGGGACAGGATCTGTGGCGTGGGCTTATTTGCAGTGAAAATTCCTAACAGGGGCTTGTGGTCAGTCACGATTTTGAACGGCCGACCATACAGAAAATCGTGAAATTTTTTGGTTCCCGCTACTATCGCTAATGCCTCCCTGTCGGTCTGTGCGTAATTACGCTCTGCTTGGGACAGGGACCTTGAATAAAACGCTATCGGGGCCTCCCTTCCGTCGTCCAACACGTGGCAAAGCACCGCCCCCACCCCCACCGGGGATGCGTCGCAGACTAAGACCACTGGCCGTTTGGGGTCGAAATGCGTCAGGATTGCCTCAGATGTTAGGAGCTGCTTCAACTCTTTAAACGCCCTCTCTTGCTCGTCACCCCACATCCATGTTTCCTCCTTTTTTAGCAACCGATGGAGCGGCTCGGCCACGGACGCCTTCCGTGGAAGGAAGGTATGGTAAAAATTGAGGAGCCCCAGAAATGATTGTAGCTCGGTTTTGGATGTGGGGCGAGGGGCGTTCTTGATGGCGGCTACTTTGGCTTTGGATGGCTTAATACCCTCTGGCGTGACCCGAAACCCTAAAAACTCAACCTCAGTCTCGAAAAAGACGCATTTGTCTTTTCTCAGCCGCAGCCCCGCTTTCTCGAACACAGTCAGTACCTTATCCAATCTCTTTGCCAGTTCAGCCTCACTCCCCCCTGTTATCAACACGTCATCAAAATAAGGCAACACCCCCTCCAGCCCCTTCAGGAGGCGTTCCACAAGCGACTGAAAAAGGCCGGGTGCCGAGTTCACGCCGAACTGTAAACGCGACACCTGGAACGCCCCTTTGTGTGTGACTATCGTTTGTGCCGCGGCCGTGGCGGGAGTTACAGGGAGTTGCTGATAGGCTTGTGCCAAATCGAGTTTAGCGAAACACTTTCCCCCATTCAGCCTGGCCAGAAGGTGGCTGACCACCGGCACCGGGTATGCATTAGGGCGGATCGCCTTATTAATTGTACACTTATAATCAGCGCAAATGCGCACCTCCCCGTTAGCCTTCAGAGCGGTCACAATTGGAGTTTCCCACTCCGCGGAATCAACAGGAATAAGAATCCCCTGGCCCACCAGTTTGTCCAGTTCCGCCTCTATTTTGTCCTTTAATGCGAATGGCACCCTGCGCGGTTTGAGTCTTATCGGGCGGACCTCTGGGTCTAGGTCGAAGGCTACAGGGGGTCCCTTGAACTTTCCCAGTCCTTTTTTGAAAACGGCGGGATGCGCGTCGCACACCGCTTGTATTGGATCCACCCCCACTGTATGCACTCCCCCTATGAACAACCCTAGGGGCTGAAACCACTGCGTCCCTAGGAGGCTACAACTTCCCCCCTTAAGGACAACTAGGGGCAGTTCCGCAGAATGTCTCTTAAAACTGACCCGAAATTTCCCGACCCCCAACACCGGAATGCTGTTCCCCTGTACGTCTCGCAACGTGGACCTCAGCGTTTTAAGCTTGGGCCGCACGTGGGGGTCGATTTTCAAGAACTCTTTCTGGGGAATTATAGAGTAGGAGGACCCCGAGTCAATTTCCATCCTGATAGGGGCCCCTTGTACTAGTACCTCAACGAAGTAATGGGACTGTCCCGCGGACACGCTGAACACGGGGGCATCGTCCTCGCTGTCGTCCGAGATGCGGCCCACGCCGTCCTGCTTCCTCGTGGTCTGGGCGCCATCTTTGGGCCTCGCTGGACGGTCAGGTCTGGTCGAACGGTCTTGTGACTGCCTCCGGCCCTCCTTCCGCTTTCTGCATGCCTTGGCGATGTGCCCCCGACGACCGCAGGTGTAACACTCAGCTTTTCTGAATGGGCACCTCGCGCGCTCATGGGCTGCTCCGCAACCATCGCAGCGGCGCCCTCCTTTTCGGACCTTCTGGACCTCCTCGCCGTCGCTGCCTTCTGTGGACGACTTCGAGGCTCGTCGGGTTGCGTGCACCGACTGCCCGGACCTCCCGTGCACCGAATTTTCCGCTTTTCCGGCTCTAGGACGCCACTCCCGCCACTGGTGCATTTCGTCCACTCCAGCATTCGTGGCTTCCGCGGCTTCCGCGGCCTCTACAACTTCTGCCAGCGTGGGTGGTGGCTCCTTGTTCATCAAGCTGCGCTGCACCTCCTTGTCCTTCAGGCCACACAGAACTCCGTCCCTGAGGGCCATCTCTAGGTTGTCCCATCTGCAGGGGACGGCGGCTATTCTCATGGCTGTTACGAATGCCTCAACCGACTCGTCCGGCGCTTGAACTCGCCTCCAAAACGCGCTCCGAGCGGGAAACATTGCCCTCGAGGGTCGGAAACGCTCACGCAGCAGCTTCATAATGTCCTCGGCTTTGAAATCGCTCACCTTCTTCGGTGCAATGATGCCCACCAGCGTTCGCTTGGTTTCTATCCCAAGCATTCTGGTGAGGATGGCCCTCTTCCTCTCCTCGTCGTCTTCTTTGACTTTGAGTTCCACCAGTGCCGCCTGGAAGTCCATCTCAAAAAGCTCCCAGTCTTGCGGTTTGGTGATGTTGAACCCGCTCTGTGCCCTGGCTCCTTGGGGATCCATTATCCCACCTTCGTCGCCAATTTGGTGTATGAGAACCAAGACACAGGACACAGCCTCGGGCTGGGTTAACTCAGGTTTATTGCATGGTGGACAGAGGGAACATGAGGTAATGGCGGATCAATAGCTCTTTATATACAGTAGTAACACATTTGAACGTGGTTCCATGATAGCCCATTGGCTACTGTCTGCGTGACGTCATTGCTGGTCACGCCCTTCTTGTCCAGGTGTAGGTGGTGGCGGGAAAACTTCCCGCGCTGTTGCCTTTGATGAGTTTGGACCAAGAGAGCTTGGACGCTCGCTGCTGCCAGCTGGTGGTCATTAGCTCGCGTCCGATTACAGGGTTTATGTGATACAGCTGACGGTTACATTGTTACCCGTTGGCAAGGTTACATTGGTTAAGATACATTGTTATCCATGTAGAAGATTACTCCATTAGAACACAACAATACCCCTCTTCAGGTTCACCCTTTCTATACTATACAATACCCGGTCTCCAGTTCTAAAAGCAAAGTTTCTGACCTTCAACAGTCTCTGAACTTCACTCGTCATCCAGGGTTTCCTGTTTGGATACATCTTTACATGCTTTTCCCTGGTGACGTTGGCTGTGCAGAATCTAATATAATCCAGGACCGTTGATGTGTAAGTCTCCAGATCTTGATGGTCAAACACATTCCAATCAGTCTCCTGGAAACAGTCCTGCAGCTGTTGAGAGGCTCCCTCAGGCCACATACACCTTGTCAAGAGTATTCTCCCCCCCCCCCCAGTTGCACATTTAATGTGCTGATGAAATTTTGGGAATACTGCCTTCAAGTCTGTATGATTGAAGTCTCCTGCGATGATCAGCATGGCCTCTGGGTATTGCTCAGTTTACTATTGATGTTTCCATACAAAATATCCATGGCCATGCGTGCATTTGCAGTTGGTGCCACATACACCACCATTAATACTACTGCTTTAAATTCCCGGGGGAGATAAAAAGGTCTACATTTAATCATTAAAAACTCTACCTCCATTAACCTATGCACTGGTAATCTCCAGAACTGGGCTACCCTTGAGGCTGGTACAGATGCTTCAGTGGGTGCAGAATGCAGTGGGCAGGCTGGTTGATCAGTTTGACCATATCACTTCAGTCATGGTTAGGCTGCATTGGCTGCCTGTGGTGCTCTGTGCCAGATTCTAGAAGTTGGTGTTGACCAATAAAGCCTTGAATAGTTTGGGGCTAAGCTATTTGAGGGAGTGCCTCTTCCTCAGGAGTCATACCCGAAGCACACAGGCATTTAAGCTCCAAGTGGTTACACCTAGAGAGGCAAAAAAAAAGCTGTAACCACATCAAGAGCTTTCTCCGCAGAAGTTCCCAACCTCTGGAATGAATTGCCAGTGGAGATTAGAACTGCTCCTACTTTATTAATATTTTATAAATTACTTAAGATCTACCTGTGTCAGCAAGATCTTTAAGGCCCATAAGATCATTAGAATTGTGCAATGTTAACTCTGGACTCTTTTTAATTGATATTAACCAGTTTTACTGCTGCTAAGAATGTTTTAATTTGAATACTGTTATGATTTTAAGTATTTTAATTTTGTCCATACTGCCCAAGTGGCTCCAGGCAATAGGACAGTATATGAATGTGTGTGGTGGTGGTGGTGGTGGGCAAACAATTTGCAGATCATACAAATGGAAGCCAACATTCATAAAGACTGTTAAGCCCACAGCAACATTATACTCCACAACTGTCAAGAATACAGTGGCCTGTATCATACATGTGCACACACATGTACAAAGCCCCACACTATGGAACCTCCTCCCAGTAGAACTACGCCTCCAGGCCCAGTTGCTACCATTTAGGGAAAAACTGAAGACGTGGTTGACAAAATGGGTCTGGGGCCTGGGATTCTCAAAAAGCTCCCCTTTCTGGCTTGTCTGAGGCTCTCCCCCTCCTGTAATTAATTTTTAACGTTAAGGTTATGCCATTTTTATATTTGTTTTTAGATACTTAGTAATGGCACAGCAATGGGCAATACTGCTACTGTATGTTCTTAAGGGTTTTTAATTGTTTTATATTGATTTTAACTTGTGTACACCACCCAGAGTTCATCAAATTAGGGTAGCATATAAATCTATCAATTAAATTAAATTAAATTAAATTAAATTAAATTAAATTAAATTATGTATGCACATGAATGTTGTGCACTGAACGCACTGAAAATTGTCAAGGACCGTAAAAATCTAGATTTAAGGTGTTTGAGCGTTCCATTTGTTGAGTTTGCCACAGTCAATCCCATCATGTTTTGTGCTTGTTTTGCACACTAGCATGAAGATGGGAAAGACCAGCATTTAAGCAACATGATCGTTGACTGTTTTAAATTTTAAAAAGCCAGTCAGCAGGCTACAATATTTTTTACCTCCAAATGTAACAGCTTTCTTATCTGAGCTGTGTGTAGCAGGGTATTCTTGTACTGCAACCACTACCGCTAGTTTAGTTTTATCTGTCTGACTAGTTCAGTCTCTTTCTGACTCAAAATCATTATTTTCAGAAAGCTAGTAATGCAGTATGATCTTTGTACAATTTTGTTTGTACCCAAACCTTGTAAGTAAACATTTTTCTTTTTTTTTCTACTGAAACTGTGCTTGAGCATTTGTACTTTGGGAACCAGGAAGAAACAAAATAGAGACTGAGGTGGGCTTGCATGTCAAAGCATTCAGTCTGAATCCTTTGGGACATGCTAGCTGTACCAATCTGCAAAGATTACCGAATAAATGAGACAGGACAAACCAAGACTTTCACAAAATTGAAAGTTGGGTTTTGCTTGTTTGTTTCATTGATTGGTTGATTGCTTCGTTGGTTAGTTGGTCAGATGGTTTGTCCACCAATGGCCCAAGCATGTGTCAGAAGGCAATGTTTCTCAGCACAGGGTATTATTTAGTCTCTGACATTTCCACTTTGCCACAAAAATGTCTCTCTTGTGTGTTTTATGATGAAGCAGAAGAAGAAATACAAAACAAAGAAACTATGGATCTGAAGATATATTTATTCAACAACAACAAACTTTGAAAAAGAGCACTCACATTATTCTATCAGGTTAGCTTCAGTTAGAAAAATCCTGAACTGTTACTGGCTTTTCTCATACTCCATATCAAAACCAAACAGTGCAATTTTGTTACAATATTCAGGGAAGACCTTCCTCTCTGTTCCACCACACGTACGTGTGTGTGTGTGTGTGTGTGTGTGTGTGTGTGTGTGTGTGTGTGTGTGTGTGTGTGCTTGCATGCGTGTGTGCATGTGCATGAGTGTGTGCATGCATGTACAGTACGTATGTACTTACTTACTTACATATTTATTTATTTAAAATCTTTTGCCCCACCTTTCTTCTATAAACAATCCAAGATGGTTCACATAATTAAAAAAAGGTAATATAAAATCTAAATGCAATTATTTCATTTTAAAAAGAGAAATAGATGAATATAATTAAAAATAGTGCATAGGAAACAATATTGGAAGCACATTTACAAGCAACTCCATTGTAATAAGTCCTTTCCCTGTGTAAGAAGAGCAAGAAAGAGAGGGCAACCAGGATGCAAAAATGAAGAGTAGAGTTTTCCCTCTTTAATCTTCCCTGTCTATTTCTCTCTCTATCTCACTCCCTTTCATTCTCTCCCTTTCATTCTTTCCCACCATTTTCCTTGGGAAAGGATAGTTTTATGTCAGCTCCAAGGGACTTGTAAATCTGCAGCTGGCTTGAGAAAAATGTGCTAAGGTAAACATAATCCAGCATACATTTTGTGCTCCTTCTTTGCCACTACTTTAAGATCAGAGTTCTGACACCAGAAAAGGTTTAAGATTTCTGTAGTGGCTGGCAGGTGGTTTTTTGAGCTAAGATCGTCTCCAAAGGTAGATCTATTTTCCCATTCTCAGAGGAAATAATCTAAAATGTCCTGTGCCCTTTGAATGATCTTACAAGGATGATAAAAGTCACCCTTGATCGGAAGCCAATTGTAACCAACTCTAGGGTTTGGTGATCATCTCCATTTATATCCAAAGAGCCTGAATTGAAGTCCCCCTGTGGGTCTTGTGCCTCACTTTGGGAACCACTGACTTAGACCTTCCCATGTAGCATACCAGGCAGCAAGGGATCTCCAGCAGCTTCAGTCTTCAACGAGTGCTTCAGCATCCTCCCATGTAATTTCCAGAATCTTTAAGTCTCCCATGAAAGTTAGTCGCCATCACCCCGCCCCTTTAGGTGGGGTAATGGCCCCCTCAGTGGAAGAAATGCTACTGGAAACCATCGTATAAGGCCCAACAGCGAAATGAGCAGAGGAGGAACCACTTCACTATTCTGATTCCCAATGTTCATGGAGGCGGAAGAGGCCATGCCAGATGGACTGGCTGTGAAGGCACACCTTGATAATATCCTCAAGGCTGTGGCAGTCCATTGAAGTCCCAGTGTTAAATCCTGCATGCCTCATTTCAAACGTGCCACAGGAGATGGCTCCATGATCACAGTGTGTGGGTCTCTTCATGGCAACCTGGGATCATCCTTAAATAAATTCTCACCAGTGGCATTTTTTCCTGTAAAAATGATTTCCAGGGGGGGAAATGTATACTCCGATATGAGTAGCAGCCGATGATGATGATGATGATGACGATGATTTCAAGGGTGTCCTCATTGTTGTTTGGAATTAGGAGGGGACCAACCCACTGCCACCATAGGGGTCCTATTATTCTCCACATGTAAAATATGACCTGCCATTTGGAGTATTCTTCAAGCAACAATTTTATGTAATTTTCATGAGCCACTCTTTTGAAGCACCTCCTTGTTAGTAATGTGGTCAAAATAATGAATCTTTAGAATTTTGTGGAGGCACCTATGCTGAAAGACATCAAGCCTCTTACTGATACTTGATGACGCTTTCCAAGTCTTAGAATGCCATAGAGCAGGCTCCAAATGAAAACATTTGTTCTAGTTTGGAAGAAAAGCTGCTTTAATTAGTTTTTAATGTAATAAAGTTTTTTCTTCCATTTGCAAAGGCCAAACTTGCCTCTCCTTTTAGTTTAAAATAACTACTCTGCCATTTAGTCACTAAAACTACATGGTAGTTTAGAACTCTCTTGTTGTTAAAACTGCTGATTTCGTCCATGAGAACAGGGCCGTAGCCAGGATTCTAGATGTGGGTGGGCGAATATATAAGCACCCGGGAGTGTGAGGGTGGGCAAACTGTACTCATGGTGGGCAACACAGACCCTGGCCACCCCCTGGCTACGGCCCTGTATGAGAAACACACACAATTTCTCTCTCTTTTTTCCATTTAATTTTCTTCCTCTCACAATAAACTCTTATCGAAGATGTGGTTTTTATTCAGACTTGGTGTGTGTAGGAACCTCCTGATTTCTTGCATATATGGCTCAAGTGGCTAAGACACTGACTGGGAGGAGGAAGGTCAGCAGTTTGATTCCCGAGGATGGCAGGAAGGAATGAGCTCCCATCTTTGTCCCCAGCTCCTGCCAACCTAGCAATTTGAAAGCAAGAAATTGCAAGTAGATAAATAGGGACCACTTTGGTGGGAAGGTAACAATGTTCCGTGCGCTCTGGTGTCTAGTCATGCCTGCCACATGACCATGGAAACGTCTGCAGAAGCAGACAGCGATGGCTCTTCGGCTTTGAAACAGAGATGAGCACTGCACCCTAGAGTCGGATACGACTCGTTTTCGAGCAAGGGAAACCTTTACCTTTACTTTACTATCCATGTGAGAATTGCTGGTTTTGCCCACTTTCCTCTCTAATAGAGTAAAATAACAGACATATCTGGGGCAGTCATTGCAGAACCCATGAGAGAGGGGCACCATAAATTTAGTAGCACAGTGGCCCAAGGACTAGTGCTCTCACTTTAAATGCTTCAGTCAGTCTTGTTTACAAGCAGATCTGCATTCCTGGAGGCCTTCCAAATGTGTAAGTTTACTTGTAAACAAGGTGTACAGGAAATGATACCTTTTTTCAGTTTTCTGGCCTCTGCCTTGCCAAATTTCAGGGGTGGAGAAGCAACATTAGCAGCAGAAGTGCCCACAGCAGCATAAGGGAACTCTTTGGGATCACAGTTGATGGATACATGTGCATCCCATGATCTGCATGTTGCACCCCTTTCTTTATGCACAGCCAAATATGAGACGTTTCCACATGTAGCAGGCACTGTATGTGCCCCAAGGCGCTGGATCCTGGCCATTATCTGCAAACTGATTTCAATCAGATGTTGTATCTGAATCAGTGAAATACTGAGACATAGGATTTTATAAGCAACCCTATCTCAACATGAAACACTCAGCTTTATACATATAAAAAGAAGATCAAAGAAAAAATTATATTGCTAAATATCTGTACTTCCTTACAAAAGTACTCCTCAGGCTATGATTACATTTAAAAAAACCTCAAATAGCTTCCTGGCATTGAAAAAAGAACATTAAATCTGGGTCATCATTAATACACCATAAGCTCCATAGAAAAATCATTAAAAAGGTTCACTGATCCAGCTTGCCTGAAGGAACAAGTTTCCATGATCTTTGGAATTCTTTTGCATACATTTGGAAGGAACTCCATGGGCATGACATTGCAGGATGATGACCTGCATTATTCAACAAACTCACTCACACTGAATGTTTGGCCTTGAACCACCCACCACCACCTCAGAGAAAAAGTGCCCCTTAAAATGATTCAGAAGACTATCTTGTCCAGAATAGTTGTGTTTCACCCACATAGATGAGAGAGACAGTCCCACCATTAGGCAGAGTGAGGTGATTGTCTCAAACAGCATATATTTGGGAATAGTGACTGTCACCTCTCTTCACTCATTCCTGCTTCTCCTGTGTTGGATGGCTGAGTTGAATACTCACACAGCCCTTTATACTAACTTCATTATCTCAGGTTTGGTGGAAGACAGCACTACTGAGGTAGGATTCAACTGAAGCACACGGTATCTATCAATATACATATGTATACCATTTTCTCTTGGGTTCATACAACAAAACAACTTGGACTGATCCCTATAAATTCAACAAGTTACCTGTGAGGTTTATGGTACACATAGTTGCCAGGGAAACAAAGCCTATGGGCATTCTCAATTGCCCTAGAATGAACCTGATCAGCTTTCTATGCTGATCTGGAGCATTCTGGAAGTAAGAGTGGGCTGTTGGTCTTTTTCAATGATGTCCTCTTGCTGTCCTATTGCCAGATCTTAACCTATAAAACCGTTGGAACTTCGCTTAGGTTCCTAAGCCAGGCCATACTAGCCCGCACCTACCATTCGTGCACATGCCCGAACTGGGTCCCCAGGTCAACCAAGGTTTGAGAAAAGCGCCAGTGGGGCAAAAGCCCCACAAACACAAAAAAAGGGAAACAACTTCATTTCCCAATGTTCCTTGTGCCGCGCCAGAGTCAATCAGGCTGAAAGGCGCGAGCAAAAGAAACGTTCGGAAACGCGCTGCGGCCAATCAAAAGAAAACCACAGGGGAAAAACGACGCACAAGCCGAAAACGCAAACGCCAAACTACAAGGCCCAGCATCCTGCGCACCATGAGCAGGCAGAACACTGAGGAAGCTGGAGAGCGAAAAATAAAAAATAAAAACGCACCGGGAGCACAAGTCCACAGCAGCCAGACACAGCGCCTCACAGAAAAAAAAAAAAACAAAAACTGGGGGGCAAAGGGGGGAAAGGCACTGCCCCCCCCTTGAAAGTGAACCCATTCCCAGGTAAGCAAAGCCATTGGATGGCGCTCTGCCCGCTGACTTTACTTACCGCAAAAGGGTTTTGCTTTCAGCAGAGAGGGGATTCCCCTCCCTACACACACACACACCATATTAAAGAGAAAGAAACAAGCAGTTTCTTCTCTTTAAAAATGGAATGTTTGGGAGGGGGTGGAATCGATCCCCTCTCCTGGGCCCCATGAGTCTGGAAGGTTTGGGGGGACAAAAGGGGTCTGTTCCCCCAAACGCTTGGTTTCTTCTCTTTAAAAACGGAGTTGGGGGGAGGAATTTTCCCTCTCCGATGGCTCTCCTGGGTCCGGAAGGGTTGGGGAGACAGACCCCTTTTCTCCCCCCAACCCTCCCAACCCCAGGGGAGCCAGCAGACTCTGGGTGGGGGACCCATTGATATTAAAGGGGAACCCCCGATCTACTTTCATGACTCCACATAATCAAAGCACCATACCCCCCCCCCAACCCTGCCTGAAGCAGCGCTGGGATTTCCGCGGCCCGGACAGTGAGCCTGGCTGCGGAAAGGAAATGCCCCCCCCCCCAAGCCACAACATAGAAACAAACTTTTAAAAATAAATCAATAAATAAATACTTAAATAAATAAATAAAAACACAAAAACAACAATAAAAACCATCCAGAAATACACAAAACCAAACAAAAATAACATCAAAAAACAATAAAAAGTTAACAAAAACAAAAATTATGAAACACAAACAGCACCCAGCCAAACACCACAAATTCAAAAACAAAAACCAGCCAAACACCACAAAATCCAACACCACCACACACACACAAAATAAAGAAAACAAGCCAACTCACCCCCACATCCTCCCTCCACGACGACCGGAAATGAAATGAGGAAAGAAAGAAACTACTTACCAGAAGACGCGCCACTCAGAGGCCAGTAGAGAAAAAACAGCCAAAGTAAAGGAAATACTGAACAGCCCCACCCAGCGGCCACAATAGAAAAAAACAGCCAAAAACATAACATTACATCACACATTCACACAAATCACAAATAAATCTCACAATAAACACATCTAAACACAGTTTAAAAACATTAAATGTAAAAAAATGTACTTTCACATTTTTAAATTATTACCTAAGGTACAACTATTTAAAAAAACACCACAAACTAAAACATTTGGTTAAAAAAAACAATTTGAAAAAATTATATCATCCTTTTCTCTTTTTTTAATCCACAAAAATGATGAACACATTTTATAACAGCCTGCCAATTTTTTTTGGATAAATAAACATTTTTAAAAATTCAGTTATTGACTAACCCAGGGGTGGGCAAACTTTTTGTCTCAAGGGCCACAATGGGTTCTTAAACTGGACCGGAGGGCTGGAATAAAAGCATGGATGGAGTGTTTGAGTGAACTAATATAAAGAGAACCCTCTGCTCTTTTGGATCCACGGGCCGGATAGAACAGCCGAATGGGCCGGATCCGGCCCACAGGCTATAGTTTGCCCACGGCTGGACTAACCTCTACTTTACAAACATTATAAAAAAACCTTCCAACACCATTTAAAACAGCCTGGCAACGCCAGGCAGCCTCTGCTAGTAATTAAATAAAACTTCAACATTTCCTGTCTTCTCCCCAACCACCACCAGTCCTTTCTAATCTTTAAACTGCTATCATTTGTTTTGAGCAGGGGCTCCCAACCTGGACCCGGCCCGTGTTGCCATTCCATCTGGCTCATCACCACCTCCTCTGCACCCGGTAGTGGAAGCAGGCATGTTTACATCAGCTATAATACGCGCCCAAGCATGTGCAAATGCACCCGCGGCTGTTGTAAACAGGAAAGTAGGTGCATTTACGACATCTGTAAATGTGCCTGCTTCCACTTCTGGCAGGTATGGCCTGAACTACTCAGCTCTCTGGGGGCATGGTCAAGCCCATAGTGTAAAAAGGTTGGCCACCCCCTGGACTTGAGGATGGGGCATGCCACCCTTTCTGGGCTATGTGTTCAGCTCAGGCCTTAAGAAAGGCATTTTCAACCTACGGCCCATGGGCCAGACCTGGCCCCCAAAGTCTCTTTATCTGGCCCCCAAAGTCCTCCTCATTTCATCAGCCCCTCTTGTTAACCAGCAAAAATGTGCATTTTTGGCAAAATCTTGCGAGATTTCAGTGATATCTCACAAAAACTGGAATAGACCAGGGGTTCCCAAACTTTTTACGCCACTGGCCTGACCATGCCCCCTGGACAGCTGAGTGGGCCAGACCACATCTCCCAGGAAGCAGAAGTAAATGCACCAACTTCCATGTTTACAACAGTCGTGAGTGAATTTACAACTGACGTAACCACGCTAATGTGTGGGTGTGTTTTATGGCTGTCATAAATGCATCCACTTCCACTTCCAGGTGCGGTGGTGGTAGGCCACATGAAATGGTGTCGCAGGTCAGGCCTGGGCCTGGACGACAGGCTGTAGGTTGGGAACCCCTAGAATAGACAATAAACTGGGTTTAAATATGCATATGGAACATTGTTGCAGTGTTACTCTGCTAACAAAGGACACCTCTTAACAGAGTTTTTCCAGGGCATGTCTTGACAGTTGGAACAATCAGGATCCAAATCAGGGTATTTTGAAAGTGATTTAAGATCACATGGTATTTGTGTTGTGTATGCATCTGTTGTGAAATCTATTAGATTGAAGTTTTTCCCCAGTGCATTATATCAATACATGGGACTACACTGGTTTATTTTTGCAGCTCCCTGGTAGCTTAGTGGTGAAGATGCTGAGCTGGAGACTGAAAGGTCGGGTTTCGATACCCGAAGACTGCACTTGGGGACATGAAAGGAACCTCATTCAGGCATCCCCTAGTGGAGTTTCTCCAGCAAAAAATCCTTTCAGCCCAGAGTAATCTCTGACACAAAATTATTATTATATTACATTATTTCATATGAAATAGTTTAATTGTTTCAGTGTGTGTGCTGTAGTTCATTTTGTTGTATAGAAGTCATCACCATGGGTTTAAACTTCATCTGTCTTTTTTTTATTCCACTTTTATTTTAAGTGGAATAATGGTGCATAGATCCCCATAGTGTTTAAATCTAAACTTGGTTGTTATGTAAACGGTATGAAATATACATTAAAACAATAATTAGCTGTCATTCTGAGCTGATTTTTTTTATCATTGCATTGTCAGAAAAGGAGGAATGCCAGTTAGGTAAATAAACAGTTGAGATAAAGTACAGTTATCTAACAGGAAAGCATCTGCCCACAGTTTTTAGTGCTGGCATGACATAGCACTAAAATTGAAACAGATTTTTAAAAACAACATTCAGGCTGGATGTTATGCTAAAGTCCAAAGTCTATTATGAATGACACCCAGAAGATGATTTGAAATTACCTGCTAGTTGACCTAAATATTGCGCAAGATGTGCATCAAGCCGATATTAAATCACTTTTGAGTCTGTCAAATCTAATGCAAATGTGCCTGTAGATGTTTTTACAAATATAAACGTACCACAAATCCAGTTTAATAATTGGGATAAAAATTTGCAAACAATTTTCAATGAGGGAGTTAAGGAAACGATTACATCTCTGCCATTGAAATCAATGAAAGCTTAAATTGGGCCAGGATTGTGTTTTGAATGTTTGAATTCAGTGGTAACTCTTTGTTATACGACACGAGACTTTCTCTAATTACATTCATTGAAACAAGGTTTCTGAAATGTTAAACCTTCAAGGAAGGGTTGCCAAAATCAGCTCTTCAACCTCTCAAATTAAGAGTGCCAAATGAAAGTGGGAAAAGTACACAAATGGATGAAAGATGTGAAAAAGAGAAGTGTTGGGCAAGTATCCCTCAAGCAGAAAGATTCACTGAGATAGCCAAAAACAACCACAAAACAACACAAATGAAATCATGGCAAAACAGGCCCAAAAGTGCCGGCAGCAGAAGCAACAGCCAAAATGAAAGAAGTCATGATGGTCAGTGTCAAAAGTGAATTTCTCTCAACTTCAGCTTCCACTCTACAAAATGGAAAAAACAGATCAGACATATTCAAAATAATTAGTTGATGACTGAGGTTGGAAACTAGACCTGTCCGTAACCTTTGACCAAATGTACAGATCCAGATGAAATGGACGCATTTGTGCAATTCCAGGGCAAGTACACGATAAAGCTTCTTCTTCTTCTGCCGTATCTGAATCTGAATATTGGCGATTGTCATGGTGATCAGCCATGAAGGCTGTCCTGAGAATATAATGCAGTGGTCTTTCATCTTTCACATCGCAGTGTGACACCTGTACCTCTGATCCAGTTCCGTGAGTCACTTTCTGGTCCTGAGCCCTTTTGGCACTCAAAGTCCTCATTGGACCCAGGCCAGTATTGATGAAGCTGCTACCCTACATCAAGATGGATTCAAGTGGAATTTAATCCATTTGGGATTAATCCACATCCCGGGGAGTGACACCACCCCACAAGGGATCCTTTGTATCCCATACAGAATTCATTCAGTCTTTATTCACATGCAGTATGGATTGGGAGAAGACTTCCAAACACCCCTAATAGGTACATAGGAAGTTTTTTTTATATTGAGTCAGATCATTGGATATTGTCAACCCTGAATGACAGCAACTCTCTAGTGTTTCAGACAGAATCCATAGGGATCCTTGGTATTACCTCAAGATTTCCAATCCAAATATGAACTAGGCTCAACTATGCTTAGCTTCCAAAATCAGATGAGATTGGTAGGATCAGGGTGGTATGGTGTTAATCACGATGACAACAGTGATGATATGTGCCTATATTATTAAGAACACTACCACTGAGCACTATTTCTGTAAAACTGGTGTGGAAAGTAGTCTGCATAATCAAAAAATGATTTGTTAGTGTTGTTCGTGTAATTCATTTCAACAATCCATCATTAATTTATTTATATCCCACCCTTCTGGTGCATGTACCACGAAGGGCGGTTTCCAAACATATGAAAACATACAGATAGCAACAAATAAAGCAATTGAACAAAACACAACTAATAACATGAAAATGCAATGCAAAAAACATTAAAAGTTTTTTTAAAAAAAGCCTGGCGACCTTTATTAAGCCTATACTCTGCTATTCTGCCATAGAACATAGACTAGTATGCACCAGTTTTCCACGTTATGCTCTGTCACTGAAATAATAGGATAGCAGAGTGACGTCAACTTCTGCAAGGCCACACAATGAGTTTCTTGGCTGATATACCACTTGATCCTTGGAACTTCATGAAGAATAGCAAGCTGCATATTTCTAGGTACTGTACTTCACATGTGCATGTCCCTAGTTAAAGCCAAAATCAGCAGTTTAAATCCAATTGTTTGTGTTTCATTTTAAGAAAGGGTTTTCTGTAAATTCTTTTTTTAGAGCCCTGGTATTTCTTCTGATGGCTTTGATGGGAGTCTGGCAAAAGAGTCTGATACAGATCAGAATCTTTGAAGATTCTAGGAGAATATCCATCAGATTACTGCCAGTGACCCTGGGGGTGAGGAGATGGAAGGTTGCCTTGGAGGGCATGGAATCTGACATGAAGGTAAAGGTGCCAAACACACATATATACAAAAATTATATGGGTTTATATTTTAAAATATGTCCCTACAGTGTTTATGAGTAGCAGTGAGCCAGGAGAGTGATGAGTGAATTAAGAATTAATAAACATGTACTGTACTAATATTGATGACACTTCTACTCAGATGTGACAATTTTCTCAGCTTCCACTGAGTCATCATTGGCTTTAAACAAAACCTAAAGATTGACTCAAACACAAGAAAACCAGAGTAAAAAGGTAAATTTTATGGACGCTCCCTCCTCTAAACTCTCTCCATTTTTCACAGTTAACAACAAATTCACATCTTGTATTGAATTAGGACAATGGTCTCTCAATATTAAAAGCAAAGGCACATTGGTTCCTTGGGGAAAATATCCAAATTCAGATGGCAAATTTAGGATTATCTCACACATTTTTTCATTTTTATAAATTTTACTTGTTGTTGTTGTTGTTCAGTCGCATAGTCGACTCCGACCCTTTGCGCCCCGATGGACCATTTTCCTCCAGGCGCCTCTGTCCTCCACCATCCCCCTCAGCCCTCCCAGCTCTGTGCCCATTGTGTCTACAATGCCATCTAGCCATCTCATCCTTGGCCTCCCCCTTCTTCTTTTGCCCTCCACCTTTCCCAACATCAATGCCTTCTCAAGTGAATCCTCCCTTCTCATTTGATGTCCAAAGTACTTTAGCTTCATCTTTACTATTTGACCTTCCAATGAGCAGTCAGGGTTAATTTCTTCTAAGATTGACCTGTTTGTTCTCCTCGCTGTCCAGGGGACTCTCAAAACCCTCCTCCAACACCACATTTCAAAGGCATCTATTCTTCTACGTTCAGCCTTCCTAATTGTCCAGCTCTCACATCCATACATTACTACTGGGAAAACCATTGCTTTGACTATTCTAATTTTTGTTTTCAATGTGATGTCTCTGCTTTTCACTATGTTCCCCAGGTTTCTCATCGCTTGTCTCCCAAGAATCAGTCGCCTTTTTATTTCATGGCTGCAATCCCCATCTGCAGTGTTCTTTGATCCTAAGAATGTAAAATCTGTCACTGCTTCTACTTCTTCCCCATCTATTTTCCAGGAACTGATGGGGCCTGTTGCCATTATCTTGGTTTTCTTGATATTGAGTCTCAAGCCAGCTTTTGCACTCTCCTCCTTCAGCCCAATCAAGAGATTCTTTAGGTCTTCCTCACTTTCTGCCATTAGGGTGGTATCGTCTGCATATTTTACTAACAATGCATAATACAGTACAATACATAAAAATACAGAAATATACAGAAATGGACATAATTTATTTATTTTATTTTATTTATTTATTTATTTAGACTTATATCACCGCCTGCTTGCCATGGCGACTCAGGGTGGCTTACAGTCAGTAAAACAACAGTTACAGTATAAAATAAAATCACAGTACTATGATTAAAATCAGTAAACCTAAAATACACCTTGTTAAAAACATCTTTAGACGGTTAATAATAACAAGAACAGAAAAATGAAAAAAGAGATAAAGGCTTTTATACACATAATTTCCTTATTAAAGGTAAAGGTTTCCCTTGCTTGAAAGCCAGTTGTATCCGACTCTAGGGTTCAGTGCTCATCTCTGTTTCAAAGCTGAAGAGCCAGCATTGTCTGCTTCTACAGACATTTCCGTGGTCATGTAGCAAGCATGACAAGACACCGGAGCACACGGAAAGTTGTTACCTTCCCACCGAAGTGGTCCCTATTTATCTACTTGCAATATCTTGCTTTCGAACTGCTATGATGGCAGGAGCTGGGACAAAGACGGGAGCTCATTCCATCCTACAGTACTTGGGAATCGAACTGCTGACCTCCCGCCTTCCAATCAGCGTCTTAGCCACTTGAGCCACTGCAGTCCTTAATTTCCTTATTATCTGCAACCACCACCCTTGGAACCATACCTTGTTTTAGGTTTTTTCCCCTTTTTCTCCTAACTATATATCATTCCCCCCCCCCCCATCTCCAAAAATTCATATTCAGTAGACCCTCATGTAACAACATTGCTTGGATCCCCAAGTAGCGTAGCTACAGGGGAAATGTCGTTGTGCGGTTTTCAATAGCAGCTGCGCCATCTAGCGGCAAAAAACTGTCATTATCTGCACAATGACGTTAAAAGACATCGTTAATCCGCACAACTACGGTTTTTTGTCATTGTGCGGATAATCATGTGGCGAGTGATGATGCGTCAGTAAGCGGAAATGACGCTATTCGAACGTGTCATTAATCGAGGGTCCACTGTTTTCTTTTTTGGGCCTAATTTCCTTTTGAATCTTTCAAAACATAACAAACAAAATATTCCCATATACAGTATCATAAAAATTATTTCTTTCAGTTATTCCTTTTTGTACTCTCAAATCACAGGTTAATTTATCATTCAGGGCTTTTTCTCACTTTTCTTTATACCAGACTTTTATGTCTATGGAGATGTTGAATTTCCAGTTCTTTGCAATCAATAGTCTCATAGCTGTTACCATTATTATTACTAACTCTTTTTTATTTCTATCATTTTTAATATCATTTAAATAGTATTATCTCACACATTGTTATGTCCCACTACCTTCCTTGTAGAATATTCTCAGACATAGACAGTACCTTAGGTAAGAAGAAGGATCCCTAAAACTGGTATTTATGTTTGTATGGAGTCAAATAGAGTCAGATGACGCTTCTTCTAGACTTCAGGAACAAAGGCACATATATCTGGACAGGTACCCAGAATTAAGATGGAGTTGTTCATTTGCAGTGTAGCAAATATCCTAGAGCAGTGATGGCAAAGCATGGCACTCCAGCTGTTCTTGGACTTCAATTACTCCTGCTGATCAGGGCTTCTGGGAATTGAAGTTCAAGAACAGCTAGAGTGCCAAGGTTCGCCATTACTGTCCTAGAGCCTGGCTCACAAGATGGAAACATGCTCTGGATGGGAAATTTAAAGGCAACCCAGGAAGGGGTGGGACATCAACATAACCTTTTAAGATGCTCAACTGGAACTTAGCCATCCCTGAATCTTCTCTGGCTAGCTTTCCTTCTATCTCAGCTCCCTTATCCAGATCTATAGGGTCACTCTTGACATAAGAAAGGATTTGACCACATAAGGGAACTGACAAACCAAATGTCTGTCCTTGTCAGTAATATATGATGGACTATGTTTTATTAATTTTGGGCTTTCAACCATACTGAGATGCTATGCTTTAGAAAGAACAGTGTAAATATTATTGCAAGCCAATGTAACACAACAAATAGAGCAGAGGTCTCCAAACCTTTTGTGCCGGGGACCTGACCACGCCCCCAGAATAGCTGAGCAGATCAGACCGCGCCCCCGGAACATGGTGTGTTTGTGCATTCGCATGGATGCTTCTGTGCAAAAGTAGCCATTGTATTTCCTGGGTTGGCACTGAAGCTTCTGTGTATATGCAAAAGTGGCCATTTTGTGTCCTGCGCCAAACCAGGGCACAAAATGGCAGCTTTTCATCATACCTGTCAAGTATCCCGGATTGGCGGGAAATCCCGTAATCTAGCGCTCCTTCCTCCTCCTTCCCGCCATCATCCCGTAATTGGACAGGCCAGGAAAGGGGTTACTGCGCATGTGCACAGGGGTTACTGGGTTACTGCACATGTGCATTAACCCAGTAATCATTGCGTGCATGCACAGTATCCCAGTAACCCCTGCGCACATGCACAATAACCCCTTTCCTTGCTGAATGGGTTACTGTGCATGCATGCAGTGGTTACTGCACATGTGTACCGCTGCCTCTGACAGCCATGCATGCGCAGTAACCACTTTCCTGCCCGTTGCCTGGAAATTTACTGTGCATACGTGCCTGGCTCCTGGATTTTGAAAACCGCAGCTTGACAGGTATGCTTTTCATGCATGTGCGGAAGTGTCCATATTTACTTCCTGGTTTGGCAAGGGCATCGGGGGCCAGATGAAATGGCTTCGAGCATTCCTGGAATAGAGGGTTAAAGACGGATGTGGGAGAGACGGCTTCAAATGCCTGCTCAATTTTGATGCTTCCTGGATGATCTTTGAAAAATCTCATCACAAAATGATAGTAAACATGTCAATTTTATGTATGTCTGAGATACACATACTGTAAATCAACAAATAAATTCCTAATGTGACTCTTGGTTTTATAAGCAAAATCAGAATTATTGATTAAGGGTTGGTCTCATAACCAAAATCCATTTCACTGACATTTATCAGATAAGGCAGGATATCTCCTTTATTGTACTGACTATGTGTGTCCTTTTAGATTAAGAGACTCTTCCTTTTACCAGAAATACATCAGGCTTCAGAGGTGGGAGCATAATAACACAATGGTTTTAGCACTGATTGGTTAACTTCAAAGTGAGACAGTTAAAAATGAGTAATGTAATCACATCAGATTAAAGAAGAGACACCACGTCATATGCCTAGTGAATCAGTCTTACCGGACAGAAGCTGCTCTGCATAGATCAGGACTTTTATTCAGGCTTCTCTGTAGAAGTGATGGGGTGTGGACGTTATGCCCATGCCTCACCACTGCTGCGGGAGCTGCACTGGTTACCCATTTGCCTCCGGGTGCAATTCAAGGTGCTGGTTTTGACCTTTAAAGCCCTATATGGTAGTGGGCCGGGATACCTTAGAGACCGCATCGTCCCAAGAGCGTCTGTCCGTCCAACCAGAGTGGGCCGGAGGGGCTCTCTAATAGTGCCATCGGCCAGGGGGGCTCGCCTCTCTGGCACAAGGAGGAGAGCCTTCTCTGTGTCCGCACCAGCCCTTTGTAATCTCCTGCCTGTGGAACTGCGTCTCCAGACGGAGTTGTTGCCCTTTAGGAAAGAACTAAAAACCTGGCTGGCGGGCAAAGTTTGGGGTGCAGGTGGAGGGGTGGCTTCCGTTGGGTGGTTAATATAGGGGAGGATGCCTGCCCCATGGTTTCTTCTGTTCCTGCACCCCTCTCTTTTTAGGGGTGGGTTCTTATTGCTGGTTTTTATCTGTTTTATTTGTTTTTATCTGTTTTTACCCACTGTTGTGAACCGCCCGGAGTCGGCTTTGGCTGAGTGGGTGGTATAGAAATTTAACAATAAATAAATTAAATAAATAAATAAATAAATAAATAAAAGTCAAACCCAGAATGTGGAAACGTTTTTGGACTAGAAGTCCAACATTTCCCCCAGCCAGCATGGCCAGTGGCTGGGGGATTGAGGCATATTGTGATTCTTACGAACTCTGATTGTGCCATAAACACAACTAAACCAACTATTTCCATTAGGGAGGATTATTTTTTCAGATGACAGGATAAAATGTTTCAGAAGAGTGGTATTATAGAGCATTCCAAACATTTGTTAAGGCCTCAGTTTCAGACATTTAGCAGAAGTAACCTTGTCAGAAAAAAATATCTGAATTTCAGATCAATTTCTCATCTCTTATTACTCATTTTTCTTGGTGGTTAAAACATTGAAGAGTAATACATTATATTCTGAACATAATATAAACACAATGACCCCACCCCACCATAAGATTTAGCCTTCTGTTATTAGACGGTGGTGGCTTACTTGTTAAGAGGCTGACTGGAAGGTTGGTAAGTCAGCAGTTCGGGACCTAAGTACTGCATGACGGAGTGAGCTCCTGTGTCTGTCCCAGTTCCTGCCAACCTAGCAGTTCAAAAGCAAGAAATTGCAAGTAGATAAATAGATACCACTTCAGTGGGAAGGTAAACAGCATTCCGTGCACTCTGGTGTCTAGTCATGCCTGCCACATGTCCACGGAAATGTCTGCAGACACAGACAGCACTGACTCTTTGGCTATAAACAGAGATGGGCACTGAACCCTAGAGTTAGATACGACTGGCTTTTGAGCAAGGGAGACCTTTACCTTTAGTCTACATATTCCAGACATGTGGGATACATTTTTCTGTTGATTTCATAACAGACAATGTGGAGGAGATGGTAATGAAATATATTGTGGGATAGCATTGCCCATTTTTGTATCAGTAGCCCGTGGCCAACACAAAGAGACACACTTTATGTATGATGTACCCCTTTGCTTAGGCCATGAGCTACCATGGATGCCAACATAAAAATGAACAGATAATATTTTATTTGGACTCTACCATTTCACAGCTGACAGTGTAAGTCACATACATTTTAATGCTCCCAGTAAAAATGCAGGTTTGTGTGCAGTAATGTGAAAGTTAGACCTAGTGATTATAATTAGGTTTCCCTTGCTCGAAAGCCAGTCGTATCCGACTCTAGGGTGCAGTGCTCATCTCTGTTTCTAAGCCGAAGAGCCAGCGCTGTCTGCTTCTGCAGACGTTTCCGTGGTCATGTGGCAGGCATGACTAGACACCGGAGAACACGGAACGCTGTTTCCTTCCCACCAAAGTGGTCCCTATTTATCTACTTGCAATTTCTTGCTTTCGATCTGCTACGTTGGCAGGAGCTGGGATGAAGACGGGAGCTCATTTCCGTCCTGCAGTACTAGGGAATCGAACTGCTGACCTTCTGCTTCCCAGTCAGCGTCTTAGCGACTTGAGCCACTGCAGTACATTTAGCTGTGAACAAATATTCTTAGGATTACACTGCTGAAATGTTTGCCTTTGGCTAGATCATGATATAGAAAGTCTACTGCAAGATAGGCTTCCCTACCCCCATAGTCAGTTGACCACAGTTGACAGAGAGCTGCATAGCAGTTGTCTTTCACCAAAGCAACATCTGCTTTTACTGGCATAGTACAGTTTAATGGTTAGAGTGTTGGACTAAAACAAGGGTTTTCAACGTTTTCCCACTGCGGGCTGGACCATGCCTCCTCAGACAGCTGAGCAGGCCGGACATGTGTCCTCCACCCCGCTGTAAACGCTGCCATAAAATGTGTCCATGGCTGTCATAAATATGTTACGACAGCTGTGGATACATTTACAGCATGTTTTCGGCTGTTTTCATTGGTGGTGGCAATGGGTGCATTTACAGCCTGTTTTTGGCTGTTTTCGCCGCTTCTGTCACTTCCGGCCATGGTGGAGGTGGGGGGAGCAGGAGTGAGGGCAGCAGGCCACATGAAATGGTGCTGTGGGCCAGGACCAGTCTGTGGACCATAGGTTCCGAACCCCTGGACTAAGACATGAGAGATGCAGGTTGAACCACAACACTCATTGTGTCATCTTGAGCCATTCACTTTCTCATTCTGATGTACCTCATACAGCTGTTGTGAGAATAAAGGAGAAAAACCAAATACAATGCCTTGGCCAAGTTTCTCTGTGGGACTACCATGCATGGAACTAAAGTGATGCAAACAGTTACAGGTGTTTGGTGTCAGCCATTGCACCAGTCCCACTGGCAACTTTAGTTCTACTTAAAGTAATTCCAACAGGACACTACTCCTTAAGCTCATTAGGAAAAAAATGAAGCATAAATATAACTAATCAATATTACATAACAAATAATATAGCATATTTCCATTCTAGAACCCAGCCTTCTCTCTGTTAGATGTACAGAAAAAGGTAAAGGTAAATGTCTCACTTGCTCAAAAGCCAGTCATGTCCAACTCTAGGGGGTGCTCAACTCTGTTTACAACCACGGAGCCAGCACTGTCTGCAGACATTTCCATGGTCATGTGGCCAACATGACTAGATGCTGGAGTGTGTGGAACACTGTCAACTTTCCCACTAAAGTGGTACCTATTTATCTATTTGCATTTTCTTGCTTTTGAACTGCTCAGTTCCCAAGAGCTTGGAGAAACAACTGACATTCACTCTGTTGCACAGCACTCAACCTTCCAATTGTCAAGCTCAGCGCCTAAACCACTAAGCCACCATGGCTCTAGATCAGGGGTGCCCAACCTTTGTGCTCCAGCTGTTCTTGGACTTCAATTACCAGAAGCCCAAGTCAGTGCACCTGATGATCAGGGCTTCTGGGCAGTGGTGGGCTTCAGCAGGTTCACACCAGTTCACCAGAACCGGTGACAGAAATTCTGGCTGGCCCTGCCCATCCATGTTTTGAAATAAAGTAGTCCTAATTCAGGTGCAATGCAGGGCTTTCCCCCTGGACACGCCCACCATACTATGCCCACAGTGTGGTAGTAAAAATATTTGGAGCCCACCACTGCTTCTGGGGATTAAAGTCCAAGAACAGCTGGAGCACCAAGGTTGGCCACCCCTGCTCTAGATGTACAGAAACACAGATACAGATAAGCTGAATCTCAAACTTCAGTTTCTGGGCAGTACCAGTCCAGCAGGGAGCTATGCTCATTAAATTCCAACTACTTTCCCCCACTTTAATATAGACCTTCTTTCTTCTTACAAATGATGTTCAGATTAGATCTGCAAGTTCCTACAAGCATCTGGACTGGTGTGATTATCTTTGACAAGGAACAGCAGCAGGTAATCCTCTTATTCAGATGTGATGTCATTTATCTCAAATTATTCCTCCACCATCACACATCTATTGGGCTCCCTTTCATAAAGGTAAGTTGGGATGAGCAACTGACAGTTTAATAGGTGGGCAGGGACCAGGGTGGGACCCACTTCTAGTCATAATATGCTGAAGAAATCATGTTGACCACAGAGATAGAAAAAGGAATTACCCACATCTGGGGGAAAGGAGTAATGACCAAATTGCATTCCACAGAAAGAGACTCACAGACTGAAGCAATCTGGGACTTGCTTGTTAATACAATTGTGGATCAGCTTTATAAACAAAGCATAAAATTGCCCCCAGCATTTTGCAGCCATTCCCTCATCAAGTGTGTCTCCACCGCACGGTTATAACCTTTTTATTCCTGTCAACTGTCATGACCCCATTTTATAGAAACTTAAGATTTGTAGTTAGATGAGCTGCTTTGATTTCTCTGGTAGATAGCAATTCTGTTGCATCCAGAATTGGACTAGAGTTCTGTTTTGTATTGAGACACATTTGCAAGTAGCGCAAGGAGTGCTCTTGCAAGAGGAAAATGGCGGTTTCCCACCATTCTAATTAGAAACCTAAAGTGGCGCAAAAGCCCTGCAAAAGGCTTTTAGGCTAATCCAAGTCCTAGGATTGGTTACAGTTTTGGATCCTGTTCTCCATTGGTTAACTACACATACCCCCTGTTATGATTGGTTAGTTACGTTTGTCCAGCGGGTCACTATCTTGTATCCAGGGGTCACCGGCGAGGAGACAATATGTAAGCCCCACGGGTAAGCAAGGGTGGGGCCGGACCCAATCTATACTGCCTACTGTGTACAGGTAGCTGGGTAGCGCTAAGCCTGGGTCCCTCCATTATGCTACGCTTCTATGGTAGCTAGTTATCGCTCACTGCCGGGTAAGAGTCTGGAGGGACTGACTCCACTAGGATTGTATAGCCATCTCGGAATCCGGAACACCTTGTAAGCTCATCTCTAAGAGACTGTTAAATAAAGACTGTTGTTGTTTGTTCATCGTTGTCTCGGACTGATGCTTATAAGGGCCGGACATAACAAGTTCTCCAACAAATTCTCAAATTCTCCAACAAATTCTCAAATACTGTAGGATGAAGCCATGATAGTTAGAGTGAGCTCAAACTCCTATGTGCCTGTTGTGCAGCTGCATTCATTTTCAAAACACTGATGCACCCATACCCTGAAGATCATTTGTCCGTCATTTGTGACCTGAATAGCTACATCATTTATTTATGACAGAGGTTTATGGATTTAACATTGTCATTCACATAAAAAATAACCCTAAGCTTGAGAAACAATGTCTTGGGGTGACTCACCATAGGAGTCAGCAGGACATTCTTCTCAGATATGTAGAGGTATTTAAGACATTGCTTGAAAGCCAGTCATATACAACTCTAGAGTTCAGAGCTTATCTCTGTTTATAGCCAAAGAGGAAGTACTGTCTGCATCTGCAGACGTTTCCATGGACACCTGGCAGGCATGCCTTAACACCGGAGTGCACGGGATGCTGTTTACTTTCCTACCGAAGTATTTATCTACTTGCAGTTTCTTGCTTTCAAACTGTTAGGTTGGCAGGAGCTGGGACTGTTATGCAGTACTCGGGAATCAAACTCTGACCTTCCAGTCTTCGAGTTCAGTGTCTTAACTACTTGAGCCACCGAAGTCCCTCGTTAAACACATTACAGAATATTTTACAGATGGTGAGCTAAGCTGTAGCAAATGAATGTGACTGTCAGTTTCTCATTCAGCAAAAATCTTAGGCAGAGATGCTCTGCTGCTAATGTTGTCATTATGCACGGCAAAGGTTTCATTCTTGTGCTTTCTCTGAGGGGCTCTTTTGTTTTCATGCCTTTTATATGTACATCAGTCCTTTTGTTCAACACAATATAAGAACATAAGAACAGCCTTGCTGGAACAGGCCACAGCCCATCCAGTCCAGCATTCTGTCTCACACAGTGGCTCACCATTTCCTTAGCACAATATATATGTGCTAAGCTTATCATCTAGTGTGCCCATGGGCTGCGGTCAAGCCTGTGGATTCATTGTCAATACCCTCATCTTTAATAGAGTACAACAGGAGTAAGTTGTGCAGGCTGATTACAAAATGGTGAGAACTGTTTTATGAATGATGGACTGGGCAAAAGTTGTTTATCTTTGCAAAGCTTCTAGCTCTGAATCAAAATATGCTGTCCTTGCTTCTGGAATGTACAAGTGTTTGTATCAGTCTTCCTGTGCGGCATGCTTATGTTAACATCAGAAAAGCTGCTTTTTAAGTCCTATGATCCCAATGTTTCTCCATCAAATCATAGAAATATATAACACGTAGATGATCTAACAGCTAGCCACATTCTCCTTAAAGAGAATAAGTCATATCCCTTTTTCATTTTTTCTTAATTAGTGGAGCTTCTGTTATAGCCAGAAAAATCATTATCTGTCTTGTCTTTTCATTACATATTTTTGGCAGAAAACATGTACATATGTGTTTTGTGCATGTGGTTTCATGGAATGATTATTTATCACATGTAGTGAATTTGTAAAATACATAGCTATCTTTTTTGGCAGATAATATAGTTTTCAGATGCCCAATGATTTTCACCATCACTTCTTAATGTAAATGCCTAAATTGATAAAATACCAAGTAAAATATTTTGCATCATATAGACCTCAAAGATCACTAACCTTAGATACATCTTCTAAGTGTATAGGCCACTTTATAGAAACATTTAATTTCATTTAATTTAATATTTCAATTTGTTCGCTGCCCACTCAGGAATGCCCGACCCAGGGTGGCTTACATAATCTAAAACCCCATAGAATAAAAGCAGTTTAAAAACCCCACCCGCATTAAGAGAATACCACCCACCCCGAGAGGCAGAGAGAGAGTACATCTCATGGTACAAGCCAGCGGGCAGGAGCCACATTGCCCTCAGGGCTCCACACCTGCCACGCCAGCCAGGTCTTAAGTCCTTTCCTGAACATTCATAATAACTGAGAACTGTTACCCCTTGAACAGCTCCTTCTGCTGTTCCTAATAAATCAGATGTGTACATGGAAACCTGTGTCCAAATATAGATTGGGACAACCACTTCAGAGTGTTACAATGAAAATAATTTTTGACAATCTTTTCTGTTTCACAGATGTGTGTTTCTACAATTTGGAAGAGAAGCAGTTTCATTGCCTTTAGCTAAGGTGTGATTTGGCAATTGGTGCAAATACCTCAGTCATAACTATGGGCATTAATTGCTACAAGATAAAACAAGTGCAGTTGGGTGAAACCATAAAGCACTAGACCACATTTGGGAAGATTCAGCAGCAAACTTTGAGGCAAATATTTCAGACATGTTACATGACCTTGTGGCAAAAAATAAATGTACCCACAAGTTTAATCCAATGAGAGCCATAAATGCACAGTGAAGGATGTGACAGGAATGGTATAGGCCGAATGACTCTGCTTGTATTTGATAGAGACCAATTATTTTAAGGCAGGAGTTCTCAACCTTTTAAAGCTGGGGGCCGGGTAACACTCCCTTAGACAGCTTCAGGGGTCAGACGGCCATTTTGCTCTTCCTCCACCACATGGCACTTCCTGGGCTGGTGGAGGCAATGGGGGGCCACATGCAATGGCATCGCTGGCCGCATCCGGCCCATGGGCCGCAGGTTGAGAATCTCTGTTTTACGGGATACTGGTTTTCTAGTTCCTAGACACTCCAAGAAGTTGCCCAGCACCCTTACATTGGTGTGCTTCAACCAACTTTTGAGTGGACAAGCGTGCTCAGCACAAGGCTGTATGTCTCTGGAAACAAGGGCACTATATGAGTGCTTTTCATAGCACCATGCTGTGTCTCAGTAAAACATCTTGCCTTCATGCCTCCTTTCCCCCAGAGAGGCAATGAATGGGGTAAATGAATTCATGTCCAGAGAAGATGCAGTTGGTTTTATTTAGCCAAGGGCACTTTATGGAAAGCATTTTAAGGTGCAACTGAGGAAATGAAGATTATAGCAGACTAGGAAGTAAAAAGGAAGGACGATTCACAGTTTATGTTCAGTTCTGTGGTGGTGGTTGGTAGTGTTTAGAAGGCAAGATTCTTGAAAGAAAATGCTGTTTTGAGGTAATTGTCAGGTCTTCCGATCTACTATTAGTTCTAAAGGCATGAATTGACATGCATACCTAGAATTCCCCTGATTGATGTAGTTTTTCCTTCATTTTTTCCTGAAAATAGCTGAGCTCTCTACATATTGTCTGGGTTGGCACATCACTCTTCCTTCACTGAAATGAATGGGAATTAGTGTGTGTAGCAAAAATTAACGGCTGTGTGCAGTGGTGGGATTCAATTTTTTTTTACTACCTACGCTTTGGGCGTGGTATGGTGGGCATGGCCAGGGGGAACCCTGTGTTGCACCTGAATTAAGACTACTTTATTTCAAAACATGGATGGGTGGCGCCAGCTAGAATTTCTGCTACTGGTTCTGGTAAACTGGAGTGAACCTGCTGAATCCCAACACTGGGTGTGTGTGAGGAGTCCTGGCCTTTGGTTTTATACATTTCACTGACATATTTGTTTTCTATACACGTACTTTCAAAGGCACAAATGACAAAACAGGGCATGCCCTAAATTAACAGAAGTGATGAAGTATCTCAATAAATTTACCCCTTTATGTTTCTCTTTCCCTGAATTCTCAGAAGTTTCAAATGTTACACAACTTTGATGTGATCAGGAGACAAACTGAGTCACATTTTCTGTTTTTCAATTTTTTTTGGCATATCCAAAACTGAATATTCACCATTAGCCCAAGCCACTTTACACTGCAATTTCACACCTGAAGCTGGAACTAAATCTGATGCCTTGAAAAGGCATCATTGTGACTCAAAAGAGCACTATAGCAATGACACACTAATATATGAGACCATTAGGTCCTGAAGTGGATTTTAAGCAATTAAGTCAAATAACACAGTGTATTGAGCTAAATTGTATGGTTCTCGTGCAAGAAAAATTACTTAGGAAGTAGAGAAACAAAATACTGCATTCTGTTGTGATACACTCTTCATAAAGTAACCATGATGTCTCCAAGCTGAAGAACTGTCTGGCTAGGAATGCCATTTAAACCATGTTTCATACTTGTTAACTTCATATATAATATCTTCATTCAATTAATACGTCCAGATTAACTACACTGCTCAACTGGCAATGATACTGAAGCAAAGTGAGATTCTATATTAATATTTGTTTCATAATTTTACTAGATGTTCCAGAGTTTAAAGTTTAATTGTAACCCTATTACATCATGTCCCATGCAGTTTCCATCCTATTTCCATATGTCTTAAACACAACTCAGTATGCAACAGATAATGTCCATGGTAATTTTTGTTTGGTCTCCAAAAGTTACATCATTAGTGTTAAAGCATTGTAACCAAGTGAGATTTGGGCCATTATTTTTTCTCTGACAGCAAACTGCTATTTCAACTTAGACTAAGATGTTTTACATAACTAGTTCCTTTAAGAGTGTGGAAAATTACTGCACTGTGGTTGTGCTGAATTTTAAGGGAAAACTAATGTTTTTTTTCCCCAAAATGAAATGTTCTACCTGCTCATATTTTTGAAATTAAATCCCATGACTTCAAAAGCAGCACACTTTTGTAGGTGAAACTGTGTTGAGATGAGGATCCCACCCATTGTGAAGGTGTCTATGACTTTTGAGGACAAATATGGAGATTAAGGGCAACATCAGCAGGAAAGTGATAAAGGTGCATCTAAGATTTATGGATACTTATGAAAAGAAGCCATTAGTCATGTAGCATTCATTTCTCTAGGTCTAGATTTCCTTGTTGCTAGTCCTCATGAAACTTGTGCCCATGCTGTTGCTCAGCTCCATTCAGGAACAGAGTGGAAAGGAGAGAGTGTTAACCGCATTTTCTCCCCTCTTCTGCTCAGGGTTTAATGGGATTCATATTCCTTCATTGAGAAATGTGCACTTACCACTGTAAAGATGAACCATGCCAGTGATCCAACTGACAGCACAAAAGAGTAGAATACAACAATGTATTTATGTGTCAAGTTATGTTCCTGGCTATTTCTTTCTCTCTTAACAGGGTTGACGAGAAGATAGGAATGGAAGGTCCCTACTGGAGTACAGAAAGTATTCATCTAGCCCAGCAAATCTGCTTGTAGCAGTGTTTGGGAAGGTCCCTCTTAGAAAAGTATAAGTCAGGGCTTTAAGAAAACAGCCTGTACTTTTGCCGACTCCAGAATGTGGTGGTCAGAAATACTGCACACTTCTTTACAATGTGGAAATTCCATTTAAGTGATTGCAGATAACAGTCATCATCAGGCCTACTCTCTACTGTTTCTTACATTTTATAAGAAGAATGTTCTCTAGTGGCCTCCTGCTCCACCTTGCAACACTGAGTTCTGTCCATATATGTAGTGTGTGAAGATGTACAGCAGCAGCAGTTCATAAAGAGCAGCTTGCACATTCCTATCCCATTTTTAAAAAACTGGAATTGTGCTTGCTAATTTTGTATTGGATTTCCCCGTCCTCCGCTGGCATGTTTCTTCTACACTGCTTTGTTTTCATTATTCATAGAATAATGTCTGGGTAAATTTGGTTGCAAAAATGGCAGCAAACATCCTATTGTAGAATGGAGGCCACCATAAATACACAGCATGCAAAAGGCAATGTTTAGAAACTGTGATCCTACTTCCATCGATATATGAGAGTTCCATATATCTAGAACATAAAATATTATTTCTTTAGACAATGAAATGTAATGTTGACTATGGATATGATCTCACAGCCCCTTGCTCTTGTTGAGAAACTGAGAACAATATCCCACTTTTTTTCCTCACAGGGAGATTTTTTCCTACTAATTTCCCCTCTCCTCCTCCAAGCAATCTCACATATTACTTGAATATTTTGTTAGCTTCTTTTTCCCACAGACAAAACACCAGTCTACACAGAATTATTATGAACCTTCTGTAATTACAAGATTCCTTAGAAAGGGCATTAAACTGTGTAGAATTGGGTGACTTTTTTATACAAAAGAACAGACAAAACATGGGGAAAATAAGACAACCAAGATTCTTTTCATAGGAAGCAGAAAAGTCTTGGAGCATGTCTTAACGAGTGCTCATCACACTCTTTCCAGCTCTTGGGGGTCAGTCTGTGTGCAAAGTGTCTGCATTTCATGGATGCTGGAGCATCTCAACCTTACCCCAGTATTTCTTTCAGAACCCCAATTTTTTTATATTGTTGAAAAATACAGTTTCATTTTACACTTTCCCTGCTCCTCTGCAGAGGGATAGAGACAGTGTAATTTTCTTCCTTTGCCAATTGTTGTATCATCTCAGTGTCTCACTAAAATGTCACAGAGAAAGATAATTTTAAAAAAATCCTTCTTCATATTAGTAATGCTCCCTCATCATGATCTATAAACATTGTCCATCATAAATATATGACCTTTTATGGAAACAAGACAAGGTTTCTGTTTATTTCCCATGACAATAAAACTTCCAAAATCCAGAACCTTTCCAGAAATAATATACACAGCCCATATAAGTTTTCAGTAGTTTTATTGAAAAATGCCTCTTTTGTTTCAGAAATAAATAATATAAGGCAGTGAAATTCACAATTTGCAGTTAAAAATATAAAAGCAGCAATTCTATATCCATAGTCTTGCAAACAATTTCCAACTGCTTTTTTTCTGATAACTACGAAACATTATATTCTGTAGGAAGGGGAATCGTACTAAATATACAACACAAACATGCAATTCATCTCTGCAGGATTGACTGCAATTTGGCATAAATGTTAATGTTTCTAAGACACGATTTAAGCCATTGTTTATTAATTTTAGCTTTTTAAAACCCTGTATCCAGTTGATACAATGATGTCAGCTACTTTATTTAACATTTGTGGTTGTTAAAAGAGATGCATAAGAGCAGTATATGCCCTGCAAGGTAAAGCAAAGGAAAGAAACATTGACATGTGAAAGGAAACGTTTCTTTCACTACTAGAGAATGAAGGTTTGTAACTTCACTAAGTAGTTGAGAAAAGAGCAAAGAAGCTCCATTTACTGAAGCATCCAGCTTTGAGAACACCGGGAGCAGCTATGAAGGGTTTTGTAAAAATCCCCTTAAAGAGACTGTAGCCAGGATCATTTTAATGCACTTGTTAAAATTCTATGCAGCTGCTGTAAGCTAAAATATTTTACAGGCATTTCAAGAGCAAGAATGAATTATAGTACGTTTTATTGTTATTCCCACACAAAGCTGATACTCTTTGGAAGATGCTACTGTACTGCTTCAAAGAACAAATTAGGCATGCCCAGTCAGTTCTCTGGATATCCACCTGTGTGAAAATAGCAATAACAAAAACAACCAAGCAAAAAAGGCAGGGGAGAGGGAATGAGGAAGTAAACCCTTTATGGTTTTGTTTTTGCTTTCTTTGATAATGATCTTTTCCAGCGCATGTGGTCAGGATATCCCGGGGAATGCATATCAGCTCCATAGTCCTCATACTCGTCATCTCTTCTTTCAGACTCCACTGGCACTATGTAGGGCTCACTTTCAGGCTGATAGGGTCCACTTTCAGGTGCATAGGGCTCTGGTTGAAAATAGTTGTCCGATTGAACAGTACAGTTATCACATGTTTTTTTGAATCCAAAGATTTTGTCAAGCTTTTTTTAAAAAATTCAGTGAGGATGGTACGGGCATAAATATATTATGGCTTTAATCCTAAATGCATTAAACTTGGAAATGGGTTCCTTTTCAAAACACGAACTTACTTACAGGTAAACAACCCTAAACCAATGGTTCATGTGATACACATGAAGATCTCTCCCTCTGAGAAAGGGAACTGTGAGAGGCTGCTCCCACCTTTCAAGTGATGTACCCTTATACTGGGCCTCTTTGTACACACTGGAGAACATGATTGTGGACAATGTACTATTTCTTTCTGTGCTTGAGCAATGGTTACACTGCTTTTTGAAACAAAATGCTTTCCTAAAGCAGCTCAAAATAGAGGAAATTTTTAAGCAAAGACCACATTATTACAGTTTCTAAAACTTTGAGAATTAAAACCCTCGGCTGGTTTACTCAGGAGCAAGCCACTCAGCTTTCAGAAGGGCTTAATCCCAAGCAAGCATAGGTTTGCAGTTTAGTTAATCTTTCATTTTGCACTTTAGAACAATCCATTTTTCACAATGACTTTCATTCTGGTGGGGGAGGGAGAAATGTATAAAACAAGGGGGAAAGAAACCTGGCATAAAGGATAATGTCAGATACAAAATACCAAGAATAAAAATGAAAAGGTGTTCAGATTTCAATCCTTCTAATTAAAAATTAACTTTAAAATTAAGTGGAATTGAAAGCAATGGAATTTAACTAGATCACAGCTATGTTTGTTCCATTCACTGATGCAACTGACTTCAGCTAGTTCAGGACCTTAATGTATTTTTAGCACTTAACTGAAAGTTGATTAATGAAGCTGGATCAAAAGGGAAAACCTCAGGCATGTAGTGTTCATTTTATTTTCTAGGGTGTGGCCACCATTTACACAAAGGTACTCCCAGTAGCCATATTGAGCAAATATTATTTCCAGGCAGTACTCTTTTTCCCCCTCAAGCTGGTGTTGGAGAAACACCAAATACTGCAGGAAAATTAGAAGCAAAATTGATAATATTTTTCTGCATTTATCAGATGATTACATATACAAAAAAAAGCCCCATGCTCTGAATCAGATGACATGATGGTGAGAATGATGACATCAAGCAACAGAAAGAAAGATTTCTAGACATTTCCAAAGGGTTAGGACACCACATAGAAAAGGCAGCAATCATAGCAGCAGGCTCCAATGCAAAAGCACAACGTAATGATGTTAACTATTTTTAACATGCTTGTCCCCATACAAATCATTTACAAGCCACAATTAGTTTACTATTTACATGAAGTCATTGCTCTTTCACCAAGTTAAATGCATCACAATGTTGCACCCATCAGTTAATAGTTTTATAAGCCTTGACTGCCACTGAGGATTCGTGGCACTTCTTTTTTGCAAAAGGTTTGGAAAGAAAGGGGAAGGATTAGAGGCTGACTTTTCCTCCCTTGCTTTAACATTTGAAACCCTTTTTAGTCCTTTATTACATTTGGGAAGACTTGTTAGTAAGGATATAAAAAAGGGGGATCCCCTCATTTTAGGAGCCCAACACGGTTCATTATCTATACTGAAATACTCATACTGATTCAGTTCCTAATAAGCATGTGCGCAAACATCTCAGAAACAGGATTTTCACTGTATTCAAACTGTAAGCAGCACTGGTGACTTAGAAAATGTGTTAGCCGGAACCTGAAACAGGTCAAAGATGGTGTTAGTTTTCAAGGCAGGACAGCTGTGCAAAAATATCTTCTTTCATTCATCTAAATCCATCTACAAGGGTTAAATTACATGTATATATCTATATATGTATACCAGGATGCTCTCTGCAAGGAAAGCACTGCGAAAATATTTTCATTTTTTAAAAATTGGATTAATTATTGATTTTGTGCAAGTTCTGCATAATAATTATTAAATTCATTCGACTCTTAACTTTATGCATTTGTGTGTACATACATATATATATATATATATTCAACTATACATGCACATTATAATAGTTGCAAACAACATAACAAACAGCAATACCATGTTTTATGTATTATAAGGTGCTACAGTGCACACAAACAAACTGGTTATCAATTGTGAGGAACCTGTTTTTTTAATACTGGTTCCACATTTATGGCATTCAATTTTTTTAATGTTATTTCCCCTTCCCCGTTTGTTTTACAGATTGGATACTCCAATGCCAATGGCTATCCAGCACTTGTTTCTTGGCAGCTCATTGTTTAAAATTGTTTGTTCTATACAATAGTATTCAGTAATAAAATTAAAGCTTATATGGAATTTAACTTAGAACAAGTCATATGAGCATGACCACCACCCCCAACCCAGTGTGTCTGCACTGTATCACAGAATGACATTTCATCTTGGAAAATTAGATAGTAGGTACTAATTTTGTATAGATAATCTCAACATTAATCAGAAGGCCGCACGGAGAAATTGCAAACAACTCTGTTCTTTTTGTACTTTAGATGAGTGGTCAACCTTGTTCAGGAGAAGAGGTTTGGGAGGAGGAGGAGAAGAAGAAGAAGAAGGAGAAAATGGTCATTTAAATCCTAACAGAAAACTTAATATGCTCCTAACACTGTATGCATGAGAGATAAACTGCTACTAAATGTAAGCAGTACTTCCAACTTAGAACAAAAAGTCATTTCTAATTTGAGTAGCTCAATAAATTTTACAAAAGTACTTTAAATAATGACTGATTGATTATTTCTAAATTTGCCACACTTAGAAACAATAGACTATCAAGAGTCTGGACTACTGTTTAGGTGTGAATTCACTTCATTTGTATTTCTCCTAGAAGATTTATTTCCACAATGCTAGTCAAACAAGTATTTCAATATGGTACTCAAGGATGCTTACATTCCTCATAACCTACCTGGATATCCTTGACCATTGTAAGCAATGCTAGAACATTGGGATGAATCACAGTATCCAGTAGGGCCGGGGGGACCTCTGATACCCGCATTACCAGGACGGCCAGGTGGGCCAGGCGGTCCCCGTGAGCCTGCAGAACCTGGTGGACCAACTCTGGATTCTCCTTGTGGACCTAAATTCAGGGGAGAAAATTGATGATACTATATCCATATTAATTCAAAATAAGGCAGTCTGATAAAATTAAAGTCTCCTTTTGCTAGCATACTTTCATTTGGCGACTTTCATTGTGCAACTTTCATTGTGTGACTGAACTTTGTGAATGTTGTGCAACTTTCATTGTGCGACTGAACAACAGCAACATATGATGTCAATGAAACAACTACAAGGAACCCAAGATGTAGCTCATCACTAGTTGATTCTCTAATTTTCAGGTCTTTGTTCACAGAAAACTGAATTGGCAAGATCTGACTCTGTGTAAGGTAAGAGGGTCTCAAGAGGCACTCCTCTATTACATAGCCACGCTAGATTTCAATTAAAAGCAAAGTTTCTGCACTCCTGCAGCTTCAGAATGGATGAGATAATGTTTTCTTTGGAACAAATAATAATCATGGCTAACAGAAACATACAGTCTAAACAAGTGGAATTAACATTTGTTGGAAATTTCTTAGCAAATCTGTAAAGAAAAAGCAAGTGTTTCAGCTAGTAAATTAAATGGAGAGGTTTAACAAGCGCCTGATTACTTCTGCCTGGACATCGGAAAATGGTGAAACTGTATAAAAAGAAAAAGAAACTCTGAAGGTCTTACAATCTGACCACTGCACACTATAGAGCAATTTTCAATGCATAAGAGAGGATGAAGGAGGGGTAAGGACTTACAAACTCTAGTGTAAATGTAAAATGACAGATGGAATATAAACCTCAAAGATTCAGTGGGCATCTCTATTCACCATTACTGTACTTGCATTGCATAGAAACGTGTCAGCATGAAAACATTTAAAAGCCTGTGTTTTAATACTGTAATAATTGTTTTCAACTTTTACATTCTCTTTTTAATAATGTAAGCCACCTTGGGAGAAAGGCAGAGCAAACATCAATCAATCATTCATCTTGTTTTCAAACATAAATTGAACTTATTATTACACACTCTGTAAAATTATGTATATCAGAGGTAGAGAACTCACCTGGTGGCCCAGGCAATCCTCGTGGCCCTGATGATCCTATTCCTCTTTCACCTTTCTCTCCAGGTATCCCTAAAACACAATCAAGAGGTATGAAAGACATGCCAGAGAAATAATTGTTCATGCTTGTAAAATAGATTCATTGTTTGCTTGCTGAATTTTTATATCATTCTTCTGACATTAGCGTCACTCTGGAGGGTTTACATTAGCTTGCAAAAAGTAGGGTTGGTCAAAAAATAAAAAAGCACATAAGAAAAATAGATAAAAGGTAATAAACATATGGTAATCAGCAAGGGCGACATTTTCATAGGGGCAAGATATTCTGGAAAGGTTCTTTATAAAGCTTGGCCTTTACTAACTTTCAAAAAGTCTGAAAGGAAAGAGCCTGGCAGACCTATGCCAGAAGGGTATTCCAGAACCCTGGGGCCACCACAAAGAAGGCCCTATTTCTAGTCGAAGACTTTCAAGCCTTACTTGGGCTGGGCATCCACAACCCCCAGGCCTGTGAGAATCATGTTGTATGGGCCAAATCCCTCCAAGAGAGGTAGTTCATCAGGTACCAATGTCCTAAACCGTTTGGGGCAGGGGTTCCTAACCTTTTCAAGCCTGGGGCTGGGTCACGCTCTCTCAGTCAGCTTCAAGGACTGCATAGCTATTTTGCCCTGCCTGCACAATGTGGGTGGCCATTTTGTCCAACAGCTTCAAAGGGGTGGCCATTTTGTTTCTCAAATGCCCTTGAAGGGGTGGGAGGCCACATGAAATGGCGATGTGGATCTGATCCAGCCCACAGGCCTTAGGCTGGGAACCCCTGGTTTAGGATTATGTAAGTTAAAACCAGAACCTTGAATCTGGGATGGAACCAGTGTAGGTGGGCCAGCATCAGGGAGATATGATCAAATCTCCTCACCTCTGACTCCAGCAGAGCAGCTGCTTTCTGTACCTGCTGCAGCTTCCATACTACCTTCAGAGGTCACTTCATCTACAGTGTATTGCAGTAATAAATTCTCGAAATCATCAATGCATGAACCAGTGTTGTGAGGATCAAGGAATGGGCAAAGCCAGTCTATCTGCCACAGATGGGAAAAGGAAGACCTGGCCATGGCAGATATTTGTTTCTCCATAGAGACAGCTGGGTCCAGAACAACATCCAGATCCTGAACAAGGTCTTTCAGGGGAAGGTTAAAACCAAGCCTATTGGGCAACCTGCCAAATAACCAGATTTTTGTATTGACTGGATTCTATCTCAGTCTGTTAGCCCCCATCCAGTCCAATAGCATGGTCAGGCAATGGTCCAGTACCTGAACAGTATCCATGATGTAAAGGAGAGATAAAGTTGCATGTCATCCAACATATTGATGATGATACACTCCAAATCTTTATATGAACTCACTCAGAAGCCTCATATAGATGTTAAACAACGTTGGGTATACAATTGATCCCTGCATTATTCTAGAATGTTGCACCCAGGAGGCCAAATCAACACCCCAAGCTAAACTCTTTGACACCATCATCAAGGAAGGACTGGAGCTAGCCAAAACAGAGCCTCTGACCCCAAACCCAGTGAGCCTGTCCAGGAGGATACCATGGCCATTGGTATCAAAGGCATCAGAGAGATCCAGGAGGGCCAACAGTGTAGCATTACCCCCAATTGGCCTCTCTTAGGAGGCCATCTAGCAGAGCAACCAATGCTGTCTTGGTTCCATGGTGAAGTCCTGAACCCTGATTAAAATGGATCTAAACCAGTGGTTCCCAATGTGGGGCACATGCCCCACAGGGGGACTTCAATTCATGGAAGCCTAAGTCAGTACATTGGCTGATCAGTGTTTTGGGGAATTGACTTAGGCATCTGAAGTCTAAAAACTAAAGGTTGGGAAACACTGATCTAGACTATCAGTACCCTCCAAAAATGCCTATAAATGGTCAGCCACTACTCTTTCTGCCAGCTTGCCCAAAAAAGGGATGTTGGTGACTGGTTGATAATTATTTAGATCTTCCATTGACATATTAGCTTCTTTTTTTTTTTAAAGCATAGGCACACAATTGCTTCCTTCAAGCAGGAAAACATATAACCCTCCTGCAAGGATAAGTTGATTATCTGTGAAGTCCATTCTATGGTTGTACCCTGGGCAAATTTCAGCAGCCATGAAGGGCAAAGGTGAAGCCATGGCCTTACAGTGTGCAAGCACCTTGTCCACATCATCAGGTGTTACAGGTTGAAATTGATCCTAGACAACTGGATAAGATGATGCATTGGACATTTCTACCTGATTAACTGCATCAAAAGAGGGGTCAAGGTCCCTTTGGATAGCTTCAATCTGCAAGTGGAAACAAGCTGCAACTATATTGTAAGTGACCATGTTCATTGAAGAAATTTTATCTGACCAGTAGAAATGAGGTCCCAAACATAGAGTTCTATTAGCAGCCTCAGTAATGAGCTTGATATTATAAGCTCTCTTTGCTCAGATTTTAAGCACTGGACAGTTTTTTTTTAACCACAGCTAAATTGACATCCAAGGGAATTTTCCTCCAATTACACTCTAGTCTCCTCCCATTTTTGCTTCATTGCTCACAACTTCTCATTGTACCACAGTGAGGAGCAAGCTCTGCATCAGAGAAGATGTTTAGGAACGATCATGTCAACCAGCCAGGATACTCCGCCATACCACCTAGAGAACTGGGTTTTGACAGGAGAACTAACCAGATCAAGTGGACCACTACCTAGGCCTTTTGAAACCCATCCAGGTCGAAGTGCTTCTGGGGGTGGACCATCCTGATCAGGTTATCCTGTAATCTACATCAAGGTCTTTTGTATTACCACTGCCTCATCTAAAAGCTATGTTAAAGATACCATGTTAAACCCTGTATGAAGAGTAAACTAGAATATCGCTGCATCTGACAGCAAGCCAACTGTGATGACAGTTTTCAAGAAGAATGCAAAATACAAGGTCTCTTGCTCAAAAGCCAGTCGTTGGAGAGTATGGAATGCTGTTACATTTCCCACTAAAGTGGTACCTATTTATCTATTTGCAATTTCTTGCTTCCAAACTTCTAGTTTGGCAAGAGTTGGGACAGACAATGGATGCTCATTCCATCACTGTGTGTGTGTGTGTGTGTGTGTGTGTGTGTGTGTGTGCGTGCGTGCGTGCATGCGTGCATGCGTGCGCGTGTGCATGTAAAATGCAAAGGTATTGTGACACCTTTGAGATGAATATACTTATCCTAGTGTAAACTCTCCGAAGAAATACACTGCAAACAATAGTTCACATAGAAATATGTGTTGATCTCAAAGATGGCATGATACTTTTGTTTGTTGCCATTACTTATAATAACATAAGCTTTACTTTAGAACTTACCTCTCTCTCCAGGTGGCCCTTGCATGCCAGGTGTTCCTGGGAACCCAGGCCTGCCTCCAGGTCCAGGTTCTCCTCTTGCCCCAGCAGGTCCAGAGGGTCCTGGCGGCCCTGCTGGCCCAGGCTGGTTACGATTAGAATAGTAATCATTTGGAATTTGATTCAGCATTTGGTTAAAACGAGACATTTGCCCTTAGGAGAAATAAGATAGCTTATATCAAAACATGCACAACACCATTTTATTTAAGTATGACAATTGCTGGTTAATGTGGTAGGCACCCCTGGATTAAGAGGAGTGAGATATACTCATAGAATGAGTTTGCCCAACAGATGTTGGAGATGAAACTAACTTTTTATGTTAAAATAGCACATAGTTTGTCAATACAGGCATATTTAATAGTATGATGTCTTTGAATTAATCCAATTTGAAGCACCATACTAGAGCAATGCAGTTAATGGGAGGCAAGTGTGTGCGCACCTTCAACAATCCTATCCAGCTTGCTCTCTCCACTCAAACTTGGATCCTGCATTCCCTGACTGGGTAGAGTTGGAACAGCTGGATGAAGATAATGGCTATGAAATTTATTTATTTATTCTCCATAACACTCTGGTACAATAAATGCCTATGTGCACACACTGCAAGGAACAGGGGAATAGACTGGAAAACAACACTGCAACAGACTAGACCTCAAGCTTGGTTCTCCAGGTGTTCTTCAACTTCAAATACCAGGAGCCCAAGTCAGGACACCTGCTGATCAGGGCTTCTGGGAACTGAAGTCCAAGAACTTCTGGAAAGCCATGTTTGGTGATCCCTGGACTAGATCAAAACCCCAGCCTCCTTTTGTCTTAATTGCTGCTGCTGACACAGAAGATGACCTAACACAAACCCCAGAAGGAATAGACAAATTTGACCAGGACTTGCTGCCATTGTTACTACCTTAAAGATAATTAAAGGTCAGCAGTGGAAACAGAGGGGTAACCATAGCCCACCCCTGAAAAACACAAAGTGACAGCTGTAGGAAGAGGGGCCAAACTTAGCCCTGGTTAGATATTTCCATAGAAAGCCATCAATTGCCAGCAGCACAGAGAGGACCAAACCCAAACTAATTCCCCTTAAATGTAATTTTTCTTGAATATCATCTCCCCAGAATGGAAAAGAGACCAAAAGCAAGCTTTCAGTTACCCAGCCAGAACTCTTTCCCATTCAATGACTTGTTTGCTATCCATTGGGATTGATCAAAGTTTGGAATCACACTTTGAAAAATATATATAATTAGCTACATTGCTCATTATGTTACATTTCAAGCACTATCTATGTTTGAAATAGAGGATGTCTTTAAAAGAAACCTTTCCACCCTATGAGTGACTTCCACTCTTGGCTTTTCCACTACTCTATGCACTGTCTCACTTGACAACTATTTTAACAGACTACCCAAAAGCCAGACCAGATGCCGAAGAGAACATTTGTTATGTGTTTTTGATGCATTGTTTACCATTTATCATTTGTTCACAGACTTGTCTTGCAACAGCTCTCATCATATTCTGCGAAGCAATATCTCCCTTAACAAACGGAATAAGATATGTATTAGAATTTAGATAGCCCTCCTTTCAAAGAGGTTAGAGAATGAGAATGATTTTGCTTTCAAGTCACACTTACTCTGTCACCCTTTTCACCTTTTGGTCCAGTTGGGCCCTGTAATAAATTGAAGACAGTAAGAGTATATCACAAAATAATTTAATATCACACAAGCAAATGAAAGAGACAGAAAACAGCCAAACCCATTCATTATGGTATTCAGAACAACATGTACTTGTCAGGAATTCATGACATGAACCAGGAAACTTAAGAAGGCATCAACACAGGCCTCATCTACACATGCAGAAAATGAGGAGGTAATATTCTCAGACGGAGGACTAGGGCTCTGCTACTCCATATTGAGAGTGTAGCTATATTTGAATGTTCTTCCATGTAAACATAAAATAATCAAATCAAGTAAAATATTGGCATAAATGGAAGAGTTCTAGCACAGGTTAATTCTTGTGCTTGTTTTCTACTTACAAAATATTTTAAAGAAATACAGAATTCTAGACTATGACACCATCCTCTGTAGTCTGAAGTAGTACATTTCACTGTATCAGCAATATACCACACTAGCAGGGGGTACCCGCTTCGCTGGGTAGTGGTTCCCCCTCGGGTTGGCCCCCCAGAGCTCCCCCCACCCCGGCAGCTGTGTCCAAAATTACCGTAAAAAATTACAGTACTTCTCTGTACGGTAACCGTACACCATACAGAGGGCCGAATTACCATACATATGGTAATTGCCGTATACATTGGCCCTCCTTCCCCTGCTCTTCGCTGCACAGAGCGAACAAAGTGCTGGCTCTTCTGGGTGCCTGCTCTTCTTGGCTGCATGCGCAGCCGTGGGGGAGGCGTTTGGCCAGCACGCCTGCGCAGTCGCGTGTTTCTGTGCAGGACTTGCCGGCAGCTGGGGGTGCCCCCCTGTTGTGTTTGGAGTAATGTGCCTTTAAGTAATGTAACACTCGAATGAGTGGATGTAACAATCACCAACTGTAACAATGTAACCTTCTGTATGAGGACGCGAGCTAGTGACCACTAGGGGCAATAGCGAGCGCCTAGCTCACATGGTTCCAATTCCCCAAATACCTACAGCTGCGGGAAGACACTACCTCACCTGGACAAGAAGGGCATGACGGAGAGTGACGTCACGCAGACAGTAGCCAATGGGCTACCGAGGAGCCACATTCAAATGTATAGCCACTGTATATATTGAGCTGTTCGTCCGCCATTACCACATGTTCCCCCTGACCATCATGCAATAAAGATGCGTTAAGCCAGGCTTTCGGCTGTTTCTATTGTCTTGGTTCTCAAACACTAAATTGGCGATGAGGATGGGATAATGGATCCCCACGGAATCAAGACAACACAGGCCGGTTTCAACATCAACAAACCGGAGGAATGGGAACTGTTCAAGATGGATTTCCAAAGCGCACTGATGGTGTCCGACATCTCGGACGAGGGGAAGAAAAGGGCCATCCTCATCAGGATGCTCGGGTTCCCGGCCATGAAGGTTTTGGTGGACCTGGTGTCTCCAAGGAAGGTGGGCGAGGTTCCGGTCAAGCAGCTCCTGAAAGCAATGCGGGACCATTTCCAGCCCTCGGTCTCAATGTTTTCGGCTCGGGACGCATTCTGGAAGAGAGTCCAGTCGCCTGGTGAGTCCGTGGCTGCCTTTGCAGCGGCCCTCCGTTTGGCCGCCGGCCCATGCAAATGGGAGAACCTGGAAATCGCCCTCAGGGACCGCATGCTGTGTGGCCTGTGGGACGAGGAGGTCCAGCGAAAGCTGATGAACAAAGAGCCGCCCCCAATGTTACAAGAGGTCATAAAGGAGGCGCAGGCGGCAGAAGCCACGAGGGCCGGGGTTAAGGGATTCAGGACAAGGCCCCCACAACCCGACAAGGCAGCAGGTTCAGTACAAGCGGCCAGGCAGGCACCACACTCCTCCACTGAGAGCAGCGAGGACGAGGACATCCGGAAGGTGCGGAAGGATGGCCGGCGTTGCGATGGCTGCGGGGCGTCCCATGACCGCAGTAAGTGTCCGTTCAGGAAGGCGGAGTGCCATAACTTCGGGCGCCGAGGCCACATAGCCAAGGTTTGCAGGCAATGGCGCAAAGACCGGAAAGGCTCGACAGACCGCTCACCAAAGAAGCAGGAGGGCGTCCGGCCCTCAAGGAAGCAGGACGGCGTGGGCCGCATCTCCAACGACAGCAACGACGACACGGCGGTCCACAGCGTGTCCTTAGGACACCCACGTTATTTTGTAGAGGTACTGGTGCAAGGGGTCCCCGTTAAGATGGAGATAGACTCGGGTTCCTCCTATTCCATCATTTCCCAGAGAGAGTTTTTGAGGATTTCCCCCAACGTGTGGCCCAAGCTCAAAGCACTGAGGTCTACGCTGCGGGACGTACAAGGAAACAGCATTCCGGTGTTGGGGGTGGGAAAATTCAAGGTCCAATACAAGCAACACACCTTGGAACTCCCTCTGGTTGTTCTCAAGGGGGGGGACTGTTGCCTCCTCGGGACACAATGGTTTAAGCCCCTGGGTTTGTTCATTGGGGGGGTGCATACTATTGGAACTGACCCAATACAGGAGGTGTGTAATGCGCATCCCGAGGTGTTCAAGAAGGGACTCGGAAAATTCAAGGGGGCCCAAGTTGCGTTCGACCTGGACCCGGAGATCCGCCCAATAAGACTCAAACCGCGAAGGGTGCCCTTTGCACTTAAGGACAAAATAGAGGCAGAACTGGCCAGGGTATCCTAGTTCCTGTAGATTCTGCGGAGTGGGGAACTCCGATTGTAACAGCGCTAAAGGCCAACAGGGAGGTTCGAATTTGCGCTGATTACAAATGTACCATTAATAAGGCGATATGCCCAAATGCGTATCCGGTGCCTGTAGTCAGCCACCTGTTGGCCAGGTTACATGGGGGAAAGTGCTTTGTGAAGCTGGACCTGGCGCAGGTTTATCAGCAACTCTCGGTAACCCCAGCTGCAGCAGCTGCGCAGACGATAGTCACCCACAAAGGGGCGTTACAGGTGACGCGCCTGCAGTTTGGCGTGAACTCGGTGCCAGGCATTTTCCAATCATTAGTGGAGCGTCTGCTGAAGGGTCTGGAGGGGGTCTTGCCATATTTTGATGACGTATTGATAACAGGGGGGAGTGAGTCAGAATTGGCTGAAAGGCTAGACAAAGTACTGACGGTATTTGAAAAAGCGGGGTTGAGGCTGCGGAAAGACAAATGTGTCTTCTTCGCAAAAGAGGTTGAGTTCCTGGGTTTCCGGGTAACCCCTGTTGGCATTAAACCCTCCGAATCAAAGGTGGCCACCGTTCAGAATGCTCCTCGCCCCACTTCCAAGCCAGAGTTGCAATCGTTCCTGGGACTCCTAAACTTCTACCATTCCTTCCTGCCTAGGAAGGCGTCGGTGGCGGAGCCGCTTCATAAATTGTTAAAAAAAGACGAGGCGTGGCGATGGGGCAAGAGTCAGGAGAGGGCATTCAATGAGCTGAAACAACTCTTATCCTCAGACGCCATACTAACCCATTTCGACCCCAAGAAACCAGTGGTTCTGGTATGTGATGCGTCTCCAGTGGGGGTGGGGGCAGTCCTGTGCCATGTGTTGGAAAACGGGAGGGAAGCCCCAGTGGCATTCTACTCCAGGTCCCTGTCTAAGGCAGAGCGTAACTATGCACAGACAGACAGGGAGGCACTAGTGATAATCACTGGGACGAAGAAGTTTCACGATTTCCTCTATGGCCGCCCCTTCACCATCGTGACTGACCACAAGCCCCTGCTAGGCATTTTTCCCGCAGACAAGCCCACACCGCAGATCCTGTCCCCTAGAATGCTGAGGTGGGCCATTTTTTTAAACGCGTACTAGAACGCGCTGGTTTACCGCCCCGGAAGGGACATAAGCCATGCGGATGCCCTATCGAGGTCACCCCTGCCCCACATGGGGAGCCCCGTGTGTGAGATGGAAAAAGACCACCAAGTGCTCATGATAGAGGTCCTGGATTCACACCCCATAGTGCCCGCGGAAATCGCCAAGGCGACGGGTAGAGATAAGACGTTGACCCTAGTTAGTTCATGGGTGCAAAAAGGGTGGCCAACGTCTTCCCCAGCGGCAGAATTTGCTCCGTTTTTTAGGAAAAGGTTGGAACTGTCCATGGAGAGGGGTTGCCTCCTGTGGGGCCAGCAGGTGGTCGTCCCTGAATCCCTGAGAGCAAGAGTGCTCAAGCTGCTGCACGTCAGCCATCCAGGGATTGTCCGCTCCAAGGCATTGGCCAGGAGCTATTTCTGGTGGCCCCAGTTGGACGCTGACATTGAGCACATGGTGGGCACTTGCGAGAGTTGCCAAAGCTCTCGGCCCGAGGAGGCCCGACTTCCGCACAGGGCATGGGACGCGGCAAAAGGGCCGTGGTCCCGCGTGCACATTGACTTCGCGGGCCCCTTCAGAGGTTCGCTCTTTCTCCTTATAGTGGATGCTTATTCCAAGTGGTTAGAGGTTATCCCAGTGGCAAACACCTCCTCAGCCGCAACCATTAAACAGTTGCGCAAGGTGTTCAGTTTGTTCGGTATACCTGATACACTTGTGAGCGATAACGCAAGTTGTTTCATGTCCGCTGAATTCCGGGCGTTCATTGACATTAATGCCATCCGGCACATCACCTCCGCACCTTTTCACCCGGCGACAAATGGCCAGGTAGAATGCCTCGTGCGTACCACCAAAGATACGCTGAGGCGCATGGGCCCCGGGGACCTGAACCTACAGTTATGCCAATTCTTGCTTGGGTATAGGGTGACCCCCCTGGTGTCAGGCTATTCGGGTCCATTGCAGAAACTACGCTAGCGCAGGGCCAGCCTGGGTTCCGGGAGTAGTCATTGGGCAAACGGGACCTGTATCGTACTGCGTAGAGACCAGCACAGGTCTACTCTGGAGGCGGCACGCGGACCAATTCCGGCGCCGGGTTCCCGGTAACCAAGGCGGGGAAACCGTGAAACAGGACTCAGCATTAGGGTTCTCCCCCACCCATTCAGCCCAAGGGGGAGGAGAGGGGGGCCAGTGGTCCCCACTGAATAGCCTGAGGGGGGTCAGGCTGGCGTCAGGCTGAGGTCCCCACTGAGGGGGGAAGGGAATAAGTTTGTCCCCGCAGATATCCTGGAGGATGCCCCCATAGATATCCCAGAAGATGATTTTGACTTTGAGTTACAAAACCGGGGGGTTTTTTCGGAGTGGTCCCCCACCCGTCCAAGTGAGAAGCAGGGTTTTTCGTTAGCCCCCAATGCCCCCGGTTTTCCCACAATGGAGTTTACCCCTACCCCGAAAACCGCAGAACCACGGCGAGTCGCTAACGAGTCTCCCTCTCCCATTGCAGGACAAGAGACCAGGGAACACAGAAGTGATAGCGCCCCCGGGACAAGCCAGCCAGCCTTGCGCCCAAAACGCTCTTGCTATAAACCATATTGGATGAGAGACTTCGTCTCATCCTAGGGGGGGAGGGATGTTGTGTTTGGAGTAATTTGCCTTTAAGTAATGTAACACTCGAATGAGTGGATGTAACAATCACCAACTGTAACAATGTAACCTTCTGTATGAGGACGCGAGCTAGTGACCACTAGGGGCAATAGCGAGTGCCTAGCTCACATGGTTCCAATTCCCCAAATACCTACAGCCGCGGGAAGATTCCCGCCACTACCTCACCTGGACAAGAAGGGCGTGACGGAGAGTGACGTCACGCAGACAGTAGCCAATGGGCTACCGAGGAGCCACATTCAAATGTATAGCCACTGTATATATTGAGCTGTTCGTCCACCATTACTACATGTTCCCCCTGACCATCATGCAATAAAGATGCGTTAAGCCAGGCTTTCAGCTGTTTCTATTGTCTTGGTTCTCAAACACTAAACCCCCTCTCCGGCTATGGAACCCACGGTGGGCTGCCAGTACCCCTTGCCAACCCAGCTTAAGGGCCAAGGTAGGTAATTGGCGCAGTTCTAGGGGGGGTGGACAGGTGTCAGAGCGCATATGATATTGCATATACATAAGCATTTATTTTTGGTGCCAAGTAAACAGCAGCAACAACAAGATTCTATAGACCACTGATAGCAAACCTTGGCACTCCAGGTGTTCTGGAACTTCAATTCCCAGAAGCCCTGATCAGCAGGAGTGCTGACTTGGGCTTCTGGTAGTTGAAGTCCAAGAACACCTGGAGTGTCAAGGTTCACCATCACAGTGATAGACCATCAAGTTCATAAGAAAGAACAGTGAGGGAATTTAACTTCCAGCCTCAGGCTCTGCAACCAGATACCTGAATCCATCAGGTACCCATCAGTTCTTGGATGCCATCTTAGTCATTTCACTACTGATTTTGGTATCACTTTGCTGGGTTTTGATTTCTTTGATTTGCTATCTTGTTTTAAATGTGTTTTAAACTAGTTTAATTGTTTAGATTATTTTAGTGTTCTTTTTACTGACTGTACCCTGCTGTGAGATCTGTTATGGTGCATTAGAAACACCTTAACTAATAAACAAACAAGACTTGTGTCCTATGTAGTAGAGAGTGACCTTGTACTGGACCCGGATACTGTACTTCTTAGATGGAAGGGAACAGGAATATCCAGCATCAAGTTCTATAATTATGGCAACTCTGAAAACTTTGGATTGGCAAGGTTTAGATGTATGCTAATAGTATGGCCAATAGAATGTAGCTGCAGCTTCAGTATCTTAAGATGCATCTTATTCAGGGGGAATTATATTCAGAATATATCGAGCCCTGCAATGACTTTTTAAATTAAGGTCAGAGTATATCTTTAACTGCTGACACTGCAACTGGTCTGATGCACATTTTAAACATGTACTGGTCATGTCCAGTCATGGATTGTTTGGAGGTGGATAAGAGTAATTACTTGTACTGATGTCATACTAAATCATACTCTAATTTTCATTAATACTTATGTGCTTTCCAACTATTTGCCCTTTTTTTGGGGGAGGCTAACCAGTGAAAAGGGAAGATATTTGATTCTGGGAAGAAGTGGAATCCCACGTAATTAAACCAATAGGATTCTAGATTTAAAAACTGTTTATAACTTTTTATACAGTAGCAATACTTTCTCTTAAGTATAAAATGCTTTGTGATAACACAGCTTCCACAGGTACGGTTAGATAGCAGACAATTAATCAATAATAGCTGTGTGCCATCAAGTCAATTCTGGCTTACACTGACTCTTTTCAGGATTTTACAGGTAGAGAATACTCAGAAGCATTTTACCATTCCCTTCTTCTGAGGCTACTCTGAGACTGGGCAGTTTGGTCAAAGTCACACTGGTTGTTTCTTCCAGGATGCGCTCCCAACTTCTGGCTTTGCAGCCTGAAACCTAGATTTGCTATGTTGAAATTCCAGTTGGGTTCAGAGGCAAACAATGATGTCTACTAGGAATCAAGTGCCTAACGATGAGTGAGACCACTGGTGCATCTATCTTAGTACTGACTGGCAGGAAGCAGATAGCTTTTTGCAGAATATTTTCCAGGCCAATCTAGAGATACTGGAGGTTGATCTTGGGATTTATTTATTTTTTACTGAAAGCCTGTGCCACTGATCATCCCTAAACTACCAAAGAAACTGTTTCCATAAACTGGAGTAATCAGCTCTCCCCTGGTGTTACGAAGATGCTTTTTGATACCCATATTAGTAAGTATTTCTAAGGAATTGTTTCAGCTCAATTTGGCTTGTGTTTTATCCTTAAAGGAAAGAGTCAGACAATATTAACATTTTATTATTTGAATTTTGGCTTGTTTACGACCATCAGAAGTGGTTTCTAAGCATACTTAAATAATTTAGTTAAACAGAAAGGTTTAAATTGCATTAATTTTTAAAATTTGCTTCTTTTTGAGACATAAATTTAGATTGCAAGGCTAGATAAATTATTATGATTAGTTTTTTGAGAAACTCAGAGAGGCCTGAATAATCTTTTTTGAAAAACCTTTTTGTAGAATGCAACACTAAAGAAGAACTCAGGATTAACCTTTCAAAATGAGTGCAAACACATCTGCAATTAGATGTACTCTGCACTATGGAAACTTGCAAAAAAAAATATTGTTCTGCAAATATACACATACAAACCAGCCTGTAAATGGGAGCCTAAATAGAATCACAACTCTTGCATGTTTGGAAAATTTAGTCTCACTGTTTACATTCCTTTGTTAGTAAATGGAAGAGCACAAGAAATCTCAACACTTTTCCTTCAGCAATGTAATTGGTACACTTAAACTTCATATTACAGATTGTTCAGAACTGTGCTGTAATGATCACACATGGATATATTTATTCCCATTATGAAACCAAGTAATGTTGTTTTGTCTATCAACAACATGGAATTTCCCACTCCAAAGCTTTAAAAGAAGAGACATATCATTGTTTGAACTACTGGATCACTATCAAGAAAACGTTAACTTTCCAAATAAAGCAGATAGGCTTTATCACATTTGAAGAGTGTCTCTTTAACAAGTGTTTAGAGATAGATTGTGGTTGCGGAAAAACACCATTCACCCAAAGTAACATTCTCTACTTTTGTCATATTTTATGATCAAAACATAAACATTAAAGCCCAGTATTCTCATATTGAAGTTAACTTGGCATGAATGTTAAGCTATCTTTCAGTTCCTCTCCTAATGCTTTCTAAATTGTCTCCAGATTTTAAAAATGGTATTATATATAAAAAAGTGACTTTTCTGTGATTTGTGGTAATAAAAGGGGGGAAATGAAAATAAAGGACAAATCTTTTCTCATTCTTTCATTATGCTTTATATTTTTTGTCAGCACAGCATAACTAATCACTACATCTGGGAATGAGTAGCTTCTTTTTTTAAAAAAAAATCAGTGTACCCTGCTTTTTGATGTACTAAGATAAATTATTTTCCTGGGAAGGAATAGAACAGAGCTAGATATAATTAAATTAAATGGCAGTATTTCCACAATCTTGCAATGAAATCATGAACATTTAGTTTAAGGAAATTAAGCAGTTATGCTAGGAATAACGTCAGACACAGAACTCAGGAGGGTCATTCAGACCTCAGGGTGGAGTAAAAAATGCAGAAGTCTGCCTGTTTACATATGGCTCAGGGAGCACATCTGCCCTCTATTCATAGTTCTTTGTCACCTTCCAGATGACCACTCTACAACATCAACAACTCTTATTTAAGAGAAACAGTTATGACTCATCACAGTTGTGATCAAAGAGCTCTAGGGAACAACAACCTACTGCACCACTTAGTATGACTGGTACTAATAAAGATCAATGGGCAGATAATCTACTACATGCAGTACTATGTGAACAATGCTACTTTGGTCTGCACAGCTACAGAAAAGGTTTGGATGACCTTTAGAACTCTGTAGGCCACTTCTGGCCCACAGTTGGCAAGTGTGACCTTGTATTGTCTCTCTGGCAATCCTGACAGCAAAACTGGGGGGTACTGAAAACCCATATGCCTAGGTTTCTGCTGGGATCCACTTTGGAAATTTGATGGACAGCAGATGTGATGTCAGACAAGTGGGGAGGTGGGACAAATTATAATATGCATGTTAAATTTACCTGAATTAGAAATAGAACAAACAGATCATAACAAATCAAGTGTTGATGCAAAATGTAATTAAACAGCTTAGAACTGGCTTCTAAGCTGGTATTGCTAACCTTTTTACTGTCCCCCTCTCCTTTGTCTTGAAGTGCAGGGATGAGCAAAGATGGAAATGCTTTTGTGCATATGAAAATATTCACAGATTGTCCCATCCTTCTGGACCAAATACTACCCTAAATTATTTCTACGAGGGTGTCCGTAAGAAATTCTAACTTCTTTAGAGGCTCCAGCCCATATAAAGTTTAGCTATGATTTAAACCTACTGAAATAAATGTAACAAGTTAAACTAAGTCCAGGAATAACTCAAGAATCTCATCAGCAAAGGGGTTAAACGCAAAGCTAACCGTTGTTTAAAACAGGATTGAACACTGAGGCGACTCATCCAAGGCTGCATAATAAATTGTTTGCCCATATACCGTAATACTTTCTCCTTCTGCCCTCTCTTCTAGGCTACCTTCTATTTTCTCAGGAATACTGGTAATAGCTCTGCCTGTGTTGAAAAGTATAGCAGTTGTGAATGCTCCATTCTTTAGCTTAAAACCAGTGTTCGGCTAGATCCCAAACACTAGTAAAGTCAGCCTTTTCCCCTTCCCTTTTGAAGCTTGATGCGCTTGAAAACCTCTCTAGAGAGTCCCATCCTTCCAGAGGAGATGTTGAGGGATCAGCCATGTGTAGAGATCAGGGGGACATCATATTCTTTCCAGTGCTGCTGATAGTAGCTGTTCAACCAATGAACCCCATTACTGCATCTTGGCCTTTGATCCTTCATATTTTCAGCCATAGGTTTTGGTAAACCAAACTCCACTAGTTGCTGGCTCAAACACTAGTAAAGTGTTGGCAGGTCAATCTCCTGCCCATCTCTGTTCTCTAAGCTTCTTTAAGTTCAAAATGTTAAGCAGAACTCACAAGGAAGCACTGATGCTGCAATGTTAACATTCAAGTACTTTCAACCAAACTGTTCTTAGAAATGTTACCTACCACAAAATTTCCACCTTAAGCAGCATAGTATATTTGAACATCTTTTTAAAATATATATTTAATTCTAGTAAGCAATTCTGCTGATTTAGCTCTGGATGTTTACATAGTGCAGAAATATATGCTTTGGCATGTACAGCTTGTGTTCTCTTTTTTCATGGAAACCCTTTGACCACAATTTCCAGACCCAACTCTTAAATGGAGGGAAAAGATCCATGGTAAAGAGTGAAACTATTTAAAATTAAACTTGCAGTTTGAGCTTTGTGATGTTAACTGGTTCTCATGATAGTTGCTAAATGATGTGAGCCTGAGAAAGGTTTCCTACTTTTCTGAACCTTTAAAGACATATATCCAGTGGTGGGCATCACCAGGTTCGCACCAGTTTGCCAGAACTGGTAGCAGAAATTCTGTCTGGCCCCGCCGATCCAAGTTTTGAAATAAAATAGTCCTAATTCGGGTGCAATGCAGGACTTTTCCCCCTAGCCACGTCCACCATACCCCGCCCACAGTGTGGTAGTAAAAAGTTTTGGAGCCCACTACTGCATATATCACAACAGATTAAGAACACCACATTCAAAAGCTAAACACCAGTTGTCTTACCAGTGACCCACGATCCCCTGGTTTCCCTGGCTTTCCAGTTGGGCCAGCTACTCCAGGCACTCCAGGGGCACCCTGCAAGGAGATGCATTGGAAAGGAAAGCTAAGAAGGTACACTTAAGATAATACTCTCAAAGCAACCACTCACCACAATGGGCAACATCCAAGTTTGTAGAAGCACAATTTGCACCACACTCTGTATTCCCAAAATTTCACTCAATACTCTTCAGCCATTCAGTGTACAGGGTGTGGGACCCTCTGAGGGAATGCATTCTGCACTTTTTGTTCCATTATATCCATGCATAGCAGAGGGAGATGTAAATGAACTTTCCTCCTCATTTTTCTATTTCTATGTGCTTTCAGTCTTACATCCCTTGGAATATACAGTATGAACTTCTCCATTTTCTCTCTTACACCTTACAGAGCCAAAGTATCAAGCTTTGGCAATGTGCTTAATCAATGTCCTGTATATTTTTGTATTCTCTCTCTCCAACAAGTTGGAAGAGTCCAAGAAATCTCCCGACACTTTCCCTTCAGAAATGTAATTGGTACATTTAATCCTACATTTTATTTTAAAAAGGAATTGGTTCTTTTCAGGGTTTGGGCTTTTTCCTTCTTCTAATACTACTTCTAGCCCAGTCGAGATGCACTTTAGACCTTGCAAAAATTCCCAAGTTAATGAAACTCTGGGATGTTGTGTATGTACACTGTAAGTATGAACATCCTACAGAGGAGGGAGTAGTGGGAGGGGGAAGAGGGGGAGGGGGGGAGGGGGAGGGGATGTATTTGAACATTTGGAAATTGAAGTAGAATCCAAAATTCCATTAAATATGTTGCAAAATGGAAGATACATAGCAAAAACCAGCCTTTTTAGCAGTTATTTTACAAATTTGAGAAATTTAGCACTTTTTCGAAGCCCTGTATCTCAGTACCTATGGGGTTAGAAAATAAGTTTGACCAATGAAAATTGAAGGAATTTAATGCTCTACAACTTTCTGATTACATTTAGTACACAAAAACCACATGGTTTAGAAGATATAATCGAAATACTGAGAAGAGTGCTAAAATTTTGCAGTTTTTGCCACACACACACACACCCAAGGTTCCACAAGGAAATTGTGTTGGATAAATTGTGTGTAGCTCCATTGGGTATCCATACACAACATCCCAAAGTTTCATTAACTTGGGAAATTTTGCAAGGTAACACCCCCCCCCCCCCCCCATTTTGGACCTATGGTGACTGGGCTATTCTGTGCTGTTGTTTTGCTGGGTGTGAGTGTGTGTTTTACTTCCCCAAAATTATTTTATTTATGCGGGGATCGCTTGAGAGGATTGGTGTGTGCATGAATGAGTTGGGACTTCTGCCAGGGCTGGCGAAATGGTGGAAGAGTAAGTTTAAAAACATATGAAGAACCATTCTGGTTAAGAACAAGATGCCCATCTCATTTGATATTCTATTAATATAGTAGGCACAGTTGCCAAAGGAACATAAATAGCTCTGTATGCTGGTCTGAGGGATTGCGGTGGCTCAAGTGGTTAAGATGCTGAATTTGCTGACTGGAAGGTTAGAGTTCGATTCCCAGCTACTGCATGATGGAGTGAGCTCCCAGCTCTGTCCCAGCTCTTGCCAACCTGGCAGTTCGAAAGCAGGAAATTGCAAGTAGATAAATAGGGACCACTTCAGTTGGAAGGTAAACAGCGTTCCATGCACTCCAGTGTTTAGCCATGCCTGCCACATGTCCATGGAGACATCTGCAGACTGCGCTGGCTCTTTGACTATAAACAGAGATGAGTACTGAACCATAGAGTCAGATACGAATGGCTTTTGAGCAAGGGCAACCTTTACCTTTACCCATGCTGTTCTCATACATGAGAAATACAGTGATACCTCATACAACGTCCAAACTTGGTTCCACAAGTTTGGACTTTATACGGATTTGGACATTGTATGAGGCATGCAAAATCCTAGCCACAATGCCTCATACAACGTCCAAATCCTTGCCGTGATGCCTCGTACAACGTCGTTTCCATAGAGATACATTGTACTGTAACAGCACAGACTTCAGGGCAAAGTCAAGGAAATTGATAGGAAACTGACAGAACTTTAAGAAATCATTGTCTAAAGGCTAAAAACATTACAAAAAAATGTCAAACAACCCTGATTGTCCAAGAACCTGAAGAATGCTGCAAAAATCCCAGGAATGCTTCTAAAAATTCTGATGAAAAAATCCAAAAAAAACCAAAATTGCGCTCAAAACCACTCCTAAACACTCTTCACCTCATGCAAAACACACAAGAGCAATGCACGCATGTGTCCTGCCTTTTATCTTCCCCAGGCACAATGCAACCTGGGAAAAACCCCAATGCCTCATACAAAGTTGCATGACTTTGTATGAGGCAACTTTTTTCAAGGAATTAGGCGATGTTGTATGAATCCAATGATGTATGAAGCGGACTTTGTATGAGGTATTACTGTATTGTCTTTGATACCAGAGGTGATAGAAACCTCTCTTGTTCTCAGTAAAGCACTAAAAGCCATTTCATGAATTTATCCAGTCTCTTTTAAAGCTGTCCAATTTAGCAGCTATCCCTCTATCTCAGGGGTTCTCAACCTATGGTCAGTGGGCTGCACCCGGTCCACGGTGCCATTTCATGTGGCTCACCACCCTCACTCCCACCACCATCGCTCCCGTTCCCGCCATTGCCGCCACTGCCAAAAGCGGCAGAAGTGGCAAAAACAGCCGGAAATGTGCTGAAAATGCACCTCCAGCTATTGTAAACATGTTTATGACAGCCGTGGGTGCATTTATGGCAGTGTTTACAGTGGGAGGAACCACCAGTCTGCCCGCTCTGCTGTCTGAGGGGGCATGGTCCGGCCTGAGACTTCAAAAGGTTGAGTACCCCTGCTCTATCTGTTCACAATGAATTCTTCTATTATGTTCCATTCCCTTGGAAACTAACAACAAAGTGGACAAAATCTCCCCTCACATCTATTTGCAAAAAAACACACTAGAAGCTTTGGGTAAGAAATGTGAAATAAAGAAATATATAAAAATATCAGGTAGCAACATTTCAAACATTTCTAAACATTTTTACCATGTTTCTATAAACACACTATCCTAGAAATCAATAGACTTTCTTCCAACTTCTCTCTGCAAGCAGACTTCTTTAGACTTGTGTCTTCCTAATCACATTAAAGGCATCACTTCCATAAGAAATATGTTTAAGCCTCATAAATAAACAATAAGCTTCTAATATTCCCAAAGCTTTACTCTACTCAAAATTATTTCCCTTTGAACATTTTCCAGTGAAACAAACATGGGAAGACCACTTTAACTGCAGCCAGATTTGGTGGAGGGGTGGGACAGGCCTTCATTTTGACCATCTGTAGTCATCAAAGCTTCTATTTTTATAATTCATAATGTTTATACGCATTAGGCTTTCCATTTCATGTGAAAAGTTAACAGGTTGCATATTTTGCAGAGTGATGTACCAAGACCGGATGGGCAATTAACACATATAAGCAGTTTGATTAAACAATGAGATCTACAACAAAAGGTTGCAGTGTGCAATTCTCCCAATTCATAGTTCTAGCCAACAAAACCAGCCAGACAAGACCATTTTCACAATACAGTATTACATTACATGGTTGTTATTTTTCATGTTGCCCACTAAGCATGACATGGCCACTAAACAATCATGGCTGCCACTAGGCTGCTTTTGGGTCCCTAGTCCCACATTTCAACTGTTCTTGTACTCTGGCACATCTTGTGGTTCTTCAAGCTGCTAATGCCTCCCTCCTATTCTTCTTCTTCCATGTCTAAGCCAGACATGAAACTGTCAAAATGAAGGCACCTTTTGTGAGAAAGATTAACCGGCAATACAAGGTTGCCATTACCAGGGTACACTCGATTGTGGTTCAAAAATAACACAATCTTCAAGGAAACTCTTTCTCTGTGCCCCCTCCCTCCTATGGAAGATGAGATGTTTTGGCTATATATAAGGAGGACTGAGTTCACATTACAGACGATGGCTTAATCCTCTTAGGTTGTCATGTGTTTCCACAAAAAAGTAACACTTTGTGATACAAAACTGATACATCGAACAAATCCAAACCTACCCACATCCCAACATAGAATCCTCCCATTATCCTTCCAACAATTAATCTAATACTTACAACTGGTCCAGGGGGACCTCTTGGTCCAGATGGGCCATCTTTTCCAGGGAAACCCTATATGAATAATGAACATTTCTAGATTAGGGTGTACAGTTTTTAAACACAAGCTAGTTGTCCAGCAATGACTTTAAGCTAACTGATCTTAACTTTTAATAATTTTTAACATTGATCCCCCCCGTGCCAATTTGGGGTTCTAGAACTATTAAGGCTATTGAGCAGCCTTCATGGCACAGGGGTTAAACTGTAGAATTGCAGCCAAGGTCAATCAAATGAGTATCCAGCATATTTGAGGCAAAAATGCTAATTACCTTGTGAAACGCCCTAAGAGTGCACTAAGGGTTATGAGGCAGTATATGTGTAATTGCTATTGCTACTATCCCTTAAGTATACAGTGGAACCTCATACAACAACCAACCCGTATAGCAATGAAATCGCATAACAATTCGGTTTTGGGGGAAATGGCATCTCACATAACTATTTTCCCTATGGAAAAAATTGTACAACAATTATTCAATGGGAAAAACTACTTAGCAAAATAAATCATTGTACGATGCATCCCATAGGGAAAATCACTATACGATGCATGTTTTGTACAACAACGAGCCCCATGGAATAGATTAAAATTGTTGTATGAGGTACCACTGTACTAGAATTCTTCTCGTATTAAGAATTCCTGCTGAATACCAAGGTTATCAAATGCACCCATGAAATATCCTGAATCTTCTGTCCTCTTCACTGTTTAGTGAAGAACAAAGAACTCCATCAGGCTTAAAATGTTCAACAGAGCTTTTCATGAACACCCATGTCACTCTTGTACATTGCCTATTGCTTCTAAATAACTCTATCCTTATTACTTATCAAGCACCTTCCTAACATGTCCATTCATCCTCAACCAGCACTGCCATACTGGAAGACTGAGTCCTCCATGTCAGGGAAGACTGGTAGAGATGCTGCCAAAATCAGCACTTCAACCAAGAATGGGGAGTGCCTATATTGGGATAAGCAAGACAGTAAACAAACTAAGTTGTGAATTCACAAGGTGCAATCTTATCAATAACAACAGAATAATTTATAAACAAGCATTCACTTCTCTTTTTTCAGAAACCTTAATGGCCCATGTTCATTTATGGGAACACAAGGACCCTGAATTTGATCAGTAACTTTCCTACAAAGATTCACTGTAAACATGGAGTCAACAACCATAATTAGTCTCCAGTGTTTGGATAGTTAAGCAAAAAATTTAAATAGTAATTTCCTACTCCACCTAGATTTTTTTACCTTCTGATAGGTTTGCAGGCTCTCTCCATTCATTCCTTCTAATCTCATAATTGTTTAAACAACAGTCAGCAAATTTCACCTACTGCTATTCCTACAATTCTGCTATTTCTTGGAAGAAATCACTGATGAATATCACTTCCATATAGAAAAAGTCTAGAAAGACTGTCTATATCTTATCAGAAATCCCAGGGACACTGGATGTATTTATTATATCATGTGTACATAAAACATGAACCCACTGTTAATAAAGGGACCCTCTTCATGTACAAATAGTGCTTGTGAAATGGTGCTTCTCCACATACTTTTCATACACAGAAATGGAACTGGGGCTACTCAAAATAGGGAATATTCATCTTTTCTTTCTCTGAGTGTTGTCTCAGTTACTGAGGTTAACTATGGTCATGGCATCTCTCCACAATCCCTCAAAGTGTGAATTAGCTGTTCTTTATTACCGTCCACCCAGTCTGTGATGTTACTTATCCAAGAAATAGATCTTCTACCTCCTCCACATTTTCCTTTGATCTTCCCTTATGTGTTGCAGTATATGATATTTGACATGACAAATTATATGTCCAAGGAATGAGAGTTTGCATTTCTTAATAGTCAACTCTTTCTCTCCCCACCATCACATCTCATGATGTTTCTCCCCCGCTCCCATATTTTTATGTAGCCAGCTGGAAACATGATAATTCCATTTAAGCAGAGGCAAAACTAGATCCTAGTCATAAAGCCACCAGTCTCCTCATCAAGTAAAGAATATGTACCTACCCTGTCACCTGGAGGTCCCATTGGACCAGGCGGGCCTGTTAATCCTGGGGATCCCTGAGTAAAAAGAAAAGCAAACCTAAAGAATTACTGAGTTATTCAAATATACAGCAGTTTTTCAGCATTCAGTAACATCAATTGGTATCCTAAACATGCAGGTTTGCTTTTTGGCAGGATAACCACCACCACCCACATTTAATTAACTAATAACATCAGTATCTTGTATAAGATTACCTTTTCCCTCCAAACCACTTTTATGCTTATTTGTATTTGGTTTTCTTTTCAAACAACAGCACATTTTATTTCCCTGGCACAGTTCTTCTTTCAGATGTGGTTGCCAGATAAATAAAGGTATTAAGTAACTGATTATTATTATATATGAGAAAATGTAGGACTTGTTTACACTGGCACTCCTGAACCAGTGTACATTAGCTTTTTAAAAATGCTGCTTGAGATCATGGGGAGGAGCAAAATGCTGTTCGGAGCAACTACAGCGTCCAGACAACATTTTCCTTCTCCAGTGGGGTTACAGAAAACCCATCAGACATTCTCCCGTCAATTGTAAAAAGGGGTGTCCACCCCCCCGCCTCTGATCAGAGTTCATCATTGGAAATGAGGGACAACATTTTGCAATGAAAAGATCCCCTACTCTCTGCCAGCAATGACCCTAGTACAATAAATGGCAAGGTGAGAGGATACCACATTTTTTGCACCTAACAGGAGAGACTCTGTCAGCTACAAAGTGCTGTTTATTTTTTTAAAAAACTGAGCTGTTGAGTACCATCAGCAACAGGCACAGGAGTAAAAGCCACATTTCAGCTGATCTCTGAATGTTGGAGATGGGATATAATAAAGTGGGACAAACTAATTTAACAGCTGATGGGGTCTCAAAGTAGGGCAATTTGAGGGCATATTAGCCTGACTGCAGTATAGATGCAATCAGGCCAATCCACCCCAACCAACTTCCACCTTGCCCCCAAAATAGGCTATATAGTTATAAATGGAAGAATCAAATCATAGTTTGATTTCACTGTTCTTTTCTTCCACATAACCTTCAATGGCTCTTCTGCCTCCTCCCCAAACCATGATCCCACTTGTCAACTGCCAGGTAATAATCACACACACCCCATGTGGTGGTGGGGGCTTGCGTGTTCACAAGAACCAGACTAAATCTGCTCCACAACCCATTGACTATGGTGAGAAGACATAATTCTAATCATATGACAGTTCAGTTGTTGCCCGGATTAACAAGGCCCACAATGGATGCTATGGCTCCTGGGCATTCATTGAAAAATGGACTACGGGGCTCAAATCTGTCTGCTAGGCAACCAGGGCATGGAGTTGATAAACTACTGGAAGACAATAAAAAAACCAAAATAATCTGGATGAGGGAATAAAATTATTCCATTATGGAATCTTATTACCAGTCTGACCCATCAAAACGTGGGTTTTGAAAACGCATGTACCAAATTTGGAAAGAAAATGTCCCAGATTTGGAAATTGGTGAGCAAAGACTAATGGACCAAAGATGTGTTATTTTGAAACACACGTTCTTCACTGAGCTCGAATTACAAGAGAGTGTAAGAAGATCAGTGCAAGATCCACATAATTTATATGGCAGCTAATTCACAAATAGAGAAGCAAGGAGTGAAAGAAAGAGAGGAGACCAAGAGGGCTACTCTGAAACCAAAAACAACACCTCTAAAGTTTCTTGTTGCACCAATGGCGAGTGATGAACTAAAAGATTAAAGCTCAAATGAAAATGGCAGAAAGAGCCTGACTGCCAAACTGAAACCAAGTTAACAAGGAAAACTTGACCAAAATATTGGAAAAAAAGTGAATGAAGTTATCCAATATATTCCAACAGAACATAAGCTCAAACAAATCAGCTAATGTATGCAGCAGCTTATATTACTACTGAAGAACTGAGTTTGAAAGTCCAAAAGAGTCAAGGGATTAAAAAAAGGAAAACCTAAATGGAAAATTCACTCGGAGTTAAAAATCAAAAACATTTGATTGGATTTGTAATCTAAGAATCTGAGACCAGGAAAGCTAAAAAATAAGAAGATCAAAAGCAACCTGATAACAAAGTATGACTTGGGCAACAAGGGAAATGCAGTTAAAATGGAAGAATTGAAATAAAAAGTTGTGGTCATTGCAGAAAAGATCAAGCAATATGATAACCGAGTAATGCAGCTTCAGCAAAATCACAGTTTTGAGCTAACCAACATTATTTTTACAAGATCCTTGAAAATGGGCATGAAGCCAGCACAAGCGAATAGCCAAACAGAAAAAGCACTTTGAGGTTTTGGAGAAGCTTGTGGGAAAACAATAAGGAACATAATGAAAATGCAATATGGATCAAGCAGGTTGAAAATCTAGAAAAAGCATCCAAAATGGAAGATTTTTCAGATTACAAAAGAAGCTGTAAAAGAACAGGCAAAGAAGATCAAAAACTGGAGTGCTCCTGGTTTAGATGAACTCCATCGATTCTGGCTAAAAATGCTAACAAACTTAAATGCAAGATTGGCACACCAGATGAATCAGGCTTTGGAAACACCAGCAGATGTAAAATGGTTAACAACTAGAAGGACACTCCTAATTCAGAAGGATAAAGAAAAGGATAAAGAAAAGGGAAATGAGCCTGGAAACTACAGACCAACAACTTGCCTACCAACAACTTACAAATTACTCACAGGCATAATTGCAAACCAGATAAATTGACATTTGAAAAACAACAATTTGTTGCCTGCAGAGCAGAAAGGGTGCTGCAAAAACTCAAGATGAACCAAAGATCAGCTATTAATTGACAAATTGGTTTTGCAGAATTCAAAGAACAGGTGAACAAATTTGTTTATGGCTTGGATTGACTATAAAAAGGCATTTGATTTTGTTCCACACAGCTGAATTGAGAAATGTCTTGCCATTTTTTGAATTAGCAACAACATCCAATGTTTCATGGAGACTTCAATGAAACTATGGTGAGCAAAGTTAATGGCTAGTGGAGAAGAATTTGGTGAAGTTGAAATTAAGTGTGTAATTTTTCAAGGTGACTACTATCACCTTTGCTATTTGTCTTAACAATGGCACCACTGACAACTATTCTAAATAGAACAAACTGTGGATATGAATTGGCTAAGAAAGGACTGAAGGTTTCACATTTGCTCTATATGGACGACCTAAAATTATTTGGAAAGACAAGAGCTGAATTAAATACATTGCTGGAAATTACAAAGAAATTTAGTAAAGTCATCAGAATGCAATTTGGAATCGACAAGTGTGCAACAATTACTGTTAAGGCAGGGAAATTGTCAAAGGTGATGGATGTGAGTTAGATAATGAAGAATGTATCAAAGCAATAATATCAGAAGAGGAATACAAATACCTGGGAGTTCTGTAAGCTTCTGACCTACTACACAACAACGTCAAAAGAACTACTACAAAATACATAATGCAGGTCTGGAAAATCTTGAGGTCAAAACTGAGTGGAGGCAATATCATCAAGGCAATTAATGCCTGGGCAGTGCCTTTTATACGATATTCAAATGGAATAATTGATTGGTCCCAAATGGAATTAGACAACCTTGACCGAAAAACAAGGAAGCTAATGACCATGCATTATGCCCTGCACTCAAAAAGTGATGATCGTCTGTACTTACCAAGAGCTGAGGGTGACAGAAGACTCCTACAGGTGAAACATATAGTAGAGGAAGAAAATCATAGCTTGAATGACTACATTAAGAAAAGTGAAGAGCCTATGCTTCAGGAAGTGAACAAAGAAGGACTTTTGAATACAGTGAAGAAGAAAGCTGAATACAGAAAGGAAAGGATAGAAAGTCAAGCTGCAAACTGGAAAAACAAGCCTATGCATGGTCAATACTTGAAAAACATAGAAGACAAGGCTGGCCCAAAGCTGACATGGGGATGGTTAAGAGCAGGAGTTTTGAAGAAGGAAATGGGACAGCTCAGGAACAAGTTTTGCCAACAAATTGCATGAAGACTGCACATATCCAACAATAACAAATGCCAGCTTTGTAATGAAAAGGATGAAACAGTAGATCATCTGATCAGAGGGTGCAGCAAAATTTCACAGGCTGATTATTTACAACATCATAACAGGGTTGAAAATATTATCCATTGGAAACTTTGACAAAAGTTTGGATTTGAATGCAGTAAAAATCATTGGGAACATCAAGTAGAGAAAGTTTTAGAAAATGAGAGAGTCAAGATCCTGTACAACTTTAACATTCAAACAGAGAGACATTTGCCTCACAACACACCTGATATAACTGTTGTGGAAAAGATGGAGGTCTGGTTTATTGACATTGCTATACCAGGAGATGCACGAATTGAAGACAAACAACCGGAGAAAATCACAAAATATCATGATTTGCAAATTGAAGTCAAGCGTCTATGGAGGAAGAAATCTGTTGTTCTCATAGTGATAAATGCCCATGGAGCAATACCTAAAGGACTCCCTAGACATTTGGAAATTTTGGACTTATCGGACTTGAACATCCTAACTCTCCAAAAAACAACTCTAATAGGAACTGCATATATACTCAGACATTACCTTAACAGTTCTTAGGTCCTTGGTTAGGGCTTGAACTTTTAATTTTATTCCAGTCCTTGACAGTGAACCAAATGGTTGATTTGTATCCAATAATAATAATGTGGCATGGGCTTTATTTTATTATTTTTGAACTTTTTGGCCAAGTATTTCCACGCCTCTGTTTAGGAACAAGTGATTTCTGTTTGATTTCTGTTTGTGGCTTTGGGAACTACAGAAAACTAAGTACTACAAAGCCATTTTTAAAAATAAGATTACCGTTCGACCTGGTATCCCTGGCTCTCCAGCATCGCCTTTTATTCCTTGACGGCCCTAGAGTTGATAATACACAAATAGTTCTTGGTTATTTTCTACAAAACAAAGCCAAAAGTAGATCTGTATCACATTTAAACTAAAATAGCTTAATAAGCAAGCCTCTTAGCACTTCTTCTTCTTCAGATGCCCTGTCTGTTCCAGATATTGGCTATCATAATGGCGATAATCCTCCTGTTCTTCACTCCTAGGAACAATTCTTCCAAGGACATGCCATACCAGTATCTCAGGTTCTTCAACCATGAAGTCCGTCTACGTCCAGGGCCTCTCTTCCCAAGGTTCTTCCCTTGAATAGAGAGTTGGAGTGTTCTATACATTCCTCATGATATGCCCAAGGTATTGGACCTTTCTTTGCTTAATGGTCATAACAAGTTCTTGTTCTTTATCCACCCAGTGCTAACTTCTACATGAGTCACATGGTCAACTCATGATATCCTTAGTAGCCATCTGTAGATCCACATTTCAAAACATTTATTTTATTTTCAGATGCTTTAATCAATGTGCAGGCTTCGACTCCATGTAGTAACACTGGGAATAAGTAACATCTTACTATTCAGATCTTTATAGCAAGAGTCAGCTCTCTACTGCATAACAAATGTCACATTTTTATGAAGGTGGAAAAAGCCAGGTACTGGAAAATGAAAGGAAGGCTGAGGCCATGCTATAGTTTCCTTTAGTCTTGATTGCATGATTTTATGCTAACCTAAATTGGAAGGCAGGAAGTCAGCAGTTCAATTCCCGATGGAATGAGCTCCCGTCTTTGTCCCAGCTCCTGCCAACCTAGCAGTTCGAAAGCAAAAAAATTACAAGTAGATAAATAGGGACCACTTCGGTGGGAAGGTAAACAGCGATCCGTGAACTCCGGTGTCTAGTCATGCCTGCCACATGACCATGGAAATGTCTGCAGAAGCAGACAGCACTGGCTCTTCGGCTGAGGTTGACTCAGCCTTCCATTCGTCAGAGTGGTTGGAAACCGCCGCCATGTGAGGTTGTCCCTCCCCGCCCCCTGCCACTGGGCGGGGAGGTTAAAAGGGCTCCCGAGGCCAGAGGGAGCTGAAGACGCCAACGACGTGCGAGGCCGTCCCTCTCCAGGATGGTAGACCAGCATCAGCAGAGGCTGTGTGCAGTCTTCTCCCTCTTGGCCCCGCCCGCCAAGAGGCCCCCGCAGCAGTGTCGGACACTGGGAGTTTCACCACCACTGGCATCTCTGGGCCCTGCCCCCGTCGGGGGTTTAAAGGACCAGTGAGGAAGCAGGATTCTCATTGCTGCCCCAGTCTCCCTGCGGGTGAGGCGGCCCCCGCAGCATCCTATACCGGGTTCCACCACTGCTGGTGTCTCCCGCCCTCGTTCGGGGTAAAAAGACTTTTGCTGCCGCCACTTTTCAGGGTTGCCCACGGCACTGGAAGACTCCCGTCGCATTCGGACTTTGCTGCGTCTCCCCATCACCCTCGCCATCGGCGTGGGGAAGGAACTGGAGGCACCTGCAGACACTGCCTCTCCCCCCTGGTCCTGTCTGGTCAGGGGTTAAAAGAGGGACACCCGCAGGCACGGGGGGAGGGAAGCAGCCATCACCCGAGCCCCTTCCCTGGCCCAGCATTGGCCGCAGGGAAGTGGGAGCTTCTGGGTGGTACCGCTGAAGGGGGTGCAGTATGGGGCTTGTATTTTTTGTAACTAATATAGGACTTTTTACTTGTAATTTGCTAATTTGTAATTTGTTTTCTGTAACTGTGTAATTATATTTGTGATATTGTATTTATATATGTTGTAGGCTGCTTTGAGTGGCACCTGTGCCAGGAAAGCAGGATAGAAATAAAAAACTTATTATTATTTGCAACAGAGATGAGCACTGAAACCTAGAGTTGGATACGACTGGCTTTCGAGCAAGGGAAATCTTTACCTTTGATCAGGTATGCATGCAAAATAGGTGCTTACTCACTGGTTCTCCTGGAATGGAAAGTCCGTTTAGTCCCTGTGGTCCTGGTGGGCCTTGTGGACCGGGAGGTCCTCCATCTCCACGAGTACCAGGTGGCCCCTTAGATTAGAAAGAGAGACCAGTCAATGTGTTGGCCACTGATATCTGCTAAAGCAAAGTCTTAAAGAATGAAAGATGGATTTACTTTTTATTGATTTAATATAAGCAGAAGTAAAAAAATACATAATTCAAAAATACAACATTAACAATACTACAATAAAATAATGTAAAAAAAGAAGGAGAAAATGGGTGCTCATATTAGTAGATGTTTCTTCTTCTATTTTTATGTAATTTTACTGTTGGATTTATATCATGTCTCCTCACATGGGGTTCCACTATACTTTTATTCTCCAATTAATTTTTTAAAAAATATGTACAGTATAAACAAGATAAATTATTGCCTTTGTGAAGATTCCTTCACTTCAGAAATGGATTAAGTAAAGCCAATTTAAAAACAAGGTAAATGAGAACATGGCATTAACTCAAGAGAATCAATGTTACTGCCAGCATTATCTGAAATAATTAATAATCATTTCCTCTTCTATGAAATTAATCCATTCTCAAATTCCTCTACAGCATCTGTGCAAAGTAATATTTAATGCAATTTTTGGCCATTTCTCATACAATACCTTCAGATGCTTAGAGCAATGGATCATTTGGGTAGCCAGTCTAGATATGGGTTTGCTGTAGAGAAGGCCAGCAACTACTGTGGACAGTTTAGGCCAGGGGTTGCCAACCTTTTTCCGTTGCAGGCCAGACCATTCCCCCCAGGAGCAGGCGCATTTAAGGCTGATGTAAATGTGCCCACTTCTGCATTTACACCAACCACAGGCGCATTTGCACATGCGTGGGCACATTTTACAGATGATGTAAATACACGCCTGCTTCCACTTCTGGGTGCAGTGGAGGCAGCAATGGGCCAGATGGCATGGCATCAAGGGCCCAGGGCCAGTCTGTGGGCCATAGGTTGGGAACCCCTGGTTTAGGCAGCAATGGGTGCTCTACTACCTGAAGCAATTATCTCTCATCAGGTAGTGGCTGATCCAGCCCATGATATTGTGGAACAGCCTTGGTGAACTTTGTTAGGGGAATCCTCAAAGGCAAGTTACTTTTACTTAAGTTACTGTACATGAATTAGGTAACTGTAGTTTGATTTATTTCACTCTGGGCCTAAGTATCCTAACTTCAGTCAGAGCCGTGGTGAAGCCATTTTGCATATCAATGACACAAGCCCACTCCACAGATGGGCAGGTCATTAGCAAGACAAAAGCTTGCCAAGTATTCAAGGACAAATACTTGAATGTTAATCACATGAGAATGCCATCTTGATAGCAAAGATGGGGAAAATCAGATAAGACACCTGCCGTTCTTAACTAGCTAGATCTCATGCCAAAGTAAGGAACATCAAATGAATCCTTGGGATTCTGATGGGAGGGGGACACCTCAAAAAGCCTATTTAAACCAGACTTCGGACCTCGGTCCACAACAGCTTTTCCAATGCTAGGGGGAAGTTCTGTTCATTTGAATTTTGACCATGCCTTGATCCATCCATGTCATTTTACAAGGGGGCGGACAGCCCACTTAGACTTTTATTTTGTACCTATTACTTATGTATCTAGAACAGCCTAGAAACTTTATTAGAAGAACTGTTTTATTTGTTATGCCTTTTTAGTCTGCTACAATAAAATTGCTGCTAACTTAAATTTGCGAACAGCCTAAATTTGTCTCGCCTATGTTAAGGGAGTGAAAATACCAGAAAGGATATAAGGGTGAGAAGAAAGGTTTTATTCTTAAAAGGCCTTATCCTAATGGGATGCATCAAAGCCAGGAGGAGAAGACTTTCAGTTCTCCAAGGAGAGAGCTGGAGACCAGCCCTATCCGGTTTTGGCTGGAAGGTAAACCGCACCACACCCCTTAGGACCTCCAAGGGCCAACCCTTCTCCATGTTGTTATCTCGAAGGGGTGGTGGCACCTAATGGGACAATTACCCGATACCAGTTATATCCCAAGGTCACCATTTTATGAACCAGTTTAGAACTGGGCACAAAGGTAAAGAGCAGCCAGCCAGCCACCTGGCGCTCCCTGCAATCCTCTATCACCACGCACGCTAGCTCCGTGACCCAGGGCACCATCCAGGTCACAAGAGGGACCCTGTTTTGCCACCCCTGTTCGTGACAAACGTCAGGTGGATACTCACTGGAGGTCCATTTGTGCCTCTATCACCTCTTGGGCCCTTAGAACCTGGGGCTCCCTGGAAAAAACAAAAGAAAAAATATAAACAATAAATATACATATCAGATATCAAAGTCTAAAATGTTATATACATAAAATGACTCATTCCCACAATTAACTGGAAGGCCAAACTGAAGTTCATATATACTATATAGTTTTCCAAAAAAAATGCATGACTGATAGTCACAATTTATTAATGTCTACTTACAGCAGGCCCTGGAGGCCCTTGGGGTCCCACACTGTCCTGGGTGCATGTGCAAGCGTTTGGCAATGATGGACATTTTGTTTCATCTCTCTGAAAATTAAGACACAATCTTCTATTATTTATTTTCAGCAAGAGGGGGAAACTGCTGGTCATACTAGTGTTTATACCATATTGCAAATAGTTTTACAAATAAATCTAATTCTGAATTCCAAAAAAAATCAGCATTAACACTGTGGCATCCAAAAAATTAGCACATTATGAGTCTTGCTTAAGAAGCAGGAATGAAAGGAGATACTGGGTCTTAAACATGCCTTGAAACCATTAAGGCCTTGAAGTTTAATTCTAAAATGTAAGAACAGAATGTGATTACTCAGCAATGGACAAATGTGCTTTGTATACATTAGTGAACACTTTTCGTCACTTTCGTATATACTTAGATAAGCCATACAAGCCAAGTCACCAATTAAACCCCGGACTGTTCTTTTAAAATTCTTTTTTGAAAATGCAACATCTGTACCTATGAAGCTAAATTGGAAATAAAACTTCAAGGGACAAAACAGAAATGAAATGTAAGAATGGAGTCCCTGTAGCTAAATTCAAGACAGCAAATTCGAAACTATGGCTGAGATAAATTATGTGCATTCCTGCTCTGCTAATCTAGGATGATTCATACAGTCACACACACAATTCCCAAATAAAACTCTCTAAATAGTTTATTCCACACTGTCTTCTTGGCATGATTGGCTCAGACTGCTAATTGAGGCATTAGAATTGTCAAGATATTTCCTGTATATTTACCTTAGAAGGAATATCACAACATCTGTCTCTGCTAGTCCAAACTGAATTGCATACAATGTCGAAGTTTTGAATCTCCAACTGGAAAACAAAAACCCAAATGCTTTTTACGGTATCTCTATGAAAGTGCAAGAATTTAATCACACAGTGTAACATTAGACAAAACTCAAACCTGACTGATATGAAGCTTTTTAGCAGTAAAACTGAAAGTACTATTATAACATGGGGAGAAATCTGTCACTCAAGTGCTATTACAACTGATTTACGCTACTGTCACTACCAATAACCTAACTCAACTTCTATTGTAGAATAAATTTTATGAGAATATCCTTGATATTTTGGAGATAAACAGTTATTAATATGGAGAAATTCTGACCGAGGACAGGAATTTTCTCATAGCATTTTAACTTGTATCCAGATTTGGATAGGTTTTGAGTTGATAAATGATAAAAACTACTTACTGCCGCTGTCCTTCTGTCACCTTTCTGTAGTTTACCGAGTATTTCATAGCCATCTGTTGTGATATTTCCACCCTCATTAATTGGTTTTTCTATAATTTCATCACAATCAATGTAAATCTTAGCGCTTGTAGGTGTTACAACAATATGAACCTGCGGATAAAGTTTCAAGTAGATGATGTAGCCAAAGACAGGCAAGGAGTGCATACAAAAGATTTATCAAAGATAAAATGACTATGTGAGAACTTTTCTCTGCTCCTTCCAGAATTATAGTGTTCAACTTTTCACGTGACACTTTATTTTGTGATTATTCAACATATTTTCATTGGTACAGTATTCCAATGCATTCTCCTATTCATAGAAATTGAATAAAGGAGTGAGGGGGAGGTTTTATATCTCACAATGCTAGATACAGATGTGAAACAATACAGTTATAAATCATGAACTTTGGGAAAGCTACTATTTAAAAACAAGCATTTTGCAAGATATTCCTTTCCCAGGTATACAATTTTGCCACTCAAATAAATAATTGGCTAATTATCTCTATGCAGGATATTGTTATCATCCAGTATAACTGAAAACATCATGTGACTAAATATGTTGTCTAATCACAATCTGCATTTCTGCAAGTTTTGTAACACAAGCGTCTTCATGCTATTTGCTTTATACAGAGGGTGTCCAAAATGTATACACGTTTTAAGAAAGGAAAAACTGAATTAGAATTGTGATATTCAAAATATAATGCTAACAATAGATGAATACAAGTCGCATTTCACTTCTGCAATTACAAGAGGTGCAAAAAAGTGGTTATCATTAGTGTTCAGATACTCCTGATTACTGCGAACTACTGTTTGAACAATGTTAACCAAAGTGTCCACTTGTATTGCTGTGTATCCCATTTCAATTCCTTCCTGAAATGCCACAAGTGTAGCTGGTTTTCTATGGTACACCACATCCTTTAAGGTCCCTCATAGTTAGAAGTCAAGGGGTGTTAAGTCAGGAGAACATGGGGGAAATTCAACCACACCACTTTGTCCTATCCACTGTCCTAGCAAATTCTCATTGAGGTAAACTCTCACATCTTGGTGGAAGTGAACATTGATCATTCCCAAAAGACTTCTGTGGCAAGCATGTAAACTGCTCCAGCACCACAGCAGAAGTAGGACTTTTTGCTGTGTAAGACCTCCCAGATTGCCCCTTATTCACATCACACAAATTACCATGGATCTCAGACTTATCATGAATGCATGCAATTGTTAGGCGTGTTGGAGGTTCTGTTGCATACTCATGCCTCCATTGTTGTTGTACTTCCACAATGTTCTTGAATTTCAAATACCACTTCAAAATGGTCTTGCACTCCTTGGATGAAACTAACACTTTCGACATTTTCTTTCACTGTTCTGCCTGTCACATGGTGATGCTAGCCTTTATCCTTTTGAGTGAATGTCACATTGCTACTGTAATTCAGTTCAACTTCAAAAAGTAAGACATAGATAACATCTCTTAGAACATCTATACTTTTTGGCACCCTCTGTATTTTTGAATAGATTAGTAACTACTAAGGCCTTTTGTTGTGGGTAAAGGGTTATATTTGGAATACATAAATAACAAAATACTGTAGGACTAGAGCCAAAAGTTGAGTAATACTTTTGAACCAAAAATCCATGAGAAACTCAAAGTTTGTGTTCAGATTCCAAATGTAAGTTTTATATAGTTCCGTCATCAATTGCTTAAAACCTCACAAATAGTTCCCTACCATTTTGCCATCTCAAGATTTGAAACCAGCATTTCATTCTTCATAATTTCAGATAATCAACAGAAAGCTAGATGTGATTTCATAAAAGTAAATTCCACTCTAAACAATAGGACTTCTTCTTTAGTAAGTGCATTTAAGCTACAGTTTCAATGTTCATTGTCATAAGTAGGAAGAAATGGAAATACGTGGTGGCAGGTATCAATATTTTATGTTATTTTGCTAAAACAGAGGGAAATGATTTGATTTATGGCGGACTGGGGATGAATTATTTGCTGGAGTATAAGACGCATTGGAGTATAAGACACACCCCATTATTACCAAAATAGCCCACTGTAAGCCACTATATACAGTATAAGACACACTCAATTTTCCAGTGTATTTTAAGGGGGGAATTGGGTCTTATCTGCCAGCAGATACGGTAATTAAGGATTGTTTGGTTTGATTTGATTTAAAGTCACTTGTAAATGGTGATGATGTAAGACAACAAATAGAAGGAAATCACTGTATACTGTAGAAAGTCATGTGAATATGTTTATAGTATGAAGTACGTGCTCCATAGTAAGCTGCCTTATAACAAGACAGAACTATCCATCTCAATATTCTCCACACTAACCAAGGCCAGAAAAAGGTGCTAGATATCCTGTGATTAGAAGAGGAAGATTCTTAACTAATTTGAACATGTGTTTGTTATGTCCGCCCCTTATAAGCACCAGTCCAGACAACGATGAACAAAACAGCAACAAGTCTTTATTCAAAAGTCTTTTAGAGATGAGCTTACAAGGTGCTCCGGACACAGAGATGGCTATACAATCCCAATGGAATCAGTCCCTCCGGACTCTTGCCATGTAGGAGGCAATGACTAGCTACCATAGAAGCGTAGCATAATGGAGGAGACCCAGGCTTAGCACTTGCTGGCTACCTGTGGGAAGTGTAGTCCGATCCAGTCCTGGTCTAGCTCCTCAGGGCTTAAGGCTTAAAGCAAGGGCAAGGCCACTTGCTTATATACTCTCTCTGCAGCAGGTGCAGAGAGACAGACATTTACCCTGGCTTCCCAGGAAGCAGAAGCACCGACAACCGATCAGGCGTCAAATATAATGAAACCAGGGCCTGGCCTTATAGGGAAGGGAACATGTTTAATAATTATAACAGGAACATGGCGTCCATGACGTAGCAGTAATTAACCTGAATACACAACAGTGTTACAGCACAATTTTCCTCCACCTCTGGATTATGCAAATTAGCTTGCTTTGTCTTATATTTGTTCTTCAGGATTTAAGCACAGGATTCCTTTGGAATCTGATTTCTTACACAGGGAGATATCACCTTAGTCATCTGTCTGCAACATTGATTCTAGCTATGCGCTACCCTTAAAATCTGCTTTTAGCCTAACCCAGAGCAGCATTCCAGGTTTTTTTTCAATATTTGCTCTATCATTGCAATACAGCCTTTCTCTTCTACAGATGGAAAAGACACAAGGCACCCATACCTCTCCTCCATTCCATGGGTGAGAAGTCAGCCCTGGGGCCCAGTTTTGAGTACAGATTTAGCAGTAAAGGAAGGGGGAAAGGTTGCTCTCCTCACAGCTAGTCCTTGCTCCCAATTTTAATTTCCTGTTGCAAGCTTCATTTTTGAAAATGTAAGGTTTCAAAGGAGAATCCAAGAACTTCCTATCAAAATGTAGCTTGGCTCATAATGGCAAAAATAAAAAACATCTGTTTCTATAGGAGTTCTTTGACAGGATTATAATTGCTACACTACTACGCCAATATTTTCCCCAAATGACTTGCATAAGCAATCGCTATAGCAATGCTATTTAATGTCCCAAATAGTTTGCCAAAGCAAATTTTCCACAAATAGCCAGCATTAAGTTAGATTTTTTTCATTGAATGGGTCCATAACCTACTGAATGAGCATCACAAATATAGTTGATACTTTGGCAGGATTCAGTACAATTTTGGAAAAGGTTTTGGCACATCCTTTCTGTGGGATGGTTTCTTTCAAAAATAAAAATTACCTCTCCAAAATGGTTATGGAATTTTTTGCTCTTTCCTCTGCTACAGCTGGGAGTCACTTATTCCACCACCACCCCCAAGCTAAGAATGGTATGTTTATCCTAAACTTTAAGGAATAGATGTATATAACTTGAGAGATCCATGATGAGTCTGCATGCTCCCAACTTTAAGCTGTCTTCTTCAAGCACTGGAGTTTTTATATACTTACAGTGTTCTTGCATCAGTGATATCAATTAATTGAGAGACAGCTCCACATATGCAAAAGGACATATTTCTACTTAAATGAAATTAATGTGGAAGGCAATATGTGCATATGTGCCATAATTTTCAAATTAAAAGAAACAAATCATTCAAATGGGATAGCATCTGTTCCATATGGAACAATTGATACTTGCCATATGATATTTGCTGGTAGTATCAGGTTGAACCCAACATTAATTCCAGTTAGCATAGCCCCATTAAGATGAATGGAGCATCTTAAATCTTTTTTTTTACAGATTTTAATTTTTCATCAGTGTTATCAGTGGGTTTTTAATTGTATAAGTTATTTTATTTGATATAAACTGCCTTGAGTCACTGAGGCAAGGAAGACAGCTTATAAATTGAATAAATAAATAAATCACCACTTACATCATTCCCATCGCTTTCAGTGACACTACTCTTGTTGGGACTATCACTAAAACCTATCATAAGAGTCAGGCTCATAATGCATTCCCCCTGAAATTTCATTGCACTTTCTTCATATTTTTAGGGTAGATAACTCATTCCACGGAAGTGCTAAATATAGCACTACATTTTTTTAATATAAACATAGACTGCATTAATGGTATAAGCACAGTGTTTGTTCTATTGCTATAACACATGTATAAATAAATCACTATGTCTATCTAAAACTACCGACCAATCAAGATGATTCCCCCTGCCCCCTGTTTTAAGGGGGGAAATTCTATTCATAATAATTTTCATATAATTTTTTTACCTTGTGGAAACTTCCATAGAACAATTTTCTTATTTCATCACCTTCAAACATTACTGTCTGAATCTCTCCTCTGGTATCTTTGTTGAAAAATGACAATACTTTGCTGGATGCTAATGGGGAGAAGACATCAGAGATATAAATATGTAGTAAAATAATAAAGTTCTTATCTTAACCTTATGAATAGCAGAATTCTTCGAAACAGATCACAAATAGCAAAACATTCCCAATTTAACCAATTGCAGACTAAGCAGCAGGAGCCATAAGTGCACATTTCAGGAAACCACTTGCACACTCAATAAAAACACCACATCATCAACTTCATTTTGGTTATAGTTGCAGACAGCAGCGGTTCAAACATGAGAGGGAAGCAAGATCCACAACACTGACTGACCAGTCTGTCAGGAAATCCATCTGCCCCTACCTACTTGCTGTGAGAAAGCCTGGGATGACTGAAATTTGAGGAAACTGTTTGGCACAAACTAGGACGTAATCCATCCTGTTACCTGGGAGTGAAGTGAGAACCACAACCCCTAAGCTTTCCATGCACCAGGGGAGATACACCAGGGGAGATACACAAAAACACAGGTTCTTTCCTTTTAACAGTGGATCTGACCACATGCTGAACTCCCCATAAAATTGAGACAAGAAAAATTTAATCGAAGAAATGTAACACAATTGAGGTAAAGACTGTTATCTATACCTATAAAATGGTGCGTTAACCATTGGAATGTGACAAAGGATGTTGCACCAGGCCCCACTAGCACGTAATGGGCCTCCATTCACTCGCCCGAACCCGGTTCGCAGGTAACTGTCAGGTTGAATTTTTTGACTCGGGGGCAGGAGCCCCCCAGTCGCAAACAAAAAAAAGGGAACTTCAATTCCCAACATTCCTTGCACCGCACTGCGCCAGAGCCAATCAGGCTGAGCAGCGCAGCAAAAGGAACGTTCGGAAATGCGCCGCGGCCAATCAAAAAAAGCCGCAGGAAAAAACCGCCACAGTAAGCAAACACGCGCAGGCAAAACTACAAGCCCCAGCGTCCTGCACGCCATTAGCGTGCCGAATGCTGAGGAGGCCTGCGCACAAAAAATAAAAGTAAAAAAACCGCCCGCCGCCGCTGCCCTTCTTCCCCACCAGCCAGCCAGCATGGCCCGTGGGGAAAAAAGAAAAAAACCCCACCGCCGCTGCCCTTCCTTTCGATGGGCAAGCTGGCGCAAGAAAAAAAAACCGCCGCCACTGCCCTTCTTCCCCACGGGCCAGCCAGCATGGCCCGTGGGAAAGAAAGCCACCACCACCCCGCCATTGCCCTTCCTTCCCATGGGCCAGCCAGAATGGCCCGTGGGAAAGAAAGCCCCCCCCCCCACCAATGCCCTTCCTTCCCACTGGCCAGCCAGCATGGCCCACGGGAAAGAAAGCCACCCACCCTGAAAAAGTAAACACAAAACAAAAACAATCAAAAACACTCAAAAATCCAAAAAGGAAACACAAAAACAGCAAAAAAAACAAGAAAAAACACACAGACCCCCCCCCCCAAAAAAAATCCAAACCACCACCACCACCCCAAAAAGAAAACCAGAGAGCTTACCAAAAGACATCTTCTATCCATGAGGACCGGAACTCAAATGAGAAAAAAAAAACTTACCAGAAGCCACACCCAGAGGACAGAAGAGAACAATTATAGAAAGGAAGAAAAGCTCACCACCCCCACCCAGAGGCCAAAAGAGAAAAAACATTCAAAAATATTGAAAATAATAAGGTTAATTCCAAAATTATAAAAACATTAAAAAATAACGATACTAATCTCAAAAAAATACCAAAAAAAACAGAAACCACTTTTCACTCAAAAAAAAAACACAAAAAAGAAAAAAAGCGTAAAAATAAAGATTTAAAAACCCAAAATTAAATTTTAAACTAAATTAAATTAAATTAAATTAAATTAAATTAAATTAAATTTGCATAAACATAAAACTAAAACCTTCAAAAACCAATATAAAGAGCCCAGCATGCAAAACAAAAACAAAAAACACTGGGAGCGCAAGTCCACCGCAGGCGGACGCAGCGCCTCGAAGCCACAAAATCACAAAACCTTACAACACCATTTAAAACAGCCCAGCACCATTGGTTCAAGAAAAAAAACAAAATCCTTTACTATCCAACACAATTTTATAAAGCCTGGCACCGCAGAGCAAAATATGCTAGTTACCATATATACTGGAATATAAGTCTAGTTTTTTAGCCCCCAAAATGAGGTCCAAAAAGGAGATTCGACTTATACTCTGGTCAATGACCCCGAGGGTCCCAAAACCGTGCTGGATTGAGATGCACTGACCTACAACAAGATGGGGGAACTGGGCGCATCTCAAACCGACATAGAGAAACTCCTTTATTTCAACAACACGGGGGAAAAACACTACTGTAAACACTCAAAAACATATCCACACAAATGTTTAAATTAATTAATTTTACTGTATTTTCATGTATTTTAATTATTGAAACTCACTAGCAGCTGCTGCGTTTTCCACCCCTGACTTATACTCAGGTCAATCTATTTTCCTAGTTTTAGAGGGCCAAATTAGGTACCTCGACTTATATTTGGGACAACCCATAGTCGAGTATATATTGTAACTGCTTAACAGTAGAATACCTCACCCACCACACTAGCAGCTGAGGGGAAAGCTGGTGAATGAAGGCCAAGCTTGAACAGGTTGTCTCATTGTGTCAGTAGCTTCCTTTTATTCTTCTAAGGACAAGAGAGAAAATTGCTCCTCTCAGGTCTGCCTGGACCGTACCTGTCAAGTATCCCAGATTGGCCAGGATTTCCCATATTTCTCCGCTCATTCCTCCCCTTTCCTGACACCATCCCATATTTGAATGGGGGGAGGGGTTACTGCGCATGTGTGTGCATCGCAAATGGGCTCTGCTCATGCACAGAGAGGTTCTGTGCATGCGCAGATGAGTTGTTGCAGTGCATGTGCACCTGGGCCAGAGCAGTTCCCGTATTTTCAGAACCCACGCTTGACAGGTATGGCCTCAACTGTTTCTACCCCTTCTGCTGCCAGATAGACTAAGGAGCTTCACACTGATTAAGAGTCTGCAGTTTGCTGATGCTATAAGACGGCTATTTGCATGGTCTGTGGCCTCTGCTCTACTGACTGCAAATTGAGTCAAGGGTAGGTCCCTAGACTTGTGGGTGTATGTAACTTATTTGAATCAAATGCAGTACAGTTGTTCATACTGAATTTTTAAACTTGCCAACCTTGGTTAATGAATGAGATTCTTAACTCTTAAATGCTCACATAAATTTCAGCAGGGGCAAATCTACTATGATCAGTATTTCCCTTTACAGTACATTTCAAACTCGGGAGTAGGTGATAGGTTAATAGCAGCTTAAAGAGCCCATTGGGACCCAATTCAACTTCCCTCCCTGTCTCATTATGTGACTAAACTCTGGAAAGAAATCTCCTGATTGCATGCATATAATGAATTTTAGCAATATGTGATACTAGCTGGCTGCCCCAAAATTCTGAAAAACAAATAATATGCATTACTGTTTGGTTATTGTGTGAGCTGACAAAGGAGAACTTGAAGTAGCATCCAATTAAACTTATTTTACATGTAGCAAGCAATGGATGAAATTCTGTTGCTTAGTTTAGTAAGTCACAACTAGAGTATGCCCACTGAAACAGCAGTTGATGAGTCACTTCCTCCATAAATTCCGTTGATTCAGTGGGCCTAATCTAATTGTGTTTCATTTTAGCTTAATAGATTGCAACTAGGGTTAGTAAATAGATCGCAATAGGTCACAACTAGGTCCTTTTGAATCAAACTGGAATTTACAGAAGAGTTGACTGACTAAATTCCCACTAATTCAATGGGCCTATTCCAGTGTGACTTTTTCTGCTGAGCAACAGGATTTCAGTCAGTATTTTTATTCTCACCTTCTTTAATTTAGATTAGAATTACTACAAGATCTTAAGCGAAACTATGAACCATCTCCTGCATTCTAAGAAACTGCATTTTAAAACCTCAGATTTAAAAAACCCGCCTGAATCATTTCATACAAGATAGGCTATATCAAGCAATATGAGCATAGCAAACTCAGTCTATATTTATGCAAATTAGTCTCAATCTTCTTCAGAAAGTTATGCCCAGTTGATATCTGGTATCGATCACATTGCCTTTTTACTTAACTGACTGATTTAGAATAAAGTTTTGAAATGAAGAGACTAGAAAAGGGTCAGTCTTTACACTTGTTGAGAAAAAACATTCTTACGGTCAAGAACAACTCCAACTTGTGGTTTGTAATCTCTATCCGTTATCTGCCAAATCGCAAATGGGTCAGTAGGGGTTTCCGGAAGAAGACGGAATAAAAATATGATTGTGTAAGACTTCGGTAATCCATCTGGATGAATTTCCCTATTAAGCAAAACATAATGGTACCCTTCACAAAAAATGCAAGATGTACAGAAGAAGTGTAAGAAATTATCAGTATGATAACTTTTCAACCATGTTAAAAAACTCATAACCAGCAGACAAAATGGGTAGTTCACTCAAGATCAAGATCAGAGTTCCGCCTTTTTCTGTAGCTTAAGGAGAAAGTTCTACTGAAGTATATTCAAAAGAGTCACAAAGATCTTTCATTGTGTTTAAGAATTACTTAAGGTTACACAAGAAATGGGAAGTCAGGCTAAACTCTTCATATTCTTCAATTTATATATCTGGTTATTTTTCTATCCTATTCTAGTAAAAAAAATTATGAAGCATCAAAGTACATATAATCTGATTCTAAATATTTTGCTAGAAATATATTGCATTATAAAATGAGAACAGCCATCAGTTACAGATATGTATATAGATACAGATACAGATATCAATAACACTTATACAGTATGTATTTAGAGCACTCACTGTGTCATTCACAATATAATTAGCATTTTTGCCCCAACACTGTAGGCATCAAGATTGAACTCACATCATGAGCAGCTTTTAGCACCACTGTGCCATGGGAGCTCTTAATATACAGACAACTTTGGTAAAGCAAATAAAACAGATAAACAAATTTCTTATATTGTTGGTCACTCTGATTCATTACTAAGTACTCAATTGTACTGGAAACTTTCTTTGTGCAAAACTTATCCTTTAATACTATGACTTCTCAATGATATTGTGACTTTGTCTTAGCCATGATAATATTTTGGTATTTGTAACTTGGCATTAGATCTGCTGATCTTGGATATCTCCAAACAATATTGCGTTTTGCTATGCCAATGCCCCTCAAAATCCCTCTCTGGTTGGCACACAAGGACCTGAGTCAGAATGGAATATATCCCACTACACAGGAATATAAATAACAGTAACAGTCATAGATGAATCATAATCTATCATCCAGTGTAGCACTGTGTAGCACTGTGCAACTAATTACACTGGTACCTCAGTTTACGAATGCCTCAGTTAACATAATTTTTGGTTTACAAATGAAAATTCATTTAAAATAATGCCTCAGTTTACGATTTTTTCTGGAATGGATTAACTGGTTTTCAATTCATTCCCATGGGAAACTGCATTTTGGTTTACGAATTTTTGTTTTCAATGCATTCCTATGGGAAACCAGTTTATGATTTTTTTGCAATACAAAACGTCCTGGAGAACACATTAAATTCATAAATCACTGTACATGAAAAAGTGACTGCACTTCCTGTGGAGCTCATCTCTCATCCTCTCTTTCTTTGGAAGCATCTACAACATCCACTATTTGTTCCAAGTTCCAGTTTAAGAAGCTTTCCCCCACAAAAAATACAATAAAACTTACCTTGTAGGCTGGCTAACAAAGGCATTTTTCTGAAGCCTGTATGATACATGGCTAGGGAAAGATCCTGATTGCAAGGAAACTCCTGGTACAGAAGCAAAATACTTCTCTGTTAAATTATAAGCTTCCAGCATCCTAAAGCCTAAAAGGGAGAACAAAGCAGTGGAGGATTATTTATTTATTTATTTTTTGGGGGGATAAATCACAACAATGACTAGGCTAAAATATTTGCAAGTATTGAAATTCTTACCAGGAGAGGTATATCCATCCAAGTACATGAGAGGGCAAGCTAAAACAGAAGAAAAATGTTTTTAATTGAGCTTTTATGCTGCCCATCTAGGTGGTTTACAGAAGTTAAAAACATACACATAAGTATCTATCAAAATAATAAATGATGCATTTTACAAATACGCACAATCGATGTGAGTATGTGTTTTAGAATGAATGGACCCCATAGTTATGTTCTTCAGGTTGTTCTTTTAAAGCAGTGGTTCCCAATGTGGGTCACATGCCCCACAGGGGACTTCAATTCCCAGAAGCCTAAGTCAGTACAGGGCTTCAAGGAATTGACTTAGGCTTCTGGGAATTGAAGTCCATAAAACAAAAGTTGGGAAACACTGTTTTAAAGGTTGTTTTAGTGTTTTCATTATTTTTTAATATTATGTTTAATTGTTTTTAATTGTATGTCTTTGTCTTTTCTACTTTACTTGCATTTTAATTACTGTGAGTCACCTTGAGTCTCGTTATGGGAGAAAGGTGGCTTAGAGATAAAGTAAAGAAATAGTACAGTTTATACTTGGACTTCTTTCCAGATTCACAACATTCACAAAACATGGGACCTATTAACAGAACTATTACTTCTGCATGATATAAATATGTAAACTCACTCAGAAAAGACTTTAGAGCAGATATCCTACTTACTTGAGGTAGCTGTTTCACAAACAAAGGTGATGAGGTTGTCCTGAATCTTTTCAAAAGATTCAAAGTCATCAACTATAAAGACATGACGTTCACTGGGTTTGCTGGCAATTTTGGCCAGTTCATGGTAATCAACATCAGCCACACCAACAACAAAGACACTGAAACCTATAAATGCAATGTTGATTGAATGAATATCAATTCACATGAATCATTCTTTAGGCTGTTCTTGGTAGCCACTTTAGCCATTCATTATGTTAAGTTGAAACAATAAAATGATTCAGTCACCAAACTCATGTTGCACAATCACACAAATGGTAAAACATTTGGTGGCCAATTGCCATAAGTTCAGAAAACTCCACAGACATCTGTTGCATGGTGAGCAGTGTGACTTGGCATGCAACAGATGTCTCAAGAGATTTCCTAACTTATGACTGTCTGTTTCCAAAAGTTATGCTGTTTGTTTTAACTGCACAATAGGATTGTAGCCAATGCAACAAAAGGGAAGTATATTAGCCAAGAAAAGGAAAGTGATGAAATGTATTCTGGCAAAAGCTTGCATTTACTGTTGAGTTTACTCGGCAGACAGATACAAGCTGAACACATATACGGCCATCTTAAAACAATAAATGTTTTTCCTAATTTGCACACAAAAATCTTATTGTAAAGCTCACAACTCATTAAAACATTTAAAAAAAGAATGAAGGATGAAAAGAAAAAAGCAAAGTTTTAGATACATGAATAAATATGGGAAGGGAAGCCACCCTTTAGCGTTATTCTGTCCAAAGCTGAATTTCTAATTGCTAATTTTTTTCTCTCAATCCTCAGACTCCCTTAAGGTTTCTTCTAGCTCTTGTTCTCACAGTACTAGCACTTTACACAAGACTTCTCATTGTATTCAACCATATTTTTTCTGTTAGAACATTCCTAAATAATCCCATTAAAGGAGCATAGAACATTCTAAAAGAGTTGGACATTTTTGCTATATTTTGTGTCTGCTTGTTCATTGGAAATGGACCACTGAGGAAACCATATCTCAGAAAATCACCCGACATCAATTGCTAAGACACAGCCTGAAGAGACTCTCTGTTGAACACCTTAATGCATGGCTAGATATAGGGAAAGGGCCATCTTTAAATAACTCTCATTCTTATGTGAAATGCTGTCTAATGCTTACAATTGTATATATAGGGTGTCCAAAAGGTCACCATACATAGAAACAATAGCATAACATACAGTAAAACCCCTACTTACATAAAAAGTCAGTTCCATAGGCTTTTGCTTAAATCGGTTTTTTATGTACCTCAAAGCAAACCCATAGGAAAAATTATTTTTTGCGTTACTCGAAGCAAACCCATAGGAAAACTGAACTTTTTATGTAAATCAAAGCAAACCCACAGGGAAATGAATTTTTACGTAACTCGAAGCAAACCCATAGGAAAAAGAATCTTTATGTAACTCGAAACAAACCCATAGGAAATTGTGTAAATTGGGACATGATTTTAGCACAAAATCATTATGTAAGTCGAATTTTATGTAAATTGAGGCATATGTAAGTTGGTTTTTTTCTGTATATCTTGGAATGTGTTCTCCATGAGCAGGGGAGAAAACTATGAGTATGTATAAAAAGAAGCGGCTAAAACAGAGAATATTTTGTAAATATTTTGTAAAAAAATTGCAATTAATATTTTGTATATAAAGGTACGTTTAGTTACAATTTCCCATTTCCCCCATTTGTGGCAACTTTTGGGACACCCTATTTTTCAACCATCTTGGGGGAAAAGAGAATCTGGCATTTAAATAAATTAGCAAAATTACTTTCCTGTAATTTCAAGTAAAAGTTGCTTACCAGATTGCTGTATGATAGATGCAGCTTTCCTTACTTCGTCCTGTGACCGCCCGTCTGTTACAACAACAAGTAACTTGGGAACTCCTCTCCTCATTCCACTCTCCCAAGTCAAGACGTTATTTTTTATATAGGAAAGTGCTTTGCCTGTGAATTGAGGTCAAGCCAGATGAAGACCTTAGATCGCATTTATATGCTCACAACACATTTGTCCTTCAGAAATGGACTTCTTTATAGCAACAAGCCTGAACAATCACGAATAGAGCAAGCTAATTTGAAAGATACAGAGGTGAGAAAATTGTATGCTGAACAGAGAGACGTTTTCTACCAGTTAAGGTAGCTACACTTCTATTGGTGAGCTGATCATCTGGTCTAGTTTGAATCATAGCTTAGAAGCTTCCACTTAAATAAAAATTAAAATCTTTGCTGTGGTAGGATGTTGTGGTTTTTTAAATATAAAAACATTGGCAGCAGCTTATGATAGAAATTAAGGTAAAGGTTTCGCTTGCTCGAAAGCCAGTCATATCCAACTCTAGGGTTCAGTTCTCATCTCTGTTTCAAAGCCGAAGAGCCAGCACTGTCTGCTTCTGCAGACGTTTCCATGGTCATGTGGCAGGCATGACTAGACACTGGAGCGCACGGAACGCTGTTACCTTCCCACCGGAGTAGTCCCTATTTATCTACTTGCATTTTCTTGCTTTCGAACTGCTAGGTTGGCAGGAGCTGGGACAAAGACGGGAGCTCATTCCGTCCTGCAGTACTCGGGAATCGAACTGCTGACCTTCCGCCTCCCAGTCAGCATCTTAGCAAAGTCTATGCCAGTTTTTCCCAAACTATGTTCTGCGGAACACCAGTGGACTTCAATTCCCAGAAGCTTCAGTCAGTACATTGGTTGATCAGTGCTTTGGGGAATTGACTTAGGCTTCTGGGAATTGTAATCCAAAAACCAAAGGTTGGGAAACACTGGTCTGTGCCATGTTACCTGTTTTTGTGTTTCCTCCCCTGTAACGAATCATCTGAAGCGCTCCCAATGCCATTCCCTTATCATCATATGTATTTAAATGAAACTCAGACTTTGGATCATCACTGTACTGCACAAAGGAAACCTGAAATGGACAACACAAATTAACTTCACGGGACTCAAAGCAACATTCTTCAGTTCAACAAGGTTGAAAACCAGGAGGGAATATTCTCCATCAACACAGAATTTATATTCTTATTAAGCAACATAGCAACATTTAGGAAAGATGACAGCATGCAAAAAAAAAGGGGGGAGGCACTCTATTAGCTTCAGGATCTTACAGATGGTGGAAATACAAATTAGGTTTGAGGATTATAGTTACTACAGTCAAGTTATTTCCTGAATGACTGGTTTGTGACAAAATGAATTTGTCTAGGTTGCTACCACATGTGATGAGGTTTTTAAACAGACAAGCTGTCAGAACAATTGTTATTATAATTTATAGGTTATTATAGAAAACAGATTACTGTGGAATCTATTATCTATGGCAACTTTTCTCAGCCTAAGGTTCTCCTGATGAGTTAGACTACAACACCTATCATCCTTAGCATTTAGCATGGCCAAAAGAAAGGGGTGATGGGAAATGAAGTCCAAGTGCCAGGCTGGGAAGACTCCCCTATAAAGGTTACTATATCAAAGTTTGATAATGCTGAAACTCAGGCCACACAAAATTTCATAGTCTCAGTCAAGAAAAATGATCCCAACCCAGCCCATTGAGGCCAAGAGGCTAATATGTAAAAAGCAAACTTGGCAACCTGAAAAGTATGTAAGAAGCAAAGTGTAGGAAATTCTCACACACTTTTACTGCCATCACCAACAATGTTCCCTCCTGCCAAGACAAGAATCACACTTCTGGCTTCATTTTGCAGTTTTTGCCTTTATGTATGTGTTGGCACTGAATATCAGCCTCATTCTAAATGAAATGTTCAATATTTTCGTATTGCTGAGGATACAAAGTGCCTCCCTTCTGCCTCTTATCTGCCAGTATCTGCAAACCCTGGTCACAAACACAGTAACCTCCTCAACAGCTACAAGGAAAGGATAAAAAGATAAAGCAGGAAAGTGGAATTTAAGCACAAGGATTCTAAAAGTGTAGAAACAGCTGTTGAAGATACTCTTGATGGATTTACCCAGGATTTATCAGCTTTTAAAAGAATCTTTAATGTCAGCTTTCTATTTTATGACAGAGAACAAACAAACCTGAATTCCAGCAGTGCTGACGACATCAAAGCCTCCAACAGTATTGAAAATGAATTTCACTACTTTGTTGAAATTTTCATCTCCAATGCTCCAAGAAGCATCAATCAAGAAAACGATATCTGCTTTTGCACCCTTGCATACTGAAAGATATAGTGAATCCAGAATTTACTCAGCAGGTATAAGACAATGAAAATATTCAGGAGGTAAATCAAAGAACAGTGTTGATCAAATCATGACATACAGACTACATCTGGAGAGCATTTGTCTCTTATGATTTCTTTTTTAAAAATACATTCAGACACTCTGGACCATATGTATACATTTAAAATTAAATCTATAGATTTAAACACATGTATAGGTTTAAAACTTAGAGGCCCAAATCCTATCGTGTGTATAACAATAATTAGACAAGCAGTTTGCACAATCTGACAGGTATCTTCTCACGCACCCAGGTTCGTAATCAGTCGGACAAGCATTCACACAATCTAAGCATGTGTGAGTGTGTACAATGGACAGCCAGCAAGTTCATAGACACGTTTTGCACAGCTTCCAATTTATGCTCCATGATTCCGACAGAAATCAATTCAGAATGTGCAGATTAATACTTTGCAATGTAGAGAGAAAGGAAGAAAATATGTACATTAAGAAATGTTCAAATGTAGCTATGAACAGAACATACTGTGCTGTCTAAAATAAGGTAAAGGTTGCCCTTGCTCGAAAGCCAGTTATTTCTGACTCTAGGGTTCAGTGGTAATCTCCGTTTACAGCCAAAGAGCACTGTCTCCATCTGCACACATTTCCATGGACATGTTGCAGGCTGTTTACCTTCCCACCAAAGTGGTCCCTATTTATCGACTTGCAATTTCTTGCTTTCGAACTGGGAGGTTGGCAGGAGCTGGGACAGAGACGGGAGCTCACTCTGTCATGCAGTACCCAGGGATCGAACTCTGACCTTCCAGTCAGCGAGTTCAGCATCTTAACCAAGTCCCCAGTGTAAATTATATTGTCATATATCAGCACAGAGCCCTTGATAGCTCTTGGACAAAGGAACATTTTAAAGCTCGATTTTGCAGAAACACTATAAATAAGTAAAAATCAAACACTTACCGTCACGAGCTGGTGGGATGGTAGGTGGCGGAGGAGGGGTTGGTGGTTCTGTTGGTGGTTCTGTTGGCTTGATTACTGAAATAGATATTTTAAAAAAGGTTGTCAAATAAAACAAAATGTTTCCAAATAGTGCATCTCTTGGTCCATCATAGAAGAACTTTTCAGCACGCAATGAATTGCATTTTCTGACTGGTTCAGATTACAAATACAGATCCATTGGAAGAAAGGAAATCATGTTTATCTGCCAGTCTGCATGGTAGAACCTATTACCATATTTGCTGGTGTATAAGACATGTATAAGACTCACACCATTATTACCAAATAGCCCACTGTAGGCTACTATATACAGTACAAGACACACCCCATTTTTCCACTGTATTTTACAAGCCAGAAAATATGGTACTTGAAAGCACACTTCAAGATAGGTGCCACATATGAGCAAAATAGATAAATCTTCAAGCTATCTAGATCATAAATAAAATAACAAGAAAATAACTAAAATTACAACACAGTTAAGAGAAGATATTCCATTCCACTGATAAGTTTATCAGAACTTTGTATGTGCATCTTTGGGGAAATACAGTATTCCCATTGTTTCTGGATTTTTAATATGTTTTGAAAGAACATCATTTTATATGAACTTATTGCATTTATCTCACTGGGAGAGAATATTTGGGAGAGGTTGGGTACTTTAAAGGTTGCAACACACGACTGGTGGTCTACTTGTAGCAAAGTCAATCAATACTGAGCAGGTATGTAGTAAGGAAAGCTATCTTTCAACACCCAAAGACTGCAGAGTCTAACCAGGCAATCCTAATGCAGGTTTATTCAGTCATGACCAGTAAAACATATGGCCAATTAACTGTGCACAGAATTGCAACCGACACCCTTCATGTTCACAAAGTGGCAGAAATCTTGTTCCAGTTTTGTAAAAGCTATACAATATAGTGGCAAATTGCCATAAATGAAGAAATCTCTATAGATATTATCTGTGTATGTAACAGATAATGCCTATATACATTTCTTATTTAATGGCAATTCACCACTTTTTTAAAAATGGTAACTGCAAAACAGGAATTCAGCCACCATGTTTTCATGATTTTGCACCATCATCCTAAATCTTCTCAACCAATTGTACCTTTGTAGCACAAGCAATGTAATTTTTAGAGATGAATTGGCAAAAATTAAGAAACGTTGAACGTATCAGTTACATCAGGGATTCTCAACCTGTGGCCCATGGGCCAGATGTGGCCCACAGCACCATTTCATGTGTTGTCCCCCCCCTCCACCACACATGTGGTGGAGGAAGGGCAAAATGGCCATCTGGTCCCCGAAGCTGTCTGAGGGAGCATGACCCGGCCCCCAGCTTTAAGTTTGAGAACTCCTGAGTTACATACTGAGTTGTGCAACTGATAGTGTCAATTGTGATTTCTCAGCTTGGTGCTGTTTGCCTCCAAAGGTTATGTCATTTGCATAAATATACAAAAGGATTCTGGCAATTGTATTTGTTGAGTAGAAATAGTTTTAGGGGTGCTCTCAGTATAACTACCCATACAAATTGTATACTCTGTCCAAATGATATATGGAACTCGGCAATCAGGAAGGTGTAGAAAATGTAATTCCTGCAAAGTATCACAATGTTTTTTCCAAGTGCAAGAATTATAATGTTTCCAGTACTAGTTTCTATGGTCACATTCTAGCAACATGCTTTCAAATATTGTGACTGTTGTTCTTGTTGCTACTGCTAATGCCACATTACCAGTACTGTTACTGCCCTATTATTATTACTTCTATCATCTGTCACTTACCAGTCCTTTCTCTTGTAGACACGGGAGGCCCTTCAAGGCTTGGAGTCTGAACAAAGATGGTAGCATTATATTGTGTGTCTGGTGAAAGGCCAGTAAAACAGTGACTGGTTTCTGTCCCACGCACTGTAATTTCATGCCCTCTAGAACCTGTACATAGATAAAATAACCATCATATAGAAGTTGATTAATATGCTGCTGGTGGTTGCAATCAGAAAGCAAAAAACACATATACCAGTGAAGGAAATTATTTCCAAACAAGAGTGCTAGAAACAAGAATGCTCTTCCTAACCTTTCCAAGACTTGAAAGAAATTTTAGGAGCAGCTGGGTTGCAGGCTGGTGAACAGCTGTGCATGTTCATGAAAGATGAAAAGTTCTGAAATAGCTGGTCTCCATAACAGCATAACAGGACTGCTTTTAGCAGACAAAATGCTGGTTTGCAAAGCAAAGGATTTAAATTCAATCCTTTCTTTGAACTGCAATAAGATTTTCTTAATTCCCATAGGTTCCACATTTATCCCCAATTCAGATTTAAAAAAAAACCTTTCTGGCCCTTGTAGCAGAGATATTGGGGGAGTAACTATTACAACATTATCTCTTATGTTGAAACAAGGGACACAAAGAAGAATTTATGGGGCATCCTTAACTTTTAAAAGTTAAATCCTCTACCCTTCCAATTCAAGGCAAAGTATTTTTCACCCTTAGTCTTAGAAACCTGAAACCACAAGGGAAATCCAAGAGAAATTGCAGTGAGACTTTTTTCTGTCCCCACTAAAGCCCAGAAAAACTGCTTCAGGCCAACAGTTCCGAGATGGTTTTGAGCATGAACTGAAGGAGTTGTATGGGGGAAGAAAGGACAGTCTGCCTTCCAGCTGAACTAGTAAAAGTATTTCTGTTGTCTGAAGCTTTGTGGATCCAGATTTGTAACCCTGTCACTGCCCACTGCCCCCGGCCGCCAATATGACAAAGCCTGGGAATGTAAGTAATGAATAAACAGGGAAAGCTCTAGCAGCAGCAAGAGGTATTGGATGGATGCAGCCTGTGGGGGAGAAGCTTTGCTGTTCAAATGATGGAAAGACAAACTTTCCTGTAATAGGCTTTATTTTGACAGCCACACATTATCAACATTCCACACATGAGTCAATATATACTCACCATCTACTGGGTTTAGCTTCAGCCTATATGAAGAAGCTGAACGATGAGCTGTCCATTTAATGCAGATTGTATCCCATCCAATATTATAGGTTGTAAGATCGCTGACATTCAAATACACTACAAAGGTTAAAAGAATAAGTTCCAGAATCATAAGGGGACAACCATAACGTGATTTGAAAGTCAATGATACTGGCTGTCAGAATATCATAAGAAATGAAGTAGGTCAGCTGAGGTACATTTCACCTCACTGTAACCTGCCACCACTGAACAATCTAAATCACCGTATCACATATTAAATGGCACCCAAACTGGATATAGTGGTGACTGTATCCACCTGCGCTGTCTGGCTTTTGTACTTCTGCCTCAGGGCCAGCATCAGAAATTTCTGGGCCTGGTAGGTGCCCCCCCACACACACACGCACACACACACACATTTTGGCCACGCCCCTGGGGTTTCCTGCACATGCGTTGTTTGTTTGCGCATGTGCAGATTAGTGGTTTCCCGGTGGTGCCACGCCCCCGTAGTTTCCTGCGCATGAATCATTTGTTTACGCATGCACAGATCAGTGGTTTCCCGGCGGTGCCAGGCCCCCATCATCTCCAGACCCAGGACAGGAGTCCTGATGCCCCCCCCTCCCGATGGCAGCCCTGTTCTGCCTTATACATGTATCCAAACAGATATTTTTCACATCCACACATCATGCTTTATCTATATAAACATATCTGATATGACTGTAGAAAACAATGCATATGACAGCTTTTCAAAGAGATTTTTTTCTCCTACAATACTATAACATTACACAAATGCAATCGGCCTACACATAATGCACAAGAACAGCAGGAGCAGGAGCTGGACAGTTACTTTTTCGAAATGTCACTATTCATAGTCCCAAGGGCTCCTGAATGGTCAGTTTTAATCACCTTTACAATTTTAAGACATAACTCTTTATCTCCATGTTTTAAAGAATAATTGGAACAACTAATTTTCAGTTACAGTAAAACCCCGACTTACGACTGGCTCGAGATATGAATTTTTTTGAGTTACAAAATGTGTTTTTTCTTAAACCGGAGTCTCAAAAACCCCAATTTACAAAATACCCTGGGTTACAGGGGAAAATTCATAACTAAAAAAATCAGTTTTTTAGCGCTCAAATTGGCGGTGGCACCATTTTGTGCACTAAAAATCACTCCCAGCCACACCGGAAGTGTAAGAAAAGGAAGCAGCAGCAGCCAGAGGATAGGAAATATCTCTGTGTTTGTTTTTTAATTTTAATTTTTTAATTCATACCTTGAGTTACAAAAAAAATTGAGTTACAAAATACGCCAGGGAACCGATTTTTTTTCATAACTGGGTTTTTTACTGTACATTGAAAAATCCCAATGCAGCAATGTGGAGCTCAGCATGAGCCAACACTTGAACTTTATAACATTTGCCCCCACCATGACTAAGGGGTGAGCATTCTCTTGTGAATGCCCAGTATGCATTGTCCCACATGGCAGGTATGTTCCAACAGAACAGGCCTTTTTTTGGAAACCCATTTTTCTCACATTTGCTAGTCCACCAGGCTTCCCATGTCAAAGAGACTCCTCACTGGGAGAAACACAATCCTGACTTACATGTGGTGCCTTGATCTACAAGCGGTGCACTGAGTCCAGAATCGTACTGAGCATAAACATCTACATCATAGGTAGTACTAGGAGACAAGTTGTGCAACGTATATGCCGTCACTTCTCCAACAAACACTTCCATGGGCGGTTCATCAGAACCTTAAAAGACAAGGGGTGAAATAAACAATTTTAATGTGTAATCTCGCACAGAGCTGCAGAGAAATGCTTTCCAGCAGGGAGTCTCAACCTGTGGCCCACAGCACCATTTCATGTGTCACACGAGGAAGTGCCATGTGGTGGAGGAAGGGCAAAATGGCCGTCTGGCCCCCGAAGCCATCTGAGGGAGTGTGATCCAGCTCCCGGCTTAGAAAGGATGAGAACTCCTGCTTTACGGTAAAGCTCTTGAAGTCATTCAGCACTATACTGCCAACTTTAACTGGTAGAGGATAATTTAATTAATTAATTAATGCAGTAATTAATGTAAGGTCACCCTAGCTTGAAAGCCAGTTGTATCCGACTCTAGGGTTCAATGATCATCTCTGTTTCAAAGCCGAAGAGCAGCGTTGTCTGCTTCCACAGAAGTTTCTGTTGTCATGTGGCAGGCATGACTAGACATCGGAGCACACAGAATGCTGTTACCTTCCCACCGAAGTGGTCCCTATTTATCTACTTGCAATTTCTTGCTTTCGAACTGCTAGGTTGGCAGGAGCTGGGACAAAGATGGGAGCTCATTCCATCCTGCAGTACTCAGGAATCGAACTGCTGACCTTCCGCCTCCCAGTCAGTGTCTTAGCCACTTGAGCCACTGCTCAATTAAATTAATTAATAATTTAACAGATAATTTATCCTCTAAAAACTTTTTTTTTGCATTCATATCAGCATTTACCCATTGACACATGCTGACAATTATATGGTATGATGCATATTCTTCTGTGCCATAAGTTTATCATTTCCAACCTTACCTACAGGCTTGTACACAATTTTGTATCCAAGAACTGGGGAGAGTGCAGGATCCCAGGATACTCTGAATCGTGTATACCATTCATCTGAAATGTGTATGTTCCGAGGTGAAAGCAGCCCAACTAAAGACAAAAACAAATAAAAACTATGAAGAAGAGATAAAAATTTGTCTACAGAACAGTTTCATGTAAATATGCTTTTATATCTACACAATGTCTTCCAGACCAAGTTCCTGGAAGATAAACAACATCCAGTATTGGCAACAGCATATCCCTAAGATATCTACAGCTCCATGCTCATAAGAAGTTCCAGGTACAAAAAGTAATTTCTAAATCATGCACCATTACAAAGGAGGGGGGAGCAATAATATAACAGATAGTGACTCCTATAAGCTCACAGGCGGAAGGTACAGGTTTTGCCCCTGAAGGATATTCTGCTTTGACCTTCCTTTTGGTGGTAGAATAGAGTGAAGCATTGTGAATCCTTTGCGCTGGGTCATTCAAAATATTAACGTGCTTCACATTTAAATTACTATTTAATATTTGAGCACTCATAAGGTGTTTTTCCACCAGAAGACTTTGGGTTTAAGAACAAAAACTCATGATCTAAAAATGTGGATCTTTAGCAGTGCCTTTTAATATAATTACCAAATTTGCCAGCATATAAGGTGTATCGGAGTATAAGACACACCCCCATTATTACACAAATAGCCCACTAGAGGCCACGATATACAGTGAATACCGTATTTACCGGCACATAAGATGCACTCCATTTTCCCGGTGTATTTTAAAGGGGGGAAGTGGGTCTTATACACCAGCAAATATGGTAAATGACACCAAACCAGAAAATGATATATCCTTTTTTAACATTAGGTCAAACATACCTGTTCTTCCATTTCCTGTCAATTGTCCACCATCTCCATCTTCATAAACTGCTATAACTGTAACTTTATATTGCGTATCAGACTGTAAAGGCTGCAGCAGTACATTGTTTCTTCTGCCAGGTACTGTTGTCTAGAAGACAAATGGAATCAGGCAAACTCCATTGCATTCTAAATTACTCAAAGTATTCATAAATTACCAATCAATTTATCAATCACATAGTTTACAGTGTTATGAGCTAGTCCCTTCTGAAGTAATATGGAGCATGACAGTTTTAAAAAGAAATTTTAGACCCCACAGCTTTACAAATGACCCACCCACTCCTGAGAGAGATGTTTGTTGATATAGGCAAACATAACCAACTACACGTTTAGATTCTTCTTGGGACTGTTTCTCAAGATTCACAATACCACCAAAGAATAGTGCTTACACATAAATATTTGATGGAAAGGCTGTAATTTCAAAGTAGGACGGCAGAGGCAAGACATGCAGCCATGCTGAAAATCATAAGGCCTTTGCAAATAACATTTAAATGTGACTACTAAATTGCCACAGTGTAGTTTCTATTTATTTTAATTTCCTTGCAGTTCTGGGCAGATTTGCTGTGACTATTTCCCTGCCTCACCCCAAAGTGAGTGAAATTCCCACAATGAAATTAGAGAATCATGTCACAACCACGAGTCCGATTTCCAGTTTCATATTTTTCCAGTACAGTGCCAAAATGTAGCAATATATATTATCTTTAAAAATAAGCACTCATGCAGCACTTTTATGGGTTGAGAAACGTTTCTGCAGAAGTCAGCAGAAGCCGCATAATTAATCTCCTTACAAAGAAAAAAATTTTTTGGCTGTGCTGTATACTCTTGAAAGAATGTTGTAGTAGACAAATTGGGCTGCCAAAAGTCGGAAAGGAAGCTCTGTTACAAATTGTAAACATTCTGGCAACATTCCAGAAACATGAGCATTCACGGCTAAAGACCACCAGTACTTTTTGTGATTTTATTAATCAGCCGTGACAATCATTAGATGGAGATGAAAAATCAGTTATGGTATTTGCCTGTGCTACCTAACTACCCCTCTTTCAATAGGACAAAACAAGTCATAGAGAGAGAATGAGAGACGCAGCATTGTAAATCCAGTTCAAATCGCAAAAGTAGACCCATATTACACTTAGCTACTGTCATACAATATGGCATTAGGATTTCAGTTGGCTTAAGCAAATCAGGTAAAGCTGTGTCAGATTGGAGGCAGAATACATTAAGTAGGCAAATGTCGTTGAGGATAAAATTACACCTTACTATTATATCAGAAGTAACTTCAATCCTTGTTAAGTGAATGAAGAAAAAATGCTCCTTCCTGCAGCAAAGAAATTATTTTCCTAACCGAGCCGGTGGCATTCTGCTGCTATATAAAAACATCTAGCTCTTCCTAACAAAGACAAAATAGATGGCAGACAGAACAGAGATAAAGAAATACTTGTGATATTTTCCATTATTTTGCCTACTATTTCAAAGAGCTGCAGGGGTACTTAAAGTAAAGGTAAAGGTTTCCCTTGCTTGGAAGCCAGTCGTATCCGACTCTAGGGTTCAGTGCTCATCTCTGTTTCATAGCCAAAGAGGCAGTGTTGTCTGCTTCTGCAGACGTTTCCGTGGTCATGTGGCAGGAATGACTAGGCACTGGAGCGCACGGGACGCTGTTTACCTTCCCACCAAAGTGGTCTCTATTTATCTATTTGCAATTTCTTGCTTTCAAACTGCTTGGTTGGCAGGATCTGGGACAAAGACGGGAGCTCATTCCGTCCTGCAGTACTCAGGAATCGAACATGAACTAAAAAAATTGTCTGAAACTCCCTTAAAACAGTTCCAGTGTTACACAGGATGAGGGTTTATCCTTGCAACAATCAGACTAAATCACACACATGTTGAGGTTCCTCTAAACTTACTCATAGTTGGAACAGATACTCTGAAATTAGTGGGACAAATAAGTGAAGACTAACATATACCTCACACATTTCAATGAGTCTACCTTAAACTAATCCAATAACTGCAGGTGTAATTCCTTGGGTCAGTTTTTTTTAGTTTCCCCCCTCTGAAAACAGTTTACATGTGATTTGATGGTCCAGAACAGGGGGGAAACTATGTATTGAATTAAAGGACAACAGTGCCTCAAGAAACAACCCTATTTGCCTGTATTTTGGATTAAATGGTTGTACATATTTGCCTTTTAAATGTACAAATAGAGTCAGCTAAGGTAGTTCTATGGCAACAGCTCCTACAACTGGGCTGGTAGGGCTCCAAGTGATTTTGGACTAAAATCCCCATAATCCTCAACCACTGACCATGCTAGCTGAACCTGATGGAAATTGGAGCCCAACAACATCTAGAGAGGCTCCCTGTTTCCCAGCCCAATCCTAGAATTTAGAGAAAGGCAACTTTGTAATTAACAATGCAGAAATCCTACTAAAGGCTGGAACAAAAGCCAAAAGAGAAGTAAATCAATTATCAACTATGAGATATTTTTTATGCACCATGAGAGCACTTACATATTCATCTATAGGGTCACCAGCAACAGGAGAATATATGATTTTGTACTGCAGCACAGGGCCATCTGCATGGTCCCACTGAACAGAAAGGCTGTTTGTAGTAGGATCATAGACTCGTATGTTCCTGGGCCCACTGCGAGGCACTAAAACAAGAAATAGATTAAAGGTGCACAATTAAATTGCATTTAGATAAGCAAAGTTTGCTTTCCTCCAGTTGTTCATCATATAAATGGTGGGATCTGACTTTGTTATACAGTAGGTACACCAGACGTATTTTATTTATTTACAATATTTATATACCGCCTTCCTCACTCTAGGGTGATCCAAAGCGGTTTACAACACAACTAACACATCAGTTAAAAGCATCAGTTGAAACCCAATCTAAAAACCAGCAAGCCTCATACATAAACAACCATCCTAACCCTCCCAACCCGTTAAAAAAAAGTAGGACCAGACAGAGGTGATTGACAAAACCCTGAGACAGCTACACAAGTCAGTGGGGTTGGGCTGTGACGCCAGTCATGCCCCACACCCGCTGGCATAACTATGTTTTCAGCACCTTCCTAAAGGGGAGCAGCTCTGTCTGGAGGTGCAGTTCAGGTGGCAGGGGGTTCCACAGGGCTGGGGCAGACACCAAGAAGGCTCTCCTCCTGGTCCCGGCCAGATGTGCATCCCTGGCTGATGGGACCACCAGAGAGACCCTGCGGTCTGTCCTCGTAGGACAAGTCGAAAACCTTGGGACGATGCGGTCTCTTAGATATCCTGGCCCCCTGCCATAAAGGGCTTTAAAGGTCAAAACCAGCACCTTGAATTGCACCCGGAAGCAGACTGGAAGCCAGTGCAGCTCCCGTAGGAGTGGTGAGGCATGGACATAGCGCCCACACCCCATCACCACTTGGGCAGCTGCATTCTGGACCCGCTGCAGCTTCCGGATGGTTATCAAGGGCAGCGCCATGTAGAGCATATTACAGTAAACTTAAGTCAGTAGTGACATTTTAATAACATCTAGTTATATCTGGATTCTGGACCCACGTCATGGAATGTCTATGCATCATATTAGCTGACTCTAATACAATAATTCAGAAGCAAACTGAATCCATAGCTTCTTGAGATAATTTTTATAGGAAGGAACCTCCCCTAACTGTAAGTATAGAAGAAGCAAAGTTTAGCTTCTTAATGCTATAGCTTTAAAGGTTTAGAAAGTGCAGTAGCTTCATAATGTAATGGCCTAAACCCAGTCTAACTACTGTATGCTAGCTTGATGGGACTTCCTTTCCCTCCTCCCTTAAAGCTGTTGCTGCCATTGCAAGCCATATTCTGGAGAAAGTTTGGAGGGTGTGCAGAAAGTTGAGGAAGGTAAGAGGAATCATTCTTTTAAGGTCTGTTGATGGAAGCAATTATGTTTGTGGAACAACCAAAATTGGTTAGTGATCATAATTTAGCAGAATGATTATATCTACTTTCTACATGCTGAAAATAAATTGGCTAACATTATTTCTAGTGACAGTCAGTTCCAGATGCCATATGTCTGCTGTTTAGACTATTATTTCCTTAATTCTGGGTAATATTTTAACTGGGTTTAACCTCAGCTTGCCTTGTGATGACTTTGCAACAAAGGAAGGCTGAAAAATCCAACATGCACTTTAGTGCTCACATTTCATGACAAATTAAAACATCTGTAGTTTTGAGACATACAGAACTGGACGCTTATGATTACATTCAGATAACTGGCAACATTCATCAGTGTTTAAGTTTCTGTACATCTGCATACAAATAACAGCCACTAACAATTATATGCAAACCAAATAAAAGATGCTATTCTGGGTTCTCCTTTCAGAGCAGATTTGCACAATTTAACCTCTTCTATGAGAAGCAGTGACAGAAAAAGGTACCAGCCAAAATATAATATATCTTTATTGACAGGCAGAACAGCCCTAAACTTACTTATATTGTTCACCGATAACATTAAGCAGTCTATTTTAAGATGACAGAGCCCTCAGTTCTGAGTATCCGCTAAATATTCTTGGTGTAAGCCCTTTACTGGTATTTAAAAATACCCGATAAACATTCATGGGAGCACTCATCAAAGCAACTGCTCTCTCAGTATGGTAGGTGAGGAGAGCTTCCACCTTCAAATGCGCCAAATTTAGAGTAGCAGTCAATGATCCCAAAATAAAGTCTTCTGTTGGAAACTGAGAAACAAAGGTAATTCACAACTCACAGATATAGCACTATAAGAGAGCATATATATGTTCTGCTTACATGTCCTTCCCTGTCCAGGAGTTGGATCTCCATCTCCATCAGGATACAAAGCAACAACATTTACAGAATATGGAGTGTCAGGAGCCAGGCGTTCTAGTAAAACATTGCGAGTGTTGGCCGGTACTACAACCTAGGAAGAAAGCCATGCAGAAGATTACATTGGCAGTGCAACATTTTGGAATACCAAATTTCCCAGTTACTATGGGATGACTAATTAATATTGAAAATTTGTACATTATATTTAGGAGCAACATCAGAATGTAGAAATGTTACTTTAGGGGACAACAACTTCTGAGCAAGTTCCATTAGCTGGGAATTTTGGGAGCTGTAGTCTTTTTAGCGCTTTTGCACTTTATGCGACTTTATCTGAATTGGACTTTATCCGAAATGGACTTTATCCGAGGTACCACTGTACATTACATCACACCAAAATGTAATATATATTGAACATCACATGTCATCATCTGAGTGAGCTGTCAGGTGGCAAATTTGGTTTGCATCTTGTAATAAGGTGAATATGTTTCTGCTCAGAATTCAGCAAAGCCAAATGTCAAACCAGCTGTTTAACAGTTTAGTAAAGGTAAAGGTCGCTCTTGCTCGAAAGCCAGTCATATCCAACTCTAGGGTTCAGTGCTCATCTCTGTTTACATCCAAAGAGTCAGTGCTGTCTGAATTTGCAGATGTTTCCGTGGATATGTGGCAGGCATGACTAGACACTGGAGTGCTTTTCTAATAAATAATCAGGGATATTGTATTTAACAATGACCCAGTACAATTTTGTTTTGCTGATATCTACAATTATATTAAAAATATGGAACAAATATATGACATTCAGAAGTATGAGATGGAAGAAGACATTGTATTTCAGAAACCATTATAAGAAATGTTATCCATCCAGCTTTGCATAACTGAAGGCACAGGAGCTTAAATGACTTACAGATTCTGACGGCCCTGTGCCAGCCAACGGAGAATAGACAACTTTGTATTGCTGCACTGGCCCCGGTGCAGGTTCCCACTGGACATTAAGGCTGTTGGTTGTCGGGTTGTAAACTTGGATGCTTCTTGGCGTTCCCCTCATCACTGGTTCAAAAGTAATATTAAGCATGCTTTGTATTAAAGAAAGTCATAGAGTCACATATTAGCTATGGCTATAAAATGGTGAATTATAAGCAAAGTTCTAGTGAGGGCGAAGTGGAAAGTGCAGAACTTCAATAATCCTAGTGTGATAGAGTGAAGAGACTTTTTTTTTATTTTAAAGAAAGACTCAGAGATCCACCAACAAAAAATGCAGAATTAAAAAGAATGCAAGGGTTTGCAGTTCATCGCTCTCCTCCCATAAGCACATTGCCAGCAGTTTGTGCCCCAGTTTCCCAAAGCTCATAGTCTTGCTGCCAAATATGACAGTATGCGGATGAATTTCAACACTTTGGCAGTTAAATGAACCATTTCTAGGAGAGACTCATGCCCTCAGAAGAGTAATATTCAATTGATCTCCGCACACCTTGTTTTAATTTCTAAAATATGGTTTCCATTCCAAACTGGACATGGGAAAATTTTCAACTTCTGGTTTCTGACACATCATAGAATTTCACTGGTGCATCATTCGTTCCCACGGGGTGCGGTACCATCAGTACGCAGATGACACCAAGTTGTACATCTCGGCCCGTGGGGAACCCAGTGAAGCCGTTGAAATCCTATCCGGATGCCTGGAGGCCATTAGGGTCTGGATGGGGGCCAATGGGCTTCGGCTGAATCCCAGCAAGACAGAGTGGCTATGGATAAGGGGCCCCGTGTTATCCAGGGAGCTACCATCTTTGGTACTGGATGAGGCTGTTTTGCCCCAACAGACCTGGTGCGCAACTTGGGGGTCCTTCTGGACTCGTGGCTGCTGCTAGAAGAACAGGTAGCAGCTGTGGCCAGGAGGGCTTTTGACCAACTTTGGGTGATTCGCCAGTTGCGCACGCTCCTGGACCAGGACTCCTTGCTTATGGTCACCCACGCTCTGGTCACTTCCTGACTAGATTATTGTAATGCTCTACATAGGTGATGGGATGCGGATGATATGCCCGCGCCTCACCATTACTTCGGGAGTTGCACTGGTTACCAGTTTGTCTCCGGGTGCAATTCAAGGTGCTGGTTTTGACCTTTAAAGCCCTATATGGCAGAATAATAATAATAATAATAATAATAATAATAATAATAATAATAATAATAATAATAATAATAATAATAATAATAATAATAATAATAATAATAATAATAATAATAATAATAATAATAATTTCATGTCAGAAATTATTCTGGGTTGAAAGGATTTTTGCGGAAGAAACTCCACTCAGGGAACGCCCAAATGAGGCTTCTTTCATGTCTTCAAGAGCTGGGACAGAAACAGGCGCTCAATCCATCATGCAGTACCCAGGTCACGAACTGCCACCTTGGCAGCCTTCCAGCTAACAAAGCAAGCTTGTTAATCACTGAGCCACTGCAGCCCCTTATTTCAGCATGATAAGGTGGAAAGGAAATGCTTCAACTTAGCACTGCTATTTTTTAAAATATTTGTGAGTCAGAAATCCTCATCAAACTATTGCAAATTAGGCAGAGATGTACAGGCAGAAACCTGCTCCATCTTCTACGATGACACATAGTTATGCTATAAAATAATTTTCCCTTTAAAGTTGCAATTTTACATACAATTAACCGGAAGCAAGGTCCATTAAATAGTGTCACCCTTATGTCTAATTAAACATGGTTAAGATTGGGATATAAAGGTCTTATCACAGTGGCAATCCCCTTTTTCTCTGAAAAGGATCTAAGCCCATGCTTTGCACGAGAATGCTCCAACTGTTTTCTGAGGGAGGCTTTATACACAAATATGTCTCACTGTTGGATCTTGGTGATTTGTCCATCAGTCAATGTCCAAATAAGAATAAGTATTCCTGAATCCTTTGAAATTAATGAATTGTGAGCCAAAGACCCAATATTTTATAAGAGAGGGGGAACATCAGCTCTTGTTTTCATACTTACAAGTTTTTCCATTATCAGACATCCGACCTCCATCACCTTCTGGGTAACTTGGAACCACAGTAACTTTATATTGTGTGTCAGGCTGCAAACTCCTTAAAACAATATAATTTGTATTTCCTGGGAGAGTTTCCTAGTATATTTTAAAAAAGAAAATATAATTAAACAATGTATTGGCGTTACTAGAACATGTTTTTCCACATAAGCATACATCTCTATATTCTGCAAAAGTTAAACTTTCCTGGCTATCTTCAAAGCTGACAACCTTCCAGTTGTCAAGCTCAGCATCTTAACCATTAAGCCACCTTTATCAAGTAATACCCCAAACCAATTATATAATCATCTATATATATAAAAGGAAGATGTACGTTTGTGGAATTGGAATGAGCTCCAACATCACTTGAGCAATCCCCCCCAAAAAAAATCGGCACACACATACCTTGTGCATGCGTGCCCCAGAATGACTGGGTCTGGAACAGAAAGGGGGGCCTTGCACCCCACAAATCAGAGAACAAGAAAAAAACTAAAATCCCCAGAGACTACTGTGGCATGCAACAGCCAATAGGGGACAACAGCATTAGCGTAGAAGGGGTGGGGCCAAGCCTGCATCACAGAAGGGGGCACCCATACCCAGGCCTCATCCACCTGAGGAGCCGCCCACACCCAGTTCCCCAGCCTCAGACCCCGACCCTCACACAACATACCTGCCTGGGGAAGGCCTCCCTGCTCTGCAACCCGCCAACATGCTGAGGGTGGCAGAGGCTGACCCACACCACAGACTGCTGTGCCGGCCAGCCGGGGGTTTGCTGCATCCTCCGCTGCCCACCTCTTAGGCCCCGGAGGGCTGAGGCCATGAGAGATCCAGTGGCCAGGCCAGGGCCCAAGGCAGGACCGGGCACAGCCGGGCACTCAAGCTAGTCTCAAATAAAAATGAGAACAGGTATAAAGTAAACTGAAAATCATTACCAGTTTATCTGCACCTCCTGACACAGGTGCATAAAACACCTTGTACTGGCGAGGATTCCCTTCAGCATGATCCCATCGAACATTCAATGTGCTGGTACTTGGATCGTAAACTCTGAGGTTCCTTACAGTGTTGAGGGGCTCTGAAATACATTGAACACATTCTCAGACTCTGAGAGTGTTGTTGTTATGAACCACATCATCCTGCTGTGCAAAGTAGCTATGTCTTTCTTGCAAACAAGACACCCATGTAAATTACTTAAGAGCTCTTTCTGTAGTGAGTGCTTGATTTTCAGAAATGACCAAGAAGAAGCTAGTCCATTCAATTTTTAAAAAAGGGAATGTTTGAAGTAGTAGCTGTGTTAGTCTGTGCAAACATATCTTAGAGTAAACAAAACAGAACACAAAAAAGGTTGTGGAACCATAAAGACTAATTCCTGTATTTAAATTTTATTTTATTTTTTTATTTTAAAGTCATATCTATATGTGCCGCCCACTCAGGTAGAACCCGACTCAGGGTGGCATTACAACAATTTCTAAAACACATAAAAACACTTTAAAAGCCCATATCCCACCCACTTTAAAAAGACCCACATCCCTCCCACCCATCCCACCCCCTATAAAAAAGAAGAAGAAGAGAGAGTTCTCAATTGTTTACATGAGCCAGCAGGCGGGGACCATGTTCCCGTTCGGGCCCCACACCTGCCCCGCCAGCCAGGTCTTCAATCCTCTCCTGAAGGGCAGCAAATCTCTTTGAAGTCTTAGATCTGCTGGCAGGAGGTTCCAGAGGGTTGGTGCGGACACGGAGAAGGCCCTTCTTCGGGTGCTGGATAGATGTGCACCCCTAGTTGATGGCACTATGAGTGAGCCCCTCCGGTCCACTCTGGTTGGATGGGCAGACACTCTTGGGACGATGAGGTCTCTAAGGTATCCTGGCCCACTGCCATATAGGGCTTTAAAGGTCAAAACCAGCACCTTGAATTGCACCCAGAGACAAACTGGCAACCAGTGCAGCTCCCGAAGTAGTGGTGAGGCACGGGCATATCGTCCGCACCCCATCACCACCCAGGCTGCCGCATTCTGGACCAGCTGCAGCCTCCGAATGGTCGTCAAGGGCAGCCCCATGTAGAGCGCATTACAGTAATCTAGTCGGGAAGTGACCAGAGCATGAGTGGCCATAAGCAAGGAGTCCCGGTCCAGAAGCGTGTGCAACTGGCGAATTACCCCAAGTTGGGCAAAAGCCCTCCTGGCCACAGCCGCTTCCTGTTCTTCTAGCAGCAGCAGCGAGTCCAGAAGGACCCCCAAGTTGTGCACCGGGTCTGTCTGGGGCAAAACAGCCCCATCCAGTACCAAAGATGGTAGCTCCTTGGATAGCACGGGGCCCCTTATCCATAGCCACTCTGTCTTACTGGGATTCAGCCGAAGCCCATTGGCCCCCATCCAGACCCCAACGGCCTCCAGGCAACCGGATAGGATGTCAACAGCATCACTAGGGTACCCACGGGCTGAGATGTACAACTGAGTGTCATCCACGTACTGATGGTACCACACCCCGTGGGAATGAATGATCTCACCCAGTGGCTTCATGTAGATGTTAAATAGGAGAGGAGAGAGCACTGAACCCTGAGGCAACCCATACTTGAGAAGCCTAGGGCTGAACCTCTCACTCTCTAACCACACCGACTGGGTACGACCCTCCAGAAAAGAGGAAAACCAGGACAACACAGTACCCTGGATCCCCAGTCCTTTGAGCAGTTCCAGAAGGATACCATGGTCAACAGTATCGAAAGCCGCTGAGAGGTCAAGAAGAGCAAGGATGGATGGATAACCCCCATCCCGCTCCCGCCAGAGATCATCGATTAGTGCGACCAAAGCCATCTCCGTGCCATACCCGGGCCTGAATCCTGATTGAAAGGGGTCTAGATAATCCGCTTCCTCCAGGACACTCTGCAGCTGGCGCGCCACTGCCTTCTCCAATACCTTACCCAGAAACGGAAGGTTGGAAACCGGCCTGTAGTTGTTAAGGACAGCTGGGTCAAGGGATATTTTCTTCAGGAGCAGGCGCACCAAAGCATGTTTTAGTGGTGCAGGAAACACTCCCTCCCGTAATGATGCATTTATTATCGCCCCGACCCAGCCACCTGTCACCACCTTGGAGGCTTTCACCAACCAGGTTGGACAGGGGTCCAAGGGACATGAAGTGGCACGCACAGCTACAAGGAGCCTGCCCACTTCATCAGGGACAACAGGATCAAACCAATCCCAGATCGTACGGCAAAACTGTGCTCCGGTCCCTCCCCCAGACCCTCCCCATCCACGCTGGGATTCAGCCCTGAACGAATCCGATCGATTTTCTCCACCAGATGGTCAGCAAAGTCCTCAGCCGAACCCTGCCAACCGGGCACCGATCCCCCCCTACCAAGGAGGGACCTGGTTACCCGGAACAGGGCGGCTGGGCGATTATCAGTGGAGGCAATAAGGGTGGTGAAATATTGCCACCTCACCAGCCCCATCACCACTAGGTAGGCCCCAATAGCAGCTCTAGCTAGTGTCCAATCGGAGTCATCCTGGGACTTCACCCAGCGGCGCTCTAGGCATCTCTTTGCCCGTTTGAGCTCCCGCAGTTCATCTGTGAACCACGGGGATGACCTAGCCTCACAAGCTTGGAGAGGCCGCAGTGGCGCAATTTCATCCAAGGCTGCTGTTGCCGTCCTGTTCCACAGGTCGACAAGCACCTCGGGTGAATCGTGTAGTCGATCCAGAGGAACATCCCCCAGTTCCCTCTGGAATCCATCTGGATCCATTAGTCACCAAGGGAGGGCCATTTTAATAGGCCCTGCCTCCCTATGATGAAGCGTCGCCCCCAGAAAGTCAAGAGTCACCAGATAGTGATCTGACCATGGCACAGGTGAGATGACTAAATCCTGTAATCTCAGATCACTCTGCCACTGCTCCGACAAGAAAACTAAGTCTGGTGTGTGACCACTGCCCCTGGTCAGACCCCGAACTACCTGAGTCAGGCCCATGGCTGCCATGGAAGCCATGAACTCCCTTGCCACCTCAGAAGCCATCCCCAACGATGGCAAATTGAAGTCCCCCAGAACCATATGCCTTGGGAACTCCAACGCCAACATCGAGGCGGCTTCAAGGAGCTCAGGCAGGGCATCCCTTACCCTGCAAGGAGGCAGGTACAGGAGTAAGATCTCCAACTGACCCTTGGGGCCCAACAGTAGAAGCAGGGCCTCACAACCAGACACTTGTGGAGCAGTGGCCCTAGCAACTCCCAAAGACTCCCTGGCAACAATGGCGATACCACCACCCCTCCCCTCACCTCTAGGCTGGTGCCAAATACCGAACCCAGCTGGACACATGTCCGAAAGAGGTACTCCATCCTCAGGTGTCAGCCAGGTTTCGGTGATGCATGCCAGGTCGGCCTGCTCCCCCTGTATAGAATCTTGGATCAGGGGGGCCTTATTACAGACAGATCTGGCATTCACCAGCAGCAGCCTAAGGGCGGGGTCACTCTGGATCTGCTGCTCAGGGCCCAGAGATGTACCTGCAGGGCTGGAATGAGGGACCGCACTTAAACATCGGACCTGCATTCCCCGAATGCGGCCTGCCCCACGGTACCTGCCATACCGCCCCATGCCTGTCACAACACCTATATGGATCCCTGGAACCCCTCTAGACGGAACGCTGCCCCTCCTTTGTGGCTGGCAGGACCAACTCTCTCTCTTCCCACCCCACCCACAATCCCCCCGTGGTTCCAGCAACAAGCATGGTAGGCCGCCCCAAAGCAATTCGCCTCCTTTTCTCACCCCCACGCAGGAGGACAAGGCCAGGTCCAGTGGCAAGGGCAACGGGGACATTGAAGGCACATCTGGCCACCCAGTCAATGATGGATGCCTCAGGCAGCCAGTTATCTCCCCCTGCCCCCAACCCCTGCCAGTCCGTACCCACAAAGGAGAAGGACGCCAAGGCTGGTGGATGAGGAATACTGGTCCCTTTATGCCTGCCGTCTGCACAGGTGTTCCATTCGAGGCTGGCGGCAGCAGCACAGGGTCCCTTCTCCTCCTCCTCCAACTCCATGGAGGAGGAGGATGCTGAGGCTGGTGGGCATGAAACACCAGTCCCTTTATGCCTGCTGCCTGCCGGTGGCATGAGCTCCCGGAACGAACAGGGAGCGCTGGCAAGCCCCGACATTGGCGTTTCCTTTTTCTCCCCCCCCCCAGGTGGGGAGGGCGGAGGCAGAAGCGATGGCTCCCACCTGCCTCAAATCCCAGGAGCCGGTGGCATGGGCTCCCGGAACGAGCAGGGAGCGCTGGCGAGCCCCGGCGTTGGCGTCTCCTTTTTCTCCCCCCCAGGTGGGGAGGGCGGAGGCAGAAGCGATGGCTCCCACCTGCCTCAAATCCCGGGAGCCGGTGGCGTGGGCTCCCGGAACGAGCAGGGAGCGCTGGCGAGCCCCGGTGTCAGCATCTCCTTTTTCTCCCCCCCAGGTGGGGAGGGTGGAGGCAGAAGCAATGGCTCCCACCTGCCTCAAATCCCGGGAGCCAGTGGCGTGGGCTCCTGGCACGAGCAGGGAGTGCTGGCGAGCCCCGGCATCGGTGTCTCCTTTTTCTCCCCCCCCCCCCAGGTGGGGAGGGCGGAGGCAGAAGCGATGGTTCCCACCTGCCTCAAATCCCGGGAGCCGATGGCGTGGGAGCTTTCGTGTACCAAGTCCACTTCATCAGACATAAGGGTGAGGTCTCATGGCATCAATGCATATACACACCAGGTACACAGGCACAAGAAAAGGGAAGTCAGTTTGGAACTGGGAAACTGGCCCAACCCAGTAGGAATCTGTTGTGGCCTTCAAATAGTTGTAATACCTGCTTCAGCTGCTCATTTGTAAATAAAGCAATTGTGACACAAACTACTCCCCGTGTTGTCACATCTGGATCAAACGGATTATTGAAAATATGCTCAGAAAATCTATTTGCAAAATCTGCAAGTTTCCTACTGTTACAGTTTCCAGATCATTCCTGAAACCCAGGCCTAAAACATGAGACAAAGAGGCAAGCCTTTTGTGATGTCCCAGGAGAGAGCTAGATAAGAGTTCTGGACTAGCTTACTGTGAAAAGGAGCTTGAGGGGAATCCTCACAAAAGTGCCCAGAATCTGAGTAAACTCCAGCTAACCAAGCAAAATGGTAACCTACGACCAAGGGATGGTAGCCAAATATGGTCAGCAACTCCAATGATTGCCATGATTTTTGCTGGAGTTTACAGCCTGAATAGCATCACTCGTAGCATATGTGAAGAGATTTCCTGCCACTGTCAGAGCTTACGTTGCTATTGTCAGGATTTATGCAACAAGAAGGCTTTTGAGTCATAAGGCTGTCAATTCACTTTCTGCCATGGGCCAAACGGCACCTTAGGCCAGAGTATGTGTCCCTATGGATTCTTTGCCCAGTCCCCTCTCCTTGTTCTTGGCCTTTTGGTACACCAGCACTTCATGGGCTCAACCCACATATTTTTGTGCTGACACAGTGAGCCTGATGCTACTCAGAAGTGTGTGCAGATAGCCGCAGTGTCTCATCTTCCAGGAGAACTCACCCTGAGCTTTCCTTTCCCCATGTGGATACTAAGAAAGCAAAGCAAATTCCTGAGACTTGTTGATTTTATCTGCTGCTTTACCTCACAGTGAGATTTAGGGACCAGCTGTTAAACCAGGGATTCTCAACCTGCAGCCCATGGGCTAGATGCGGCCCATGCCGCCATTTTATGTGGGTCCCCCACTGCCTCCACCACACCAGGAAGTACCAAGTGGTGGAGGAAGGGAACAATGGCCGTCTGGCCCCCAAAGCTGTCTGCAGGAGCATGACCTCGCCCCTGGCTTTAAAAGGTTGAGAAATCCTGTGTTAGTTCCTTTCTCTTTCCACCCCAATGGCAAGCTGGTCATGTTGCACATGGCATGATTGATCTACAGTCTATCCCATGGTTCCATTTCCAATGTGCTTACTACCAGCAAGTATAGGAATAGCAATAGTCTTTTCATCTCATCTACCTTACAGATCTGCTGTTAGGCTGAAATACTCCTCTGACTCTGACAGAAGAAAAACAGGATGAAAATAAAATAAATGCATTTTCCCTGCTTTGAACAATGTGAAAACAAGGACTCAGTTAGATAAAACAATGAAAATATTGTTTAGCTTTCATGCCTTTGGGTATATATACCTGCCCATTTGTCTCCCATCTTTAAGAAGTTTTGACTTTTCTAGATAAGTATGAAAAGTAACATGCTGTAATAAAACTCAATTTTATCATACTAAGCCAAAAATGCAAAGCATGTTGGACAGGATAGCTAAAGCAAAATAATTGAAGGGAATGGTTTTTGAAGGATATGAATAGAATCCAAGGCAATAAACAACATTCTAAGAATTAATTTATAAGGCTGAAATCCGGGGAACCATGACAAGAATCCTGAAGTGCAAAGCTTCAACATATTGACATTAAAGGCAAAATACAATGGAATTTGTTTTTATCACTTTGTAAGTAATAAAATTAATGCTTGGATTTGATTGTTTAATCGGAGTTGTACATTCCCATTATTTAAAAGGAGAGCAGAGTTCAAAAGGTGAGAGGCAAGGCACATCTGTGGTGAAAGCAACTAGCTTTGGTGTTATTTGCAGCACTCCAAACCAAATGATGGAAAAGTTAGTTCTTAGACTACAACTCCAAGAATCTCCTACACAGTAGTAACATTAGGAGTTATGATTCAAAAAAGTAACTTTTGCGAGCTGTGCTCCAAACTGAAATAGATGTAGTTTTTGAGAGAAAACAGCTTTTACAAGCAATGAAAACTTCAGGATTTTTTGTTTGTCACGGGGCTATATACTCTTAAATAAATAAAAAGTTGAATGTACTGTAACATCTGGGTAAGAATTGTACATTTACCATACAATAAAACAAACATCTGGAAAAGTCAAATCATTCCCCTATCTCTATCACACATACTTATGAAGTGAAAGGTTACAACAGCACCTATCAGCTAATAATTGCCCGTCTAAAATGAACTTTACAATTAAGTTTCCATTATTATTTTTTGAAATTTGGGAAAGGATGAAATGCCATTGGGAACCTGAACAGAAGAAACTCAAAACTTCATAAGCAATTTTATGTTAATGTTTCATAACTTTTCACAAATGAGAAAACCAATCAAAGGTGAGTTACTTACTAGTTTTGCCTCTGCCTGTCATTTGTCCTCCTTCTCCATCTGGATATATGGATGAAACAGTCACACTGTAGGGTGTATCAGGCTGAAGCTTCTGGAGCACAAGACTGGTCTGCCTTCCCCCTATAGTGGTCTAGAATATAATGAACCAGAAATGAAGTGGAGAGAACAGGGGCCTAAATGCAAAGGATGCCTTTAAAAAGATCTCCTGTATACATTAAAAGTATAAAACATTTTATTTTTTTACTTTTGGCCAAACAGTACAGCCTGCCTAAGGCAGGGATTCCCAACCTGCAGCCCATGGGCCAGATGCAGCCCACAGCATCATTTCATGTGGCCCACCACCACCTCCACCACACCAGGAAGTGTCATGTGGTGGAGGAAGGGCAAAATGGCCATCTGACCCCTGAAACAGTCTGAAGGAGCATGACCTGGCCCCCGGCTTTAAAAGGTTGAGAACTCCTGGTCTAAGGCCTCAAACCTGCATACTTTCCTGAGAGTAAGTCCCACTAAAATCAGTGGCTTAAATTCAACTGTTAAGCTCAATAGGAGTGAACCCATTGCATCATTGGATCTTACATAAGTGGCAATTTAACATTCATTAACTAATGCAATAGAATGCATTGACTCTACTTTAGACAAGCAACTGAATTAGCCCAATGGGAATTACAGGTACTTATGAGTAGATATATAGAGAACTGTTCCATTGGTCAATATAAGTCTTCTGACATGCTCCTTCTTTTAAACAGTTATTTTGAAAGTAACAAATTCTTATGGAATAATTTTCTTATTTCTGTTTAACATGCAGATCTTCTTTGGAGCTAATTCTGGTTTTCTTTTTAAAAAATCTGACATTTATTGTGATCTGAAAATATAATGATATCCACAGTACCTTATGAGATACAAAACTCATAAGGGACCTTCACAGGGGAACTTCAATTCCCAGAAGTCTAAGTCAGTACATTGGCTGATCAGTGCTTTGTCCTATACACATAAATGCCTTTGTTTGAGTCTTACTTTAGCATTTGAACAGACAACACAAGGCATTTAAGGACAAGACAAGACACGGTTCCTACATGAAAAGCAATTCCATATAGGGAAAAGCATGTAAATTGTTTATAGAAGATCACTTATGACTGTATGCTCATCTGTTTTGCTATATTAATGTACTCTCCATACACACACTAAGAAGCTGTGGCAAATCTCACTGTCAAAATAACTGTATATAGTTGTGACTCATGGAAGTCTATGTAAAACCTGGCATGCAATAAATTTACACTTTCTCAAGAGATCCTGCATTGCATACCAAGTAAAAACACCTCTCCCATAACTTTTCCTTGTGTCCTTCCAAATAAAAATTGTGCAGGCTTTTCACTTTGACTATAATTTGGCATGACACTGAATAAACTTCTATGAGTCACCTTGTGATGACAGAATCCACACCTTTCCTTTTTCTAATACAATAACAGTAACATTATATCTATATAACATTTGGCTACCCATGCATTGATTTAACAAATTGCTCCAATTTCAAAGCAGGTATATTCTTGGTATTGTATAGTTTTGCCAGACAATAGTTATAAGCTTTCATCATTAGTTACCGATTGTTCAGGACCATCACCGCTGGCAGGTCGATAAATGACCCTATACCTCTGTACTCGTCCAGTGGCAGGGTCCCATTTCACAGTCAAGCTGTTGGATGTTGCATTGTATACCTGAAGGTTCCTCGGGCCACTCTTTGGTACTATGATTACATTATTACAAAGGTTGTGAAGCAAAAAAACATATATAACAATGAATGTATCAATGAACTCATTCCATATTATTACCTAAAATATATCCTAAGCCTGTTACTCTTTACTACTCATAATATTAATTTTCAATAGTACTTTACTTTGAAGAACAATATATGCACGTATCTCCTAATCAGTATAATATATAAAACAAGAAACAAAAGAGTATTGCATAGGAATGTGGTGGAATATTAAGAATGACCAACGGAGGATAAAAACCACACCAATTAACATAACTTAACTAGCATAACTGCATCCTTATTAAATGCACAATTTTGCTATTTCTTTTAAAAGCAGACACTAATAATCCTAACCTGTTCCTTCTCCTGTCCCATCCATGAGTGGAAATCACAGTACTCACAGTGAGGTGTGGTAACTTTTACTTCTGCAAACCTTTGCACCAGACTAAATTTTATTTTAAAGATACTCTTTCCCTTGAAGAATGTTGTGAGGTGCTTCTTGAAGAACCTCAGTCAGAAGGAAGGGGGCTGCAAATGTCCTAGTACAGTGATGGCAAACCTTTTAGAGACCAAGTCCCAAAACTGCAGTCCAAAACCCACTTATTTATCGCAAAGTGCCAATACAGCAACAGGGGAGGGAGGAAACTCTCCCATTGGGTTGCTGGGCAGAGGGGCAGGAAAAACTCTGTGCAGGGGGAAGAAGGAAGAGCTCCCATTGGGCTGCTGGGTAGAAGGGTGGGGCAAACTCTGTACTGGGACAACCACATGGGTGCCCAGAGAGAGGGCTCTGAGTGCCACGTCTGGCCCATGTACCATAGGTTCACCACTTCTGCCCTAGTGTATATGCAGTGTTGTAGACAAAATTCTGTAGATTTGGATCAGTATTATTAAAGTCTGTTACCTTGAGTGCAATTGTTGCACAGTTAGTATGACTAACAAGTACGAAACAGTAGAAAACTAGTCTGACCACACTACTACAAGAATCAGTGGCTTAAATTCTCTTGCACAGTTATGTAAAAGGCTTGTTTTTGGAGGCCAATTGATGTAAATTAATGAATTTTTGTAGGCATGACCCAGCATGCAACAACAAAAAATGCTTCTGGGAATTAAAGTCCATGAACACCTGGAGAGCCAAGGTTCACCATTACTGGTGTAGTTTCTATTCCTTCTACTGCAGCCTAATATATAAAGTGTAAGTCATAAATTCCAGCTCTTACCTGGTGTTGTTATCGGCACAATGGGTACTGTTAAAAAAAAACCAAAGATCATATTTTACATCAAAAGCATGACCTTTATTTGTAAAAACTATAAACAATGTATTAACACACGTCTGAATTGCTTACATGTGCGCTCACTGCCAATCAATTCATCGCTCTCGGATTCATCAGGATATATTGCAGTAACAGACATGTCGTACAGTGTGTTGGGTGTTAGATTTTCAATAACTATTACATTTTCATCACCATTTAAAATAGTCTTTGGAAGCCAAGGTGCGGGAGAGAAAATAATAAAGAACATTAGAGAATCAATATTAAAATAATTTTTAAAAGACGAGGACAGATTTTGTATAAAACGTTTACATGGTAATAGCATGGTAAGAACAATTTATGAACTATACACTGTATGAGAAGATATATGAGAAGGGTTTGTGGGATGTTTACAAACTAAGTTACAATTTTGATACATCAATCCCTCTATACCTATCGTGACACAGAAACCACCTACTCAAATGAAAATCATCTCTTCCAGGGTAGGAGCAGAAATATCACCCTGAGAAAGGAAGTTCAGGATCTTTTATTGAGAGGATGATTACACTATCTGCCAAACATTTAGGTATTCCATCAGAGCTTAGCTGCATTCCTCACAGTGTTTTCTAAGGGGATCTTCACGGCAATGATATACCGTAATACAGGCCCTCGACTAAACAAATATATACACATAATCCAAAGGTCTAGTATGTGTGGCTGGAGTGGCATTGTGGATAGAATGCTAGACTCGAACTTGGGATTGCTGTTTTCAAATGCATGTTCATCCATGGAAACTTACTGGGGGTGGGAAGAATATCCTGGAGATCTTGCTATTGTCATTACAACTGCCTTTACTTCAAGTCATAAAATTCCCCCCTTTTAGGCCCCAAATGTAGAATTACAGGCATGGGGGTGGGGAGATCCCTAACTCCCTATCATTACCCTGAAAGTGTATTTCTACTCCTGAACTCCCAAAGATACATTGGACATAGGTGCAAGATGAATCTGGCCCTTTGTTCAGCAAACCAACTAAGAACAACTTCGACAGTAAGAATGATACATAATTCAGTTTTAATTAAGATACAAATTTATCTGTCAGGGAGATTCTGAACCAACAGTTCAAGCAGAGAGAAGCTGTTAAGATTGTTCATTTGGGAGAATGCAAAAATTCCTACCTCTTGCCTTTCAGTTCCACCATAAGGCCCCCACATAACTCTATAGAGAGCTACATCTGGTGCTCCATGGTCCCAAGTACCTCTGAAAGAAGTTGTCGTTACCTGGTCAATTCTCAAATTTTGTGGTGCTGGTACAGGTACTGTCAAAGAAGAAAAAGGTAAAGACAAAAGGCCTATCAAGACAGATGTAAAACACAAAGAATGCATGCTATGTAATAAATTCTAGTTTTAGGTAAAACCACATGAGAAATTTATGAAAGAGTTTATAGACCCATCTATAGGCTCATGATGTTAAAACTTTATGCAGAGTAGTGGCGGGACCAAAGTTTTGCCCCTAGCCCCTCTGTGAGCTGCATCAGACTTAGAAATGGCCATTTCACTTCTTCCTTTTTTAAATGAGATCAGGGAGTCTCAAGAACTGAAGTTTTGTAGGTGTGATCACTAGCATTCTGGAATATTTGTGATACAGTTCATGCAATCTATTTCTTGGTAATCAAATGCTGTACAGGGAATAATGTTCCAGCCCAACCCCAATCCATGCTCAAAGTGGTCTATTTTGTTTCAGCAGTAAGGTCTACTGCTTTTTGGAGGCTGGACTTGACTGAATTCCTGACAGATGGAAGGGTAGCTTTAAGAAAGATAGTTACTGGCAAAATAATGCTTTTCAGTGTGATCAGAAACACATCTTTCTTATTGTCTGACCAAATCTTATGCTTGTTTGTAGACCAAGTGTGGACAAAATGGATCTATAGGCTTCATGTGACCCAGGGGACTATTTATGGGCTCAAAGGTTAGTTACTTACTAACTAACTAACTAAGTAACTAAGTAACTAATTAACTGACAGACAGACAGACAGACAGACAGACAGACAGACAGATAGATAGATAGATAGATAGATAAAATAAAATAAAATATTTGGCTGGCAGTTTTTGTATTGGAGAGCATAGGGATTCACCCACAGTCCCTACTCCACCATTTATTAATTTAATAATGCAGAAGTAATACCAGAAAATCTCAGCTCTGAGGTTCTCTGATATTTAACACTTCCTCGCACTTAAGTAAGTTATACAATAACAAACACTTAAGTTCTGATGTAAAAAAGACTCTATCCTCAAGGGGAAACAAGTCAAGGTAAAGAAGAGAAATGCTGGGGGAACATGTGAGAAGGTAGTAATCAAAGGCTGCTGCTTCAAAATAACAATGACAAAAAGGCTTGCAGTTAACTTTGGTGACAAATTGTAATGACTTTTTAAAAGTGTTTTTTTCTCCTAGGGGATCCTGGGCTAATTAAATGTCTTAGATAGCATGCAGCTCAAAGACCACATTTTGTTCACTCCTTCAGTGAAGAATGATTCAAAAATAATTCATTTACTGTATTTGTTTCATCTGAAAACTATTTCTTCTGTCATCTTTGACTTTGAGCAGCAGAGAAAAAGAGAAGCATTTTAATACCTTATCCCAACATACACACCCTGAAGAGTTCACAGTTGATATAGCATGCTGTGCATTTGGTTTAAAATTGAGATACACTTGCACAGAGAGGACGGAAATGCACTATTCTGAGATGTAGTTCTCCTATTATTATTTCCATCACTGTTACCACTTTTATCTGCTTCTAGCATTCTAGTTTTTATTCTATACTTTTTGTGCACGCCCAAATCTGATCAGGAAAGGTTTTGCACATTTTGTTTCCCTCCTTCTTGCAGCAATTCTTGGCGTTCCTTTAGAGCCCCAGAGCATGTGAGTGTTTTGCAAATTGTCTTGTATGTGGGTATTCCCATTTGATTGTTGTTGTAATGTGCCATCAATTTAGAACCAACCTATAGCAATCTTACTAGAGCTTTTAAGGTGAGATATTGAATGAATGGTTTTACCGATTCCACATTCATAGTTGCTTTCCATGGCTGAGTGGGGTTTTGAACCCAGTTGCCCTAGTCCATCACTATATCCACTACACCAGGGGTTCCCAAACTATGGCCAGTGGGCCAGATCTGGCCCCTGACACCAATTCATCTGGCCCGTGCCACCCTCATTGCTCCCAGAAGTGGAAGTAAAATGCGCCCATATAGGCACGATTTACTTCCACTTCTGAGAGCGATGAGGGCAACATGGGCCAGATGAATTGGTGTCAGGGGCCAGATCTGGACCACTGGCCATAGTTTGGGAACCCCTGGTTTAAGCAGAGAAAATGGCAGCTTAAAATCTGTCTCAGTCTGTTGCAAAACAGATTGCAAGGCGCGTTTTACTTTTTCTTCCAATGGGAGGAACCACATGACCAGCCTGCTGAACCACGTGATCGACCCACAGCCCAAAAAGTTTCGGCACCCCTACACTACAACACACTGGGAAGTTGGATACTCCCATTTTATAAATAATAGTTGAATGCCTTCAAGCCAATTCTGACTTGTGATGACCCTTTCCAGTTCTTCTAGGTATAGAATACTCACAAGTGGTTTACCCCTCCCTTCTTCTGGGTGTAACCTGAGACTGTGCAGCTTGCCCAAGGCCACACAAGTTGGTTCTTCTCCTGGGAGATAAGATGGGAAAACCAGCTCCCAACTTCTGGCTCTGCAGCCAGATACCTAAACCACTGAATTATAAATTGGTTCTTTGCTCCTCAGGTTTTAGCTGGAATAGATCAGAAGGTTTTAAAATGGTTACTGTGTGCTTTGAGACATTGTGAATACACTATTCTTCATCCTTAATTCCACAAAGCTCTTTGGCCAAAAAAAGAGGGTGTATAGTAGATCCCATGCAACATAGTATTTCAAATGTGGTGGAAACCACAGTGTTCCATCCATCAGTTCCTGCAGCAGTTCTCCTCTGCTGGAAGACTGCATGCCTATATCTACAGAAGAAATTCTGAATGGCCATTGAGAAACATTTGGCCAGTCTAGCAGCATCTTCTCAGGTCCCACAGGAAGCATTTGCAGTGGACTGGTATAATTGAAAATAAAGTCAGTACCTACTCATACAATTTTCACCATGGGTGGGAACACAGCAGAAACTATTTTATGCCAATTTCTCTTCTTCTTTCATGTTCTGATCAAACCCTGGACTGCCAAAATGAAGCCACTTACTTGGCTTTGCCTTTGGCCAAACTTAAGTCATCATCGGTGCATTTTTCTGGCAGTAATTGGCAGACCTGTAAATGAGCCGGATTCTGTATCTCTCCACATTCTCACAGTGTTGTGTTGTCTGCCACCAGCCCCACTTCAGCGTGTTGGTATTACATTTAGACACTCTAACCCTCAGCCTATTCAGGGTCTTCCAAGTGATGTAGGGGAGGTTGAGTTCCTCAGCTATATCCTCCTTTAATGTTGTTCCTTGTCCAGGGAGCTCCTTCCTCCATATTCTAATTTGGTTTTGCTCTTGTGTGCCTGCCCTCAAGAGTGTTTGTTCTTTCAGTAAAGCTCTTCCTGGATCTGAGCCAGTGGACTTAAGGCTCATATCCATTCAGAGGATGTTAAGGATCATTCTCTTGTTTAGTTATCTCAGCATCCACTGCTACTTCTCTCCTTAACTTAGGTGGAGCGATACCAACAAGAGGGTTTATTTTCTCAAATGGTGTAGATTTGGGGCATCCTGTTATTATACACATGGCTTCATTAATTGCTATGTCAATTGCTGTCTGTCCAAGATACAAATTGTGCACCATCCTCATTGGTCTGGTTATGTCTCCAAGCCTCACTGTGACAATTAAAACCTCCAATAACAAATTTTATTTGGTCATAAGTAAAATTGTCCGGTTCATTAAAACTAAAATTTGCTTCTGGCAGCTTACAGACAGAGGTAACAGAGAACTGTGGGGTTCGGGTGGTGAGAATTTCAATGTTCTTTGTTTCTGTCAGTGCAGCTGATACTATACTGAGGCCAGGTCTAACATACATTGCAATCCCATACCGGTCATGCAGTCTCTCAGTCACTAATTCCATTGTATCTTGCTGACCCCGGTGTGTTTGCTGGAGCAGAAGTATGTCACATTTGTATTTCTTGCACATGTCCGCTAGTAGGACACTCATATTACTTGAAAGTCCCTCAATATTCATTGAGATCATTGTTATGGTTGGTCTTGGCAAAGACCTTTCTGGTGGATTCATTCTTCAGTTCATTCAGTTTGATCTGGTATCAGAAATATTAACTGGCAAGGTTGGTGCTCAGGGTACACCCAGTTGTATTCCAATCTTTGAGGAGACTCTTTTGGTCTACCCCTTTAATGCCAATGAAAACATATTGAAATATCACATTTCCAGTAGGAAGAAAAGGTACACACAAGAAAGTGTATATGCATCTGTGTGCATAGGCAAACATGAGGGATTGATAATTGCAAGAGGAAAAAGTGGAAGGGATGGAGGCAAAAGAGGATTATGTAAAGTAAATAACACATTCTATAATTTATCCTCCTATGATGTGAACAAAATATAGTGGAATGGTAGTCTACAACAGTATATTTTGCAAATCAACAAGCAACAGGAATGACAGCAACACATTGGCAGCTACGAAGCATATTTTCCTCCCCTCATTCCTCCAGAGTCTTGTGAAATATGGTTAGCTATGGCACTGTTCTGTGATCCTATCTCTCTGTGAACCAGAGTAGAAACAAGCTAAAAAACCAACAGAACTTGCCCAGTTCTTGCAGTGTTATAGTACTCCTCCATGAAATCCAAGGACATGCTTTCTAGCAACGTACTCAAAAGATACTATGCCACAGACACTGCTTTTCTATGCAGTGGGCTTTTATGTTTCTCTGCAGGGTGTCTGAGAGGGCAGAGATGCTTCATAGCTATTTTTGGCAGTCTGTCTAATATCTCTTGCCTGAATCTGTAACCTCCCCACTACTCCGGGAGCTGCACTGGCTACCAGTTTGCCTCTGGGTGCAATTCAAGGTGCTGGTTTTGACCTTTAAAGCCCTATATGGCAGTGGGCCAGGATACCTTAGAGAGCGCATCGTCCCAAGAGTGTCTGCCCGTCCAACCAGAGCGGACCGGAGGGGCTCCCTAGTTGTGCCTTCAGCTAGAGGGACCCGCCTCTCTGGCACACGAAGAAGGGCCTTCTCTGTGTCTGCACCAGCCCTCTGGAACCTCCTTCCAACAGAATTGAGGCTACAGACAGAACTGCTGCCCTTCAGGAAAAGTCTGAAAACCTGGCTGGCAGGGCAGGTGTGGGGCCTTAATGGGAATACGGCTCCAGCCTGTTGGCTCATCCCCAGTTAGTGCTTAGTTAATATCCCTCCTTTTGTGTTGTTGTATCCCTCCCCCCAATTCCCTTTTATTCCTTTTTATTCTTTTAATTGGGGTGGGGGGTAGTAGGGTGGGGAAGTGAGTGGGCGATTTGGGGTTTTAAAATCTGTTTTTATACATTTTTAACTGTTGTACGCCGCCCTGAGTCGGATTCCCCGATTGGGCAACATATACATTTAAAAATTAAAATTAAATAATACTTTCTATCATTCCTACAAGCTCATGATTAGAAACAACAGTCTCCCACTCACTGATTCATTCATTCATTCATTCATATACCACTTTTCTATGCATAGGGGACTCAAGGCAGCTCACAACTAAAACCATTGGAACAATCAATATTTTAAAAAATACAGTACAATATAGGCATCATTTTAAAAAACAAACATATATCAAAAATAAAAACAAGTTTAAAACAAGTTTTAAAAGCACATTAAACATAGTGAAAATGTTAACAAACAGAGCATGCCTAACAAAGGAAGGACAAGAGGGAGAGGGCCTGCCATTATGGTCACACTGTATTTACAGTGATGTGTTTTGCTTTTTACAAAACTTCACACTTTATAATCATCTGTTTGTATGGCATGAATACAAATAATTCACACTCAATGAATAATTTTGTATAAGAATCAAAGAAAGCCCATTAAACAACAGAGTTGACTCACATGTGGTGGCTTCTGCAGTTACTGGCAATGACAGTCCTTCATCATACACTGTAACAAGTTCAACATTATAGAGTGTTTTTGAAAAAAGATCCGGGAGGGCTGCACTTGTCTGAGACGCATCAACTTCCAGCTAGACACAAACAAAGAAGCAATGTTTATCTAAAGTCCACTTTTCCTCCTGGGGTATTGTCACATTTGTCTTTCCCACTTGGTGTAAAGATCAATCTTCAGGAACTCCCCCCATCCCCGATATAACTCTGGAGACAGCTCTTGGTAAAGTTCTGCTTACTGACAAATTAACTGAATCACATAATGGTAACTTGGAGGCATAATTTCCTATGGAACTATCTTACATTATAGACACAAAGCCTTGTATTTTCCAACATAATAAATTTAAATGTTTTTGAGACTTCTCCTTCTCCATTATAGTGATTCTGCTGTAATTCATTCCTCACAATTTTTCAGGCTGGTACTCTACATCTCATTTATCCATACTTCCATATCATGTTGTCATTATTCCTAAAAGGTTGTTCTTTTTGCTACACAAGTGCACGTGCCAATCATTGTCACCTCTTAATGTCATGTAAACATGATGTTGAGAGTGGTGTTGTTCAATAGTAACAGCTTTCGATACACATCACATGTATTCAGTATCACTGCAGCCAAAAGAACTCAGTGTGTTTAATGGTATGATACATCCAGTGGTGGGCACCAGCAGGTTCGCACCATTTCACCAGAACCGGTAGCAGAAATTCTGGCTGGCCCCGCCCATCCAAGTTTTGAAATAAAGTAGTCCTAATTCAGGTGCAATGCAGGGCTTTCCCCTGGCCACACCCACTATACCATGCCCACAGTGTGGAAGTAAATTTTTTTGGAGCCCACCATTGGATACATTTAGAGATTTTAAACTCAAGATCCTGATTGTTCTTTTATAATATTCCTGTAAGTAACCATATTCTAATATTCCACCTAAGCTAGTTTGACATATTTGATTTTCTTCTTAGAGCACCACATACCTCTTTGGGGTCATTTTCTTCAGCTGCTTTATAGCGTAGTATATATTTTCGGACGTTCCCTGGAGCAGGTTCCCAATTGACTCTCATGCCGCTATGAGTAATCTCTCTAATCCACAGCCTTTTCACTCCGCTTAAAGGTACTGTCAAATAATTTCAATGTCAGCAGGAAGATTAAATTCTATTCCTAAAAAGATACATCTTAACATACAAGTTAACATACATGTCTGGCCGGACAGCCCACTACGGTAATGGAGTAGACCATACAGCCAGCGACTCAACATCAAGTGTCAGGCAGCAGTTAACTAATCTGACTCCCTAAAGGGGCCAACGACTACGGGCGGATGAGCCCCTTTTAGGTGGGGTGATGGTCTCCTCAGTGGAAGAAATGCCACTGGAAGCCATTGGGCCCAATGGCAAAATGACTGGAGGAGGAACTCTGATTCCCAATGGTCATGGAAGCGGAAGAGACCATGTCAGATGGACTGGCTGTGAAGGCGCACCTTGATAATATCCTCCTGCAGTCCTGGTGTTAAATCCTGCATGTCTCATTTTATGTGTGCCACAGGAGATGGCTCCATGATCATAGTATGTGGGTCACTTCATGGCAAGCTGGGATCCACCTTAAACAAATTCATGCCCATGACATTTTTCCTGCTTCAGGAAAAAAAATGCATTCCCAGATACGAATTGGAGTCGACAACATCTTAACATATCAATCTGCCTTAATCTGGCTATCTATCCTACTATATTGCAGCCCAGGTAGTACTCACATATTATATTATATTATATTATATTATATTATATTATATTATATTATATTATATTATATTATATTATATTATATTATATTATATTATATTATATTATATTATATTATATTATATTATATTAATGCAAGATACAATAGTAAGACAAATCTTCATTCTTGACTGTGTGAAAAATACATTCTAAAAAGCTGAGGCTGGAGATGTCTTATAGACTTGGATGCATGTACAGTGGTACCCCACATGACAAACACTTTGTATAACAAAAAAATTCACATTACGAAGTGTTTTTGAGCTATAGGCAATACCCTCATAACAAAAAGAAATTCGCTATACAAAGTATATCCCGCATTACAAAGTTTTTTCCCCGTTATACAAGGTATAACCCTCATAGCAAAAAACTTTTTTTTTCGTTATGTGGGGTATCGTCAATAGTGATTTGCATAACGGAAAAAAACATATAATGAAGTGTTCCGTGGAATGGAGTATTTTCCCCCCATTATACTGGGTTCTACTGTACTTCTTTTCTTCCACAGCTACCTCACAAACAGGTTTTGAAACAATTACAACAAACCCAAATGTAATCCAACTGCTTGTCCTAGCTATTGATGAGTGATAAGTTATTTGCTGAGTGTTAAGTCAACACTTGAACTCAGATTCAGTGGAGCCATAATAATTGAAACAAGCAATGTAATTTAGGACTCTTTTTCCCATAATCAAAAAACTGTCAAACATATATTATGAGCAGTTGCTAATTGAAACCAGCAGTTGTCTAAGGGCAAAACTACTTCTACTAATCCTTATGTCTATGCATTCCATGAGACATTACTATAAAAGAGGTTGTCCTTGAAGAATTGCATATAAGCTAATTTTGGAACATGTTTAAAGATGGACTGGTTCTTGATGCCTGGAAATCAAGCAGTATATGGGCATCATCATCATCATGTTTTCTATTCTGATAATGCTTTTAACTGAAAACTGTCTAAGTTCTTAGAATGTGACTAAACAACTAAATGGTATAACCATGGAAGCAATTAGGCTATCCATGAATTATCTGCAGCATTGCAGAAACAAAAGAAAAATGTAAAACAAGGATGGCATTATTCTTACATGTGACTTCCTGAGTGGTGAGTGGATCACCTATGAGGTCATCAAAAATTGAATGAACTGTCAAAGTGTATTCAGTGTTGGGAATCAAGTCAACCAGCTGTACATCATTTATTGATGATCCAACACGCATCTATAAAAAAAGAGAGAACATTGAAAGAAGTAGAAAGGAAAACAAAAGGCTTAGGCAATTACATGTAATTGCCTGAATGGTTTGCACATTTTAAAATGTATTTATAACTTCCTGATTGATATCATTGTGCATATAATTCTTGGGTTAATGTGCTGCATAAAATATGTGGCAGAAAATTTTATTAGTGTTTAAGTACATGGAAGAAAATCTAAATGCTTCTATTGACCCAATCTTTCTTTTAAGTCAGTTTTTACCTCTTTTTCTGTTGTAGGTACTGTGGCGTTGACAGGCTCATATAAAAGCAAATAACCACTTGCTCCACTGACCGGTTGCCATCGCACTCGCATCGTGGTTGAAGTGATGTCATAAGCATTCAAGTTTCTAACTAAAGGGATTGCCACTGCAAAAAGATATATAGAATTCACTTCTAGAAAAGCATTTTATTCGTCATCTCAAAATCCTATTCACACTTTCAGCTATTTGCAGCAGAACAGGGACTGCAGTTCATAAATCTGGGGAGGCGTTCCATTAAATTTTATTCCTTGTCTTCCCAAACAACTATTGACCAATCTACAGCTCAGTAGCTATGCCTTTTTGTCACTGGAGCTGTTTTTACTCTCTCCCTGGATTTGTGTAGAGGGAGAAATCACAGGGAAGATGATAGACCTCTCACAGGTAGTCCACTATATTGAATTTGGAAGGTCATAAGTGGCATAGATTTACAGCAGATAGAGTTGTCCTGCTTGGGAAATGCTTTATTTATTTATTTATTTATTCATTCATTCATTCATTTATTCATTTTTCTAATTTGTATTGCCGCCCAACCCCGAAGACTCTGGGCGGCTCACAGAAAATAAAACCAATGGCAGTTTTAAAATAGCAATAAAAACCCCATTAAAAAACTACTTACAAATTTTTTTTAAGATAAAAAAAACGCAAACATAATGGCTATCATGTTGTTTCCATCTACACTGGTACAGGATGGTTAAGTATGCATTACGTACAGACTGATAAAGCTAAACCACCACCCTAAGGTGAGCTGACAGGCCCATCAGTTATGATTCACTCTCATACTTCACGCTCACTCTCTATTTTCTGTTCTGAGTATTCTCCTGTCATTCTGCTCATCAATGTCACAGAATATTATCTCCCAAAATTCTATTTGTCTTCTTAATCCCAGAATCCTACAGTACTACAAGATATTTTTTAAAAAAATCTATGGAGACTTTCACATGTCTCCTTTGGATCTCCATCACTCACTCTAGGAAGAAATTTGCTATATATTTGCTTTGAATCTTATAAAAAGATGAATTTTACATATCATAATTACATTGAAATTCTCACTTACAAGTTGTTTCAGTGCCTTTTAGAGGTTCACTGTTGGTACCTTCTACCACAGAAAATACATTCACAACATATTCTGTTTCAGGCTTGAGGCCAGTCAGAACAGTAGAAGTCTCCGATCGGCTTACAAAGAGCTACATAAAGGTAAAAAGAACGATGGATTTAGCTACATGCACACACAAAAAGAATACATGGGCCCAAATCTGACATCCTTAAGCCGGGGGCCGGGTCATGCTCTCTCTGACAGCTTCAGGGACCAGACAGTCATTTTGCTCTTCCTCCACCACATAGCACTTCCTGGTGTGGGGGGCATATGAAATGGTGCCATGGGCCGCAGGTTGAGAATCCCTGTCCTAAAGGGCAACATTCAAAAATCAAGGGGAATGTTTCAGCTCTGATGATTTATCCTGATACTGTTTGGCAGGCAACCATTCATGAACAAAGGAACTTCAAAGACAGAATTCAACAGGAAGCATCCAAATGTTATCGCTATAGTGGCTAAGACGCTGACTGGGAGGTGGAAGGTCAGCAGTTTGATTCCCAAGTACTGCAGGACGGAATGAGCTGCTGTCTTTGTCCCAGCTCCTGCCAACCTAGCAGTTGCAAGTAGATAAATAGGGACCACTTCAGTGGGAAGGTAACAGCGTTCCATGCACTCTGGTGTCTAGTCATGCCTGCCACATGACCACGGAAACGTCTGCAGAAGCAGGCAGCGCTGGTTCTTAGGCTTTGAAACAGAGATGAGCACTGCACCCTAGAGTCAGATACGACTGGCTTTCGAGCAAGGGAAACCTTTACCTTTACCTTTACTACCTCCTATTCAAACAACAGGAGAGAAAGGATTTTTTAAAATGACACTTTGGCTGAAATTCCAATGTGCAACTCAGCAAGTAGTGATGACAGCATCAGACATAGACAGTAATCTAAGTTTCCTATCCTGCCACACTCATGTTCTGAGGCACATTGATTCCTGGAGGGACCTTTTGGATCCTCAGAATGGTGGGTAGGAGTTGATATTATCTAAAAATCACCACTGACATTCCTATTGTCAGGATCAGACTGACTTTTGCATATTAAAGAACCTCCCTCCCCCTACCCCCATCCATCTCAAGACTCACAAAAGTTTCCCCAGGTTGAAAGGGGTAATTAGGGAGTTCTGTAATCAGGCAGAAGGAGAATAGGAAACTTGAATTAAGGAGTAATCTCTGTGGTTGATGACATGATCACTATTTATGACTATGTAACTCCATCAAAAGGAGTTTATGAGTGACCAGATCATCATTATCCAGCTCCTGCTATATTAAGTATCATAGCTAAGGAAAGTATCACTGTCTGTACTTTTTGGTATTCAGTTTTCTTAAATCCTTTGAACACCACTACATTCCTCTGACCTGAGCATCTGCATGTATATATTTACATATAGTATAGAGTATAAATATACATTCACAAACATGTATATACAAGCACTTACATACTATATGTCAACTGAAGTAGCCATCATATATATGATAAAGGAGACACTGTTCATAAAACTTTTAGCGTTCTGTGATGCCCAATTGTTTTACAGTCAATGCAAAGTGTAATGTGCCTTTATGAATCATTTCCAAAATGTAGGAGCCAAAAATACACACAAAAAAGCACAAAAAAATATCAAAAGTAAAACAGGGCTTCCAAATCTCACCTCCTGTGGTGTGCCTCCAGCAGCAGGATAATATTCAATCCTGTACCTATCCACACTCTCAGCAGGTGGAGTCCAAGACACTCTAAAGGAACGAGGTGTCACCTCTGAAATAACTAGATTAGTGGGTGGCAGTGACAAATCACCTACAATGGGAACATTCAAAATGAAGGCTATGTTAGGGAGTTTTGATAAGAAAATAGGTCAAAGTCAGAAATGAGGAACAGTGATGTAAGTCAACTAACGTGTGTGTGTTTTTAACTGCTGTAGTAAGACCCTCTTTCGTATAATGCATGTATTGCTCTGCTTCAAGTACTCAATGCATTTGCCTACTAGGCTGAAAGATCCACACTTCAATGAAAACAGTTGCATTAAAACTGCAACATCTGGACCTTAGATTATACTGGACGAACTTGTTGTGAGATGGAGTGAGTCTGCACACCTATACATGCCTCCAATGGGTCTTACAGGTCCCATTCACTGGCTGAGAAAAGTCAAGCAAGCCTTCCATAATGTGCTGACACATCTGGAGCTGGTTAATGAAGAACAGCTGGATGGGGCTGCTCCTACAGGGATAAGAGAATAGGAGAGAAGCAAAAGAGCCACAGAAGTGGAAAGACTAGAGTGTGGTGCAGTATAGCAGAGGCCAAGGAAAAAGGACTGCAAGGATCTCTCCCTTCTCATCCACCTTCTTCTTATTCCCTGTCTACGCCAGACATGAACCTTTTGGTGAGTCTCATCCAACTGACCTACCTGCAAAGAAGCTGACCAATCCAACTCCTCCTTTTCCTGCAGCAGCTCCAGTCCTAATGTTGTTGTGGCACAAGACAGGCAAGTGGGGGGTAGGGGTGTGTATCAAAGGAAGGGCTAAACCAGGAGGTCTACCTCCTTCAACCTATCTGTACAAGTATTCCTTGCAAGGGGCCCATCTTGGCTTAAAGCTTGCTCCCCTTGCCTGCTTCCCAGAACTTGGACTTGAAGGAGCTCCAGTGAGGATAACTGAGATCCCAAATAGGCAAACAGTACCCAAGGAGCTAGTGTTTGTGACTTAGCCCTCTGAGACGGTGGAAGGAAAGGCTGTGGAGAAAACCACTATACCTTTAATAAGTTGTTTGAAGCAAAGAACTCATAGGGTTTGTTTTGGAGGACCTTGGGGTGGACTGGTGGGGTGCACATTTGCTCACATGTCAGCATCCCCCACCCCACTTCTCCAAAGTGGAGCACTGTATGAGAAGAAAGTCCATATTGCTATGCCTGACATGGCCCATGGTATCTGATATCACCTGACAGGTGCCAAAAGCAGATGGGCTGCTGCAACAGCTGCCAGATGATGCAGATAATATGAAAAGATGCCCTAGGGTGCATTATCGTCCAAAATGTGTTATTTTTCCTGACATGGCATGCATGCATTCACATGCACGTGCATGCATTACATACCTCGGGGGGAAATCAATTTGTAAAAAGGCTGAACTTTTAAGAGTTATATATAAGAAGAAAGAAAAAGGGAAGCTCAGAGTTTGTGCACAGCTGCATTCAATTCCAACAGTTGTTTTTGGCTAACTTACCAACTGTATTTTAATGAAAACAAGGATAACATTTATAAAGAGTTAAAAACCAAACCAAATCAGAGAAAGATGAGCAATCATAAAGAGGAAACATACCTGGCCCTTTTACACTATTGCACAAATTAATAGTGAGGTCATCAACAATATTAACAAGAAGTGTGAAATCTCCAACATTGTAAGCATGGGTGTCATCTGGGTCTGAAGCTATTTGCTTCAGTTCATTTTCATCAGCATTCTTGATACCTTAAAAGGATCATGAAAAGAAACATTTGAAAAATAGCCCTGGAATATTTTCAAAACAATTTCAATATTCATGTATAAACATGATTTAACCTTTCAGCACGCAGTTCTTGTTACTACCTCTCCAACATGATGCTTACCCACAGCATAAAGCTCCACTCCCTGATCCCTCAGTTTCTGTGATGGAAGAACAATATCATCCTGTGATTTGCCATCAGTAATAAGGACACCAATTTTGCGAGCTCCAGGCCTCATACCACCTTCTGGCTTAAAGTTGTTCCTTAAGATGAAATTCAAAGCCATTCCTGTAATCATACACAACCAAGGGACACAAAGAGACGTGATTGTTCTTAACCATTATTTTCCAACCCAGGCTAGAACAGCCACATTTATGAGGGGGATGCATTCACTTTTATCTTGTAGAGCAGGGGTCCCATACTACGGCCTGTGGGCCGGATACGGCCCATGGCACCTAATAATCTGACCCGTACCGCCCTCACCGCTCCCAGAAGCAGAAGTTTAATTTAATTTAATAGATTTATATACCACCCTATCCAATGGACTCTGGGCGGTGTACACAAGTTAAAACCAATATAGAACAATTAAAAACCTTTAAAAACATAGCAATATTAACCCCCGTTGTGCCATTTACTATCTAAAAATATAAAATCTACAAAACCTTAACATTAAAAAATTAATTACAGGAGGGGGAGCCTCAGATGTGCCAAAAAGGGGAGCTTTTTGACAATCCTGCCCCCCAGACCCATTTTGCCAACCACATCTTCAATTCTTTCCTAAATGGTAGCAACTGGGTCTGGAGACATAATTCTACCACAAGGAGGTTCCATAGTGTGGGGGCTACAACCGAGAATGCCCTTTTCCTCATGCTGGAGAGGCGAGCCTCCCCAACAGATGATAGCTGAAGGGTGCCCTCTCAGTTTGCTCTCATGGGACGGGTCGATGTTCTAGGGACAATGCGGTCCCTGAGGTATCCTGGTCCGCTACCATGAAGGGCTTTAAAGGTGACAGCCAGCACTTTGAATTGCACCTGGAGACATATAGGCAGCCAGTGCAGCTCCCACAGCAGCAGCAAAGCGCAGGCGAAACCACGTGACCGGAAACACGTGACCATTCCATTCCACCATGTGACTGACCCACAGCCCAAAAAGTTTGGCCACCCTGTTGTAGAGGTACACACTATTTGCTTGAGAGCAAATTGGATCCATGTGTTACCACAGTGACTATCTAGGACCCTGTAAGTTCCTATTTTTCCACAGAATTGATTAAAAAAACAGATTTTTTCCCTATGATATAGGCCTCAAGTTCAGAAAGCACCTCTTGTTCTCTGTCAATCTACACACATGGCTTTCCCCTGATACTTTAGTAATTCTGTATTCATCCCAATTCTATAGTGTTGCTAACAAGCATGACTCTAAATGACCTTCATTGCCATTTAGAGTGGTTTTCCCTCTTTTCCTTCCAGGCACCATTCTTTTCACGATAAGGTCTACAATATGGATCACATAGTACAAAAATGCATATTATGTTAGATATTTAATATATTATGCAATACAATGTAGTAACACAATATAATGTAAACATTGCAAAACCAGTCTAGCTCATATAGTTATCAGTAACCAAATGCCTACCTGTTAAAGTGTTGCCTCCTTTATATGGCAAGTTGGTCACAGCTTCCAATAAGCTTTGTTTGGTTTTGTGTGTGTCGAGATTCCATTCTGTTCTAGGATCACCACTATACTGAGCAAGACCTGGGAGCAGAGAGAGACATCATCACTTAGTTACAACATGTCTTGAAATTGTACCTCCCAAAATAGCCAATATCCTTAGGACTCACCAATCTGCACTTTGTCAGGACCAATATCAAATACTTCGACAATACGAGTAATAAAGCTTCGGATTGTTTTAAAATTTGGTCGACCGATACTCCATGAGCCATCCACAAGCAGCACAATATCTGCTTCAGCTCTAGTTTTACATTCCAGGCCTGTCATAGCAATCAGAATAAAGATATGTTATTTGAACTGAACTAACAGCTGTTTGTGCTTGGTCTTTTGCTATCATGCTAGCTTTAATTGACTCTCTTCCATATTGAAAGTTCAAAATCATTCTGATATATAAAATGATTTCAGACAGTGTGATTGTGTGGCATGTGTATATACACTTCCTCCGCCTCACGTGCTGAAAAAAATTAGAATGCCACTACTCAAAAGGCTTCTCAAGTTCATGAACAAGTTAGTGAAATTAGGTAGCTAATGTTTACTGCATTACTGTATATTTTCAACAAGTAAAAATCAAGGCACTTAAGCATATTTCAAATCAGACAATTATTCAGCTAGTCTTTAGAAATTAATATATGCTTAATATACAGAGATAAATAACATTAAGTGTATATTAAAATACAATTATTTAATGGAGATGGTGCAGAAATTGCACATTTAAACTACAAAAGAAAGCAAAGATAGATTATAGAAACACACATAAACACACAAAAGAAAAGGAAGTGACAAAAGCAAACATTTATATAAAGTTGTAAACGCTTCAGAAGAAAAGCAAATAACATTGGGGACCATTTGTTTATGGTATAAAAATAAAGGATCACTTCATTTTCTACATGATGGAAATCATAGTGCATTTAAACAAAGCAGAAACACAAGGGTTAAAATGATCCTTTCAGCCACCATTTGAATGGGACAAAATGTTTTCTTCTTCCTTTTTTTCCTCTGAAGATCATGTTACCAGCAGCAAAACTTTCTGGATTCATGCTATCATAGCTTCTGGTCTTTATGTGGAAGAAATCCCACTGAGTAAACTCAGGCACACTCATCAAAGTTGAAATAAATAGTTCATCTATGTTCCACATAATGGATCCAATACTGCAGATTCATGAACAGAACTACTCCAGGTACCTGAGAATTTAAAGGCATGATCCACTTCTGTATAGAAAATATAATACTGGTCTTTAATAAGCACAATTATAAATAATGAAATAGGCTTATATTTAAGTTCATGCACTGGCAGGAATCAAAGACCGACATGTGTGAAAGGTAAGTATCTATTTTCTTGCACCCAAAGAAAGGCTCACCAGCCCTTCTTTCCCATCAATATTTCTTCTGTGCCACATATCTGAGCTTGAACACTTTAAAGGAATTGTTTTCTTGGGAGCATGTGGGAGGAAGTCTACAGTAGGACTGGGGAGCCAAACATTTATGAGGTTCAGGCAGAAAAGTCACCCTAATCTAGACAGTATTTCAAATGTACAGTACTAATCAACAGCATTAACTCTTTGGAACAGTTTTTATACTTTATTTTCCCATTCAAGTATCCTGTCAGACAAACTATATGGCCCATGAGCTTCCAGTAAGTAGCATACCTGTCAAGTTTCGGGAAATTCCTGTCAAATAAGGGAAATTTCCCATCCAAAATGGGAAACTGGACAGCTATGCTTATCCTGTGCTGGACTCTAGTTTAACTCCAGTCTAATTGCAGTCTAACTAATAAAGGATGATGGCGGGAAATAGTGTAAAATATGGGGGTTTGACAGAAATTTCCTGAAACTTGACAGGTATGGTAAGTAGGAAGTCCTACCAGGCTAATAACACAGACAGGATCATACTACTTAAGTAAATGTTGTCATCTTCATGATGATCTCCATTTAAACAAAATCCTGCCCTCTGTTTGCATGGCGGCAATACCTGTGCAAATAGCTGTGCTTTTGGGATTTTCTGCTTGGCAGATGTTTAATGGGACACTTTGCATGCTTTCCCAAAATACAGGCATACAATACACTGGTACATGGTAGCATATTTTGTGGTATTGATTTTAATAAATTATTACAATTTTATTGGTTTTGTTATTCAACTGCTTGAGAATTGTTTGCTGTTCGACTGTTTTATGTTTTTTTAACATTTTATTATTTTATTTTTAATACTGCACAATAAAGAAAAAACAGAAAATCTAGAAAAAAGAAACAAACCAAACAGCAAAAAGGGGGGAAATTCAAGAATTTAAGGAAATACTGTATATATACAGTGGAACCTCATACAACAATCGCCCAGTATAGCAACGAAATCGCATTACAATTAGGTTTTTGGGGGAAGTGGCATCCCGCATAACAATTTTCCCTATGAAAAAAATCATACCACAATTTTTCAATGGGAAACACCACTTAGCAAAAAAAAATTTGTACAATGCATCCCATAGGGAAAATCGCTATACGATGCATGTTTTGTATAGCAATTGTTTCGTACAACAATGAGCCCCATAGAACGGATAAAAATTGTTGTATGAGGTACCAATGTATACTCAAAATATAATAGTGCATTCACCAGCAAAACCAATAGAGATACAGTACTACAGTGGTACCTCATACAACGATTTTAATCCATTTCATGGGGCCCGTTGTATGAAACAATTGTATGAAACAATTGCTATATAATGAATGCATCATATAGCGATTTTCCCTATGGGATGCATCGTACATCGATTTTCTTCGCTGAGTGGTTTTTCCCATTGAAAAATTGGTGCATGATTTTTTTCCCCATAGGGAAATTTTTATGTGGGATGCCATTCCCGCCCCCCTTCCCAAAAAAACCCCTAATTGTTATGTTATTTCATTGCTATGCAGAGTGATTGTTGTATGGATTCCACTGTATTTTAAAAATCAAATGGGTTTTTAAAATTGTTCTTAATGATAATTGTAGATTGTCCTGATAGATATTACTTACTGGCAGATAGAGTAAAAAAAAATCTAACAGAAAGGCAAATTGCTAGGTATATAGATACTGCAAAGATTTTTTACTAGTGCAATTTTTTTTAATACAGTAAAGCCTTTTTCCTTACTTCATTTATTAGATAGGCAAGAAGGAAACTAAGATTACAGGCCAGCATCCTCAGATGTACATGGCTATGTCTCATTACATGTGAATCATACGTATCCAAAAATTGAACAAGGAACTCTTTAATTATCAGAGTTCTCTCATGAAGATGCCATTGCCATCACATAGGTGGAGGTATGCAGTGCTATTCAATGCTATACAACATGCCATTGTAGAAATAAATGGGTATTGCAGTGAAATAAGCATGAAACATGATCCAGCCAAAATTAAACACTTCTAGGCTGCAATCCCATAAAGAAATCTATTGGGTTTAGATGTCACAATAAACAAACCGCAGGTCAAAAGTTAATTATCTGCTCCTAATAATGATAGAAGAGATTGTATACTGTGCACTAGCACACTCTTCATCTGCAAACATAATGCTCATGATTCAGGAAAAGTTTATAGATGTTTACTCAGAAGTAAACCACTCTGGCCTGTATCTTGTTGCTTAATGCAGTGAATCACATTAAAGTAGGCCCACTGAATCAATAGGGATCAAGGGAGTTAAGTATTCCAAAGGTTCCATTGATTCAAATTGACCTACACTAATTGTGATTTACTATACTGAATTAAGTTGCACTTAAAGTAGGCCCATTTGAATGAACAGAGAGGAGCTGACTCACCAAAATCCCCATTGATTCAATGTGCAATTTCCTATACAAAGCATTATAGGACTAGTTGGGTATAATACTGGCCACTGCATACCTGTCAACCTTCCCGGATTGGCTGGGATTTCCTGTTTTTCGGCACCAATTTTTGCCATTTCCCGCCCGGAGCTGCCGAAACCCCGGAATTTGGGAGCAGGGGGGAGGCGTTACTGCGCATCCCTTCTGCGCAGCTCGCTTCTACGCATGCATAGAAGACTTTTACACATGCGTAGAACCCTTCTACACTTGCATAGAACCCTTCTACGCATGCATAGAAGGCTTCTGTGCAGAAGGGGATCGTAGAAGCCTTCTACGCATGCATAAAAGCCTTCTACGCATGCGTAGAAGCGAGCTGCGCAGAACGGTTCTGCGCAAGTTGCTTTTATGCATGTGTAGAAGGCTTTTACGCATGCGTAAAAAGCAACCTGCGCAGTACCATTCTGCACAGGTCCCGGATTGTCTGGAGCCGCTGATGACAGGTATGGGCCACTGTGTCCAGTAGGGTTTTCTCTCTATCTATGTTTTCAGAGTGCAGCATCCAAGTTTAGAAAAAGGCATAGATCTAAAGAACTGCATCAAATTTTTAGAATTTGAAATTGGGTAATAAATAATCATGGAACAATCTGTACAAAAAAAAAGAGAAATTTTTAAGAAGTCAAGTGGAATACGGGTCTGCTGTCTTATATATTTAATAAAGTGAATGTACTAATTGGTCTATATAGGAATGGATGTTATTATTCATAGTGATAAATTTATTGTTACATATGAAATTGGCTAATTGGGTTATTGGTCTTGTATTATAATCCCTATTGTTGTTTTTGTTAGCATAAGGATTGTCAATGAAATTTTGGTTTTTTTAAAAAAAAATTTTTGAAAAAAGTTCATTTTATCAATTTTTCACAATGGGTTTTTCATATACATTTCATTGTCTTTTCCTCACATATTTACCTGAAGATAAAATTGGCACCACAGTGGAATCTGAAAGAGTGGTCATTTCTTCTCCGAATATTGGTGAACTTTCGCCTCCTTCAAACATTCCAAAAACATTGACTTTATAGGAAGTGCCAGCCCTGCATTATTAAAATACATATAAATCAAAGCAGGTTATATAACTCACACAGAGGGCAGGATACACAGTCTTCTCCATTCCACCCATTTTATCTTCATATAACTCTTATATAGTTGGTTTCTCAAGCATATGATTAGTACAAGATCATCCTGAGAATAACTTGGGCAAGTGAGGATTTGAACATGGATTTCTCTCTTCCTAATATGGATACTCAAGCCACTAAATTATACTGGCTTTCCCTTACATGGACAGATAAGGCAGAATACATCTGCATTATATTTCATTTCTTGAATGTCCCTAGCATGAGTAAGAGTATTTCTGAAGAAGGTTTTTGCTAGCTACACCTGAATAATGTTATATCCAACTAGTCCTACAACATTTGTTCATGATCCAACAAAACAGTAAAGATTCCTAGGACCCATGTTATATTATTATATAATATTTTCATTTCTAGCCTATTTTTCAGCCCATCTAGACCATTAGTATATTTAATTTATTTCACATATTTTTCCTATCTTAGCACCTAACAGAACAGAACTATATGATATGTTATTTCTCTTTTTGAATCAAAGTTTGTCTAGAGCAGGGGTGGCCAAACTATAGCCCGTGGGCCAGATCCAGCCCACAATGCCAAATCATCCAGTCTGTGCTGCCTTCGCTTCTCCTGGAAGTGGAAGTAAAACGTGCCTGCACATGCACAAAATGTTGTCGTATATGCACCCATAGCTGTCATAAAAACATTTAGGACAGCTGCGGGTGCATTTATGGCAACATTTTGTGCATGCTGGGTGTGTTTAACTTCTGCTTCTGGGATGTTTATAACAGCCGCAGGTGCATTTACGGCAGTGTTTTGTGCAGATGCATTTTACTTCTGCTTCTGGTGGGTGGAACCACGTGACCAGCCTGCTGAACCATATGACCGGCCCACGGCCTGAAAGGTTTGGCCACCCCTGGCCTAGAGAATGACTAAAGGAAGAAAGAAATACTGAAATGGAAGGAAACTATGATCTGCAATACCTGAGCTCTTCCAATACAACTGTGCTGTCATATGGCCCAAGGATTAGTTCTCCAAGGCGTCTGCTTTCTCCAATTGGATGGAAGGTTACTTTGTAACCCTTTACTTCCCCAGAGGCTGGCTCCCACGATACTCGAAAGCTCGACATTGTTGAATCAGAAGTCTGCAGATTTTTGGGAGGTTTAAACGGGGAAGCTGCAACAGTCAAGCAATACCCATGAAACTTGTTACTCTCGCTTTTCAATCAACCTAAAATGCACACACTAATCACAGATGCATCAAGACACAAATGAACATGTAAGCAGTCTCTGCAGTTAGAGTTCAGAAACCTTTGACTCTTCAGCTGTTTTAGGCTACAACTCCACCAATCACATATCACTGACTTCACCCAATGTTGATACTGAGACTTGTAGGACAAAGTATAGGGAGGGCAAAAGACTCCAAACCCTTGTTCTAAAGCAGGGTTTTCCCAAACTAAGGCCCATGGGCAAGATCCAACTCTTGGCACCGTTTCATGTTGCCCCCCATTACTCAAAGTAATTCAAGAAACAAAACCACCCCCTTTGAAGCTGTTGGGACAAAATGGTCACTCCCATCGTGCAGGCAGGGCAAAATGGCCGTCCAACTCTTGAAGCTGACTGACAGAGCATGGCCCAGCCCCCGGCATGAAAAGGTTGGGAATTTCTGTTCTAAAGCATCACAACCAATGGTGGGCATCAGCAGGTTTGCAACAGTTCGCCAGAACCGGTAGCAGAAATTCTGGCTGGCCCCGCCCATCCAAGTTTTAAAATAAAGTAGTCCTAATTTGGGTGCAACACAGGGCTTTCCCCCGGGCCATGCCCACCATATCACGCCCACAGTGTGGTGGTAAACATTTTTGGAGCCCACCACTGATCACAATGCAAACTATTCAGGAATACCGTAAGTCTAGTCAATACCAAATCTACAGAGCTGTTACCCAACAGTACAGCCAATATGGATTAAGCAGTGCTAGAGTCATACGCTACCAGTTTGGCAAGCAATATTTCTCCTCCTGAGCCAATGTTTGTTTCTGATTTGAATGGAACCCTGTGTGCCGTTTGTTGTTTTTAGCTTTAAAAGACAGCAGTCTAATCTTAAAGAACAAAGGCCAGGGATTTTGGTTGGGAATGAAACAAAAACATTCTTTGCTTTCAAACTTCCAAAAAAAAAGTGTTTTCAGGGGACACTGCCAAGACTATATTTAGAAGAATAGAATGTGCATCCACTTCATCGCTAGCAGATAATGAAAAATAATTATATGATCCTATCAAACCACATTGTCCTTGCAACAAAGTGGCTGTATCAGCAGTGTATCTTACGACTGCTCATAACTGGGCTTCTGGAGAAAAACCCTTAGATCACTACTGACAGATGTTTCTGAATTTCTAACAACATATTACAATTTCCCTGTAAAATTAAGAGGAAATATTCATATTGCTCTTGATGTTCTGGGTATGACAGGCACAATACAATTTCTTATACTGTCAAATGAATTACTTGGGTCAGTTTTTAAATTTAATATGAGCAACCTTTTAAAATATCTGTTTTATTAGAGCTACTTCCTTTTTTCATCCAGTGGCCAAAATAAAAGTTTTAGCACAACTATCACTTTAATGTTTAATGTCAGAAGTATGAGAATCTAAGACACTGAATTCTCAACCACAGAATTAAATACTTTCCCACATTAAATCCAGATGTAAGTTAAGGGCTGCTATTGGGAGAATCTGTTCAAGTCTACTCTGTTCCTTCTTAATAATTTACACATGATCCTTGGCTGGAACTGAAAACATTTCTGAGATTATGTCCTGTGGAGGTCTCTCAAATTGAGCCATGAAAAAAAATGTAACATAAAACAACAGTATATCCAAGAAACTTTCTAACTCTCACAAAAGAAATAGTTCACTATACTAGTCCTATAAAAGTATGCTTAGAAAAAGTTCTCTCTTTTATTTTTAATTTATTTTTATTTTTTTGGTTGGGGGGAGGCAATAATTTCCAGAATCCCTTAGAACTGGATCCTGGGAGTTGCAGCATGTTACCAGGATATGATTTTTAAAAATTAAAAAACAGAAACAACATGCAGAAGAAATGCAATAATGACATATACCTTTGAAGAAGAATTTTAGAAAGAGGTGTGAAAACTACTTCCAAAGCCACAGGAAGAAATAAATTACCAGGAATAGATCAGATACCAGCAGAGCTATTTTCAAATTCCAGAATGGAAGTTATCAAAATAACAACATGTCAACAAGTACAGAAAACCAAACGATAGACAAGACTGGACATATTCATTATACATGCTAATCCCAAAGAAAGGAGATGGGATTTTCAGCAGTCATGGACTTGGATGCTACAAAAATTCCCCTAGCCAAAGTTCTTACAGCTAATGAATTCAGATTTCAGCAGCCATTTTTATCCTGTGGAGAAGGCAAGAGAAATGAGTACATGAGAGCTACAAGGGCTTATGGCCTGATAGTTGTGTTGTGTGTGTTTTTAAGAGGCTTGCTGAGCACAGCCTAATGGACAGAGATTACCACTCCCATAATCCATTACAACTCTCATGGAACTGAGCCCTGGCCAGCTATTTCACCTGTCTTCTCCACAGGACAAAACTAACACTTAGAATTTGAATTCATGAGTTGTAAGAACTTTAAAACATCTTTTAGGACCTTTGTTTCTTGATTAAAGCCCCTAAAAGTTAGAGAAAACTTGTTATATCTTGTTTCATTCATCAATCCAAACAATACGATCTTTTAAACTGAAAAGTATTTCTATTGACAGTCCAGCTTACTCTCAGACATGCAGAGAACTTAAGCCTTTGTCTGAAAAGGAGAGTATACCTGTTGTTCCTTCGCCTTTTCTATGTATTCCTTCCCCAGTTTTGTACATTGGAATGACAGAGATGTCGTAAGTTGTCAAAGGCTGGAGACGTTTCAGTACTGTCGTTGTGGTGGTAGGGGGCACCTTTGCAACCATCTGTCTTCCTCCTCTGCGGGGTCGATAAACTACACGATAGTTTATTATGTTTCCAGGTGCAGGTTGCCAAGAAACTCTCATTGTAGTCTCCTTCTCATCGTCCACTCTCAATGTTCTGGAGCTTAGTGAGCCTTTTCAGTATGAAATAAAGGAAAAGCAAAAAGTTCCTTAAAATATATTTTTAATGAGTAATTTTAATTAAATTAGTTTTCTTAATTCATCATTAAACAAGCAGCAGAACAGGATAACAAAGTAATCTAATTCTCAAATCCTTCATAATGATGTAGGGCAGTGATGGTGAAACATTTAGAGACTGAGTGCCCAAACTGTAAGCCAAAACCCATTTCTTTATTGCAAAGTGCCAACACAGCAACAGGAGAGGAAGGAAACACTCCCATTGGGCTGCTGGGCAGATGGGTGGGGTAAAATCTGTGCTGGGAGAGGGAGGAAGCGCTCCCTTTGGGCTGCTGTGCAGAGGGCAGGGCAAACTCTGTGCTGGAATGACTACCTGGGTGCCCACAGAGAAGGGCTGAGAGTGCCACCTCTGTTGTAGGGGGGAAGAGAGAATGTACTCTTAGTTCCATCCCACACAGTTTTATTATAAAATACTTGAGACTATTGATGAGAAAGAATCCTCAGGGCTTGGAATAAACCCAATTTCCTCCCAGATTTGAGTATGAGTTTGCTACAACCACATTAAGTTAGTTATGGTAAATAACATTTTAAAAATAAATTTAAAAGGAGAAATATCTCCCCCAATATTTAGAAAATCTCATGTTGTCTATCTTGTTATGGAAAGACAATAAAATTGTTCATATAAGAATCTTCACTCACATATAATTCAAATGGCTTTCCTTTAACAATGACCCTCTCTGAAAACTTCAAATAAATAACTCTCAAACACACAAGGTATACTGTTTCTCCACATCTTTGAAATCTGTGCTTTTATCCCACACATAACCCTTCTTCCTGTTCTTCTGGTGGTACATTCAAAACAAGAAAAGTAGGCAACATAGCAGATGGCTGTATTATTTACCCCTACACTGCTAGATCATCCAGCCTCTGTTGCTCGGCTAGCAAACATCAAAGCAGGAAATAGGTTTTTGGCCATTAGACACATAAGAGTATTGAAGAATGAGGTAGTTTGACACACCACTGACCCTTCTCCTAACTCTACTGGACTACTTTCACAACTGATCCAAAGATTCTAGCTAGTTCCAGTTTAAAACAAAACATGAAGCAACTTCTTTCTTTTCAAGTGGTCTTTGCTAGTACTGAAATTAAACAGTAGTGTTGTGTATTGAGGCACATTTGCAAAAAGCACAAGCAGCGCCTTGCAAGAAGAAAATTGCGGTTTCCCGCCATCCAAATTAGGAGCCTAAAGTGGCGCGAAAACCCCTGCACATGGCGCGCTCATTATGCTAAACTAAGCCCTGTGATTGGTTAGTTTTGGATCCTGTTCTTCATTGGTTAATTACATATATACTCTGTTATGATTGGTTAGTTAAGGTTTATTTATTTATTTATTGTTAAATTTCTATACCACCAACTCAGCCAAAGCCGACTCCGGGCAGTTCACACAGTGGGTAAAAATAGATAAAAACAAAATAAAAACAGATAAAAACCAGCAATAGGAACCCACCCCTAAAAAGAGAGGGGTGCAGGAACCAAAGAAACTGTGGCACAGGCATCCTCCCCTATATTAACCACCCAACGGAAGCCACCCCTCCACCTGCACCCCAAACTTGGCCCGCCAGCCAGGTTTTTAGTTCTTTTCTAAAGGGCAACAACTCCATCTGGAGACGCAGTTCTACTGGCAGGAGGTTCCAAAGGGCTGGTGCGGACACAGAGAAGGCTCTCCTTGTGCCAAAGAGGCGAGCCCCCCTGGCCGATGGCACTATTAGAGAGCCCCTCCGGTCTGCTCTGGTTGGACGGGCAGACGTCCTTAGGGCGATGCGGTCTCTAAGGTAACCTGGCCCACTACCATATAGGGCTTTAAAGGTCAAAACCAGCACCTTGAATTGCACCCAGAGGCAAACGGGTAACCAGTGCAGCTCCCAAAGCAGTGGTGAGGCATGGGCATAATGTCCACACCCCATCACCACCCGGGCCACCACATTCTGGACCAGCTGCAGCCTCTGAATGGTCATCAAGGGCAGCCCCATGTAGAGTTGCCCTTAAGGTCATTACTTAGTATCAAGGAGCTACCGCCAGGGAGACACTGTATAAGGCCATGAGTGAACAAGGGTGTGGCCGGACCGGATCTATACTACCCATCCCATACAGGTAGCCGCCCTGTGCTAAGCCTGGATCTCATCCACTGAACTACGCTTCTATGGTAGCTAGTTATTGCCTTCTTCACGGCAGAGTTTGGAGGGATTGATTCCATTGGGAACTGTATAGCCATCTCCATGTCCAGAGTGTCTTGTAAGGTTAACCTCTAAAAGACTGTTGAATAAACCTAGATGCTGTTTTTTTCATCGTTGTCTGGACTATTGCTTATATGCTTCTAACTTCTAACACACCACGTTAGCTCCAGAATGAAATTATGTGTACTCCTGTTTTAAAGAAATTATTCGCAATTCCCATATTATACATGAGACATCTTCAGTACCTGACTATCTTGAGATGGAAAAAGACAAGGCTACGTGCATGTCCAGACTGCCTCCTTTGGGGTGATCTGGGCTCACTGATTTTCTGGCTGCTTGAGGGAGAGGCTAAATAACATTTAGCACACATATCCCATCCAAACACCTGAAGTAACCTTTTCCTTATGGTGAAGTGGCTGATGAGCCATTTCTCCACATGAGCAAGTAACATACTTCCCCTGCTCCTCTGCAGAGGAGTAGGAAAAGTGTAATTATTTTCCCCATCCTGGCCTATCATTATAGCAATTGATTTTGTACGAAGGTAAAAATAATGTTTTTCTTTGTTTTTCTTTATTGAATTGAAACCACAGTTATGAGTAATTTTTTGATCTGAGGTTAAAGGGGGAAATGAAGAGAAAAATTATTTTTAAATCTCCTAACTGATCCAGCACTGTAGCAATTAGTAGGCAGGGGAAATAATTGCATTTCCCCTGTCCCTCAGTAGAAGAAATTGGTAAGTGTTTAATTCAAACATCAGATATGCTGAAAGGGCTTGTTAGCTCTTTCAGCATACTAGATGTATACGTTGGAACAGCCTTTGATGGCTCCAAGCCTTCCTTATATGCCATTCCCAACATCTACAGGCATTGTATTAAAAAAAAGTAGAATCTCATGGTGGTGATTCAAAAAGAAGTATTTGGGGAAACGTTGGTACACTCCAGTACTTTCAAAATGGGGACACATGGAGCCGGGAGACCAGGACCCAAGAGCTCTAAAGAGTGCGCTAAGTCTGGACATGATATAACTAAATTTAGGTGGTCACTGTGGTGGCTTAGTGGTTAAGACACTGAACTTGATGACTGGAAGGTTGGCAGGTCAGCAGTTTGAGACCCGAGTGCTGCTCGATGGAATGAGCTCCCATCTCTGTTCCAGCTCCTGGCAACCTAGTAGTTTGAAAGCAAGAAATTGCAAGTAGATAAATAGGTACCACTTTGGTGGGAAGGTAAACAGCATTCTGTGCACTCCGGTGTTTAGTCATGCCAGTCACATGTCCACGGAAACATATGCAGACAGTGCTGGCTCTTTGGCTATGAACAGAGATGAGCACTGAACTCTACAGTCAGTTACGACTGGCTTTCAAGCAAGGGAGACCTTTATCTTTACCTTTTACCACATCCAGAGAGATCAAAATGGGACTCAACAGAAGGTGATTTTATACAAACACGCACCCCTCTTTTCACAAGAACACTGCTGCATGGTATGGCACCCTGTCAAGTATCCCGTATTGGCTGGGGTTTCCCGTTTTTCAGCACTCGTTCCTCCCCTTTCCCACCGCCGTCCCGTATTTGAATGGCAGGGAAAGGGATTACTGTGCATGCACACCCTTGGTGCTCATATGCAAATGGGTTACTGCACATGCGTGCCCACAGTGTGCATGCACAAATGGGTTACTGTGCATCCGCACCCACAGTGTGTGTGTGCAAACGGATTACTGCCCATGCATGCACAGTGATTTCCTGTATTTAATGGAGCGGCACTTGACGGGTATGGAAGAGAGATGTCAGGTATACTTTCCATATTGCCACTCAGCTTCCTCCTCTGGATGCAAATTATTTATAGTCCAAACTAATGTAACCTACTTGCACTAGGCAAGAGTGAGCTGAAAAGGGATACAGAAATTGCTCATGACCCTACCACTTCAATTCTGGCACAAATTAATATAGAAGTATCAAAGGAAGAAGAAACTACAGGCCTTCACTGGGTTGCAGTTGGACCTATGTGGGAATGTATTGTGCCTATAGTTTTCTTTTTTAGAAATGATTGATTGTGCAATTAAAGTAGTTTTTTCAATCATATATTTTCAGGTAAGACTTGTTTTAATTCTGCCAATATTAGATTCATTGCAAATAAAAATTTGCATAGTCTCTACCAGTGGGAAAATTCAAAAATTTGCTTGTTCACAGGTTCAGGATTTTCCTGGACGAATTGGATTAAACAGATCATTTCAATCAGCCTTAGCCTAGTTTAGGGACTAAAACAACTTTGAGAGATAAACTGTGCCAGGAACTGGACATAGACAGGAGGAGTGTATTTTTATTGTTTCTGCTGGACTTTTGGTTACCACTTTGTATCATCTGCCATGCTATCCTTTTCTTCCAGATTGCAACAATGGGATTTGGAGGCAAAGCATAATGGTATTCCAGTTGTTTTCTGAAAGTTTCACTAGATGCTGTTGTGAGAGTTTTGTTTGAAGCTTTGTTCATGGTGTCCTGCAATGTTCTGTCTTCTTCCTCAAACTATTCAACTACTCAAAGAGGTTGCCTTAGTTATTGAAATTTGGTGATATTAATCTTTTGATCACCAACCACCAAAGCAGAGACTGAAATCAAGGCATAGCTTCCTCACAACATCTGCCCCTTCGAACAACCAGCCCCCACAGACCCCTTAGAACTATGGAAGGCAAGCAAGGAGCTACCATATAACTGAGCAGAACCTCACGACTCTCTACCGCCTGGCCAAGAACAACCATGGCCTGTGTGAAAAGCTTTAAATGGAATGTGTTCTGGGGTAAGAAGATCAAGGGCTAATCTGAGAAAGTGGGGTTTCCCTGTAGATGACAGCCTGTGTGAATGCAGAGAAGTACAAACTATCTCTCATATGATACAATGCATACGATGCCCCTCAACGGGCACTGAGGAGGACCTTATGTTGGCAAGAGGAAATGCTGTTGAAGTGGCCTGATATTGGTCAGATGTCATCTAGCCCTTTGAAATTCTATTTTGTTTTTAGAGGTGTTAATTTTAGCTTTGTATGTTATTATATGCTGGTGGTGCATCTGACACAAATAAAGAAAAGAATCTTTGGATGACAATAAACTCCACCTCTCCTTTCTATCTCACTCCAAGGACACACTCAACATTAGACGGCCAATGCTGATAGTCTTCCTCAAATTGACAAAAGCTTTCCTTTTCAGCAGAGTATTTGGACTGTATATTTTTGCCCTCTGGGATATGATTCTTCAAAGTTATATATAGCATTAAAATAATCTTACAGGTAATTTTTCATCTATTCCCTCTTTCTGTTTGAATGTAATCATTATATTGTAGAGGTGGCTTCAAATTATTGGCTTATTATTTATGTTATTTTTAACTGCCTTGCGGTCTTTGAGGGAGGGTATACATATTTTAAACAAGTTATAAATAAGAAAACAAAGTTACATTAACTGTTATAGTAATGTATTTTATCTACCTTGAGTTGTAGCTCCTCCCTCGAGAGGAGCTCCTTCTCCACTTCTGTAAGACGCCAAGACTGAAATCTTATATTTAGTCTCAGGCTGAAGGTTTTCCAGGACAGTATCAACTACATTTCCAGGGACTGTTTTCTCTCCAGACTGATCATCATAAAGTGATTTCCATATAATTCTGTAATATTTAACTGACCCTGGAGCTGCTGTCCACGACATGCCAATAGTAGTATCAGTTATGTCTCTAGTAACCAAGTCACGAGGAGAGCCACGTTCTGAAAGATAGGGACAAAAATGAAATATTGTGGGTTAATGACATTTTTAAAGAATGTGCTTAAAAACACAGAACTACAAAATCTGGTGTCTGTCACAAACATTCCAGCCTGAACAGTAAAAGATGGCTCTGAGACATCATCTTACTGATTTTTCTAACGCAGGTTTGCCAGCTCTCTGGACATCACCTTAACATTTCAGAAAACTGCTACTAGTTCTCCAGGTCTCCAGAACCTAAGTTGCTTTGCTAGTTTAGCTGAAAGCTTGAGATTTTGCCTATATCCTGAAAATATCATCCAGTTCGCTGACTTAAATGAAGGTTAGGCCTAAAACTGAAGCCCATGAGAACAATTTTCCTGGAAGAAAGCAAAGAGATAGATTTCAAAAGTAACTTACTCCAATTTTTTTTCATTCCTCAGTAAATCGTCTGGTCTTAAAATGTGGCTTTTTCATTCAACTAAAGAATATGAATGTAATCCAAAAGGGGGAAATGTGGAAAAACTCTCTTGATAGAATTTGCAGACGTCTCATAATAAAAGACTTCTTTCCATATTTTAATGTAAAATAAACACACAGGCAACTTTACATTGGCTATTTTACTTCAAACCTCTGCCACAGTATGACCTCAGTATTAAACTATCTGCAGATACGGTACAATTTTAACCATTAACTCTGGAAAACTATAGCTAGCAATATAGGATGGAAACATTACAAGAATAATGGTATATTTCAAACAGTTACACTCAACTAGGCTATGCACCCCTAGCTGCAACACAAGAAACTAAAGTATTTGCTGCAATAAAGTACAAGCCATTCCAATTACTAAAAAATGTGACTTGTGGAGACCCAAGATGTTCTGTGGTATTAAATGCTCTATATTTTTGCACAAAACAATATTTTGGTTTTTCAAGCACTACATGAGGACTAAGCAGAAAATTCTGACCTTGAATAGCTGAGAACTACTGATAAAACCTTTCTTACTAAGAAAAAATATAACTTAAGTACATTTATCTTCATAAGACAGATACTGGATTATGAGTATCATTGTTTTTACATGATGTCAAGTTGGAATCATCCTATAATAGAGCTTTCAATGCAAGTAACACATTTATGGAATGGTTTTACCAGTTCTATTCTCTCTAGTTGTGTTTTAATAGCCAGTCAGGGATGTGAATCCAAGTCTCCTGAGCCCAACTCTCAATTTATAGGAAGATGTTACTCTAATATTTGAGTAAATATGCTGAGAGACACAGGGTCGAATATTAACTATGTATAATATTAGCACAAATATTAGAACACATTTATCAAAGGAGGGACTATATGTATTTACAGTATTACCATTTTTCCCCAAATGCATTTTTAGAAATAGACCAACAGAATCATGGTAGATATCCTCATCCTTACCACTAGGACAGTGATGGCTGAAATCCAGTAGTAAATCACAACTAGAATAGGCTCCTTGGATCAGTGGGGGTTTGTTGACCCAACTCCTTCATAAGTTCTATTTATTCGATGGGGCTACTTTACTTCTGTGACTTGCTATTAGATTTATAAGTCTTTCCTTTCTCTACAATGTAACCAAAATGGACCTGACATTGTTTAACAATGAATGAAAATGCATTATTGTTCTAGACATAATCAAGGGTCCATTTCATGTACTGGAAATCACTGGTGTTTCATCTCTGTTAGAGTACCAGGAATAGGCAATAGGGAAACAACCTGAGGCACTTTATAAAAGCCCAATTCTATATAGAGATGAAATTTTCAGTTTCCTTGTCTACTGTTTCCATTACCTGCAGCTGTACAAAACAACTTCATTTAAGTACTTTTCTTGTATATTTTTGGCTCTCGCCTTAGTACTAGAAAAGGCATGGTTCCTAAAATATACAACCATGTACAAGTTTAGCTACAAGTTTCAGTACAACTCAATCACTCTCCAAAAACTATTGAGGCATAAGCATAGATTTCCCTCATAGCATCAGTAGAAGCTCTAAAATGGCAACATCTGAATCAATTAATTTTAGAGAGCTGCATAATGAGTAGATGCTGTGGAACTATAAGTCTATGTACCAACTAAAACCTTTAGCCACCATATCAGATTTGGTATAATAAGATAAGTATGATGATGATGATGATGATAAATCTTTATTGTCATTGTCCTGCACAGAACAACGAGACTGGGGACAACTCACAATTTTTCCCATATAAAAAAGGGCTAGCAAAGAAGTCAGCTACATGGGAGTTTAGCCTGTTTTGTAGCTGGACCCCAAACAGTTGGGAGTGCTCTAAAAAAACACAGAATGTACTACATTTTTGTTAGATGTTCCAAACTGTCCAGAGTTGAAGCCTGCAACTGTTTATTTTGGATGATTAAGGATCCTTCGAAATAAACACATTTCTTTGATGTGCAATCACCTAGATCACTCTGCTGTCAAATTGTCAATACAGTATTGTGAAGTGTCCTATTAAGCGAGACAAACCTAATATTAGCAAATTAACCATTTACCCTGTTCAGTAGAGGGCAGGGGGACATTTTAAAAACTTTTTTTGCTTAAGCATATCACTGATGCCACATGTCAGTTATTAAAAAAATATTTTCTTTGCCTTGTATTTCTTCCTCTCCTGGCTATTGTTTTCAGCACCACTGGGTGCTTACCTTTTCTTACCTTCCCCTTTTTCTTCCTTGACCTCCCTCTTTCCTTTATTCCTTCCCTTCTTTGCTCACCTAACAGCCTCATTCTCTCCTCCCTTCTTATTCCACCTCAACTCCTTCTCCTATCTCTTCAATGATTGTTTTGTCTTTGTCTCCAGGGTTTCTTGTTCAGGGAACTAAGGGTAGGTTGTTTTTTAAATAAACTGATATGTTAAACACATACAAAAAAATCACTTCCCCATCCTCTACTGAGCAGGGGAAGTAATTAATTTGCCAAAACTCAGAAGTGGCTTGTTTAATAAACTACATCAGGTTACTGACTTTGGAACAGTAAGGATTGATTAGGGGCCATTCAACATTTACGTGATCCTTGAAGGGAGGAGGGGGTCTGCCATCTGAATTATGGGGAAATTATGTTGGGGAGGGAAGTCAGGTCAAAGATTACGTAATCCATTTGGAGCTGTTGTGCATCAGGCACCAATAGTGAAAAAGCTCTAAAAATTAGAGTTTCAATAGAAAAACTCTGGATTACGTAATTTTAAAGGGAGAGGGGGTCAAAGCTAAAATTATGGTCAGATTACATAGGGGGGAGGGGGTTAATTTCCCCCCCAAAAAAATGAACCACATCATTGTTGAATGGCCCCATAGATAATTCCTGAATGCTAACGTAGATGCACACAAAAACTGTAACTGGATTACTCACCTATTATAAGCAACATAACAGTCACTGACTAATTAAGTATCTATAGTTTTTGGCATTTTTTAAATCATCCTCATCATTTTCCCTGGCAAAGTAAAACATGAATTTCAGCTTTGTTACTTCAAAGAAGGCAAGACCTGGCACAGAAACCATAGAAACAAGAAAGCCCCCAATGGATCATCTGGCATGGTTTTTCCCTTCACTTGTTACACGCTATCATCCGCAGTGCATACACATGCAGTCTCTGATGATCCTTCACTTCACTCATCTACTACATTGTTTAGGGATTTTGATGGTAACAGTTCAGCCAGAGGAAGAGATTTTCTCATGCACATCATTCCTGCTTAAAAAAAAAAAAAACTAACATGTTGAAGTTCTGGCTTCTTCTGTCTCCTGGTACAATGAAGCAAGAGCACACAAGGATAGAATACAAATGCAATCAGAAGTTCCTGCTTTCAATGACAATAGAACTAGACAATTAAGTATTACTGGATGGCAACAAGTGTTCCGTGAAGACCCATAAGAAGTGACTAGACCAGGGGTCAGCAAACCTGGCTCTCCAGGTGTTCTTGGACTTTAATTACCAGAAGCCCAAGTCAGTACACCTGCTGATCAGGGCTTCTGGGAATTGAAGTCCAAGAACATCTGGACAGCCAAGTTTGCTGACCCCTGGTCTAGACTAGTAGCCAAGGCCTTTTCACTGAGCCTCTGTTGAGCAGAAAGTCCCAAAAAGTTATCAATATAGGCTGAAGCATAGCTATTTTGCAACCAGTTATTTCCATGAAGAAAATATGCCCTCTGCTTGCACAACAGTAACGCTTGTGCAAGTGGCATCATCCTGTGTCACTACATTGGCAGAATTTCTGCTAATCAGAATCTCAGTAGGTTACTGGTCCAGTTGAACCAAATGCAGTGCTGACACTAGGAAAAAACTGCTTCCTTACTGTACAGTATCCCAATGGTTATGCAAGAAGCCATTCTTTTCTAAAATATTCAGAAGAAGCCATTTACAGTTTTCTCATGGGGTCAACCACTTCCTCTATGTTGATTTGTTTTTTCCTAGAAATATGGCATTCTCATAGAACAGACAAGTGGCATGATTGTTTGACAACTGGCAAACATCTCTTGAAAATGTCAGTTTCCAAAAAAAAAACTAAGAATGTATTATTTTAAATAATGCATGAGGCAGCAGTAAATCTCCTAAGCAGACAAAGTATCTTTGTATGGTAGGAGCACTGTGGAGCTCAAAACATGCCCATAAGGTTCCTATGTTATGCTAAGAACTCCATTGTAAGGAAATGTCACTTGCTCTGGTAATTGCCACAATCTGTAAGGGGTTCCCTTAACATTCTTAAACTTTATTAAGTTTACAATGGGAACAGCAGAGAAACATGTCTGGAGAGAAGATAAATTTGTTTTGCTGCTTTACTGCACCTTTGTATACAATGGTGAGATAAGAATTTATTATTATTTAATATATTTTTATTTTATATAAATAGATACATTATAAAAGGAGAAATGTTTAAAGTTTTGCTCAGTTATAGATTCTACATTATGGTTTGATGTCTCAGCTAGAAAAGGACACCTGAGAGAAGCATTTACGTCAAGGTGGTCAAAGTGCAGCCTTCTAGATGATAATAGTTCCTAGAATTGACTCTCTTGGTCAGGGCTGCTGAAAGCTACAGTTCAACATCTAGAGGGCTGCATTTTAATCACTCCAGTTATACAAAAATTATGCTTGGGGTTTACTGCTAAAAGACGCTAAGGAGGACAACAGGCTCTTTGGCAGTTAGTTTTATCTAAAAGTGGAAGCAGAAGAAGTTAGAATCATTGATATTCAAGTAGAGACACAGAAAATGGGTATCTCTTTGTCTTTGAGTACAAAAAAAAATAGAATATCCTGTAATGTGGTAATATGCTATTGGCTAAAGTTTTTTCTGTAGACTTTAGTACTGAAAAGGGTTGATTAAAGCTGGAGACAGCTGGAGAAGAACTTGGGAGATGAAGGCTAAGGAAGAAGAGGGGGAAACAGGTTAAAGAGGCAACGCTTCAGAGAACATGGCATGGCTTGAGAGAAGACAGGCTGGAAAGGGAAGGACTAGAAACTTTCAAAAGGACAGTAGATGGTGACAGAGAGTTTCAAAAGAATTGTGCTTAGGAAAGCAGACAAGCATCAGCAAATCAGCAGCTGAAGATACAAAACCAGGCTCTTAAACATGACATTATCATGATAAACTATCTCTTCGGGAAGAAGTCCTCATTGCGGGCAAGCATACAATAGGAGAAAGAAGAAACCAAGGATTATACCAGAGGGAGGTGTTCAGTATACCAATTAATTCTGTTCTGTAAATGCAGGCTGGGTTACTGAAAGTCTGCTGAATCAAGCTCTCATATAGAATCTGTTAACTAATCTTATATATTACTTAATAATAAGTCAGAGCACAACAACGTTTTCTTGCAAATGTTATATTTATTCTGTATGTGCATATATTAATGCTAATACTTGTTTCTTGTTTAAGCTCTATCTCAAGGTCAGTTTCAACTACACCTGATCTGGTTTAAACAACAGCCAAGAATTAGGATTAATGTAAGTATACACCTAATCAAGTGCATTTCTAAAAACCTTTGAACGATGGTTCTTCCTAGAGCATATATCAAGCTCCATCTCCTATATCACATTAAAAGATATTTCAACCAGATCATCTGCAAGAATACAGGTTCACATCATGACCAATTTACACCCATAGATGATAAACCATTCAGTCCAAATGAGTTATACTCTGCGTTCAGAAGCAGATGCAGTTATTTGCAAAGCTATCATTACAATTTGTTCTTTTTTATTCCAAGTGACATATATTAAGTGATAAATTATTTACTCAGGTTTTGATCATTTCCTCTGAGACCATTATACTCATCATATCACTCCAAGAACATCTGTTCATCCCACCAGGGAGGCTCTCTGAAGATACCATCAGTTAGAGAGGCTCAACTCTCTAACACTTGAAGGAGGGCCTTTTCAGCATCCGCTCCGGCCCTATGGAACTTCTTACCAACCAGGTTGCACCTTCAGATGGAGCTGTTGTCCTTTGGGAAAGAACTAAAAACCTGGCTGGCAAAGCAGGTGTGGGGCACCAGTGACGTGGTGACTCCCCCTTGCTGGCTCATATAGTGTAGGCCTCTCCATTTTTTTAGCCATTCTTTTAACTGTAATTTGTAAATAATTGATGGGGGGAGGGCAATTTTGGTGTTCATTAAGGGTTTTTTAAAGGGTTTTTTAAATGTTTTAAGACTGTAATATTTTATATTACTGTTGTAATGTCACCCAGAGTTGCTTGTTCAAATTGGGCGGCAGTATATAAATTTGAATAATAAATAAATAAATAAATAATATGCATATGAGGGCAATGATAGAATATTTTTACTTCTGGGAAAAGATCAGCTTTCATGTTTCAAGGAACTGTTCTAAAGGTTATAGTTAATCACATTTACAATATCTGCCAAAGCTAATAGTAAAGTTATCAAAATTGCAAGAAACAGAACAAAATCTTCTTAACCTACCATATCCTATATTCATTTCAAATCAATGTATTTAGCAGACAGTACAGAGCATGTTCCTGTAATTTGACTTTGCACCATAAAGCATACAAACACATGCTTGCCAGATCTGCTCTTACCCCCTGCTCCCTATAGGAAAAACAGATTAGAAAAACAGTAGCTCATGGAAAAACTTGACTGTTAGCCATTTACTGGATTTCCACTTATTACAATTGCTGTGTTTATCATTATGTCCTGTTTCTAGTGTATGACCAAAGGATTTGGCTATTATTGTGAAAAAGAGAGAGAGAAGAAAAGAACACATGCATCCTCTGGAAATCTCCAAGGGGAGCTGAGACATCAGAAGGAGAATAATGAGGTAAATTTTTCCTATTTCCTCTTAAACTGACTATGACATAATATGAAGTTCACGAAGCACATACGTCCCTCAACACTGGCTAGGTTAGATAGAATGATGAAAGTTGCTGCCCAGCAACATCTGGAGGGCCATTTTTTGCTCATTCCTGAGTAATGTCAAGCATAGATAGAAACTAGGATATTTTCCCCTGTTGAACTTCTGACCTATTTGTGGTAGACCACACTGGGAGTGTTCTTACTTCATATAAACACTGCTGGATCCAGTGCACCCTCATTTGATTTCCAGGAATGCATTACTAAGAGGCCTTGAGTTTGTAGCCTCATTTTGTAAATTTATAAAACATTAATGGGCCATGGAAATTCTATTTAAAAGTCAACTGTGCAAGACAAAACTGAGAACTGATGACTCCCTGGGTTTACCTGCTCCTCTGACTTTTAGTAGCTTTTAATTCTCAAATTATTAGCAACTTCCAGGAAACAGAATACTCACTTCAATTATTTCAGATAAATCTGAATTTGTCAACTTGGCTTCTGGAGGCAGTAGATCTCATTCTTTCTTATATTCCTAAAGTCAGAGCTGTTAGTGGCACACAGCAACTGGGCTTTTACCCCAGGGCATCAAATTTAGGGGACATGTCCTTCCCCTAGACTTCTTAGATTGCCCTGGTGGCCTTGTCTACCACCATAGGAAAAGACAGCAGTAGATTAGACCGTGAAGTAGAACAGGTGTTGTAGAGAGCTGGCCCAATTGGATTGCATTAGCCTACACCTCTTTCATCTCGTCTGCAAAAACCAGTTCATTTTGGGGGGTTGACAATTTGTAATACAAGACTAGTTCAAATAATGTTGCCTTCTCTCGTCTGGCACTTTGATTGCCATCTGTGTTTCAATGGGCTTGGGTACACAGCTTGATTAACCAGGTTGGTGTGGGCTAAAGTGGTTCAAACATTAAGTTAAAAGCCCTCTATGTGTATGTTTGTGCCTATCTGTATGCTCAGCCAGAGCTATGCTCATTTCTTCTCATGAAATAGTCTGGAAGGAAAGACTTCTAGAAGACATAAAAACATGTATACACCATAGTCACAAAAGCTTTCTTATCCAGCACCAGAGTCTGGACATTTCTCAAACTGTGCCTAAAAAAGACCGAATGGATTTCTATCTTATGAAATATTTTCATTCTATGTTATGAAATATTTTTATTGGCCCAGCATATCACAGTGTAACACAGGAAGACTGAAAACTTCCTGATGAGTCAGTAGCCCATGATTAGAGAGGCTTGGAGCCTGAGTGACCAAACAAATATCATAAGTCACGGAGGAAGACAATAAATAATTAACGTATGTCTTATTGTTGAAACTGAATCATTGTGTGTTAAACATGAGTAGGAAACAAGATAAATCAGGTGAGAGAAGGAAGGTTTTGAAGAACATTCCATTTCGTGTTTTTGCAAAATACTGAAAAGTAAAAACATATTGTTTTTTAAAAAAATATTTTGTGAATAAATGAGTAGAACAAAGACTTCACTAAATTATTGCTAAATGCAGTCTTTGGTCCCTGGGCTTGAGCCTTCCATTTCAACAACAGCTTTCTACACTCCTGAAAAGCTGCTGATAAACCTAAGACCCTCTCAAAAGAACAATCAATAAAAAGGAAAGAGTCATGAGGAAGGAAAGCAGAAATTACTCATTCCCTCTTCCAATGGGATCAGTTTGAACAAGTGCATAGGTTTCTTTAAATTCAATCATACAAACATATTGAGCCTAGGTTTATTGGTTTACTTTGATAAAGGAACAAGCCAAAGGCTTCTGCTAGGCCTTCATCCGTCCTAAAAATCTATTCTGAAAGGCTCATAAACTCTCAGATTTTTTTTTTTAGGCATCTCTGTAAACTGCTGCAGAAAACAGAACAGATATGCAGATATTGCATATCAAAGAACCATTGGGTCTTGGCTAATGGCAGCACGGCAACACTTCTGTTTTAATACAGGGACATGTTTTTTCTTTCATAATTACATGTCTGGATCTTTTTTAAGTTTTGTAAAATCAAATCTTTTAAACAATTGTGCATGCTTAAGGGAGATTATTACTTGACTCACTTGTTTAAAACAATGTCCAATCACTGCTAGTAAAGGCAGGATCTTCTGCAAGACTTCTGAATGGTTGCTAAGAGACATTTGAAAGGGGCTGTAGCCACCTTCTCACAAGCTAACAGTGATGTAATCTAGATCTGTGCATGAAAATAAACAAGTCACAGACTATGAGAAACATCAAGGAGAAAGTTACAAGTACGTTCTAGAAGCACTGGGAGCAGATGGGCTGTCTGGCTCTTTCTGGAGAGCATCTGATGTGGACCAGTGGGTTTGGCTATCAGTCTGAATATTTAAACTACGCCTCCACCTGTGATCAATCTGTATACTAGTCCATAAACTCTCACAACAACTTCTTTCCAAAGAAATGTGAGTTAACTCTGCACCCCTGGACCTTTCATACCCTCAAGAAAGTGGGGTGACCATAGTATTGTAAACATATGATGTGATCTACATATTTTTGTCTTACTATAGCTCAACTCTTCTCTACTCTGTCTGACAGGAGCTCCAGAAGATTACAAGCAGAAGCATTCTCTACTTATACACCTGGATATTTTTATTTTACTTTAAAGAAGTACTAGAGATGCCACAGGATTCTAATGCACTGAAAACATATATTATTATCACTTAGCTATGCTCTTGCAAAGCTGTGCCACGTTTTGCCACAGAAGGTGGTTGTTACTCAAGGACAGACCCCCTCAGGCCTCTTCAAATTAATAAAACTATACTATTCTTAATATAGTCACCATCTATGCCTCACCAAAGAAAAAGAAATCTACCACTAAAACAAAACAATGGAACAATTAAAAAATACAATTTGTGTACCCTTTACATGTGCTTAAGGTGATAGATAGTTGGAAATGTAAAAGTAACTACTGGAATTTAAAAAGAAACACAATACATATGTGCCCTGATGATGTGTGAACTTGTTCAGTCTGCTTTCTGGAAGCTAAATGAAGGCAGGTAAATTAAAGACTAGACATTCTTCAAATAGGAGACACCTCCTCATAGATATCATCCACTATACAGAAGGCTACTGGGCTACCATAGTTCTCAAAGGATAACAAATATCCAGGTTTCCGACACACACTTAACATCTAATAATAATATAGAGAAGCACATCATTAGAGCCACAGAAACTAATTATAGCAAAACAAATCAACAAACAAACTTCAAATCTCCAAGTGCCATTGTCCAACAAATCATCATGTTACAGGATTTAAACAAAATAAAACCTGAGAGATTCTTGTTCCAGTAACATTCCTCCTCTCGTTTTTAAAAAAATAAAAATTAGAGTGTTTATAAACCTTATTAGTTTTATTAGTCCAGTTTTAACTTTCAGCTAATGAGTAAAAAAGGCCTCCACATTTAAAATATGTTTTCAGTCACAAGAACATAAATTTTAAAGATACCACTGTTTTTACCGTCAAGAGTTTCTCCTTGTCCAGAAAGAGCATCTCCTGCACCAGATGCATAAAGGGCTGTCACAGAGAGAGCATATCTTGTCCCCGGCTCCAAGTCTCTGAGAACAGTGGTGGTCATATCTCTCCTCAAGGTCACCTCTTTAGTTTCGCCTCCCGTCACTGGAGTATATGTTACAAGGTACTGCTGTACTTTGCCAGGTGCTGAACTCCAAGACAATTTCAATGAGGATGTTGTAGCATCAGAAACTCTCAAGTCTCTTGGCCTCCCTAAAACTACATAGAGTATAATGAAAAGCATTAGAGAAATAGTACAGTAAAACCCCGACTGACATATGCCCCGAGTTACATAAAATTTAACTTCCATAATGATTTTGTGCTAAAACCATGTCCCGATTTACATAAATGTCCCGATTTACATAAATTTATGTAACACGGTTTCCTATGGGTTTGCTTTGAGTTATGCAAAAATTCATTTCCCTATGGGTTTTCTTTGATTTACATAAAAATTTCATTTTTCCTATGGGTTTGCTTCAAGTTACATAAAAATCTATTTAAGCAAAAGCCTACGGAATGGACTTTTTACGTAAGTAGGGGTTTTACTGTAATGTCTTGAAAGAGGAGTTTACTACCTTTAAAACTTCAGTTAAATATTAGTGGTCTATACCAGGGATCAGGAAACTTGGCTCTCCAGATGTTCTTGGACTTCAATTCCCAGAAGCCCTGATCAGCAGGTGTATTGACTTGGGCTCCTGGGAACTGAAGTCCAAGAATACCTTAAGAGCCTAGTTTGCTAACCCCTGGTCTATATTATTAATAATACACAAGGAGCATTTAGAAATGTGATCAACTGATATAAGACAGTGCTTTAATATGACCAAGTATGTCAGAAGGCTATTATAAACAATTTGGAGAGTGGCATCTTAGTTTAGTGAAGGGAGAACAATAACTACACTTTAGGAAGCAAATGGCTCTTGGCTATATTGACCAATGCTGCACTAGCAGATGCCAGCTGGTGGGATAGAACTTGCTCTTTCTCCCCTCTACTGTCCTCCCCATCACTCAATTCAGAAGGTTTCTCAGTCCCCTCCCTGACTCAGTTTTGTGCGCATACAGAGGGCTACATGAAAAGAGTTCCTCTACCTCCTTGGTAGCCATAATAAATGTCATTTTATCAGAACTATCCCATTAGATATTGGCCATAGAAAAACATAGTGTGTAAAAGTAAATGAAGAAGTGGGATGAGACTTTACTGAATCCTGAAGGACAGCGAGAAGCCTTTCTACTTAAACATGAAGTTGTTGAGCTAGACTTAATTCAGAGTGAAGCTTTTACATGTAAAGTATGCATACTGCCCAAACTTGTTTTTAACCCAATGGCTGTCACACAGATATGTGTACCAGGAGCCAACAGAAGTTACCACTGCTTCACATTATTGTTAGCTAACATGTCACCCCATCTTTTCTCCAAAGACCTGAGCAAAAAGTCCTTCCATTATGTTGACTGCTTACCTTCTTCAGTTTTTCCATGGCCTTTCAGGGGATTCCCAACCCCAGACTGGTAGTCAGCAGAAATATTCACTTCATATCTTGTATCTGCCTTTAGATTCAGTAGTGTGGTTGCTCTTTCGTTAGCTGGAACAGTTACTTGTCTTCTTTCTCCACCAGCAACTGGCCTGTATGCAATTATGTATCTGAGAACATTTCCTGGAGCTGATGACCATCCGACTTTAAAACTATCTGTTGTTTCATCAGTTACTCTTAAATTTCGTGGTGCTCCTCTGACTACAAATGGAAATAAAATAAGCACAGATGCAAAACATTTAGTTTTGGTCAGTTAGGTTCATAGGAAGAAAACCACCACAGTAGTTTGGCTTGGAATCCAAATGTCTACAGAAGTACAAGCTTTCCCATGCCTTAAGACAATCAAAGAATCAAATCCTGATGTGTATTTCATTGCTTTATTATGCAAACAAAAGGGAAAGACCACTCTCTGTTTCTGACATTAAGTGTCATTTGTTTAATGTACTGTATATGCTACCCTTCATTGTTCCATTTTAACATTTACTACTTTATTGTTTTTCTTAGTAATGTTTTTCCTATTGCATTGTGTTTTTGTTATATTTTAGATAGTACCCTTCAATACATAGGCCTGTATATAAACACTGTTAATATTGAAATAAAATTTCAATTGACATACACACATTTTAAAAAGAAACATTGTTCCTTCACATTTATTAGAGACGTGCTCTCTAATTGAGTATAGTGCAATGTATCCACTTCACATAGTCTGAGAGTATTATTGTTCTGGGGGAAATGAAGAAGACTGTGTAAATATAAGATTCCATAGCACTCTAAACATATAAACCAGATGTTGACCTCCTAAGAGAATCTATCCAGATTGCCAACATGCAGGACTAATTATACATAAATCACATTGGGGCAAAGGGGAATGCTTGTTTACAATGTTCATTGAACCCACTCGAAAGACTGGCGTTGCACCAGAAGATAGTCAGAAAGTCCTTCATATTTGGTCTCTTATATTTAAAAGTTTCAATCTCAAAGGAAAGGTGACTTATCCCCAAACATACAAAGTATTCAGCATACTGAATACTGTTTTAATCCCTTAAAGGGTGTCAAGTAAGTTTACAATAGAAGCATGTCCAAACTAGAATGGTATGTGTGTAGGCAAATAGAATATTTAGCAAATCTCTAGATTAATCAAACAAGTGAACCCAGGATACTGAAGTATGAAAAGCTTAATACATATTGCTAGAGTTGCAAAGATGTTGTCTACTTGCAGACTTTGTTGTATACTTGCAGACTATGAGAAAAAAACAGCTGTTTTTTAATATCCATTATTATTATTATTATTATTATTATTATTATTATTATTATTATTATTATTATTATTATTATTATTATTATTATTATTGTTATTGTTGTTGTTGTTGTTGTTGTTGTTGTTGTTGTTGTTGTTGTTCTTGTTGTATGCCAGAATTGGCTTATGATGACCCTTTCAGAAGACAGTTACTTGGAGAATACAAGTGGCTTACCCTAAGTGTATTTGCTATTGCTATTACCATTCCTTTTTTCTGTGGTCATCCTGGGACTGCGCAGCTTGCCCGTGACTACACAGACTGGCTTTTCTTATAGAGAGCACAATGGGGAATCAAACTCCCAAATTCTGGTTCCTCAGCCAGATACCTAAACTAATGAACGATCCCCATTTTACCATTCCATTATTTGACACAGAACAAAAGACTGTTGTTAGAAAGGTAGCTTGCTACCACACTACCTTTTTATATGCTGTTAGCTGAATGTAACGCCTAAATTAACCACAGAAATGCAACTCTTGCCAAAAACATAAAACTACTCTACTCAACACTAAATCATTCTGGTAACAACTCTGTGGACAATCAGATAGAGCAGGGGTTCCCAACCTTTGCAAGCAGGTCACGCTCTCTCAGTCAGCTTTGAGGGCTGGATGGCCGTTTTGCCTGCCTGCACAAAGGGGGCAGTCATTTTGACCCAACAGCTTCAAATGGGTCCCCATTTTGTTTCTTGGATGCCCTTGGAGGGGTAGGAACCCATATAAAATAGTGCCATGGGCCAGATCTAGCCTGCGGGCCTTAGGTTGGGAACCCCTGAGATAGAGCATGTGTTCACAACTGAAACCAAGATGTTTCCTTTTATCCAGACAATGCAAGGCTTAAACAAGCAGTGACAAAATGTGACAAAATCCTTGATTTTCTGGGAAGGAAGAATTTTAAAGCTAATATGATTTTTAATCACCTTCTGTGGGGTTTGTTTCTTTTGCTTTGTACCAGTTTAGGCATTCAGAGTTTCTTCAATTGGAAACTTTTAATTTAGCACTAATCTACCATGAAGTAAACAAATCAAACCACAGAAATCCAAACAATGTAAATCCTTGCAGGCATGTGCAGGCGGAGATTGGGGAGCATGAATGATGGTAGTCTGGCCAGGTTTTCCTGCTATGGTACTAGAGTAGACCATACTGCCTGTGACTCAATGCCAATCATCAGGAGGCGGTTAACTAACCTGACAACCTTGAGTACTAATGGCCTTGGGTGGTGAAGTCCACAGAAAGGGTGATGGTCCCCAAGTAGATTTAATTCCACTTAAATACATCGTGATGGAAGGCAGCAGCTTCATCAATACTGGCCTAGGGCTAATAAGAACTTTGTGTGCCAAAAAAATTCAGACCAGAAAGTGACTCGCATAATTGCATCAGTGGTATGGGTGTCACGCTGCAATGCAAAAGGCAAATGGAAGGCCACTGCATTATATAATATTTTCAGGACAATCTTCATAGCTGATTGCCATGAGGATAGCCAATATTTGGAACTGGATTTGGCAGAAGAGGAGGAGGAAATGTGGCAGCAGGATAAGCAGCAGGAGGGGGGCTCAAGTAGCTTCAGGTGAACAAACCCCCAAGTGAAGCCAATGCAAAATAGTCAAGAGCCTTCCTGCTTTGCTCTTTATTCCCCTCCCTCCCCCCCTCCCCCTGTCTCTGAGTGTGTGGGAGGGGGACAGAAATCTCTGTAAGCAATGTGCTAAAATGGCAACATGTTGCACCAACTCACACAATGAGCTACGTATCAGGAGGAAATAATGGAAGTTGCACAATAGGAGTTGTACCTTCTAAAGTTGTTTCTTCCCCATCCAACGAAGGACCATCACCATCTTCATACTCTGCAATCACACTGACAGCATATGTGGTTTTTGGTAGCAAGTTGGTAAGAACTGTATTAGTAACTGGAGCTGGTACAGAAACCATGAATTCCTCTTCACCAACAGCCACTTTATACTTGACAAGATAAGACAAAACGTCAGGTCCTGCAGGAGACCAGTTAACTCTGAAGCTGTAAGAACCCACTTCTGTTATCTGCAGATTCCTTGCTGGCAAGTAAGCTGTTGAAAATAAAGTATAGTGAGTAAAACTAAACTCTAGAAATGCATGTGAAACAATCAGCTTCTATAAATACAGTATTTTCTTGATGGCAAAACTACCTAAAGATAATAAATCATCATCATCATCATCATCATCATCATCATTATTATTGTTGTTGTTGTTGTTGTTGTTGTTGAGTCGCACAGTCGGTTCCGACCCTTTGCGACCCTATGGACCATTGTTCTCCAGGCGCCTCTGTCCTCCACCATCCCCCTCAGCACTCCCAGTTCTGTGCCCATTGTGTCTACAATACCATCTATCCATCTCATCTTTGGCCTCCCCCTTCTTCTTTTGCCCTCCACCTTTCCCAACATCAAGGCCTTCTCAAGTGAATCCTCCCTTCTCATTTGATGTCCAAAGTACTTTAGCTTCGTCTTTACTATTAGCCCTTCCAATGAGCAGTCAGTGTTGATTTCTTCTAAGATTGACCTATTTGTTCTCCTCGCTGTCCAGGGTACTCTCAAAACTCTCCTCCAACACCACATTTCAAAGGCATCTATTCTTCTGCGTTCAGCTTTCCTTATTGTCCAGCTCTCGCATCCATACATTACCACTGGGAATACCATTGCTTTGACTATTCTAATTTTTGTTTGCAATGTGATGTCTCTGCTTTTCACTATGTTCCCCAGGTTCCTCATGGCTTGTCTCCCAAGAATCAGTCGCCTTTTTATTTCATGGCTGCAATCCCCATCTGCCGTGATCTTTGATCCCAGGAAAGTAAAATCTGTCACTGCTTCTACTTCTTCCCCATCTATTTTCCAGGAATTGATCGGACCTGTTGCCATTATCTTGGTTTTCTTGATATTGAGTCTCAAACCAGCTTTTGCACTCTCCTCCTTCAGCCCAATCAAGAGATTCTTTAGGTCTTCCTCACTTTCTGCCATTAGGGTGGTATCGTCTGCATATCTCAGATTGTTTATGTTTCTCCCAGCAATTTTAATCCCATATTGTGATTCCTCCATCCCTGCATTGCGCATTATGTGCTCTGTGTATAGATTGAACAAGCAGGGTGATAAAATGCAGCCTTGTCTTACTCCTTTTCCTATTCCAAACCACTCTGTCATTCCGTGTTCTGTCCTAACTGTTGCTTCTTGGTTCATGTACAGATTTCTCAGGAGGCATATGAGGTGCTCTGGTATTCCCATCTCTTTAATTACTTGCCACATCTTGTTGTGGTCCACACAGTCAAATGCCTTAGTGTAATCAATGAAACAAAAGTAAACTTGTTTCTGATATTCCTTTGTTTTCTCCATGATCCAACGTATGTTGGCAATGTGGTCTCTAGTCCCCCTGCCTCTTCTGAAACCGGCCTGCACCTCTGGTAGTTCTCTCTCCACATGCTGCTGAAGTCTGTCCTGTATTATCTTGAGCATCACCTTGCTGGCGTGAATATTATTATTATTATTATTATTATTATTATTATTATTATTATTATTATTATTATTATTATTATTATTATTATTATTATTATTATTATTATTATTATTATTATTATTGAGCCTATTCCAAGGACAAATAGGAATTCAAGCCTATGTTTCCCAAGTCCTAGTCCAGTGATTGATGACAAACCTTTTAGAGACTGAATGCCCAAACTGCAACCCAAAACCCCACTTATTTATCACAAAGTGCCAACACGGCAACAGGGGAAGGACCAAACTCTCCCACTGGCCTGCTGGGCAGCATGGCAGGGCAAACTCTGTGCTGGAGGAGGGAGGAAGCGCTCCCATTGAGCTACTGGGCAGAGGGGTAGGACAAACTCTGTGCTGGGGCATGGCACAGGTGCCATAGGTTCGCCACCACTGCCCTAGTCAAACACTACATTTGTTATGCCACATTGGCCCTTTGTGATTCAACCCAGAAAAGATAAGAAATTCTAACTACTATCTTTCTGATTTTCTGCGACAAAAGTCCAGATTTTACATCTTTGGAAACTGAGGTTGCACTGTCAAATTGGAAGTAGGCTCTTGTGTGCTTCACTTATACTGAACAACAGCAACATGATTTCAGATACTGTATACACCAGGGGTTCTCAACCTATGGCCCATGGGCCAGATCATGCCTGTGACACCAACTCATCCGGCCCCCGGCCTCACACCAGCCAATGGTGGAATTGGCTGCGGACTAGTTTACAGCCATTGTAAACGCATTTACAATAGCCGTAAATGGTGGAGGGACAACCAGTCTGGGCCCCTCAACTGGTTGAGGGGGCATAACCCAGCCCCAAACTTGAAAAGGTTGAGAATGCCTGGTATACACCCCCACTGTTGATGGGAAACTATGCTAGATTAATATGTCTGCATTACTTCATCAAGCCATAAAAGCAGCCAGGAAGATGACTAAGAAAAATCATAAGCCCCTTCTTTAGCTGGGACAATGCTACATTATTTTCCCTCAGATAATGACAAAATAAACCACTGACTTACGCAGACACAACTATGGCCAGTAGCATCTAATGAACATTTAAAGCAGGGGTACTCAACTTTTTAAAGCCAGGGGCCAGGTCACGTTCCTCATACAGTTGACGGGCTAGACTGAGGGTCTCCCCATTGCTGCTGCCACTGCTGCCACCAAAGACAGCAACCACCCTGAGCCCACCACACCCCACTCCCACACACACAGCTCCCCTGCTTACCAGCCTGGAGAAGCTATGTGGCATGGGTGAAGGAATATCCTGCAGCCGCACACATGGACGCACACACATGCTCACACACACGCTCTCACACACATGCTCTCACAAACACATGTGTGCACGCGCGCATGCACGAGCACACACACAGCCACCAGAAACGTGTCTGCGGCCACCGGAAATGCATCCGCGGCTGCTGGAGAAAAACATCCTCAGCCACCAGGAGCACATCCACGGCCACGTCTGGTGGCAGCGAAAACGGTAGCTGCAGTGAGGGTGGATGTGGATTATTTGGTGTCGTAGGCCAAATCTGGCCCATTGGCTGGAGGTTGAGAATCCCTTATCTACATGTTTGCCCAAGATATTTTGCAGCATGAGGTAACAGACAACATGGTAGCTCCTTCCACACCATATACAGGTGTTGACCATACTGGTAGCCGGAATTTTATATCAACATAGGCTGTGGGTTAGAATCTAGTTGCCAAAGTCCCATTTTTAATCTAGTACAGCGATGGTGAACCTTGGCACTCCAGGTGTACTTGGACTTCAATTACCAGAAGCCCAAGTCAGCACTCCTGCTGATCTGGGCTTCTGGGAATTGAAGTTCAAGAACAGCTGGAGTACCAAGATTCACTATCACTGGTCTAGTAGATCACAACTGTAGTAGGTCTGTTGAATCAATAGAACGTATTCAACACACAGTTACTGAAATCCCATTGCTTAGTCTATTAGATCACAACTACAGTAAGCTTCTTGAATCAATAGAACTTACAGAAGTGCTGAGCCACCAAATGCCCAGTGATTCAGTGGGCCTAATGTAATTGTGATTTACTATGCTAAGCAACAGGATCTCACCCAATAAAAATTTGATAAAGGGACAGAGAGAGACACAAAAATGTGTGAAACAAAATTAATAGCTGGGGTTCATTTTGTGAAACATGGTGTAGTGCAGTGTCTAAGGTTCAAACAAAACAGGATAATGGGAATAGCCACATTTATTGTTCACATGCTGGCTTTATTCACATATTGAACTAGGGTGCATATGTCAAACCATCCTCTGTTCTGCAATAAACATAAGCAGCTGTTTGAAGCAGAGTTCTGAATCATTAAACGTGTGGTTTACACTCTGATTTTCCCTCAAAGGCTAGGCACAATTTGGAGTATGTGGAGAAGAAGATCAAATACTTTTTCTTCAGTTTGCAATGACTAGGGTCCCTAGATTGGATCCCATTATTGTAAATTGATTGGGAATTTTTCCCCTTTATCTGCAAATATGGCAAGCTGTGCCTGGCTTTATGAGGGCAAAACAGAGCAAAAGCCACACATTAAATGATTCACCACGGAGGCCCTATTTATGCTTGCAGAAATCTTCAAAGGTTCACAGATTTCACTGACAATGTTCTCATCCACTGCAGGTCACAAAGCGGATCATTCTGAGAATGGACAGTGATGACTTTGGATCCAAGACTCACAGGTTCTCCTGACAAGAGCCAGGCCCCTCAGCAATGCCAGTCTGGAGCTGGCAAAGCTAAACCCCTTCCTGACACTTGGAGAGGATGTTAAGAATAGTCCTTTTCCACTTTTTTCATTTTAAAATAAATATAAACAACTAAAAACACAAATTTTAAAAACTGTATTTTTTTAAAAAAAAATCAATTTATGGTCACATAGAATATGAATCGGTATTTGTATCCATTACTTACATTTTTTCTTAATCTCCTGAAGTTCCTGCTCAATTCTTAGACAGACAGATTGAGTGAGCTCGAACGATATTCTTTGAAAAGCATCAAAGTCTTCCACAGTATATACGTGAGTTTCTGCTGGTGGTGTGGCAATTGCTTCCAATTCTGTCCGTACTGCATCCTTAACCCCTACTGCAAATATCTCTACATCTGAGTTCCGGAGCTTTATGGCAGGATCTTTGAAAGCATCTGATGATTTCCCATCAGTAATAAGAATCATGACCCTTGGAACATTTGGTCTTGCGCCTCTGCCTGGGACGAACACCTTTTCCCTTACATAGGTCATTGCTTTGCCTGTGTTGGTGGATCCACCTCTGTAGGGGAAGGTGTTAATAGCCTGAAGTATGTCTTCAACTCTGTTGTATCTGTTCAAAGTAAACTCTGTATGAGGATCCCTGCTGTACTGGACAAGGCTTATTTGGACTTTTTGGGGTGAAATCTCAAAGCTTTTAACTAACACTTCCAAAAAGGCTCTTACTTTAACAAAATTAGCAATGCCAATACTGTAGGAGCCGTCAACTAGAAACACGATGTCTGCTTTGACATCCACACCTTGTGAGCATTCTGTTAAAAGAAAAGAAAAAGTCATTTTTAACATTTACACAGCATTTCATATCATCATAATATTTATAATTATCCCAGTATTGCAATGATGTGATAGCTAAGGAATAATGGCTTGCCTCTTGAATTTACCAAGGAGGCAAATATGGATTAACAACAACAACCATCATCATCATCACCACCATCATCCGTTGGGTGGTTGGTATAGAGGATAACTCCTCCCCCCACGGTCCCTACGGTCCCTGCACCCTTTTTTAGGGTGGGTAGTTTTAATTATGTTTTATCTGTGTTTGTGAACCGCCCTGAGTTGGCCTAGGCCGAGTGGGTGGTGTAGAAATCGAACAATTAAATTATTTTTAAAAAATAAATTAAATTAAATCACCATCACCACCACCACCATCATCATCATAGGTCCTTGTATGGGCTTGAACTGTTAATTTTATTCCAGTCCTCGACTGTGAACCAAATGTTTGACTTGTATAACACCACCAACACCAACACCACCAACACCACCAACACCTACTACTACTACTACTACTACTACTACTACTACTACTACTACTACTACTACAGAGCTGGAAGTGATCCTATAGATCAGGGTTCCTCAAACTTGGCTCTACAGATGTTCTTGGACTTCAATTCCCAGAAGCCCTGATCAGCAGGTGTGCTGACTTGGCCTTCTGGTAATTGAAGTCCAAGAACACATTGAGTGCCAAGTTTGAGGAACCCTGCTATAGATCATCAAGACCATCCCCTGTCAAGGAGGTGCAGTAGGGAAATGAACTCATAATTAAACTACTGACCTATCCAGCATCAAAGCCCACTATGAACCATTGCAACAAGCTACTTTTGAGTAGTTATATTATGTTTGTATTTCTGAACAGCAGATGAGATGCAATTTACTGCAAAAATGGAATATACAATATGGTCTGCAGACTAGATGAGGATTTCTCAACCTTTTAAGCTGGGGGCCGGGACACGCACCCTCAAACAGCTATGGGGGCCGGACAGCCATTTTGCCCTTCCTCCACCACCTGGCACTTCCAGGTGTGGTGGAGGCATATGAAATGGCTACAGGCTACATCTGGCCCATTGGTCACAGGTTCAGAATCCCAGGACTATACCATAATTTAGGAAAATTATTTTTTGCATATTACTCACTTTTTCTAAACAATGGTGTTTTGTAAGGTCTACACATAACTTACCACAACTAATTGCACCTAACTGACATGGTGCACGTCAATCATGTGCCTAGACTCATGCTTAACTGCACAACTGAAATGCACCATATGAAGACATGCTTTCTATTCCTTGGGGTGGGGCCATGGGGGACAGGGAAGAGTATTCAGACAGCTTTCCATAATAAAGATATTACATGGCGTAGGAATTAAAGAGCAAATTTACACGAAATAACATCACTTTAAAATTACTTTTTTCCTAAATCCCAGAAAAATACATATAAATAATCTCAGTATTAAGAATATCCTCTTGTAAGAAACAGACAGTTCTCAGGAAGGTATTTCGATGTCGATCCCAATTAGATGAAGCTTGCTGAATGAACAGGTGTGGTCAGATCTGTGGTGCAAAAAGATTGGCCACCCTGAACTACATAAAGCAGTTGGGGGAGGTCATCCACAGATTTGGACTTCATTGTCATCAATTTGCTGATGACATGCAGTTCTCTCTCTGCCTTACCTCTACTGTAGTGGACGCAGTCCAGTGGCTTGAGGGTTACTTTGCCTTGATAATGGAAGAGGGCAAATTAAGTTGAAACTGGATCCCAACAAGAAGGAGCTCCTGCTGTTGAGTGGGGAGGGGAATGGCATTTGCCCAACTAGGGGCTGTAGGACTACTTTGGATGAAATTGTGCTCCCTCTGAAGGATTGGGTAAACAGCTTCGAGGTTATTCTGAATCTGACAGTATGGAACATCAGGTTGCTGATGTGACCAGATTTGTTTTCCTTCTCCCTGTCTCTGTCAGATTGCCCAACTGTGTCCCTACATGAACAGAGAGTCCCTGACAATGCTGGCCCATGCACTGGTAGTCTGAAGAACTGACTAAGGTAATGTTCTTTGCTTGTGCTACCCATGTCCCTGACATGGAGACTGCAGCGGGTTCAGAATGCTGTTGGTTTCTGGAGTAAAGAGATTTGATCATATCACCCCAGACCTGGCTACAACAGTTCCCTGTCGCATACCGTATCAAACACAGGGTGTTAACCTTAATGTACAAATCCCTAAATGGTTTGGGACCTTGTTATCTGGTGGAACATCACTTCCAAAGATCTACTGCCTGCATTATCCAGTCCTTACAGATCACACAACTTCAAATGTCTTAAAACAGAATCATTCAGAGAGGCATATAAGGATATTTCCTCTCATTGTTTTGTTATTTTATTTCTGGACTCAATGTTCTGCTGTTTGAAAGTTTTATAGATTGATTTTTATTTATGTTATGTTGCCACTGGTGGGAGAGTTGTGGTTTTTCTATTCATATTCTTCTGTTTTATGTTTAATTTAATTTATTGTTGTAAATCATTTTATCCAGATGGGGAGTATGTAAATGTATTATATGAATTTAAAAATACATTTATTTAACAGATGCAGCTAAAAAGAAACAGAATTAAAAATGTGTCTCATACATCTTTTAATTTACCCATCTCTTCTCAGGGTATTGTGCTTTTACAGAATTCGACTATCAATTTATAATAGTTCATTACACAAAACAGTGACTTACCCACTTGAACTTTAACAGGCTGTGTTTTTTCCATTATAGTTACTGGCTCGCTGGAAGTCAGACCCTTTGTTGCATATACACTAATTTGGTATTCTGTGTCTGCAGAAAGATCCTTTACATTAAAAGCAGTAGTTTGAGGTCCTACACTCAGCGACTGCTGCTTGGCACCAGCTACCATTGGGATCAAAACAATTTTGTAGCCAGTTATTGGACTTGGAGATGGATACCAAGTGATTCGAATTGATCTAGATGAGATTTGCGTGGCTGCAAGATTTGAAGGAGGTTCAATAGCTGAAAATTTAGAAACAGAAATCCATTTAGAAACATATTTTCCCCCCAAAGGAAAAGAGATCTACATCTTATCTTTACGGGTGGATGGAATATAATCACTTCTTCTATTTCCCCCCACAAAAAGCAGTCTCTATTTTAATTTAACTTTACATTTGTAAGCTACCTTGACCACTATCTTTTAGGAGAAGGAGGGGGTAATTAAGTACAATGCTAAAACAATCAGATACCACAGAAATGAATGGAGATGTTTTTCAAAACAGCCTGACTTGAGCCAATCTAGAATACCACCACTACGTAATGTATCTAAATGAAAGTTACTAATAAACCTGGGTACAGTTAGTGCATAAGTTTCCTACCTTGCTCACAGTGATGGACATGAGCCGGATTGGACCAGTACGTGCGTACCGGTAGTAAAAATGGCTAGCCCAGCTCACCTCCCTGCCCCGCTCACCTCCTCCTCCTCCTAGAAGAGGCTTCGGAGGGGGCTGGCTCCATTTCCCCCTTCATCCAAGGCTTTTCCTGGGCTCCGTTTCACCCCAAAGCACATCCCCAGCCACTCCAGAGTGGCTGAGGAGGTGCTTCGTGATGAAACAGAGCCCTGGAAAAGCCTTGGATGAAGGGGGAAATGGCTTCAGAGGTTCACTATAGAGTGATGAAAATAGGCTTCTAATGCTCTATAGTGAAGAACAGTCAAATGGCCAACAGGCCACACACACACAGTCACATGGCCACGCCCACGGTATGGTAGGGAAATTTTCTGATGCCCACCACTGCTTGCTCATGTTATACAATAAAATGACAGCAGTTCATGACAATGAGATATTAACAGAGTAATCCTACACACATCTACCCCTAGTTACTGCAATGGAACTTACTCTCAAGAATGTAATGCTTAAATATAAATTCCGGCTTTGCAGAGGTAAGGCTCATTTACAGTAATTGCATTTTCCCCCTAATTTGATGTATAGGGATTTGATTTAGCACTGTAAAGGCCTTTTAACTGTGGGTTTTTACTAGTCCATGAAGGAAATCTCTTCAGTTGCTGTTACTCCTGATGAGTGAGGTTCAGCAGCCTGAACTTTTGCTTAGAGCAAAGCTTGGGAACCTCTTGCAGGCCACAGGCCAAAACCAACTTCAGAGAGGTTCATGGGAGACATATTCCAGGGGCATATTGAGCCAAAGGAGAGGAAGGAAGATATTAAATATAGACATTTCAACTTAAAGCTCTTAACTTCCAGTAATTAATCTTCCAGAAAAGCATTTTTCCTTTTCACAATTGGGGGGGGGAGGGACCAGAAGCTGGGATATTACCAAAAATAGCATTTACCATCTGCTCTGACTGTTTGTAGTTCTCCAGGGGTCCTGGCAGAGATTTTCCACATTACCTACTTACTACCTGGGTCTTTTTAAACACAGATGCTAGCTATGAACTGAACCAAAGATCCTTGAACACAGAGAAGTATATATTCCATTGCCGAGCTACAATTCATTCAAAAAATCTTCCTTTGTAAAAGCTGGTGCCCTCAACATGGTTGGGTATTTATGCCAAGATGAAATGACTACTGTGATATGAGTTTTTACCTTCTTCTCCACTGACCAGTTCACTCAGTTGTTCATCAACACCCGAGCACACTTGTGACACTATTTCATTCTGAATATCCACAATACCATCAAAGTTGGCCACATTGAAAACATGCTTCAAGGAAGGCTGAGACGCAATTAATTTTAGCTCTTTGGCATCTGCAGCTTTGATTCCTAGGGAAAGTGAAAAAAGCAGAGAAAGAAGCTGAAATATGTGAGGGATTGCTTTATTTTCCTTGACCTGCTAAAGCTGTAGAATAGTCACTATTGCATTTTGGTACTGTTGTTGTTCAGTCTCACAGTCAAAACTGACCCTTTGCAGCCCCATGGACCACAGTATGCAGGGGCGCCAGGCACTATTGTAGTTATGGGTATCTATAAACCTATTGGAGCTGGAAACCACTATTGTATTTATGGGTATTTATAAACCTATTATAAACCCAAATGCTGCAAGGTGGTGTGAGCTTCTGTCTCTGTCCCAGCTCCTGCCAACCTAGCAGTTTGAAAGCAAGAAATTGCAAGTTGATAAATAGGGACCACTTCAGGGGAAGGTAACAGCATTATTGCACTCCAGTGTCTAGTCATGCCTGCCACATGACAACAAAAATGTCTGCAGATTAGCACCACCCCCTAGAGTTGATATTATTGGCTTTCGAGCAAGAGCAACTTTGACCTTTACTTATAGACCTATTGGGGCTGAGGTTCTTGATTCACCTCAGTGGACCCTGAAACAAGGAAAGATCAACTCATGGACCTGCCAGGCATAGTTTTCCTCTTCTGCATTCCTCAAACATATCAGGCCAAGTATAATAAGGATCTTTTGGGAGAAACTCTCAGAAGTGTCATTTAAATACTATTTACCAATTAAAGCAGAGTGCTAATTAAAACAGATTTAAAATACTGTATTTGAGTCTCTAGAAGTCTGGAGAAGTTCCTTTTTTTGGAACTGGCCATGTTAGTTGGTGAATTCTGGAAATTCTAGTCCCAAAGGTTCCTTTTCCACATCTCTGAAATATTGACTGAAATCCTGTTGCACAATTACACAAATGGTGTAACCTTTAGAGATGATTGGCCATATAGTAAGAAATCTTTAGATCTTCTCTGTGGTATACCAAATCACCTGACTCAGTATGCAGCAGATTATGTCTATGGAGATTGCTTAATGCCAATTCACTTCAAAATGTTACACAGTTTGCATAGCTGAACAACAGGAGTGCAACCATTGAGAGGCAGTCTCCGTCCAAACAAAGCTATTTTGATCTATCTTTAGTTTTACCACTATCATTCAATATTACAATAAAATGGGGAATAGCTGGTATATTGTCCAAGTGTTGTCAATTAACTGGTAAGTAGACCTGATTGCAAGCAACTTGCACCAAAGGAAAGTTGGAATCCTACAATAAACACAACACACAAGCTTGATTCTTCAGCCTCAAAAGGTTTTGGTATAAAGTCCAACATACCCAAGGAAAATACTTCAACTCCTATGTTACGAAGTTCTCTTGCAGGAATTTCTACTTCATCTTGTGATTTCCCATCCGTAATGATCACTGCCACTTTGGGAAAGCCTTTTCTTGCTCCAGCAGACTCAGTGAATGTATTTCTGATCAGATAATCAATAGCTTCTCCTACAATGCACAGAATTTATTGTGACTTTCTTATCCATAAATATTTCTGGCTTAAAATGAGTTCACAAATACATAAATTAAAAATAGAAGAAAAATAATAAAGTAAACATTGGAGTAAACATTGCAAACCTTACAATACGTCCCAAATGAATCTAGATGGAGACAGACAGCAATGTGCAGATAGGCAAACTTATAACATTACTAGCTATTTTGCCCGGCCATGCCGGGCTAATGCTTTTTCTTTTTGTTGTTGTTGTTGTTTTGGGGGGGGTGTTAGAGTAGTTTTTTGGGGGGTGGCAAAGGAAGAAGGGGATGGCCAAAGACACAGCAAGGGCGCCAGGCAGGGATCTGCCAGCGTAGGCTCCTACCCTGACGGATTCCTGTCTCTCACCCTTGACATTCTCCCTCCGCTGTTTCGAGGGCTTTTTTCGAAACAGTGGAGGGGTAATTGCAGGGAGAGAGGCAGGAATCCATCAGGGGAGGAACCTACCCTGGCAGATCCCTGCCTGGTGCCTCCTCTCGTGGAAGGCGCTCGCTTCCCTCCGGGAGGCAAAGGCAGAGAACGGAGTGCTGTTCTCTGCCTCTGCTTCCCAAGGAAGTGGTTCACTTCCCTCAGTTGGCAGGGGCTGAAGGCAGCCATGCTTTTGGTCCTCGCCCCCCATGGAAAGCGCTAGCTTCCCTCTGTGAGGCGGAGGCAGAGAACGGAGCACCATTCTCTGCCTTTGCTTCCTGGGGAAGTGGCTCACTTCTCTCGGTTGGCGAGGGCCAAAGGCAGTGCTTTCAACCCCCGGCCCCTGTGGAAGACGCTTGCTTCCCTCCGGGAGGCGAAGACAGAAAATGGAGCACTGTGCTCTGCCTTTGCTTCCTGGGGAAGTGGCTCCCTTCCCTCGGTTGGCGAGGGCCAAAGGCAGTGCTTTCAGCCCCCAGCCCCCATGGAAGGCACTCGCTTCCCTCCAGGAGGCGAAGGCAGAGAACAGAGTGCCATTCTCTGCCTTTGCTTCCCGGGGAAGTGGCTTGCTTCCCTCGGTTGGCGGGAGCTGAAGGATCGATGGCTGCCATCGTTGTATTACCCCCTCCGTTGTTTCGTGTCAGGTCTCGAAACAGTGGAGAGGGTAATACAAAGGCAGCAGCCTGCAATCCGCCAGGGAGAGCGACTCTCCTGATGGATCGCTGGCTGCCACCTTTGCATGGACAAAAGGTAAGTGAGGCCGGCTCATTACAGGATAGTAAGGATGGGTGTGGCCATGCATGCCGGACATACACGGCCCAACCCCATTCTTATAGGTAAAGATAAATTCAAACAGAAAAACAAAAATAGTAAGACCCTAAATTATAACCCCCCATTTCTAAGAGAGAATTTCCATGAAATCTCTCTGTAAAGAAAAGGGGTTTTTTTAAAAAAAAAGTTTTCCAAAAGCCTGAAGTGATATGGCCTGAGGGGATTGCAACCAGGAGATGTTTTGAAACAGAGAGGGCCATCACCAAGAAGTCTCTCCTCCGGGTGTCACCCCTAAAAAAAAAACAATAAACACTTAACGTTTTTTTAAATCATAAAATATCAAGTACATACCTGTCATAGTATTGCCTCCTTTGTATGGTATTCTTTTTATTGCCTCAATAAGATTTCTCTTGTTGAAATACTGATTTAAGTTGAACTCAGTCCTTGTATCGGTGCTGTACTGTACTATTCCAATTCTCGTCTTGTCTTCTCCAATGTCAAAAGCTGATATCAAGGTGACGATGAAGTCCAATATATAGTTGAAGTTATTTCTGCCCACACTCCAAGAGCCATCCACAAGAAAAACTAGATCTGTAACAGCACTAATGGAACATCCTGGAATACAATTTTTATAAAATTGGAAACATTTAGCTGACACAGACAAATATAAACACAAACGAACAACAACATGCTATCAGGTCAATTCCAAGTAACAATGATCCTCTTTGGGTTTTCTAGAAATACAGTACTCGGAAGCAATTAACATTCCCTCCCTGTGGGGCACCCATGGACTATGCAGTTTGCCTAAGAATGCATGGGCTGGTTCTTCAGTGAGGGACTGAACTCTCAGTCCCTGACTCTTCAACCATATATCAAATTTAATGAACTCTCTAACCAGCATACATTTGTGGGCTTGGCTGTAGAACAGCTCAGAGTAGCCCTTCTTCAAAAGAGCTGATAGTCCACCAAGGGGTCCTCCTCACTGATTTCCCTGCCTCCTGCAGTCTCTCCTGAACTATCTCTTGTCCTATTGTGGATGATATTTCAACATTCCCATTGAATGGAACATTCAGAAGCACCGTGAATAAGTAAGAAGTTGCCCTTTCCCCTGTATTCTGTGAATATAACACTACTCATAGAATTTCTGGATCTAATTCATAATGTATACATACAGGCGGGCCCGTAAGTCCCTACCCATCCTCTCCATGGGCACACACCCCACCCCTCTGCCCAGAAGTCCAATGGGAGTGTGTTGTGTTCTAAGGGTTTGACCTTCCACATGGATTACAATGTATCTGAACCAATGTAACCTTGCCTATAGCAACAATGTAACCTTCAGCTGTATCATATGAACCCTGCATGAGGACGCGAGCTAATGACCACCAGCTGGCAGCAGCGAGCGTCCAAGCTCTCTTGGTCAGAACTCATCAAAGGCAACAGCGCGGGAGGTTTTCCCGCCACCACCTACACCTGGACAAGAAGGGCGTGACTCGCAATGACGTCACGCAGGCAGTAGCCAATGGGCTACTATGGCACCACGTTCAAATGTATTACTGCAGTATATAAAGAGCTATCGATCCGCCATTACCTCATGTTCCCTCTGTCCACGATGCAATAAACCTGAGTTAACCCAGCCCGAGGCTGTGTCCTGTGTCTTGGTTTTCATACACTAAATTGGCGACGAGGATGGGATCATGGATTCCCAAAGTGCCAGGACACAGAGCGGGTTCAATATTACCAAGCCGCAAGACTGGACCATCTTTAACATGGATTTCAAGGCGGCATTGGTGGAACTCAAAGTCAAAGACGACGAGGAAAGGAAGAGGGCCATCCTCACCCGAATGCTGGGTGTAGAGACCAAGCGGACGCTGGTGGGCATGATCGAACCGAAGACGTTGGACGACTTCAAAACCGACGACATACTGAAGTTGCTGCGTGAGCGTTTCCAACCCTCGAAGGCAATGTTTCCCGCTAGGAGTGCGTTTTGGAGGCGAGTCCAAGCGCCGGATGAGTCGGTAGAGGCTTTCGTGGAGGCCCTGAGGGTAGCCGCCGTTCCCTGCAAGTGGGACAACCTGGAGATGATCATGAGGGACGTCGTGCTGTGTGGCCTGAAGGACAAGGAAGTGCAGCGCCGCCTGATGAACAGGGAGCCGCCACCCACGCTGGCCGAGGTCGTAGAGACCGCGGAATCCGCGGAGTCCACGAATGCGGGAGTGGACGAAATACACGAGTGGCGTGAGTGGCGTCCTAGGGCCAGCAAAGCGGAAAGCTCGGTGCGTGGCAAGTCAGGACAGCCGGTGCACGCGACCCGACGAACCTCGAGATCCTCTACAGATGGCAGCGACGGCGAAGAGGTACAGAAGGTCCGGAAAGGGGGGCGCCGCTGCGATGGTTGTGGGGCGGCCCACGAGCGTGCGAAGTGCCCTTTCAGGAAAGCCGAATGTTACAGCTGTGGCCGGCGCGGGCACATCGCCAGGGCATGCAGAAATCGGAGAGAGGGCCGGAGGCAGTCGAAAGACCGTTCGGCCAGACCGGACCGTCCAGCGAGACCCCAAGATGGCGCCCGAACCACGAGGAAGCAGGACGGCGTGGGTCGCGTCTCGGACGGCAGTGAGGACGACGCCCCCGTGTTCAGCGTGTCCGCGGGACAAAACCATTACTTCATTGAGGTAATAGTACAAGGGGCCCCTGTTAGGATGGAGATTGACTCGGGGTCCTATTATTCCATAATTCCCCAGAAAGAGTTCTTGAAGATCGACCCCCAAGCGCGGCCCAAACTTAAGACTCTGAGGTCCACGCTACGAGACGTACAAGGGAACAGCATTCCAGTGCTGGGGGTCGGGAAATTTCGGGTTCGTTATAAAAGACATTCCGCAGAACTCCCCTTAGTCGTTCTCAAAGGGGGGAATTGTAGCCTCCTAGGGACGCAGTGGTTTCAGCCCTTGGGTTTGTTCATAGGGGGGGTGCATGCTGTGGGCGCGGATCCGATACAAGCGGTGTGTGACGCGCACCCCACCGTGTTTGAAAAAGGACTTGGAAAATTCAAGGGACCCCCTGTAGCCTTCGACCTAGACCCGGAGGTCCGCCCGATAAGACTCAAACCGCGCAGGGTGCCTTTCGCACTAAAGGACAAAATAGAGGCGGAACTGGACAAATTGGTGGGCCAGGGGATTCTTATTCCTGTTGATTCCGCGGAGTGGGAAACTCCAATCGTAACAGCCCTGAAGGCTAACGGGGAGGTGCGCATTTGCGCTGATTATAAGTGTACAATTAACAAGGCGATTCGCCCTAATGCATATCCGGTGCCAGTGGTCAGCCACCTTTTGGCCAGGCTAAATGGGGGAAAGTGTTTCGCTAAGCTCGACCTGGCACAAGCCTATCAACAACTCCCCGTAACTCCCGCCACGGCCGCGGCACAAACGATAGTCACACATAAAGGAGCGTTCCAGGTGTCGCGCTTACAGTTCGGCGTGAACTCGGCACCCGGCCTTTTTCAGTCGCTTGTGGAACGCCTCCTGAAGGGGCTGGAGGGGGTGTTACCTTATTTTGATGACGTATTGATAACAGGGGGGAGTGAGGCCGAACTGGCAAAGAGATTGGATAAAGTGCTAACTGTGTTCGAGAAAGCGGGGCTGAGACTAAGGAAGGACAAATGTGTTTTTTTCGAAACCGAGGTCGAATTTTTAGGGTTTCGGATCACACCCGAGGGTATTAAGCCGTCCAAATCCAAGGTAGCAGCCATTAAGAAGGCCCCTCGCCCCACATCCAAAACCGAACTTCAGTCATTCCTGGGGCTCCTCAATTTCTACCATACATTCCTTCCGCGGAAAGCCTCCGTGGCCGAACCGCTTCATCGGTTACTTAAGAAGGAGGAGACATGGATGTGGGGTGACGAGCACGAGAAGGCGTTCAACGAACTAAAGCAACTTTTAACATCGGACGCAATCCTTACGCACTTCGACCCCAAACGGCCGGTGGTCTTAGTCTGTGATGCATCACCGGTGGGGGTGGGGGCGGTGCTTTGCCACGTGTTGGATGACGGTCGGGAGGCCCCAGTGGCGTTTTACTCAAGGTCCCTGTCCCAAGCAGAGCGAAATTACGCACAAACCGACAGGGAGGCATTGGCAATAGTAGCGGGGACCAAAAAGTTTCACGATTTTCTGTATGGCCGCCCATTCAAAATCGTGACGGATCACAAGCCCCTGTTAGGGATTTTCACGGCAGGCAAGCCCACGCCGCAGATACTGTCCCCGAGAATGTTGCGATGGGCCATTTTTCTTAACGCATACCAACACGAGTTGGAGTACCGGCCCGGAAAGGAGATCAGCCATGCTGATGCGCTGTCGAGATCCCCTTTGCCCTTGTCGGACGACCAAAAAGCCAGAATAGGAAGAGACCGCCAGGTGTTGCTAATCGAGGTTTTAGACGAACCCCCAATAGTACCAGCCGATATAGCCAGGGCGACAGGCAAGGACAGAACGCTGGAGAAAGTCAGCTCATGGGTGCAGAAAGGGTGGCCAGCATCGTCCCCAAGCAAGGAATTCGACCCATTCTTTCGGAAGAAGCTAGAGTTGTCCATAGAAAGGGGGTGCCTGTTGTGGGGCCAACGGGTGGTGGTCCCAACACCCATGCGGCCGAGGGTTCTCAAACTGCTGCACGTCAGCCACCCGGGCATCGTTCGCTCAAAAGCGCTGGCCCGCAGTTACTTTTGGTGGCCACAGCTGGACGAGGACATTGAGCACATGGTCGGCACTTGTGAGGCGTGCCAGGGGTCCCGACCAGAGGCGGCCCGCCTCCCGCATAGGGAATGGGACACAGCAAGGGGGCCATGGTCCAGAGTGCACGTAGATTTCGCTGGCCCTTTCCGAGGAACCATGTTTCTCCTGGTGGTGGATGCATTCTCAAAGTGGCTGGAGGTCATTCCGGTAAAGAGCACGTCCTCCACCACTACAATTAACCAACTACGGAGAGTCTTTTCAACGTTCGGTTTACCCGACACTTTAGTCAGCGATAACGCGAGTTGCTTCACCTCCTCGGAGTTCGGGGCATTCATGGAGGCGAATGCCATTCGGCATGTCACGTCCGCGCCGTTTCACCCGGCCACAAATGGCCAAGTGGAACGGTTGGTGCGGACAACAAAGGAGGCGCTTCGGCGCATGGGCCCCGGGGACCTGAACCACCAAGTATGTCAGTTCTTATTAGCGTATAGGGTGACCCCCTTAGCGTCAGGTTACTCGCCGGCAGAGCTATTGATGCGGCGGAAACTGACTACACTCCTGTCCAGGCTGGACCCCACAAGAATTGAGGATAAAGGAAAAAACGTGGGGCTGGCAGTCTCGAAAGGTTTCGCCGCCGGCGACCCTGTTCATTGCAGGAACTATGCCAGCGCGGGGCCAGCCTGGGTGCCGGGGACGGTTGTAGAACAGACGGGGCCAGTGTCGTACCGGGTCGAAACCCACACCGGTCTCCTCTGGAGGAGGCACGCAGACCAACTGAGGCACCGAGTCAGTGGGCCAGTCAGTGAGGATCTCCAACAAGATTCAGCGTTAGGGTTCTCCCCCACCCGCGTAACCCAAGGGGGAGACAGCAGCGGACAACAGTCCCAAGCAAGGGGGAAGGAAGAAGCAGCGGCCCCGACTCATATCCTTTTGATAAACCAGTTCCATCAGAGGCCGGGGAAGGGGGAGAGGAGTTCGCGACCGCTGCCCCCGAATGGACTTTAGATTTTGATTTAGCGAGCCGGGGGGGTTTTCAGGAGTGTTCCCCCACCCATCCAAGCGAGAAGAGGGGTTTTTCGTTAGCCCCCAGTGCCCCCGGTTCCTCCCTAAGTAAGAGCACACCTCCCAACAACGCCGCAGAGCCGCGGCAGGTCACTAACGAGTCTCCCTCTCAAATTACAGGACAGGAAACCAGGGGACAAAGAGAAGGTAGCAAACCCGGGGAGAGGCAGCCCGCATCGAGACCCCAGCGTGTTCGAAACAAGCCATCTTGGCTGAGAGATTTTGTCTCCTAGGGGGGGGAGTGTCTAGAAGCATGGGCTCGAGACATTGTCTTGTCCTAGGGGGGAGGGATGTTGTGTTCTAAGGGTTTGACCTTCCACATGGATTACAATGTATCTGAACCAATGTAACCTTGCCTATAGCAACAATGTAACCTTCAGCTGTATCATATGAACCCTGCATGAGGACGCGAGCTAATGACCACCAGCTGGCAGCAGCGAGCGTCCAAGCTCTCTTGGTCAGAACTCATCAAAGGCAACAGCGCGGGAGGTTTTCCCGCCACCACCTACACCTGGACAAGAAGGGCGTGACTCGCAATGACGTCACGCAGGCAGTAGCCAATGGGCTACTATGGCACCACGTTCAAATGTATTACTGCAGTATATAAAGAGCTATCGATCCGCCATTACCTCATGTTCCCTCTGTCCACGATGCAATAAACCTGAGTTAACCCAGCCCGAGGCTGTGTCCTGTGTCTTGGTTTTCATACACTAAAGAGTGCTTCCTCCCTCCTCCCAGCACAGAGTTCACCCCACCTCTCTGCCCAGAAGTCCAATGGGAGTGCTTCCTTCCTCCTCCCAGCACATAGTTCGCCCTACCCCTCTGCCCAGAAGTCCAATGGGAGTGCTTCCTCCCTCCTCCCAGCACAGAGTTCACCCCACCTCTCTGCCCAGAAGTCCAATAGGAGTGCTTCCTCCCTCCTCCCAGCACATAGTTCGCCCCACCTCTCTGCCCAGAAGTCCAATGGGAGCGCTTCCTCCCTCCTCCCAGCACAGAGCTCTCCCCACCCTTCTGCCCGGCAGCCCAATGGGAGCACTTCCTCCCTCCCCCAGCAGAGCCTGACTCTCTTTGTGGCCGGGTAGGGACTTACGGGCCACCCTGGACAAGGTATAGCTAAAACAAATGGGCATCCCCTAGATAATATAAAAGGCAAATAAGGTCAGCAGATTGGGCTCATTTTTGCATGTAAAAGGAACAGAGGCAAATCAGAATAGAGAGGGGCAATTCATTTTAAAGTCCCTAAAACAAGGGTACAAAAACTATAGTCCTCTAGCTGCTGGCCTTCAGATCCTATCAGCTCCAGTGAACATGGTCAGTGCTCAGAGCTGATGTGAGGCTACAGTCCAGCAACATCTGGAGGGTCACTAGTTTCTTACATTATAACAGAAGATAAAAGTGCACCAAATAAAAAGGTACCTCTCAGCACAAAAAACAGTACTGTACACTCTACGTTCTATTTTACAGTTACTGGTATTAATATGCCATGCAACAGGATGCCCTGACCTGCTCAGTAAGGATACACACTAATGAGTAGGAAAATATTAGCAACTACTATGCATCTCCAGGGAGTTTGCTGTGATGATCCAGAATGCCATTTCCTGGCTTGGAATCAAAGCATGGAACCTTTCTTCCTGAACCCCAGGTGATTTCCAGGGACCCTCCTCTGGGTATGCCTTGCAAATGAAATTAGGCAGGTAGAAGGCCTTCTCCCATTTATACAATGCCCTCCCAAAGAAGGCTGGCTTGGTAGTTATACTGTTACTCTTTTGATATCAGCTAGATATATTTCTTTTCCCCTTTAATGTTTTAGTAATTATATTTTATTGCCATTGGTTTAATTTGTAAGTCATTTTAAATCTTTGTATTGATTGTCAATTTTAATTGGTGCCTATATACTAGCCTATAACAAAAGGTTTGGTCAACATAACTAATTAATTAAAACTCTGTTTTATAATATAGCATCCCATTAATAACACAACTACTCACTTTGCAGTGGAACCACTTCAATCTTCTTTTCCGTTGTTACTAAACTGCCTGTTTGAACTAGGATAATAGAGAACAAATGATTAAGAAATAATCAAAGAAAATTAAACAGGAAGTATTTGGGATTGAAATTTAAGGTGGGACTCCATAGAACTATTTTTTTTTCTAACTAGAGGATCACCTCATGTTAAGAGACAAATCTGGAATAATATTACATGCCACCCAATTTAAGTGGGAATTCAAGTCCACAAGTTCATGACTTTATTCATTACACCAGGAATTCCCAACCTAAGCCCAAGGGTTGCATCTGGCCCATGGTGCCATTTCATGTGGCCCACACCCCCTCCAAGGGCAAAATGGCTGCCCCTTTGAAGCTGTTGGGACAAAATGATCACTCCCCATCGTGCAGGCAGGGCAAAATGGCCATCCAGCCCTCGAAGCTGACTGAGAGAGTGTGACCCAGCCCCCAGCTTGAAAAGATTGGGAACCCCTGCATTATACTATATTGGGTATCTACAATCTGCAAACAAACTGGACATATAGTAATGGATCATCCACTGAATCATATCTAGCAAACCAAGATCTCCATCAAATTCAGAAGTGTTGAGCACCAGATTTCGAAAATGTTCCTTTTCAGGAATACAGCTCTTAAGATATCCTTACCATAACGTTCAATGGTTTTTAAGAGTACATTGGAAGAAATAATTTTTCTTCTTTAAAAACATGGTTTTAAAGGGGAAACTACCATTCCACCTTCTAGTGGCTGATTTTTTTTTTTGTTTAAAACTATTCAGAGGCTTGGGGTGCTGGGAAGGGGGACCTCAATAGTTGCCACCCAGTTCACTCAGAGGGCACAAGAGGGCTTTCTGAGCCGAAAAATAACCGAACAGAATTATAAATGGGAGGTATGGAGTCTTAGGAAGCTACAAAACAGCCTCTGAGCCACATGAAACCCACCCCTGCCTCAAACGATTAAGAACTAGACTTCTGTTACATATCTGGTAATGGATTAATAAAGATTGATGGATGATCTGGTAATGCCCTTGTGACCATCTCCATCCCAGCTGAAATTCAGATTAATTTTATGAACTTACTTGTAAGTTGTCCAGAGACAGATATACTTTCTTCTCGGGTATCATATGAACTTATTGTTACAACATATTCAACATCAGGTTTGAGGTCAGTTAGCAAAGTTTGGGTAGCACTGTGTGCTAGGGTAAATTCTCTTGCAGGTCCATCTGCAATTCAACATACATAGGATAAGCCAATTTCAAAATCTCAGAATGGTACTCTTACAGTTTGAAACGGTAAAAAGAACTAGAATCCCCACTATGGTGCAGTGATTAAGCTGCAATACTGCAGCCAAATCTCTGCTCACGATCTGAGTTCAATCCCAACAGTTTTAAGGTTAACTCAGCCTCCCATCCTTCTGAGCCTGTTGAGGGAAAACTGCTAATCCTTGGCAGTGCTGTAGTTTATGAAACACCTAAAAATCAAACCATTAATTTACTGTACTGCCCATGGGAATCCTGTTATATCCACCAAAATCAAACTGTGCAGCAAATGGCCGCTAGTTTAAAAGTTGAGTCTTATAGTTCTTGCCAGACATCAGTTGCATGACATGCTGATGAGAAATACAACCAGAAGCTTCTTAGGTAAAGGTGAAGGTCGCCCTTGCGCGAAAGCCAGTCGTATCCAACTCTATCCATCTCCATTTATAGCCAAAGAGTCTGCACTGTCTGCATCTGCAGACGTTTCCATGGACATGTAGCAGGCATGACTAGACTCCAGAGTGCACAGAATGCTGTTTACCTTCTCACTGAAGTAGTACCTGTTTATCTACTTGCAATTTCTTGCTTTTGAACTGCTAGGTTGGCAGGAGCTGGGCCAGTGATGGGAGCTCACTCTGTCATGCAGCACTCAGATCTCAAACTGCTGGCCTGCCGACCTTCCAGTCATCAGTTCAGCATCTTAACCTCTAAGCCACCGCAGTCCCTCTATCAACTTCTTAAGTGGTGGTAATTCACCATACTAGTTTATACCACTTGACTCTGGAAATAAATGACAGGATTCTGGCCTATGTATGTCTGAATGATTGGTCAGGCATTACCAGAGGTTTTGTAGGATTAGTTACTGCCAACCTTTTACATACCGAGTCATTGTCTCATGCCTGCAACTAGACTAGAGCCAGCCCAACCATCAGTACAATGAGGCACCTGCCTGCATTAGGCAATACTGTTGGTAATTTACTTTTTTACAGTACTCATGGTGCTTGGGATGGATATTGGGGCTGCCTTTGGATACCTCCCCTTTCACCTTGGGAGAATAACAGCCATGAAGAGGAATGCAGGGAGTTTGGGATGGGGAGTGGCAGATGAAAAGCAGTACCACCTACAGCATTTGGGAAAATTGCTATCTGGAAAGGAACAGAAAAAGGGAAAGAATTGGAATGGATTGCTGAAATTCTTAATTAGCTGTATGTCCTGTACTGTGTAGGTAAAGGTAAAGGTCACTCTTGCTCAAAAGCCAGTCATATCTGACTCTAGGGTTCAGTGCTCATCTCTGTTTATAGCCAAAGAGCCAGCACTGTCTGCAGACGTTTCCGTGGACACATGGCAGAGATGACTAGACACCGGAGTGCACAGAACACTGTTTAACTTCCCACTGAAGTGGTACCTAATTATCCAATTGCAATTTCTTGCTTTCGAACTGCTAGGTTGGCAGGAGCTGGAACAGAGATGGAAGTTCACTCTGTCATGCAGTACTTGGGTCTCGAACTGCTGACCTTCAAGTTGTCAAGTTCAGTATCTTAACCACTAAGCCACCGCAGTCCCTTCCTCAACTGTTCACTACTAAGGAATTATCAGCTCTTCTAGACAACTAATGCTACAGAATAAGCTTCAGTAAATGCAATATGCCTTATGATCAGAGACATCTAGGATAGCATGAAAATACAGATTCAATTTTGAGTGCCTCCAAGATGTACCTGTCATATATTTTAAATGTTATTTAGATACTCCACCCCAAATTAATAAGGGGGGAAATGCAATTAAACAAACTTGCATTATTATAGAATTCTTGAAGGACACCAAAACTTACCAGTTACAGGTGTCACTGTTATCCTGTAACCTTCTATTGCGTCAGAGGGCCTTGTCCATGACATGCGAACAGTATGTTCATCTACTATTGTAAAATTCAAGTCTGATGGTGGATTAACTGCAAAAGATTTACACCAAGCAAGAGTATATTTAAGAAGGTGAACAAATTGATTTCCAGTTTTTTAAAAAAATAATTAAAAAATGTTTTAAGCAAAGCTGTCTAAAATAATGTCTTTGCATAAATTTGTTTCCAACAAATATAAATATATGTTGTTGGCAAAGGAAGAATACAAGCTGATGGAATAAGACAAAACACATCAAAGAGAGTACGCATTACAGAGGACAGCACAAAACATTTGTTTCTTGAATTGCCAAGTCATTCAAGAATGACCAGCAAAATCAAGCAGAATAGAAAACACATTTGGATACATGTACAATGAGTTTACAGATAATAACTACATATGCAAACAATTCACATAACAATTAAAGGAATGTTTATCAACATGCTGGGTGCAATTTGTAAAAAGCATGCCAAATCACAACCTGCTTACAATATCATGAGATCATTTGATAATAAACACAATACTCCTTTAATAAGGCATCAAAGAATTAATCTTTCTTTGAGGTAGTCTCTCTGCACACTTATCATTTTAGTGATTTTCCCTTCTTCTTCTTTTTTACAAAGACGCATGGCAGAGAAAAAGAGGAAGATGTATTTGATAATGCAGGAAAAAATTTGAGTGATTTGTTGCTCAATTTATATTGTGCACATATTATGTATATGTATTTAGTTTGTTTTTGGACTTACCCCTTAATTCACCCAAAAAGTGGATTATTTTATACATGTTTACACATAAAATTGAGAATCAAGGGGTTAACAAATTATAAATTATTTTCCAACACATCTGAATTATTACAAAAAAACATGGTGTGTGTGTTTTTAAATAAAGCCCCCATACTTTCTGGCCATTTACACCACTTTACTGTACTATTCCTAAGGTGTAAACTATAATTTAACATTAGACTGTTCGCTTTGCAGCAGGTGTACCCATACTAAGGAGTGGCATTTTAATCCAAAATGCCAGTATGGTGTTTCACACAACAATGGTTAATTATGGAAAGACAACATCAAGGTATATTTATAGACATTTATTTATAGAATGCACAAGGAAGGAGGGAACACAAGAGAGAGGGCATCAGTGATCTGGACAAATGATTGCAAATAAATGTGTGGGAGCTAGTGAGAAGATGAATCGAACAGAAAGGAAGTTTACATACACTATCTTGCAGCATCATGCATGTAGGTAAATATATATATATGAAAAGTCAATTTGATGATTATGTTTACTTTTGTTTAGCTTCCCACAAACACAAAAGCTTCCATGTACGAGAATCATTGTGCAAAGACGTTTCATAAAAATATTTTATAATGATATTCTCGTGTTAAACCGTTCATGCTGAGTCATGCAGTATCTGGCCGATTCACTGTCAGTGCATGGTGGGCGTATTATAAATAACTATTTCAACAGATTTAACAAAGGCAAATGAGTTTTCAGCCATGCTTTCCTTAATGCTTCAGATTGTTTGGAAAGCATTGGGGGATGAGCCATATCTTGCGATTTTCTTGGAAAAGGTCAAATTTTTGCTTTAGTCTTTCATTCAAAAACAAAAAAAATAGAACTTAAGAGTGGATCTTTGGGAAATCAGTTGTGGAATATTAACTAGATCCAGATAATCCACTCAACATCTAAATCGGTGTAGTACTATTGACTTCAAAAGCACTTCAACAGAATGCACTGCAAGCAATTCAATCAAAATGTATATAAAATCTTGATACCACTGCAAGTGAGAGAGGTTGTGGATTAAAATAGATATTACACATATTTTAATATATGGTCATTTCCAATGAAAATGGGATAATACGGCTTTCTGCTATTGCTAATAGTAGTGCTAGAAAAAATGTTATTTTTTCCTATTATCCATACACAGGCAGTGAGATTAGAATATTAATGTGCATGCACAATTGAACTCTCCATTCTAGTTGAAGCAGTCAATGATCTGCAATCAGAACTTAAGCACATAGGTAGGTATCCACATCATGCAATAGATGTTAATAACAAAACACAGAAACATTAACAGAGAATACCATTATAAAATATTATTTCCAAAGCAATGGCTCAGGACAAATTTAATGCAAAGGCAGAGACAACTGACCTGAGCATGCTCTTTTTTAAAAATAAATAAATGAGTACATGGGGGAAAAATAACACTACCAACCTTGGAGGTAAATTGACCTGAAGCAGCAGAGGCCTTAGGCTGTAACTGCTGAAGGACAGCAGCAGCCCACCTTGATGATATCCAATGGCCGGATTCCAGATCAACTGAAAAAACTAACTGTGGGTAAAAATCTTTAACATTTCGAAGGATGGTTATCTGCTTTATGAAAACCCAGATGTGTCACTATGCATTTTTAAATATATATATATATATATATATAATTCAAACAGTACTTTTAGGTTACATATCAGATGGTTATAGGGAAGAAATTTAATGCTGTAAGTGTGATTTGCACCATGGGGTCAAACCAAATATTAAAAGAGATTTGTATTCCCTGTAATTAGCCCACTTTCCTCCCAGAATACAACTAATTTCAAATTAAGGCCAATCCAGTGGTGGGATTCAGCAGGTTCACTCCAGTTCACCAGAACCCGTAGCAGAAATTCCAGCTGGCCCCGCCCATCCAAGTTTTGAAATAAAGCAGTCCTAATTTGGGTGCAATGCAGGGCTTTCCCCCTGGCCATGCCCACCATACCATGCTCACAGAGTAGGTAGTAAAAAAAATGAATTCCACCACTGGGCCAATCTTGCCTTCCAATTACCAATCACATGACAAATAATGCCGGAATGTAAGAAAGGGAGGCGAAGGAAAATATGAGTGTGATGAACAGGATTCTTTCACTGCTTGGGGAGGCATAACTTTCAAATATGATCTAACTGTATCACTAGTTTGACCCATAGTCATAACATAGCAAGTGTTCTTATGTATAATTACAAAGAGGTAATTTTGAGTTTGATAATCTACATCAGGGGTTTGCAACCTGCAGCCCGTGGGCCAAACCTGGCCCATGACAACATTTCATGTGGCCCACGTCATCGTCACCGCCACCAGAAGCAGAAGTGGACACATTTATGACAGCCGTAAATGTACCCGCGGCTGTCGTAAACAGATAAACACTGCCATAAAACGCATCTGCAGCTATCATCAACACATTTTACAGCAGTGTTTACGGTGGTGGGAACCACCAGTCCTCAGCTGTCTGAGGGGGTGTGGTCAGGCCCACAACACAAAAAGGTTGAGAAGCCCTGATCTACATTCTGTGAGACTTCCTTCCATGTTGTGGGCCTACCTCTGGAGCATATTTCTATTCAACATGTGAAAAGAATGTAGGCAAAAGACAACCTTTTTGATTTCAGACTTGTTGGTGAGTTAAGTAACTCCCTGTTTCACAGAAAAAGGCATACCAAGATCCAAACAACCATGCAACTAGCTTTGTGCATCCAAGACTAGGAGGTTTCTGTTTCTCAAACAGCATCCCCAGATTCATCATACCAAGCTGCTTTTGAAACTGTTCCTGAAGCAGTTTGTGATGTGATACTGTGGTCTGTTGTGTTCAGAAAGTAAGTTTTAAAACTTTTAAAACTTCAAAATTCCATCTTGCATGCACAAGCTCTTGGTCATGCATCAGGTAGTTATTTGGATCTAATCCTGTTTTTCTAACAAAAGTAACATGGATTTATATTTTTAAAAAGTAAATTCCAGAGGAAAAAATACCAAAAGTACATCAATAACATATAACACTTTAAAAGTCAGTTGTGTACATTTTCCCCCCTCATATCCATGAGAATTCCCATCTTCTCCTGTGTGCCTGTATTGGTTATTTTAGATCTTGCCAAAAATTTGGCTGAGAGGGGCATCTACTCTGAAATTTAAATAAAAAATCTGGGGGTTTTGCTGATGATTTCAACTGCTGATGTAGACTTTGTAGTTGATACATTATGTATGTACTCTGTAATGAAATTTTTTATACCAGACTATAAGATATGTCATGAATGAGTCCATAGGTGGTGGTGGTGTTATCATTGTTATTATATACCATCCTTTTGGCCAATAGATAGTTTCTTGGTACCTTAACAGACAGTACCATACCCATACCAAGAACTCATATGGGAACTATGTTATCTTCCTGCTATAAAAAATGTCAATACATATCCATTTCCTGCAGTTGTTCGCAGCTGCTATAGCTGGTGAGGTAAGTTGACAATCACAGACTCTCTGTCAGGTTGTCTATTGATGATATTGGCAATGAAAAATAAAACAAATAAAACAGACCACATTTAGACCACATTCTGGCTAGTAAATCTGCTTTTGTGAATATCTAATGAGACAGAAGAACGATAGTTGGAGAGGAACAAACATTATTCCTATGCCAGAAAAGAAATAATGTTCAGTGGATTGTACCTGTTGTGTATATCCTAAGTACTATGGGGAGAGGGGAATCCTATGGAAATCAGTGGTGCGCATAAACAATATAACATGCTTAAGGTTGGCCTCTCATGGTAATTTTTGTCTGACATACATACATACATACATACATACATACATACATACATACATACATACATACATACATACGAGTTGTAGGCAGATTTAATTTCTTATGAGATTTCATAGATTACAATTCATTCTCTCAAACACAAGAATAGATTTGTATGTGAGTAAATGGATTGTAATCAACACTCCTCACTTTGAAATATACCCATTACCCTTCAAGATGCCACAACTCTCCCACTTTTATTATACATTCTTGTGGCGGGGGGGGGGGGGACACTAACACTAAAAACTTAAACTTTTATATGAAGAATGTCTTCATCCTGAATTTCATGAATGAAAGCCCAGAAGACTAATGAAAATGATCAGCAAGACCATTGTATTTGTAAGAACTAAATTAGATGGCAGAGTAGTATAATCAATCAGTAGTACTTTAGATATGCATAATCATAAAGAATACTGTGTATTGAAAAGCAACAAAGAGAATGAACAAGAAAAAAACCTAGCTAAACCACAGACCATAAGTGGTGGTCTTTAGGGAAACTTTCCAAGTTTATCTTCCCAGTGTCTCGGACAAAGACCAGACAAAACAGGGACAGTGGTAGTGGCACCAAGACTATGATATATTGTGACAATATATTTCACAAATAAAGGGAGAAAATGAAAATAGGACAGCATGATAGATCATGAGTTTAAAGGAGGATTAATATGGAGAAACATGGAGAAAGAAATGGCCCATTTGAAACTCACAGATGGTGAATAAAGTCCAGAATATTTGAGGATTTTTTAAAGGTACTGAGTAAAATTTATAGCCCAAAATATTCACATGGCTATCTACTGTCAATAAAAGAAAGTGAAATTCTTCTGGCCTCTTCATTACAAGTGTTTATCAGTTTTGCTGCCATTTAACTCTAATAGTTTCCTTCAAGAATTACAGAAGTACAGCTTCCATAGTCAAAGCAATGCTCTTAAGCCAGTTTAATTCTATAGCATAGACCAGGGTTCCTCAAACTTGGCTCTCCAGGTGTTCTTGGACTTCAATTCCCAGAAGCCTTGATCAGCATGTTATTGACTTGGGCTTCTGGGAATTGAGCTCCAAGAACACCAGGACAGCCAAATTTGAGGAACTCTGGCATAGACCAATATTTCCCAACCTTGGGTCCCCAAATGTTCTTGGACTAAAACTCCCACACTATTGCTTTTTGCTGGACAAGATTTCTGGGAGCTGTAATCCAAAAACATATGGAGCTGCAAGGTTGGGAACCACTGGGATAGACAAACCGCAGCAAAACAAGGGCTACTGTGTTTCCTTTCCAGCCTGTAATAACAGTAGGGCCAAATTTGAAATTGATAAACACTAGAGAGTTCAGATTAACTGTTCCTTTTAAAGCCAAGCCACTACTCTGACCTTTGTCTCACTGATTTTAGTAGTGACTTGGGAACTGTGCTGCAAACAACCACCAGGGCAAGAAAGACATTTGAGAGTATGTGTAGACCAGGCTTTCTCAAGGTTTTCAGGTTGCGGGCCTGACCATGCCTCCTGGACTGCTGATCAGGCCGGTCATGTGGTTTCTCCCACCCAGAAGTGTAAATAAAATGTGCAGCACACATGCACAGAAAGCGTTTTAATTCCACTTCCGGGATTGGCGAGGGTGTTTGGGGCCCGATGAATTGGCATTGGGGGCCGGGTTTGGCCTGCAGGCCGTAGGTTGAGACTGCCTGGTGTAGACCTTCTATCTGCAGTATTTAACAGAAGCTAATTCATTTTCTCTTTTCAGACAAGAAACAAAACATTTTTTAAAAAGCCAAAAACATTGTGGTTGCTTTAGGGATTCAAAGTGTCTCAGAGCAGTGTTACATTTGATGGCATAAAGGTTACAGTCTCAACTATTGATCAACAAAACTGAAAGAACAATTGCAGCGTGGTGTGTGATGGAGGGATGGGTATCAGACATAGGAAAAGAGACAGAGGTTGGATTCTGAACAATGGCACAAGGATTACAAATCATCAGTAGAAGAAGATCAGTCTACTCTCGTGGGGGGGGAAATTGCAATAGTTTTGAGTATGCCAGAGAAGGGTTTCCACTCGTTAATTGGAACCATTGTTTCTTCCCATGGTGGTCCCACATAAAGGAATCATGAGAACGGCCTCCTCCACCCACCCACTCACCACCCACCTTTTTACTTCCAAACAAAACACACAGGCAGCCAGATTCTGTTGGAGTACTTTATTTTATAATTGGCTTAACAAGGAAGAAAAAAAATGTAACCCACACATGTGTCTGTAATGTGCTCAAAGTACAAAGCAAAGCAATTAAGCACCAGGAAGGTGTATGAAAGTGCTCCAGGGGTTCTCCTGCTCATTAAGGAGAAATTTCAAGTCTGCACAGATGTCTTCTTTCTCCCTGAGCCCTCGGCTTCCAGCAGGGAGGGAGGGGAGAGAGGGAAGGAGAGAAAGAAAGGGGGCCCAGAGGGCCGTCCCTCAGGGCAAGTGACATCCAGTGTGGACAGCACACCAGAAAGACGACAAAGAAGAGGATGGAGAAGAACTCTCCAGCTGGAAACAAACAAACCACAAAAAGAAAGCAGAAGGAAAGAAAGGGATGTAGTCAAAGCAGGTCACACTGAGAAACTGTTGTGGGTTTTTTTTTAAATCTAATTCTGCACCATCACTTTTCAAGGAGTAAGGGAAAAATAAGGTTTACCTTCAGCCTGCGCTGCACAGAAGAGAAGAGTCATACACAAGGCAGCAACAGCTGCCGCAGAGAGCCTTATCTTCATGGCTGTCGTCTTAAATCACAACCACATGGATGAATCTGTGAGAAGGAAAGGAAGAGACATGGAATCAGCACCGATTACCAAAAACAAACACAAAAATTCCAGATGGAAAGGAGAGTAGGATTCCTGTCCCTCCACACTACCTGCCCATACATTCCTCTGCCCTAATGTAAGAGTGGAAAGGAATTACCTTGGATGCAATACAAGAATGTTTGCCCAATACCTGCATACAGGTATCAGCCTCGAGAGAATGGAGGACTGTTTGCAGCACGGCTGCTTGGCAATAAGAATGTGTTATATGGTGTTGGTACTGTGTTGGTGTGATATTTTGAACTGTAACTTGATATTGTAATCTGATTTGATATCGTGTTTTGTTTCTTGGATTGAATTTTGTATATTGTATTGCTATGTATATTGTATTGCTACCTGCTTTATATATTGTTGATTTATGTTGTAATTTCTGTGAGCCGCCCTGAGTCAGCGAACGCTGAGTGGACGGTATACAAATCGAATAAATCAATCAATCAAATCAAACTGGCCATGGTCCCTAAATTATTATCATTATGGCATTATGGCATGCTAGCCTAAACAGACAATGATGATACCTTTCAAACAAACATCTTTAAAGCCATTATGGATGAGAGAGAGGTAGTTATCAGATAGATTTCCTGCAAGGGGAAAGACAGACAGAGAACAATATATGAATAACGTGGTATCTTAAGGAGCATATGGCCACTGGTAAGGGAATTTAGCAACTATGAATACTGAAAATTCCTTTTCTTTGGAATTTCAGGGGTTATTGTTTGTTTTCTTCTTTCTCCCCTTTCCTACCAATAGCTTTACCAGCAAAAGATTGGGTAAAAAACCTAAAGAAAATGTGTTTCAATTCACAAACTGACGCAAAATGTCCAAGGAAGCTGAAATGCAGTTATTAATTGACTTTTCTAGATGTGCGTAAGATTTTTTTAATAAAAAAACAACTCATACAAGTGTATTTAATGTGCATTCTTGACTTCCACCCCTGCACACTAAAGTATGTGACCAAGGAAGCTGGGTGGAATATCATCTTTCCCATCCTTTCAAGTTCAAAGGAAATCCAGCAGCTAAATCTGAGCTTCAATGATGACTAATTCAGATATTTCTTGTCCTTTTCTCCCCCCATCCCTTTTCTATACTGAATCAAGTCTACTGTCTTATTCAACTGGGATTAAACTTGGCTCTTTTTTCACAACTGCTGAAGCACTTACATTACAGATGACATCAGATGTCTCAAAGTGGTTTGGAAACTGTAATAAATAATTTAGTAAGCAGTCTTCTTACAAATAGAGCAGCTCCCCATTCTCTGTCTCCCCACCCATAAGGTCTGGAACAAATCAGACACAAGGGAATCTAAGGTGCCAGTGAAACTTGATGCCCAAGTCCAGTACACCCCTGATACGCTACCCAGGTCATTTTGTCCAAGTGCAATTACAGCAAAGAGAGAAGAGTTCTGGAGTGTAAGGTGGAAAGTGAACAGAGAGAGATCATTGGACTGAAAGAAACACATATTTTGGGGTGCAAATCTTGAAACCAGTTTATTTGGAACAATCTTACTAAACTCTCTCAGTCATTCCAGAAGAGCTAATTACCAAACCCCACTCACTAGGCCAGGAGTTCTCAACCTTTTTAAGCCAGGGGCTGGGTCACGCTCCCTCAGACAGCTTCGGGGGCCGGATGGCCATTTTGCCCTTCCTCCACCACATGGCACTTCCCGGTGTGGTGGAGGTAGTGGGGGGCCACATGAAATGGTGCCAAGGGCCACATCCAGCCCACGGGCCGTAGGTTGAAAATCCCTGCACTAGACAATGCACAAAATGTATGCCTTAGAAATTTAGGAAAATTAATATAAAACAAAGTTCAGGGTCCCTTAAAATCTCAGGTTTCATTTGTGGTCTGCTAAAGTCTCCTAAAGCTGTCAAGTACATCTTTTTGACTCCAGAATATACAGAGCTCTTTATGCATCAATCCACTATTTCTCTAATCTAGACATTGCCTAGTATCACATATTTATACACTGCTTTATACATACAGTATTACAAATGGGCAGTAAAACGAAAAGATGTATTTTGGCACCAAGAAAGCCTTGCTAGTTTCTGCTCCTAGAACTGTATGGGTGGGTTTAAAAATCTACTTACTCAAGATTTTTTGGCATTAATCCAATACGAACTTGAACACCTTTAATCCCATTTGATTAATACTGTAAACCAATTCATACTCATTTGGGGGGGGGGAACGTTCATTCTTATCAGTGAGCTTTATGTCTTAATAAACACAAATAGAGACCATCTGACAATGTATGTAACTTTGCATTGGACTGTGGCCTTTCTACTGGAAAATTCTTTGGGAATGATAGAAGAAGCAATAGCAACAGAAATTATAGTTATATACCAAATAACTGGGCAGAACCACATGACTCTCTATCACTTGGCCAAGAGCAACCATGGCCTCTGTGGAAACTTTTAAATAGACTGCATGGAGGGGTAGCAAGATCAAGGGCTAATTGGAGACAGTGGGGTTTCCCTAGAGATGACAGCCTGTGTAAATGCAGAGAAATACAAACTATCTCCCATATGATACAATGCGCACAATGCCCCTCAATGTGCACTGAGGAGGACCTCATGTTGGCAAGAGGAAATGCTGTTAATATGGCCCGATGTTGAGCAGATGTCGTCAAGCCCTTTTTAATTCTATTTTGTTTTTAGATGTGTTAATTTTAGCTTTATAATTATATATGCTGGTGGTTCATCTGACATGAATAAAGAAAGAAAGTTTTATATACCACCCAATAGTGCTTAGTGCATTCTTTGGGTGGTTCCCAGGTTAATTAGCATTTTGCCCCCAACATGCTGGGTACTCATTTTTCCAAACCTGGAAGGATGGAAGGCTGAATCAAGCTTGATACCCATCAGGATTAGACTCACAATGTTTTGGCTGCGGTACAGCAGTTTAACCACTGTGCCACCAGAGGTTTTCTAAGGTAAAGGTCTCTCTCGCTCGAAAGCCTGTCATGTCCAACCCTAGGGTGCAGTGCTCATCTCCGGTTACAGCCAAAGAGCCAGCACCGTCTGCGTCTACAGACTTTTCTGCATCTGCAGACTTGGTCATGTGGCAGGTATGACAAAATGCCAAAGTGCTGTTACCGTTCCCGCCAAAGTGATACCTATGTATCTACTTGCAATTTCTTGCTTTCAAACTATTAGGTTGGCAGGAGTTGGGACAGAAGACGGGGTCTCACTTCATTGTGCAACACTCGGGTATCAAACTGCTGACCTGTCAACCTTGATCGTCAGACTCATACACTAAGGCACCATAGCCCATTGGGAATGATAGACAGCCGTATGTGTTTTTAACCATTTTACTGAGCATTGGATGGGGGTTTTTAAGGCTTCAGGATGTCCTCTTTTCTATCCTGAAGAAGTAAGCAGGAACCGATAAAAAGAGTATGGGAGACAGAAGTATAAAACAGTACCTAGCAAAGCTCCCCTAGACTATCAAACTGGCCTAAGTAGTGGGTAGGAGTCTTCAGTGTGCAAAAAAAAGTATCTTAGACATGCTCTGATTTTTTTCCCTCCTAGTTTTCTCAGCATTACTTTGGCTTCCAATGATTAAAGCACAGAGAAAGAATGCTCAAGTCATTAAGCAATAACCTTTTAATTACCAGAGGACTGCCAAGACCAAACCACAGAGAATGAAACAGCTGGCATATAAACCATTAGGCAATTAACAGCCCAAGGGAAGAGATCTTTCATCGCCACACCAAACTGACAAAACCTGATCATACTGCCTTCCTTCTTCATCTTCCAAGTCTAGGCCAGGCATGTAGCCATGGGGTGGCCAGGGTGGGCTTGGCCCACCCTGAGTTAGCACTTTGCCCACACTGGCAAAGTGCGGTTTCCCATAGGAATGCATAAAAAAGAGGCTTTGTTGCCCGCCCTGAAAAATATTCACCCACCCACATCTAGAATCCTGGCTATGGCCTTGCAGACATGGAAGTGCCAAAAGGAAGGCACCTTTGGGTGAGTTCATTCTGCAGTTCCTTTCGCCTGACCCTTCCTGATCCGTGCCCAATTGCAGAAACGCAAGCATCCCTTGGGTTTTTCTTTTCTTTTAATGACCATGTAATGAACTGCTTTTGTCAAGAGTCTGACGTCCAGACTTTTACACGGGAAAGACTCCCGCTTGGATATCAAAAAAAGCATGCCAGCCACGTTAATAATCCTTTCTGATCCCGACCGATCGTCCACCCATCCACAAGGGTTTAACTCTTGAGGCGCGGGAGGAAACCAGACCAAGTGAAAGGCACGGAGAGAAGCCCGGAGGCAGAAACTGCGCCGCAGCCTGGGGACGTTTTCTCCGAGCGCATCGCGCCACCTTTCGGCCAACAGCGGAATCGCCGGGCAAGCAGGAAAATCGCGCACTCCAGACCGTCTGGCCAGGTTATCCTGCTATCGCAGTGATGGCGAACCTTGGCACTCCAGCTGTCCTTGGACTTCAGTTCCCAGAAACTCTGATCAGTAGAGCCGCGGGCCGGATGAATCGCAGTAAACTCCTCCGTGTGGGTTCACGGGGGCTTGGGCTTCTGGGAATTGAAGTCCCAAGAACACCTGGAGTGCCAAGGTTGGCTATCACTGTGCTACAGTCATAGAGCAGGCCCGTGATGGCGAGCCTTGGCACTCCAGATGTTCTTGGACTTCAATTCCCAGAAGCCCAAGCCCCCGTGAATCCACACGGAGGAGTTTACTGCGATTCATCCGGCCCGCGCCGCCCTCATCGCTCCTGGAAGCGATTCATACGGGCCGGATGAATTGCAGTAAACCCCTTTGTGTGGATTCACAGGGTGCTTGGGTTTCTGGAAATTGGAGTCAAAGAACATCTGGAGTGCCAAGGTTCGCCATCACGGGAGTAGACCATACTGCCAACCATTCAATGCCCACCATCAGGCGGCTGTTAACTAATCTGACAACCCGGAGGACTGATAGCCTTGGGTGGCAGAGTCCACAGGGAAGGGCGATGGTCCCCAAGTGGGCTACGTCTCACTTGAATCCCTCTTGATGGAGGGCAGCAGCTTCATCAATCCTGGCCTGGGGTAGAGGAGGACCTTGTGTGCCAAGAGGGCTCAGGACCACAAAGTGACTCGAGGAACTGGATCAGTGGTATGGGTGCCATGCTGTGATATGGAAGGCCACTGCATTATATTGTCCCAGGACAATCTTCACAGCAGATCACCATGTTCATCGCTAATATTCGGAATCGGATACGGCACTCGAAGAAGGCAGACCGTCAACCAAATATTATTCCTCCTCCTCCTCCTCCTCCTCTCTCTCTCTCTCTCTGTCTCTCTCTCCCTCCCTCCGCTCACACCATCCTTGGGCAATCTATCTCACCGAATCTTTTTCCCTTACGGGGTAGCCCTGAAGGAAACGCTCGCCCTTCCCGGGCTTCGCACAGCCTCCCGACCCAAGAAGCGGATTGAGCCTTCGGTCTGCTCAGCGCAGAACTAAAGGAAAGGTGGCAGAGAAAGAGTTCCGACCGACCACAAAGACTTCGGGAGGGAGCCTACGCCCAAGGCACTGATGCCCTATTGAAGATCTGCCCCCCAGATTTATTTATTGAAGAATAAATAAATAAATATCAATTTATTTACTGAAGAATAAATAAATAAATTATTTAATTCAATTCAATTCAATTCAATTCACATATTTCTATAGCCGCCCTACTCACAAGGACTCTGGGCGGCTTACAATAGTTCAATCCCCCCAACAAAGATAAAAACCCCATAAATAAATAAATAAATAAATAAATCCAGCTTTCACTCGATTAGCACAGCAGGGGGGGGGGGGAATACTCCAGGCTAAAAATCCGTGGGATGATTACCCTCGGGGGGGGGGGGTGGCTCCTGAGGGGGATGAAGTCACGTCTAAAGAAGCCCAAACGATCGACCGACCCGGTCCTCCTTTTCCAAAGCTTCTCTCGAGATCCTAAAACGAGCTGCTGCGTGAACAGCGAGAGGGGTTGGGGCAGGCAGGGGAAATGCCCATAGAGAGGGATTTGTGTGCCTGTGAATAAAGCAACGCAATCCCACTTCTGTACAGCGCCCCATGGCGCTTGGTGCAGCCTCTCTTCTCTGGGCGGTTCACAAGATAATTAGCTTTTTTTCTCTCTCTCAACATGTTGGGTCCTCATTTTACCGACCTCGGAAGAATGGAAAAGGCTGAGTCCACCATGGCCAGGCTCGAACTCACAACGTTCTGGTTGCAGTACAGCAGGTTAACCACTGCGCCACCAGGGCTCAGTAAATACATTTATAGATTCACATTTATATACAATACATTATATCTATATCTATGTGTGTACACACACACACACACACTGTATATATATCACGTCCTAATGGGAAGCCCCCTCTTTCCTCTCCCCCCACCCGCGTTACACAAACTTCGTTAGTTTTACACACACACACACCCCGAAACCGTGTCTTCTTTCTGGGTCTTGCAGGGCACGCAAGACAAAGTCACTAGTGAGTCCCCCAAGGACCACCTCCGACTCCCCGGAGGTCATGGGACAGCGGTGGCTCGGTGGTTAAGAAGCTCGCCTTGTTAGCTGGAAGGCCGGCCAGTCGGCAGTTCGAGACCCAAGGACTGCCTGTCCCCGTCCCGGCTCCTGCCAACCTAGCAGATGTTGCAAAGTCGATCAAGAGAGACCACTTCGGTGGGTGGGGGGGGGGAGATCTTGAGGACATGAAAGGAGCCCCATCGGGGCATCCCCTGAGCGGAATTGTTCCTCCAGCAAAAAAAAAAAAAATCCATTACGACCCAGAGAACACCTTTGTGGGCTTCTGACATGGTACAGTGCAGGGTGGCTAACCTTGGCACTCCAGATCTTCCCGCACTTCAATCAGGGCCGTAGCCAGGGTGGGCTCGGCGCACCCTGAAGTAGCCTTTTGTCCACCCCTGGCAGAGCGTGGTTTCCCATAGGAATGCATTGGAAAGAGTTGATGCGTTGATGCTCATCCTGGGGGGGGGGGGGAGATATTCGCCCGTCCAGCTCTCGGATCCTGGCGATGGCCCTGACTTCGATTCCCAAAAGCCCTGATCCTCCTGTGTGCCCGACTTGGGCTTCTGGGAACTGAAGTCCAGGGAGCAGCTGGAGTGCCAAGGTTAGCCACCCTATTGTGATCCTCAGAGCCGCGCGTCTGCTCAAAATCCAAGCTCCCACCATCACCATCATCCGCCAGCAACCTCCGCGCGCGCCCTCCCAGCCCGAGATCCTGACCCAGCGGTGGCTCTGGCGGCAGCTCAGGTGTGAAGGGAGTAGCCCTCCTCCTCCTCCTCCTCCTCCTCCTCCTGCGAAGAGGGGATTCCCCCGGCTGGCTGCCTCCGCCTGCGCGCGCATATACAGACCTTGGGCTGGAGCGCTATTACTACAAGGCGAGGGCGACTGGACTGGTTGGCTGTGAAGGTGGAGGGCAGCTGCCTAGGTTGCCGCGGCCAGGTCTCTCGCTCCTCCGACTGGGAAGGCTCTCCTTCTCCAAGTGGGACTCGCCTCGCCTCGGCCGGGCTCCTTATGAGAGGGCTGCTCCCAATTCCCCCCCAACTTGCCTGCCTGCCTCCCTCTCTCCACCTCGAGCGGTTACGAAACGGCGGCGGGGAAAAGGTGGACAGCTGCCACCACCGAACGTTCGCTCGCTCTCTTCTCTCGCCCTCTTCTGCGGCTGCGCGCGCGCCTCGCTCCTTCCAGTCCCAGCGCAGGCAGGGTGAGAGTGAGGAGGGTGGCCAGAAGGGGGAGACTCGCGCATACCTCGCCGCATTCCTGAGGCGTGAGCAGGCCCGCGCGAGCCCAGCCACAGCGCGCGGGGTGTGTGTGTGTGTGTGTGCGCGCGCGCGCGCAGCTCCGGACCAGAGGAGCGGTGGGGGGGAGAGGAGGCAGGCTCACAGGGAGGGCAGTTCGACGCTCCGCTCCGGCGCCAAGCGGCAGCCGGCGCGCGGCAGTCCCTCGGCGGAGACCTTGGCCAAGTGGAAGCTTTCAGTCTTTTTTTTCCCTCTCTCTCTCTCTTCCAAATCCAGTTTATTAAAAAATATATAATAATAATAATCTCGTTTAGTAGTTCTCAGCCTTTCTCCAGGGTAGGAGGCGGGAGTGCCTTGCGACTTTGGCCCACCGCGAAAGGCCAGAAAGTGGCCTTTATATGGCCCGCGCGAGCCCAGCCATAGTTTGGATTTTCTTTTTCTTTTTCTTGGATGACACTTTTATTTTTATTTTTTTTTATAAAAAACCCAAATTCTCCTGGCCAGGAAAAAAAGAGGATGGGGGGGGGGGGGGGAGGAAGGCTTCAATGTCATTCCACATTGGCTAAAGTCGTCGTCTGCTTTCTGCAGGGCCGTAGCCAGGGGGTGGCCACGTATTGGTGAGCTGGATCCGGCCCCCATGCCAATTCATCTGGCCTACAAAGCCTTCGTCGCTCCCGTATGGGCACGGCGAGGGTTTCATGGCCAGATGAAATGGCATGGGGGGGGGGCTCGATCTGGCCTGTGGGCCATAGTGAGGGGCCATTCAACATTTACGTGATCCTCGAGGGGGGAGGGGTGTGTGCCATTTGAATTACGGAAAATTACGTGGGAGGTGGGGGTCAGGTCAAAGATAATCCATTTGGAGCTGTTGTAGTTTCGAAAAATGGCGCTTTTTAGGTTTGAAAATGATCTCTGGGAATTTTGATCCAATTTGAGATTATTGAATCCTCACCGATACGTTCTGAATTAGGCACCAATAGTGAAAAGCTCTCAAAATTAGAGTTTTGATACAAAAACTCTGGATTATGTAATTTTAAAGGGGGGGGAGTTGAAGCGAAAATTACGGTCGGATTACATTGGAGGGAGGGAGTCAATTTTTCCACAAAAAAAATGGATCACATAATTGTTGAATGGCCCCTGACAGGCCTCCTGAACCATGTGACTGGCCCATGGCCCGAAATGTGTGTGTGTGCGTGCGTGCGTGCGTGCATGCAGACAATGACTTTGGCCTCCCCCCCTTTTTTTTCCTGGCCAGGAGAATTTGTTTTTTTAAAAAAAATAAAAGTGTCATCCAAGAAAAAAATATCCAAAGCAGTAGCTGCGTTAGTCTTTCTCAATCTATTGGCACAACCAAAGAGGAGAGAAACAAAAAGGAGCAGTTTGAAGACTAACAGATTTATTTCACGGTGGGGAGGGACACACACACACACCGCCCACGTGTATTTCACACCGAAGGGTCTGCGACTGCTTTCTGGAAACTGCAGTCTTAAGAGCCTGAGGAGAACTGAAAACGTGCCAGCGCGCAGTTTGGCACAAACCCACATTGTTGTTGTTTTAAATCCTATCCCATTCTGGAAGGGGGGGGGGGGGGAGTGAAAGGAAGGCTCCCAGTTTTCCAGGATTATAAAGCGAGGGTGAAAAGCCCCCTCACTCGTGCGAATCCGGTAAACAACAGTCCTGTTGAGGGGGGCGAGATTACATTATTTGGGGGTGGGGAAGTCGCCATAGGCTGTAGATTATAAATGAGGTAAATTTCCTCTTCTGGACTGCAGTGGCTCAAGTGGTTAAGACACTGACTGGAAGGCAGGGAGGTCAGCAGTTCGATTCCCGAGTACTGCAGGTCAGAATGAGCTCCCGTCTTTGTCCCAGCTCCTGCCAACCTAGCAGTTCGAAAGCAAGACATTGCAAGTAGATAAATAGGGACCACTTTGGTGGGAAGGTAACAATGTTCCGTGCACTCTGGTGTCTAGTTGTGCCTGCCACATGACCACGGAAACGTCTGCAGACACAGACAACGCTGGCTCTTCGGCCTTGAAACAGAGATGAGCACTGCACCCTAGAGTCGGATACGGCTGGCTTTCGAGCAAGAGAAACCTTTACCTTTATTAAATTTCCTCTTAAAATCTGAGGATCTCTGCTCACCTTCCCGTTCGCCCCTTTCACACGTCCTCCTCCGCTTTCACCAGTGAAAGGGGGCAAGAGTGGGGCTGCCACTTTTATTTGGACAAAAGCAACAAAAGAGTTGTGGGAACCTTTTAACACCTTCTCTCAGGTACCTTAGCCTTGGGCGACATTTATTTTTATTTTTATTTTTTGCCAATTCCTCCTGCATAGTCTGGCCAGGTTATTCTGCTAAGCCTGGGATTCTCAACCTGTGGCCCATGGGCCGGATGTGACCCTCAGCACCATGTCATGTGACACCCCACACACACACACACACACACACACACTGCTTCCACTACACCAGGAAGTGCCATGTGGTGGAGGAAGGGCAAAATGGCCATCCGACCCCAGAAGCTGTCTGAGGGAGCATGACCCGGCCCCCGGCTTTAAAAGGCTGAGAACTCCTGTGCTATGGTAATAAAGTAGACCATACTGTCAGCGACTCAACGCCAATCATCAGGCAGGGGTTAACTAACCTGACCACTCTAAGAACTAATGGGCCTTGGGTGGCAAAATCCACAGGGAAGGGTGGTGGTCCCCAAGTGTATTAAATCCCTCTTGAATCCTTCTTGATGGAGGGCAGCAGCTTCATCAATCCTGGCCTGGGGATGATGAGGACTTTGTGTGTCAAAAGGGCTCAGGACCGAAAAGTTACTCTCGTTACTGGATCAGTAGGATGGGTGTCATGCTGCGATGCAGAAGGCAAATGGAAGACTACTGCATTATATTATCCCCAGGACAATCTTCATGACTGATCACCAGAAGGATAGCCAGTATTTGACCACTTCAAAAACTGCATGCACACCCAAAAGGTATCCTTTGGAGAGTTTCCTCCTGCGGGGGGCGCCCTGGAAGCTAAACGCTCACAGCGGGGCATCATCCTTCGATCCTTACACTAGGATGGGAGCGCAGGAGCGACACCTGGCTGCCAAAAGCCCAGCCTCGATCAGCCCCACGGAAGGTGGGTGGCACGTGGCCCCACCTGCCCCAAAAGGGCCAAAAAGAGCCACCCGGAGATGACTTTCAGCCACTGGCTGGAAGGTGAGAAGAGAAGGACGGAGATCCTGACGTGTCTGCTCCTTCAAGAGCAAGGGTGCCCAGACTTTCCGGCCATGGGCTGGTCACGTGGTTCAGGTGGTAGTCACTACGGCCTGTGGGCCGGATCCAGGCCCCAATACTAATTCATCCAGCCCATGAAGCCCTCGTCCCTCCCAGAAGCGAAAGTAAAATGCGCCCATATGGGTGTGTTTTTTACTTCCGCTTCCAGGAGCGACGAGGGCTTCATGGGCCGAATGAATTGACATGGGGTGGATCCGGCCCACAGGCCATAGTTTCTGCACCCCTGGTCAAGAGCATCCAGGCCATTCCTCAGAGCACCACTGATGGTTTTTTTAAAAAACATCAGCAGCCAGAGAAGGGGGAATTCCCTCCACAGCCGAGCAGCAGAAGAGCCAAAGGTTTCGTCCACATGCGAAGCAGCCAAAGCCAAAGCCGACACACCCACGCACGGCATTCCTCGCAAAGTGAACAGCCCGTCTTTTCTCCTTCCAAGGAGCCATTAAAATCGAGGGGCGGCTCAGCTGAAGAGACGTGTTGCTAAATGTGGAAGAAGAGCACGAAGACACCGCTACCCTCAGAGGAATAAAATGTGCAGAACGGGAGGACCAAGGGAACATTGCCTGGTCCTATATAACCAGAAACTCTTCCACTCCCATCTCAAGGGTAAGAAAAGGGGGAGAAAGGCACTTTCAATTCACACCAAAAACTGCATCCTCAAACCATATGTCATTTGTCCCGGAGATAACAAGCTGAAAAGCCAACCTGACCTTTTGGGTGTAATGGGATCCCCGTGTTATCCCCATCAACTCCAGGTATTGCCATTGAAGACTCCAGCCAGCATCCATGGTGGACCATCAGTCTTGACTCCAGATAAAGCAGCTTGCTGTCTGCTTTTCACCTCACTAAACACTTATTTGTTGGGAAAGCTTCCTTCCTTCCACATCTTGAGGGAATCCATTTCCAAGTGATTTATGTATTTGGAAAGTGATTTTCTCCCGCTCTGCAGTTAATTGTCTTTGTAAGACTTTTGTCACTCTGCCATACACATCTCAGTATCAATGGAAACTTTTCAAACTAAGTCAATGCCCTGGAACAAGATCTAGATCAGGGATTCTCAACCTGCAGCCCGCAGGCTAGATGTGGCCCATGGCACCATTTCATGTGGCCCACCACCACCTCCACCACACCATGTGGTAGAGGAACGGCAAAATGGCCATCCCCCCCCACCAAGCTGTCTGAGGGAGCGTGACCCGGCCCCTGGCTTTAAAAGGTTGAGACCTCCTGATCTAGATTCAGAAAGAGAAAGAACACTTTGCTCACTCAGTCGTTTACTGTGAGATTAGATTCAGGGTGCACTTTACTACAGCTATTACTTTTCATGGTAGGAAAGTACTACACAGTGTAGGAAAGCACAAAATACGAAATGGGCACTACAGTGTTGTGTCAGAATGTCAAAGAGTATAATGAATAACGGCCTACTTTCTGTACACATCAACCATAAGCTGCTGCAACTTAGCCCATCCAGAGCAGAAAGATGATGGTGCAACCTGGTATAGACAACAAAGCCTTTCTGGCGCTTTAGGTGACAGTCTCATGTAAGACAAGCATTGGAGATCAACACAAAACTCTGTACAGTACATAATACATTTCCCATAGTGGCCAAACAGAAGTCTACAGAAGTTTCACTAGTAAGAAACATGTGCAACAGCATTTTCCTATTGATTCCCAGCAACTAATTGAGATATGGATGTTGCTTGATATTGGAGGTATAAATTGCCATCAAGATTAAAAGCCACTGTAGTGTTCAGCCTGTCCCTAGGCTATGCTGCTTTCAAATTGCAGGCACGGACTTAGAGTCAATTAATGCTGCAAAGGTAATAACAATTTTATATGGTTGTTGTCTTCTTCAAGTGTGCTTCTATTCACTTTATTCTTTCACGGAGCAATACAATGGGACAGCATTATCTTCTCGTTATAATTGCTCCCTTACCTTGAGAGGTACATGAGCCTTCCATATGATTTTTGTTCCCTAGACTAGAGATGTTCAGACAGATAAGCCTCCACTGACAACCTGAAAGGCTACAGGCCAGAAGGAGATAGCCATACAGAGTGTAGTAGACTAAGACTATAGAATCCAGAGTCTCAAATAACCTACCTATACAACTGACTCCAAGCACACAACAGCAAAAGTCCTCCAAAGGATGGAGGCAGAGTAAGCAGATCAGTCATGGAAAGTCACTGGGGAGGGTGTCATGGGTAAAAACCAGCACACTTTGAAAGCCCTAATAGTGTTCCCATCAATTGGAACTGGCTTGAAGGCATACAAGAGGAGTTCTCAACCTTATAATGCCGGGGACCGGGTCACGCTCCCTCAGACAGTTTTGGGGGCGAAACAGTTATTTTGCCCTTCCTCCACCACATGGTACTTCCTGGTGTGGTGGAGACAGTGGGGACACACACACAAAATGGTGCTGTGGGCAGCATGCGGCCCACGGGCCACAGGTTGAGAATCCCTGGCATATAACATTCATACAGCTACTGCCAGAAGGGCACCCCACTCCCCCGACCCTGTGGGGTGGCTTGCCACAGTGATCATCAATCCCTCCAGCTACAGAAAAGGAAAAAAAAAAAGGGGGGGGGGGACTCAGCAGGATAGTAAAGGCAAACTCCACACCACCATCAACACCCGTGCTTCCCAAAACTCTTGGCAGCCTTCCTGCCCAGCCCCAGTGACTTTCCCTGCCCCACCTCAGTGGGGAGCTGTTCCCACCAACCAGCACAAGGGCCCCTTTCCTGCCTCTATCGGACAGAAGTGAGAGCCCCGGCCCTAGCTTGGCTGGGGCTGCGCCTCATTTCTCACGGGGCGAGAGGGGGGATATGTGTGTGTGTGTGTGCAAACCACGGTGGAAATTCAGAGCCACTAGAAGTAAGCGAGAGAGAGGAGTAGGAGTAGACGGCGCAGGGTGTGGTGATGAGAAAGGTAAAGGTCGCCCTTGCTCGAAAGAAAGCCAGTCGTATCCGACTCTAGGGTTCAAAGCCAGTCGTATCCGACTCTAGGGTTCAGTGCTCATCTCTGTTTCAAAGCCGAAGAGCCAGCGCTGTCTGCTTCTGCAGACGTTTCCGGGCCGGGGTGGTCACATGTGGCAGGCATGACTAGACACCGGAGCGCACGGAACGCTGTCTACCCGAAGTGGTCCCTATTGATCTACTTGCAATTCCTTGCTTTCAAAGCGCTAGGTTGGCAGGAGCTGGGACAAAGACGGGAGCTCGTTCCGTCCTGCAGTACTCGGGAATCGAACTGCTGACCTCCCCGCCTTCCCGTCAGCGTCTTAGCCACTTGAGCCACCGCAGCCTAAGATGCCACTTTTTAACTTTTGCCTTTAGTGTGCTCATTTAATACAGCTGTGCGCAGCTGGCCTTTCAGAACCCCCTACCTGAACTTGTGAAGAGGAGACACGTGGATGGGTGGGTTAATTCCTCCTAACTTCTTCGGAGGAAGGAGAAATGTTCCAGAAAGTTTTATCAGAGGTGGAGCACTTGCAATTTCTTGCTTTCCGAGCTGCTAGGTTGGCAGGAGCCGGGAGGGAGACGGGCGCTCACTCCGCCGTGCAGTACCCGGGACTCGAACTCCTCACCTTCCTTCCAGCCAGCGAGCCCAGCGTCTTAACCTCTCGAGCCACCGCGAAGAAAGGTCCCACGTCCTGGCGAGGGGAGCCGCGTCGGCGTCCTGGCTGCTGTGGCACCTGAAGGCTAGTACCGGCCCCCTGGCATCCTCTGGGCCCGTCGCTCTTTGGCCGGCGCGGGAGAAGCCGAGCCCCTGGTTTAGGCGACCCAAAGATATCCCCGCGAATCCGCGACGCTGCTCGGTCCGAGGGCGCGCTCGGGAAGCCGGGCTCGGTCTTTGCGCGCCGAAGGGCTCCTAGGCTAGGCTTAAACCGGGGACGCCCTTGCGTTTTTAATCCCGTCCCGTCCCGCCGCTCCTTAATCCTGCTCTGCGGCGGGACACGAGCCAGCCAGGTTCATTTCTTGTCCAACAGCGCGACCTAGCGGCCCGTGTTGCTATTGCCGCTGCAATAGTTTTAGGTAGCGGTGGTTATTCTTGGCATTACAATCCCACCCACCCCTCGGGTACACGCGATGCTACGAATAGAGCAGAGCTAGTAGTTTAGAAGTTGAGACCCTGAACTGTTTTTATATCTATCTATCTATCTATCTATCTATCTATCTATCTATCTATCTATCTATCTATCTATCTATCTATCTATCTATCTATCTATCTATCTATCTATCTATCTATCTATCTATCTAGATAGATAGATAGATAGATAGATAAAGATAGATAGATAGATAGATAGATAGATAGATATAGATATACATAGATATAGATATAGTTATATAGATATATAGATATACATACATACACAGTAATACCTCATACAAAGTCCACTTCATACAACATCGAATCCAAACAACATCGCCTAATTCCTTGGAAAAAGTTGCCTCATACAAAGTCGCTGCGACTTTGTATGAGGCATTGGAGTTTTCCCCAGGTTGCATTGTGCCTGGGCAGGACGCATGCATGCATTGCTCTTGTGGGTTTTGCATGAAGTGAAGTGTGTTTAGGAGTGGTTTTGAGAGTGATTTTGGATTTTTTTGACTTTTTGTCAGAATTTTTAGAAGCATTCCTGGGATTTTTGTGGCATTCTTCAGGTTTGTCCCCTAAAATCAGGGTTGTTTGACATGTTTTTGTAATGTATTTAGCCTTTAGACAATGATTCCTTAAAGTTCTGTCAGCTTCCTGTCTGTTTCCTTGACCTTGCGCTGAAGTCTGTGCTGTTCAGTACAATGTATCTCTATGAAAACAATGTTGTACGAGGCATCGCAGTAAGGATTTGGACGTTGTATGAGGCATCGCGGCTAGGATTTTGCATGCCTCATACAAAGTCCAAAGCTGGATAAAGTCCAAACTTGTGGAACCAAGTTTGGACGTTGTATGGGGTATCACTGTACCTGTATTTTATTTCTTAAGGTAAAGCTTTCCCTTGCTCAAAAGCCAGTCATATCCAACTATAGTGCTCATCTCTATTTCAGTGCTCATCTCTGTTCCAAAGCCAAAGAGCCAACGCTGTCTGCTTTTGCAGACATTTCCATGGTCATGTGGCAGTCATGACTAGACACCGGAGCACATGGAATGCTGTTTACCTTTCCACCGAAGTGGTCCCTATTTATCTACAGTAAAACCCCTACTTACGAAAAAAAAGTCTGTTCCGTAGGCCTTTGCTTAAATCGGTTTTGTATGTAACTCGAAGCAAACCCATAGGAAATCGTGTAAATCGGGACATGGTTTTAGCACAAAATCATTATGTAAGTCGAATTTTATGTAACTCAAGGCATACCTAAGTCGGGGTTTTAGTGTACTTGCAATTTCTTGCTTTCGAGCTGCTAGGTTGGCAGGAGCTGGGACAAAGATGGGAGCTCATTCCATCCTGCAGTACTTGGGAATCGAACTGCTGACCTCCCATCTTCCTGTCAGCATCTTACCCACTTGAGCCACTGCAGCCATAAAAGATGGAACAAATTGTATATCAGAGCTGACGACAGCAGGGGATTAATACGTCAATCCAGGGGTTCCCAACTTAAGCCCTGTGGGCCAGATCTGGCCAGCAGCATCATTTCATGTCCCCACCCCACCCCTCCAAGGGCACTCAAGAAATAAAATGGCTGCCCCTTTGAAGCTGTTGGGACAAAATGCCCCCCCCCCCCCATCGTGGTAGTAGGGTAAAATGGCCACCCGTCCCTTGACGCTGACTGAGAGAGAGCATGACCTGGCCCACATTTGAAAAGGTTTGGAACCCCTGCATTAAATCTTTCCAAACTTATTTGATTGCAATATGCAAGCCTCAATAATAAAGTAATTTTTAACATCTTTTATACATTGTTGCATTTTATTCCACCCATTTCCCCTTTGGACTTCCTACAAGGAAAGAAAAACCAAAAATAAAGACAAAAGCAACAAAAACGTGATGACTGGAAGGTTAGCAGGACAGCAGTTTTAGACTGCAGTACTGCATGATGGAGTGAGCTCACGTCACTGTCCCTGCTCCTGCCAACCTAGCAGTTTGAAAGCAAGAAATTGCCAATAGCACTTCAGTGGGAAAGGTAACAGCGTTCCGTACACTCTGATGTCATCATGCCTGCCACATGATCACAGAAACATCTGCAGATGAAGACAGCACTGGCTCTTTGGCTGTAAACGGAGGTGAGCATCACACTCTAGAGTTGGACACAACTGGCTTTCGAGCATGGGAGACCTTTATCATTTACGACCAATACTAAGGCACGAGGGTTCTGCTCTAGTATGCAAAAATATAGTGGGCACAAAAACTTGAAGGTGAGTTGATTAGAAAGTGTTATAAAACAGACAGCAACACAGTAGTGGCCTAAACTCTCATGCTGCTCTAGACAGAAAGCAAAATGCTCAGGCAACTTCTGCAAAAGAAAGCATGCTTTCAATGATAGAAAAGAGGACAGAGTGGCATGAGCTCCATGTTTTGACCTACCAACTAGCAATAAAGACAAGCGCAGATGTGGCAGGTGTGATCTACATTCTATGCCAAGGAATGAGGGGAAGGCTTTGATGGCAACAGCATTTTGGGCAAATCCTGCCCACCCCCTGTTGTGTATGTAACTGCATCACGTTAAGAATGTCTGAATGTAACTCAGCTGTTAAAGGAACGCGAGCTAGCTACTCATAGCTGCGAGCGTTCAGCTCACATGGTTCAAATTCCCCCAATCACCGGCAGCCGCGGGAACCTTCCCGCGCAAGGAACACCTGGAGAAGAAGGGCGTGACTCAGAATAATGTCACGTGGGTAGCAGCCAATACGCTACCATGTAACCCTTTTCAAATGTACTGTTGCATTATAAAAGGAGCTGTACCTCCGCCCTTACCACATGTTCATCCTGACCATCATGCAATAAAGCTGTGTTTTAGCCCTCACTGCGGCTCCTTCTTTGTCTTCCGTGCAAAACACTAAACCCCCACCCCTTGAAAATGAGGAGAAACTTCAAGATGGATAGGTACCAAGCAAATGCTTTTTTCTCCAGATACCAAACCTACTACCTATGGCTCTGAAATACAAAACTAAGTGATGCTCTAAAGCAGGGGTTCCCAACCTTTTCCAGCAGAGGGCAGGTTCATGCTCTCTCAGTCAGCTTTGAGGACTGGACAGCCATTTTGCCCTGCCTGCACGATGGGGTGGCCATTTTGTCCCAATAGCTTCAAAGGGGTGGCCATTTTGTTTCTCAAATGCCCCTGAAAGGGTGGGGGCCACATGAAATGGCACTGCAGGCTGGATCTGGCCCGCAGGCCTTAGGTTGGGAACTCCTGCTCTAAAGGAAGAGAGAGAGATGCATTTGCCCAGGGTTGACGATATTTTTTGCACAAATGTAACAAAAAGACAATAACGCCACCAGATGCGGTTTGGTAACATTGGGTTGGCTGATTGTATTTAATTTCCATTGAAATCAAGTCACGATTGTCTTGTGTCATTTAATTCAGTGATCTCTGAATTAAGCTAAGTGCAAGTAGCTTAAGCTCCCATTAATACATTCACTTACTTACTTACTTACTTATTTATTCTTAGATTTTTATGCTGCCCACTTGGGGAAACTCGACTCAGGGTTTCCCCACTGAAATCAGTGCAACTTACTTCTGAGTAGACATTCCAGGATCGTTAAATATATTTTGAGCGTTGCTGCAGTTCCTCTATGATCATTCAAATATTTTTCTCCCTATTTGAAATCAGTAAATGGTGCATCTGTTTCAGTTGCAAAAAATAAGAAAAGAAAGGGGAACATGGCTTGCGATGGAAGATGGAAATTGTAATATCATCAAAAGAAGGGTTTACAGATCCAAAATATACAACTTGAGGTGGCAGCATATTAAGAAGAAAGTAAGATAGGATGATACCAAAGGTGAGACGTCAGGAGTGAGATGATAATACCTTCATCTGCATAAAGGCATGAGATCAAACAGAGCTGTGAAAGAGGTAGAAAAATAGAGGTAGAGAGCTCTAAAAGACATCTAGAAGTCATGGAAAATCTGGCCAAAAAGCCCAGTTTCTGGATTGGTATTTCTCCTTTCTAGTATTGTTACATTTTACATAGGTCTGGCATGGCGGTAGCCAGGATTCTAGATGTGGGTGGGCGAATATTCTTATAATACCCACCCTGGCCACTCCCTGGCTATGGCCCTGAGGTCTGGCCAGACATCCTGCTACAGTAATGGAGTAGACCATACAGCCAGCGACTCAATGCCAAGTGTTAGTCGGTGGTTAACTAACCTGACTATCTAAAAAGGCGGATGAACAGGGTTTGCCCTCAGTGGAGGAAATGCCACTGAGAAACCATCATATTGGGCCCAACGGCAAAATGAGCAGAGGAGGAATTCTGATCCCCAACGGTCATAGAGGCGGAAGAAGCCATGCCAGATGGACTGGCTGTGAAGGCACACCTTGTCAATATCCTCAAGGCTGCGGCAGTCCATTGCTGTCCTGGTGTTGAATCCTGCACATCTCATTCCGTGTGTGCCGCAGGGGATGGATGGCTCCAAGATCATAGTGTGTGGGTCACTTCATGGCAAGCTGGGATCCACCTTAAACAAATTCACACCAATGACATTTTTCCTGCTTCAGTGGGAAAAATGTATTGAATTCTCGGATACAAGTTGCAGTTGACGACGATGACATAAGAAGAAGCTGAAAGAAATTAAACAATGTGAATTTTGAATGACAAGTTTACTAATCTGGTAATATTTCCATTGAAAAATACTTTTATCCTGGGGCATATTCTATTCTGTTGTGACATAGGCTTCCTGGTGAAATAGGCTTCCTGCTTAAAACATTTAACAAAATTATAATGAAGCATTGTCCAGAGGATGTGTGCTTTAACATTTCCAGACGCCTTAGGGAAATGATTCAACTGCTTATAGGAACATGACACAAATTCAGCTGTCTGGTAGTCCTAAAATGCACTTTCCAGAACTTAAGTTTTCATTGGTAATAAATTTCAAAATAGGCTTGAACAACTAAATCTACAATCAGATTAAAATATGTGGTGGTTTGGGCTATTTTTGTTTTGCTTTTCGAAATGCTTATTTTATTAAGGTAGCCAGTTTAGTAGAATTTTGTATTTGCTGGGAACTTACCTACTAATTCAAGGCCCTGACCCAGAAAAGAGTATACTGGTTTTGCCATAACATGAAAATAAGCTAGAAAAGTCTTTTATTATCAACAACAACAAGTATATGTCATTCAACTCTTCATCATTTTATTTATTGGACACGTAACTTCTGACTATAATGAAATCCAGGGTTGCATAATGGGTAAATATTGTTAGATTAGGATTTGGGACTTTGATTCAAATCCCAACCTGGCGATGTTATGTTAGATCAGTAACGTTCTCTCAGCACTTCACGGGGTTGTTGTAAGGATACAGTGGAGAGAAGGAGAGCTCAACGCATGGCTTTGAGTTCACTGGAGAGAAGCTGGGATATAAGTGAAATAATATACAGTGATACCTCATACAACGTCCAAACTTGGTTCCACAAGTTTGGACTTTATACGGATTTGGACTTTGTATGAGGCATGCAAAATCCTAGCTGCGATGCCTCATACAACGTCCAAATCCTTGCCGCGATGCCTCATACAACGTCGTTTCCATAGAGATACATTGTACTGTAACAGCACAGACTTCAGGGCAAAGTCAAGGAAACAGACAGGAAACTGACAGAACTTTAAGAAAACATTGTCTAAAGGTTAATACATTACAAAAACATGTCAAACACCCCTGATTGTCCAAAACCCTGAAGAATGCTGCAAAAATCCCAGGAATGCTTCTAAAAATTCTGACGAAAAAATCCAAAATCACACTCAAAACCACTCCTAAACACTCTTCGCCTCGTGCAAAACCCACAAGAGCAATGCACACATGTGTCCTGCCTTTTATACTGCCCAGGCACAATGCAACCTGGGAAAAACCCCAATGGCTCATACAAAGTCACAGCGACTTTGTATGAGGCAACTTTTTTCAAGGAATTGGGTGATGTTGTATGAATTTGATGTTTTATGAAGTGGACTTTGTATGAGGTATTACTGTACTGTATAATTCAGTATCCATATTCCAATCATAGATCACCATATTAAAATAATTATGAGAATCCACTGTTTATTTATTTATTTTTTGGTGCATTGTCAATAGGAGAAAGAAGGAGGGACATTGATTGAGAAAGTGTCCAAAAAAGGAAAGTGAAGTCTAAGAGCTTCTTTCCCTTTCGCAAAACTAATTAACCAAAATCATAGTTTGGCAATATCTCAGTCCAAAAATGGCATTTTGATTGGTCCTAAATTAGTAAAAGGATTGCTCAACTGTAATTTAGAATCACTGTGTGGGGGGCACCAGTGAGGGCACCTCTGGTCTTGGCCAGACCCTAGAGAGGGTAGTGGCACAGAAAATGACTGTGGAAATGGAGCCTGGTAATGCCAGGCCAGGAATAGCCAAATCCAAACGATGGTGCTCCCAGGTAAACCACCAGTTATTGTAGACAGCATGGAATGGCACAGGGTGACCCCTGGAGAAGGGAGAAAAAAGACGTTCTAGATAGCAAGTGGGTACTAGAAAAGACCCGTTGGAGGAGGAGGAAGATCAGATGAAGAGGAAGGAGGAAAGAAAGAAACAGGCGCTCTTAGAGGGAGAAAAAAAGGGAAAGAGCTTGAGGAGATATCCAGGAAGAACCCAGGGAGGCGTATAATACAAGGGAAGATGAGGAAGCAAAATCATTTTAGGCACATGTAGACAAGGTTGTGTTTGACATTCATATCAAACTCTTGTTAGCTTGCAAAAAGTATGATAATAATGAAGACATCTGCCCTCCCCATGTAGCCCAGGCCAATTAATCCTTTATTTCAGAAGTAATTAAACTACCACACACTTTCCACATCTCCTGCAACTTTCAGTGTTTTTTTTTTAAAAAATGATTGTTTCAGAAAATGAAGTTGAGGTAGACATGCATTTCTGTGCAAAGCAAAAAACAAGTGCAGAATGACGTTCAAGTTGGAAATCAGGGGACCTCAATGTGTTCAATGAGTTACAGATTTGCACCTCCTTGAAGTTAATTCATTGTCCTGGAATCTATGGGATTATACGGACAAACCTGTAGTTCTGTTGGCATCACTGATTGAATGTTCAAGGTTAGTCCTCTCTGTAGTAAAACATTTCTTTTTGCGATCAGTAGGTTCTAACATAAAACAACCTACTTGACTTTCCCCAAAAACTATTTGTTCTATTTACGGTGTGTGCCTACGTGAATCTTGAGTACACAATGTGCTATTCAGAAGGCATTCCTGAAATGTACAAACATTTACCAGCATAAAGTAGTCTGCCTGAATTAGTTAGGATGTTATTCTGCAATCCTAAAGCACATAAGTGGGAATAAATTGCTAAAACTCAAAGACTAACTCCCCTTGCCAAAAAATTTAAAAATGTGTTTATGTTGAGGGTGACAGCAAGATGTTCAAGGAGGGAGCACGGTGGTTCCAACATTTCCATCACAATTCAGTAAACAGACAGTCTGAGAGCATTTGCTTAGACATTAAATATATTATTTAAACACACACACACACACACACACACACACACACACACACACACACACACACACACACACACACACACACACATATATTGGTAAACATAAAGGAATGCTCTTGTTCAGACAGAAAAACCACTGAAATGGAGGCCAGGAAAGCATTTCTGTTCTCATGGCACCTTTTCCAGTATTGCTTAATATTCTTCACAGGTTAAGCTCTGAGTAGGCGATTCCTTGGAACCAGGAATGTTTCCTATATGTCAGGCCTGCACAATTTGTGATCACTTTGCCAAAGGTTAACGTGATGGGACATAAAATTATGCAGGCAGTTTGCATGGAAATATCTACTTTGACAGAGACATTCTTCTGACTTCACTCTTACATCCAGGGCTCAATTTTCTGCAAAAGGCACAATTAAGGGGAGGGGGGAGCCCACAACATGCAACAAGATAAACCAGAAATAGTTGTAAACCCACTTCCAATTAGTTGTGGAGGGGAGAGAATGTATATTCATGTATGGGGCATTACAAACTATCTTAAAGGTGCAATCACCACTTCTGGATACTTCTAGGAACTTGCAGTTACCATTTTTTAATTAGAAAAAGTGAAGAGTATTCTATCTTTCAGGGTTGTTCTAAATTGATTTACCATTCTCACATACATGGACAACTGTGTTGAACTGGTGTCTACTATCTGTAGGAATTGCGAAAGCAAAGTATGGTTTCCCCGTGCCCGGTTGGGCATGGGACGGCTGGGTAGAGGCCTCTTGAGTGAGAAGGCTCCTAGCGGTGGCCTCTGTGGGCAGCCATATCAAGGGGGGTGAATAAATTATAGGGCTATAGGGTTTGATTCACCCAATTAACGTGACCTGACCAGCGGCTCTGCCAGACCGGCAGAACGCTATCTCCTGCATCTCCTGTGTATAATTAGGCAAACATTCTTCCCCCTGGCTTGGCGCTAATCTCGGGCGCAAACAGGGACCATGTTTGCCCAGCCAGTAAGCCCGAAACAATAGGGCTTCCCCTGTCAAATGTTTGCCGGTCATAATTAACTTCCCCTGAAGAGTTTCCCCAATTAACCTGAGTAAACAGGTAACTTGATTGAATCACTGGTGACGTTTTTTTCTACCTGCCTTCTGATCTATAAAAGGTGTATGCATTTTCCCAATAAACACTGATCTGATCCTGCTTCCTTGCCTCGTATTGTCATTGATCAGTCTCCTCCGGGACGTAACGCCGCCCTAGCGGCCAGACATCGCTACATCTGGTGACCCCGACGTGATTCTACTCGTGAGTAAAGGACCCCGGAGAGGTCTACTCGTGAGTAGCGAACCACGCGGTCCGGTTCTACGCTTGAACCGCGACCCGTCACCCCGGAGGACAGCGCGGCACTCTGACCGGCAGCCAGCCGATCAGAGAGGTGGCCTGCGGCGAGACATTCCAGAGAGGCATTCCTACAGCTTGCTCCCGCTTTCGAGGAAGGTTGCCATAGAGGGAAACGCGTTCCGCTCAGGGCAGGCTGTGAGCCCCTGACATCGCAGAGGCCGTTAGAAGGGCCCGTGGCGGAAGGTCCACGCTCCGAGGTCTACCCCAGACACTAGACGCCCGAACCTATTGCCTGACAAGACGCGTCGACTCGTCCCGAGAAGGAACCTTCCGGAGACCCAACTGCAGGTAATATGGGGACTTGTTCTCATAGACCAAGTCCGTCCGCTAGCCAAAAAACTCGAGAGGAGGAGTTTAAGATCCTGGCCAGGGTATTTAAATTACGATTTCACAGCAAGGAATTAGTGAGACTTTTGGCGTACCTCGGGGAACACTGCCTACTTTACCCAGAAGTAGGTACGTTAACCCTGAAGCTCTGGGATCAGATAGGAGACTGCATTAAGCAACCCCCGAAAGCTCCAGGAGGGATAGTTAGTACATGGAGGAAGTGTAGGAGACTCTTAGAGCAGATCGAACCAGTCCGGATAGAGGCCAAAGAACCCCCGTTAGTTGAGCCATCAGGCAAGCCAGTCGGACCGACTGCGCCCACGGCGCTCTATCCGTCAATTAGCTGTCAGCAGAGTAGCGTAGGGAGCCTTCCCGCGGTGACAGCTGCAGACGTCACCGAAGGAATGCAAGGAATGAGAAGCGCAGGCGCTTCTCTGACAGCTCCAGGTTCCCTAGCCGCAAAGAGTGCCCTTCAGCGCACAGCTGAGATAGAGCTAAAGAAGGGGGAATTGTCAGCAGAACAGCTAGCTGAACTTAGACAGATTTGTCCAATCCGCATGGAGATGGACGCGCTCACGGGCGCACAGCAGGTAGTACACTCCCCAGTCCCGTACAAGCTTCTCATGGCTTTACGGAAAGCAATTTCAGAGACAGGGCTCCAGAGTCGTTTTACGAGGGGCACGCTTCAGCAAGTGTGCGAGACCACCATGTGGATTCCTCATGATTGGAAAGCCGTCATGAGGATGATGCTAACCCCTAGCCAGTACATGATCTGGGACAGCGAGTTTCGCCTAGAGGCTCAAACTCGGGCTGCTAGGATGGGAGGCGCGGTGCTTCCTGAGCAATTGTATGGCTCTGGTAACTATGAGCCCAACAACGCTCAAATTAACTTGCCTCTCGCCACCCTAGAAATGTCAGCCGAGGCTGCCTATAGGGCATACTTCAAGGTCCCAGCATCTGGCAAAACGGCAAAAAATTACACCGCCATTAAGCAGGGAGCCCAGGAACCCTACATGGACTTCATCAATCGCCTGGAGGAGGCAATTAGCAGGCAAATTGAGAATGAGCAAGCCCAGGAAGAGCTCATGATCAAGCTAGCGAAGGACAACGCCAACCTGGACTGCCGTAAAATCTTGCAGTCCATGGGCAATCGCCCCGACATAACCTTAACGGACATGATTCGAGCATGTTCCGACGTTGGCACAGACTCTTACAAGATGGGTCTGCTAGCGGCAGCAGTGCAGGGGGGGAAAAGACCTCAGGGTAACAGCAAGACCAGAGGGGCATGCCACTCCTGTGGCAAGGTCGGACACTTCGCTAGGGAGTGCCGATTCAAGGGAGGAGGACAAAAGTCCAGCCGTCCCAAGGCTCCGAACACCCCCTGCCCGAAGTGCAAGAAAGGCTATCATTGGGCCAGGTTTTGTCCGAGTTCGGGAAACCGGAATCCGGGCACGTCTCTGGCCCCAGTCCAAACAGAGGCTTCCTTCACCCAGATCCAGAACTCCCCAGAATCAGACTAGGTTCCAAACACATTCCAGGCACTGCGAGGGCACAGGCCAGCCCCAAGGGTAGCACAGGGCTAGAATTGGCTTGCCAGGCGGACGTTACATGCGACCTGCCAGGCACAGTCTATCTAGTCGATTCTCAGTACATGGGACCCCTACCCAGAGGCTTCATAGGCTTAGTTTTGCCCCGTAGTGTAGCTGGAGCACGTGGAATTTTTATAATTCCAGGAGTCATTGACTCGAATTTTTCAGGCGTTCTCCAGGTCCAACTTTGGACACACCTGCCCCAAATTATCCACAAGGGAGAGACCTTAGCGCAACTGATCATGGTTCCTTGTCACTCGCCAGCAGGCAGCCCAAGAAGGCTCGGTGACAGCTCAGAGCCCGGTTCAACAGACCGCTCGAGCGCAAGTGAGGCAGTGCAAGGATACCAGGTCTTAGTGACAGTGGAGACCAACATTGAGTGGAAGCAGCGCCCCGTTATCGAGGTATTTTTGAACAAAAGAGTGTTCTCAGGGTTACTCGATACCGGAGCGGATGTGACCGTGATAAGCAGAAGCCAGTGGCCGAAGGAGTGGGCCATTGAGCCGGTCTCCGATGTGTGGGGGGTAGGTGGCGTTCAGGAAGCGTTTAGGAGCCGAGAGTGGGTAGAAGTCACAATCCCAAGGGCTGACGGCACAGCGGTGATTCGGCCGCACATTCTTGACGTGCACGTCAATCTTTGGGGGCGAGACATTCTCCAGCAGTACGGTGCCACCCTTACCTTCGGGTAATGGCGTTGCCACTTAAATGGCTCACCGATACCCCGGTCTGGGTAGAACAATGGCCGGTAGTGGGAGAGAAATTAGTTGCCCTCAAGCAGCTAGTGAAAGAACAGCTAGACGCAGGACACATAGAACAGTCCACGAGTCCCTGGAATTCGCCAATTCTTGTGATTAAAAAGAAGTCGGGGAAGTGGCGACTCCTCCACGATCTCAGAGAGATCAATAAATGCATTCAGCCGATGGGCCCGCTTCAATGCGGTATCCCAAATCCTAATATGATTCCCGAGGGGTGGGAGATTTTGGTTGTAGATCTCAAGGATTGCTTTTATACAATCCCCTTAGACCCCAGGGACCGGGAAAGGTTCGCCTTTACAGTGCCGGTTGTGAACCACAGCGAGCCCACGCAGCGTTACGCGTGGAAATATTTGCCACAGGGCATGCTCAATTCGCCCACCCTGTGCCAAATTTATGTTCGCAACGCGCTGGCAAAGTTCCGAAGCCTTCACCCTAAAGCTATTGTGTGTCACTTCATGGACGATATTTTAGTAGCGTTGCCGCAACTCGGTAGCGCAGTGTTTTCTGACCTCCAGGCCAGCCTGGGGGACAAAGGTTTACTCATTGCCCTGGAAAAGGTGCAGAAGACCGAGCCCTTCTCATACTTGGGTCATCGGCTTCTCCGTTCCTTTGCCGCACCGGTTTTACCCCAGATAGCTTTACAGGACTCAGTCACCCTTGTAGAGTTGCAGCAAGTTTTAGGAAACATCAATTGGGCCAGACCGTATTTCCGATTGGATACGGATCTTCTAAAACCGCTCTTCTCGCTGCTAACTTTAGGTAAGCAGCCGGCAGACCGGATAAAAATCTCTCGAGACGCGCGCTTGGCGCTCGAGAGAGTGAACCAAGCTCTCAGCCAAAGATGGGTGGATAGGATCGCCCAGGGGCCATATGCCCCGATCCTGAATTTGTACATCGTGCGGTCAGGATCCATGTTCACCGGAGCGCTAGGCGTAGACTCAGAGAAGGGAGCGAAAATTGTGGAGTGGGTCTACTTGCCTAACACATCATCACGGAACATTGTTCCGCCCCAAGAGTTGGTTTCCGCGGTGATTTACCGCGGCAGGCTGAGAGCTAGGGACATTTCAGGAAATGATTTGGCCAAAATTGTGGTTCCTTTCACCAAGGAACAAATTCATCAGTTAATGCAGCTAGGTGATTCGCTTCCGATAGCTTTGGAGGGTTTCACTGGAAGTTTAGCATACCATTTACCCAAGGACCCCAGACTCGTTTCACTCCAAACAGGAACAGTCAGCTTGTTCGAATTGCTCTCGCTGGTCCCGCTCCAGGGGGCCAAGACAGTTTTTACCGATGGGGGACGCACATATGGTGTCCTGACCTGGCAGGAGGGCGAAGCGTGGCGCACGCTGCTAACTCTTCCACAGAAGTCCGCTCAGCGGGCAGAGTTGGCCGCCGTGAACCTTGCCTTGCGCACCTTCGCCCAGGAACGTTTAAATATCATAACTGACAGTCTGTATGTTAGGAATTTGCTGCACAGTCTACCGGGAGCTTACATCACTCCCGCGATAGACAAGAATTTGCTTAGCCTGTTTCTCACCGCTCAATTTCATTTGCGAAACCGCACGGAGCCGCTCTATATTGCCCATATTCGAAGTCACCAAGACCTACCGGGTCCGATTTCCGCGGGCAATAGCAGAGCGGACGCGGCTGCAAAGGAAATTCAGCAACGTTCAGTTTTGGGTGTTTTTACTACTCCGATCCAAAGTCATGCCTTTTCCCATCAAAATGCCAAAGCACTTGCCCGACAGTTCAATCTACCGCTTTCCCAGGCCCAAGGCATAGTCCGCTCTTGTCAGCATTGTGCAGGGGCGCTGGGGGGGCCCTCGTGGGGGGTCAACCCACGGGGGACAGAGGCCAATCAGGTGTGGCAGATGGATGTCACGCATGTGCCGCAGTTTGGCAGATGGCAATACATGCATGTGTGTATTGATACTTTTTCCCAGTTCGTTTGGGCCACAGCGCAGAAAGGGGAAACTGCCTCCCACGTGGAGCAGCACCTCCTTTCCTGCATCGCGGCGATGGGCAAGCCGCGGCACGTGAAAACAGATAACGCCCCGTCCTACTGCTCCAAGCAGTTGGCCGCCTTCATGGCCACATGGGACATCAAGCATACATTTGGGATTCCCTACAATCCGCAAGGGCAGGCGATTGTAGAACGGGTCAATCGGACGCTAAAGTCCTACATTGACAAACAAACAGAAAGGGGGGAGCCACCAGCCCTCCCCAAATCACAGGGACAGGCACAGTTTTGCTTAAATAAGGTATTGTTCACTTACAATCACCTTAATGTTTTCTCGGACTGTATGCCGCAGGAGAAGCATTTCCGCCGTTCGGAAGCTCTCCCGCGACCTATGGTCCGGTACCGAGTGCCACCGGATCCTTCTTGGAGGGGCCCGGTGCCGCTCATAACATGGGGGAGAGGGTATGCTGCAGTTATGTCCCCTACAGGTGTCGTTTGGATTCCAGCTCGGTGCGTCAAGCCCTACTTGGAACCACATGGCGTGGACACAGACCGACCAGAGCCCGATCCCGGAGATGGAGGACCTCACTCTGACCGAGGGGACCCGCCGGGAGAGACCGCGGTCGCGGACGACACCACCGAAGATAACCTGGGGGATGGTCAAGACCCTCTGCCATGATGCTCAGCATGCCATCCAGCGCGAAGGGAAGGAGCTGACACCAGAGAGCTTCGTGGCTGCAGCGCTCGCCCAGATCCATGCCAACTCCATGGCAGTCACCATCATCCTGACCCTCACCCTGCTTTTGGGGGGAGGCGTTCAGGCCGCCTCACTGGAGGCCAGCGATTTAATGCCGGGCGGAGACCTTTCTGCCCGCATGCAGTACAACATTTGGGAAAGGTTGGCAAGCCTTGTCAACCAGTCCGATTTTTGCCTCAGACAGGACGTCGGTTCTGCTTCAATCCTCAGCACCTGCCTCATCCCGGTGTGTCATTCCCCAGGCGCACACCCCCGGGATGGGGACTGGCTGGTGAAGCGATTCTTCAGCCCGTACATCCCAGCGGCTTCCTCGGAATATGCCCGTTGGGAGATGCGGCTAACCATGACTTTACCGGCTGATGCGGCCACTCTCCACACTCCTCGAGTGGCGGTCAGCCCGAACTCTACCTGTGGCCGAATTTACGGTTGCTCCGGAATCGGCCGAACCCGGCGCCGATGCCTCGATGTGGGCAGCGGCAATTGGACTTGCAGTGACCCGGTGCCACGCGGCACACCATATGCACATATCACCCTACCATCTGGGTGGTTTTTCACTTGTAACCAGTATACGTTTAACTACATTCCTGCCAATATTACAGATGCCATTTGTTGTATTAGCCGCTTGACACTCTTGCTCCCCACTAAGGATATGATTGCCCCAAGCCCCAATGCTCCTAATGTTTCCAATGTATCTAATGTCCCTTCACTCATACGGCACACTCGCACCACCACGTTAGACAGCTCATGTGAAAGCAGCTTCAGAGTAATGAGACCCGCCAAGTATCTCTCCTTGGCAGTCAGCATCTTTGGCGTGCCAGGCTTAGCCGTCGGCAACGCAAAGAGGATTGGTCGCTTGGCTTGCGGTTTGGCAAAGGCCATCAACCATACCTCCTCAGCGATAGCGCTCCTCAATCAGGAGCAGGCGGAACTTCGCCATGCCATTCTCGATAATCGAGCGGCTATCGACTATCTCCTACTGCTTCATCACTTGGGCTGCGAGTCTTTTCATGGTATGTGCTGCTTTAACCTTACGGACAACTCTCGTAAGATTCAAAGCCAGATCGAAGATCTCCACTCTATAGTGGCTGGCATCACAGAAGGCTCTGCATGGGGGGCATGGTGGAGCTCACTATGGAAATGGATGTGGTCGTGGATCCCATGGGGGTGGCTTCAGACGGTAATCAAGGTAGTGGTGGGGGTAGTCATACTAGGCATTACAGTCTGCTGTCTTGCTCAATGTATTCCCTCACTAATCTCAAGATGCCGCCGGAGAAGGAAACCCCGTGACGTCATTCCAGACCAACAGCTGGTGCCACTTCTGCGCAGGGTCGCTGGTCAGGCTCTTAATATAAATAAGTAAGGGGAGATATGGTTTCCCCGTGCCCGGTTGGGCATGGGACGGCTGGGTAGAGGCCTCTTGAGTGAGAAGGCTCCTAGCGGTGGCCTCTGTGGGCAGCCATATCAAGGGGGGTGAATAAATTATAGGGCTATAGGGTTTGATTCACCCAATTAACGTGACCTGACCAGCGGCTCTGCCAGACCGGCAGAACGCTATCTCCTGCATCTCCTGTGTATAATTAGGCAAACATTCTTCCCCCTGGCTTGGCGCTAATCTCGGGCGCAAACAGGGACCATGTTTGCCCAGCCAGTAAGCCCGAAACAATAGGGCTTCCCCTGTCAAATGTTTGCCGGTCATAATTAACTTCCCCTGAAGAGTTTCCCCAATTAACCTGAGTAAACAGGTAACTTGATTGAATCACTGGTGACGGTTTTTTCTACCTGCCTTCTGATCTATAAAAGGTGTATGCATTTTCCCAATAAACACTGATCTGATCCTGCTTCCTTGCCTCGTATTGTCATTGATCAGTCTCCTCCGGGACGTAACGCCGCCCTAGCGGCCAGACATCGCTACAGCAAAGTATTATGTATCTTTCCACAGCCCCCACCCCCGGAAAAGTTTTCTACAGGCAAGGGGGGTTGGCAGACAGACAGACAGAAAAACAGCCACAGTTCCAGTTCCAAAGTCACACCTTGCCCAGAAGGTAAAGGAGAGTTTAGCTGGCTGGCAGGGCAGGTGTGGGGCCCTGATGGGAATGTGGCCCCAGCCTGCTGGCTCATCCCTAGCTAAACTGAGTTCAATCAATGCCCCTCTTTTTGTATTTATGTATTCCCCCTTGCCCCCCCCCTTTTAAAGCTTTTTTAGCTTTTTAAAGGGGAAGTGGAAGGAGGGTGGGTGGATAAAGGGTGATTGGGGTTTTAACTTGTTTTTATGTATTTTTTATGGTTGTACGCCACCCTGAGTCGGGTTTTTACCTGAGTGGGCAGCATAAAAATTGAAATAAATAAATAAATAGTGTAGGAAGTCCAAGAAGGTCTGCTCTTTACTTTTTCCCCATACAAAGATATGTATTTTCTTGAGTGTGAGCTGAATTGCACCTGGCCCTTCCAACACAAACTTCATGCTAGTTTTAGACCTTTTTTAAAAAAAAAAACCTCCTTGATGGGGATTTCTTCCTGGTCCAATTTTTTTCTGGCCTGTTTGACTTGGAAAGATATATAGCAGAGGTTCACAACTTGCAGCCCGCAAACTAGACCCAGACCCCAACACCTTTGCGTCCGGCCCATGGTGACAACCATGGAAGCAGATGCATTGACAACAGCCATAAATGTGCCCGTGCATGCTCAAATGTGCCCACGCATGCACAAACATGCCCGCCACAGTTTACGGATGCATTTACAATGAGGGGAAACCACATGTCCAGCCCACTCAGCTGTCTGAGGGGGAGTGGTCTCGCCCGTGGTACGAAAACCTTGAGAACCCCTGATATACAGTGAAGGATTTTACTATGAACTACCTATTAGAACAGGTGGCGGATGTGACCAGGAGGGCTTTTGCCCAGTTTTGGATGATTCGCCAGTTGCGCCCGCTCCTGGACCGGGACTCCTTGCTCATGGTTACTCACGCTCTGGTCACCTCCAGACTAGATTATTGCAATGCGCTCTACATGGGGCTGCCCTTGACGACCATTCAGAGGCTACAGCTGGTCCAGAATGCGGCAGCCCAGGTGGTGATGGGGTGTGGGCATTATGCCCATGCTTTGCCACTGCTCCAGGAGCTGCACTGGTTGCCAGTTTGTCTCCGAGTGCAATTCAAGGTGCTGGTTTTGACCTTTAAAGCCCTATATGGTAGTGGGCCAGTTTACCTAAGAGACTACATCACCCTGAGGACGTCTGTCCATCCAACCAGAGCGGACCGGAGGGGCTCTCTAATCATTCCATCAGCCAGAGGGGCTCGCCTCTCTTGCACAAGGAGGAGAACCTTCTCCGTGTCTGCACCGGCCCTCTGGAACCTCCTGCCAACAGAGCTACATCTCCGGATGGAATTGCTGCCTTTCAGAAAAGAACTTAAAACCTGGCTTGGGGGGGGGGCTAAGATGGCCGGCGAGTAACATCCTGATTTATGCGCTCGTGCTTATCAAAGTGGCAATCAATGAGAATAACGAACTAATGGAGTAAACTACTGAGATATTCTGTGGCGATAAGACTCCTTCTTGCCTGTCTGGAAAAGCTGTTGCAGGGCGGTCGAAGTTTGGGAGGTATCCTCGGCGGGAGAGGTACGTGACGGAAGCTGCGGTTTCTCTGGCCGAGGAGCCGAGAACGGGACCGGCGAGATGGCAGTGAATCGAGAAAAGGGGAAAAATCAGCAAGAAAGTGAGTTAAGTAATTGATATACCGAGGGGAGCTAGAGGTGACAGTGGATTGTTTTGTCCTGAAGAGATTGGAGGTGGCAAGAGTGTGTGGAAGAGGACAGAAGGGTGGCGGACGAGGCGATAATGGCGGTGATCTTGGAATTCGAAAGTGGAGTTTGTTTAATGGACAATGGCTTTTTTATGTGTTCCAGGGGAGCTGCGGAGTGATTTGGTGGGCTCGAAAGTGGTTACAGAGGAAGAGCGACTGGGTTTGAGGCACTGGTCACCCCAGCTTTTTTTGAAGTTGAAGTAAGGAAGAGCGGTCTTTCTTTAAAAAGAAGTTTGCTGATTTGGGGAAGAAGGAGGAAGGATTCCCCCCCTGATGCCACCGCAGCCGCTGGGAAAAGGGAGTTTCGTTTCATTCGCTCCAAGAGAGGGGTTTTTGCTTTTTTACTCCTTCGCTATGTGTATTATAATTCTCATTTTTTCTTTTTTTTATTCCTCCTTTTCTTTCTTTTATTAAAAAGTTGGAATTTGGGATTTTTTTCTTTTTTCCTTCCCTGTGGAACTGATACAAGTGGATATATTTGGGCATCTGTCTCGCCGGAAATAATGTTTATGCTGATGGGATCACTTCACCTTTTTTTCAAAGAGGGAATTTCATGTAAGTTTGGAAGTCTTTAAAGACAAACTTTATGAGTTTTTGTTACTCGGGGTGATTGGCTGATTTTGGTGATGAGCTTCCCGTGGATTACAATACTTATTGGGTGTTTTTGGTTCCCGTCTCCTCATGGATTACAACAATTAATTTTTCGCTGGCCCTCCTCTCTCGTTTAAGTTACACCACGTTTAAAGGAACACTGGCAATTTTGGCAGCATTGGAATAGGTTTAAGTGGAGTGTTCAACGAGAATATAGTGCACTGCAGCATTAAAATTTTCAGTGGATCCCATCATGGATAAGGGCACAAGAGGAAAAGCAAAGGAGGAGGAGCCGGTGGTGAAATCCAAGAGAAAGGAAAAAGCACCAATGGAAGAGGTCCCTCCGTCATCATCACCACCACCTGAACCCTATGATCAAACTCAAATTATGGTGGAACTTGGTAAATTGTTTCAGAAGATTGAGAAGATGGAAGAGGCAAGAGTGAAGGATAAAAATGAAATGTTGAAAAAGCAGGATAAGGTGGTAGCAACTGTTGTGGATTTCACAAAAAAAGTAGAATTAAGTTTGCAAAAAATAGAAGGAAATGTGAAGTTGGTTCAAAACGAGGCGAAGGCTATGAAAAAGGAAATAAAAGGGACTCAGGAAGGGGTGAGGGAGAATAAGGTGAAAATGGATGAACAGGAAAAAAGGATTGATGCTATGGAAGATATGATGAGAAAGCAGAATATTGTGATACGTCATTTGATTGAACGGACGCCAGACCAGCTAAGAGAAAGAGTGGTTAAACAATTTGAACATAGGAAAGGAATTTGTACAGGAAGACATTGTAAGTGCATATAGGATGGGTCCAAGAAGAGGGAAAGTGGTCCAAAGAAATGTTCTGGTTAAATTTGCAAATTGGGGAGATAAACTCAGAATAATGGCTTTTTTAAAAACAAGCTGGTTCTGGCGCCCTGAAAATCGATGGCTCTAATGTGGAAGTATACAACGATATCTCTATTAAGGAAAGAGTCTGGAGATATAAGATGAAACCGGTAACCAAATTGTTGATGAATAAAGGTGTAAGGTACAATTGGAGATTTCCACAGTAGTTGCGATTTTTCTTTCGAAAAAAATGCAGGTTATTGATGAGAGGACCGACCCATTGGAGTATCTGACTTTGCTTGATTTGGTCAAAGCGGGTTCGGAGGCGTGGGTAACCCTTAGAAAAGATTTGTTGGCCATAAGAAGAGATTACGAGGGGGCAGATGCCAGTGGTGCTACGGGTAGAGGTCCGCAGGGAAGAGAAGAGGAGGAGTTGTCATTGATCATGGTGGAGGAGGAGGCAAGTATGGAGCAGTGAGTAATGGGTTATGATGTAATAATTTTTTATATTATTTAGAAGGTAGAAAGGTGAGGATGCGCGGTGCACTAATTTATACGCACGTCTTACATGTTCCCCCTCTCCCCTCTTTGGATATCAAAGGCGGCTTTTTTTCAAAGAAAGTGGGGAGAGTGATATTGTGTGTTTTTTGTTTATTTTTTTTCTTAGTGGTAAGGGGTTTGTGGTAGCACGCCTAATGGAGAGTTTGGAAGTTAGAGAAGGTGGAATTGTAACAAATTATGAGAAGTATTAAAGTATTAACCTGGAATGTAAAAGGTACAGGTTCTGTTCTTAAGAGGAAGAGGTTAGAATTGGCATTGAAGAAAGACAGACCCGATATAGTGTTTTTACAGGAAACGCACCAAAAATCAAAGGACACAAACAAAATTTTTTTAGGATGGATACAACATTATGAAATGGCATTTGGTACTTCAAAAGCGAGAGGAGTTGCAATCATGATTTCTAGAAGATTAGGATTTGAGATAACAAAAAGTATTGCTGATCAGGAAGGTAGATATCTGAACGTGAGAGAGAAAATTGACGATGAGGAAATAGTTTTAGTGAATATTTATGCTCCAAATGAACATCAAGCGGAATTTTTAGAAAAAGTTTGTAAAATTGTGGTGTTAGAAAAAGTGGCAAAGATGATTGTGGCTGGAGATTTTAATTTGATAAGGTCAAACTTAAACTGTACGAATTTAGCAAGGTGTAGAGCAGGTATTAAAGGGAATGTTCTAGATAATTGGATGGTTGCATTGGGGCTGAAGGATTCTTGGAGAGAGATCAAGGGCTCGGAAAGGGCATATTCCTATTTTTCACACGTTCATGGGTCCTATTCTAGAATAGATTATATATTTTTAACGGAAAACATGGTTAAAAATATTGAGGGAATTGAAATAGGAATTTTTAAGGAATCAGATCATGCTAAAGTGTTTTTGGAATTGAGGACATAAAAGGATAATAGGAGAGGAAGAAATTGGAGATATGATCCTAATCTATTCAAAGATCAAAAATGTAAAGAACAAATTATAGAAAGTTGGACGGAAAGATGGCAGTGGAACGATAATGAAGAGGTAAATTTTAATGTGGTCTGGGATGCCATGAAGTCGGTTTTTAGAGGGGAAAGTATAAAGTTGGCAAGCAACAAGTACAGAAAGTATAAGGTAGCACAGGAGGAGAAAGAAAAAGAAATAAAACAATTACAGGAAGAACACTCAAAAAAGAAGGATAATTTTTTTTGTCAAATTACAAAGATTGAAGGCAGAATTATTGGGTAAGGATATAGAAAAAGTAAAACGAGATTTGATATATTTAAATAGAGAGTATTTTGAATTTAGCAACAAAAATTCAAGATTATTGGCAAGAGCGGCCAAAGACAAAAAGGAAAAAATGGAAATTGGGGTTTTGGTTAATAAACAAGGGATAAGGTATAATAAAGTTAGTGATAAATGTAAAATCGTGAAGGATTTTTATCAAGCACTATACGCCAAAAAAGAGATAGACTTGGGGAAGCTTAAAGGGACTTTGGAGAGGCAGTTAGTGAGTGGAATAAAGCAGGAACACCGGGATAAAATGGAAGAACAGGTTTCTGAGAAAGAGGTAAAGGAAGTAATTAGTGGTTTGAAGTTGGGGAAAGCCCCGGGAGATGATGGACTACCGACTGAGTTTTATAAGGAATTTAAAGACGTTGTGGTACCAAAGCTGGTAAAGTTATATAATTATATTTTAGATGGTGGACAAATTCTGACTTCATGGTATAGGACTACAATTGTTCTGCTGCCAAAATTGGGAAAAAATCTGGAAAAAGTGGAATCTTATAGACCAATCTCTCTTATAAATCAAGATGCCAAGATCTTCACAGCAATACTGGCTAACCGTTTAAACAAATTCATGGGAGAATATATAAATGTTGATCAAGTAGGTTTTTTAAAAGGAAGGCATATGGCTGATTTGACCAGGAGGGTGTTAGATCTAATTGATAACGTTAATCAAACGAAGGGAAAGGTGGAGTTACTATCTTTGGACATTTTCAAGGCATTTGATTCATTACAATGGTCTTCGATTAAGGAAATAGTTAAAAGCTATGGATTTGGAGATAGATTTAGAAGGGTAATTGATTTGTTATATCAGAAAGGGATTGCTAAAATCAGAGTAAATGATGAGGTTACAGATGAGGTAAAGCTTGAGGCAGGGCTGTCCTCTGTCCCCTATCTTGTTCATTATGGCAATGGAAATTTTGGCTAAAAATATAAGGGAAGATTCAAGTATAGAAGGGATAATGGGTAATAAGGTAAGCATGTATGCAGATGACACATTGCTAATGGTGAAGAATCCGGAGGGGGTTATGGATAGGATTAAAGTGCAAATAGAGGACTTTGAGGATATAACAGGGTTGATGATAAATTGGGATAAATCGGAAATGATGTTGTGTAACATGGGGGAAGAGGAGAAGGAAAAGATGGTGGGGCTATCTAACATACAAATCAAAGATAATTTGAAATATTTGGGGATAATTATTTCAAATAGACTGGAAGAATTTAAAAGATTGAACTATGATAGCTTGAAAATAGAATTTAAGACTAGAATACAAAGTCTTCAAAAATTGAAGTTGTCATGGTTTGGGAGGATTGCAATTTGTAAAATGATGTTGTTGCCGAGAATTAATTTCCTATTTGATGCACTTGCAATTCAAATGAAGGAAAAGGAGATTAATGAGTTTCAAAAGTTGTTTAATAATTTTTGCAATGGAGGTAAAAAAATCTAGATTACCAAAGAAATTCTGGTACCTGCCTCAGAAAGAAGGGGGTTTGGGAATGCCAAATTTATTAGCGTATTATCGCGCATTTCAAATTAAGAATGTTGTGAAGATTTTGGCAAGAGGAAAAGTAATTTGGGAGGAGATTGAGATGAAAGATTACAGGAATATTGGTAAAATGATTTTTTTGGGAGATAAGATTAAAATGATAGCCACCAGTAATACTATGATGAGGGGACTCATGAATGTGTGGAAAAGATTAAAGAAGGATTTGGTCCCAGATGTCTCTCCAATTTTGGAATTGGCAGACATGGCATGCTTTCCGATAAAAATAGATAAAAAAATAAAAGAAATACTGGATAAAAATGAAGTTTTCTTGGTGAAAGAGTGGTTAAGGACTTGTGGAGATGAAAACAAGAAGAAAAAACTGTTTGAACAGTTAAAATTGGACTGGTTTCAGAAAATGAAGGTTAATAACTGGAATAAAAAATACAGAAGAGAATTATGCATAGACAGAGAAAAGACGGAATTTGGAAAATTCGAAAAGGTGATAAAAGCATTAAGGGTCTAGTAAGTAAACTTTATGCCTTAATAAACAAGGGGGGTGATCTACAGGAAGATTTGAAATTGAAGTGGGAACAGGATTTGAATATAAAGCTAGGAAATGATGAATGGAGAAACAAGTGGAAAAAGAGAATAATGAGAACTATGTCAGTAAGAATTAAGGAACATAATTATAAAATGTTGTGGCAATGGTACCTGACACCATTGAGGTTACATCAGATTGATAATAAAAAGGACAAATTATGTTGGAGATGTAAAGATACTGTTGGAACTTACGAGCATATGTGGTGGAGCTGTAAAATGATAAATGAGTTTTGGAGAAGAATAGAAAAAGAGGCTGGGGAAATAATGGGTAAGAAAATTATACTGGCGTCAGGTACCATTATGCTAACAGATGTGTTTAAACAAAGAGGAAAAAGAGTTACTAGAAATAATGTTAACTACAGGTAGACAATGCATTGCTAGAAACTGGAAAAATGATGTAACCATTCAGACGGGAGAATGGTATAAGGAAATGTGGAACCTAGAATTGAATGATAAATTGACATGGGAGATAAAAGTAAAAAGGGATAAATTGAAGGAAAATAGATTTTGGAGTATTTGGAAGCCTTTTGTTGATCACTCCCTTATGGGTATGGAATGCTGTAGACCTGTACCATCGCAAAGTAGTTTTTGGAGACAATATTGAGACCAAACTCTCCGGGGCAATGTAAATAAACACTGGGTGAATTGTAAGTGTAAATTGGAGTTTGATAGTTGTACCTAAATAATAGCATTACTGAAATGTTTTAGAATTGGTTATAGTTACAGTGTTAATTCTCAAGTAGATATTCAACATTATGTGCAGTATAATAGATAATAGTTCAACTATCATCTATGTGATTATTTTCTATGAAACTTATATATTTTTGATATGTTTTATGATGTAATGTTTTGTGTATGTTTGTATATATATATATTTGAAAATCAGTTAATAAAAATTTATAAAAATAAAAAAAAACCTGGCTGGCAGGTCAAGTGTGGGATGCAGGTGGAATGGTAACCTCCATTGGGTGGCTGGTGTAGAAGAAATTCCTTCCTCCATGGTGCCTTTGGTTCCTGCACCCCTTGTTTTAGGGGGTGGGTAGTTTTAACTGTTTTTAACATGTTTCTTAAATTGTCATTGTGAACCGCCCTGAGTCGGCTTTGGCCGAGTGGGCAGTATATAACTTTGACAATTAAATTAAATTAAATTAAATTAAATTAAATTAAATTAAATTAAATTAAATTAAATTAAATTAAATTAAATTAAATTAAATTAAATTAAATTAAATTAAATTAAATTATTCCACATAGCCCTTCAGAACAGGCAAGGGGAATGTAAATTACTTTACTTTCAGCACTCTACTGTAAGCAATAGCTGTTGAATCGGGGCCCGATACGGGTTGGAAGGTCCCGGAGGAGACTGGTCAAGTAAAGACACACGAGGCAAGATGGAGTGAAGACCAGGCTTTATACCCTGCCTAGCTTGACCGCGTGCATAGGTTGTGCGTGGCCGTTACAGGAAAACTGCAAGTCTGCACTTTGAGATTACACAAGTTACTCATCAGGGATGACTTCACCAGGGGGAAGTTCCTTATCTATCTAATTTACTACCGGGTGACATGCATTGTCTACTGCTATCGGGAGTAAACATCTGCCTAAGTTGACTCTTGGGCTCAGAGTCTCTGCGGATACAAGATTACCATTACATGCTTATCGAGTTCATCACCCGGTGATCTTTTGCCCTCTACTGTCCGAACTGCCTGCCAGGTCAGCGATCGGTGAATTAAACTATGACTATTAATCCGCTCCCCAATGTCTGTCCCTTCGGAACCAGGCTCCAAGGAGTGTTCCCCCAAGCCGTGGTTCTGTCAGGGACAGTATGCCAATTGTGTGCTTGGAACCCACAAATAGCAATAACAGTTACACTTATATACTATCCCATATTGCTTGTGCACTCTCTGGGCAATTCACAAGGTAATTAGCATTTTTGCTTCCAACATGCTGGGTACTCATTTTATTGACCTCCGAAGGATGGAAGGCTGAGTCAATTTGTAACCATCATGACTGAATTCATAATGTGATTATTTTTGGCTACAGTACTGAAATGTAACCACTATGTTATGAGTGCTACTGTTGTGTTTTTAACTGGGAAAATGTTCCTTTCCACAAAAGTATACTACAAAGCAGAATAAAATAAACAATACTTTTTGGTACTTTATGCTTTGGGGGCAACATTTTAAAAATGGTCATAACAACAATATTGTGGTACATGTTTTTCAATCAATCTTAAAACTTAAAGTGCCAACTCCCATCTCTCCATGAGCATAGTATGGCTATTTCGAACAACTAAGTTTAAATCTCTAGCATTAGCTAAGTTGTTAGCCATTACCTAAACAGGATGTTGAAATTCTAATAGCTTACAGCCATGGCAGTAGTAGATTATATTTGTTAACTGGAAAATTATTTCCCTAAGTGACCATTTATTATATCTTTGGCTTTTTAATCTGATCCTTCCTTTACATAATGCTTTAAAAGCAATGCACCAACATGCTAATAAATTAAAAAGCCTGGGAAACTGAACATGGCAAAAACAGTTCCAATAACAGAAAATACAGTTTCAACAGCTGTCTCTGACTATAGTCTTGTTAAATAAAAACTGTTAAAATGTTAAAGAAAAATGTTGCTTGCTTGCTTGCTTGCTTCATTTTCTAAAAGACGAATGAAATGGTTTAAGAAAGTAAGTTTACAGTTTAAATTCAGAAGTATGCATTAATGAAATGTGCAATCAACATTTAATAAATCTTTCAAATGCTTTCCTCAAAACCAGTGAAACTCAATGCTTCTAAGTAGATTTACAGTGGAACCTTGGTTAACAAATGGCTCAATTAATATAAAAATTGCATATCAAAAGGAAATCCATAGAAAATAGTGGCTCAGTTTACAGATTTCAGTTAATGTATTTTGGTTTTCAATGCATTCTTGTGGGAAACTGCATTCAATGCATTCCTATGGGAAATTTGGTTAAAGTAGTTTTCGCTGTAAGAAATGCCCTGGAGAATGCATTAATTACGTTAGCCAAGGTTCCACTGTATTTAACAAAAATTTGGTCAGCCTGAAACTTCCCCCTCTTAACTACTGATGTCTCAGTGCCCCATTGAGACATTTTAAAAACTATCAGTTAAGCTCCATTCGTTTCCATAATCCTTTTCTTCATGTGATCATCATCAAATCTGAAGAGGAATAGTTTTGGCTCATGTGAAGAATCTCAGGTGCTGCTTTTTATGTGTCAAAAACAGCTTGAATAGGGCTTATATCAGTGATGGCGAACCTCAGCATGCCATCTGTTCTTGAACTTCAATTCCCAGAAGCCCTGATCAGCTGACTTGGGCTTCTGGTAATCGAAATCTAAGAACACCTGGAGTGCCAAGGTTCGCCAACACTGCAACCTTAACCTCACTTATCTGAGATTAAACATCGCTGAATTCAACAGAATGTCTGAATAAACTGCACCATATATAAGATGCCACTTTTTAAAAAAATATATTAAGAATTTTCAAATATACATAAAGAATCAACAAAAAACTTAAAAAAGGTAATGAAACATACATCACATAAATGAATAATATGCAAAAAAGGAAAAAGAAGAAGAAAATAAGTTAAATCTAACATTAACACATCTAAATTAAATAAAGATAAATGTATAGCATCTAATACTAAACACACTTATAAAATAGTGAAATCTTATACAATTATCATGTTTAGTTGCTAGTTGTTTATTATTATTATTATTATTATTATTATTATTATTATTATTATTATTATTATTATTATTATTATTATTATTATTATTATTATTATTATTATTATTATTATTTTAAAAATCTAAGGTAATAAAGAGGCATAACCTCTTAGTCATTATCTAGCAATTTATAATAATTTCAACTCACTATAAACTAAAGTCTCCTTCTCAACTTAAAATACGAACAATGAAACAATATAACCACCCAGTGATATATTGCACTAGTATATTTTGCGCGGCCTTGCCGGGCAGTTTTTTTGTGTGTGTTTTTGGTTAGAGGTGGTTTGAATTTGTGGTTTTTGAATTTATTTGAATTTTTATATTTTATTTATTTTTTATTTGGATTTTTAAAATATTTTTGACTGTTTTATACTCTTCCGGCCTCTAGGTGGGGCTGTGATTAAGAGTACTGTGATTGTCTTTCTTTCTGCAGTTCTGTTGCAGAGGCATGGAGGGAGGATGTCTTTCGTAAGTGCTCTTGATTTATTATTTTATTTTATTTTTGATTTGATTTGATTTTGGGGGGCTGGGCTGGGGGGTTTAAGTAGAGTTTCTACTTAAACCCCCCAAAGTGTTTTTGCTTGTGTTTTTTTTGTATTTATTCAGGATTTTATATGTGTTTTATTGTTTTGGATATTTCTGGTTGTTATTTTTTTCCGTATTTATTTTTTAAATTTGTGATATTATTGTTTGTTGAGTTAGATATTTTCGTGTTGTAGATAGGTGTTTTAGTGAGTTTTCATGGTTTTTCATTAGCCTTTGGTATTTTGAGTGTTTTTTGTTGTTTATTGTTTTGTTGTTTACTGGGTTTATTTGAATTATTTGTTTATTTATGTGTTTTTTTATTTTTTATGGTTGGCCTTATGTTAAACTGTTTTTGTTTTGTTGTGGTTGTGTTTTGCGGGATGAAGAACGGCCTGTCTGTCTTTTCCACTTTTCCCCATTGCTGTTTTGAAATTAGGTTTCAATGCAGCGATGGGGAAAAGGAATAGCTGGCAGTCAGCTCACTCTTCGTCTGATAAGGTTTGTTAGGTCGGTTGGGGGAGAAGGAGGCAGAGAAGAGCTATCTACTTCACGATGATTCTTTCCTCTCGGCCTCCTTTTCCCCTGGCTTACCTAATGGGAGATTGGCAGGCAACAATCTGTAAGGGGTGGTGCTCTTTCTTGCGGATTGCTGGCTGTTGCTTTTCTATTACCTCCACCACTGTTTCGTGCTAGTTTTGAAACAGTGATGTAAGGTAGTACAAACACAGCAACCAGTCATTCACCAGGGAGTGTGCTTCCCCTGACGAAGTGCTGCCTGCTGCTGGTTCTACCCCCCCCCCCCCCCCGCCTCAACTTACCTTGAGGGCAGCAGTGGTCTTGCCATGTCTTCGGTGGGGTAGCGGGGAGCAGAGAGAGTCTCTCTTCTCCCCGTTGCTCCAGGAAAGAAGGCCGGCGGTTGTCTCGCCGTGGTTTTTGCATGTTTGGGTTAGCGAGGCTGTGAGGCGCTGCATCCGCCTGTGGTGGCCTGGCGCTCCCGTTGTGTGAGGCGTTATTTTATTTTATTTTTTGAGCATCAGCTTTTTCAACGTTCTACGCGCTCACGCCCTTCAGCTTCATTGGCTGAAGTGGTCACGGCGCGGAGGACGCTGGGATTTGAAGTTGCATTTCTTTTGTTCGCATTCATGCAGCGGCTTTTTTTCCATGGCTCGTTTTGTATTGTGTGCGCCAGCTTTCCCAACATTCTCCTTGCTCTCGCCTGTCAGCCTGATTGTCTGAGGGGTGGCACGGTACGGAGGATGCCAGGACTTGAAGTTGATTTGTTTTGCTTGCGTTTGTGGGGCGGTTGCCCCACTGGCGACTGCCGGACCCTTGCGGCGATGGTCGGGTGAGGTAAAGGCAAGTGCGGGCAGCTCAGTATGGGATAGTATGGACGGGTGTGGGCACATTTGCCGGATTCCAACGGTTAACGTCCCTCCTTATAGGTAAAGATTGCCAAGGAGGAATGTGGCCTGTCTCAACAGAAATCAATATTTCCAAAAATTAAGTTGTTCTTGTACCGGCTTATTTTCTCCATTTTAAAAAAAGAATATTCCACATATGGTTTCCAAATCTTCCAAAATTTATTTTCTTTAACTGTTCCTTTCTTTTCATTTAGTTGTCACTTTTAACTTATGTCTTTAGTGTGCTCATTTAATGCAGCTATGCACAACAGAATTCCCTACCTTAACTTGTGAGAGGAGAAATGTGGATGGGTGGTTAAATTACTCCTAACTTCTTCAGAGGAAGGAGAAATGCTCCAAAAGTTTATCAGAGATTTAGCCCTGCTTGGTCTCACCCCACCCCCACCTTCCCGCAAATTATTTCGGGTTTCTGCACTGGTGCTAAAAGTGGCAACAATGGGAACTGTGTCGACAGCCTGGCCATCTGTTTTCTTCTTCCACAATACCCTTTACTTAGGGTCATTCTAGAGGACCGCAGTATTGATAATGGGCTGACCACCATACAAAAACTTTAAAATGGAGTAATTATGGAAGCAGTTCTGTACGATTGCCTTTTAAGGAGTAAAAATTAGAAAAATCTCAGAATCTCAAAGGAATACCTTCCATGGAGTACTTGGCATAACTTTATCATCCTTCTTCTTGTGCTGTATCCAATTCCGAATATTGGTGATCATCATGGCAATTAGCCATGAAGATTGTCCTGAGTATATAATGCAGTGGCCTTCCATTTGCCTTCTGCATCGCAGCGTGACCCCTGTACCACTGATCCAGTTCCACAAGTCACTTTCTGGTCCTGAGCCCTTTTGCCATACAAAGTCCTCATCAACCCCAGTCCAGTGTTGATGAAGCTGCTGCCTTCCATCAAGAAAGATTCAAATGGGATTTAATCCATTTGGGGACCACCACTACTCCTAAAAGAAGTTACCTAACAGCATCTTTCCATAGGGCTCAGTTGAAATATGAAAAACTAGGGGGAAGAGGCAGCTGCTTGTCATAGAAATGATTGCACACTGGAAGATAAAACATGCACATCTCAGAAGGAAGGTAAGCACAAGAATCCTGAATGTCCCCCCATGGGAATTTATCTGAAAGTTCTCCTCCTTTGCAGTTCTTTTCAAGTGGCATTTCTTTTCTGTCACATTGAATGAGAATGGCTGAAATTCTCAGAGGAAGAATTTTTCCTCACAAGGCAATTATTTAGTAAAGGTCATCTTTTCAAAATCCAAAACAATATACTCTTCACACACAAAAAGATCAGCTATGGATTATTCAATGCAGTTACACTGGCAATGCATTCTTCTCCATGCAGACGCAAAAGGGGAAAAGACGCCTTTAATTCTAATTGAGAACAGGAAAATCCATGCTGAAATCTATTTCTATATAGCAAAGCACTTTGGCTGAACAAAGAGACTATGCAATTTATTCATTGTGCCTCAACAAAATACTGTACCAGGGTTAATTAGCTACTTAGCATATGGAAATGCCAGCTTTTATTCATTAATTATCATTAATATACCCAAATATTGGCTTGAGGATCTAGGTTTATGTATTCATTTCTGAAATCCCACCTTCCCTATGTTAATGTAAAGGTAACGGTCACCCTTGCTCGAAAGCCAGTCGTATCCAACTCTAGGGTTCAGTGCTCACCTCTGTTTATAGCCAAAGAGCCAGAGCTGTCTGCATCTACAGACTTTTCCATGGACATGTGGCAGGCATGACTAGATACCAGAGTGCACAGAATGCTGTTTACCTTCCCACCTGTTATGTATGTATGTTTGCATGTTCACTGGACTGTAAAGGCAAGAATGTAACCACTCCAAATACAATGTATCTCAGCTGTAAAGGAACGCGAGCAAGCAGCCCATAGAGGGCAGCTGCGAGCGTTCAGTCTCACATGGTTCACATTGCTCAATCACGGACAGCCGCGGGAAAACCTTCCCCGCATTCAGCAGCAGGAAAAAGATCTGCATTCAGCAGCAGGACAAGATCTACAGAAGAGAGGCGTGCCTGGGCGAGGCCACGCCGGTAGCAGCCAATGAGCTACCGGGCTACAAGATTCAAATGTATAGTGCTACTGTATATATTGAGATGTATCACCACCATTACCTCATGCTCCACCGGAACATCATGCAATAAACCTGTGTTAAGCCAACCCTTCGGCTGTTCTGTTGTCTTTGGTCCCATACAGTAAACTGGCGACGAAGGTGGGATAATGGCTGCCCACGGGACCAAGACATGCGCCGGCTACGAGATCCGGAAGCCGGGAGACTTGGAGCTGTTTGAGATAGACTTCAATGGAGCGCTGGTGGAGCTCGAAGTCTCAGATGAGGACAAGAAGAGGGCCATCTTCGTCCGCATGCTCGGACACGAGACCAAGAGGACCTTGGTGGACCTGATCGCGCTGAGGAGGGTGAGCGACTTCAAAGCCAAAGAGCTCCTGGCGGTGTTGCGCACCCACCTCCGGCCCGCGATAGCGATGTTCCCCGCTCGGAGCGCGTTCTGGAGGCGAGTCCAGGCGCCCGGGGAATCGGTCGCTGAGTTCGCCGCGGCCCTGCGCTTGGCCGCTGGCCCATGCAAGTGGGAGACCCCAGAAGTCACCCTCCGAGACTGCCTGCTCTGCGGCCTGAGGGACACCGAGACTCAGCGCGCGCTGATGAGACAGGAGCCGCCTCCCACGTGGCAGCAAGTCCTCGACACGGCACAGGCCGCAGAGGCCACGACGGCCGGGGTGCAAGAGCTCCAGGACTGGCGCCCGAAACCCGCCAAGGCAGAGAGCTCGGTACGCGCGGCCCGGCGAGTTTCGAACTCGTCCGCGGAGAGCGGCGACGACGAGGACGTCCGGAAGGTCCAGAAGGAAGGCCGGCGCTGCGACGGCTGCGGCGCCGCCCACGCCCGCGCCAAATGCCCGTTCCGCAAGGCCGAGTGCCACAACTGTGGCCGGCGCGGGCACATCGCCAAGGTCTGCCGAAAATGGCGCGAGGCCAAGAGGAGTTCCCCAGACCGCTCGGCGAGGCAGGACCGCACCACGAGGCCCAAGGACGGCACCCGGACCACGAGGAAGCGGGACGGAGTAGGGCGCATCTCCGACGACAGCGAGGACGACGCTCCGGTTCTCAGCGTATCCACGGAGCACCCCCGATACTTCGTTGAGGTAGTAATACAAGGGGCCCCTGTTAGGATGGAGGTGGACTCGGGTTCTTCTTACTCTATCATCTCCCAGGGAGAGTTCCTAAAAATAGCCCCCCACGTGCGGCCCAAGCTCAAAGCATTGAGGGCCACGCTGAAGGACGTGCAAGGGAACCGCATCCCGGTGTTGGGGGTTGGGAAGTTCCAGGTCCAGTTCAAAAAGCGCGCCGCAACGCTTCCCCTAGTCGTCCTCAAGGGAGGTAAATGCAGCCTCCTCGGGACTCAATGGTTCCAGCCCCTGGGGTTGTTCATTGGGGGGGTGCACGCCGTGGGAGTACACGCCGCCGGGACTGACCCAATACAGAGCGTGTGCGATGCGCACCCCGAGGTTTTCAAAAAGGGACTCGGAAAATTCAAGGGCCCCCCAGTGACTTTCGACCTGGACCCGGGAGTACGTCCAATCAGACTTAAACCGCGCAGAGTGCCTTTCGCACTAAAGGACAAAATAGAGGCGGAGTTGGACAAATTGGTGGGCCAGGGGATTCTTGTTCCTGTTGATTCTGCGGAGTGGGAGACTCCGATTGTAACAGCGCTCAAGGCCAACGGGGAGGTCCGCATATGCGCTGATTACAAGTGCACCATCAATAAGGCGATCCGCCCAAATGCGTATCCGGTGCCGGTAGTCAGCCACTTGTTGGCCAGGTTACACAGGGGGAGGTGTTTTGCTAAACTCGACCTGGCCCAAGCCTACCAGCAACTCCCGGTGACCCCCGCCGCAGCTGCTGCGCAGACCATAGTCACCCACAAAGGGGCGTTCCAGGTATCGCGCCTCCAATTCGGCGTGAATTCGGCGCCCGGGATCTTCCAGTCACTCGTGGAACGCCTCCTGAAGGGGTTAGAGGGGGTGTTACCCTACTTTGATGACGTATTGATTACAGGGGGGAGCCGGGCCGAATTGGCAGAAAGGTCCTGGCAAAATTCGAAAAGGCGGGGTTGCGGTTGCGGAAAGACAAATGCGTTTTCTTCGCAACTGAGGTTGAGTTCCTAGGGTTCCGTGTTACTCCCGAGGGAATAAGGCCATCCCAATCCAAGGTGGCCGCCATCAAAAAGGCCCCTCGCCCCACCTCCAAGCCCGAGCTGCAGTCGTTCCTGGGGCTGCTCAACTTCTACCACTCCTTCCTTCCTCGGAAGGCAGCCGTGGCGGAACCGCTACACAAATTGCTAAAAAAGGACGAGGCATGGAAGTGGGGCGACGACCATGAAAAGGCTTTCAATGACCTGAAGCGACTCCTGGCATCAGATGCTGTACTGACCCACTTCAATCCCAAACGCCCAGTGGTCCTGATATGCGATGCATCCCCGGTGGGGGTGGGGGCGGTGTTATGCCACGTGCTGGAGAACGGGAGGGAGGCCCCGATAGCGTTCTACTCTAGGTCCTTGTCCCAAGCGGAGAGAAACTACGCCCAGACAGACAGGGAAGCACTAGCGATAATTGCGGGGACCAAGAAATTTCATGATTTTGTGTATGGCCGCCCCTTCACCATAGTGACCGACCATAAGCCCTTGCTAGGCATTTTCACCGCAGATAAGCCCACACCCCAAATCCTGTCCCCGAGAATGCTCAGGTGGGCCATTTTTCTCAACGCGTATCAGCACGCGTTGGTGTACCGGCCCGGGAAGGAGATCAGCCATGCGGATGCCCTGTCGAGGTCCCCCATTCCCCGGGATTGCTGCCACGTAGGCGAGGAAGAGAGGGACCACCAGGTTTTAATGATAGAGGTCCTAGACTCCCCTCCAGTAGTACCGGCCGACATCGCCAAAGCGACCGGTAAGGACAAAACGTTAGCTACAGTTTGCTCCTGGGTAAAGAAAGGGTGGCCCGTGTCTTCCCCAGCAGCGGAATTCGACACATTTTTCAAAAAGAAATTAGAATTGTCCCTAGAGAGGGGTTGCCTTTTGTGGGGACAGCGGGTAGTGATCCCCACGTCCCTCCGGCCGAGGGTGCTTAAACTGCTGCACGTCAGCCACCCCGGGATCGTCCGCTCTAAGGCACTAGCCCGCAGTTACTTTTGGTGGCCCCAGCTAGACGCCGACATCGAGCACATGGTCGGCACTTGCGAAGCGTGCCAAAGCTCCAGGCCAGAAGAGGCTCGCTTGCCACATAGGGAGTGGGACGCAGCAAGGGGGCCCTGGTCCCGGGTACACGTAGACTTTGCTGGCCCGTTCAGGGGAACACTTTTCCTCCTTGTGGTGGACGCGTTCTCCAAGTGGTTGGAGGTCATTCCAGTCTCGAGCACCTCCTCGGCCACAACAATTAAACAGTTACGGAGGGTCTTTTCCACGTTCGGTTTACCCGACACCCTCGTCAGCGATAACGCTAGCTGTTTCACGTCCGCCGAGTTCAGGACATTCATGGATCTCAACGCCATTCGGCACATCACCTCCGCCCCTTTCCACCCGGCCACTAACGGCCAAGTAGAGTGCCTCGTGCGTACCACTAAGGACGCGCTGCGGCGCATGGGCCCCGGAGATCTTGACTTACAACTGTGCCAATTCCTGCTACGGTACAGGGTCACCCCACTAGCGTCAGGGTACTCCCCCGCGGAGTTGTTAATGCGCAGGAAGCTGGCCACAGTAATCTCCAAACTAGACCCCACAAGGGTAGAGGACAAAGGGCGGAATGTACAGATGGATTCCACAAAGAGCTTCAGCGTAGGTGCCCCCGTGCATTGCAGGAACTACGCCAGCGCGGGACCAGCCTGGGTGCCCGGCATTGTAATAGAACAAACCGGCCCCGTTTCATACCGCGTGGAGACCAATACAGGCCTCCTGTGGAGGCGGCACGCGGATCAACTCAGGCGCAGGGTCCCCGGAGAGCAGGACGAAAACAAAAATAGCCACGAATCAGCGTTAGGGTACTCCCCCACCCGCTTAGCCCAAGGGGGAGAGAAAGGGGGACATGGGTCCCCACCAAGGGGGGAGGAAAGGGAATCGATCCTCAGAGATCTTTTGCGGGAGTTTGCGGGGGAAAGGAGGAGCCCCGATCTCGCACATAACCCTCGGAAGTTTCCCCAAAACACAGATTCCCCAAGAAGTTTAGACATTGATTTACAGTACCAGGGGGAGTTAGCGGAGTGGTCCCCCACCCGTCCTAGCGAAAAGAGGGGTTTCAGTTCAGCCCCTGGTACTTCCAGTCCCAGTAGCCCCTGTGAGTTAGAATGCAACATAGCGCCAATTTCCCGGAGACCGACACCCCCAAGACAGGAGGCAACGGCGAGTCCGCCCACCACAGTCTCAAGGTCCCCCGAGCGGGGAACAGAAGGTAGCAGAACCACAAGGGCAACCTCATCGGTTCCGCGGTTCACAATAGGAGGGTCCCTGGGGTCCGAGAGCAACAGGCAGGGGTTCACTTCCCAGCTGTTCATTCCATTCCCATCCCCCGGCGCAAGGCAGGCACGGACGCCCCACAGAGCCACTAACGAATCCCCGTTTCCCGTTGCAGGACAAGTACCCACGGAGTCAGGGATCACAGGCTCTCCAGTACTAGGTCAGGCGCAAGCACGCCCCAAGCGCACTTGCGGCAAGCCACAATGGTTGCGGGACTTCGTCCCATCCTAGGGGGGAGGGATGTTATGTATGTATGTCTGCATGTTCACTGGACTGTAAAGGCAAGAATGTAACCACTCCAAATACAATGTATCTCAGCTGTAAAGGAACGCGAGCAAGCAGCCCATAGAGGGCAGCTGCGAGCGTTCAGTCTCACATGGTTCACATTGCTCAATCACGGACAGCCGCGGGAAAACCTTCCCCGCATTCAGCAGCAGGAGAAAGATCTGCATTCAGCAGCAGGACAAGATCTACAGAAGAGAGGCGTGCCTGGGCGAGGCCACGCCGGTAGCAGCCAATGAGCTACCGGGCTACAAGATTCAAATGTATAGTGCTACTGTATATATTGAGATGTATCACCACCATTACCTCATGCTCCACCGGAACATCATGCAATAAACCTGTGTTAAGCCAACCCTTCGGCTGTTCTGTTGTCTTTGGTCCCATACAGTAAACCACCAAAGTGGTACCTATTTATCTACTTGCAATTTCTTGCTTTTGAACTGGAAGGTTGGCAGGAGCTGGGACAGAGATCGGCGCTCATAGCATAGTGTAAGTTTAGACTTTTGACGTCACATTTTAAAAGCCTCAAGGGAGCCTTAAAACCAGCCAGCGGGATCAACTGGGCGCTGAAAGTTGCCAGCAATTCCTTAATCAAAAAGCATTACTTCATTTCACTAGATTACAATATATTTCAGAAAGACAGTGTCAGCCCCACCAAGGCCCCAAATAAGTCATTTCAAACAATATTTGGAAATGTGTATTTCTGTTGATGTCATCTTTAAGAGGGAAAGAACACTGAGGAAATGATAATAGCTGACATGACTACAACAGAGGGTTGTTTTCCCCCACTGAGGACAGATGCCCCCATTATTTTAGTCATAGTTTTTCCATTTATAAATAAATGGCTATAGATGAGAAATGGAGGGGAGGTTCAAACTCTCCACTTAAGGATATCTGTTTCCAGTGCTTTGGGCATGTTTTCTTCCATGATAGAACTGGGGGAGGGGGAAAGAATCATAGAATGAATCAACTTGACAGAGACCCATTAGGGAGCTTTAAACATTGTCAGGAGGAGGAAAATTCTGTAGACAATAAGAATTCCTTCCATTAACAGTTTTTAGATAATTTTATGTTTGAATGCAAATCTCCAAGTTCACCCCTTTTTAGCTCAGCTAATAAACACACTTGGACTAGATACTTGAGAGAAAGAAAAATATCATTTACTCACAAAACAAGGTCAGAAGATACATTTGCTCAGGAGTCTTGATGATGGAAGGATTCTTTTCTTTCTTTCTTTCGTCTATCTGTCCGTCTGTCTATCTATTAATATATAATTTATAATATGAATTTATAATATTTATAAATAAACATTTATTTCCCTCTTTATTTTCAGAAATGCATGAGATTCCATGCAGATTCTTGCTTACGACAGGTAGAGAAAGGATTTTCAGGCTCCCCCCCCCCTCACATGCCAACCCCAACCAGGTGTTACCCAACTTCCTGGACCAACTTTTCTGGGGGAAAGGGTGGACTAAGATGGGAATTGGGCTACCTGTAGACTGTTTTTGTGCCCAGGACAATTTTTCTGCCATTATAACCTCAAAAGCATCCCTTAAATCACCTTCTCAGCTAAGGTAAACAGGGACACACAAAAAAGAGAAAACATGTGAAGCAAATACTTATATGCTGTTAAAAAGCATTTAAACGTTTTTAAAGAAGTGAAAGAGATGTTCTTACAAGCTATTTCTGTATTTTATATAAATGCTTCCTTTTTTAAAAAATAAAGGGATTTGCTTTTAATGGGTTGTTGCAGTTTCCTGCCAGAATTCAGCAACCAACAGTAAAGTGTTTGCTTGAATGAGTTTCCACCAGTTGCCATCTTATTTTAATGGTCAAAGGGATATAACTGGCAGGTATTTGAGGGACAAAATTCCCTCCTTCAAACCCTCCCTGTGTCGAAATTGTCCACCCTGTAATAAGGGAAGGGGCTACCCTAAAAATTATCTCTCCTTTGCTTCTTTGTACAGCGTCACTCATTTCACAAGCAAGTTTCCACTCATAGGAACACTCGATCTGGCAATTATTTTCACAAGCACACAAAAGTGTTGATTTCCAATTTTCCACCAAAGCTGTGTGAGAGCTAATGGAACATAACGTATCTGCAAAGTTTATTTTTCATACAGATAAGTTGTCCTGTTTTTTAAATAAATAATCCCTTATTTGATTGTTTTAGGAAACTATTTTAGGTTCTGTACTTCATTTGTGGGATAATCCCAGCCTAAGTATGTGCTTCAATTGCTAATTATAGAGGCAGTGTGACATTTTCAGCTTTCAGTATGAAAATTTATTATTCCATTTGGGGTCATTTCCAGCCATTGTTTTTGTTTTGCTTTTCCTGATGTACTGCAGTTTGATTCTACATAGTAAGGGAACCATTTTAGGTGGCTGATGAGACTTAAATACACTTATGGTTCCTTGTTGAAGAAACTGGGACTAAATCCTCTATTGATATTACTTACTTGGTTATTTGGTTGATCCATATTTCACACATCAGGTTGACATGGCAGATCGAAGCATCATCTTCCACTGTTTCTGATTCCATGCCAGTCTCATCCGGGGCTTCAGGCATACCCAACAAGTTGCGGTTTTGGAAATCCGGGAGCTGGGCACGCATACACAGTAAGTTTCCAGGAGCCATGCGTGTGCGCAGTAACCTCTGTGTGCATGCACAGAAACCCCTTTGGCCAGGAAATGGGTTACTGTGCATGCGTGGCCGTCAGAGGCAGTGACGCCCATGCGCAGTAGCTACTTTCCCCACCGGAGAAAATATGGGATTGCAGTGGGAAAGGGGCCAAACGAGCGCGGACATACGGGAAATCCCAGCCATACTTGACAGATATAGCTTCAGGAACTTTGCCCTGAATTGATCTTTTCATCTGGCTGCTGGCCTTCCTAGTGGTCACTATGTTAAGTGGCATTCATTCTGTGATAGCCTTTGTCCACCTGCCATCTTTGAAGTGGCACACATGCCTGGCCCACTGATGCCTTGCAAACTCAATTAAAATTTATTTATTGGACTTATACTCTGCCCATCTGGGATGAACTCCCACGCTGATGCTTGTTTTGCACCTGATCTTATATGCAGTTCTTCATTTTATATTCAGTCAACCCATCGTATGCGTAACATCCTTTGCTCAATTGCTCTCTGTGTTACATCAATTTTTTTGATGTCAGTTTTTGTAGTTGCCCACATTTCACTGCTGTATAATAAAACAGACAGAATGGTGGTGTTGATGGGTTCAGCCTGAAATTTTCTCGTTTTTGCTTCACTTAGCACATCCTTAATGCCAGGGTTTGCAATCACCATTCCTTGTGACCTGTCACCCTTGCTCCCGCCGCCGCCGGAAGCAACGGAAGTGGCAAAAACAGCCAAAAAGGCATCTCCTTTACTCCTGCTGCTGACGCCGATGCCAGAAAGGGCAAACATGGTGAAAACAGCCGAAAACACGCCGTAAATGCGCCCGCAGCTGTGGTAAATGCATTTATGACAGCCGCAGATGTGTTTTACAGCAATGTTTACAGTGGGGAGAACCACGTCTCTGGCCTGCTCAGCTGTCTGAGGAGGCATGGTCCAGCCCACAGCTGGAAAAGGTTGAGAACCCCTGTTTTATGCTGTTAAAAGCAGCCCATGCTGCTTGTCCTCTTCTCGAAATTTATTTTGTTAGATTTTGCCTTAGGAAAACATTGATCTTATCTATTGATGTACCTGTGAATAATCCCCATTGAACTCACTAGGACATACGTCCGAGTAAACATGGGTCATACTTCAAATTTATGTGTGTTTTTCTTCCATAACAATGTAACCAATACTTTAAATGAAGTAAAAAGGGGATGACATCTTACAGACTCTTTCTGTATTTTTTTACACATGGATTAAATTTTATAAACAGAAGAGGATATAAAATGAAAAGGATCACGCTTATATGAACATCTGTGACACAATGTTTTGAAGTCTAAATCCAAAGTTGCAACTTGTCTGATGTAAATTCAGTTAAAGCTCCACTTTGGAGTTCATGCAAGACTGGAAAATCAATTGGCTAGTTAATATTGTAAGAGAGCTTTCTCTTCCTAGTAAGAGCTGTTGAAATTGGGTATTAAGAAAATTACATTTTTCCTATGCTATTTATTTTGAGTTACACATGCTCAGTTTAGAAGACCTACCAATTGCAATAACTTTTCAATCAGCCCTATAATAGCCTGTTAGGTTTCTGACACAGAGTTTACATGTGATAAAATGTATGCGAGATGACACTGAAAATAGTAAGTTCATTGTCAGCCTTCTAAAATAGTTGTGTTTGACACTAGTACAGAATACAACATTTTTTTAAAAAACCAGCCATTTTAATGCAGCTTCTCCATGACTACACAGGCTGGCTCTTCTCCTGGGAGGCAACAGTGGGGAATTTAATTCCCAACCTCTGGCTCCACAGCCATATACCTGACTCACTGAGGTATCCAGCCAACAGGGAGCTGTAAAAGGGTCAACAATATTTTGTACACTGTGAAATAGATAAAGCAGTTTGGGATTTAGATTTAGACATTTCCAGAGGTGGGCATCAGCAGGTTCGCACCAGTTCGCCAGAACTGGTAGCAGACATTCCGGCTGGCCCCGCTCATCCAAGTTTTGAAATAAAGTAGTCCTAATTTGGGTGCAACACAGGGCTTTCCCCTGGCCACGCCCACCATACCACGCCCACAGTGTGGTAGTAAATTTTTTGGGAGCCCACCACTGGACATTTCTAATTTTTGTCTACACAGCTAACAGCAATTGATTTTTGATTTGGTTATAGGCGTTATAAAAGAAAATCTTTACAAGCTCACAACTCTCAGCTGTCACAATGTTTTAGTGCTCTGGAGAAAAGCTTGGAAGCCACATTTTGGGAACTACAATGCCCTCCTATCTGGGGGACTTTGGGAGTTGTATTATTACTTCTTCTTTTTTAAGAGGAGCCTTTCCAAACTCTGCTCTGGAGATTGGAGAAACAACCTGCAATTGCTCAGGCTATGCAGAAATATTGTGGACTTTATAACAATCTAAATTTAATAATGGGAGTGGGCATGTTATCTCACATTACTCTATGACTTGGCCCATCAGCTTCACCTAGTAACAACCAGATCTTGTGCGTCATATTCAACAATGAAATTAAAGTATCCTTTGGAATATCTCCAAATCTTACAACTTTATTGCTTCTGAAGCACAGATTGTGGATCAAGATATGATCTGTGTGAGGGAAGATTTGGAGATAAATATTGTAATTGCCCTGGCAGTGGTGGGGGGTGACACTAATTACAAACAAATCCACATATTTCAGGCATTAAATCAACAATCTAATTTCGTTGCTATACGGGGCAATTGTATGAGGTTCCACTGTACTTTACTTTCTCTCTCCACTACTTAAACCAGTGCTACCTTTCTCTAGCATCTACAATTGAATTCTTAAGTACTACTGTAAGAGTTTCGTTGATTTCCATATGAAATCAAAAGCTCCTACTGTAACTTGACAACTTTTTAGCTTGGTTGGTCATATAGTTTGATGTTAATGCTTACTTTTGGAGTGTTTGCTATAAAAATTCTTACCTTTGGTTTCCAACTTCAAATACCTGTGCCTCTTTTTCAACATTTCTCTTTGGGTATCGTATACGGTACATCAATTCTGAGCAATATTGGTCTGATTTCACGTAAATGACATGTTTTTGTTTGGTTTGTTTGTTCTTTTTCTTCTGATTCGTAGGTCCTTCAGATATTTTTGAGCTTTACTGTATTCAAGGAGCTTCATCTGCCTTGGAAGGTTTGCTCTGTCAGCAAGAAATTTGCAGATGAAATTCCAAAGCTGTGAGTATTCAAGGCTATATGGCAAAACACATATATTTGAATAAAAAAACAAAATTCCATACATCTTAAAAACAAGAAACAAAAACACTCAAAGATATCACTTTTCTGAAGAAATAGAGCATGGGAGCTGAAGAAAAGGAAATGTCAAATGAGCATTGCCAACAGAACACCATCCAACGCTGACATTCAATTGGCTGAATAGCAGGATCCACCACAATGGGAGGGGATTTGCTTTCTTGCTCACTGCCACAACCACCATCACCCTCCAAACTCAACAAGAGGCTGGGAAACTCTTTTGAGCTGGCTTTTCAGGTGATGCAGAGGGCTGAAGGTGAAAAAACATCCTATCTTGATTGTCAGTGGAACATTTGATATAACTATTCATTTCTTGGTTTGGTTTGAGGAGATTCAACCCTGTTAAGCTATAAACTTAAGTCTGGCCAAGTTATCCTGCTATGGTAATAGAGAAGACCATAGTGCCAGCAACTCAACGCCGTGTGTCAGGTGGTGGTTAACTAACCTGACAACCCTGAACTAAAAGGCCTTGGGTGCTGAAGGGTGATGATCTCCAAAGGGATTAAATCCCACTTGAATCCATCTTGATGGAGGGCAGTAGCTTCATCAATACTGGACTGGGGCTGATGAGGACTTTGCGTGCCAAAAGGGCTCAGGACCAGAAAGTGACTCATGGAGCTGGATCAGTGGTAAGGGGTTCATGCTGCGATGCAGAAGACAGATGAAAGGCCACTGCATTATATTCTCATGACAGTCTTCATGGCTGATTGCCATGAGGATCACCAATATTCAGATTTGGATATGGCAGAAGAAGAAGTTATAAACATTTATATCAATATATAATCAAGCCTCAAGACTGCACAAAGCATAGATGCAATCCAGAAAAGGCAGGTCTTGGCCAGGTCTCATTCCGTTTCCCTCAGTGGAATATGAAATGTAGTCCTAGAACAGAATCCAAAGGTGTGGTTGCACTGATGAAGCTCATTCTGTCAATGGAAACAGTGAGGGGAGGCAAATCCCTTCTTTCTACGGCAGCTCCCACAAAATTGGCTCAAGCTATTTCTTTGTGTATCACAAAAGGTTGCAATGGGAGAGGAATGCATTCCCATATGCTGGCAGTTGACTGCCAACATGATATTCATTTGAAGCCCCATACATACAGGTATTTACTACAAAAAATGCCCATCCTCTGTTCAGTGTAGTTGCAACTAATCTTTACACAATAGTCTACTATTTATGCTACGAATATATTCCACAGTTTGTTAAGATTTACATTTGGCCCCTCGTTTATGGAGTTCAGAGTCACATGAAAGTGGGTATCCCGTGTGATCTCACAGTAAGCCTCTCCTTTCTTATTCTTCTTCAGCTGCCGTACCTGTTCAGGATAGTGGCTATCATCATGGTGATAGACTTCCTGTTCTTACAGGTTTCTTTACAGAAACCCTAGGGAACATTTATATATGTGCTTCAGATTTTCAGAGTGACCAACAACAACAATTAGAACAAGCTTAATTGCCCCAACAGTTGTAAAAACATTAAGGCCATCAAGGGAAATCAACAAAAGTACCAAAAGCAGGCCACTTGGCCAATCAATGGCAGAATTACAAAGACCTGGACATCTTACTTTTTGCACAACAGTTCTCAGAATTTCCTACATACCATGGAGGAGGGAGGAGGAGTTGGGAATGGTAGTTTTTAAGCTTTTCCAAGCTCTTGAATTCAAGGAATGCTCAGAAGCTGCACATTTTACATTTAGAAACAACACTGGACAGAGATATGTCCCCGGAATGACATTTTCAGAAAAAAAAGGATGAGCAACTGAGACAAAGTTCCAGATCTAACTTACCTAGTAAAATTTTTTAAATGTTCCTGGCTCCAGCTGGTATCTATCTGAGAACTTTTTAAAAATACTGTACTGTACTTAAAAACTTAAATTGAAAATTGAAAACCTTACTGCAATCCTCCACCTTCTTGTGAAGGGTGAACCACATTGAGTACAGTGGCAACTTCATCTGAGTAGACATAAGTGGTTTTTGAGTGTCAGCAAACTTGTCAAAAGTAGTAATGCAACAGATCAGTGATGGCGAACCTTTTAGAGACCAAGTGCCCAAACTGCAACCCAAAACCCACTTATTTATCACAAAGAGCTAACATAGCAACAGGAGAGGAAGAAAACGCTCCCAATAGGCAGAAGGGCGGGTGAAAGTTCGGTTTCACTTACCAGTGATAACTTTCGTTCTTCGAGTATATAGTTTGTGAATACACACTCATGGGTTATGCGCCTGCGCAGAACGGAGATCGGAGGCTTGAAAAGCCATTGGTCCAAAGCTTTGGCGGTAAGACCGCCCACCGTACCGCCCACCCCGAGGCGCCCGCGCGCCATTCTACCTCAGTTCCATACTTAAGCCAAGCACAGGATAAACCAATTGATCTCATCCGTGCAGCTCAAGAGGGGAGGCAGGGTGGGTAGTGTGTATTCACAAACTATATACTCGAAGAACGAAAGTTATCACTGGTAAGTGAAACCGAACTTTCTCCTTCGTATAGTTTGTGAATCCCCACTCATGGGAGATTAGCAAGCTCGCACTCACTTGGTCGGTGGGCAGTCGGATGAGATGATCCCACGATGCGATGAAGATGCAGTAGGTCGACCCATCAGGGGCGATGAGTCCGGAGCCCTCTGGTGAGGACGACACGGCCAAGCCTGGCGTCCGCAGTGGCTCTGGTGTCCACCCTGTAGTGCTGGACAAATGTAGAAGGTCTGGACCATGTGGCAGCCTTACAAATGTCCTCAAGCGGTGTGCCCTCCAGGAAGGCAGTGGATGTGGCAACCGCCCTGGTGGAATGCGCCCTGACATGCGGTGGAGGTGGCAGTGAGGCAGACTCGTAGGCCAGGTAGATGGTAGAGGTGATCCATTTGGAGAACCTTTGCGCAGAAATGGGTTCACCCTTGGACTTTCCCCCATAAGCTACAAAGAGGCGTTGAGACTTCCTGAACTCTCTTGTCCTGCTGGTGTAGAACAATAAGGCTCGTTTCACATCCAGCGTGTGCCAAGTCCTTTCTTGGGCGTTAGAGGGGTTCTGGAAGAAAACTGGCAAGGAGATAGTCTGTGCCATGTGAAACTTGGAGACTACCTTGGGCAGGAAGGTGATGTCCGCCTGGAGAACGACGCGGTCGTTGAAGAATTGGAGAAATGGTGCGTCTGCTCTCAGGGCAACCAGTTCTCCAGCTCGTCGTGCTGACGTGATAGCCACAAGAAATGCCGTCTTCCATGTGAGGAGGCGAACATCGCTGGTGGCCATGGGCTCGAAAGGGGTCCTGGTGAGCGCGTTGAGCACGGTAGACAGTGACCATTGAGCCGTAGGAGTCCTGACCGGAGGGAAAGCGTTCCGTAGTCCCTTGAGAAAACGCTTCACCGTTTGGTCACGGAAAGCCCCAGCAGCGGGCGAACCGGCCGGGGAGTGCGCCACCACTGCTGCGAGGTGCACTCGGATGGAGGTGATGCTAAGGCCAGACTCCGCCAAATGGAGGAGGTAGGTTAAAACGTCCTGCAGTCCCGCCTGTGGGGGGGCCATGTGCTGGGAGGCCAGGAAAGCACAAAAGCGCCTGTATTTGGAAGCGTAGGACCTCCTTGTGGAAGGGCGCCGCGCTAGCTCAAGGATCCTGGACAGACTGGGGTTATCCTCCACGCGGTGAGGTGGAGGCTGGGCAGGTCCGAATGGTGCAGCTGGCCGTGCTCCATTTGGAGAAGCGTCGGTGACTCCGGCAGTGTGCGATACTGTGACGACATGCGCAACAGTAGCGGAAACCAGGGTTGGCGCGGCCATGCCGGCGCCACCAGAATTGCATTGGTTCTGTGTTGGTACATCCTGGTGAGTACTTTCTGGACCAGAGGAAACGGAGGAAAGGCATAGAGATAGTCCTGATCCCACCGTTTCATGAAGGCATCGCCTTCGGAGTTCAGTCCGATGCCTGCTCTGGAGCAGTACCTGCTGAGCTTCCTGTTGGACTCCGATGCAAAGAGGTTGATGCTCGGCGTTCCCCAGGCCTCGCAAAGCGACTGGAACACCCCGTCGTCCAGCTCCCATTCGTGGGTCGTTGAGGTGAGACGGCTCAGGTGGTCTGCCAAAACATTCAGTGTGCCCTGAATGTGCACTCCAATTGGGAAAATGTGCCTCTCCAGGCACCATTCCCACAACTGCACTGCAAGGTACAGGAGGGTGGTGGACCGTGTTCCTCCCTGCTTGTTGAGGTACGCCACCGCCGTGGTATTGTCCGAGGCCACTTGAACCGCCTTGCCGGTGAGCAGAGTCTCGAAGGAACGCAGGGCCTTCCAAATGGCCAGCAGTTCCAAGTAATTTATGTGGTGCACCGTTTCGTGTGGTGTCCAGGTGTCGTTGACCGTGAGAGTCCCGCAAGCAGCGTCCCAGCCGAGGTTGCTTGCGTCGGTCAGTATCTGCAACGAGGGTTGCGGGGGGTAGAAGCTCTTCCCCGTGGCCACGTTGAGTGGTGTAGACCACCACAGCAGTTGGTCCCTCAGTTCTGGAGACGGGGTCAACCGTTTGGACTGGCTCTCCCGAAGTGCGTCGAACTCGTGGAGGAGCCACGATTGCAGGGACCTGAAGTTCAACTTGGCATGGGGAATCACTGCCGTCGTTGAGGCCATCAGGCCTAGAAGTCTCTGAGCCTTCTTCGCCCGGATGCACGGTTTGGTGCGCAGTTCGCTCACCCCCTGCGCAATATCCTGTAAGCGTTTCTGGGGGGCGTAGGCTCTCGTAGCAAGCGAGTCGAGTACCGCTCCGATGTACTCGACGCGTTGAGAGGGAGTCAACTTCGATTTGGTGAAGTTGATCCTGAGGCCGAGACTCTCCATGAGGTGGACCGTGTATTGTGTGTCCCGAACGGCTGACGATTTGGTGGGGGAGACGATCAACCAGTCGTCGATGTACGGGAAGACCCTGATGCTCCGTTGGCGGAGGAATGCAGCCACCGGAGCCATGCATTTGGTGAAGACCCGCGGTGCCGTGGCCAGACCGAACGGTAGGCACCGGTACTGGTACACGGAATTGTCGATGCGGAAGCGGAGAAACCGTCTGTGTTCCTCGAGGATGGAGACGTGGAAGTAAGCATCCTTGAGGTCTATGACTGTGAACCAGTCCCCTTTGTTGATGAGGGGGAGGACGGTCTGCAGGGTCACCATCCGGAACTTCCTGGTGTGGATGCATTTGTTCAGGCGGCGCAGGTCCAGGATAGGGCGAAGGCCTCCGTCCTTCTTCTGGACCACGAAGTACCTCGAATAGAAGCCGTTGTCCCAGTCGGACGGTGTTACCCGCTCGATGGCTCCCTTGGAGAGAAGGGTTGATATTTCTTCCTCCAAATGGGGGGACGAGGTGGTGAGACGATGTCTTCCTACCCGAGGCACCCGCACGAACTCGATGGCGTAGCCAGAGGACAAGATCTTTAAGACCCACTGGTCGTCCGTGATGCCCGACCATACCTGGAGGAAGTTCCGGAGGGGGAGGTACGGGATGTGGAGCGAGAGAGACTCGGCCGTCGCAGCTTCAAACTTGGGGCTTGGACCTCACGCCAGAACGCTTGTCCTGTCCGTAGGGTCGGTAGCGGGGTTTGTGCTGACGCCGCTGTTTGTAGGAGCTGGATCTAGGCTGCTCCGTCGGTCCTTGCTGCTGCGGGTTGCCCTGGAATCGCCGTGTGAAGGGCTGGAACCTCGGCCTGGCGGGCGGAGCCGGCGTGGTGAGCCCCAGGAACTTGGCCGTGGAATTGGTCTGGCGCATCTCATTCAGGACCTTATCGGTATCCTGACCGAAGAGGCCCTGCCCGTCGAAGGGAAACTCCTCGATGAGCTTTTTCATAGCGTCATCGAGGGAGGTGTCCCTGAGCCAAGCATGGCGACGGAGGTAGATTGCGGAGGCCATGTCCTTTGCCGCATAGTCGTTGATATGCCGGGCAGTGCGCATCAGCTGCTCGGCGACGAAGTCCCCCTCGGTGGCCAGCGCGTCGATCCGCTTTTGGGCGTCGGCGGGCAGTTTCGCCGTCTCAACCTTCACCTGCTCCCAGAGGTGAGATTGATACAGGCCCATGGCGGCCGAGTAGTTGGCGGCACGGAAGAATAGGGAGCCGGTGGCGTAGAACTTACGTCCCACCGCGTCCAGTTTCTTTCCCTCCGGCGTCGATGGGACCGGGAACCCGCTGGTGGCCGTCCTATGCTGGAAGGCCTTGACCACCAGGGAATTCGGCAGGGGGTGAGCCTGCAGGAACTCGACGTTCTCATCCAGGACTCGGTACATGCTGTCGAGCCTGGACGAAACGGAGTGCGCCACCAATGGTTTTCTCCATGTCGCCCTCGCCGAAGTCATCATGGAGGGGAGCATGGTTATGTGGACCGGCCGTACAGCACGTCTGTCGAGCTTCGCGGTCATCTGATCCTCACCCTCCAGCGGCGGTTGATCGACTTTAAGGTTGAGTGCGGTGCCCAGCCTTGTGAGCATGGCGGCCAGCGAGCGTTGGTCCTCACCACGCGGTGGGTCCACCGAGCCGATAGCCTGCTCCGGCGTGCGCTCGGCGTCGACGTCTCCCTCGTCCTCCGACGACGACGAGCTGGACTCATCGGAGGACGAGGGAGGAACTCTTTCATCCACGTCGGGACCGCGCCAGTACGGCCTGGGCGGGCCGGCAGGATGGGAGTCCACCGCATCAACGTCCGGACCACACCATGACGGGTTGGGTGGGCCGGCGGAGCGGGCACTCGACTCACGGGAGGTCGGTGGGGCCACGGCAGGGCCGGGATGCCCGGGGCTTGCGGTGGTCGAAACCGGGGCCGCAGAGGCCGCAGGCATGGAGGTCTGGAACTTGGTCGCAAACGACGCCATGACCTGGAACATTTCTCGAACGAGAGCCATCTGGGATGCGTCCGAGTCCGCTGACGGTAGAGCCCCGGTGGCCGGCGGGATGGTGGCCCACGAAACGGTGGGCGTCGAAACGGTGGCCGGCGTCGGCGTCGGCGAAACGGTCGTCGGAACGGTGACGACCGCGTCGTCTGTCGGCGTCCTGGGCCTTGGAGAGACGGAGGCCTGCCTCGGCGAGCGGTTTCTTCCCCGAGGAGGAGAGGGGAGCACCTGAAGTGGGCGAGCTGGAGCCCCAGCCCTGCGTCCTTTATCAGGTGACCCGGAAGACGACCGTCCTCCCCAGATGGAGGATCCCGGAGAAGGACATCGGGCAGTCGAGAACGGCGGCGAAGGCCCGGGATAGGTGGGTGTGCGCGGGGTGGGAGGAAGCGACCGTCTCTTCTCCAACCCACGCTTGCGCTTCTTCTCACCGTTCCTGTCCTTCTTTTTCTTCTTCCTAATCGGAAGCACGGAGGAAGAAGCCGGCGGCGGCTGGGAGGCAGCGGCGGATGTGGAAGCGGACGCGGCGGGAGCCAGAGCGAGCTCCATCAGATGAGCCTTGAGGCGATTGCTTCGGTTCTGCACCGCGAGGCGCGTAAACTTTTTGCAATGCGGGCAGGACTGGCAAAACAAAAGAGGCACAGGCTGTGGCCGTCGGAAGCCGGGAACTTCTTAAGGCAAGCCGTGCACTGTTTAAACGCTGCAGCCATCAACCGCGGAAAAATTCTTCCAGTGGAAGTTTCTGGAAGCAAGTACCCCGAAGGGCGGACCAGCCGCCACCCCCTTGAGGGGGGAGACGGTGATCGATGCGAAAAAATTGGTTACTGAATCCACTCGAAAGAAGAAACAGCGCCGGGGTGGCAATCCTGCCCGTGGGACAAGATTGCCGGCAAAAATTGTTGAAATTAGCTAAAGCTTTCCCTCAGAAGGGCGATAAAAATTGAGAAGCTCTCGACGATCGTCCTGCTGCTACGGCGGAAAGAAGAGAACTGAGGTAGAATGGCGCGCGGGCGCATCGGGGTGGGCGGTACGGTGGGCGGTCTTACCACCAAAGCTTTGGACCAATGGCTTTTCAAGCCTCCGATCTCCGTTCTGCGCAGGCGCATAACCCATGAGTGGGGATTCACAAACTATACGAAGGAGAACTATGTGCTGGGGAGAGGGAGGAAGCACTCCCATTGGGCTGCTGGGCATAGGGGTGGGGCAAACTCTGTGCTGGGGTGACTGCATGGGTGCCCACAGAGAGGGCTCTGAGTGCCACCTCTGGCATGCATACCATAGGGTCGCCATCACTGCAATAGATATTGTTTATTTGGCTTTTCAAAAGGCTTTTTGGTAAAGACACTAGCTAAAGTCACCTGAATATACCTCGCAGTCCTGGGAGGAAAGATTCCTATGAATCAAAAACTGTTTATAGAACAGGAATAAACAATCTCTTTTTGCAATGTATGAATACTAATAGTGGGATGCAAGCATTTGTACAGGGATCAGTGCATTTTAACTTGTTCATAAATTAACTGAGGTTCAGTTGAGCAAAAGGACAGCAATCATTTCAGCCCCCTTTTGTCTGTGTTATAGTAGCTTTGGCATGTGTAAGTAGGTTAGCTAGTTGCATGGCAGGATGAATGAGTTGCTTGGCAGACACACGCTGAATTGGAATCTTTAATTGGCCTTAAGGATGGATGAAAAATCTGTCTTGGTGCGACTGGATTATGATTATATTATGTTTAATCATAATATTATTATGATTAAGTGGCTAAGACTCTGACTGGGAGGCGGAAGGTCAGCAGTTCGAAAGCAAGAAATTGCAAGTAGATAAATAGGGACCACTTCGGTGGGAAGCTAACAGCGTTCCGTGTGCTCCGGTGTCTAGTCATGCCTACCACATGACCACAGAAATGTCTGCAGAAGCAGACAGCGCTGGCTCTTCGGCTTTGAAACAGAGATGAGCACTGAACCCTAGACTCGGATATGACTGGCTTTCGAGCAAGGAAGGGTAAGAAAGTGTACAAGAATGAGCAATGACAGTTAGGGAATGGGTTGAATTGGAAACCTCAGATAAAGTTTATAATACCAGGAAGAGATAGGGTTGGGAATTTAGGAATGCATATGTAAGATAGCTAGGACAGCAAACTACAGATAAGCGAGGCTTAGGTTAGGAAGATGTAAACTATATAAAGCCCAGCATTAGCTGAGAGCCTGCTAGTCCAAAGACATTATGGCTTAATGCCAGTTGTGAGTAAGGAGGCAAGCAGTAGAACAGCTGCCTTCATAACAAGACTGTTTGATAGACAGTGGCTGTCAGATAATTGTTGTATTATTTTAATCTCTAGTATTGATTTTGTTATAAAATAACTTGGTTTTATACAACAAATATCTTTTTTATTTTCCAGTAGCAGCTACCAAGTAATAACACACCCCTTCCCTGGCTGCTTGGTCACATCTCAACTAAAATGAGATTTGGGACATGTAGGTGAAGAAGTGGAGTCCCAAGTGTTTATGCATCGGTGTAAAAGAATGCACTGGGATTTCCGTGAAGCAGTATAACAGGAGCACTGTGCATTACTGAAAAGTGGCAACCCGGCTGAGAGAGGCTTGAAGGTGTCACTAGGATGGTCAAAACAGAAACAAACATTACAAAGCTCAAGAAATGTTTTCACACTGGGGAAATGGGTCAATTTAAAGCAGGGGTTCCCAACCTTTTCAACCCGGGACCTGGGTCACACTCTCAGTCAGCTTTGAGGGTTGGATGGCCATTTTCCCCTGCCTGTGACCATTTTGTTTCTCAAATGCCCTTGGAGGGGTGAAGGGCCACATGAAATGGTGCCGTGGGCCAGATCTGGCCCACAGGCCTTAGGTTGGGAACCCCTGGTTTAAAATAACATAAATTGGACCAAAAAGAGTACACTAATGGGACCTGTAACTGACCAGGGGAGGGGAAGGTTTACAGTACACAGCTCAGTAAGAAAGTTGCACGGCTGCATAGAAAAGTCTGCTCCCATGTTGGGGATCACAAAGAAAGTAATCCAAAATAAAACTGCCAACACCACACAACCCTTATTTAAATCTACAGTGCCACCAGGCTATTGTATAAGGCTCTAGTCACTGCACTTGAAAAATGTTATTTCAGAGCTGGAAAAGATAGAGAGAAAGACAACGAAAATGTTCCATGAGTTGTAACAACTCTGGTCAAAAAACATAATTTCTGGGGCTATTTAGCTAAGTGGGGTTGGGGAGGGGGATACCAAAGAGGCCATGACTGAGCAGTATGACAAACAGTTAAAGGTAAAGGTTCCCCTTGCTCGAAAGCCAGTCGTATCCGACTCTAGGGTGCAGTGCTCATCTCTGTTTCAAAGCCGAAGAGCTGCTGCAGACGTTTCCATGGTCATGTGGCAGGCATGACTAGACACCGAAGCGCACGGAGCGCTGTTACCTACCGACCGAAGTGGTCCCTATTTATCTACAGTGATACCTCATACAACATCCAAACTTGGTTCCACAAGTTTGGACTTTATACGGATTTGGACTTTGTATGAGGCATGCAAAATCCTAGCTGCGATGCCTCATACAACATCCAAATCCTTGCTGCGATGCCTCGTACAACGTCGTTTCCATGGAGACACATTGTACTGTAACAGCACAGACTTCAGGGCAAAGTCAAGGAAACAGACAGGAAACTGACAGAACTTTAAGAAATCATTGTCTAAAGACTAAATACATTACAAAAATATGTCAAACAACCCTGATTGTCCAAGAACCTGAAGAATGCTGCAAAAGTCCCAGGAATGCTTCTAAAAATTCTGACAAAAAAATCCAAAATCGCGCTCAAAACCACTCCTAAACACTCTTTGCCTCATGCAAAACCCACAAGAGCAATGCACGCATGCGTCCTGCCTTTTACACTGCCCAGGCACAATGCAACCTGGGAAAAACCCCAATGCCTCATACAGTCGAGCGACTTTGTATGAGGTAACTTTTTCAAGGAATTAGGCGATGTTGTATGAATTCGATGTTGTACGAAGCGGACTTTGTATGAGGTATTGCAGCGCTGTACTTGCAATTTCTTGCTTTCGAACTGCTAGGTTGGCAGGAGTGACAAACAGTTATGGGAGCAGGATTTCTGTCATAATACAAGACCCCATTAAACTAACATGTGACATTGGCTACCACAGTATTCAGTAGACTACCATTAATTTAGGGGTATTAAAAAGTGGCCAGGTAACTTCTTGCAGAGGAAGAAAGGTACATTTTTAATATACACCTCCCAGAATCCCATCCTCCCTGGTCTTCCATCCATGAGAGTTAGAAGATTCTGGGAGCCTGAGTAGCATTGAAGGTACTGTTCCTCAACATTAGCTTGTAACTCAATAGAGCCTCCAGATTCAAAGGCAGTATGGATTAATGCCAGAAGTGGGGAGGAAAGCAAGGAGTAGAACAGTTGGCTCTAGCTGGTTGGCTGCTGCTGGAAACTGGAGTTGCTGACAGCTTGAGGAGCGTCTTCAATTGGGCACTTTCAATCGTCTTAAAGCACCTCAGGGCCAGAAACAGGCATTAAAACTAGCCCATTATCAAGAAAAAAGTAATTCTGAATTAATTTAAACATGGTGTCACAGCATAAATTTCTCTCCTCTCTAGGATTATGTGGTTTGGCTTGGTTAATCTCCATGATTTAAGCAGGCAATTCCTTTTGAACCCTGATATTACAAACCCCCAAGGACTACCTCTATCAACTTTTTGCAACATTAACATGTAATTAAGAGTTTATCTCTTATACTTGTCTTTGGCTCATTAGTCTCTATAGTCTCAAGTGTTCACAGAGGATAAACACACATAGTAAAGGTTTCCCTTGCTCGAAAGCCAGTCGTATCCGACTCTAGGGTTCAGTGCTCATCTGTTTCAAAGCCGAAGAGCCAGCGCTGTCTGCTTCTGCAGACGTTTCCGAGGTCATGTGGAAGGCATGACTAGACACCAGAGTGCATGATGAAGAGAAAGAAAACTATTATCTCAAGAGTTTTTCCCCTAGAAAACAGTAGCACCCTGCAAGCATAAACACGAACTGATGAATAACAGATAATCCAGAGCCAGTCTCTAGTCCCAGCCACAAAAGAATCTCCTTTACAGCAATGTATTATGTGTTATCTGATTCCTGTCATTGATGTGGCCTAGCATATTCCCAAGGGTCTGACTCATTAATAGTAATGCAAGTTGAGCTCCCTATTTTTAACTTATGTCATACCTTATGGGAAATAGTATTAAACCAGCTGAGACAATAGGAAATAAACCTTCTCTCAATGTTCATAGCAATGATTCGTTTTATCTAGACATTTTAAAAAGTTAATTAACCATAGTATCATTATCAGCCCCTTCTTTTAAACAGGATCACATTGCTCTACTTTCACTCCTTGAACTAAAGCAATTTAACTTATAATGTATGTACTTGCAGGAATGTTACAAGCATAAAATTTTAACAGCACCATCAGGTGGCAGTGTTTCAATTGTTTGCTACACAAGGAAGACGGCACTCTCAAAAGTCACAAGCACAGCCCATCCAAAAAGCCCTTATGCAAAGATCACGCTCACTGAACACACGACTGACTTTTACCTGCACATCCACACACTTAAGACTACAATTAGTCTCTGAATTAGTTATTTTCCTTAAAGAAATGTTTTGACAGGTTTTCTTCTTTTACTTCATTTAAGATGTTGAAGAATCCAATGCTACTAGCCAAGAGTAGAATCTCTGGTCCTCCAGCTGTTAGTGGACTAAATTCCCATCAGCTACACCCAACAGGGGATTGCAGTGGCTCGAGTGGCTAAGACACTGACTGGGAGGCGGAAGGTCAGCAGTTCGATTCCCAAGTACTGCAGGACAGAATGAGCTCCCGTCTTTGTCCCAGCTCCTGCCAACCTAGCAGTTCGAAAGCAAGACATTGCAAGTAGATAAATAGGGACCACTTCAGTGGGAAGGTAACAGCGTTCCGTGCGCTCCGGTGTCTAGTCATGCCTGCCACATGACCACGGAAATGTCTGCAGCAGCAGACAGCACTGGCTCTTCGGCTTTGAAACAGAGATGAGCACTGCACCCTAGAGTCTGATACGACTGGCTTTCGAGCAAGGGAAACCTTTACATCCAACAGAACTGCAGTGGCTCAAGTGGTTAAGGCGCTGACTGGTCAGCAGTTCGAGACCTGAGTGCTGCATGATGAATGAGCTCCTATTTCTGTCCCAGGTCCTGAAAACCTAGCAGTATGAAAGCAAGAAATTGCAAGTAAACAGGTACCACTTCAAGGAGAAGGTAAACCGGTTTCCATGCACTCCGGTGTGTCATGCCTGCCACATGTCCACAGAAAAGTCTGCAGATGCAGTCAGCACTGTCACTTTGGCTGTAGAGAGGAGTACTGAACCCTAGAGTTGGATACGACTCGCTTTCAAACTAGGGTGACCTTTACCATTCACCCAACAGGATTGCATACCTGTCAAGTTTTTGATTTGAAAATAAGGGAAATTTTGGCCACACCCTTCTGTGGGTGTGGCCAAATCTGTGGGCGTGGGCAAATATAGCCATGTGACTTGCTGGGCTCTAGTCATTCCTGCCACATGGCTATGAAAATGTCTGCAAACACAGACAGCACTGGCTCTTTGGCTGTAAATGGAGATGAGCACTGCACCCTAGAGTTGAATACGACTGACAGATTTTACTTTCTTGGGATCAAAGATCGCTGCAGATGGTGATTGGAGCCGTGAAATAAAAAGGCAACTGATGCTTGGGAAACAAGCTATGAGAAACCTGGGAAACGTAGTTAAAAGTAGAGGCATCACCTTGCAAATAAAAAATTGCATAGTCAAAGCAATGGTATTCCCGGTGGTAATGTATGGGTGTGAGAGCTGGACCATTAGGAAAGCTGAGCGCAGAAAAATAGATGTGGTTAGAAATAGGTCGATCCTAGAAGAAATAAACCATGACTGCTCATTAAAGGTCAAATAGTAAAGATGACACTGAAGTACTTTGGACATCAAATGAGAAGAGAGGATTCACTTGAGAAGGCCTTGATGCTGGGAAAGGTGGAGGACAAAAGAAGGGAGTGGCCAAAAATAAGATGGCTAGATGGTATTGTAGATGCAATGGGCACAAAGCTGTGTGGGCCAAAGAACCCTTTCCCCATCTTCTTGGGGGACTTTTGTTTTATTTCTTGTTTGCTCAGTGGCTTAAGTGACTAAGATGCTGACTGGGAGGCAGAAGGTCAGCAGTTCGATTCTCGAGTACTGCAGGGCGGAATGAGCTCCCATCTTTGTCCCAGCTCCTGCCATCCTAGCAGTTCAAAAGCAAGGAATTGCAAGTAGATAAATAGGGACCACTTTGGTGGGAAGGTACCAGCGTTCCGTGCGCTCTGGTGTCTAGTCATGCCTGCCACATGACCACAGAAGCGTCTGCAGACGCAGACAGTGGTGGCTCTTCGGCTTTGAAACAGAGATGAGCACTGAACCCTAGAGTCGGATATGACTGGCTTTCGAGCAAGGGAAACCTTTACCTTACTCATTTTTAATTATTATTTTTCCTGGGAAGCAAAGAAAGTGCAGAATAGTAAACCAGCCCCCTAGGGTTACCAACTGCTTGTAAGCAGCTTGGCTTTAATGAACTAGCCCTGCACATGGCTATACATTCCCCCCCCCCCATTAGAGTGGAGGAGCAAGGGATTAATCCCCCCCCCCAAAAAAAAATAACCAATCTATTTGTTCCTCACTGCAACCATTTGAAGCACCAACACCTGAGAATGTCGGATCCAGCTTAAGGAAAGGAATTACTAAAGAAGAAAAAAGCAACCTCTATAGTTTCCAAGTAGCCTCCCAGCAGCTGAGGAGTTATTCTCCCTCCAGATGGTTTGTTAGAAGGTGGGGTGCTCTCTCTCATATAGTGATCAAGCAACCTCCCCCTCCTCCCAAGTTAACTCTAGAAATGGAAGCCTCCAGCCAGGAGGCAGGGCAGAAACAGCTCAATAAAACATGTGAGAGAGAAGTCTCTCACTGATTTGCCCCTGCATATATGAAATATCGGTCACCTCTAGAGCAGACACCCCGTCCCATGGTGGCTCCGAACAGCAGCAGCAGCATCAAAAACGAAGCCTCTATGACAACCATGTGGCAGGGAAGGGAAATGAAAGAGAAACTACAGAACTCCCCCACCACCTTCTCTCTCTCCCCTTCCACAAGCGAAAAGCCTGCCACACAGCGACCTCTGGTGGCCGGAAAAACATACTGCAACTTTGCCTGTGAGGGCTCCGGTCAGGATTCTTTTTTAAAATAAGGGATATTACGGGGAAATTAATAAAACGGGAGGGGGGCGGGAATAGGGATAAAAATAAGGGGTTTTCCCAGGAAAAATGGGATACTTGGCAGGTATGGGACTGGCCAGAAATAGGAACTGTGACCTGAAAGAGGATGGAAGATCACTAGTTCCTTGTTCCTCCTCTAGATGAGTTTACAATGAAAGCCTGAAAGACAACACCGGGACTCCATGAGAATCAAAATGCTCCTCTTGTGCAGTTTCAGGCAACTCACATCATAACACCATGTTCTTGAAGTGCATGTTTTTATTTTGGCCATTTTAAAAATAAAACATTGGAAATACATTTCCTTCTATCCTTGTAAGACTTGTGCCTCTTACAGGGGGTAGGCAGTAGATACATACCATGTGGTTTTTTTTTAAATTTCAACTTCTAGAATTATGGGTGTTTATGCCATAATTCACATTGCTTCTACAAATGAACAAAATCCTATCTAGTTCTATCTAGGTCACATGCACAGGAATGAATAAGGTTCAGGTTTGTTATAGTTTAAGTTTAGTTAGAACTACCAAGCCCTATTTATTTAAATGAGTGTAGTCCAGGTACAATTGATTTGAGGGTTTGCCCAAGACTGGAATCAGAGCAAATTATACACAGGTCACACTGAAATCAGTAAGACACCTTAGTCATGAGAGAAACAGCTTTTTCTTCAAAGATAATCGTAACAGTAAGGATCCAACCTTACTTGAACATATGAAACTGGCATCTCTTTACAGTGCCAATTTGTCAAATGAATAAGGAACCAGTGCATCCTTTGATATGAACTCTGAAAACATACAGTAAACCCCTACTTATGAAAAAGGTCAGTTCCGTAGGCTTTGACTTAAATCGTTTTTTTATGTAACTCGAAGCAAACCCAAATAAAAAAAATTTTTTACATAACTCAAAGGAAACCCATAGGAAAAATAAAATTTTTATGTAAACCAAAGCAAACCCATAGGGAAATGATTTTTTACGTAACTTGAAGCAAACCCATAGGAAATGAATTGGGACATGGTTTTAGCACAAAATCATTACGGAAGTCAAATTTTATGTAACTGAAGGCATTTGTAAGTTGGGGTTTTACTGTACATTGCAATGTGCAGCTACATGGATACAGAAGTTGAATTGTTTATGTGTTAGGGGTAGAATTTGAAAATTACCATATATACTTGAGAATAAGCTGAGTTTTTAGCCCAAAAAATAAGTCCCAAAAAGGGGACTTCAACTTATACTTGGGTCAATGACCATGAGGGTCCCAAGACCGTGCCTGATTGAGATGTGCCAACAATTTAATTAATTTTACCATATTTTCATGTATTTTGATTGTTGAAACTCACTAGCAGCTGCTGCATTTCCCACCCTTGGCTTATACTCAGGTCAATCTATTTTCCTGGGTTTTTCAGGTAAAAATTAGGTACCTCGGCTTATATTCGGGTTGGCTTATACTTGAGTATATACGGTAGGTAAATGGTTTCTGCTTCCTAAGCTACAAAGTGCCGATAGATGTTGCTAACAGGAGTAAGTATTTTGCACAACATTGAGATATGAATGCTGCATTCCTTAAGTATTAGGGCACGTACTCTTTCCATTTTCAGATATTATGACATTAATAAGTAGTACAAACTGCAGTGAAATCTATTGGTCAAACTTTGAAATAAACTGAAAATATCTTTCAAGAGATGCAAATATATCCGATATACTTTCAAGACCAGACAACAATGAAAGAGTACTTTATTGACTGCAATGTTTAACATCTCATTTCAACAAATATGCACCCCATACATCTTTTAAGACAAGGACAAAATAGGTCCTTGAAGAATGGAACGGGACAGAGAGATGTGACTGAGATGAATCCTGTAAACAGGAATCATTATTTCTTCTTAGGCCCAAACATTAGCCACAAGGAATAGCCTGTTCCTAGACACAGAAAAAGAAAGACATTTTTTTTTAGGAAAGAACAAGCATACATGCTTTATCCAGCTTCAAGTTGTTAACATAACTTCTCCTACAACAGAAGTTGACCTTTGCTTTATTAATGAAACAAGACTTGTTAAGGAAGATTTTAACCTTAGATTAAAACAAAATAGAAAAAACCCTTAACCTTTAATTCCATTATATTCCTTTTTATAATAAATCTGTAGATAAAGTGAGATAGCACTGGAAAATTTCCTAACAATATAAGCTGAAAATGGCAGAAACCTGAACCTGCAGTTAATTTAAAAGATTATCCTGTCTTCAAAGCTCAGCATTTTCAAGTGGATTTATTCAACTATAATTCAATAGACCTAAATTTCAAGAAACAATTTAAAGAACTGGATTTCCCAGAGTTTTAAGAAATCCAGCAAAATACCTAAAACAGTTTGTTATATAATAACATTGCCAATCATGGATGAAAAACTACAATCTAAACTCTTACTTTTGCCAACCAAATAAAATGAGACCTTGGGGTTTTCTGTGATATTTAGAAAACCTTTAGACTGAGAAAGCATTCATTAGAGAAACTGAAGAAAAAGAAAAAACATTTTTAAAGCATCTGCATAAGAGCAGCCTATGTTTTTCTGTGACCAATTTTAAGAACATACTTGAAGGATGTGTTTGTGTATTTGTATATAAGAAAACAAGCAGTAAAATGTATTGAAATTTCTCCCAACTGAAAAAGTTTGGCATGCTCAAGTATCATGTGAGACAATTAGTTCAATGGATAAGAATGTAGTTCTGTGAAATATAGTTGTAGTTGCACAGCTTAAAATGAAGGAGAGAACTTCTGTGTTTCCACTTTAGAATGATACTTGAAAAGTGTACTTTCTCTTAATATGAACATGTTACCAAATAAGACTGGCACATTAACTACTTTGTTTAATCTTACCATATAGACAAAGGAAAGTGGTGAAACGATACAACACTAAATCAGAAAGTCCACCTTTTAAATGCACTGGCAGGTCGTCATCTTGCTAATGGCAGAGAGAAAAACACAAATTCACATGTAAGTGCAAGTAGCATCTCTAAAGATAAGCTCCCCATACTAAAAAATTAATACCCATCTGGTGATAGTTAAAATATAAGACACTATATTAGTTTTGTTGGCCAAGACGACAGAAGCATTATTTCCTGTCTTCAGTTTTTTTTTACCAGTTATTTAAAACTGAATACTATAATTCCAAACTTTTAACTCAAACTGGAAGTATTTCAGTATTACCACACATTGTGGAAATGTGCAGCACACATCTAACTCTTGTTAAAGTCTAATTCCAATTAGTCTTAGGCAGCACAACTAACAGTGAGAGTTCATAGCAGCTGCAGTTCAATAACATCTGGAGGACCTCGTGCGGCTCTTTCTTGCTATACTTTCATACTCTTCAAATGTGCATCTTCTACAGTGACACATTTTATAATTTCCTATCTGTTGGAGCGACTCTCCCTCAGAACTCCCCGCATCACCCGATCATCACAGTCGGCGCAGCTCAAGGTGCTAAAACCAAGGATGGCTTGAAAGTCTTTAACCAGAAATAGAACCTTCTCGGTGGTGGCACCTACACTGTGGAATACACTACCAGTGGAGCTACACCAGGGCCCATCACCTTTAAAAAACATTTTAAAATGTTCCTGTTCAAGGAGGCCTTTCAGGGCATTGTTCCTTTCTCAATAGATTAGCCAGTTAGGTTCAGTTTCGATGCCCTGCGCTGCCAATTATTTTATTTTAGTTAATGATGTATTTGTTGGTAGTGGGTTTTTATTTGTATTGTTGTCATTTATTTTCTGTTTGTTCACCATCCATAGTGGGATAACATCCAGATGGACAGTATATAAATTCAATAAATAAATTCCACAGAACTTTAATACAGTCAAAGACTGTTACACCAAATAACAGAGATTTGTTTTTTAAGTGCCAGTATTCATACATTACACCTACCACTGTCTCTTGATTTGCTCAAGGGAACAAAGGCCAGCACACTATTTCAGAAAGATTCTGAGACTAGATTCTGAAGTAATGGTTTTGGCTCTGTTAATTCCACAATATTTATTGTACACAGGTAAGTTAATACTTTTAAATAGTTACCAATATGACTGGTCAAATGCTAGCCCCACATATCATATTTATCTCTGAAGTAAGGTAGTTTTGCACTTAGAAGAATCCAGAATATGTCCCTACATGAGTAATACTGCTTTTAATGCAGAGGGAGTAAGATTTTGTTTTAATAAGTACTTTAATCAAATATTTTAAGTAAAATTAGTTCTTTCAGCTATTAAAACCGTTGAAATGGGAACTTCATCCTCACTAGATCAGGCATTAGGTTTAAGTTACATAGATGTTGTAACAAAAACTAGTCTCCATTATTACTTTAGCACAGGCTCTAGAATTTTCCTGTTTCTACCACCTAGCAACGAGTGTGACAATCCAGAAGGATCCAAGATTAGCAGCACAACTATCTCTAGAGCTGACTGAAGGAGCTCTGTAGCGAACACTAGGCTATAATTCTAGCCACAAATAGTGTAGGACAGCACCTATTCTTCCAGAAGCTAGAAGACTATTTTACCCTTAATTAGATATTGCTGAATCTTTTTCAAAACTTTTCTACATACCTAATAAGCAAAATAATTAACAGTATGTTACTGAACTTCAAGATATACCATAATAGCAGCTATCACAAAACAATTTGAGTATATTATCTTAAAACATCAAACCAAGGAGAATGGTGCTAGTGTTTTTTGTGGCTGTGCAACTGAACATCTTCATTAAATTCATGTCACTTTAAAAGGAGGAAGTACAGTACTGTAGTGCACTTTTCATCTGCTGCTGACGTAGGAATTCAACCAACCTGGAAACGTTTCTGGTTCTCTGCCACCCTGCTTTTTATTTGTCTGCGAGGGACAGCAATTATGTTTTTCTGGGCAATTTGCCGAAGAGTCTGTAAGAGAAAAATAACAATATACATTATTTTTCAAAATGGCAATCACACTCATACTTCACTTAAGCAAACTGAACAGTGTGGGAGCACTTGCATTTACTCTAAAATCAGAACGTGCAACCAAACACAATGAGATGTACACCTTTAAGGAACTATTCAACACTTTGTCGCTGTTAGACAATCAGATAGGAAAGTGAGCCATCTCCAATGTTGCTCAGAACAGAAGCCAATTTGAACATATTTCAGTAACAATTCCATCAAACATAAGAATGGAGGACAGGGTGCAGAGCTAGCCCAACAACGCAGCTAAATAATTCCAAGTTTTGCCTCTTTTCTAAAATGGCTCATTATGTTAAGACAAATAAACAACTCTGGCTGCAATAAACCATTTGGGTAACATAAAGCAATGATAATTCCTGTTCACTATTTCCTGTCCCATCTTTTCTTCTCACTGTCTGCTGTGTCCTTTTAAATTGCAAGTCCCAGAACATGTACAGTATCACCCTTTTCTTTAAAAAATGCAATCCATTCATAGAACAGTTCCAGCTGAAAAGAAGCTGCCAGAATAATAATAATAATAATAATAATAATAATAATAATAATAATAATAATAATAATAATAATAATAATAATAATAATAATAATAATAATAATAATAATAATAATAATAACAATAACAATAACAATAACAATAACAATAATAATAATAATAATAATAATAATAATAATAATAATAATAATAATAATAATAATAATAATAATAATAATAATAATAATAAGTTTATTTTTATCCCGCTTTCCGGCGGTATGGAGACCACACATAGCCATTTCTGGAAAGTAGAGGGGTGCATCTATTCCTGCAACTCTGCTCCAATTTTTTTACATTTTTTAAAGGGAAGAAGCCCTCTTGTGGGTTGCACTAACCAAGTTTTTTTAATTAATCAGGGCCAATAAGGCATCCTCACAAATTGGCGGAACAGCCTCTCATAATCTTTGACCAGAGATGGCCAAACTTGGCACTCCAGGTGTTCTTGGACTTCAATTCCCAGAAGCCCAAGTCAGTACACCTGCAGATCAAGACTTCTGGAAATTGGAAGTTCAAGAACATCTGGAGTGCCAAGGTTGGCCATCACTGCCCTAGAGGGGGAAAACAAGGGAATTTAAGCCTAAAGGTTTAAAAAACAAAACAGGGAAATGTGTAACTGCTAGGGGTCACATGCAGCCAAGATTATACAAGAGTATAATCTTGTAATGGTGGCTATTTGTCCTTGTAAAATGGATACCCAGCATGTTGGGGCAAAATGCTAATTACTTTGTGAACCGCCCAGGGAGTGGCACTAAGCCACATGAGGCGGTATATAAATGTAATTCATATTCTTGCCCTATAAAGGCACGATGGCCAAAATGTCCCATTATGAATGGGGTTTTTAAGGTTTTTTAATTGTCTGATGTTGTTATTGATAATCGTTGTTAGCCACCCAGAGTCATTGCCGACTTGGGCGGCAATGGAAATTTGAGGAAATAATGAAACCACCATACTCAACTCATGCAAGCTTCCTTTATGGAAGCCAAATCATTTACTATTTGGAGGAAGGGTGTCTTCCTCTTTTCTGGGATCAAATCCCCCAAGCCCTCCAACTGATATTAATTGGAAGTGGCAAGGTAAAGGTCCCCTTGCTCAAAAGCCAGTCGTGTCCAACTATAGGGGTCAGTGCTCATCTCCATTATAGTAGTTCTCAAAGTGGGGCCCAGGCACCCAAGGGGGACGTCAATTCCCAGAAGTCAGTACATTGGCTGGAGTACAAAGAGCCTCCTCGAAAATTGTGGTATTTTTGAACCACAATTCGGCATACCCTGGTAATAGCAACCTTGTGTTGCCGGCTAATCTTTCTCACACTGGATCAGATTAAAGGAACTGCCGAACGAACTCACCAAAAGGTGCCTTCATTTTGGAAGTTTCACGTCTGGTATAGATACGGAAGAAATACATTGGCTGTAGCAGTGATGGCAAACCTTGGCACTCCAGCTGTTCTCGAACTTGAATTCCCAGAAGCCCTGATCAGCAGGAGTGCTGACTTGGGCTTCTGGGAATTGAAGTCCAGGAATACCTGGAGTGCCAAGGTTCGCCATCACTGGGCTATAGAGTGATTTAGGGAACTGACGTAGGCTTCTGGGCATTGTGCCTGCAGAGCTTTCAAAGCCGAAGAGCCAGCGCTCTCTGCTTCTGCAGACATTTCCGTGCCGTGGTCATGTGGCAGGCATGACAAGGCACCAGAGCGCAGGGAACGCTGTTACTTTTCCCGCCAAAGTGGTACCTATCTATCTACTTGCAATCTCTTGCTTTCCAACTGCTAGGTTGGCAGGAGCTGGGACAGACGGCCAGGGGGGCGCTCACTCCATCATGCAGCATTCTCGAACTGACGACCTGCCAGTCGTCATGACCAGCGTCATAAACAGCTGGAAGGCTGGCAAGTCAGCAGTTCGAGACCCGGGTGCTGCATGGTGGATTGAGCGCCCGTCTCTGTCCCCAGCTCTTGGACACATGAAAGGAGATCATTCGGGTGTCCCCCTGAGCGGAGTTTCTTCCGCAAAAATCCTCTCAACCCAGAATAATTTCCTACACGAATTTATGTGGTTTGTTTTTAATAGGTGGGTGGGTATGTTGGGGTTTTAATTGTTTTTAATATGTATGTTTTAATCCGGTTGTGAGCCGCCCTGAGTCGGGTTCACCTGATTGGGCGGCATAGAAATTTGAATTATAAACAAACAAACAAACAAACAAACAAACATTATTATTATTATTATTATTATTATTATTATTATTATTATTATTATTATTATTATTATTATTATTATTATTATTATTATTATTATAGGACTGCAGTGGCTCAAGTGGCTAAGACACTGACTGGGAGTCAGAAGGTCAGCAGTTCAATTCCCGAGTACTGCAGGACGGAATGAGCTCCCGTCTTTGTCCCAGCTCCTGCCAACCTAGCAGTTCGAAAGCAAGACATTGCAAGTAGATAAATAGGGACCACTTCGGTGGGAAGGTAAACAGTGCTCTGTGCGCTCTGGTGTCTAGTCATGCCTGCCACATGACCACGGCACGGAAATGTCTGCAGAAGCAGAGAGCGCTGGCTCTTCGGCTTTGAAACAGACGAGCACTGAACCCTAGAGTCGGACACGACTGGCTTTCGACTCGAGCAAGGGAAACCTTTACCTATTATTATTATTATAATACCACTAAGCCACCGCAGTCGTTGGGTGTGGTGCGGTGGCAATAAGAAACCATTCCTTCGAAACCCTCACATTCGTCAAGGTAAAAGTTCCCCCTGCTCGAAAGCCAGTCGTATCCGACTCTAGGGTGCAGTGCTCATCTCTGTTTCAAAGCCGAAGAGCCAGCGCTGTCTGCTGCTGCAGACGTTTCCGTGGACATCTAGCAGGCATGACTAGACACGACCAAAGGCTCCCCTAAGCTACTGCCATAGCCGTGTGTCTTCTTCCACCCATCCACCCCTATGATGGTGGTGGGAGGGGGTGGGGGTTCTCAAAAGGGGGCGCCCTGCCCTTGCCCCAACGGTTTCCAACCGTAAAACCCCCCTCAGAGCGAATACGGCGGCCTCGCCCCCCCCTCCTGTCCTCGTTGTCGCCCTTACCAGCAGGTTCCGCATCATTTTGCCCCTTTCTCTTTCCAACGGTTCCCTGGGCTCACAAGGGCACCGGAAAAAGGAAGCGAGGGGCGGGCCTTGAGGATCCCACGTGACGGTGTCAATCACGCATAAGAAGGAACTACCGACCATGGAGGTATAAAAAAAACAGGAGATGGCACCACAGGCTTCATGCTGTCAGTTTTGTGAAGCCAGTGGGCGTGGCCTGCCGCCATATTAGGTGGACCAAGACATTAGCAGACTACCATTTACGATTGCTTCTTGTGTTGGAGGGGGGTGGATTGATCCCCTCTCCTGGGTCCCCTGGGTTGGGGGGGGGTGTTGGGGGGACAAAAAGGGTCTGTCTCCCCAACCCTTCTGGACCCAGGGGAGTCAGCGGAAAGGGGGATCGCAACCCCCCCACCCACTGATATTAAAGGGGAAACCCCGATCTACTTTCACGACTCCACACAATCAAGGCACCATAAAGCAATATTTTGGGCCAACTAACATGGCGGACTGTCAGATTAGTCGGCTTCAAGTTTGTGACGTCATGTCATCTCCTGTTTTTTTTCCTACCTCCGTGCTACCGACAGATCCAAAGGCGGGGGTGGGTGGGTGTCCGTGAAAGATGGACGAAGCCATACAGGGGGGTTGGGGGGGGGGGGGGTCTGGCTTTCAAGCAAGGGAAACCTTTACCTTTAATCCATGAAAGTTCACATTACAATACAGCAGTTAAGTCTTTTAAGGTGCCACAACTTTTGTTTTGTTTACTCCCGGAAAATTATTTAAATATCCAACTTATTTTGCCTTATCTCAATGATCTATACCAGGAGTTCATAACCTTTTTGAGCCAAGGGCCGGGTCACGCTCCCTCAGTCATCTTCGGGGCCGGATGGCCACTTTGCCCTTCCCACACCACACGGCACTTCCTGGTGTGGTGGGCCACATGAAATGGTGCCGTGGGCTGCATCCGGCCCACAGGCCGCAGGCTGAGAATCCCTGATCTACAGGTGAAACTCGGAGAATTAGAATATTGTGCAAATGTTCATTCATTTCACTTAAAAGGTGAAACAAATATATGAGATAGACTCACTACATGCACAGCGAGAGATGTCAAGCCTTAACTCGTTATAATTGTGATGATCATGGTGTACAGCATACATGAGATTATGTGATGATTATGGGGTACATGAGATTGGGGGGTTGGGGTTTTCATAAACTGTAAACCGTAAGCATTAATATTATAACAAAGTAAGGCTTGAACTATCTCACTTTGCATGCAATGAGTCTACCTCATATATTTGTTTCACCTTTTAAGTTGCATTACTGAACTGAATGAACATTTGCACAATATTCTGATTTTCCGAGTTTCACCCTTCTTTCTTTGACTCACCCCTGCCTGCTCATTGCAGCTAGGCTTGGATCCAAAATTGAGCAAGCAAAAGTCCAACTTTACCAGTAAAAACACCCCATGACCTTCCCTGTCGTAGATGATCTTCCTTCCACTAACTTAGGTGTGGCACTCAACCGTCTCTCCCTCTTTGCAGTACCTTATAAACCTGAAGGTCAGGTTCAGAGACACTTTAAAGAGAAGCACAGAATACAGTATATAACAGGAAAAGGCCTGCAGTGTGATGGCAGATATGTTTCCTGTCTCATACAATTAATGGTGGTGTTTGTTAGATCTTTGTGTACATTTCAAAGTCACATGGTTGTACAGTATTTATCTTTTCTTTTTCTGTTGCGGTATAGGGACTGGTGACTGAAGGGGTTAAGACGCTGAATTCACTGACTGGAAGGTTGGAGTTTGATTCCCGGGTACTGCATGATGGAGTGAGCTTCTGTCTGTCCCAGCTCCTGCCAACCTTGTTGTTGTTCAGTCACACAGTCAATTCCGACCTTTCATGACCCCATGGACCACTGCATGCCAGGCACACTTATTCTCCACCATCCTCCTCAACCCGCCCAGCTCTGTGCCCATTGCATCTACAATACCATTTAGCCATCTCATTTTTGGGCGTCCCCTTCTTCTTTTGTCCTCCACCTTTCCCAGCATTAAGGCCTTCCCAAGTGAATCCTCTCTTTTCATTTGATGTCAGCTTCATCTTTACTATTTGACCTTCTAAGGAGCAGTCAGGGTTGATTTCTTCTAGGATCGACATATTTGTTCTCGCTGTCCAGGGGACTCTCAAAATTCTCCTGCAACACTTTCAAAGGCGTTCGAAAGCAGGAAATTGCAAGTAGATAAAGAGGGGCCACTCCAGTGGGAAGGTAAACAGCGTTCCGTGCACTCCAGTGTTGAAGCATGCCAGCCACATGTCCATGGAAATGTCTTCAAACGCTGACAGCACTGGCTCTTTGGCTATAAACAGAGATGAGCACTGAACCCTAAGTCAGATGCAACTGGCTTTCGAGCAAGGTGACCTTTACCTTACTGTGACGGTGCTCAAGAAAGAGCTAGGCAAGGAACAGTTTCAAGCTTCTACACCAGGATCTTACTGTATTACCACATAGTTCAGTGGTCTAAGTATCTGAGTGCGGAGTTCGGGAGATTGATTCTCCACTATGGCTCTTAGAACTGGCTTGTGTAGCCTTTGTCTTCCACAGATCTCACAGTTTACTGGCTTAGCATCACAATCCCAGGGCACCCTCAGAAGAAGGGGATGAAAAGCCACTTCTGTGTATTCTCTACCTAAGTCAGAAAAGACTTGATGCCAAATTATTATTAAAATGAGTGCCCAGCATGTTGGGGGCAAAATGCTAACTTGTGAACCGCCCAGAGAGTGCACTAAGCGCAATGAGGCAGTATAGAAGTGTAATTGCTTAGCTTTAAACTGCACAAGCATTAAGACCCGTTCTGTCAGTTCTCTGTTGTGCATATCATAGTACTCTAGACAGGGTAGCAAACCTGCAACCCTTTATTGTTGGAAATACAAATGGCAGATTCAGGAAGGGGAATTCCAGCACACCTGAAGGACCAAGTGTTTGCCACTCCTGCTCTTGGTACACAAATGACCTTTGTCCCTGAGGTTTACTAATCTGTGACTGGGCGGGTGGCCAGATAGGATGGATATCTGGAGGGAAATATCACTGGCACATCTTTTAAGTGGATGTGGGCGTAATAAGAAGGGGCATGCGTCCTCACCTTCTGCCCCTGCAGGCAAGTGTCAACGTTGCCACAGCACAATGTTGGAAGATGCAGCCTTTTGCTTTCCAACTCACTGCTAGGTCTGACCTTGTATTCGAAAAAGTAACATTACACACTGTTCGTAAAGACTGTCAGTAGTATCATTATACACAATTCAAAAATATACTGGATTTTGATAAGCATTTTATTAGTTTTACTGGTCATGGAGTACGAAATATGATCATTTTATAGTGATCACAGGCATTCAATAAAAAGGATTTTATCTCTTTAATGTGAGAATAGTTGCCATGGATCTACTTGTGGTTATCAAGATAACGAGACACGCATACTACTTGCGTGCTTTCTTATGTGCTATTATCCATCTTAGAAAATCCATCTCCTGCATGTTTTCTGCTCTGCCTATTACAAAACACACATCTAGGTGTGCTACATGACGTGAGAAGGAAAAGACAGGTTGTACTTACCAGTAACTGTCGTCCTTCGAGTATGTTGTTTGTGGATACACACCTATGGGTTACGCGCCTGCACGGAAGCCAGTTCGGAGCTGATTGGATAAGATTTATGGTTAGGAACACCCACCATCAGGGAACAAAGAGAATCATCTTGTTATTGTTATGTGCCATCAAGACACCTCTGACTTATTGCCACCCTATGAATGAATAATCTCCCAAATGTCCTGTCCTCAACAGCCATGTTCAGCTAGTCTAAACTCAATGCCGTGGTTCCTTTAGGAGTCAAACAATCTCACATTTGGTCTTTTCCTGCTGCCTTCAACGTTTCCCAACATTATTGTTTTGCCTCAGAGAATCCTGCTGTCTCATGATGTACCCAAAATAGGATACCCTTGGCTTCATCATTTTTGCATCCAGAGATAGCTCAGGCTTAATTTGCTCTAGGACCCATTTGTTTGTCTTTCTGGCGGTCCAGGGTATTTACAAAACTCTCCTCCAGGAATATATTCCAAACAAATGTCCCATGCACCCTTATCAGCTTTCTTTACTGTCCAATTTCACACCCAAACATTGTGATCAGGAATATAATAATGCAGATGGTCTTGGTCTCTTGTATCACATCTTTACACTTGATGATCTTTTCAAATTTCTTCATTGCTGCCCTTGCAAGTCTCAGTCTTCTGATTTCTTGGCTTCAATCTCCACTTGGATTGATGAATGTATATAAAATCTTTCACTATCTCAATTTCTTCATTGCCGACATTGCTGTATATAGTTCTTCTGTAGTCATGATTGTCCTCTTATTGTTCAACTGCAGTTGTTTGACAAACTCATTTCAAGACATTACTTTCTGCCTACAAGATTGTGTCATCTGAATATCTTAAATTATTGATGTTTCTTCCACCACTTTTCACTCCTCCATCATTTGAATGTAGTTCAACCTTTGAATTATATTATCTGATTATGGATTAAATAGATAATGGGATAAAATGCACCCTTTTCTGACACTTTGGCCTATAGGAAATCAATATGTCTTTCTATATTCTGACCTAACTGTAAGTAGCTTTTTCTCCACAATATAGGATACACATCAGGACAATCAAGTGCTAAGGCACATCTATTTCTTTCAGAACAACCCATAGTTTCTCATCATCCACACTGTAGTTTATAAAGCATAAGCTGATTTTTCTTCTGGAATTCTTTGGCACACAATAGCCAACAGATAGTTGCAACATGAGTGCTTTCTCCTTTTCGTAATCCAGCGTGAACATCATGCATTTCTCATTTCATATAAGGCAAAAGGCTTTGCTGCAATATGTTGAGCATCACTTTACTTGTATGTGGGAAATAAAAGCAATGGCCCTATAGTTATTGCACTCTTTGGCATCTCCGTTCTTGGGGATTTAAATGCATATTGAACATTTCCAGTCTGTCGGCCATTGTTTTATTTTTCCATATTTGTTAACATGTTCTTGTTAGACTTTTGACAGAGTCTGTCTCTGTGACTTGGAATAGTTCTCTTGGTATCTTATATATACCTGGTGATTTATTTCTTCATAGCTCTTTCAGGGCATCTTTCACTTCACTTTCTAGAACTACAGGTTCATTGTCACAGGATCCTCTTCAATAGCAAATTGCATCCTTTAATCTCTTCTGTACAGATCTTCAGTACACTGTTTCCACCTTCTCCTGGTCCCATAGTGTACTGCCCTGTTGGTTATCCAGTATTTCTCAACTAGGCTTACATATCCCTTTGATTTTCTGGATCTTTTAAATCTTCTTTTTACTTTTGTTGTTCTCTAAAAAT